>CM060429.1:52644904-55044904 GCA_030545235.1 Helianthus tuberosus | reverse complement strand
TAGGCCAGTAACAAAATCCATGGAAATTTGCTCCCATTTCCATTGTGGTATCTCAGGTTGCTGGAGTGGGCCTGATGGTTTCTGATATTCTGCTTTGACTCTCGCACAAGTCAAACACTTGCTAACGTAAGTTGCTATGTGGGCCTTCATGCTAGGCCACCAATAGGTAGTTCTGAGGTCGTGGTACATCTTATCCGAACCAGGATGTACTGAGTAGCGAGACTTATGAGCTTCATCCATTACAAGCTCGCGTAGGTTGCCATAGAGTGGGACCCAGATGCGTCCGGTTACATAATAGGCGCCGTCTGCCCTTTGTTCTAACCGTTGTCTTGAGCCGCGTAGGGCTTCAGCCCTGACGTTTTCCGGTTTCAATGCTTCTACTTGAGCATCTCGTATCTGTGAAGGAAGACTAGACTGAATAGTGAGTTGCAACGCTCGTACACGCCTAGGTATAGTATCCTTTCGACTGAGGGCGTCGGCCACCACATTGGCTTTGCCCGGATGATACTTTATAGCACATTCGTAATCGTTCAGTAACTCGACCCATCGACGTTGTCGCATGTTCAAGTCTTTCTGCTTGAAGATATGCTCAAGACTCCTGTGATCGGTGTAGATGGTGCACTTGGTGCCATACAGATAATGTCGCCATATCTTGAGCGCAAAAACAACAGCTCCAAGCTCTAAATCGTGTGTAGTGTAATTCCGTTCGTGAATCTTTAGTTGGCGTGAAGCATAAGCAATAACTTTATCCCGTTGCATCAACACACATCCAAGACCTTGGATAGATGCGTCGCAGTAAACTACAAAATCATCCGTGCCTTCAGGCAATGAGAGGATAGGTGCGCTACAAAGTCTATCCTTTAAGTGCTGAAACGCTGTTTCCTGTCTATCACTCCAACGGTAAACAACACCTTTCTGTGTCAGTAATGTAAGCGGCTGTGCAATCTTTGAGAAGTCTTTGATGAACCGTCTGTAATAACCCGCCAAACCCAAGAATTGGCGTATTTCGGTTGGTGTGCGAGGTGCAGGCCAGTTCTTGATCGAATCTACTTTGGATGGATCGACATGAATCCCATCCTTGTTTACCACGTGGCCTAGAAAGTGGACTTCACGAAGCCAGAAGTCGCATTTTGAAATCTTAGCGTACAGCTGTTCCGTTCGAAGGAGTTCCAGAATAAGTCGTAAATGCTGCTCATGTTCCTCCCGATTCTTTGAATAGATCAGGATGTCGTCAATGAAAACAATAACAAACTTGTCAAGATAAGGTTTGCACACCCTGTTCATAAGATCCATGAAGACCGCAGGCGCGTTCGTTAGCCCGAATGGCATGACCAAAAACTCGTAATGGCCATAGCGAGTTCTGAATGCTGTTTTGGAGACGTCCTCATCCCGGACTCTCAGTTGATGGTAACCTGACCTCAGATCGATCTTTGAGTAATAGCTCGACCCTTGCAACTGGTCGAATAAGTCGTCGATGCGTGGAAGTGGATAGCGATTCTTCACCGTCACCTTGTTCAGTTCGCGGTAATCTATGCACATACGAAAGGTACCGTCTTTCTTCTTTACAAATAATACTGGAGCTCCCCAGGGCGAAGAGCTAGGACGTATGAAACCCTTTTCCAAAAGTTCTTGCAATTGCTTAGACAGTTCTTCCAGTTCAGTTGGAGCTAAGCGGTAAGGCGCTCGAGCTATGGGTGCTGCTCCTGGAGCTAGCTCGATCTGAAATTCGACCTGACGATGAGGCGGTAACCCAGGTAACTCTTCAGGAAACACTTGAGGAAAATCACGTACTACAGGAATATCCTCTAACTTCTTTTCTTTCGTCGACGTATCAGTAACGAGTGCTAAAATAGCTATGTGGCCCTTTCGCAGACACTTCTGAGCCTTCAAGAAGGAGATGATGCCACTCACGACACCACTCTTGTCGCCTTGAACTTTGAGAGGTTCTTTGCCAGAACGAGGAATACGAATGATCTTCTCCTTGCATAGTATCTCTGCTTGTTGTTGGGATAACCAATCCATACCGATGACAACGTCGAAACTACTCAGAGTTATAGGAATGAGATCGATAGAGAAAGTCTGACCAGCGAGGATAAGATTACAACCCTGAACTATGTGTGTGGCCTCTAGACTTTTACCGTTAGCTAACTCTACGACATGTTTGGTGTTCAAAAGTGTTGGTGCGCGTTTAAGCATTTGACTAACGTTCAGAGACATATAACTGGTATCCGCACCCGAATCGAATAATACGGTAACATAAAAGTCGTCAAGAAGAAACTTACCCGTAACCACATTAGGATCGTTCCTTGCGTCACTCTGACCAATCACAAATAAACGACCCTTTGCACCATTGTTGTTGTTGTTTCCCCCATTGTTGTTCCCACTGCCCTGATTATTGTTGTTGTTATTCTGATTCTGGTTTAACTGGGGGCAGTTCCGCTTGAAATGACCTTCAGCCCCACACTGAAAGCATGTCTTATTTCCTTGCTGTTGTTGCTGTGACTGGTTTCGTGGAACGGGTGGCTGTTGTTGCTGGTTCTGATTCGCAGGCCTTGAGCTCCTGCAATCTTTAGCTTCATGACCTACCCTTAGACATCTTTGACAGCGGCCTTTACGACACTGACCACTGTGGTGTTTGTTGCACCTGTTACACAGTGGATGAGTTCCCCGATATCCACTCTGCCCCTGACCACCAGACGATTGCTAACTCAGGCTCTGGTAATCACTAGTCTTGCGCTGCTGTTGTGCTTGAGACTGTACAATAGCTGAACCCCTGCTGGAATCCCCTTCCCATTTCCGCTTGTTGTCACTGGGAATAGCAGGAGTAGCTGGAGTGGTAACAGTAGTAGCGCTGATACGTTTAGGCAGCCTGTTCTGTTCCACTGCCTGATCGGTGAGGCGATGAGCTAGCTTGACGATCTGTTGAATAGTGCCAAGATTGGCTGAGGTTACGTGACTTTGAATCTCCGGCACCAGACCATTGAGATACAGTTCAATACGCTTAATGGGAGGGTCCACCATAGTAGGACACAGAATAGCCAACTCATTCGATCTTCTAGTGTACGCTTCAATTTCTGACCCCGTCATTTTCAAGTGGTAAAACTCTACCTCCAGCTTATGAATATCATCACGGCTACAGTATTCCTCTTTGATCAACTCCTTGAAATCATTCCAGGGTGTGGCGTTAGCAACGGCCAACCCTAACATCTGCACTTGCGCATTCCACCAAGTCAGCGCAATGCCTTCTAGAGTACCAGTGGCGTACTTCACCCTGCGAGCCTCAGGGCATTCACACATTTCGAATACGGACTCGAGCTTTTCAAACCAATGGAGGAGTCCAACCGCTCCTTCTGTGCCACTAAAGGTAGTAGGACGACAGTCCATGAAAGTTTTGAAGGTACAAACAGGTGGCTGAGCGTGCTGACCTGTTGTATAAGAATCCAGTACAAGATTAAAACACAAGAGTTGGTTTAGGAGTGTAGGATCTAAAGATCCTAGTGTGAGTTACAACTGCAGGGTATACCTCCTGCTTGTGCGGCTGTAAGTGCCTCAGCAATTCGTTCGTTAATGAGAGCCGTCAGTTGGGCTTGCGTCATGTTGATACGTCCAGACATGATCTTCATAGTAAATATGACATAAGTGAGAGAGGTTCGCGAGTAGTGCGATAACAAAAGAGAGTAAGCACACCAATGTTCTCATGCAATAGTGTTAAGTTAACCTAAGCATACCCGGAGCAAAGTTCTATGCGATTCTAGCAAGTAGGCAATAAGACATATACCATATTACCTATAGTGATGAGTCTTGCACGTGGAGCGAGGCGTCGTTGTGGATCGTTGAGCACTGTTCTGGTTATAGTCTGGTTTTAATAAAAACGTTTTCCCCTTATTAAAACCGAGTTCTCTATAACCAATGGCTCTGATACCAATCTGTCACACCCCCAAAATCCACTCGCGGAGTACCACCGCTTGGAGGCGTGACATGACCAGGATCAAGCCACCAATCATATTGAACATAAGTATGTATATCAAAAGTCATTCATCAATACGATAGGTGTTTACAAAACCAAATATAAACAAGTGTGTAGCGGAAGCATTAATGTAAAACCCAACATAAGTTTAAGTACAAAATGTTATAACGTTTAACAACACATTCACGATCCATGTCCACAACGACTGTGCCTCCCGTGCAAGCTCCAAAAGTACCTATGGTCCTGCAAGGCATGTAACAGAGGGTCAACAACTAGTTGAGTGAGTTCACAGTTGGTTATTTAGTTATAATGTTCATTTCGTGAATCGTATGTTCGTTTAGTAATCATGTATCGTATGTAATAGCATCGCGGCCCTCAAGGCATGTTTGCGAAGATTAGTGGGGGTTTCCCATGTTTTCTAGACTAGTTATATTTGTATCGCGGCCCTCCAGGCATGTTTGCGAAGATTAAAGTATAGTTCGCGGCCATTCCAGGCATGTTTGCGAAGATTGTTCTAGTATCGCGGCCGATCCCGGCATGTTTGCGAAGAGAAGTATATGTATCACTAGTCTAGTAGTATCTACCATTGACCTTCATCTCCCGAGGCCAATGGTATGTAATTCCGATAACTCTTAAGCATAAATAAGCAGTTAATCAACCCATTCCCAACCCCGGGAATCCCATGCCTTGGTAGAAGTGTGAACTCACCTTGTTTGCTCGGTATGCTAAGTTAAATGCTCACAATAAATCAGTCAAGTCCTATAGTGCACGTATACTCAATCAGTTCACGTTCGTAATGTTTCACATGTAACAAGCATCACAGTAATATCACAGAGTGTTTGACAGTTCATAACATGCAACACAAGCAGTTAATTGCATCTATTCAAGTAACGGAGTTGGCATCTAGCAAATCTAGCAAATTAACTGAGTGAATAAAGTTAACGGAGTTCAATGGAATAACAGAATTAATCCACTTAATTGGAGTAATAAATAAACAGAGTAAGTTAGTTAACCCAGTTAACCACTTAACAGAATTTGTTCACTAACAGAGTTACTCAAACAATAAAGTTAACAACTTACATATTTAACATAGTTAAATAAACTAACTAAGTTATCCCAATGACTAGTTAAGCTAAATAACATAATTAATAACATAAATTATTAACAGTAGCTTGTTGCCAGACAAACAAAAGTGCCGAAAACACACTAGAGCCGAAATCACCTATATGGGCCGAAAACCAAACATGAGCCGAAAACCCCTTTATGCCGAAAACCAAACACATGGGCCGAAAACCCCTTTATGCCGAAATCCCATAATAGGCCGAAAACCCTTACTGGGCCGAAATCAAACATGTGGGCCGAAATCACTCTTTGTGATTTCGTCCACTTTAGAGTGTTGTGGGTGATTTCGTGAAACATCATCATCTTCCACAACTCACTGTAAGTTAAACCCAGCAACTAAAATCCATTTACAGTTACATGATGAATCATTAATCAAGTCATTAATCAACTATTGATATGAAACAAATATTCTACCAAAACTTGTGAGATCTAGAACATAATCCCATCAGTTTATCATTCATAACTTATACCCACTGTAACTTCCAAACATCCAATATTCAAATAGTTCATAGATAATATTTATCTAACAATCACACCATGATCAAATCACATAATCACATATATAAATGTATCCAAACATCATGATTAAACATCCAAAATCATATGATATGCAACAAGAAACACTTGAATCATGAAATCACTAACCAAGTATTAAACAGAGGTTTGCTTCAAATGAGGAACTCTTTGTTGGGTTATCAGATGTAGAGAGAGAGAGAACAAAGTGATAAGATATGTTTTGGTAATTGTGAGACTTATCGGAGAAGATTTGTTTATAAAAAATGATTATACAAAATATCTAAACACTGGGCCATGGGCCAAGCCCATCTCTGATTTCGTCTGGTCACATGGACGAAAACACTTAAAGTGTTTTCACCACTTTAAGTGATTTCATGGATACTTGTTTACAGTGAGTTCCAACCTTATATAACATATGTTCAAATAATAACACCTTATTAACATACAACCACATATAAAGATGTATATGGATCCCAAGTATAAAATGTCAAACCCGGTACTATTTAACGTTTTACAAACGTAAGCGTTGTGAAACAACGAGTCGTATTAACAACAACTAGAACAATAATAATAATAAAAAAAAAATTACGTGCACTAAATGCGAAGATAGAATCTTGGAAACTCGAGTTGTCACACTTAACCCATTCCCAACCCCTGGGAATCCCATGCTTTGTAGAAAGTATGAACTCACCTTGGGTTGCTCGGCAATTTAGTTTACTTGGTTAAGTTTGCTGGTCACCACGTCCTAATATGGTCACCAGTATAGGTCAGGTTTGGGTGTAAGGAAGTCACGTATACCCTACACGTATCTAACACATAGCATACATGTCATACGATTATTCTTTTAGGATATTGGGCCTGTTCAAATTCTTAATCAGCACGTAGCATAGCAGCACAGATACAAGCCCAAAACACATTGTCACACTTGGTGGCCCAATAACCTAGTCAAACAGCCCAATCGAGACTAGGGGGTCTCGACTCGAGAATATGCAGTCTCGAGTTGCAACTAGGATGGTCTCGAGTCATGGGCGTCTGGTCTCGAGTAGTGTAGGCATGAGTCGCAACCTCAAAGGTCTCGAGTCCAGTCTCGAGTCGAGGTCATGAGGTCTCGAGTTGTCATGGGTTGGTCTCGAGTCGCAACCCCATAGGTCTCGAGTTACTTAAGATGTGCAGGTTGGTCTCGAGTTTCCATTTTGATGGTCTCGAGTCGAAACCAGAGGTCTCGACTCGTTTGTCTGCTGATTCTGGTGCACTTCCAAGACTTGTACGAACCAATAGAATTCTAATTTCATGATTTGGTGTTCTATCCAATGAGGGTTCACAAACATGTTTTGTTGTCTAACATCCTAATCAAATGGATCAAACATAGCAAATTTTGAATATTCATATCTTATTCAATGAGTTCTTCATCTAGGGTTTTCATCATTTATGCAAACATGATCATTCAGATCTTAAGTCTAGCATGCGTTTTACTCAAAACAGGAATATGTATTCATACAATCTATATGTTATGAGAACTTTGCATATTATTATCAAAACAACATTTGTCCTATAACTTCTAACATAAATCGAATGATCATAAGCATCCCATACATTCACCATCCAAATATCTTAGCCACTCATCATCATACAAGAGTTATCATATGTCATCCATCATTTAATCATTCCAAGCAAGTAACACCATCATTCACATAAACACTTAGTGAGCATCAAAAACACTAACCGGTTGCTACATACTTATGACTTATCATTCATTTTTAACCAAACAACTACAAGGTACTAACCGGTTAGATGTTGAGGGTGTGAAGAATCAATGAACCAACTTCCGGGTGACGATCTCGAGCTTGATCCGAGAGTCTTGGTGCCTCCGGTTGGATCCGAGAGAGAGATGAGAGGAGGTTTGTGGTGGTGTTCTAGGGTTTTAGTGAGAGAGAATGTAGGAGGGTGTGTGTGTAGGAGAGTGTGTGTAGGTTGCCCAAAAATGGCAAGGTTGGCTATCAAGAAGGGTTATATACTAGCTTCAAGTTGGTGCACCCTAATGGGTTCCGGATGGATTAAATGGCCCAACCGACCCAACTGTTTTACTGTTCACTCGAGACCAAGCGGTCTCGAGTCGGGTCCTTGTGTTTTGGTTCCGGTTCACTACATACATACTTGTATAAAAACTATACTTTATACGTACACCTTAATAACACATAGCACATCAAGATAGTCACGAACTTTCATTTACTAATATATAAACACATAACGTTCAACCATGTTACATCGAGATACAATGAAGGGTTCTAAATTACGAGTTGTCACAAACATGAACAACCGTCTTGAACAGTGAGCTGATCGGACTAGGGTGGTTCCTGTTCGATCGGATCACTTGGGTCAAGATGGGGTTTCTGTTGTTTAGCACGTTATCATACCGTCTCGATCAAAACTGCAAAACTTTCAAAATAATCAAGTACCAAGACGATGAGGTCATTGGGACGGATTGCCGTCAGATCGGATTGCCATCCGATCGAACAACCATCCGATCGGCTTGCACTTGGTTTCACACTTAAACTTTTCATTCAAACTTTCAAGGTTTTGAACGTCGAATGGAATACCGTCCGATCGGATAGCCATCCGATCGAACTACCATCTGACCATGTGACGTTTGGAACTTCGACATTTAATCATTTTTATAATTTTCAAAGATCATCAGTAACTAATGGATTACCAACCGTTCGGATTGCAATCCGATCGAGTGACAATCCTACCGATCGAATCGAAATGACAAAACTCAACACGCCGGACACCAGGATCGAGTGGCCAACCGATCGAGTGGCCATCCAATCGGGTTTCCATCCGATCGGGTTGCCATCCGATCGGGTTGCCATCCGATCGGGTTGCCATCCGATCGGACTGCCATCCGATCGGTGACCAATCCGACACTTTGACACTTTCCTCTTTTGGAAACCCTATAAATACCCACCTGTCACATCATTTGTGATGTGACAGCTCCTCACTCGACCAGCCGCACTCAAGCTCCCTTTTACCTCGATTTCTCGCGATTCTTGTAAGTTTTCAACTCAAATCTTGTACTTCTATTATCTACACGCAATCCTTCATCTTTTTCACCTTTGAATCTTAACTTTTAACCGTGAAATCACCGGATTTGAGGTGTTCTAGGGTGATGTCATCATGGAGTTCTTATGAACTTCAAGGTTTGGCTTCATTCCACCAAGAACAACTTAGATCTGAAGGATTTCCACATGAATAATCAATGTTTTCGCATAGATCTACGCATATGTATGGTTAAAAGGATTGAAAGATGGTTTTCTAAATTTCTTTCACAACTCTTTTACACTCAATGCACTCAAAACTGATAGAATCGGAGCTCGTTCTGATCTTCTACCATTTCTTAGTGATGTGTTAGTTCAAGATCTGAATTCTATCCAATAGACAACTGATTTCGGGTTAAACATGAACAATCGTCTTGAACAGTGAGCTGATCGGACTAGGGTGGTTCCTGTTCGATCGGATCACTTGGGTCAAGATGGGGTTTCTGTTGTTTAGCACGTTATCATACCGTCTCGATCAAAACTGCAAAACTTTCAAAATAATCAAGTACCAAGACGATCAGGTCGTTGGGACGGATTGTCGTCCGATCGGATTGCCATCCGATCGAACAACCATCCGATCGGCTTGCACTTGGTTTCACACTTAAACTTTTCATTCAAACTTTCAAGGTTTTGAATGTCGAACGGAATACCGTCTGATCGGATAGCCATCCGATCGAACGACCATCCAACCATGTGACGTTTGGAACTTCGACACTTAATCATTTTTATAATTTTCAAAGATCATCAGTAACTAACGGATTACCAACCGATTGGATTGTAATTCGATCGAGTGACAATCTTGCTGTGAACTTGTTCTTACTAAGTGTCTTGCCAATCAGATCGCTATCCGATCGAACGAGGGTAGTGATACTTCTCTATTTTCAAAATGCTACAACGAAAACTTCAAATCCATTATACACAAACACATCCTTACCAAACGAATGTCAATCCAATCGAATGGCCTTCCGATCGGATGACCATCCGAATGGATTGACATCCGATCGACTGGCCATCCGACACTTGGTACTTTTGCACTGTTTTACGCACCGCTCATCGTTTATGCTATCGTTAACTGTTCAGGCTAATCTCTTAGTGCTCCCTTCAATCCAAGACGGTGTTTATTAAGTTAAACGCTATCTGTGAGTATACTCGATCCCTTTTTGCTTTATGCACTTTTGGGTGTTACATACGTTACTTATTCTAAATCACATCTTTCACACAACGCAAACACTATTTATACGTTGACCGTTACTGCATGATACGTGTTACTCGATTAATGCTTGTATTTTATGTTAACACACTGATTGTTGCCTTACGCCTTAGCAACGATAGTACTATTTGTTTGGACTCAGCACCTGTCATGGACGGGGGTTGTTAAGGTTACCTCTCACATGTCACAGTGGTGGTATGTGTTACGTATTCTACAACTCGCAGTCTAGTCTATGCATATTTCATTGTCGATAACCTACTAGCTTCACATTATACATGATACATGTTGGTTATGCGTAAACTATTTCGAACTCTATTATGCTATATCAAACTTGTATGCTCACCTTTACACTATGTGTATTGACCTCTATTTTAACGTATGTGGCAGGTGTTTGAAATGCTTAGGATGTTGTGCTCTTGCTTTTGTGGAATCAAGTAGGAGAGAGTCTAGAAACAAACAAACAATTTATTTATTTGAATCTGAGTTGTCGGAACATGTTATTTGTCTTGAGATATATTTGTCTATAATAATTAACTTACTTGATTGGTTATGGTATGGGACATACTATTAACTATCCGGTAACGTAGTTGTTATGGAATTTCTCTATATAATCTGTTTCGCTCAGTGCCATGCCCCGATGTTTTCGCCATCGGTTGGGGTGTGACACATACAACCTCAATCTCAAACATCATTTAACTTTTAAAAAAATCAATAATTCAATAAGTTGTTTAAAAAAGCTTAGCCAAACATGCCCTTATCTAAGAAGGTTTTATGTGTTGAGGAGTTATTTTTAAGAAGTTAGGATTTCTAACTTCTGACTTCTGACTTATATAAGTTAATAAGTCCTTATCGAAAAGGAATCCCAACCACCCCTTTACTAGTTTTTAGGTGCTGTTTGTTTTTGCAGACATACACTGTCTGTAAGCTGATTTCATCTGTTTTAATGTCTACAACTGAAGATGTGGTCTGAAGCTCTGCAAGCTGAAAATGTAAGACTGTTTGTTTTTGATACTGTCTGCAAGGAAAAGAGGGAGGTCGGGAGGAGAAGAGGGAGGTCGGAGGACGACGAGGAGAAGAAACATGTGTGTATTTTAATTCACAATCAAACAAACAGTTGACCATAATTATGACTATAACAGTTAACAATTACATATACTCAAAACCTCAACTCAAAACCTCAAAATTTACAAAGAATTTAAAACAAACACAGATGGACACAACTGACCAAGTGCTTAAGAGATGAACGGAGGTTTGCGGTCGTCTCTGCTTCGTCGCCGGCGCCATCAATAGTCACCTCCATCACTACAGCCTAGCTCCGTCGCTGCCGAAACTTCAAACCTCCATCACCATTTCCGTCAATAAGGCCACCGTACACCGCTGCTGCTCAGATGCGAGCTCTCCGCCATACTTTCTTTCTCCGTTCTCTCTCTTTCTTCAATTTTTGGGGGTGAGTACATGTAGGATGGTACAGGGGTGTGCGGGTGTGATGATACAAGAAAGATATAAGGAGGGGGCGTGGAGGTGTGGTATGCCAGAAGAATGGATGCCAGAGAGGTCGCCGGAGATAAGTGCGGTCGCCGAAGGTAGAGGGAGGAGACAGGGGGTGTGCGGCTGTAATGTTGTGCATTTAGGGTTTTTGTTTGGGTTTGGGTTTTTATGAAGATGTTTTAAGTTTGAGGTCCATAGCTTATTTTTTAAGATGTAAAAAGCTGAGTTCAGATCTGTTGAAAGAAAAAAAAACAAACAGTCTTCAAAGGTAACGTCTGCGCGCCAGCAGACATTAGCTCCCTTGAAGATGTTTTGTGACAACTCGTATTTCAGAACCTATCTTTGTGCTTGATGTAACTTGTTTGAACATTATGTGACTAGTTGGTATGTTGATTCTAATGGAATGATTGTGAGTTGAATGTTACATGTTATGTGTGATTGTGTTATAAATATAAGTGTATAATAAATCTCGATCGCACAACACTAGTCCAATCGCACAAGCCCTTTTAGGCACATCACTCTCGGCCCACACTCTTGGCACTCGAGATCAAAGGGCAGCCCATGATGGGTTCGGCCCACCCTTTTCACGCATAACCTCATGAGGAGGGTGTATACTCCTCATTATTTGCAAAATACACAACACATACAAAACCCTAGTTCTCTCCTCTCCTCCTCTCTCTTGTTCGACGGCTGTCCCATATCCGAAACTTCCCCATCTCGATCAACCTAGCTCTTCAGCGTTCTGGTTAGTGTTACATCCTTATTAGTTACTATGATTTGATTGCTATGATTTGTTATGTAAACTAGGGTTCATGCTAGTTGTTATGTCATTGGGAATCTTGATGTTTGATTGAGAAATAGATGCTAATATATGAATACAATGAAATTGTTCTTGTTAATGGATGTTATGATGATCTCGATTGAATGTGTGGTCGATTGGTTTGATTGGCACGAATAATGGTATGATGATATGTGCGTGTGTTTGATCTAAATAGCACAATGATGATATTTTTAGTTGCATGGTGATTTAGGATTTTGGTGTTAATCATACTATTTGATCCGATTTTGGTGATGAAGAGTTGTTGTTCTTGATTAGTTGTTAATTAGGGTTCATGAAAATTAATGGGAAAATGTTTGATTTAATCGATTAAAGGCAAAGTAGGAAACTGTTTGAACGATTTGGAACTGATTGCATGAATTAAGGAAATGATGTAACCGATCGCACAAGGCCAGTCGCACAAGCCATAGGGTACAACTGTTATAGCACACTGTACAACTCGTTATTTCAGGATCGCACAACATGTTGTGAGTCACACAAGGTTGTGCTGATCGCACAACATGTTGGGCCGCACAAGATAATAAACTGTTAATGTTTGTTGGGTCGCACAAGATGTTGGGTTGCATGTTATTGGGCCGGGTATGTTTTTGGATCGCACAACCCGTTGCGGATCGCACAAGAATTTGCTGATCGCACAACAGGTTGGGCTGGTTGTTCATTGGGCTTCATTTACTTAATCAAACAAGATGATTGGGCTCGCACAAGCCCAACGGCCCAATCATCTGAATCGCACAAGTTTGGACCTTATGCATAAATGTTACTGTTGAACATGATATGTGATGCAGATCACCTGACGTGATCTTATGTGTATTGCCATGATCTTTCTGTGTTCGTAACTCGTTAGCTTATGTGTAAACATATGTGCATTACCTGAACCTAGACCTGACTTGTATGGTAACCATGTTAGGACGTGGTTGACCCCAAATAGCCCAAGTTACCTTTTGTTTACATGCCGAGCTAATCTAAGGTGAGTTCACACTTTCTACAAGGCATGGGATTCTCGGTGGTTGGGAATGGGTAACTGATTGAAAGGAAACCTGCGTATTCTCCCTGGTCAGAATACGTACCTCCACCCTCTTAACTAAAGGGCGACAACATTGGAACCTGCGTGATCTCCTTGTATGGGACACATACCTCCACCCTCTTAACTGAAGGGTGACAACATTGACACTAGACAAAACTCTATCATAAGTCCCTCATTTTTATTTCGACTTAATTGCTGGGCCAATGGCGAACGGGTCATTAGTTAAATAGCGCTATTAGGTTTGACAAGCCTCACACCGTGCCTGATGTGCGTGAAGTGTCGTATATTTTAGGTATGTATTTTAAGCCCTTTTTAACACTTACTTTAGCCAAGTTTTAAATTTATAAAACACGATATTTCACTAACACTAAACACACATATGGGCAAGTGCACCCATCGTTGAGTGTAGTATAGCGTTGGTAAGATACCGAGGTCGTCCAAGGACACAAGAGCTTTTAGTACCGGTTTATCCTCAACGTCTAACCAAAATAAAAGTTTGGAAAAATGTTTTAAACTAAGAAAAATAAAAACTAACTAAAATGCTGAAAATAAAAATAAAATAAAAACAGATAGACAAGATGAATCACTTGGTTCCGACTCGTATCTAGTATAACCTTTGATTATTTCCGCACTTTTGCACATAATTAAGAGATTATCTTAGTTATTATAGTAGGCCCCTCTTTTGAAGGTGACGTTACCCTCACCCCAGTAGTTTGAGTCAGCAGGGATACAATCCTAAAGGGGTGGATTATTGGAAGATAATGAATTAAGTTATTAATGCAGTATTGTGGTAGGCCCCGCTTTTGGCGGTGACGTTACCCTCGACTAAGTAGTCTGAGTCACCAGGGATACAGTCCTAAATAGCCGGGTTATAGTATTAATAGTAGTTAACTTATGAGGGGATCAAAGAGTTTGGACCCCCGCCATCCAATACCGTGAAGTATTGAAGGAGGTCCTACTAAATTTGACCCAGGTCCATTGCAGGACCTCTAAACGCTGAACAATGGCAAGACCTTTACCAAACCGTTCCCTTAACCCCCTACCAGGTAGCCAACATACCTCCATATAGACCGTGGAGATATGAATGGTGAAAATCCTTTATTTTATATAGACAGTAAAATAATGCCAAGACACCACGGACAAACGATAAGGAAAGATCACCTTCAACATAAGTAACTAGTTATTAAAGTCATTAATACAAAACCAAATAAAAAGTGCAAAAGATTAGAAATAAAAAGTATTATACTAGACACTTTGTCTTCACCAAGTGATGTAAGAGACTTAGGCAAACATGGCCTTGATTGTCAAGAACTCTTACGATCAATCTTGGATCCCGAGACGACTCACACACTCTATGATGGACAATGGATGATGGTGGTGGATGATGGTGTTGTGATGGTGGTGGGTGGTGGATGAAGTGTGAGAGAGGTGGTGTGCCAAGGGATGAGTTGCAATGAAACCAAGCACTCCTATTTATAGGCTGAACAGAGGCCTGGGCACGGCCCCGTGTCCGCTGGGCACGGCCCCGTGCCTGTCTGACATTCTCTCTCTTCATTAATTGTAATTCGCAATTACAATTAATGCGCCTGCAGTACTTTCGGCACGCCCCCCGTGTCCGCTGAGCACGGCCCGTGGTGGGCAATAGAAGCTTCTATAGGTTTGTCTTTTCTGCTGCTTCTTGGGCACGGCCCCGTGCTGGCTGAGCACGGGGCGTGTTCAGCCTTCTGTTTTCTCTATTTTGCTTTGGAAGGTGCCATTGAGGGTTCGGGCAATCCACTAATGTTCCTTTTCTTGTATTTATGTTGGATTTAGCTGTCTTTTTGCTTCTTTTGCGTTTTTGAGCTCATTTAATCCTGAAAATACAAAAGGAAGACAAAAACACTCTTTTTCCAATATTAGTACTAAAAAAGGGTTAGTTTTATGCCTCATTTGATGTAATTTATATGTTGCATTTTACACACATCAAATACCCCCACACTTGAACTTTTGCTTGTCCTCAAGCAAAACTCTTTAATATTTGGCTTACACTCCCAAATGGAATAGGTAGAAGAGACGGTTTTGGGCTTGTCATAGAGTGTCGGGATTTCCAAGATCTTTTTAGAGTTTTATTTTTATTTATTTACACTCCTATTCGTAATGATTTATTTAGAACTGTTCATAAAAGAAATTACTTATTTGGGCATAACATGCCTTTTTAAAATTCTATTTATATACAAGTTCACATACCTCGCGGGGAAATCACTCACACTCGGCCGAAGGTGTATTTTTAGTGAATCACTCGAGAGCGGCATGGAACTTACTCCTACCATAGGCTTGCCAAGAAATCAATCCTCCTCCTTTTTAACTTTTATACCTTTGTAGATATCAAGAGGACTTTGTGGGTTAAGGGGTTGGCTAGGGTTAAAGGTAGGTGGTTGGGTTAGTGGTTAGTAGAAAAAGGGCTAAAAAGCGTAACAAGTGTCGGTTTTCGTATTTTTGCAACCTTTTATTTTTTATGAAGCTTTTATTCAAACAAAGTTATTTTTTTTTTTGATTACTTTGTTTGTTTATTTTCTTTTTGCTTCATTTTTTTTTTTTTTTTTTTTCGAAGAACCGAACTTGTTACTAAAATGAAGGGGTAAAAATGAAAAAGGTTTTGGTGGGTGAAATGGTTTTTGTTTTGGGTGATGAAACGAAAAGGTTTAGGCTCAAAGGGGCTAACTAGGGGGATTTTTTTTTGGGTAGGTGGTAAAAGAAAAAGAAAAAAAAAATTAGTCCTAATGCCTCTATCATTTACTTACTCGGGTTTAAGTTGATAAGGACCGGGAATGTATTGTCATGGCAAGTTCTAGAGTCGTAAGAACCAAGCGGCTATTCACACAAGAAACGAAAAATGAGCATTTAGTCAAATGGTATGAAATTGAGTGCTCAATAAAGGCTCAAAACTCACTTTTGTGGGAATGGGTTTTTATGTGATCAAGTATATATAATCAAATTTTAAATAAGTTTGTCATGCCTTTTCATAATTTTCTTATGTTGGTTCTTTTTATCACTACGCTATCGGTTGTAAATTTGTAAAAATATAACCTTTTTGAGAGCTTGAATTTCCCGAGTTAAACCTAGACAAGTAAAAAAATGAAATTTTTGAAAAAAAATTTGGGGTGATTAGCGGTTCCAATAGAGTTTTGTGTAAGGCTTGTATTTAGGACTTGCAAAATTCAAGGTTTTAGCATCCCCCCCACACTTAAATTACACATTGTCCTCAATGTGTCCCAAAAATAAATTTTTAGGTTGATTAGATGTGTAAAATAGTGTTTAAAAAGCAAAAATTTGTGTTACTGGGCGCTGAACACGGCCCCGTGTTATCCGGGCACGGCCCCGTGTTCAAGTGCCAGTAACAAAATTGAAATAAGAGAAACAGAAGTCTGGACACGGGGGCGTGTTGGGTGAACACGGCCCGTGTCCAGTTACCTGTACTGGGCGTTTTCTGCAGGTGGTTTAACACGGGGCCGTGTTGGTTGGGCACGGCCCGTGTTGAACCTTCTGAAAGGAAGAAAATTGTCGGGTTGCCTTGTTCTTGTGCATGGGATCATTTTTCCCGTTCCCCTTTTCATCCTTTACCACCATGGGTGTGTTTTATTCATTACAAACCATCCAAACATTAAAACCATCATTTCATTTCATCATAGAGAGAACTTACATAATCCTAAATTAAAACTAGATAAAAGAAATAACAAACCATGGAGTCCTAGCCTTTAATTTATTTTAATTTAGCAAAATTTCCAAGAAATACTCAATCTTGGTTAAACAAGGCCTTAGTGAACTCCTTCTTCCGAGTGCGGTTTTCCTCAAATGTCGGCGAGCCATTCTTCTATCTCCCTTGGAAGGAGAAAAGAAGGCTCATTGGCATTAGTTTGAGGAGCTTCAACTTCCACCGGGATCTCTTGTTGATGTTCCATGGGAGGTTCCGCCGGAAAGTCTTCCCACCCGGTAGGGTTGTTAATTCCGAGAGCCAGGTTCCAATCCTGCTGAGGAAGGACTGGTTCCATTGGAGGTGCTACAAGAATATTTAACCTCTGGTGCAAGAGGTTAATTTCTTGGAAGCTGCTTTCAAGTCCCATCGTAAGATCGTTAATACGGTCGATAAGGACCTCCTCTACTGAAGTCATTTCATCTAGAGCCTCCCTTAATGCTATCACATAGTGAACAAGTGTAGCTTCAATGGAGGGTCTTCTTCCTCTTCGGTTGTCTGACGAATGCACAGAAGATGTATTGCTGTTTTCGCTCGACATCCTACGAAAAATAAACTAAAAATAGCTTATTTAATGAAACAGTAACCGGACACGGCTCCGTGCTCACTGAGCACGGCCCCGTGTCCATCTTTCTGCAGAGTTTTGGAACAAGGAAACTTGTATTTTTAAGTTATTTTCTGAATGTTGTAGGCTCTTTTTGGCTACTAATAACTTAAAACCATGTTTCATAACATGTTTTTACCAAGATTCTTTGAACAAAACTCATTTGTCCCTACCATAGAGTTGGAGGAATTTCAAACTTTCAATGGTAGTTCTTGGAGAAAGATGAAGAAGAAGGAAATTACTAAAAGAGGAAGGGACAAGATGGGTTGTTGGAACCTTCTTTTAGACTTACCTAGGATAGTTTGAGAGAACATTCCTGCAAATCTCTGCCCCAAGTTGGTCCAAATGTGCAGAATTCTTGGCTGCATTTATAGAAAATGACAGCAACCTGGACACGGCCCCGTGTTCAGTGGACACGGCCCCGTGTGCAGGTGGAGTTCTGACACAGTTTGTCCGTATTCTGACGAACTGATCAGAAAGGAATCTTTCGATGGACACGGGGGCGTGTTGGCTGGGCACGGCCCCGTGTCTACGGACTGATTTATGAAGTTGTCTAGTTTTTTTAAGGAATTTGTTTTTATCGGGTGGTTCCTGACTGGTTGGAACAACCCCAAAGTGCCTAATATACCTTAGTTGTCCTAGACTAAGGCGAGAACGCAAGAGGTTGTCGGTGAGGGTAATTCCTATTTTCATTCTAGGTGGACAAGTCCAACCCTTTTCCGGGCTCTTGTTAAAGAAGGTATATGCCGAATCGCTCAGGTCTATGTATGCACCGAACGAAGTCGATGGGGAGTCCTTCACGGCACAATCGACACAGGGACGACTATCGTCCAAGTCTTTGCTAGGTACGAAGGTATTTTCGGGAGCAACGAGGTTGTCGGAATGCGGTTCCAACATTTCTTCATGGGTATCGTCTTGGGGCGGATTAATAAAATCCTTCCCAAGCTCTTCTATCCATTTCAGAATTAGCTCTTCTAGTTGAAATAATTCGCTAAGGAACATTTCCCCTAGAATATCTGGCTGGGCGCATTCGAGGGAGAAATAGTGCTTATTTTTACTTTCGCCCCTCTTAAGGTTGTGTAAAGATCGTGGGTCCATGTAGTGGGGCATATAATTTAGGAAGTAGCATTTTACTTCTTCATGTTCGCCTCCACATAATTGACACCACGTACCATAAGAGTGCCGAAAGTAAAAATAATTACTATCACTCATGTTTATGTCAGAAATTACCAACCGTCGGGATCTAACGGTTCTGTTTTCAGTAACTGAAACTTGGGCACGGGGGCGTGTTGAGTGGACACGGCCCCGTGTTCAGCTTACTGTCTGATGTAAAACAGGATTGCCAGTTCCAATGATTGAGCACGTGGGCGTGTTCAGCGGGCACGGCCCGTGCTGAGCTCTGCAGAAGCTGAAAAACTAAGAAAAATCCTAAAAAAATAAAAAGAAAAATAAAAGATGATTAGGCCGTTGATTCCTAACTTTCTTAAAATCCTTGTGTCCCCGGCAACGGCGCCAAAAACTTGATGTGCGTGAAGTGTCGTATATTTTAGGTATGTATTTTAAGCCCTTTTTAACACTTACTTTAGCCAAGTTTTAAATTTATAAAACACGATATTTCACTAACACTAAACACACATATGGGCAAGTGCACCCATCGTTGAGTGTAGTATAGCGTTGGTAAGATACCGAGGTCGTCCAAGGACACAAGAGCTTTTAGTACCGGTTTATCCTCAACGTCTAACCAAAATAAAAGTTTGGAAAAATGTTTTAAACTAAGAAAAATAAAAACTAACTAAAATGCTGAAAATAAAAATAAAATAAAAACAGATAGACAAGATGAATCACTTGGTTCCGACTCGTATCTAGTATAACCTTTGATTATTTCCGCACTTTTGCACATAATTAAGAGATTATCTTAGTTATTGTAGTAGGCCCCTCTTTTGAAGGTGACGTTACCCTCACCCCAGTAGTTTGAGTCAGCAGGGATACAATCCTAAAGGGGTGGATTATTGGAAGATAATGAATTAAGTTATTAATGCAGTATTGTGGTAGGCCCCGCTTTTGGCGGTGACGTTACCCTCGACTAAGTAGTCTGAGTCAGCAGGGATACAGTCCTAAACAGCCGGGTTATAGTATTAATAGTAGTTAACTTATGAGGGGATCAAAGAGTTTGGACCCCCGCCATCCAATACCGTGAAGTATTGAAGGAGGTCCTACTAAATTTGACCCAGGTCCATTGCAGGACCTCTAAACGCTGAACAATGGCAAGACCTTTACCAAACCGTTCCCTTAACCCCCTACCAGGTAGCCAACATACCTCCATATAGACCGTGGAGATATGAATGGTGAAAATCCTTTATTTTATATAGACAGTAAAATAATGCCAAGACACCACGGACAAACGATAAGGAAAGATCACCTTCAACATAAGTAACTAGTTATTAAAGTCATTAATACAAAACCAAATAAAAAGTGCAAAAGATTAGAAATAAAAAGTATTATACTAGACACTTTGTCTTCACCAAGTGATGTAAGAGACTTAGGCAAACATGGCCTTGATTGTCAAGAACTCTTACGATCAATCTTGGATCCCGAGACGACTCACACACTCTATGATGGACAATGGATGATGGTGGTGGATGATGGTGTTGTGATGGTGGTGGGTGGTGGATGAAGTGTGAGAGAGGTGGTGTGCCAAGGGATGAGTTGCAATGAAACCAAGCACTCCTATTTATAGGCTGAACAGAGGCCTGGGCACGGCCCCGTGTCCGCTGGGCACGGCCCCGTGCCTGTCTGACATTCTCTCTCTTCATTAATTGTAATTCGCAATTACAATTAATGCGCCTGCAGTACTTTCGGCACGCCCCCCGTGTCCGCTGAGCACGGCCCGTGGTGGGCAATAGAAGCTTCTATAGGTTTGTCTTTTCTGCTGCTTCTTGGGCACGGCCCCGTGCTGGCTGGGCACGGGGCGTGTTCAGCCTTCTGTTTTCTCTATTTTGCTTTGGAAGGTGCCGTTGAGGGTTCGGGCAATCCACTAATGTTCCTTTTCTTGTATTTATGTTGGATTTAGCTGTCTTTTTGCTTCTTTTGCGTTTTTGAGCTCATTTAATCCTGAAAATACAAAAGGAAGACAAAAACACTCTTTTTCCAATATTAGTACTAAAAAAGGGTTAGTTTTATGCCTCATTTGATGTAATTTATATGTTGCATTTTACACACATCAGTGCCGCAGAGGACAGGAGTGGACTAATGGATCTGGGCATGTCAATGATGATAGACATTGACTTAGGGCACCCAACTTACTCCAGTCAGTAGTCGATATGGTAACGGGTCTAGTGGGATATTCATGGGGTAGCCCCCACGGCTGGGAGCCAGAGTAAAAGGAAAGGAATAACTATGTTTTTAAACTATGGGGTAACCCCCACGGCATATAAGCCAGCTAAAAGAAACTTATGTTTTTGAAACAACTTAAAACGAACACCCAACTGTGAACTCGCTCAACTTTGTTGTTGATTCGTTACTATATGCCTTGTAGGTCGTTAGGTGCTTAGATGGAGCTTGCACAGGAGGTCGAGGTCGTTGTGGGACATGGACTGTTGAGTTCCATGTTAAACTTTATGAACTTATGACTTATGTTTTGGTTTTAAACTTTATGCTTCCGCTGATAACTTGAACTTGGTCAATTTGTTTTGGACACCAATTATATTGTTGGTTGGTTTTATATTTACTTTAATACATTGTTCAATATGATTAGTGGCTTGATCCTGGTCATGTCACGCTCCCTACGGTGATACTCCGCTTGTGGAATTTGGGGGTGTGACAGATTGGTATCAGTTTTATATTTATTTTAATTCATTGTTCAATATGATTGGTGGCTTGAATCCTAGTCAGTCACGCCTCCTGCGGTGATACTCCGCTTGTGGAATTTGGGGGTGTGACATGTTTGAAGAAAAAACAAACAACACCTTAATAAACATGTTATAAACTCCCACAACAATGTAACTAAAATAAAGTGGGGTAGTCCCTAGTGATTGGCAAATAAAGTATCCTTGGTTAGTTGAGTATAAAATTCAGGACTTTAGTTCTGATAAGAGTGATGCTGTTTTTTGGAGAGGGAATGATGGCAAGGTTGCTGAGTTTTCTGTTAAAGCTGTGTATAAAAGTTTGAGTAGGGAAGGGCCGATGGTCAAATGGGGAGAATTTGTTTGGTTTAGTCAGTGTATTCCCAGGCATGCATTCATTTCATGGATGGCTTTTAAATATAGATTATTAACTCATGGTAGAATGATTGGTTGGGGGGTTCAAAGTGAGTTTAAGTGTGCTTTGTGTAACAATGTTCCTGACAGTCATCAACATTTATTTTTCAGTTGTGAATTTGCGAAAGCTGTTTGGGTTAGGATCAAAGCTCATGCTGGTCTTGTTTATATACCTGATGATGGGACCAGTATTGTGAAGTTTGTGGAAGAGAGGAAATTTGGAAAGTCTGTTTGGCATATTATTATGAGATTGGTAGTGGCTGCTGCTGTATATTTTGTATAGCAGGAGAGGAATGGAAGGTATTTCAGCAACTCTAGAAGATCAGTTCAGCAAATTTATGAATTGGTGATTAATGAGGTTAGGAGCAGGTTGTTGGGTTTGACTTGGAGGAATACGAAAGATGTTAAGGAGGCTGCTGTGTTTTGGGGGGTGAGTTTGGTTAAAGAAAGGGGTACTGTGGGAACTGGTTCATAATGTATACTTAAGTTTTATATAAATGGGATGGTAAGTCTGTTTGGTTGAAGAAGGAGATGGTTATAAGTTGCTACGAGAAGTGGATAGAGGGCATTTTGGAAATATGGGTGGTGATGCTTATGAGTATTATTAATTTTTGGGTTGAGAATGTTATAAACTCCCACAACAATGTAACTAAAATAAAGTGGGGTAGTCCCTAGTGATTGGCAAATAAAGTATCCTTGGTTAGTTGAGTATAAAATTCAGGACTTTAGTTCTGATAAGAGTGATGCTGTTTTTTGGAGAGGGAATGATGGCAAGGTTGCTGAGTTTTCTGTTAAAGCTGTGTATAAAAGTTTGAGTAGGGAAGGGCCGATGGTCAAATGGGGAGAATTTGTTTGGTTTAGTCAGTGTATTCCCAGGCATGCATTCATTTCATGGATGGCTTTTAAATATAGATTATTAACTCATGATAGAATGATTGGTTGGGGGGTTCAAAGTGAGTTTAAGTGTGCTTTGTGTAACAATGTTCCTGACAGTCATCAACATTTATTTTTCAGTTGTGAATTTGCGAAAGCTGTTTGGGTTAGGATCAAAGCTCATGCTGGTCTTGTTTATATACCTGATGATTGGACCAGTATTGTGAAGTTTGTGGAAGAGAGGAAATTTGGAAAGTCTGTTTGGCATATTATTATGAGATTGGTAGTGGCTGCTGCTGTATATTTTTGTATAGCAGGAGAGGAATGGAAGGTATTTCAGCAACTCTAGAAGATCAGTTCAGCAAATTTATGAATTGGTGATTAATGAGGTTAGGAGCAGGTTGTTGGGTTTGACTTGGAGGAATACGAAAGATGTTAAGGAGGCTGCTGTGTTTTGGGGGGTGAGTTTGGTTAAAGAAAGGGGTACTGTGGGAACTGGTTCATAATGTATACTCAAGTTTTATATAAATGGGATGGTAAGTCTGTTTGGTTGAAGAAGGGGATGGTTATAAGTTGCTACGAGAAGTGGATAGAGGGCATTTTGGAAATATGGGTGGTGATGCTTATGAGTACTATTAATTTTTTGGTTGAGAATGGTTTTGTTGATCATGATATGCCTGGTTTTGGGAATGGGTGGAGATTTTGGTATATTAGGCATTTGGTAATGGAGGGGTATAATAGTAATTCTGAGGATTGGTTTATTTTTTTATCCGGGTGGAGGCTGCAATGTTACTGATTTATACTGCATTCATAGTGAAGGGGAGGGGATCAGAGATTGTGATAGGTTTGTATGCACGTGCCATGAAGATTTGGTTGTCTCATTGTTATAGATTTGATGTATAGGTTTTTTTTGCTTTTGTTGTTTGGTTATGTTTTGTGTCGGATTGGTTTTTGTTTATATGTTTGGTGTTTTGTTTTTTTTTTGTTTAGGTAGGAGCCGGGTCTGGATGATCCATTTTGATAGGCTCGTTGCATGTTGGGTGGTGTGTTCCTTGGGTTTTATGTCCCGGGAACCTAAGCCCATTTAGGTGTAATTATTTTTTTGTTATTAATAAAATTTACCGGAGGTTCCGCCCTTCTTTACCAAAAAACGAAAAATAAAAAAATAAATAAAAAATAAAAAATAAAGTGGAGTAGGTGTTGAATGAAATTATAGGTGGGGCCTGTGCAATAAGATAAAAAGAAGACATTCATTCCCACAGAAACCCTACCGAGAGAGAAATGAGCGGTGCTGGAAAGACTGTGTGCGTTACCGGAGCTTCTGGGTACATAGCTTCATGGCTGGTTAAGCTGTTACTTGAGCGCGGTTACGCTGTCAAGGCATCTGTTCGTGATCCAAGTAAGTTTCTACTTGTTTGATAATTTTATTTTATGCGATTTGATTGAATTGGTTTGGTTGGTGATTTTTGCAGAGGACCCTAAGAAAACAGAGCACTTGCTTAAGCTTGAGGGGGCTAAGGAAAGGCTTCACTTGTTTAAAGCGAACCTGCTGGAAGATGGCTCCTTTGATGCTGCAGTTGAAGGCTGTGACGGTGTTTTC
The DNA here is from genome assembly GCA_030545235.1 of Helianthus tuberosus. Lineage (NCBI taxonomy): Eukaryota > Viridiplantae > Streptophyta > Magnoliopsida > Asterales > Asteraceae > Helianthus > Helianthus tuberosus. The sequence goes on along the minus strand of CM060429.1, from coordinate 55,020,581 downwards.
CATACGGCATCTCCCTTTTACCATAACGTCACAGATCCACAGGTTGGTTTGAAATGAAATGCAATGAAATCTCACTCTTGGAAACCCCCCAAATTAATTAATTATTTAGTCTTTAGGTGAATTATTATTAGACCATGCGTAGTGGTAAGGGTGAATAATGCCCTCACCCTTGGCGTTTTTCGCCATGTGGCAGTACAGTCAGCAAGGGGCATTATTGGGCGTTTTTCTAAAATGGGTGTAGTGGGGATGTGGGTATTATGTTAGAAGGGTGTAGATAATTAAATAAAAATAAAAAACCCAACAAAAAAAGCTATTGGCCAAGAAAAAGGAAGATTAAATGTGATTGGTCCTTCAAATTTGGACATAGCGTTATTTAGAAAACGCCTAGGGGGAAATTTTGATCAATAACGCCCAATAATGCCCGGGGGGTGGGGAGGGGGCGTGTTTGGGCGTGATTGAGGGCAAATTTTGAAAAAAAATCACGCCCACTACGCATGGTCTTAGTTTGAGTTGGTATCAGGCAGAATTGATTGATCCGGCGGTGAAAGGGACACTGAATGTGCTTGGTTCATGTTCAAAAGCCTCCTCATCCATTAAAAGAGTGGTTGTGACATCCTCTATGGCTGCAGTTGCTTACAATGGCAGGCCTAGGAATCCTGATGTTGTAGTTGATGAGACATGGTTTTCGGATCCCGATCTTTGCAAGGAATCAAAAGCATGGTATGTGCTCTCCAAAACATTGGCCGAGGAGGCTGCATGGAAATTCACAAAAGAAAAAGCCATAGACATGGTTACCATAAACCCTGCAATGGTCATTGGTCCTCTTTTGCAGCCAACACTAAACACTAGTGCTGAAGCAATTGCAAACCTGTTGAATGGTACGTATAAACAATTCGACTGATTCAGGCTATGCTTTATCTCTATGTGCTAACCAAAAAAGGAAATTTGTCTATTAAGTTACGTGGAATCATAGTTGTTAAAAGCCATCGCCTCTTGCGCCTAGGCCCAATTTCCTAGCGAGGCGAGGCAATTGCGCCATAAGTCAAAGGCAATTGCGCTTTAATTCTCCAAGTGATGGTTCAGGCGCAGGTTCCGGCGAGATTCCTAGATTCTTGAGAGTTTTCGGCCAAATTCTCTAAATTCTTGCAAGATTCTAGCTAGATTTCTACTTTTATCTAACGAAACTACTTTTCTACACTAATAAACTAGCATTTTATAGCTTTTGGTACTAAATAGACGATATTAAATGTTGTATGGTAGCTTTAGTTTATTTTATTTGAAGAATAGTATTCATTTTCTGTTATATAAAAATATTTTATGTTTTTTTTTGTTGTACGCATTTTTTTTTTCTCAGGCCTGCGCTTTTTTTGCGCCTTGCGCCTAGGCCCCAGGCGAGGCCTATTCGCCTTGAGTGCGCTTAACGCTTTTAATAACTATGCGTGGAATGTAATATGATGGATAAACTTTCAGTGTTTTTTTTTTTTTTTTTTTGTTACTTCAAAATCATTATGCAGGGTCACAAACATATTCAAATGCTAGTTTTGGGTGGGTTAATGTTAAGGATGTTGCAAATGCCCACATCCAAGCTTTTGAAGTTCCTTCAGCAAACGGAAGATATTGTTTGGTGGAAAGAGTTGCTCACTATTCAGAAATACTTGAGATATTACGCAAGCTTTATCCTTCATCCCACCTTCCACAAAAGTAAGCTTTTCCGCATTTTCAAGTTTTTACTAGCATTTTATGTGTTCTAGGAAATAGTTTGATATATGTGTGTTTTATAGGTGGCTTAAATGTGAACAAGTAAATATTTAGAAACCATTTTATTTGTTCACTAGTGTTTGTCGAACCATTAAGAATTGTAGTTATTCACAAGTGAATATAATTTTATGTAGATTAGAGTGTATCAATTGTGAGCATATATGTATTCATTAATGGTTCTTAAATATATAGTGTCATTATCATCCACAACTATATAACATAGGTGGAGTTTCGGCGTGTTTACCTAAAAATTAGTCAATTTGTGTTTTGTTTTTATGTAAATTGGCGGTCAAATGAGTAAAGCAAAAAAGATTAAATGGTTCAAGTTGGCCAAATGGACATAAAGTTAGCCAAAGTGTAATTTTAATGCATACAACCTCTTAAATTAGTTTATTCTATACATTAGGTCATTATTATATTATAATAATTGTATTCCCATTTAACATACTAAGTATCTATAAAACGTAAAATTGGACAATAAGTGTTTCCAGTCAACCAACATGACCCGACGAGTCTGTCTCTTACCTGTACAAAATCCCCCCCCCCCCCCCCCCCCCTTCTTCGTACTAACAATCCATGCCATGCCCATAGTTGTCAATAGTGATTGTAGCGGTCGCTATAGCGCGCTATGTAGCGAAGCGACGTATAGTGTCGCTATTATGGTTATAACGATTGATAGAGAGAATAGCGACACGTTTTTTTTGTTTTTTTTTAATGTAAATAGCAATCAAATATAGCTATAAAATAGCTGGATTATAGGTTTTTGTTAAATATACATGTAAAATAGCATATATACTAGGGTATTTTGATACAATATACATATAATTTTTTTCTAGTGTATCGCTATTTATAAAATAGCCGCCCGCTATTTATCGCTATTCACTATGTAGCATATAGGTACCTTATCGCTCTTGTCGCCGTTCGCCATTAACAAGTGTGATCCATGCATAACACTATAAATTTTGTGTTTGACTTCTGAGTGTTGGGTCAAATGTTGCGATTCGGTTTTTTGTTTTAATGGTATGAAACGGGTTCGTGTCTGGTGAAAACTGGACGGGTGGGGATGACCTGCCAACATCTTTTTTGTCTATTTTTTTAGTCAACAGATAATTTATGTATTAAATATGGTTAGAAATTTTGTAAAGTGAATAGTTGTGGTGAGATGTAGGTGTGCAGATGACAAGCCTTTTGTTCCCATATATCATGTATCAAAGGAAAAGGTGAAGAGCTTGGGGATAGACTACATTCCCCTTGAACAGAGCATCAAGGAAACTGTGGAAAGCTTGAAGGAAAAGAACTTTATTGGTGGGGCATCATCAAATATGTGAAATCAAAACATGGTGTTGGAGATTGAAAGATAATTAGAAGTCTGGACTTGAATAAAATGATTAGATATGTAATAAAGATGGTCTTTCCATCTCCTATCATAAAACATATTTTGTGTTGTTTTCTTTACTTTTGATGCCTTCATCCTTATAAAGCTAACAGGACGGGCGGGGTCACACGAGGTTCGGGTCAGGACACGCTGATTTATAAACGGTCTAGTTGGGATTGTTCTCGTTGATAGATAATCGTTGGTGGACAATTTCTCCAACAATGCATCAACATTCTCTAGTGTTGCCACGTTGTGGTGTCCGCTGGCTTGTTTGCTTGGACGTACAAAACATCATAAAATGCTTGGAGTTGCATCAAAAGCTCCAATCCTTGATGTTGACATTTTCTCAACAATTCGTTGAAGCGTTCCCATGCTTCGAAGAGGTCTATAACAACCCTCATAAATATTTTTCGACACCCCTAAATTGTTTAAAATATCCCTATATGTCTCAATACATACCCCGTATGTGAAAACCGAGCCCTAAATACCTTACATAATTAAAAATTAAATAAAAAACCAGAATTTTACCTCGCTCGCGGGCCGCGAACGAGTTGGCTAGGATCTACGCGGGCCGCGACTTAGTGCCACCAGGCGAAACCCTAGCCCGCCACGTGGCAGGCCACCCGGAGAAGCTAGTTTGTTAAATCGACGAAGCTAGGCCCTACACACCTACGCCGCGGGCCGCGAAGGACCCCTGTGTAGTCTACGCGGGGCGCGACGAAACCCAAATCAGGCCCTATAAATAGCAACCATCGGCAGATCATTCGAACTCGCTCACAATCACTTTCTCTCGAAATTCTATAGTGTAGTCGCTATACTCGGGTATTATACCCCCCAAATAACGAAGTTCTGCTCCGTTGTAAGTATCTTAACCCCGGTTACGTATTAGATACGCTACCCGATTGATCCAGGGTTCCGTAACGGCTGTTGAGGTTCTGCCCGACGTAGTCGTTGGAATGCCGTCTCGGGGAGGGTATTACTAATGTAAATATTGGGTTATTATACTAACACGTGTGCATTTGTGAAATTTATAGATAATCACCAAGAAACCCTAAAGGAAAACCTAAGACAGCAATGTGAGTAATCTCCTTTTTGTAAACTGTTTTTACAAAACCTCACTTAATTAATATTATATTAAACAGTGATTGAGTATTTGTATTCTACAATTATCGTCAGTATGTTGGGGTTTTGTATACAAAATTTGTTACTACATTGTGAGTAGTAACATGACCACAAGTCCGGTCGACAGTACCGTGGGTGGTAATTAAAGTAGATGGAAACAAATGTAATTGCACGACCGCCCTCAATACTGTACAATGGTTTTAATTAACTTGATTAAACTGAGATTCACTCACCAGTATTTCCCACTGACAAAATGTTTTTAAACGCGTTTCAGGTAACAAAATGTGAAAGCCAAATAGAAGCCAGCTGGACAGCACTGAATGCTTGGAAAAGTGGCTATAAAGTTACCTAAAATAAAAGAGATATTTTATTAAATAAAATAGGATTTATTCCTATGAAAATGTGTGTACTTAAAACTTGGGATTTTCCCACGTGTTTAATATTATGAAAGTGTGGTATTTTACTCTGATAAAATATTTCATAACTACGGTCCTGATGTAATTTCCGCAAACACCGATACCACTGAAACTGGCCACGACCGCCCGTTCCCGGGTTGTTAGGGGACGGGGGTTGTGACAGAAGGTGGTATCAGAGCTAAGCCACTGATTCAGCCACAGAAGTGTTCTGCTGACACCAATATATTATTCGGAATGTTAGGAAATTATCTACGGAATTACGTACATATTTGTATTTTATTGTTGGGGGGGGGGGGGGATATTCCACGGTCCTCCCAACCGCCGAGGTGATCCCACCTCGCAGACCGCCACCCAGCAAGCCTGAGTCTGGGAGTAAATCCGCTACCGTAGGGGCATTGGGAACGAGCAAGACTCGAACCCGCCACCTCCGGGTTAGAATGCGGGCTGGTGGCCATTGGGCTGACACCCAATGGTTTATTTTATTGTTGTGTGTTATTTGACTATTTGTTAGTTTACAGTATGAGCGACCAAGGACCTTCCGACGCCTACCGTCAGTTGTCCAGCTCACCTAGGAGCGAAGGCACCTCTTCACAGCCTACCCTCTCAGGGTATTCGGCTGATAATGAAGATGGTATATTCGTGTTTAAGGCTCAGTCTGAAGAGCCATTCCCTCCTAAAAAGAGAGGACGGTTCAGTAGAGGAGCGCATGAACGTAGGAAAAGAATGAAAAAGTTACAGCAGCAACGTGTTTTAGCAGACGCTAAGAGAGAGACAGATGCTCTTGCCCAGGATATGTTAAATAGGAGTCTAGCCAACTTCCATATTTTAGTAACTACAGCCGCAGATCCTAACCTGGAGCAACTGATAGCACCCCAACCATTACCATTGTTTCCCACCCAACCAATGGAAATTGAAGCCAACCCAGAAAATCAAGTCCAAATGCATGATTTTAATCCAGAAGAGATACATAGAATGCCAACACCCAATCCCTTAGACCCAAACTATGATCCGTGGTTCGACGACCATAGGGATTACCAGCCACACTACCCAATACCAGAAAATGAACCTATGCCAAACTTAGCAGCCTACCCAAACTTGGACCCTCTAGATCCTTATTATGATAATGATCAATACATTAGAGAAATTCTAGAGAATCCATACCCGTACCAGGAACCCATGTCCCAGTTCCCAAACCCAGTACCAGCACCTGCACCCCCAATGAGTGCAGAAAATGTGCAAGAACTCAGAACTTTCGGTGAGGAAATTTTAGAAAGTAGCGAGAGGATGAGGCAGGTTGGAGAACGACTCGTCTGGAAGTACGACGAGCGTAATATGGAGTTCTGGATGAACCCATATCAGTGATGGTGGAAGTAGTAATAATAATATATATAATATGTGTGTATGTTTGGAAAAAAAATATCTAGACAATAGCTATTGATGCCTAATAGTATTGTAATTTTCAATTCCAGTATTAGTTTGTATTAGATGCATACTATATATAAGAAAGAGTAAGTCGCAATGCTCGACGTTTTTGATCAATATGTGTGTTATGTGATTGGTTGCATTAAATATTATTTTGTAATATTAATAATTAACAAATGTTTAAAATTCATGTAACACCCCGTGTTTTCGGAAGTCAAAGTCAAGGTCAAAGTCAACGACCGATTGTACGAATTTGACTTATAATAATTTCCTTATTTTAATTGTATTATGTGGAGTAAGTGTTGTTAATTGCTAAAATCGATGTGTGTTAATCGCTATCTAATCGACTTACGACTGTGAATTATAGGAAGTAACAATGCGATAAAGTTAACTAATCGATAATCAAGCTATGCTACTCGACATCGAATCGTGATACGAACCGCAACTCGATTTAATTTGGTTATTATACGTGTGTGTGCCTTATGTGTTACTTGTGCGTGTTATATATATATATATATATATATATATATATATGTGTGTGTGTGTTGTGGAAAAATCAATCGAACTCAATCGAAACTCGAAACGTAATCGAACCCGAATCCGAATCTAAATCAAACTATGATAATTAGTAGTTGGGACTAAAAGTAATTTGACTAGGAAACCCTATCGTGACGAGCCGCGCGCAATCGAAATCGAAACATCAAAAATCGTCACGTCAAACAATCAAACCAAGTGCCATCCGGCCGGATAGCCATCCGACCGGATAGCCACTGCGCTACAAAACAAACGCCATCCGACCGGATAAGCCATCCGAGTGATGTGTCATCCAATCGGATAACCCTTCCTCTTTTAGAATCCTATAAATACCCCTGTCATTGTCATTCTTTCCATTTCTGGAAACTCTCTGTCCGAACCATTCGTGCTCCTCACCTTTTCTTCGATTTCTCTCAATCCAGGTAAGATCTCGCCCTAAATCTTGTACGTTCTTGATCTACACGCACTCCTACACCTTTCTATATTTTAAATCTTAACTTTTAACCGTCATCATGTGTTCTTCAAGAACTTCATGTTTTGACTTCAATCCACCAAGAACAACCGAGATCCGTTATCACCCAGGCAAGGCAAATGTTGTTGCCGACGCACTTAGCAGACGGAGTTATCTGCTTAGCACTCGTAATGTTCAAGCCCAACACGATCTCGAGACCCTTATTCGTGGAGCCCAGCATGCGTGTTTTAACGAACGCACGCTGAAAAGGGAACGAATCTACCATGATGGAGCCCAGCTTGTGAGCAAATCCAATGGGATATTCCACTTTCTGGACCGAATCTGGATCCCTAAGCGGACCAATTTGCGACAAATCCTGATGGACGAAGCCCACAAATCCCGGTATTCAGTTCATCCCGGTGCTGATAAAATGTACCAGGATCTTCGCTACAGGTACTGGTGGCCCGACATGAAAAGGGATATTGCCCTCTACGTTGGAAAATGTCTAACTTGTGCAAGAGTCAAGGCTGAACATCAAAGACCCTCTGGCTTACTCGAACAACCACCAATTCCTATGTGGAAGTGGGAAAGTATAGCTACGGATTTCATAACGAAGCTTCCGAACACGTCAGCAGGTCACGACAGCATCTGGGTAGTTGTTGACCGTTTGACTAAATCAGCTCACTTTCTGCCGATACGAGAAGACTACAAGGTAGAACGATTAGCCCGAATCTACACCGACGAGATCATTTGTAATCATGGGACGCCTCGTGACATCATCTCTGACCGTGATGCTCGATTTACCTCGCGACTGTGGGAAACGTTTCAAACGGCACTCGGTACGTCGCTTAATCTAAGTACCGCTTTCCACCCTCAAACCGACGGTCAGACGGAAATAACGATTCGTACTCTTAAAGACATGCTCCGTTCGTGTGTCTTAGACTTCGGTGGTAATTGGGATAAATACCTGCCGTTAGTCGAATTCTCGTATAACAACAACTATCATTCTAGCATCCAAATGGCACCATTCGAGACTTTATACGGGAGAAGATGTCGATCGCCTATTGTGTGGCACGAGATTGGTCATTCGCAATTAACCGGTCCTGAGCTATTACAAGAAACGACAGACAAAATTTTCCAAATTCGAGACAACCTGGTGAAAGCTCGGGATCGACAGAAAAGTTACGCCGATAAAAAGCGCAAGCCCCGTGAATTTGACATTGGTGACCACGTACTCCTAAAGGTATCACCTTGGAAGGGTGTGGTCCGATTCGGCAAAAAGGGAAAACTCACGCCTCGATATGTTGGACCTTTTAAGATTCTGGAAAGGATCGGAAAAGTCACCTACAGACTCGAACTACCGGAGGAACTTAGTAATGTCCACCCGACTTTCCACGTGTCAAACCTCCGAAAGTGCCTAGCCGACCACGACTTACACGTTTCTCTCGATGACCTGCAAGTAAACGAAACATTACACTTCGTAGAGAAGCCTGTCGAAATCATGGATCGCCAAACCAAGCAGCTCGACGCTCTCGCATTCCTATTGTGAAAGTTCGATGGGAAGGCAAACGAGGCGCATAGTTCACTTGGGAACTCGAAAGCGACATAAAGGCGAAGTACCCGCAGTTGTTTAAAGAGAGAAGCTAGAAAGAGAAAGTGACATCGTGATTCAGGTGCTTTGTACGATTTCATATCAATCAATAGAATCACCGATTATATTACGTTCTCGTGTTTTCGGTCACGTTCGTGTACGGATTCTGCACGTCACACGTTCGGTTCGCAATCGTTTCGGAGTCAAAACCGGTCCGAACAGAAAGTTCTCAAACATGATTCACGGTGTTGTACAGCTTTCAGCTTAATTTCGAGACGAAATTCCCTAAATAAGGGGAGGCTGTAACACCCCGTGTTTTCGGAAGTCAAAGTCAAAGTCAACGACCGATTGTACGAATTTGACTTATAATAATTTCCTTATTTTAATTGTATTATGTGGAGTAAGTGTTGTTAATTGCTAAAATCGATGTGTGTGAATCGCTATCTAATCGACTTACGACTGTGAATTATAGGAAGTAACAATGCAATAAAGTTAACTAATCGATAATCAAGCTATGCTACTCGACATCGAATCGTGATACGAACCGCAACTCGATTTAATTTGGTTATTATACGTGTGTGTGTGCCTTATGTGTTACTTGTGCGTGTTATATATATATATATATATATAGGGGACCGCTAGAATGAGAACCACCTCGAGTTATGAGAACCGCGAGAACCACTTGATTCCGGGCGAGGTGGACCAATTTTTTTTTCGAAAACGTAGATTAGTGAATCACAAACACATTCGTAAAAAATTTTTTAAAAAAAAAAACGCCGTGTGGGTAGTTTTTTACACCACAAAAACGTGGTTTACGAGTTCCGTAAATTTACGTCATCATGTGTTCTTCAAGAACTTCATGTTTTGACTTCAATCCACCAAGAACAACCGAGATCTAACCAATTTCCACGCAAACATACAAAGATCTTGTAAAGATCTCGGCACAAGAATGGTGAAAAAGGATTGAAGGATGGTTTTAACTTTCTTTCAACTCTTTTGCACTCCAAGTACTCAAAACCGATAGGATCCGACCCTGATTTAGTCTTCTACTCGATTGTAGTGTTGTACTAGCTCAAGATCCGGATTCTACTCACGAGACTACCGATTTCGGGTTAGTCAAGAACAACCGTCTCGAGCCGGTAACCGGCCGGACTAGGGTGATTCCTGGTCGGGTTGGTCATCTGTCGAACTAGGGGTTCTGTTGGCTAACACGTTGCCCAAGTGTCTCGACATAATGACAAACCATCAAAACAACCAAGTGTAGGACGAACGGAATAACCATGATGGAATGCTATCCGACCGGATTACAATCCGATCGGATAGGTCATCCGAACGGATTGCCACCCGAACGGATCACACTTGGGTCCCACTTTTTAAAACAACCTTATCTGAAGTTTGAGTATCGAACGAATTGCAATCCGATTGGACGACCATCTGACTGGATTACTCTTCGGATCATGAGATACTAAGACTTTAAAGACTTAAACAATTTTCAACATGTTCAATGACAAAGTTGCCATCCGATCGGATTGCCATCCGATCTAATGACACTTCTGTCATGAACTTGCCTTCAGCAAGTAACCTCATCACTAAGTCGCCGTCCGACCGGACCATTGTCCGAACGGATGACCATCCGAACGGATTGTCATCCGCACGACCAGCCATCCGATCGACCGACTTGATGGATAGAGATACTTCCGTATCTTCAAAATACTACAACGAAAACTTCAAAAGACAAGCCATCATACACAAACACATTCTCTTTGTAGGAAGAAACAATCCACTCGAATCGCCATCCGACCGGACCATTGTCCGACCGGATGACCACCCGAACGGATTGTTATCCGCACGGATTGCTGTCTGATCGGATTACCATCCGATCGAACCACTATCCGACCCTTTCACACTTTGTGACGTTTTACACATCACTTATCGTTATACGATCTAATCTATTCAGGCTAACCTTACTCGCTAAGCGCTCCCTTCAATCCATCAACCGCTGTGAGTATACTCGATCCCTTTTTGCTTTAAGCACTTTTGGGTGTTACCTACGTTACAACTATTCAAGCCACATCAATCACACTACTCAATGCTATTTGAACGCTAACCGTTAATGCATGTTATACGTGGCTTATGAATGCTTGTCTGTTATGTTTACACATGGAATGCTGTCTACCTGCCTTAGCAACGATAGTACTATAGTTTGGACTCAGCACCTGTTCACACGGGGGTTGTTAAGGATAATTACTTGCATGGATTACAGTGGTAATCCTGAATTGCGAACTGCCTCGGGCAGTCAACCCGCAGTCATTGGTATCGATGGATCTATGTCGATAACTAGCGTGCTTCATTTCACTATGTGTACGTGCTGGTTATGCGTAAACACATTCGAACTCTATATGCTATTATCAAACTTGTATGCTCACCTTTACATTTTATGTATTGACTTTTATTTTAACGTATGTGACAGGTGCTTAGGATGTTTACATGCCTTGTGTGCTGGTGATGAAATTGAGGCTAGGGACGGTGTCCTAGAAACCAATAAACAAACTATCTATGTTTAAATCTGAGTTGTCGGAACATAACTACTTGACTAGATTTGTCTGTAATAATTTGTTTGCCTTTTAAGACATGGTATTGGACATGTTACTTTAAATTATTTGGTAATGATAATTGTTATGGAAACTTCTGGACAATCTGTTTCGCTCAATGCCATGCCCCGATGATTCCGCCATCGGTTGGGGTGTAACAATTCAGATGGACAACGAAGTGAATCAGGAAAACCAGAACAATGAAAACCAGAATAACTATGATAACCCGAACAGCAATAACAATGGAAACCAAGTAGATAATAGTGCCATCCAACACATAGTGGCACAAGGAATTATAGATGCAATGCCATTTATTATTCAAACTGTTAAGGAAGCTGATAATAAAAGTAATAATGGCAGTAAGCGACCCATTGAACCAGATCACAGCGTAAACAATGGACCAGCACTTCAAGTGCCCATCCCCAAAAGAAGAAGAACCAAGTCTTATGGTTGTTCTTACAAAGAATTCTGGTCCTGCAAACCAATTGAATTCTCGGGCAATGAAGGACCCATTGCAACTCTACGCTGGATAGAAAAGACTGAGGCAGTCTTGAAAATAAGCAAGTGTGCGGAAGAGGATAAGATAATGTTTGCTTCCAATCTGTTTAAGAACTCAGCCTTAGAATGGTGGAACACTATCTTCCAGTCTAAGGGAAGTGACAGGGTTTACAATATGGAATGGGAGGAATTTAAGAATATGATAGAAATGAAATTTTGCCCTCCCAATGAAAATGAACAGATAGCAAATAAGTTTTTAAACCTTAGAATGACTGGAGTAGATAGTAAGGGTTATACTACTACATTCTTTGAATATGCTAGGATAGTACCAACCCTTGCATCACCAGAACCAATATTGATCTCCCATTACATCTGGGGATTAATCGGGGAAATTAGGCATGTAGTCAAGGCAGCTAGACCCCAAACGATAGAAGAAGCTGTTGAACTAGCAAATACCTTGACTGATGAATTAGTTCGTACACGAGAAGAGGACCAGAGAAGGAACCTAGCTCAAAGGCTTACCCAGGAATTCCGTTCTGGTAATTCCAACTGTGGGAAAAATGTAGGTTCTACCTCTGCACCTTACTGCAAGGCCTTCAAGCAGAAGCATTCAGGAAAATGCTCCACCTACTGCAATTATTGCAAGATACCAGGACACAAGGAGGAAGACTGTAGGAAGAGACCCAATAATGGAATGTGCTTCAACTGTGGAGAAAAAAAAGGTCATATCAAGCCGAACTGTCCGAAACTAGCTCCAGCCACGAACAACGAGACTACTAAAAATGCTAGAGCATTTGTTCTGACTGCAAAAGAAGCCAAGATGATTCCGGACGTGATTGCCGATACATTTTTAGTTAATGATGTTTTTGCTAAAGTATTATTTGACTCTAGTGCAAACCAAAGTTTTATTAATACTTTATTTTGCAAACTTCTCAATCAACCATTAATTAAACTCTCACAAGAATGTCTAGTAGAGACAGCAAACGGGGAAACCATTAAGATTTCTGAAATCTTGCAGGGAGCAAGAATAGAAATTTTAAATCAAAAGTTTATTGCAAACCTTTACCCAATGAATCTGTCAGGATTTGATGTTGTATTAGGAATGGATTGGTTAATAGCTAATAAAGCCAGTATTTTGTTTGATCAAAAGTCAATCCAAGTAATTTCACCAAAGGGTGAAAAAATCATAATTAAAGGAGATAAACCATCTAGATCCACGAAATTCATTTCTGTAACGAAAACAGCCAGTTATATAAGAAAAGATTTCTATAATCACTAACACTAAAGGAAAAGAACTGAAGGATATTCCAGTAGTATCCCAGTTTCCAGACGTGTTTCCAGAAGAACTACCAGGATTACCGCCAGACAGAGAAGTTGAATTCAGAATCCATCTGCTACCAGGAACAGCACCTATTGGCAAATCACCCTACCGGTTGGCACCCGCAGAAATGCAGGAACTGAAGAAACAGTTAGACGAATTGTTGGAGAAAGGATTCATACAGCCAAGTTCATCGCCATGGGGAGCACCAATACTGTTCGTTAAAAAGAAGGACGGATCAATGCGGATGTGCATTGATTACCGTGAATTGAACAAGGTCACGATTAAGAATTGGTACCCATTACCGAGAATCGATGATTTGTTTGATCAGTTGCAAGGAGCTCGATTTTTCTCGAAAATCGATTTACGACCAGGATATCATCAATTGAAGGTACAGGAAGAGGACATTCCTAAGACCGCATTTGGAACAAGGTATGGCCATTATGAATTTATTGTCATGTCATTTGGTTTAACCAATGCCCCAGCCGCATTTATGGACATGATGAACCGAATATGTAAGCTATATTTGGATAAATTCATAATTGTCTTTATAGATGATATTCTCATTTACTCTAAAAGTAAGGAGGAACATGCAAAGCATTTACACACACTTCTAAGTTTATTGAGAAAGGAAAAGCTTTATGCAAAATTTTCAAAGTGCGAGTTTTGGTTAGAACATGTACAGTTTCTTGGACATTTAGTCAATCATGAAGGAATTCATATGGATCCCACCAAGATCGAGGCGATTACCAAATGGAAAACCCCTGAATCACCAACCGAGGTTAGAAGTTTCTTAGGATTGGCCTGTTATTATAGAAGATTTATTCAATATTTTTCTAGAATAGCCATTCCCTTGACTAAGCTAACCTGTAAATCTGTTAAGTTTGAATGGGGACCAAAACAGGAAGAAGCCTTTAGAATTCTTAAGCAAAGATTAACCCATGCACCCATATTAGCGTTACCAGAAGAAACTGAAGACTTTGTAGTCTATTGTGACGCTTCTAAGTTAGGTTATTGATGTGTGTTGATGCAACGTCAAAAAGTTATAGCCTATGCATCTAGACAACTTAAGAATCATGAAGAGAATTATTCAACCCATGATTTGGAATTAGGAGCTATAATTTTTGCCCTTAAGATTTGGAGACATTACCTTTATGGTAGTAAGTTTACCATTTTCACCGATCATAAGAGTTTAAGGTATGTCTTCGGGCAAAAGGATTTGAATATGAGACAAAGACGCTGGATGGAAATTCTTAGTGATCATGATTGCAATATCCAGTATCATGCAGGAAAGGCTAATGTGGTAGCTGATGCTTTAAGTCGAAAGTATCATGAAAAGCCAAAAAGGGTGTGTTCTCTTAAGTTAACTCTACAAGTAGATTTAAATGAACAGATTAGAGAAGCACAAGAATCAGTAATCAAGGATGATACTGAAAAGTTAAAAGGAATGATTAAGGAATTAGAGCAAGAAACCGATGGAATTTGGAGATTCCATAAGAAAAGAATGTGGATACCTAAATTAGGAAACATACGCCATCGTATATTAGAAGAAGCCCATAAGTCTAAGTATACGATGCATCCTGGAAGTGGTAAGATGTATCAAGACTTAAGAAAGAATTTTTGGTGGATAGGAATGAAGAAGGATATAGCAGCTTATGTTTCTAAGTGTTTAACCTGTTCACAAGTCAAAGCTGAACATCAGAAACCCTCAGGACTGTTGCAGCAGTTAGAAATGCCCGTATGGAAATGGGAATTAATAACAATGGATTTTGTTACTAAGTTACCCAAAACCACAAAAGGTAATGATACAATCTGGGTGATTGTAGATAGGCTAACTAAGTCAGCTCATTTTCTACCAATGAAGGAAACTTTCAGTATGGAACAGTTAGCTAAGCTGTATGTAAATGAAATAGTTTCATTACATGGAATCCCTTTATCAATTGTTTCTGATAGAGATAGCCGTTTTACCTCTCATTTTTGGGCAAGTTTCCAAAAGGCAATGGGAACCAAGTTGAATCTAAGCACAGCTTATCATCCTCAAACGGATGGACAAAGCGAAAGGACAATTCAGACAATGGAAGATATGCTTAGAGCTTGTGTAATTGATTTCGAAGGTAACTGGGATAATCATTTACCATTAATAGATTTTTTTTACAATAACAGTTATCACACAAGTATCAATGCTTCACCATTCGAAGCACTTTATGGACGAAAGTGCCGAACCCCAGTCTGTTGGGCAGAAATTGGGGAAAAGCAACTATCTGGACCTGAGATAGTACAAGAAACAACAGATAAGATTGTTCAAGTCAAGGAACGACTAAAAATAGCACGTGATCGACAAAAGAGCTATGCAGATAACAGACGCAAGCCGTTAGAATTTCAGATAGGAGACAAAGTGTTATTAAAAGTGTCACACCCCGACCACGTAAAACAACAAAACGTGGCGGAAACGTCAGTGAGTGTTGTAACAGAATCATTGTTTCACAACCATGGATTAAACAATTTCGTTTTATTTAATTAAATGTATTACATTACATTGGAATTAGAAACAAAACATGAACAAATAGACTTTCATTGTTATTAAGTCACTAAGGCCTCGTCCATTCCTATGTGAGCGAACACATATATCATCATCAAACATCATCGACTATGGTACCTGAAACACATGTGAAAATACGTCAGCATAAAAATGCCGGCGAGTACATAGGTTTTATATGAGTGTCAGTTTCATGGCTCGTTTTACATGTTGCAATACTTATTTAAAAACCTTGTTTTGAAAAGTATAATATTGCGACATAATTAACCAACTCAAATCAAGTTGGTTATAATTTGCAAAATCTCGTAGCCATGATTCTTAACTCCAAAACATTTGTTTTATTAAATCAAATTGTAAAATATCTCATAAAAAACACATTAATAAAACTCGTATGGTTTATATTATTCAGAAAACATCCTTGTGTGACATTGTTTCGAAATCGTTTACCCAAGTGATCTAGATAACGCAACGATATATAATGTGTTAAAAGCACTTATATATAGGAAGTACCAGCAGAATATCCACCATGCTTTTAACACATTACACCCGCCCCGTTACCTAATCACTTCCCTAACCCAATGGCTCAAACAGTTACAAATGGTCACATAAATCAAATGGTTACAAACGGTTCACATAAATCCAATGATTTCAAATGGTTCAAAACGTAAAACAATTGTGCTAGCGTGTTAAGTGAACATACATAGCAAGACATAATGAAATCATGTACTAACAGTGTACTAATGAACATAGCAAGTATATGATATGAAAACATGGAAAGCATGAAAATAACAAGTAGGCACATGTGTTTCACCCCAAAACGTTTGGAAAACAGTAAAAGAGGGGTCTATGTACTCACTTGAGGATGCTTAGAAGTCTTGAATAACAACCAAGCAAAGCTAGATGGATCACGGAATCAAACGACACCTAATATAGGTAACTATGTAAATAAACGGACCTAAATAAGAGGATCGGATAAAATGAGGTTTCGTAAACCAAATGAGTGTAGGGACTCATGTAATATGGTTGAACAAAGCCTACATTCTAAAACGAAACCTAACCTAAGTGCTTACGACCTATTACGACTCGTTAAGGTAGCTTACGCCACTTTAACATTTCGTTCACGTAAAACACGTTCGGACCTCCTAACTAGTCCTATGATAAGTAAAATATGCCTTAACATGTCTAATATTGTTTCCAAATCAGTTTAGATATAAAAAATTATGTTACATATGCTTAAAATGAATTTTGGCGTAAAAAGGGCATTTTGGTCATTTACCTAAGGCATATAAACTACCTATCATACAACTACTTAAATGACGTGACCATAAGGTATAACCTCGGAAGATTATTCCCTATGCAACTATGGTTACCTAATGTGTTTGGTCGGATCCTAAAGATCGACCAAACGGGTCGGGTTCGAAAGTATAAGCGGTTGTTTAGACCGCTTACCTTACGACCCTACATAAGCACTAAACCTAAAGTGACGAGCTAAACATGTTAAAACATGCTTAACGTGGTTTGAAAACAGGTTTGGTATC
Organism: Helianthus tuberosus; assembly: GCA_030545235.1. NCBI lineage: Eukaryota > Viridiplantae > Streptophyta > Magnoliopsida > Asterales > Asteraceae > Helianthus > Helianthus tuberosus. The sequence continues at coordinate 55,003,431 of CM060429.1, read as the reverse complement.
AAAACAAACAGTTTTGATACCTAAAAATAGTTTGGTTACAAACTACGCAAGAATACGCACTTTGGCCGAAACTACGACTCGCCACTATGCCTAGATAACGTGGTAATCAGTAGGTATAGTCACAAGAGACTAAAACCATCGTGATTACGCTCACGTTATGAAGTTCAAATGAACTTCATGTTGACCATAAACTGGTCAAAGCAGAAAGTCAAACACAGTTTGACTTTCACGCGAAAAAGAATGAAAGAGGACTTATAAAAGGTCCAAGAACGGAAGTTTGACCCGATTATTCTCAGGTATGAAGTGAAAGCACTTCAACTTAGAAAGCAATCAGATCAAGGTGTGAAGAATGAAAATGAGGAAGGTGGGTATTTATAGTTTTTTCACAACCGTTAAGATCGTTCATCGTAAAACGAGCTTCGATCTCATCCGTACACATGTGCCCATGGTTTTGTGAAACCATGGGAGCCCCCAGTTTCATTAAAACCATGTGAAAATGAGGGGAACAGCTGGAACAAGCTGGAATTTATATTTTCCATTTTGGTCCCTTCCTAAGATAACTATGGCAGATTGTCAATTTTGGTCCCTGAATGTGCAAAACATGGTTTTTGATGCATTTTTGACACGTTTAAGCCCCGTTAATCCCATTTCAAGGCTATAAAATGAAGTTAAAGTATAGGGAACATGAAACATGCTCAAAAATATCTCGGATGTCGGTTCGTTTGGTCGTACGGTTGCGTTGTTCGGTTAATTACGACGAAACACGAACGAATGCGAAAAACGATCCAAATTACGCGACGAATGGAATTTTATCATGCCAATCACTAAAATAAAATATTTTAATGATTACATAAAGTTTTGGATGTCCGGATGTATTCAGAACGTAAGATATGCGCGAAAATGCAAACTTATGCACTTTTTGACGCTTTTAGTCCCTGAATGACTAAAAAGTTTATTTTAGCACACCAAACCCCTCAAAGCCTATTTCTAAGCTATGTAAAGGATATTTAGGGTATGTTTAACTTATGGTCATGTTCCGGAATGTTCGTTACAGTACAAATCGGCATACTTTCGCAGTTTGTCGAAATTAGTCCCTGTAAGCGAATAAACTTGATTTCGCCACACCAAACCCTCCAAAACTTATTTCTAAGTTATGTAAAGGTTATTTAAGGTATGTTAAGCCTATTTCACTATTCCGGAGTGTTTGTTGCATTAAACTGGTTATATTTACGCATCAGTGCGCGTATAACCTTCCAGAAAGCGATTTAAAGCTTGAAATCGAACAAGAATTGATATGTGCAAAAGATACACATATTTATACAAATCCCAAGTATGAAATACAATATTTCATTGGTTTGGTATTTGTTTGATGGTCGCAGAGGCACAGGTGTCACAAAAAGTCTCCCCTTGGAAAGGCGTGGTAAGATTCATCAAAAGGGGAAAGCTAAGCCCCAGGTATGTTGGACCTTTTGAGGTTATTAGAAGAATAGGACCGGTAGCCTATCAGATACAACTGCTAGAGGAAATGGCAGGAATACATGATGTATTTCATGTATCTAATCTCAAGAAATGTATAGCTGATGAATCACTGGTAGTACCTCTTAGAGATATAGAGGTAAATGAACAACTTAAATTTGTAGAAAGGCCTCTACAGATTGAAGACAGAAAGATCAAGAACCTCAAGCATAAGAGATTAGTTCTGGTCAAAATGAAATGGGACTCCAAGAGAGGACCGGAGTATACTTGGGAGCTTGAATCAGAAATGCAAAGGAAATATCCACACTTATTCCAGTAGATCTCGAGGACGAGCTCTAAAACAAGGTGGAGAGGATATAACAACCCTCCTAAATATTTTCCGACACCCCTAAATTGTTTAAAATATCCTTATATGTCTCAATACATACCCCGTATGTGAAAACCGAGCCCTAAATACCTTACATAATTAAAAATGAAATAAAAACCAGAATTTTACCTCGCTCACGGCCGTGAACGAGTTGGCTAGGATCTACGCGGGCCCTGACTTAGTGCCACCAGGCGAAACCCTAGCCCGCCACGTGGCAGGCCACCTGGAGAAGCTAGTTTTTTGAATCGACGAAGCTAGGCCCTACACACCTACGTCGCGGGCCGCGAAGGACCCCTGTGTAGTCTACGCGGGGCGCGACGAAACCCAAATCAGGCCCTATAAATAGCAACCATCGGTAGATCATTCGAACTCGCCCACAATAACTTTCTCTCTCGAAATTCTATAGTGTAGTCTCTATACTCGGGTATTATACCCCCCTAAATAACGAAGTTTTGCTCCGTTGTAAGTATTATAACCCCGGTTACGTATTAGATACGCTGCCCGATTGATCCAGGGTTCCGTAACGGCTGTCGAGGTTCTGCCCGACGTAGTCATTGGAATGCCGTCTCGGGGAGGGTATTACTAATGTAAATATTGGGTTATTATACTAACACGTGTGCATTTGTGAAATTTATAGATAATCACCAAGAAACCCTAAAGAAAAACCTAAGACAACAATGTGAGTAATCTCCTTTTTGTAAATGTTTGTTACTACATTATAGATAGTCGTTGGGGTTTTGTATACAAAGTTTGTTACTACATTGTGAGTAGTAACATAACCACAAGTCGGGTCGACAGTACCGTGGGTGGTAATTAAAGTAGATGGAAACAAATGTAATTGCGCGACCGCCCTCAATACTGTACAATGGTTTTAATTAACTTGATTAAACTGAGATTCACTCACCAGTATTTCCCACTGACAAAATGTTTTTAAACGCGTTTCAGGTAACAAAATGTGAAAGCCAAATAGAAACCAGCTGGACAACACTGAAGGCTTGGAAAAGTGGCTATAAAGTTACCTAAAATAAAAGAGATATTTTATTAAATAAAATAGGATTTATTCATATGAAAATGTGTGTACTTAAAACTTGGGATTTTCCCACGTGTTTAATATTATGAAAGTGTGGTATTTTACTCTGATAAAATATTTCCTAACTACGGTCTTGATGTAATTTCCGCTGCCAAAATGATAAACACCGATACCACTGAAACTGGCCACGGCCGCCCGTTCCCGGGTTGTTAGGGGACGGGGGTTGTGACAAGGTCTCTTCGTCATCTTACTCAGGCATGAATCTTGTTCCTCAATTTTGTGGTTTTGGATGATTGGAAGTATTTAGTAGAAACTTCTCAGCTATACTTTACTACAATCACACTCACATAAATAAATCGAACAAACAAGTCACTCCAAACAATGAATTATATCAATCTAAACGACAAAAAGATGTTTAGCCAGGCATAATAAAATTATAATCATATAAACTAGATCCAAACGTATTCATAAATAGAATAGAAGACCGGAAAACTTAAGAAACCCAAACGAAGCAGCAGCGGGAATGCTAACCGAATGATTCGGCCTTCAATGTTCTGGCGTCTAACTCCCTTGATCTTCCTTTATCTTCAAATTATGTTCCTCATGTAAATTTTAAGGAAATTGTTAGCGGTAAACGATAATAAAAGGGAATACATATGGGCATTATTGGATATGGCCCAACTAGGAAAAAAATTGGCAAGGCCCGTGAGGGGCATTTTAGTAATTTTTAACTTAAACCCTATTTTTGGTAAGGAACAAGGGTGAACCTCCTCATTTGCAACTTCGTCATTTGAAGTTAGAGTGAGAAAGTAGTGGGAGAGTCGAGCAAAGATCAAAGGGGGAATAACACGGTTCTAGTTCATCATCATCATCACGAGTTTTTGCTGGTGAGTTATTTTGAAGGTTTTGAGCTTGGATCTCAGTTTCAATATGAATTTCACTGAAAAGCTTATGTTTTATTGGATGGTTATGTATAACCTTGTATAGGTATATTTAGAAACAACTAGAGTTATAAAGGTAGTAACTTGGTGTGAAAACAGATCTGCAATAGTAAGCTGCCATCATCAGATTTGTTAGGGTTTTTCGAGGAAGAAAAGGTATGCATGCGTGCCACAATGTGGGTGCATAAGGGACTTTTGCACGTGTATTGACCATTTCGCGTGCGTAAAGGACGTTGCACTTAGTTAGTTCACGCTTTTTATTGATTGCGCTTAATAGTAGTAGTTTGTGCCCTACCCTAGGCAAGACTATACTTCACGCATCACTTGACTTTGCTTGAGGGCATGGTTAGGGGCGGAGGTTTATTCGTGTCACACCCTGAAATATCAGAGCTTGGCGTGACTGGACTGGTATCTTCATTGCACAGCGGAAGCTAATAAAGCTAAGACTTCTAGAAAACGAACACCCACTAAGTACTCGAATCCTCATGGTTCTCCTATTCCAACCGTGCCATAATTTTGAAAGGCAACATGAGAAAGAAACATGAGAAAATCAACATAAAGTTGAGCGAGTTCATAGTTTGTTTGTAAAAGATTTGAAATAAATCTTTTTGAATAACCGGTTTTTAAAATAATGTTTGAGAAAACGAAATAAAAATAATTTTCCTTAGCATGTTATATGAAAACTTTGTATTTGTGAAACCTTGTATGTGTAAAGCGTTATGTATGTAAAACTATGTATTCATAGAGTTTTGTGTTTGTAACACTTGTGTGGCTGTCAATGTCTGCGCATGGCAATGACAAACATGCCCGCATGAGTCTGTATGTTGGACTATCCAGTCCTTAAAATGAAGGCCTTGGGTGCATGCAAGATTTTGGGTTGTTGCATGTGGGACACACAGTCTCCGTTGTTCGTGTACAGGACCAACCAGTCCTCTTGTTTGTATGTGGGACACCCCGTCCCATTGTAACTAGGACCAACCCCGTCACTAGTGTTTGTAGCTCATGCATGTTTCGTAAATGCTTATGTTTTTGTAAAAACAGGTATGTTTTGCATAAGTTTTTCGTAAACCATTTGAGTTAAATGAAAATCAAAAAGCATTTGTGTTAGTTAAAACGTGTCGTAACATGGTTTAGAAATATTTAATTTTTGTTCATTCAAAAACCTCGTATGTTCTTGCAAAACGTGCTTGTCTAGAAATATGCAATTTTGTTCATCAAAAATTTGTATGTTTTTGCAAAACGTGCATGTTCTTCCACCCCGAAAACATTTATAAAAATGTAAAACTGTAAAAAGGTGGGGTTATGAACTCACCTGGACATCCTTGTGCAAAGCCAACTTAATATGACTTTGTGATGTCGTTTCCAATACGTGATTTGCTAGTGTGCATTCTATAATATCCCTAACACGGAATATCTTATAAGTTTCTAAATAAAAGCGGTAACTAACTACGTGTCACCGAGCTCTACCGAATCATTAACCGAATGATTCGACGGTAAGTTGTTAACTTAACGAAAATGATTAAGTTATACTCGTTTAGTTTGTTTATTGTCGGTAATAACTAAGAAGTCTTGGAAAGACTTAGTTCTCGGGAGGTTTAAAACATATAAATATTTATATAAAAATATATAAATATGTTGATAGAATTGTGTTAATCGTCCAAAGTAAGTGTATGTAACGAATATTTCTATGAAAATAGTATATAACAAACTCGTACCTTGAAATATATGATATATAATGTGCCGTTTAGGCGTCTGAAATAAATATAAAAGTTATATTTATTTGGGTAAATTACTTTTTGAGTCTCTGTGTTTTATGGGTTTTAACTAGTTGAGTCCAAAAGCAAAAAGTTTAACGATCTGAGTCACCATAAGCATTTTCTTTAACCATTTGAGTCCAAATATCTAACTCCATCCATCAAGTCTGTTAACTACAAGGGTAATTTGGTCATTTACACCCAAAGTACAAGTCTTATATGCACATGAGTACAAAGAACAAGTCTTTAATGCATAAAAATTTAATATAATATATATATAAATAAATTACATACATATAATAAAACACAAACCACACACCTACACACTTTCTATCTCTCACACACTCTTTTCTCTCTCTCTCTCTCTCTCTCTCTATAAACACCACCGCCCCACTACCACCACTACCCTCCACCACCACACCACCGCATCATCCCCACCACCACACGTTTTTGCCCGTATCTATATACTTAGTCGTCAAAAAAATCTTGAGTTATCTTATGTGGCTTTAAAATATTATTAAATATATAGTTGGCATTGTTACACGTGAAAATGAGTTCTTGATAGGAACGAAGTTACCTTCCATCTTCCACTTCTACCATCCCACTGTCGCCAACACCAAAGCCACGGCTTAAGCGCTTCGATCTACACGGCTTCAGGATCCTCCCGTGCACTCAACTCCAAAGCCAACTAAATCTGGTACCCCTCCTCTGCTTGTGCATCTCCAGCAGTAGCATCAACTGCCATTGAAGTTCCATCATCTGCTTGAAGTTCGATCTTCACCTTTTGCATTCGAAGAAGAGGATGATGCACGATTCGAAGAAGATATCATAACAATGCCATAAATGTCTCCATTTTTTTTAACCCAAACATAAATTTCTTCTCCAAATTCCGGCCGAGCACACGCTGGAATCCTCTTCAGTGTTAGAACTCTTGCCATCTTCCTTCTTCTTCGTTTCCATGTCTATTCTAGGTATTCTTGTATGCTTTCTGGTCATAATTTACGTTAGAGCAAAAGCCCCATGTTGATTTATCATAACTGTAATGAACAACGTTGAATTTGAGTGATTGAAACTAGGGTTTATCCTTATTTTTTGGGTGATTTGGGAATTAGAATGATCTGTAATGAGAGAGTGTATAGAAATGAGAGAGAAAGTATAAGAGAGAGAAAAAGAAAAATAAATTAGTTTGTTTTATATATTTTTTAATTATAGGGGTAATTTGGTCATTTAACAAATTTTAACAAAATAATTCTAACAGTGTTAGAAATTTGGACTCAAATGGTTAAAGAAAATGCTTATGGGGACTCAGGTCGTTAAAATTTTTTTCTTTTAGACTCAACTAATTAAAACCCATAAAACACAAGGACTCAAAAAGTAATTTACCCTATTTATTTTATAAAAAAATCATCGAGTTGTTTGATGTTTGAAATGTGACAACATGTGTTCTCATTTTACGTTTCACTACGTATTACCGTTGTTAGGAAACTTTATTGTATTTGTTGTTAAAAATAGTTTAAGTTACTTAGAATTAATTCCGTCAACACGAACCGACCGACGAACCATCCCAGAAGCACTAAATATGAAGACCGAGAAAGAAAAAAAATCAAGCTTCAAATTCTTTGATTAAAGATCACGACAAAATTACAAGACTTCAAAATGTTAGCGGGACATTATGGAGTTTACAAGATACAAAGTCAAAGAATTGTGTTAATAAGATAATATATCTTATTAACACAATAAATATCTTTTGTTATAAGAAAAGGAAAATCATTCATCAAAAAAGAAAAGAAATCTTTTTCCTTCATAAGAAAAGGAATATTTTCTTATGAAAAAGCTTATTATAAGAAAAGAAAAAGAAATATCTCATATGTGGAAGATTTCATCAGAAAGAAACAAGTTGGTGGATAAAGTAAGATAAGGCTCTGGGCACACATACCGACTTCATATCAACCAATCACATTTGAGATAGACATATGAAAATCTCTATAAATACATAATTCCTTTGTAGGAATTATGTGTGTCTTGTATAGTAATATTTTCAAATAGAGTCTTTCATGTCAGTTTACCCCCTGGTTTGGCACAGGGGTTGACATTCAAGATTCGAGTTTATTCTCGGATCGACACCTTCTTCTTTGTTTGATTCCGACAAACAAAGATTAATTCTTATGTTCATAGAACGGTACATTTATTTTATAAGAGTTAATCATTGAAGAAACCTCACTCTCACTGTCTCTATTTTTATTCTTTGAATGTTTATACACTTCACAAACACCCGTCTCTATGATCGAAGAAAGTTACATCATTCGAACAAGGTCGCAAAAAGGGACCAACAATTGGTATCAGAGCAAATTGGATAAATTATTTTCAAGATCCATTGCTCCTGTAAGAGAGACGTATATCCATGATCTGCCAAAGGTAAAAAGAATTTTTTTTTTTGCAGATCTAAAAAAAAATAATAAAGTATGTAGAGAAGTTATTATTTTTTTTCTTTTATTTTCATTACTTTTACTATTGCTTTTATTACTATTATTACTATTATTATCTATATTAGTATTTTTTTTCTTTCTTGTATAAAAAGAGGTGTAGAAAAAGGATATAAAAACACAAAAAGGAGTTAAACAAAGATAAATGAACTTTAGTTTATCAGAAAGAAAATTTTTGACATCTAAAAAGAAAGTTTCTGATAAAAGAAAGTTTATTTGTATCTTATCTGATGAAATAACTCCAAATTCTGGTTAGTTGATCATCAAAAAAAAAAAAAAAAAAAGGAATGATAAAAAGAGATTAAAAAAACCGTGTGAAACTTTAGAAAACATACTCATGACTATTATCTTTTAAAAAGTTTTCACAAAATATTCCTTGAAGAAAAGAACAAGTACTTAGACTTCTACTAGAAAAGTATGTGTAAGTAATATCTCTTTTCTCTACTTATTCCCTCTTATCTCATAAAAAAAATTCAGATTTTCTGATACGTTCGTCAGATTTTCTAATGATTTCTGATGCGTTTATCAGATTTTCTGGTAAAAAAAAGAAAACTTTTTTTTTTTCAGATTTTCTGATTATCTCATCAGATTTCCATCAGAATCAATCAGATTCCATCAGAATTTCTGTTTTTTTTTAAAAAAACCTTTTTCAGATTTTTTGATGATGTCATCAGATTTCCATCAGAATCTATCAGATTCCATCAGAATTTCTGTTAAATTTTTTTTCAGTTTTTCTGATTATCTCATCAGATTTCCATCAGAATCTATAAGATTACATCAGAATTTCTGTTAAAAAAACTGTTTTTTCGGTTTTCTGATATTTCATCAGATTTTCTTATATTTCATCAGAATTTCTGATATTTTATCATATTTTCTGATATTTTCTCAGAATTTCTGATATTTCATCAGATTTTCTGATATTTTATCAAATTTTAATCAGATTTCATTAGATTCCATCAGCTTTTCTGATCCGAAAAAAAAGAGAAAAAAAAACCTCTACGGTTCAAGATCATTTTTATAGTCTTGCATGGTTCGTTATTTTTTGAAGCCTCATCAATCGATAGCCTAAGCACTTATCATATATTGGATAGAAGATACTTATATCCTATGCGGTGGGGATACAAGATATAATGCATACATTTAGGTGGAATTATAAATCGAGGTGAAGAATTATAACAAGAAATGAAATATAATCAGATGATCATCCATAAAAATTCGGACGTTTTCCAAATAAACTTTCATGCCAATATGCTGAAGATACAGTCAACGAATATCACTAAAAAGATGCCTACATGATAACGTGACAAGAAGAAAAGAAAGATACATATTCAACAAGTTTATTTGTTATTTCTAAGTATAAATGCATTGTTTGTATTTTCAACAATAAATAGGGGGTGACTGTAGGAAACTTTATTGTATTTGTTGTTAAAAATAGTTTAAGTTACTTAGAATTAATTCCGTCAACACGAACCGACCGACGAACCGTCCTAGAAGCAATAAATACGAAGACCGAGAAAGAAAAAAAATCAAGCTTCAAATTCTTTGATTAAAGATCACGACAAAATTAGAAGACTTCAAAATGTTAGCGGGACATCATGGAGTTTACAAGATATAAAGTCAAAGAATTGTGTTAATAAGATAACATATCTTATTAACACAACAAATATCTTTTCTTATAAGAAAAGGCTTCATAAGAAAAGGAAAATCATCATCAGAAAAGAAAAGGAATCTTTTTCCTTCATAAGAAAAGGAATATTTTCTTATGAAAAAGCTTATTATAAGAAAAGAAAAAGAAATATCTCATATGTGGAAGATTTCATCAGAAAGAAACAAGTTGGTGGATAAAGTAAGATAAGGCTCTGGGCACACATACCGACTTCATATCAACCAATCACATTTGAGATAGACATATGAAAATCTCTATAAATACATAATTCCTTTGTAGGAATTATGTGTGTCTTGTATAGTAATATTTTCAAATAGAGTCTTTCATGTCAGTTTACCCCCTGGTTTGGCACAAGGGTTGACATTCAAGATTCGAGTTTATTCTCGGATCGACACCTTCTTCTTTGTTTGATTCCGACAAACAAAGATTAATTCTTATGTTCATATGTTATAATTGATTTAACATATATATACGCGAAATTATAAATTTAAACCAATGAGGTTAGTGTGATATATTATATACTTATAACCCGGTTAGCGTAACCCGAACCCACCTCACCCTCTTTACACTTTGCAGCCCGATCAAGCCTAGCCCAAACACCCCCACGGTTGCTAGAGCCCACTCGCTACCACCCCGTTTCCTCCATTATCTTTGATTTCGGCCCAAGTATGACAAGCCCAAACCACCAAGCCCAACCCTTGTGTTGTGCGGATACACATATGTATGCGTACGTGTGTGTGTGCGTAGAAAAAAAAGAAACTAAACCCTAGCTATCTACTCTCCTCTCTCTCGCATCTTCGGCATAAGACCCCGCTGGTCGCGATCTCCCTCTCGCTCGAGCTCACCCTTTCCCTCACAACTCCCTCTTCATTTGGTTAGTGTTATATGTGTTTTGATGTTTAATTCTGCAAACACTTGGCTGCGTTTCTGCATGATGAATGATATTTGTTGTTTGTGAGAATTTTTATGATCTATGGTTTGATAGGGATCGTGTTTATTATGGTTTTGATAGTATGAATGCTAATTTAGTTGCGAGGGTTTGTATGTTAACCATATGTTGAATGATTTCTCGTGCTATTGAATTACTAAATCTGATGATTGTCGACGAGGATGATGTTATTTGATGATTTAGGGTTCATGTGAGTCAAGTATGATGTTTTGCAATTTCCGTATAAGTTCGTATTGACAAATGCATGTGGATTAGGGTTTATATGGTTAATGAGTTTGATATTGAACATGTTAAATATGGAATAAACCACTTGTGACCTTCTGTGATTATTGCTAAGCGTCGGGGGATTCGTTAGATAATCGGTTGCGGGATCGGGAAACGTAAACAGCAGGCTGTCCGACAGTTACAGCCGACTTTAATCGGCTGTAACTGGGTCATAATATAACAAAAATTGGGTTTTCTTTAGTCTATAACGTGCTATTTCGAAATACGCTTCTAACGGTGCTAGAATCATGATTTTTGGACATCGTTTGCTATTTTAAAATTATTTCGTTTCAACAACTGAAGCTGCGTTTTTCTGCAGATTTTACGTGTTATGTTTTAAGTCATAACTTGATGAATACTTAGAGTTAGACCATGAATGTTTACTGTAGATGGTCTTAAGTGTTCGTGCAAATCTCCAACTGGAATTTCGTCAATCGGATAAACGAGGATTTTTAAATGAATTTTTCTGTGCGCTGCAATCAGAAAATGACGATTCTGATTGCAGCTTAGTAAATGAATTTTTATAAATTCTTGGCAAAGAGATAAACTCTAAAACTTTAACACAAGACCAACCCCTCCGAGGGGCACGTCACGTAAAAAGATCGTAATTTTTGAAATCTCGTAGGTATGGGAAACGGACACCCCAAAACAGCCCATTTTCAGTAAATCGAGTTATGCATGTTTGTAAGTTTATAAAGTGTCGAATCTGCTATATTTGGTACTTATACATGCTTGAAGATTGTATAAATGGTGTATCATGTGTTATAGTGTATCCTACAAACATGTGCCTAAAACTACTCGGTAACGTAGTTATGACAATGTGTATGCATGTTAATTGATAGATGTGTGTAAGATTTGCGTGAATTACATAAACGACCCCTAATGTTCTTGGTAACCATAATAGGACGTGGTTGAACATACTAGCTCGCATAACTTAATGACGCTCCTCTAGAGTTGGGATGACCTTTTGTTAAGACCCACAAAGCTTTGAAAAATCGGAAGTATAACAATTTACCCATTCAATTAGGGGCATTCAAAAAAAGTGTTGATCTTGAGCGTTCAATGAAATATCCATTCGGCATAGAACAAACCTTTGCGGTTCTTGATCAAAATGAGCAACCAAATAAGGAGTCTCCTAAAGACCCACCTCTTGAGCTCAAAGAACTTCCAAAAGGTTTGGAATATGCTTTTCTAGACAAAGAGGGTAAATCACCTGTAATTATTTCGTCTAAATTATCTAGTTTAGAAAAAGAAAAATTAATTACACTTTTGAAAAAAACACAAAAATGCGATTGCTTGGAAGCTTGTAGATATTAAAGGAATAAGTCCTTCCATGTGCACGCACAAAATTTTAATGAATGATGACTATAAATCTGTAATACAACCACAACGTAGAGTAAATCCAAATGTCCAAGAAGTGGTTAAAAACGAAGTCATCAAATTAATTGACGCCAGACTCATTTACCCAATCTCCGATAGTCATTTGTTAAGTCCCGTCCAAGTAGTTCCTAAGAAAGGAGGTATGACGGTACTAACAAATGAGAAAAATGAATTAATACCAACGAGAACCATCACAGGATGGAGAGTTTGTATAGATTATCGACGATTAAATGAAGCAACAAGGAAATATCACTTTCCTTTACCCTTTATTGATCAAATGTTAGAAAGATTATCTGGTCACAAATTTTATTGTTTTTAGATGGTTTTTCAGGTTACTTTCAAATACCAATAGCACCCGAAGACCAAGAAAAGACAACATTCACATGTCCCTACGAAACTTTTGCTTATCGACGCATGCCTTTTGGTCTATGTAATGCCCCCGCAACCTTTCAACGTTGCATGGTGGCCATCTTCCATGACATGATAGAAAAGACAATGGAAGTCTTCATGGACGACTTTTCTATCTTTGGAGATTCATACAACCAATGCATCTATAACCTTGAACGAATGCTATCCCGATGTGAGGAAACTAACCTCGCCCTTAACTGGGAAAAATGCCACTTCATGGTAATGGAGGGAATAGTACTCGGTCACAAAATATCAAGCGAAGGAATGGAGTTTGATCGAGCAAAAATAGACACTATTTCTCAATTACCACCCCCATCCTCCATTAGAGCTATCAGAAGTTTCCTAGGGCATGCCAGATTTTATAGGCGATTTATCAAAGACTTTTCTAAAATCTCAAGGCCTCTAACAAAATTACTTGAAAAAGATGCCCCTTTCATCTTTGACAAGGATTGCAATCAAGCATTTCTAACACTAAAGGAAATGTTAGTCAATGCACCTATCATGATAGCGCCTGATTGGAAATTACCCTTCGAAATCATGTGTGATGCAAGCGACTTTGCAGTTGGAGCCGTCTTGGGACAAAAAAAAAGATAAGCATTTTTCATCCAATATATTACGCTAGTAAAACACTTAATGATGCACAAGAAAATTACACAACAATAGAAAAAGAATTACTAGCTGTAGTATTTTCTTTTGATAAATTTCGTTCTTATCTTGTTCTTTCTAAAACAATAGTTTATACAGACCATGCAACCATTCGATATCTCTTTAAGAAACATGATGCTAAACCACGTTTGATTCGGTGGATTCTACTCCTCCAAGAATTTGACATTGAAATAAAAGACAAAAGGGGAGCAGAAAACACCGCAGCAGATCATCTTTCCCGCTTGGAAGACCCAGCGTTGGAGGCAACCAGGGATGAGCAAATCAATGAAAAGTTCCCAACGGAGTCCCTGGAAATGGTGGAATACTGAGAAGAGCCATGGTACGCCGACTATGCTAACTACCTAGCTAGCGGTATAGTCCTAAAAGGATGGCCACATCATCAAAGAAAAAAAATTCTTTGCTGATGTAAAACATTATATTTGGGAAGATCCTTATCTTTTCAAAATGTGTGCCGATCAACTCATCCGTCGATGCGTACATGGTAGTGAATCAAGAAGAATTCTCCGTCATTGTCATGAAGGTCCATACGGAGGACATCATGGTGCCGCTAGTACCGCACGAAAGGTATTTGATTCAGGATTTTATTGGCCAACCATTTACAAAGACGCCCAAAGTCTTATCAAGACATGTGACGCTTGCCAAAGATCAGGTAATATTTCTTCCAAAAATGAAATGCCACAAAATGGCATTCTTGTTTGTGAAATTTTTGATGTGTGGGGACTCGACTTTATGGGACATTTCCCATCGTCAAAAGGAAACAAATATATACTTGTGGCAGTGGATTACTTGTCTAAATGGGCCAAGGCCGAGGCGTTTCCAACCAACGATGGAAGAGTTGTGGTAAGATTCCTGAAACGATTATTCTCTCGTGTTGGAACTCCAAAAGCATTAATAAGTGATAGAGGTACCCATTTTTGTAACCATCAACTTGAAAAAAAATTAACAAGGTATGGGATCTATCACAGGGTCTCAACGACATATCACCCTCAAACAAACGGACAAGCCGAAGTGACTAATCGAGGTTTAAAAAAAATACTTGAAAAAACCGTAGGATTAAATAAAAAAGAATGGGCCGATAAATTAGACGATGCTTTATGGGCTTTTCAAACAGCGTATAAAACAACAATAGGTACAACCCCATATAAGCTTGTCTATGGAAAAAGTTGTCATTTGCCGGTAGAAATAGCACACAAGGCCTACTGGGCAATTAAAAACGTAAACTTAAACTTAGAAATTGCCGGTAAAAATCGATTTTGTCAATTAAATGAATTAGACGAATTAAAAAATTATGCATACTCTAACTCCGAAATTTATAAGGAAAGAATGAAAATTTTGCATGATAAACACATTAAACCTAATGAATTTCGGATAGGAGATCAAGTTCTATTGTTTAATTCACGACTTCGATTATTTAATTAAAGTCTAGGTGGTCGGGACCTTTTTCCATCACCCATATTTTCCCACACGGTGCAGTCGAAATTAAATCTCGTAATGTAATTCCATTCAAAGTCAATGGCCAACGACTAAAGCTCTATCAAGGATTTATTGAGGATGAGGAGGAAGAAATCTCGCTACAAGCAGCCGAAGAATGAACGAAGGTTTAAGCATCAACATCATATCTTGTAAGTTACGAACATCGGGAAAACATCTAAATCGGTAAGATTTCTAAAACCAAGTTTCGGGAAACAGGGCCTTCACACGTTCACTTAAATATATATATATATATATAAATAAAGTTTTACCCGCCCACGGGGACGTGTTCAGCTGAACACGGGGCCGTGTCCGCGCAACTGTCGGGGATAAAACCCCTTTTTCTTTCAGTTTCTCATTTCAACACACCCCATTTCCCCGAAAACTCTCTGGTTCCATCGGAAATTTCTGCAGATTTCTACGTTCCCCCGACTTCTAACAACGTCAAGGTATGATTCTATCACCCTAATTAGTTAGATTAATCACTTGCATGTAGTTTAACATCAAAAATTTGGGGAAAATCTAGGGTTCTTGAACTTGAACCGAATCAAACCCCAAATTTTTGCTTAGATCTGTTAGCATTAGTATAGATACATGTTATAGGAAGTAAATCAACTTGTATTGTTTGTAGATTTGCCCGATTTCTCACAAAAACCTCAAACCCTTGTTTTTGAACCGAAAAAGATGAAATTGAAGGGGTAAACAGTTTGTTTTGGGAAAAACGGCACTTGGGGTTTCATTTTCGGGGAAAACCGCCCCTACTGGACCAAAAATTTTCAAGTTTTCGGGACCGGGTCGAAAAATGGTATTTTTGGGAAACAGACACCTGGACACGGGGTCGTGCTCAGCGAGCACGGGGGCGTGTCCAGCTAATTTCAGGCGAACATGGGGTGTGTCCTCTGAACACGGGGTCGTGTTCATCTGACTGTTTTCAGTTTTCTTCGAAAATTTCACTGTTTCGTGCTAATTGTTTGGTGTTTTCTTTCAGATGGCCAAGAAATTTACCAGATTCAACGCAAATGAGTTGGCTGCTCATGCGCGGTATGAGGTGCTGAAAACTAGGCCCGAGGAAAATCCCCGACAGGTGTGCATGGACACTCTTGAAGCAGTGAACCAAATAGACCGCTTCAACAACATTGTTACCGGCCCACTACGAGCGGCTCTTTGCACTCGGCTTCACTCTGCCCAACACGGGGTCGTGTTCACCAGACACGCCCCCGTGTCCACCTTCTGTAAGTTCTCGTTACTGGCAATCTTACCACGGGGTCGTGCTCATCTGACACGGGGCCGTTTCCAGATGCCCAGTAACATAAATTTTTGTATTTAACACCCTTTTTGCACATTCAATCAACCTAAAAACTGATTTTTTGGGACACATTGAGGACAATGTGTAATTTAAGTGGGGGGGGGGGGATACTAAAACCTTGAATTTTGCAAGTCCTAATTACAAGCCTTACACAAAACTCTATTGGAACCGCTAACACCCCAATTTTTTTTCAAAAAATTTTCATTTTTTTTACTTGTCTTGATTTAAGTTGGGAATAACAAGTTCTAAAAAGGTAATATTTTTACAAATTTACAACCGATAGCGTCGTGATAAAAATAACCAACATAAGAAAATTATGAAACGGCATGACAAATCTAATTAAAATATTATTATATATACTTGATCACATTATAAACCCATTCCCACAAAAAAATGAGTTTTGAGCGTTTATTGAGCATACAAATACACATCTTTAAACTAAATGCTCATTTTTCGTTTCTTGTGTGAATAGCCGCTTAGTTTCTTATGACTCTAGAACTTGCCATGACGATACATTCCCGGTCCTTACCAACTTAAACCCAAGTAAGTAAATGATGGAGGCATTAGGACTAACCATTTTTCTTTTCAACATCATTATTTTTCATTTTTTTACCACCTACCCAAAATCCCCCTAGTTAACCCCTTTGAGCCTAAACCTTTTCATTTCTAAACCCACAAAACAAACACCCTTTACCCACTAAAAACCTGTTTTATTTTTAAACCCTTTATTTTAGTAAAAAGCTCGGTCTTCATATGACATTCCTTATTAAAAAAATGATAAAGTTTAGCAATAAACAAACAAGTTCCTCAAAAGAAACTTTGTTTGAAAAATGCTTCGTTTGAATAAAAAGTCACAAAAACAAAAAGTTTTACGACGACCGATGCTTTTTACGCCTTTCGCCCTTTTTGCTAACCACTAACCCAAAATCACCTGTCACAACCCCCGACCCCACCCTGGACGGAATCGGGAGCCGCGAACAGCCAAGTGGTACCGGTGGTTATTTTGAAAAGTAGTGCAGCGGAAATTTCATCAGAACCGTGAGTTAGGAAAAATATCAGAGTTTAGAAAACACCGGATTTTTATTTATTAAATAGATGGAATAAAATCATGTTTTGAAAGGTAGCTTTAATATAAGATAAATTCGAATACATAAAACAACTTTTCTTAATTTAATTTAATTAATAAAATAAGCCACTTCAGTAAGCCTTGTTGGTGCCGCATCCAACTCTAATTCCTGATCTACTATGATTACCTGAAACGCGTTTTAAAAAGATTTGGTCAGCAGGAAATACTGGTGAGTTCATTCATTTTTATAAAATGACCCTTAGTTATAAATTACAGCATAAGAGCGATTACAATGGCTTCTATCTTATTTTTATCTGGCGCCGTGTCACATTGCGTGACGATGGTCATACCACTATTGGGACCTGTCACCCAAGTAGTGACGATCACTGTTAGGATATATTAGCCTAACCAGTGAAAATTAGTAATGTGCACAATACCCCACTAGCCAGTGATTAAGATAACCACGACTTACTCCCTGTAATTATAACATTTGAAAATAATTTGAGGTATTGTAAAACAGTTGATAAAAAGAGAATGACTCACATTGCAGATTTATACGGGCAGAGTTTAGCCTACTGATTAGCCTTGTAACCTAATTTAAATAACAATGCACACGAACTAGGTCAGTAACTAATACAGCATTTACGATAACTCACGAGATTAAAACCCTCACAACGAATGACAAAGCGCAATACTTAAACATCCATCGAATTCACGACGAATGACAAAGTATAACCCAAGTTTGAGCAGCACTTAAACATTCATTGGATAGTTTAAATCGATCGGACATTGAATCGTAGCAGCGATCGAGTTAATACCCGGTATCGTAGCAGCACCCCACTAATTTGAAAGTAAAATTCGAGCAGAATATGATTGATTTTGAAAGTTTCGTCGACACCAGTGAACTGCTCATGACCCGCTCTATTTATAGCTGGAAATTGGGTCTCACGCGGCCCGCGTGAGCCTTAGCTCGACCCTTACGCGACCCGCGTGGCCACCTTGTCTACGCTTAGGGTTGCTGGGTCATCAGTAGGTGTGCCACGTGGATGACACGTAGCTCCGGATGCTTATCCGGTCAACTCTCAAGTTGACGCGGCTCGCGTGACCTCTCGCCTTTTCTTTACGCGGCCCGCGAGAAGACCACAAATCTTGATTTCTTGATTTTTGATATGGATTGGGGTTTCAGGGGTCCGAGTTTTTACTTATGGATCAATTTGGGACATTTTTGAATATAATTATATCATAAAGAAAAAGGGAATAAAATAGTGAGAAAAGAAAATGGACCCACTTTGTAACTTTAGGGTTCAACTAGAAAGTCTCATGGTAGAATATTGGGTATAACTTCTGGGCTATTTTAAAAAAGAATATATATATATATATATATATATATATATATTTGTACTCATGTTAAGTATAGTACCCCTAATTCAACCTTGTCCCTATGTCACGAGACAGAACCCCAACGAACTTAGTCAGGCAGAGCCTTGACATGTGTTATGGGGCTCAGATCAATCGGAAAGGGTAGCGGTGATCGGAAGTTAAAACACTTAAAACAAGATAGGGCTTTATTATTATTATAGGTGAAATAATAATAAATATATATATATGAATCGACGAGAGAAGGAGTGAGGTGAACAAGTTTCAATTGAAAATGGTTTGGCTTATTTATAGTTGATGTGTTCCATTGCTGTTTACGAAAAATAGGAATTCATTCTAATCCTAAAGGACACGTGTAGTTCATAACTTTATCTCATATATGAGAATTCAATTCTTATTACATATGTCAACTTCAAATGAAGTTTTTTTAATTTTATTATTTTATTTTTCATATTTTACGTATACTCATAATTCAATTGAATTGTAATTATTATTATTATTATATTATTATAATTAATTAAGCTACTTCACTTATTTGGCGCGTATAACTTTTTAAAATATGACGCTTTATAAAACAATGAATATGTCTTTAAAACGAGAATAATCTTATCTACATTTTGAACCAAGTTGAACTAAAAATGGAGTAAGTCCAAATATAATGAAATTTTATAATTTCATTATTAAACGGTTCTTGGGCCCGCCTAGGTACTTTATATTTCTAATATTCAACTTACCTGTAATCTACCCGTCTAATAATATAAGTTGTTATCGACTTTTATTTTAATAGAAAGGTCACTCATATACATTCCAATTAATTAATATAATATTTCAACCAACTATATATATAATAGTTTTTAAAACTATTTGGGTCGAATAATTATATTAAAAAAATAAAACTAGTTACTAGTGGTTAATAAATTTAAACAACCCTATAATTCTTATATGATAAAAATGGGAATGTTACACCACCTACCTTTAACCCAAGCCTAACCCTTCCCTAAGTCCTCTTGATATTTACAAAGGTTTATAGTTAAAAATGAGGAGGATTGATTGCTTGGAAAGCCTATGGTAGAAGTAAGTTCCATGCCGGTCTCGAGTGTTTCACAAAAATACATCTTCGGCCGAGTGTTGAGTGATCTCCCTTGAGGTATGTGAACTTGTATATAAATGGAATTTTAAAAAGGCATGTTATGCCCAAATAAGTAATTTCTCTTATGAGACGTTCTAAATAAATCATAACGAATAGGATTGTAAATAGCTTAAAAATAAAACCTAATAAAGATCTTGGAATCCCGACACTCAAGACAAGCCCAAAACTTCTCTTCTACCCATTCTATTTGGGTGTGTAAGCCACATTATAAAGAGTTTTGCTTGAGGACAAGCAAAGATTCAAGTGTGGGAGTATTTGATGTGTGTAAAATGCTGCAACATATAAATTACATCAAATGAGGCATAAAAATAACCCTTTTTTAGTACTAATGTTGGAAAAAGCGTGCTTTTGTCTTCCTTTTGTATTTTCAGGGTTAAATGAGCTTAAATGAACAAAAGAAGCGAAAATGCAGCCAAATCTAACATAAGTACAAGAAAAGGAATAAACGTGACATGTCCGACCCCTCGACAACATCTTCCCAAGCAAAAACAAGAGATCAGAATGCTGAACACGCGTCGTGCCCAGCGGACACGGGGGCGTGCTCAAGTGTCTGCAGAAAAGACAAAGTTGTAGAAGCTTATATTTCCCAACACGGGGGCATGCCCAGCTCAACACGGCCGTGGTCAATGCTAAGATTCGCGGAATCCAAGCAAATCTTGATAGTACAGATACGCTTCTGCACACGGGGCCGTGTCCAGCGAACACTGGGGTGTGTGGAGCTAATACAGACAAACTGCAATTAGTGAAGAAAGAGAAAGTGGATGGACACGGGGCCGTGCCCGACGGACACGGGGCCGTGTCCGGGCTTCTGTGCAGGCTATAAATAGAGGTGCTTGGTTCACTTCAAAAGCATCCCTCAGCAAACCACCTCTCTCACACTTCACCCACACTCCACCACCATCACAACACCCACACTCCACCACCATCACAACACCCACATCCACCACCATCATCCATCATAGAGTGTGTGTAGTAGTCTCGGGATCCAAGATTGATAGTAAGAGTTCTTGACAATCAAAGTCCATGTTTGCCTAAGTCTCTTACATCACTTGGTGAAGACAAGCATTTAGTGTAATACTTTTGATTTTTAATCTTTTCGCACTTTTTATTTGGTTTTGTATTAATGACTTTAATAACTAGTTTCTTATGTTGAAGGTGAAACTTCCTTATCATTTGTCCGTAGTGTCTTGGCGTTATTTTACTGTCTATATAAAATAAAATATTTACACCATTCATATCACTACGGTCTATATAGAGATATGTTGGCTACCTGGTCGGGGGTTAAGGGAATGGTTTGGTAAGGTCCTTGCCTTGTTCAGTGTATAGATCCTGCAAGGACCTGGGTCAAGCTTACTAGGACCTCCTTCAATATCCACTGGTATTGGATGGCGGGGGTGCGAATGGCTTGATCCCCTCATATGTAAACTACTATTAATACATTAACCCGGCTACTTGGGATTGTATCCCTGCTGACTCAACCCACTTAGCCGAGGGTAACGTCACCTTCAAAAGAGGGGCCTACCACATTACGCATTAATAACTTAATTAATTATCTTTCATATTCCAACCCTTTAGGATTGTATCCTTGCTGACTCAAACTACTGGGTTGAGGGTAACGTCACCTTCAAAAGAGGAGCCTACTACTATAACTAAGATAATCTCTTAAAAAGTGCAAAAGTGTGAAAATCATCAAAGGTTACACTAAAGGCGAGTCGGATCCAAGTGATTCATCTTGTCTATCTGTTTTTATTTTATTTTCAGCATTTTTAATTTTTATTTTCATGTTTAAACCTTTTTCTAAAATTTTGATTTGATTAGACGTTGAGGATAAACCGATATTAAAAGCTCTTGTGTCCTTGGACGACCTCGGTATCTTACCAACGCTATACTACGCTCACGATGGGTGCACTTGCCCATATGTGTGTTTAGTGTTAGTAGAATATCGTGTTTTATAAATTTAAAACTTGACTAAAGTGTAAAAAAATGGCTAAAAATATAATTAAAAATATATAACGCTACACACGCATGATTGTGATGACTTTACAACTTACATAATTGGTTCAACATGATTAGCGGCTGAATCCTGGTCAGTCGCACGCCTCGCGGTAAAACCGCACGTGGAATTTGAGGGTGTGACAGATTGGTATCAAAGCCATTGGTTATAGTGAACTAGGTTTATTTTTTTTTTTAAAACCAGACTATAACCGTTCTTTGTTGAAAAACCACAACGAGACCACATTCTAGATTGCAAGGTTCGTCATACTCAGATACATACATGGTAATTGTATTACTTGGCATCTACACGTGCATTATTTTTTTTACAGCACCATGACTTATGTGCAAACTAAATATGTAAACATGATATATCTTAGGTGAGAATGAATTCTCCTAAACTCTAATTTGAAACCACAACATGCTAGTGACAAGGAACCGGTCGTTCCTGAACCACCAACTCAATCATAATATCCAACCAATTTATTCCAAATTAGAAGGTTGCAAGCTCGGCTTAAAACCATCCCAAACTATACAACCAACGCGTCCATTCACGTACGATACCCATGATTTAACATTACCGAAAAACGTTCCGTAAAGTCATCCTCGATATTTTTCTCACATTCCAAAATAACCCCTAGCAAAGAATATAAGTTTCTACGAAGTCATACCTTTGCGTACGTGACGTCCTTGGCGCGTCTATTGTACTCTGAACTCCTGACACAAAAATGCAAGTAGAATCTTGTTTTACCCATAACTTGACCATACGACATCCATTTCATGTGTTCTACCTATCCACGCGATCGTCTCGATATGCCAGACATCTAAAAATTATCGGCACCATCCGCCAACGCCGCCGCTACTGCCAAAACACAGATCTGACTCTCCGTTTGTTCGGTTTTGCGCGTCAATATTCGAGTAGACAAGAACCGACCCAAACGAACTCAGATTTATGCGAATAATATGTCCACGCGTTCATGTCGACGAACCCCATCATCTCCACATGTCGTCGTCGTCGGAAACCACCACTACAATCGCAAGAAAATGAAACAGTGGCTGGAAGTCACAGTTCTGTGCGTTTGTCATCGCGCAGCTCGAAACCTTATCATTTGAATTCCGTTTGGGACATACGATATATCCACGTGACCGTGACGCAACGAACTTTCATCCCGTGTCATTTTTTTCGTCGACCACTGCTGGAGCTACCACCGATGACCATAATAATTGTCGGAATTCTTTTGTTATTTGTCGGATTCTTTGTTTTTCGCTTAATACTTTGCCTGAGCATCACCAACCTCCTGTTCCTTCGATCCACAACCAGATTAGCAAAATGCTAACAACCATATCACAATCCCCATCGATTACAAGACCCCCATACCCTGTTATGTGGTTAGTTCTTAGCCCACCTTGATTTGTGTCACACCCCAACCGATGACGGAAACATCGGGGTGAGGCACTAAGCGAAACAGATTGTCCAGGAGAATCCACAACAACTAAAATTACCAGATATTTAACGTTACGTCCCATACCATAACGTATCAAATAAAAACAGTTATTACAGACATAGTGTTCTCAAAGACAATCATTGTTCCGACAACTCATAAATGATTAAATTTGTTTCTAGACTCCCCTAGCTCGATTCCACAAAAGCAAGGCATAGCACAGCATCCTAAACATCTGTCACATACATTAAAATAGGTCAATACACATAGTGTAAAGGTGAGCATACAAGTTTAATAGTATAATAGTAGCGAAAAGCGATTTACGCATAACCAGCATGTAACACATAGAAATGTGAAACATGTACGCTATCGACAATGAAATATGCACAGACGTGACTACGAGTTGTAGAATGCGCAACACATATGACCACTGTGACACGTGAGAAATACCCTTAACAACCCCTGTCCACAACAGCCGACAGGTGCTGAGTCCAAACTATAGTACTATCGTTGCTAAGGTGTCAGGCAACAATCACTGTGTAAACATAACATACGAGAATTCATCGAATAACACGTATAACATGCAGAGCGGTTAGTGTATGAAAGTAGTTGCATTGTGTGTCGAAGTGATTTGATATAAGTAGCGTATGTAACACCCAAAAGTGCGTTAAGCAAAAAGGGTTCGAGTATACTCACAGATCGTGTTTAATGAATAAACACAGTCTTGGATTGAAGGGAGCGCTGGAGAGATTAGCCTGATCAGATAACGACAATAAGCATTGAACGGTGCATTAAACAGTGTCAAGTGAGATGAGGGACGGATAGTGATCCGATCGGATGACCGTCCGGACGAATGGTCATCCGGACAGATGACCATTCGATCAGAGGGTCATTCGTTTGGGAAGGATGTGTTTTGTGTATTGTTTGAACTTTGAAGTTTTAGTTGTAGCATTTTAAAAGATGAAAAGTATCATTGCAAGTTCAACCATCCGGTCGGATGGTCATCCGGACGGATGGCCGTTCGATCGGATGGTGATTCGCTTGAGTGGTAGTTACAAAGAATTACACCTCCGTCCGGATAGTCATTCGATCGGATGACTATTCGTTTGGGAGCTGATATTCCTTGAAGTTTTTGCAAAATGTTTAAGTGTTGAAATTCACAAGTCACCTGATCGGATCGTCGTTCGATCGGATGGTGATCCGATCGGACGACAATTCGTTCGGCGACTTGATCGTTTGAGAAACTTGTAACATTCGTTTAGTTAAAAGTTTGTGGTTTGACCAAGACGGTGTGACAACGTGCTAAACAACAGAAACCTCATCAGGTCCAACTCATCCGGTCGGACGGGAATCACGTCGTTCGATCCGAATCAGCTGTTCATGACAGTGTTTCATGTTCAACCCGTGAATCGGTTGTCTCTCCGATAGTAATCCGTTCTCAAACCGGCACTTCACTAGAGAATGAGTAGAAGGCCTGAACGAGCTCGGATTCTATCGGTTTTGAGTAAAAGTGAAGAATGTTTGAAGAAAAGTGGAAATCAGTTGGAAAATGTTTAGATTTAGGTGAAATCAGTGTTTAAACGTTGTAGAAATCTGTTAGATTTGAACCGTTCTTGCTGGAATGAAGTCATTCTCCGATGTTCATACAAACCCGTGATGACGTCATCATTGAACAGCCCGAAATCAGGTGATTTCATGGTTAAAAGTTGTGATTTGTGGGTGAAATTGATGAGAAAGTGTGTGTAGATCAAGGAAGTATTAGATTTGAGGTGAACACTTACAAGAATCGCGAGGAATCGAGAGAAAATAGCCTGAGAGTGCGTGGGTCAGAGGAGGGCTGTCACATCATGAACAGTGATGTGACAAGTGAGGTATTTATAGTGGGAGGGGAGAAGAGGCGGTGTGGAGTGATTCGATCGTAGGGCCTTTCAATCGGATGGCCATCCGATCTGATGGTCATCCGGTCGGATGACCATTCGATCGAAGGGTCATTCGATCGGATGGCTTGAGTGAGTGAGTTAGTTACCGACTTCCGTTTCATGCGTTGGGCGTTGCGATGCGTTTAAGCGAGTGTCGATTAAGCGATGCGATAGTTTTAAATAATAGTTACACAAATAACATAACTAACATACAACAACATAAGTAACCTTGCGTCTCTAGTTCGCGATGAGATTGCGTTGCGATAGAGTTGCGATTGCGTTTGAGATTAATCACCTCAAAACATATAATAAACATGCACAAGTAATACATAATTGAACACACACGTAAAACAATATCCAGAACTGCGATTCAAGTTGCGATGCGATTACGATGAGATAGTGTTAAGTAGATAGCGTTTAATTGCGTTTATCGCATTGTTACTTCATAAATTACAAAACGTAAACAAATATAGCGGTAACTAGCATACATTGATTAACGACTCGGAGAGTACAAGTAATAATTAAGCAAGGAATGACAGATCGGATTAGCAATCTTTTCTTCCTTTGACTTTGACTTTGACTTCAAAAAGTCGGGTTGTAACAGCCTCCCCTACTTTAGGGAATTTCGTCCGGAAATTAAGGCACAGGCATAACGAATAACTGTGGATACTTAGCCTTCATGTCACTTTCGAGTTCCCAGGTGAACTCGGCGTCGCGTTTGCCTTCCCTGGGAACCTTCACTATGGGAATGCATGAGCGTCGGAGCTTCTTGGTTTCTCGATCCATGATCTCGACTGGCTTTTCCACGAAGTGTAATGTTTCGTCCACTTGTAGATCTTCAAGTGGTACATGTAAATTCTACTCGGCAAGACACTTTTTGAGGTTCGAAACAAGGAAAGTCGGGTGGACATTGCTAAGTTCCTTCAATAGTTCGAGTCTGTAGGCCACTTTGCCAATTCTCTCCAGAATTTTAAAGGGTCCAACATATCAAGGCGCGAGCTTTCCTTTCTTGCCGAATCTGATCACCCCCTTCCAAGGTGAAACCTTTAGGAGTACGTGATCGCCAACGTCAAATTCAAGGGGCTTGCAACGTCTATCGGCGTAACTCTTTTGACGACTCCGAGCTTTCAACAGATTGTCTCGTATTTGGAGGATTTTGTCAGTCGTTTCTTGCAACAGCTCAGGACTGGTAATTTGTGCATCTCCGATCTCGTGCCATACAATAGGCGATCGACATTTTCTTCTATACAATGCCTCAAATGGTGCCATTTGAATGCTAGAATGATAACTGTTATTGTACGAGAATTCGACCAAAGGTAAGTGCGCGTCCTAATTACCTCCGAAATCTATGACACTCGAGCGAAGCATGTCTTCAAGGGTACGAATCGTGCGTTCAGTCTGACCGTCGGTTTGGGGATGGAAAGTGGTACTTAGATTAAGAGTAGTAACGAGAGCAGATTGAAACGTTTCCCAAAGGTGCGAGGTAAACCGACCATCGCGGTCAGAGATGATATCACGAGGCGTCCCATGTTGACAAATGTTTTCGTCGGCGTAGATCCGTGCTAATCTGATGTGCGTGTGGTGGTATAGGTTTTTATGTATATTTTTAGCCCTTTTTGACCACTTTTGTCAAGTTTTAAATTTATAAAACACGATATTTACTAACACCAAACACACATATGGGCAAGTGCACCCATCGTGAGCGTAGTATAGTGTTGGTAAGATACCGAGGTCGTCCAAGGACACAAGAGATTTTAATACCGGTTTATCCTCAACGTCTAATCAAATCAAAAATTTAGAAAAAGGTTTTAAACTAGAAAATAAAAACTAAACTGCTGAAAATAAAAATAAAATAAAAACAGATAGACAAGATGAATCACTTGGATCCGACTCGCCTTTAGTGTAACCTTTGATTATTTCCTCACTTTTGCACTTTTTAAGAGATTATCTTAGTTATTGTAGTAGGCCCCTTTTTTGAAGGTGACGTTACACTCAACCTAGTAGTTTGAGTCAGCAAGGATAGAATCCTAAAGGGTTGGATTATTGAAAGATAATTAATTAAGTTATTAATGCGTAATGTGGTAGGCCCCTCTTTTGAAGGCGACGTTACCCTCGGCTAAGAAGTCTGAGTCAGCAGGGATACAGTCCTAAGTAGCCGGGTTAATATATTAATATTAGTTTACATATGAGGGGATCAAGAAATTCGGACCCCTGCCATCCAATACCAGTGGGTATTGAAGGAGATCCTACTAAGCTTGACCCAGGTCCTTGCAGGATCTATACACTGAACAAGGCAAGACTCTTACCAAACCATTCCCTTTACCCCCCGACCAGGTAGCCAACATATCTCCATATAGACCGTGGAGATATGAATGGTGTAAATCTTTTATTTTATATAGACAGTAAAATATTGTCAAGACACCACGAACAAATGATAAGGAAGACTCACCTTCAACATAAGAAACTAGTTATTAAAGTCATTAATACATAACCAAATAAAAAGTGCGAAAAGGAAGACAAAAGCACACTTTTTCCAACATTAGTACTAAAAAAGGGTTAGTTTTATGCCACAATTGATGTAATTTATATGTTGCATTTTTCACACATCAAATACCCCCACACTTGAATCTTTGCTTGTCCTCAAGCAAAACTCTTTATAATGTGGCTTTACACTCCCAAATGGAATGGGTAGAAGAGAAGGTTTTTGGGCTTGTCATAGAGTGTCGGGATTCCAAGATTTTTATTAGATTTTATTTTTATGTTATTTACAATCCTATTCGTCATGATTTATTTAGAACATTACATAATATAAATTACTTATTTGGGCATAACATGCCTTTTTAAAATTCCATTTATATACAAGTTCACATACCTCACGGGAGATCACTCAACACTCGGCCGAAGATGTATTTTTGTGAAACACTCGAGACCGTCATGGAACTTACTTCTACCATATGCTTGCCAAGAAATCAATCCTCCTCCTTTTTAACTATAAACCTTTATGAATATCAAGAGGACTTTTGGGGATAACTTAGGCTTGGGTTAAAGGTAGGTGGTTGGGTTAGTGGTTAGTAGAAAAGGACGAAAGGCGTAAAAAGCGTCGGTTTTTGCAAGACTTTTATTTTTTTTATTTTTTTTCATAACGTTTTATTTTAATAAAGCAATTCTTTAAACAAAGTTCTTTTTGATGAACTTGTTTGTTTTATTTCTTGGCTTCATCATATATATATATATATATATATATATATTTTGTCATATGAAAAACCGAGCTTTTTACTAAAATAAAGGGTTTAAAATAAAAAAGAGTTTTGGTGGGTAAAAGGGTGTTTGTTTTTTGGGTTAAGAAATAAAAAAAGTTTAGGCTCAAAGGGGTTAACTAGGGGGATTTTGGGTAGGTTGTAAAAAAAAAGAAAAAATAACGGTGTAGAAATAAAAAGGGTTAGTCCTAATGCCTCCATCATTTACTTACTCGGGTTTAAGTTGGTAAGGACCGGGAATGAATCGTCGTGGCAAGTTCTAGAGTTATAAGAAACCAAGCGGCTATTCACACAAGAAACGGAAAATGAGCATTTAGTTTAAAGATGTGTATTTGTATGCTCAATAAAGGCTCAAAACTCACTTTTTGTGGGAATGGGTTTTTATGTGATCAAGTATATATAATCAAATTTTAACTCGATTTGTCATGCCTTTTCATAATTTTTTTATGTTGTTTCTTTTTATCACGACGCTATCGGTTGTAAATTTGTAGAAATATAACCTTTTTAAAACTTGTAATTCCCAAATAAAACCGAGACAAGTAAAAAATGAAATTTTTTGAAAAAATTTGGGGTGATTAGCGGTTCCAATAGAGTTTTGTGTAAGGCTTAAGATTAGGACTTGCAAAAATTCAAGGTTTTAGCATCCCCCCCCCCCCCCACACTTAAATTACACATTGTCCTCAATGTGTCCCAAAAATAAGCTTTTAGGTTGATTGAATGTGTAAAAGTGTGTTTAAAAACAAAATTTAATGTTACTGGGCGTCTGGACACGGCCCCGTGCTCGATTAGCATGACCCCGTGTTCAGAGTGCCAGTAATGAAAACTTACAGAAGGTGGACACGGGGGCGTGTCGGCTGGGCACGTCCCCGTGTCTGGCAAAAATCTGCAAAATTTTGACAAACAGCAGGTCTGGGCGATGGGCACGGGGGTGTGTCGGCTGGACACGACCTCGTGTAGACAATCTGCAAGGGTGTAAAACAGGTTTCTGGCTTCGGTTTTGCTGTCCCGGCTTTGGTGGCACTAATGTTTAGTGCTCTAAGCCTCGTATGTACCTGTTTTATCAATAAATACTACACCAAACCATAACAAGCTTCCTAAATTACCATTGTTCAAACATCCATGTCACAAGTTAAAAAGAAAAAGAAATGCAAGAAATAAAAAGTGTTAAAGGAAAGTAAATTGTTCAACACATGGCACGCAGGCCAGAAATTGTTCATAAGATAAGGGGGTTAACCTGAGAGACCTCCAACCAGCTGATCCTACCTCCACTCCTCCCGCTTAGTCCATATCCTCGTCTTCATCGTCATCGTCTCCTCCGTGCCCCGCCATGTACTCCCGGATGTTCCCAATGTCATCCTGTATGTTGGAGATGTTTCTCTCTATTGCTCCGACCCGGGCGTACGTGTTGCTGGCTAGGTTGTAGGTGTTCCTGGTGCACATGAGGTTTTCCTGCAACAAATCATGTAAACTTTGAAAATTAGGAAAACCGCCTCCTTGAGAGGAGGATTGGCCCGGATCACCCTGGGGCGGGTAGTGGTATTGAGGAAGAGGACGGATGTGTGGGGCGTGGAGGACGAGTGCTTCTTGCGGGTTCCATGCATGCACCTGGACTCTTTGGAAACTGACCGTCCTGTCTTCTGCTTCATAAATCAGGCTCATAGAGCGGCAGATGACCATGTCCACTCTTCCCGACCATGGGCTCTTTTGGAAAGACCTGGGTATGTTCACGAAGTGCTTGAAGAGACGGTATATCCACCCCCAAAGAAGATAGGAGTCGGGGGAGTAGCGAGCTGGTTCAAATGCATGTTTCGGAGCAGGAGGTACGGAACATCGAGTTGGTGCGGGTATGAATGCAATGAAGGACCACCAGATCTCTTAACCCTACAACGCCACTGCTATCATGCCTCTGGCTAAGAGAGTAAGTGAAAACCCTATGGATGTAACGGTAAAGAGGGTCCCTGTTGGTACATAATGTCTATCGCCTATGGATGTGTATATTGATTCTGAAGATGACGGGAACTTTTTGGACAAATTCATTCCAAAATCAGATAAAGTTGTGGATGTTGGTGCATGTTTGTGACAACAGCTTAGATTTGGTCTTTGGATATCTTGTAATTAGTTAAACGATAAACAGTTAGCGGGTTTAGCTTTGTATTAGTGGAATAATAGAGTTTGGGCTAAACAAAACCCACATTGGGTCTAGGGGGCGAATTGGGCCTAGTCCATGAGGTTTAACCAAGCCCAAGTAGCAACCTTGTGTTATATAAACAAGGTTAGGCTTTAGGGTTTAGGTTAATCAGCAAAAACATTTGTGTGTGAGATTTCGTGAGAGCTAGACAGGCTTGGACGAAATTAGTGTGGTTAGGGATCTTGATTGATTGTAATCAGTTTGATAGATAATCAATAAAGATCCGGTTTGAAAGTGAATTGCTGTTTCTGTTTCCTACACGTTTTCTGCTATATTCTGATCAAGAGGATTCCGCACTCTTGATTGGATTGACAATTCTGTGAAAGATCCATACGTCAAGGGGACCTACAATTGGTATCAGAGCATTAGGCTCTTGAAGGCTCGGTTCAAAATTGGTTGCTGCAGAAACAGGAAGAAATTTTCGAAAATTTTGAAACCTGAAATTAGGGTTTTGAAATTTTTTCTTGGTTTGATATAATTTTTCAAATTTTGTTGGCTGTTTTAATCTTCTGGTTTGTTTGTTTGGTGTTTTGCAGGTTTTCTAGAAAGATTTTGTTGATTCTGGAAAAGTTGTTGGCTGAAAGACTTGAAGATTTGAAGACTGTTCTTCGTGTTTTTCGATCTGTTCTTGATAATTTTCGAAATTATTGTCTGATTAGGTTTTCTAATTTTGCAGATTTTTGTTAGGAGAATCCATAAAATCATCAAAGTTTCGAAAAGATTGAATTTCCATATTTAACTGGCGAATTTAACAAATTCGCAGATAGACCAGCATAATTAACTGATCAGCAGCGAATTTGGGACTTATATCTCGGTAACCGGAGAATTTAAAATCCAAAGGCGACTTTGGTAACCGTGTAATTTTCCACAGCGAAATTATCACGGTTTCGGCGACTTTACCAGTCGTCGTATTCGCGAAATTAAGCAGCGAAATTGACCAGCATAATTAGCAGCGAAATTAAGTAACACTGTTGACCAGCGAACTTGACCTAGTTGAACAGCGAACCAGTGCAGCGAATTTGAATTGGATTAACCAGCGAAATTAAGAGGGAATTTAAAAGGGTGGAATTTTCGTTGGCAAGCGTCGATAAAATTTCAGTGTTTTGCAAATAGAAATTGATCCGTAGCTCGTTTGACAGAACCGTCTGCACCGTTGAACTCGGTTGATTTTTAGGACAAAAAAAAGACTCTGGAAATTCTCGAATTTGGTTTTCGACATTATATATCATTGGATTCGTCTTCTCGAGGCGATTCTAAAGGTGTAATTTGGTAACCACTGTTTTCGGAGATATTTTGTACGGTTTTACTAGTCTGTTGCGTTAAAATGCCGAACAAGACGAATTTGAATGCACCTAAGATGATGAAGGTGGAGAATTATCTTATATGGAAGGATAGCTTCCAATCATTCATTGAATCTCAGGATGCACGCATGTGGATCTGTATTGAAGATGGGTACACAAACCCAACACACGATTATGAGGGCAGACCACATAGAACAGACTATGTGAACATGAAAGAGGATGATAAAAAGATGTATGAGGCTGAAAAGGGAGCCTTGGCTGCTATAAAAATGTCCTTACCTTATAGCATCAAGCATACCTTCAAAAAGTATACCTTACCTTGATGTGAAAGGTTTGAAATAAATCTTTTGAGTTGTGAAAGGTTTGAAATAAATCTTTTGAGTTGTGAAAGATTTGAAATAAATCTTTGGAATGACCGGTTTTTGAAATAGTATTGAGAAAATGAATTTAAAAATCATTTTCTTGCCAAGTTATATGGAAACGTTGTGTTTGTAACACGTTATGTTCATAAAACCATGTATTTATAAAGTCTTGTATTTGTAATGTTCGCATAACCGTCAATGCCCACCCTGACTTGACTCCATACCCGCATAATTCTTTGAATTTGTATAAAACATGGTAGTTAATTTGTATGAACAAGAAGTTTCCGTAAGTATAAAATCCCTGGTATGTAGCAAATAAGGAAAAAGAGATCACCAATGGTTTGCAAGGCCATTGATATGTGTGAAGTGCAAGTAGGAAGACTCAAACCTAGCAGATTTATGCGTTGGGTACAAAGTCACCCCGAGGTCCGTTCTGGTTGGGCCTGGGGCTGGGCTCGCTACACCCAGATAGATCTACCGCTCCTGTCCCTCGGTCCTACAATGAGGATTAATGGCCTCAAGTTTCCGCCTACCCACTCACATGATCTAAGTAGTAACCCTCCTTACGCTAAACATACCATGTGTAAAAATGTCTGTAAAAATTGCAACATGTATTTTATCCCAGCCTCTAAGGCTGAATCTCCCCAGCCACTAAGGCCGATCCTCCCCAGCCACTAAGGCTGGCTACTCATTCTCTATATATCATTACCAAACGATCCATCCCTAGTCATGAAAATCAATCATTTCGATAATACACCTTTGTTTTGTAAAAACCGTTATGTTTAGTATAAACCTTTCGTAAATCATTTGAGTTCCTTGAAATCCATTCGTAATATGATTTAGAAATACTAGTGTTGCGTTTGTTAAAAACTTTGTTTGTTTTTGCAAAACGTGCATGTCTTTCCACCCCGAAAACATTTACAAAACTGTAAAACAGTAAAAAGTGGGGTTATGAACTCACCTGAATATTCATGTGCAAAGCTAGCTAATTACGACTTCGCGATGTCGTTTACAAGACTCGACTTGCTAGCGTGCATTCTACAATATTCCTAAAACGGAATATCTAATAAGTTTCTAAATAACGCAGTAACTAACTACGTGTAATCGAGCTCTATCGTATCGTTAATCGAACGATTCGACAGTAAATTGTTAACTTAATGAAAATGACTGAGTTAAACTGTCGCGAGAAGTCGTTTGAGTATGTAGGAATATTCATATGAAAGTATTATATAATAAACTTGTATTATATATATTGCGTCTTGTGTATATTTGCCAAAAATATACGTATATGCCTTTTAGGCGTATAAAATAAATATGAAAAGTTATATTTATTTTATAAAGAAATCGTCGAGTTGTTTTGTTTGTAAATAAATATAAACCATATTTATTTTTGTAAAAGATTTCGCGTTGAACGACATTCAGAATAAATATATAACTATATTTTATTTTAGTAACACAATTGTAGTGTCGTTTGAAATACGAGATAAATATATGAGCTATATTTATTTTGTAAAAGTATACGAGTTGACGACGTTCGAAATAAATATAACATTATATTTATTTGTAAAAGCGTTTGGAATTATCAAGGTTTGAAGTATTATAAACTCGAATTCCTTAAACGTCGTTTTTGACATATAATACGTGTCGTGTTTAAGGGTTTTTCTCGAAAAACGGGCAGAGTTTCCTCTATTTTTGGACACCCCGACAACACCAGTTGTCGTTATTATATCAAAATTCAACAGAACTTTAACGATATAAGCACTATATATGTGATTTTGCCAAATGTATCAAAAGTAAACTTTTATCAAATCTATTCGGGTCGAGCTCGTTCACGAAATAATTAAAATTATAAGGATAATATAACGAAATAAATACGCCGTTAATTTTTACCATCTTCTCGTGTCGAACAGCTGAGCTGACAGAGTTGACTCGGTTGACCGAGTCGGACCGAGTCGAGCCGAACTTCACCGAGTCGAACCGAGTTGGACTGAGTCGATACCCGAACCGTCACGAAACTGATGACTGAGTTGACCCGGGCCCGAGCTGAGTTGACCCGAGATAACCGGCTGACCCGTTGACCTGAACTGTTGACCAGCGTTGACCGAAACCCGTACCGCTGAATCTGAACCGGCTGACATGAACCGTGACCCGAAATTTAAAACCCGTTTCCTTCCATAACTCAGATCTGAGTTAATCAATTTTAACCACAACAAATCTACATCATCTTCAATCAACAGAAGGTAAAAGGAACCGAAGGGGGGTATGTTTACCGTGAATCCGTTGGACCGAGACACAACCACCGTCACGCTGCCACTGCCGCCGCCGTGAGCGGCGGCGCTGCTCATCTCCGTCGCCCTCTCTCTCCTCTTCGTCTCTCTCTCTCTTCGCCGTGAAACCACGCCGGATAAACCGGCTGACCACCGGAATAATGAACCGACCGGCGGTCCGAGCTTTTGACCGCCGGTTCTCCCTCTCTTCTCTGAATCTCTTCAGCTCTCTCTCTCTGTTTTCTGCATCGTCCGGCACCAACCACCATAGCGCCGCCGCCTGTGGTAGTGGTGATGTTGCTGCTGTAGTCTGCCACCACCAAAAGATGGTGGTGGTTGGTCGATTATCGGGGGGGGGGGAGTAAAACATGTGGGTTGGGAGTTGATCTTGGCAGAGAGAATGTTTCAACTCTCATTGTTGTGTATTGTGGGTTTGTTAGGCAGACAAGGAGAGAAGAGAGACTGAGTTTAGTATTTTAGAAAGATATCGGCTGGTTTGTAGAAGGAAGTGAGGGTTGCAGTTTATTTATATTGAAACGAAAGGTCATTGTTCCTCATGTAACAAAGTTATATTCAGGTTTTCCCTCAACTTATTTACACAATGTACAATGTGTTTCACATTGTAGGGACATAATCTTTTGTAGAAATTTTGTTTAGATTGTGCAAATCTCATGTAGATTTGATAAATCTTGTATAGATCCAGTAAATCTTGATAGGATTCTAATATCTTATGTGCAGGTTTAGGCTTGGGCTTGGGCCCAGGACCCACAAGCCCATCTCGTTTGTAAGTGGCCCGTAATTCCTACGATACCCGATATCGTGACCCAAACTCCTTTTAACGTCAAAAATTTAAAATACACAAAAATTCGGTCGGTAGTCGTTGTTTGCACGTCCGTTCGTCGAACACGGTAATAACCGCGAAAAAAAAATTGTATCGTTGTCGTCTTTAATCCGTTTTTCGATCCTGGTTCCGACTGTAGTCACTAAAATTAATTACAGAGCTAAATATAGCGTAAAAATTTAATATTTGTCGGCGTTGTCAGTATTCTGTTCGGTTTCAATCCGTTGCCGTTTAACGTTTCACCGGTTTCTCTGTAAACCACCATTCGCGCACTGTAAAGACGGATAGACGTTCCCAGGCACTCCAAGGGCCTAATTAAGTTAATTCGCGCTGTAAACACTATTTATTATCGCGTTAATTACCTGTTAATCACGTAATTAAGAGCCGTAAATTACGGGTTGTCACATTCTCCCCCTGTTATAGAAATTTCGTCCTCGAAATTTAGACTATGTTATCTCCTCAGAATTGTGTTGTTCGCAGGTAAGTCCGAATAATAACAAAGTGAATGACCGCGTAATCGAAACAAGACTTATTCGAATCATGTGAATTCAAGGACATTCCTTCACAATAGGAATCCCAACGGTTTAAAAAAAATGTGTCTCAGTAGTTGATGTCAAAAGGAAACGAGACGTAATGATGCAGTCATTAGTGCGACTAAGTTAACAAGGATCCAACAAATCCACCGTGTTTGAAGTCGAATGAAAGCGTAATAAGGTGAATCCGAAAGTTTGTTTCAAATGACATCATAGAATTTTCAATTGAAATTTGAACATCAAAGAAATAATGTTTTCGATCGAAGGTGAAGAAGCAATGAATATCGCAAAGCATTCGATCGATGTTGAAAGAACCGTTATGAGGTACACCGGAATATGAAATGAATTTGTGTACCATTGTCTTAACACACTATTGTATTAAGACTGCTTTGATATAATAAACCGAAGTGGATTGGAAAACAATCAATAAATAAATATTTAGATCCGTGCATAAGATGCGTAAACGAGTTCAGCGCAAGCTTCAAATTAATGAAAATCACCATCACATGGTGTCGGAATCAACAAACAATTTAACGGAGTCGAATGCCAAACAAGTTTACTTCGACTCGGAACAAATGAAACACTTGTTAAAACGAATTTGAATATGATGCTCCCAATACATCATATGATGCTCTGAAGTGAATATGTGTATTGGACAAGTTCAAACAATTGAACTTGGTTTCGGCGCTAGGCGACAATAAATACATGTAAGACAACTTTCGGCATGGTCGCAACGAAAACCATGTATGTAACTTGTAGAGAGATGATCGTGATACAATGACCATTAAGAGGAGTAGAGATACGAAAATCTACTCAGTAAGTGTGAAATTCGAAATTTCAATAAAAGAAATTTGAGGACTTTACCTGAGGTTTCGTGTGACGACCAATTGTTAGGTGACATTACCATGGAATGTCGAACATAGCTTATTCGTCATTAGTTAGGTAGGGGGGATGCGGAGACAATCGTCTTCTCCCTGGCGTGATTCGTGTCGTTGCAGGATCGCGTGACAAGTTGTCGTTTCCTGATCGTTAGTTCTCCTGCTGACAGGGATCTAGCGTCGTCGTTAAATTTGCGTCATCGTTCCTTCTCAAAGGCCTCGCCTCGACAGTCGTATGTGACGTGCTTCAACCTCCGCTGACGTACATATTGAGTTTCGCGTATACCTGTGCACTAGCGTTTCATTCCGCGTAAAACGTGATGTGCCCCGACATCCGTTGACGTAAAGATTGAGTTGCATGTATTCTTGTGCACTCGTTTTGTTATGCGTAGGCTGCCTGCTCGGGAAGTTAAAATATCACAGACAATATGGATAATGTGTGCCCGAGTTAATATTCGCTGTTCCTACGTGACGACCTTTAATAAACACACACATGCGCAAATAATCAATCATATAATCAAATAAACATGTTAGTCACCAATAAGCAATCAAGTAATTCCCCTAGTCCCACCTGTCTATCCTCCCAGCCTCTCAGACTGAACTTCCTAGTCCCACTAGACTATCCTCCCAGCCTCTAAACTTCCTAGTCCCACTAGACTATCCTTCCAGCCTCTCAGACTGAACTCCTAGTCTCTCAGACTGACTCCCTGTTCCGAAGGTCTTAAATGCATGTTTCCTAAACTCTCAGATTTTTGTGTACTGTATGTAATCGTTTCGTGTACCGTTTATAAAACATCACAATAGCGTATGTTGGAAAACAAAATTTTGACTGTTTGTTTTTCAGCAACGGTTGGAGACCATATTCGAGTACTAGGCGTTCGGTATGTATTCAACGTCTTAATAATCTAAGTTCCCAGAGGAAAGTGAGGTTAGAGCCTAGTTATCGCAACAGAAACCTAATTCGCTGTAACCTATAGCTCTGATACCAATCTGTCACACCCCGAAATTATCAGAGCATTGGCGTGACTGGACTGGTATCGTCATTGCACAGCGGAAGCAAATAAGCAAAGACTTCTAGAAACTGAACGCCTGCTAAGTACTCGAATCCTCAATGGTCCTCCTATTCCAACCGTGCCTTGTCTTAGAAATGCAACCTGAGAAAGAAACATGCGAAAAAGTCAACATAAAGTTGAGCGAGTTCATAGTTTGTTTGTAAAAGATTTGAAATAAATCTTTTGAGTTGTGAAAGGTTTGAAATAAATCTTTTGAGTTGTGAAAGGTTTGAAATAAATCTTTTGAGTTGTGAAAGATTTGAAATAAATCTTTGGAATGACCGGTTTTTGAAATAGTATTGAGAAAATGAATTTAAAAATCATTTTCTTGCCAAGTTATATGGAAACGTTGTGTTTGTAACACGTTATGTTCATAAAACCATGTATTTGTAAAGTCTTGTATTTGTAATGTTCGCATAACCGTCAATGCCCACCCTGACTTGACTCCATACCCGCATAATTCTTTGAATTTGTATAAAACATGGTAGTTAATTTGTATGAACAAGAAGTTTCCGTAAGTATAAAATCCCTGGTATGTAGCAAATAAGGAAAAAGAGATCACCAATGGTTTGCAAGGCCATTGATATGTGTGAAGTGCAAGTAGGAAGACTCAAACCTAGCAGATTTATGCGTTGGGTACAAAGTCACCCCGAGGTCCGTTCTGGTTGGGCCTGGGGCTGGGCTCGCTACACCCAGATAGATCTACCGCTCCTGTCCCTCGGTCCTACAATGAGGATTAATGGCCTCAAGTTTCCGCCTACCCACTCACATGATCTAAGTAGTAACCCTCCTTACGCTAAACATACCATGTGTAAAAATGTCTGTAAAAATTGTAACATGTATTTTACCCCAGCCTCTAAGGCTGAATCTCCCCAGCCACTAAGGCCGATCCTCCCCAGCCACTAAGGCTGGATCCTCATTCTCTATATATCATTACCAAACGATCCATCCCTAGTCATGAAAATCATTCATTTCGATAATACACCTTTGTTTTGTAAAAACCGGTATGTTTAGTATAAACCTTTCGTAAATCATTTGAGTTCCTTGAAATCCCTTCGTAATATGATTTAGAAATACTAGTGTTGCGTTTGTTAAAAACTTTGTTTGTTTTTGCAAAACGTGCATGTCTTTCCACCCCGAAAACATTTACAAAACTGTAAAACAGTAAAAAGTGGGGTTATGAACTCACCTGAATATTCATGTGCAAAGCTAGCTAATTACGACTTCGCGATGTCGTTTACAAGACTCGACTTGCTAGCGTGCATTCTACAATATTCCTAACACGGAATATCTAATAAGTTTCTAAATAACGCAGTAACTAACTACGTGTAATCGAGCTCTACCGTATCGTTAATCGAACGATTCGACAGTAAATTGTTAACTTAATGAAAATGACTGAGTTAAACTGTCGCGAGAAGTCGTTTGAGTATGTAGGAATATTCGTATGAAAGTATTATATAATAAACTTGTATTATATATATTGCGTCTTGTGTATATTTGCCAAAAATATACGTATATGCCGTTTAGGCGTATAAAATAAATATGAAAAGTTATATTTATTTTATAAAGAAATCGTCGAGTTGTTTTGTTTGTAAATAAATATAAACCATATTTATTTTTGTAAAAGATTTCGCGTTGTACGACATTCAGAATAAATATATAACTATATTTTATTTTAGTAACACAATTGTAGTGTCGTTTGAAATACGAGATAAATATATGAGCTATATTTATTTTGTAAAAGTATACGAGTTGACGACGTTCGAAATAAATATAACATTATATTTATTTGTAAAAGCGTTTGGAATTATCAAGGTTTGAAGTATTATAAACTCGAATTCCTTTAAGCGTCGTTTTTGAAATATAATACGTGTCGTGTTTAAGGGTTTTCTCGAAAAACGGGCAGAGTTTCCTCTATTTTTGGATGCCCCCGACAACACCAGTTGTCGTTATTATATCAAAATTCAACAGAACTTTAACGATATAAGCACTATATATGTGATTTTGCCAAATGTATCAAAAGTAAACTTTTATCAAATCTATTCGGGTCGAGCTCGTTCACGAAATAATTAAAATTATAAGGATAATATAACGAAATAAATACGCCGTTAATTTTTACCATCTTCTCGTGTCGAACAGCTGAGCTGACCGAGTTGACTCGGTTGACCGAGTCGGACCGAGTCGAGCCGAACTTCACCGAGTCGAACCGAGTTGGACTGAGTCGATACCCGAACCGTCACGAAATTGATGACTGAGTTGACCCGGGCCCGAGCTGAGTTGACCCGAGATAACCGGCTGACCCGTTGACCTGAACTGTTGACCAGCGTTGACCGAAACCCGTACCGCTGAATCTGAACCGGCTGACATGAACCGTGACCCGAAATTTAAAACCCGTTTCCTTCCATAACTCAGATCTGAGTTAATCAATTTTAACCACAACAAATCTATATCATCTTCAATCAACAGAAGGTAAAAGGAACCGAAGGGGGGGGTATGTTTACCGTGAATCCGTTGGACCGAGACACAACCACCGTCACGCTGCCACTGCCGCCGCCGTGAGCGGCGGCGCTACTCATCTCCGTCGCCCTCTCTCTCCTCTTCGTCTCTCTCTCTCTTCGCCGTGAAACCACGCCGGATAAACCGGCTGACCACCGGAATAATGAACCGACCGGCGGTCCGAGCTTTTGACTGCCGGTTCTCCCTCTCTTCTCTGAATCTCTTCAGCTCTCTCTCTCTCTGTTTTCTGCATCGTCCGGCACCAACCACCATAGCGCCGCCGCCTGTGGTAGTGGTGATGTTGCTGCTGTAGTCTGCCACCACCAAAAGATGGTGGTGGTTGGTCGATTATCGGGGGGGGGGGGAGTAAAACATGTGGGTTGGGAGTTGATCTTGGCAGAGAGAATGTTTCAACTCTCATTGTTGTGTATTGTGGGTTTGTTAGGCAGACAAGGAGAGAAGAGAGACTGAGTTTAGTATTTTAGAAAGATATCGGCTGGTTTGTAGAAGGAAGTGAGGGTTGCAGTTTATTTATATTGAAACGAAAGGTCATTGTTCCTCATGTAACAAAGTTATATTCAGGTTTTCCCTCAACTTATTTACACAATGTACAATGTGTTTCACATTGTAGGGACATAATCTTTTGTAGAAATTTTGTTTAGATTGTGCAAATCTCATGTAGATTTGATAAATCTTGTATAGATCCAGTAAATCTTGATAGGATTCTAATATCTTATGTGCAGGTTTAGGCTTGGGCTTGGGCCCAGGACCCACAAGCCCATCTCGTATGTAAGTGGCCCGTAATTCCTACGATACCCGATATCGTG
The DNA here is from genome assembly GCA_030545235.1 of Helianthus tuberosus. Taxonomy (NCBI): domain Eukaryota; kingdom Viridiplantae; phylum Streptophyta; class Magnoliopsida; order Asterales; family Asteraceae; genus Helianthus; species Helianthus tuberosus. The sequence continues at coordinate 54,962,323 of CM060429.1, read as the reverse complement.
ACCCAAACTCCTTTTAACGTCAAAAATTTAAAATACACAAAAATTCGGTCGGTAGTCGTTGTTTGCACGTCCGTTCGTCGAACACGGTAATAATCGCGAAAAAAAAATTGTATCGTTGTCGTCTTTAATCCGTTTTTCGATCCTGGTTCCGACTGTAGTCACTAAAATTAATTACGGAGCTAAATATAGCGTAAAAATTTAATATTTGTTGGCGTTGTCAGTATTCTGTTCGGTTTCAATCCGTTGCCATTTAACGTTTCACCGGTTTCTCTGTAAACCACCATTCGCGCACTGTAAAGACGGATAGACGTTCCCAGGCACTCCAAGGGCCTAATTAAGTTAATTCGCGCTGTAAACACTATTTATTATTGCGTTAATTACCTGTTAATCACGTAATTAAGAGCCGTAAATTACGGGTTGTCACACTTCATACTTGAAGAAGATAAAAGGTTACGAAAGTGAACTTGAAGCTTTAACATGCAAACTAAACGAAAAACTTCAAGTCATAGACTTAGCTCATTACATGATGGCTGAGAAAACAAAAGAGATTTCTGAAAAATGCAAAGAGTTGTCAGATGCACAACTCAAAATTGTTGAACTTGAAAAGAAATTAAGTCAATTCAGAGATTCGTCTTTTGTAATGAAACACATGATGGGTGGGTTAAAGAAGAGTAATGACAAGACCAGTGTGGGCTTCCAGGGCTTTAATGAAGTTCCACCTCCTCTTAGTCATGACTATTCATTCCTGCCTAGTGAAGATGAGCTAGCAGACTTTATGGCATCTGCACCAAGTAGTTTCGCATCCACATAAGTCAAGGTGATGGATCTGAGAGTGATGATGCTAAGAAGAACAATAACAGGGAACCTTTGAAAAGGAAAAATTCACCGCCTAAGAATAAAAATCAAGCTTTTGTTAAAAAGATTAATTTTGTTCAAGGTAGTGATATGAAAAATGAAACAACTGTTATTGAAAATGAATCAAATGTAGAGTTTGCTAAAAATAAAAACAAAGAAAAATCTGAATCCAAGCAAACTAAACAAGATTCATCCAAGGGATCATCACCATCTGATAAGGGATCTACCTCAGAGACTCCAGCTAAGAAGTCTTTGAAAAGGAGATCGTGCTTCAAGTGTCACATCAAAGGACATGTAGCTAGCTGCTGTCCTAACAAAAAGAGTGAAGCACAACTTAGTGAAAAACAGAGAGGGAAATCACCAGAGAAGAAAGGTGATAGTGAGGAGAAAGGCTCAAATTCTCCAAAGAAATCTGCTCCTAAGCAACCAGAGAATGTTGCTGTTGGTGTAGATAAGGCTGGAACAGGAACTCCACAAGTTCCACGTTTTCAAAGAAATCAACCAAGATTTCAGCCTAGATCTCCACCAGGCAGATATGAGAGACCTAGAAGCAGTTCACCAAGAATGAACTATTATAATGCTAATAATTTCAGAAGTCAAGCTCAATATCAAAATCGATACCAAAATAATGGTGGTCGAACTTTTTATAACAATGGCTTTAGAAATTATAACAATCAAGCTTCTTGGAATCAAAACTCATGTTATTAAAATCAAAATTTTCAAAGGTCAAATAGTCCAAACACATATAGGAACCCTCAGGACCATAAACCTAGTGGAAATACAAATCAAATTCCATCAACAGGTCTGAGATCCAAGATTCCTGTTAGGAGTAATGGATATTGGATGGATGTTCAAATAGTTGGTGAATTTGGACGACCCAAGACCATTAAGGCTTGGGTCCCCCAATCTAACTAATTTCTTAAGTTGGTGTGTGCAGGAGCCGCTAAGGAGGATTATCAACTTATGTTGATAGTAGCTGCTTCAGGCACATGACGGGGGATGTGAGATTGTTGATATATATATATATTGATTGATTTAAATTGAAGTTCAAAGTGATGAGTCGACACACTAGATAACCTGGCAGATCTTTATACTAAAGCTTTTGACAGGGCTCGCTTTGAACATTTAGTCGAACTCAACGGGATGAGGAATCCTGAATAACTGGTTTTTCATAAGAATTTTTGTAAATAGTTTACTGCTTTCTTAAAACTCAAAAATACAAAAACATTGAAAAATGAAAAATAAAAAAAAATAGAAAATCAAAAATGAGTTATCACTGTGTGAAAAAGGAGAAATGATAGTACATCAGCAAGTTAGACTGTCACACTCAAACTGAATTAAATTGCTTAAGTGTGATAGCAGCTTCATCATATGATGTACCAGTAGACAAAAGCATGAAATAATCAACTTACCAATGTGATATAAACCTAAATAAACTGAATATGAGTGGGGAACACATCAGTGGTGTATGGTTTAATGACCTTAAATCTTGCGTTGATAGATTGCCAAAATCTGAAGTTTTGGGTCTTTATACTGTTATTTCATCTGGGGATATCAGGGGTGTCCTTCTGGTGCATCCAGATACATGCTGACCTAGACACACCCAGGATATCTTAAAATAGCTAAAAATGCCAAAACCCTGAAAATGAAGAAGCTCTCATAGAGAGTCATTCAAAATGTGCAAAATGCATAAATCGTACCAAAAAAAATGGTACTTGTCATAGCCCTCATTAGATATTTTGGTCTCTCTGCTGTACGGAAGTACTGACCTGTTCACCAATTATCTAAACGTTGAAAACAAAACAGATGAATTCAGTATACTCACCTACTACGATGAATCTTTGTGCATACCTTGATCGGGGGGGGTATATCCTGAAGTGGGGTACACTAATATATCAGTAATAATATTACCTTAACGTATCATACGGTAATGGTACTTGAAATGTTCATGCATTTTGTTTAAGTGGACGAACATACTGGTAATCGTCTTGGACTGCTTTTCACGAAAAATTAAATAAAGAATTATATAATAGTGTGAAACAGTTTAATTGTGCTGATATGATCTTCTTACCAGTGATTCTCACAAAAATAGTGTGTTTATTGCTTTTCGTATTTATTTACTTGCTTTCAGAAAATATAAAAAATCCAAAAATAGTGTCTTTTTCTGTTTAAAATTCTTAACGTACGGAAAACTGTTATTCTTGGAGGAATTGTTACTGATAGGGGGAGACGGTGTTGGAAAGTGAGTTCAAAATTTTAAATCATGCGGGTTATAGGGTGTGTGATTGAAAAGTTTTGCGTGTTGGTGATGAAATTGAAAATGCTTAATCTGTGATACAGTTTAACTATCTCTTGAAAAATAATAATTTATTTAACTTTGTTGAAAAATTCTTATGGTTTCTCGAGATGTTTGTTTTGTAGTATACAGATTGAAGCAGTATGTTGCTGAGAAGTTGCTGTGAAGATGAGAGTTTGATTGGATGCATGGTCGAACCTCCTTTCTACATTGCAGACAAAGTTGAAGAGTTGAAGATTGCTATACATATGCTGAACTGGAGTTTACTCAAACGCTAAAGTTTTTGAAGATTTGGTGATTGGATGCATCAGCTTAGGGGGAGTCTGTTGCTGACAGAAGCTATTGAAGCTGAAGCTATCCAAAGACCAAAGACATTGCAAGACTACATGAAGATTATAAGATGACTGAAGACAAAATTATTTTATGAAGCTATTGTCAAGGGGGAGTTTGTTGGTGCATGTTTGTGACAACAGCTTAGATTTGGTCTTTGGATATCTTGTAATTAGTTAAACGATAAACAGTTAGCGGGTTTAGCTTTGTATTAGTGGAATAATAGAGTTTGGGCTAAACAAAACCCACATTGGGTCTAGGGGCGAATTGGGCCTAGTCCATGAGGTTTAACCAAGCCCAAGTAGCAACCTTGTGTTATATAAACAAGGTTAGGCTTTAGGGTTTAGGTTAATCAGCAAAAACATTTGTGTGTGAGATTTCGTGAGAGCTAGACAGGCTTGGACGAAATTAGTGTGGTTAGGGATCTTGATTGATTGTAATCAGTTTGATAGATAATCAATAAAGATCCGGTTTGAAAGTGAATTGTTGTTTCTGTTTCCTACACGTTTTCTGCTATATTCTGATCAAGAGGATTCCGCACTCTTGATTGGATTGACAATTCTGTGAAAGATCCATACGTCAAGGGGACCTACAGTGGATGATGATTCGATCATTGTGGTTTACACAATGACCGGAACTGACAAACTCTATACTGATGCTGAGTATCCAATTCAGAATGCAAAATTGGAAAATGTTGAAAAGGTTTATAAGCTTGTGGAAATTGATATTTCAGAGTTTAACAACAATGTATTTCTATCAAAACCGAGAAAATCTTTTGTGAAACAACAACCAAACAACCCGGGAAAGAAAGAATGGGTGGGTAACAATGGTCAGAACAAAAGACATGGTAACAATTTCAAAAAGAAAGGTGTCAGTTTTGAGAAGAAAATGACTAAAAAGGAGGTTAAGCCAAAAGAAAATTTGTGTGATGTGTTTGTGGAGGGTAAGAATACTGTAGATGAAAAAGATTATATCTTCAGTCAGAAAGCATTTGACGATTTCAATGCAGCTCAAAAGTTGAAAAATGAGACCAACAAATCCTCCTTTGTCGAATATGACAAAAGAATCTGTTATCGCTGCAATGAAATTGGTCACATGGCTAAACAGTGTATTAAGAGGATTGAAAGACCAGCTTTTCAAAAACCAAAACAAAAAGTTTCAAAGGATATTAAAGGAAAAACACCGATGGTTTCTCCCGTGCGTATTCTGAAACGCGGTGAATCTTTGAAGTCCGAAGACAAGCCAAAATCAACCTTTGAGATTGGTGAATCTTCAAAATCTCCAAAGACTTCAAAAATTTATCCCAAAATGAAAATTTTACAAAATCAATCATGGGTGGAAAAACCTAAACAGTCATTTGAAGAAAAGAAAATGGAAAAGGTTTTGAAATCAGAACAAACAGTTGCTGTCACTAACAATGGAAAATTTGAGTTTAAATTGGACAAACTGATTGAGGAATTCCCACCAATCAAGGAGGGAGATCTAAAATCAAAATCTGTACATGTTGTTCCAAACGTTATCTTCAACATTCCAAAAGTTGATGTAGCTTGTGATCTTGTATTTGGAAGTGTTCCAAATGTGAAGAAATCTTGGGCATCGTTGTTTGAATGAATGTCTTTGATGTGTGTAGGGGCATCCACGTTCTATAATATCCAAGTAGATCATGGATAGCGGTGCCTCGAGGCATATGACTGGGATGTTAGCATTGCTCTATGATGTCAAATCAATCAACGGAGGATATGTTGGATTTGCGGGAAATCAGGGATGAAGAATCGTTGGTGAAGGAACTCTTACCAATGGAGTTGTATCGTTTGATAAAGTGAGCTGCATCATTGAACTTGAAAACAATCTGTTGAGCATATAACAGATTTGTGACAAGTCGTTCACAGTTCATTTCACAAAAAATGAGTGTTTGATCATTAAACCTGGTTTTAGAATTCCAGAAGAGTTGGTGTTGATGCGAGCTCCACGTGAGAACGATTTATATGTCCTAGACATGAGCGTCGCAACAACATCAGACAAAAAGAAACAATGTTTTGTAACTAAATCAAAAGCAACTGAAAAGGAATTGAGAATGTGGCATCGTAAGATAGGTCACATTCATGTGAGAAAAATGAATTTCTTAGTTCACAATGATCTTGTTGAAGGTGTTAATTTGAAAAATTTCCATCTGAATGATGATTGTGTAGAATGCAAAATGGGAAAGCAAACGAAGAAGTCACATCCAAAGAAGCTCTTGAACTCCATCAGAGTACCGCTAGAAAGACTCCACATGGATCTTTTTGGACCAGTAAATGTGAAAAGCGTAAGTGGAGATCTGTATTGTCTTGTAGTCACTGATGACTTTACAAGATTTTCATGGGTGATGTGTATTGAAAGGAAAGATCAAACGTTTGATTCGTTGATGATTTTGTTCAAAAAGTTGGAGACGCTGTACAAACTGCCGATCAGAAGAATTCGAAGCGACAATGGAACAGAGTTCAAAAACAACCGTATGGAAGAATTCTGCAATGACAAAGGCATTCTTCATGAATTCAGCGCACCATATACTCCACAGCAAAATGGTGTCGCGAAACGAAAGAATCGCACGCTGATCGAAACAGCACGCACAATGCTGGCATATTCCAAATTGCCTATATATTTTTGGAGTGAAGCAGTTGCAACAGCTTGCTATACAATGAATCGTGTTCTCACAGTGAAGAAGTACAAGAAAACCTGCTTCGAGTTGCTTCATCGCTATAAACCAAATCTGAAATTCTTAGAACCTTTTGGATCACCTTGCACATTTATTGATCCAGATGGTAAATTTGGTGCGAAAGTTAACGAAGGTATTTTTGTAGGTTATGCGAGTCCACTGAAGAGAGTATTTGTTCCATGCTTGGGGAAGATTATTCAAGTTCAGCATGTTGATTGTCAGAAGTTTACTGCTCAGGCACAACTTCCCGGAAAAAGATTGTTGTTGACTACGACAAACTCTGGGATTCATTTCAATTTCCGACTGAGCCACGTGAAGAGGAACTAGCATTATTATACCAATATCAACAATCTATGTCACAAGAACAAGTGCCAAGACCGCTAGTAGTTTCTCAGCCCACCGTGGGTACAAATGATCACGAAGCCGGTCCAAGTGGAACTGAACACGAACCCCCGGAAGAACCAGCTCCAACATTTGATCAATCTGACGACTCAGAATCGGAATCCGATCCGATTTTTGACGAGGAACCAAATGTTGCAACCGCAGAAGCTGTGGATCACACGGGTGATCAGGATATCACAAACTTGCAATCGGAAGTGAGCGTGCCTGACACAGTCATGCCGAGAACTTTGTCTTATCATCCTTCAGAACAAATAATTGGAGATCTTCATAGTGGAGTGAAAACGCGAGATCAAATCAATAAAGCCCTTACATGTTTTTATTCTTCTGTAGCTCCTTTACAGGAAGAATTCTCATTAAAATGTTTCATCTCGCAGGTGGAGCCAAAAACATATAAAGAAACTTTAACTGAAGACAGCTGGGTGAATGCGATGTAGGAAGAGCTGCAGCAGTTTGAAAAGCTGGGAGTATGGAGATTGGTGGATCTACCTTAAAACCAGAAGCTGATAAAGACCAAATGGGTTTTTAAGTGTAAGCGTGCCGATTCCAGAGAATATTGGTCTTGAAGGGCTTCAGGATTTCAGTTTTGTGAACGATGATCTTGTCAAGAAGCTGCAAAAGAAGGTTGATGATGTGTTAAAAGAGAAAAAGAAGTTAGAAAAACGTGTGAAGACAGTTGAAGCTGAAAACTCATCTCTGTTGAAGAAAGTTAAGTCCGATCAAGCTGAAATTGAAATTTTGAAAGTAAAGTAGCTGAATTGGAAGAAGAAAAGTCTAGAAGAGATGAACAGAACAAGTATTTTGAGCTGAAAAACAAAGAGTTGGAAGCAAATAATGCGAGAAGAGAACATGAAGATTATATGCTGAGAAAAGTGATTGAAGATTTGATTGGCAAGCCAGTTGAACAAAGATTCGAGGAGATTCAACTTGAAGAGGTAGAGCGAAACGAAAAGCTGATATGGAAGCTCAAATGAAAGATAAGGGCAAAAGTGTTGAAGGTGAGAAAGCTGTTGAAGCTACAGAAGGGGGAATGGTTCTGTCTGAGCCAACAGAAGATCCAATATCGTCTGTTCTACCAATTTCTTCAGTCTCTGGTGTATTTGATGCTGATGTAGAAATTGATGACATATTAAATGATGATGAAGAGGATGATGAAGAAGAAGATGATGATGACACTATGAATGATGATGCAGACAATGTCTTTTCTGCAAGTAGTCATGATGACGATGATGGAAATGATGATGATCAAGGTACTTCAGGAATCAAAGTTACTGAAGCATCTCAAGAAGAAAATGTTGATGATTATCTTCGAGATGATGCAAATGAAGAGCCGGAAAATGCAAGTGGTGAGGGGGAGCATGTTGATGATAAGAGTGTTGATGAAAGTGAAAAATTGATTCTACATCTTGAACCTGATATAGAAGAAGGTGAAATCAGGCATACTTATACTCTGGACGATATCATCAAGATGACACACATTGATGAAAGTACTTTCAAGTTTGATTTCGAAGAAGAGTTGAACAAGTTCGACATCAATCAGCAGCCCGATTATCAGTATAAGTACGTTGAAGAAGCTGATAACTATGATAGAGTTGAAGTCAAATATTGCAGTGATGAAGAAAGTGTGAATGTTGATACGTCTAACTTTCCAACGCTTGTTGAATTCTTCAGTCAAGCAAACATTGATGAGTTAAGAAGGAAAGTTGAAGAATGTTTAAAGAATAAAAACTTTGATGGAAAGTCGAAAGTTGAACAGCAGGAAGAGCAGAAGAAATGGTTCAAGAAAAGTTCTGAAAGAAAATTTAAAAGACCGCTGAAATACTACCAAAGAGATAGAGGTGTTTCGCTTGGCGATATAATTAGCTGGGGATATTTACCGCAGGTGAATGCGTATGCTATCCGAAGAGAGTTCGGTGTACAATACTTCGAGTATATTCAGGATATCATGTCTTTGCCATGGTGGGATGTCGAAGAGCTTCCCAGAGTCCGAACATTGACTTATCCAGTAAGAAAGCATGATATGCCCATATGGGGATTGATGAAGTTCGAAGCATTTAGAGATTTCAAACACTGGAAGCCATACCAACCGAAGAAAGTGAAGAGAGTGAATCCAGTTATAGGCTCGGAAGAGACAATCTTACAGATAAAGAAGCCTAGAGTGATAAAGAACATTCCACTGCCAAAGATGGAGCAAGATTTCCATAAAGGGTTTTTGTGTTGGGTATACAGCTGCTTGTCTACTAAAGCTGTAATCACATACAGAGTGGAAAATGAAGTTAGACACATCTTTGTGTATGATCCATTATGGTTAGTGAATTGCTCAGCAAAGGATATTGAGTGTCTATTTGTAAACAAGATTGGGTTTAAAGCTAAAGACAAAGTGCAGGCAATGCAGTTTCAGAAAGTTGTAACTATCTGCTTTCAGAAAGGAATTAACTCTGAGAATGCATGGTCGACTAAGTGGAGAAAGATTGAGAAAGAAGAAGCTCTGAAAGCTGAGAAAGAAAAGAAGGAACATGAAGAAAGAGATCGAATGCTTCGAGGTTAATGGATGAAAGAACAAGCTGAGGAAAAACAGCGAGCGGTCGAAGAGAATGAAAAGCTTAGGAAGCTGTTACTGAAGAAACCTAAGCAGAGGGAAGAAAAGTTTAAGTCCCTATGAAGATAGTGCTGCAGACAACCTGACTGAAGACTCCGGCAATATCCAAGGGGGAGTTTGTTGGTACAGAATGTCTATCACCTACGTCAACAGTCAAGGTCGTGTCAAGTAGTTTGTATAAGGGTGCAAAGTGTAAATTTAATGTTATTTTGTTTTGAAATCCATTTCGCATGAAATGACTTAGTAAGGTGATTTCGCACGAAATGGAGTTTGACCATTTAGTGTGGAATGGAACATGTTGATTTCGTGCGGAATGGCTGCCCTATATATAGGGGTGTAGTGTTTTCCATTTGGTACGGTTTAGTGATTCTTGTAACGAAGTGCTGCCAAATTTTCTCCGTGTATTCAAGTCTAATATCAATGAAAAACCAGTTTTAAGTATACATTTATGTTTCTACTCTATTCTATCACCGATTCTCAGTTACTAGAGTGTTTCCGCCTCTTTAGTGACTTTGATTTGACTCTGATCGACTCATTCAGGTCGTATATCGATCCTACAGTCCCTCAGCTGAGTGCTCTTAGTGCGGCTTGGATTGTAGTTGCCTTCTCCTATTTGCGCCCAAGCAGCCTGGCGTTGGTTTTCTGGTATTTCATGTAAACCCCTGGTGTTTTCTTCGTCCCCCGCATACAACCCAACTATTGACCCAAACTGTGCCATTGAGATTGAGTACACAGTCCCCCCACATCGGAATTCTACCCCATCATTATCAAATGGGTCGGTTCTCGATTTGAACGGGAATGTGCTGTAGAATTCCAGATTATATTCGTGGACTGAGCGAAGTCGAGTGCACAGGGCGCCTCTTAGTGGGCCGGTGACTAGGTTGTTAAATCGGTCAAGCTGGTTCACTGCTCCTAGAAGATCCATGCACACTTGTCGTGGGAATTCCTCCAGCCTGGTTCGAAGCACGTCGTATCTTGCTTTAGCGTCCAACTCATTTGCATTGAACCGAGTGAATTTCTTGGCCATCTGAAAGAAAACACCAAATAGTTAGCAATAGATTGTGAAATTTTCGGAGAAAACTGAAAACAGTTGGTTGAACATGCCCCCGTATTCAGCGGACACGCCCCATGTTGGACTGATTTTAGCTGGACACGCCCCCGTGTTCATCGGACACGACCCCGTGTCCAGACATCTGTTTCCCAAAAATCCCATTTTTCGACCCGGTCCCGAAAACTTGAAAATTTTTGGTTCAGTAGGGGCGGTTTTCCCCGAAAATGAAACCCCAAGTGCCGTTTTTCCCAAAACAAACCGTTTACCCCTTCAATTTTATCTTTTTCGGTTCAAAAACAAGGGTTTGGGGTTTTTGTGAGAAATCGGGCAAATCTATGAACAATAAAAGTGGGTTTACTTCCTATAACATGAATCTAAACTAATGCTAACAGATTTATGCAAAAATTTGAGGTTCGATCCGGTTCTAGTTGAAGAACCCTAGATTTTTCCCCAAATCTTGATGTTAAACTAGATGCAAATGCTTAATCTAACTACTAATGATGATAGAATCATACCTTGGTGTTGTTAGAAGTAGAGGAGACGTCGAAATCTTGCAGAAAAATCGCTTGAACCAGAGAGTGTTCGGGGAAACGGGGCGTGTGGAATGAAGAAACTGTTTAGAAAATGGGGTTTTATCCCGACAGTTGCGCGGACACGACCCCTTGTTCGGGCAATTTTTTATTTTTTTTCAGTGCTCGTGTGAGTGCCCTGTTTCCCAAAGCTTGGTTAGAAGACTTACCGATTTAGATGTCAACCCGCTTGTTCGTAACTTACCAGGTATGATGTTGATGCTTTCATTCCTCGACCGTTTGAAGCGAGATTTCTTCCTCCTCATCCTCAATGAATCCTTGATAAAGCTTCAGCCGTTGGCCATTGACCTTGAATGGAATTCCATTCCGATATTTAATTTCGACTGCACCGTGGGGGAAAATATGGGTGATGGAAAAAGGTCCTGAGCACCTAGACTTTAATTTACCAGGAAACAATCGAAGTCGTGAATTAAACAATAGAACTTGATCTCCTACCGGAAATTCATTTGGTTTAATATGTTTATCATGCCAATTTTTCATTCTTTCCTTATAAATTTCGGAGTTAGAGTATGCAAAATTCCTTAATTCTTCTAACACATTTAATTGACATAATCGATTCTTACCGGCAAATTCTACATCTAAGTTTACATTTTTAATTGCCCAGTAGGCTTTGTGTGCTATTTCTACTGACAAATGACAACTTTTTCGGTAGACGAGCTTATATGGGGTTGTACCTATTGTTGTTTTATAAGCAGTTCGAAAAGCCCATAAAGCATCATCTAATTTGTCAGCCCATTCTTTTTTATTTAACCCTACGGTTTTTTCGAGTATTCTTTTTAAACATCTATTAGTCACTTCGGCTTGTCCATTTGTTTGAGGGTGATATGCTGTTGAGACCCGGTGATAGACCCCATACCTTGTTAAATTTTTTTCGAGTTGATGGTTACAAAAATGGGTATCACTTATTAATGCTTTCGGTGTGCCAAAACGAGAGAATAATTTTTTTCAGAAATCTTACCACGACTCTTCCATCATTTGTTGGAAATGCCTCGGCCCATTTAGACAAGTAATCTACCACCACAAGTATATATTTGTTTCCTTTTGACAGTGGGAAGGGTCCCATAAAGTCGAGTCCCCACACAAAAAATTTCACAAACAAGAATGCCATTCTGTGGCATTTCGTTTTTGGAAGAAATATTACCTGTTCTTTGGCAGGCGTCACATGTCTTGATAAGACTTTGTGCGTCTTTGTAAATGGTCGGCCAATAAAATCCTGAATCAAATACCTTTCGTGCGGTACTAGCGGCACCATGATGTCCTCCGTATGGACCTTCATGACAATGGTGGAGAATTCTTCTTGCTTCACTACCATGTACACATCGGCGGATGAGTTGATCGGCACACATTTTGAAAAGATAAGGATCCTCCCAAAAATAATGCTTCACATCGGCAAAGAATTTTTTTCTTTGATGATGTGGCCATCCTTTCGTGACTATACCGCTAGCTTAGTAGTTAGCATAGTCGGCGTACCATGGCTCTTCTCGGTATTCCACAATTTCCAGGGACTCCGTTGGAATTTTTCGTTGATTTGTTCGTCCCTGGTCGCCTCCAAAGCTGGGTCTTCCAAGCGTGAAAGATGATATGCTGTGGTGTTTTCTGCTCCTCTTTTGTCTTTGATTTCAATATCAAATTCTTGGAGGAGTAGAATCCACCGAATCAAACGCGGTTTAGCATCCTGTTTCTTGAAGAGATATCGAATGGCTGCATGATCTATATAGACTATTGTTTTAGAAAGAACAAGATAAGAACGGAATTTATCAAAAGCAAATACCACGGCTAGTAACTCTTTTTCTGTTGTTGTATAATTTTCTTGTGCATCATTAAGTGTTTTACTAGCATAATAGATTGGGTGAAAATGCTTTTCTTTTCTTTGTCCCAAGACAGCTCCAGCTGCAAAGTCACTTGCATCACACATGATTTCGAAAGGTAATTTCCAATCAGGCACTATCATCATAGGTGCATTGACTAGCATTTCTTTTAGTGTTAGAAATGCTTGATTGCAATCCTTGTCAAAGATGAAAGGGGCATCTTTTTCAAGTAATTTTGTTAGAGGCCTTGAGATTTTAGAAAAATCTTTGATAAATCGCCTATAAAATCCGGCATGCCCTAGGAAACTTCTGATGGCTCTAACGGAGGATGGGGGTGGTAATCGAGAAATAGTGTCTATTTTGGCTCGATCAACCTCCATTCCCTCGCTTGAGATTTTGTGACCGAGTACTATTCCCTCCGTTACCATGAAATGGCATTTTTCCCAATTAAGGGCGAGGTTAGTTTCCTCACTTCGGGATAGCATTCGTTTGAGTTTATCGAGGCATTGGTCATATGAATCTCCAAAGATAGAAAAGGCGTCCATGAAGACTTCCATTGTCTTTTCTATCATGTCATGGAAGATGGCCACCATGCAACGTTGGAAGGTTGCGGGGGCATTACATAGACCGAATGGCATGCATCGATAAGCAAAAGTTCCATAGGGACATGTAAATGTTGTCTTTTCTTGGTCTTCGGGTGCTATCGGGATTTGAAAGTAACCTGAAAAACCATCCAAGAAACAATAAAATTTATGACCGGATAATCTTTCTAACATTTGATCAATGAAGGGTAAAGGAAAGTGATCTTTCCTTGTTGCTTCATTTAATCGACGATAATCTATACACACTCTCCATCCTGTGACGGTTCTCGTTGGTATTAATTCATTTTTCTTGTTAGTTATTACCGTCATACCTCATTTCTTTGGAACTACTTGGACGGGACTCACCCAAGGACTATCGGAGATTGGGTAAATGAGTCCGGCGTCAAGTAATTTGATGACCTCGTTTTTAACCACTTCTTGGACATTTGTATTTACTCTACGTTGTGGTTGTATTACTGATTTGTAGTCATCATTCATTAAAATTTTGTGCGTGCACATGGAAGGAATTATTCCTTTAATATCTACAAGCTTCCAAGCGATCGCATTTTTGTGTTTTTTCAAAAGTGAAATCAATTTTTCTTTTTCTAAACTACTTAATTTTGACGAAATAATTACAGGTGATTTACCATCTTTGTCCAGAAAAGCATATTCCAAACCTTTCAGAAGTTCTTTGAGCTCAAGAGGTGGGTCTTTTGGAGACTCCTTATTTGGTTGCTCATTTTTATCAAGAACCATAAAAGTTTGTTCTATGGCGACCTCTTCTTCAACAAAGTGGTCAATCTCTTCACTTGTATCGGGTGGTTCATCTTCATCTTCAATTGGGGGGTCATTATTGCCAAATGGATATTTCATTGAACGCTCAAGATCGACACTTTTTTTAAATGCCCCTAATTGAATAGATAGATTAGTGTACTTCCGGTTTTTCAAAGCTTCGTGTGTTTTTACAAAAGGTTGTCCCAACACTAGAGGAGCGTCATCAAGGATGACAAAGTCGATTGGGATTAACATTTGATTTGTTTGGACCAAGACATCCTCAACTATACCGATTGATTTTATTACTTTCCGATTAGATAGAAAAATAGGTGTTTGAAGTGGAGAAAAATCACTAATACTTAATTTTTCAAAAATGTAGTTTGGCATTATATTAACACAAACGTTACCCTCAACCCAGTAGTTTGAGTCAGCAAGGATACAATCCTAAAAGGTTGGATTATTGAAAGATAATTAATTAAGTTATTAATGCGTAATGTGGTAGGCCCCTCTTTTGAAGGCGACGTTACCCTCGGCTAAGTAGTCTGAGTCAGCAGGGATACAGTCCTAAGTAGCCGGGTTAATATATTAATAGTAGTTTACATATGAGGGGATCAAGAAATTCGGACCCCCGCCATCCAATACCAGTGGGTATTGAAGGAGATCCTACTAAGCTTGACCCAGGTACTTGCAGGATCTATACACTGAACAAGGCAAGACTCTTACCAAACCATTCCCTTATGTAACAACCCGCACGTTCGTGCGTTGTTACTACTCGTTATACTCGTTACGCCTAGCACCAGAGATTCGGATCATGATGTACCTATGTCACATATATCGCTATATCGCAGTATTTTCGCATAATTTCGCATACTTTATCGCTATCACACCACATTGTACTTGCTGACAACCACGAAGATGTCGAGTGAGGACCAATTCTACCCTCCTTGATAGCCGTAATGTGTCGCAGTGCAACTCAATAATCAAAAACGCACTCGTAGGCACGCGTAACTTGATTATCGCAGGATTTGAAATATGGATATGTATATACGACCCAAATGTGACTAATTATATTAAATACATGAAAATGTGGGTGGAAATGTGTGACCAAACTATCGCAACGCTTAACGATCACAACGAAACGCCAAAGCACGGACCATCGGAACCACTCGATCGAGTGACAGCTCGATCGGACGGTCACCCGATCGGTGACCCACCCGATCGGATTGCCGCCCGATCGGACTGCCACCCGATCGGTGACCCACCCGATCCATGACACCCCAGCACCTCCACTCCTCTTCACCTATAAATAGCACTTGTCACATCACTTGAACCGTGATGTGATAGCTCCCACTCGACCAGCACGCTTTGGGGCTCTTCTCTCTCGATTTCTCGTGAGTCTTGTAAGTTTTCAACCTAAATCTTGTACTTCTATTATCTACACGCACTCCTTCATCTTTTTCACCATCAAATCTCACTTTTTCACCGTTAAATCTTCGGATTTGAGCCGTTTTAAGGTGATATCATCATGGAGTTCTTAGGAACAATGATGTGTGACCTCATCTCCTCAAGAACAGTCCAGATCTGATCGATTCCATGGTGTATAAACACAAATCTCACCTAAAACCAAGCCGAATTAAAGTTTTCTAAAATTTTCTTTGAACTTTCTTAACTTTTCACTCGAAACCGGTAGAAACAGAGCTCGTATTGACCTTCTACTCTTTCTCTAGTGAAGTGTCGGTTTGAGAACTGGTCCCTATCAACGAGATGACCGACTTAGCGTGTTGAACACGAACAACCATCGAGGACAGTTAACTGGTCGGACGGGGTGATTCCCATCCGATCCGATGACTTGGATTTGGTGGAGTTCCATTGTTTAACTCGTAGTCATACCGTCTCGATCAAATCGCAGAAACTTAACAAAATAAACAAGTTGTCAAACGATCAAGTTGAGGGACGGATTGCCGTCCGATCGGACTGCCACCCGATCAACCCGCAATCCGATCGGATTGCACTTGGTATCAAGACTTAAACAATTTTACAAATCTTCATCGCACAACACTTCCAACGGATTGTCACCCGATCGGATTGCCGCCCGATCGAGTGACCAGTCCGCTATGAACTTATCAACCCAAGTGTCTCACTGATCAGATCACCGTCCGATCGAACAGCCACCTGATCGGGTTGCCACCCGATCGACCGACCGTTCGATCAACCGACCTGAAAGGAAGAGATACTTCTCTGTTTTCAAAAATGCTACAACGAAAACTTTAAAGGATAAACCATCATACACAAACACATCCTTCCCAAACGAGGTAACAATCCACTCGAAAGGTCACCCGATCGGATGACCATCCGAGCATATTGTCACCCGATTGACCGGCCACCCGATCGGATTGCCATCCGATCGGAGTACTGTCCGAACCTTTAACACTTTACACCATTTAACGCACTATGCAACACTTACGCCATCAATCTGCAATCAGGCTAATCTCAGACGCTCTCCCTTCAATCCAACCAAGTTGTGTTTACTTGCTGAGCACCGACTGTGAGTATACTCGAACCCCTTTTTATCGCATTTTGGGTGTAACATACGTTCCTATTAAATTGAATTTGTCAAAATGAATTATTCAATCAAACTGTTTATCACTTGCGAATAACTGTTATGCATATTTACACGTGATGCTAGTTACATATGTGTTAGGACTTATACTCGCGAGGTCCCGCCTTAACTAGTATAGTACTATAGCACCCGACGGGGTCTAGTTAGGATGAATAGCAATCGCAATCGCAGCTCGAGTGACTTAGCTGGTAGTATCTGTCTTGTATGCATGTATGTTGAGGTATCTCGTTTATGTATTTGGTAATTCGCAGCACTTTTAACTATTTTACGCTACTCTACCAAAACTTGTATACTCGCCAATACTTTTGTATTGACGTTGTTTTAACGTATGTTGTAGGTTTAGATGCAGTCTACATCAAATCAAGCTAGGAAGTCTAGAAACCCACCTAAAATCTATGTTGTCGGATTTGTGTTGTTCGAGAGGACAAGAAATATGTGATAACTTATGTGAATGTATTGTTTGTTAGTATGGGATAATGAACACATTAAATACTGTCACAATTTAGTTGTTATGGATTCTCTTGAGCAATCTGATTCGTCTAGTGCTGCGCCCCGATGATTCCGCCATCGGTTGGGGTGTGACAGATTGGTATCAGAGCCATAACTATAGGGAATTAGGTAAAATTTTGTAACTCGACCTAGTCCGGGTCGACGTCTTAGAAATTGACCTAGTCTATAGTCTAAGTACCAACAGGCCGACTCGTACGAACCCAGTAGGGTTTGTATGGGCCTAATTAATACTCTCGATCAAATTCGCTAAAAACTACTACTTCGTGTGAACACCGCATACTACAATCTCATGCGAAGAGCCTTTCCTAAGGCTGGAATGTTACTTTGCCTTTCCTAAGGCTAGCACAATACACACGTTTTCGAAAATATTTTCATAACACAACCGAGTGGTCCAGTTGAGATCAGGCGTGAAAACCAAGAACTCTCGATGAGATCGCTCACTCAGCGCATTTTTCTAGCACGAGAACTTTCCGTTGAGCTAGGAGTGACATCCATAACTCAACAAAAGTCTCCATTTCAGAATCTAGTGGAACTCCCGAATTTATTTGAAGAGCACGACCACAGTTAGGAGCGAAGTTATTAAGTCAGGGGTGAAACCCGTATCTTAATAAACCGTTCCACTCTCTATAAAATGGTTTTCAAAAGGTCTCACCAAGGACTCGGCTATAACGATAACTCGAGCCACACGATGACTAGGAAGACGAATGCCATGAGCTGCATCCCAGTGGAAGCATGAGTCTTCTAGGGCAGCGCGCGTGCACGAACTTGTTGGGTATAGTTGGGTTACCTTGGGCAGTCGACGCCTAAACACCCGAGGCACTCTATCTACTTTTCTAGCATACGACCCGCCAATTTTATGCTTTATGGAACCTATTTACGCTTATGTGTTACAATTTAAAACTTTAAGCTTTATCGATTTCTCGATTTATCGATTTTTGCTCCCTGCTTTTGCAACCGCACAACTCGCACAACCATCGCAATCCAAAATGAAAACTGAATGTTCGCAACAAAACTAATGTCTAATTACTCGCTCTCGTTCCCTTTCTCTGCATCGCGTCCTCGCGTATTCTATACCGACATGTATGTGTACAAATATAAGCTACAGCTAATTATATATACAAGCAAAACAATTGTGTGGGAACTTAGGAATCTTGTGTCTCCTATGTGGCTCCTATGTGAAATCTATTATACTACCTACAACAAGTTTTGATCGCGCTCAATCGCATCGCAAAACTCAAAAATCATTATGATCGAATCTCACTCCAAATCTCTCTCTGTCTAGATGTCTTCAAACGACTTTACCTCGAGACAAACAGCTAGAAGAAGAGCCGAACGAAGCGCCAACAAGAGGATTGCCTCGCTTGTGGCCAAGGGAGTGGCCAAGGTCTTTCCTCAAATTGTCGCTCAAGTGCACTCTCTCAGCAACTCTCGAACCTCGGAAGACTCTAAGACGGAAGCGTCGCAATCTGCTTTCCTCTACAAACACTTCAAAGCCTGTGACCCGATGGAGTTCACGGGTGAAGGAGGTGTCTCCCAACTACTCCAGTGGTTCAATTCTATCGAAGTTACCCTTCGTCAGAGTGGGTGTCCTGATAGTTTCCGTACTACTTGCACTACCGGAGTATTTCAATCGCGAGCACTCGACTGGTGGACAGCCGAACGTAACAAACGTGGGATCTCCGCAGCCTACGCTCTCTCTTGGAATAATCTGAAAGAGCTCATGAAGGAAGAGTACTGCCCGCCCCACGAAATCCAGAAGCTAGAAGACGAATTTTGGGAAATCAAGCAAGTCGAAGGTGACAATGCTGGCTACACCGCAAGGTTCAAACAGCTTAGCATAATCTGCCCAAGTCAAGTCAACACTTCAGAGAAAGCCATCACGAAGTACATTCGCGGCTTGCCTGAGTGTGTGGGTGATTTTGTCGAAGCTGCAAAGCCTGCTACCATCGAAGAAACCTACCGCTTGGCCGCAGAAATCAACAATAAACGAGTCTTGGATGGATTCTTTTCCAAGAATCTTGTCAAACAAGCTTACCAAGCAATCGTCATCGATTCATCCAACGATTCTTCCAACGATTCTACCGATGATTCTTCTGAAGAATCCGCCGACGACAACGCATCATCTCAAGAAGCTCAGCCCAGCCGTAAACGAAAGACCATGAGCCCAGACTCTTCAACAACTGGACTGTCGCAACCAGAACCTCTCCAAGAAGCTCCAGTTCACTTGAAACGCGCCTACAATGGAGCTCATCCCCTGTGTTTCACGTGTACGTATCATCACCCGCCAGAAGCTAACTGTCGCTATTGCACAAATTGCAAATGGTATGGTCATCTTACGCAGCACTTTCGCACAGGACCACAACCTTGAGGAATTTCAGCAACAACCGCAGTCTCCACAGAAGAACTCCACAGCAACGTTATTTTGCTTCTAATGTTGTTGTAATAATACGACTTATGGCCGTCAATTTCTTTTATGTGTAGAAACTTATTCTATCTCTCGACGCATGTGGACTCTATTTCTCTCTCATACTCGCGCACAATCTATATGCTAGCACTATGTACTATATAACATATTTTACCCCTACTATGCGTTCTGGAGATAAGGTACGATAAACGTGCAAGAATAAAATTAATCACGGGTGCACACGGGATGATTTTGGTTAGTGCACGGAGATCGTAGTGAGTTTCAATGGTGCCTTAACGTTCAGGGCATGGTTAAGCGTGGTGGATACGCCGCTGGTACTTCCTATATATAAGCGTCTTGATCATGTCTGACGAAGTGTGACACCTATTCACAGAACAGAGGCGCATAGTTGAAACATGACGATGTTTCGCCATGATAACCGAAGTTTTGTGAAGAAAGTGCCATGTGGAGTTGGAACGTAGACCTATTATACTATTGTGGTTATTTTCGACACACTACACTACATCGCAAGGCGTAACAATCTTAATCGCAACTCAAAGCGTGTGATCGCAAGACTTTTCGTAAGTCAACACGCTCGCAATCACATTATCGCTAGAATCTATCTCGCAAATCACAATCGTTTATTATGTGTCTCGCGCTATCGCTTATTGTGTGATCGCAATCTCAATCTCAATCTCAATTGCTTATTCTATGGATCACTATCGCTTAGGGTGTGTCTTCGCTTAATCACATATTTTGTGTGTATCGCTCTATCGCCTACCGCTTACTGTGTATCGCTTGCTGTGAATCGCGTATCAGTAGACCTTCGTGGAAAAGGGCCATGTGGGCTAATGTTAATTAAAATTGTGGTGTTGTTAAATCTAATTGAATCGCATGTCTCCATTGCTTGAAACGCATCGACTATCTCTTATCGCTCAACGAATGTCGCTATCGCTCATCGCTTTTCGCTTATCGCTTTTCGCTTATCGTCGCCGTCTTCGTTTACTATGCTTGGCGTTTGGTGTTGGTGTTATCGATTATCGTGTACCGATCATCGCTTATCGCACTCGTCACTAAACTAAGCTCAAAAACAACTTCATCGCTCGGTTCGCCCTTTCAAGACTCGATCCAACCCTTTCCCGTTTGGATCAAGTCATCACAAATTTGTCCGTATTATGTCGACACGGGTGACACTGCCTCACGAGACGGAAGCCATATGGATAAAACATGGTGGATACGCCGCTGGTACTTCCTATATATAAGTGTTTTAGTCATATTGTAGAACTTTCGTGGAAAAGTGCCATGCGGGGCCGACCTTCAAATTAAATTTTTGATATTATTAAAAAGGCTTTGTTTACACAAAGTTAAACCAACTTTTCCTATAAAACTTTTTCCAAAAACCTTTGTACAAAACAAGATTTTCTTGTAACACTGGTGTGACAATCGACTCAAGTCAACGCCGTGTGGCGAGAAAATTTCGTAAGATGAGTTCGAATCACTTTTAGATCTTTTAGTAACCTAACCAAAACCCTTCTCATAGCGCTGGTGTGGACATCAATACGGTTAACGCCGCACCGTGAGAAGATTTTCATAAACAAGTTTTTCCTAATTAATCGACTTTTCGAAAATTTAAAACGCTTTGGAATCGCAATCTTGTGTGTGTTATCGCCTTTTGGATATACAAACCGCATTTCTCGTCGCTCTCACTTGGTCTTCGCAATGCCCTCGCATGTGTATACTCAATCGATCGCTTGCTCTCTCGTCGCTTTATCGCTTACTCGCTCGCATCAACTCTCGCGACCCTTCTTGTGGATTAATTTCGGGACGAAATTTCCTAAAGCAGGTGAGACTGTAACAACCCGCACGTTCGTGCGTTGTTACTACTCGTTATACTCGTTACACCTAGCACCAGAGATTCGGATCATGATGTACCTATGTCGCATATATCGCTATATCGCAGTATTTTCGCATAATTTCGCATACTTTATCGCTATCACACCACATTGTACTTGCTGAAAACCACGAAGATGTCGAGTGAGGACCAATTCTACCCTCCTTGATAGCCGTAATGTGTCACACTGCAACTCAATAATCAAAAACGCACTCGCATGCACGCGTAACTCGATTATCGCAGGATTTGAAATATGGATATGTATATACGACCCAAATATGACTAATTATAGTAAATACATGAAAATGTGGATGGAAATGTGTGACCAAACTATCGCAACACTTAACGATCACAACAAAACGCCGAAGCACGGACCATCGGAACCACTCGATCGAGTGACAGCTCAATCGGACGGTCACCCGATCGGGTTGCCACCCGATCGGATTGCCGCCCGATTGGACTGCCACCCAATCGGTGACCCACCCGATCCGTGACACCCCATCACCTCCACTCCTCTTCACCTATAAATAGAACTTGTCACATCACTTGAACAGTGATGTGACAGCTCCCACTCGACCAGCATGCTTTGGGGCTCTTCTCTCTCAATTTCTCGCGATTCTTGTAAGTTTTCAACCTAAATCTTGTACTTCTATGATCTACACGCACTCCTTCATCTTTTTCACCATCAAATCACACTTTTTCACCGTTAAATCTTCGGATTTGAGCCGTTTTAAGGTGATGTCATCATGGAGTTCTTAGGAACAATGAAGTGTGACCTCATCTCCTCAAGAACAGTCCAGATCTGATTGATTCCACGGTGTATAAACACAAATCTCACCTAAAACCAAGCCGAATTTAAGTTTTCTAAAATTATCACTCGGAACCGGTAGAAACAGAGCTCGTACAGACCTTCTACTATTTCTCTAGTGAAGTGTCGGTTTGAGAACTGGTCCCTATCAACGAGATGACCGACTTAGCATGTTAAACACGAAACAACCATCGAGGACAAACTGATCGGAGAGGGTGATTCCCATCTGATCCGATGACTTGGATTTGGTGGAGTTAAATTTGTTTAGCTCGTAGTCATACCGTCTCGATCAAATCGCAGAAACTTAACAAAATAAACAAGTTGTCAAACGATCAAGTTGCGGGACGGATTGCCGTCCGATCGGATTAGCGTCCGATCGGACTGCCACCCGATCAACCCGCAATCCGATCGGATTGCACTTGGCATCAAGACTTAAACAATTTTACAAATCTTCATCGCACAGCAGTTCCAACGGATTGTCACCCGATCGGATTTCCGCCCGATCGAGTGACTAGTCTGCTATGAACTTATCAACCCAAGTGTCTCGCTGATCGGATCACCGTCCGATCGAACAGCCACCCGATCGGGTTGCCACCCGATCGATCGACCGACCTGAAAGGAAGAGATACTTCTCTGTTTTCAAAAATGCTACAACGAAAACTTCAAAGGACAAACCATCATACACAAACACTTCCTTCCCAAACGAGGTAACAATCCACTCGAAAGGTCACCCGATCAGATTGACCTCCGATCGGAGTATTGTCCGAACCTTTAACACTTTACACCATTTAACGCACTATGCAACGCTTACGCCATCAATCTGCAATCAGGCTAATCTCAGACGCGCTCCCTTCAATCCAACCAAGTTGTGTTTACTTGCTGAGCACCGACTGTGAGTATACTCGAACCCCTTTTTATCGCATTTTAGGTGTAACATACGTTCCTATTAAATCGAATTTGGCAAAACGAATTATTCAATCAAACTGTTTATCACTTGCGAATAACTGTTATGCATATTTACACGTGATGCTAGTTACATATGTGTTAGGACTTATAATCGCGAGGTCCCGCCTTAACTACTATAGTACTATAGCACCCGACGGGGTCTAGTTAGGATGAATAGAAATCGTAATCGCAGCTCGAGTGACTTAGCTGGTAGTATCTGTCTTGTTTGCATGTATGTTGAGGTATCTCGTTTATGTATTTGGTATTTCGCAACACTTTTAACTATTTTACGCTACTCTACCAAAACTTGTATACTCGCCAATACTTTTGTATTGACGTTGTTTTAACGTATGTTGCAGGTTTAGACGCAGTCTACATCAAATCAAGCTAGGAAGTCTAGAAACCCACCTAAAATCTATGTTGTCGGATTTGTGTTGTTCGAGAGGACAAGAAATCTGTGATAACTTATGTGAATGTATTGTTTTTTAGTATGGGATAATGAACGCATTAAATACTGTCACAATTTAGTTGTTATGGATTTTCTTGAGCAATCTGATTCGCCTAGTGCTGCGCCCCGATGATTATGCCATCGGTTGGGGTGTGACACCTTAACCCCCGACCAGGTAGCCAACATATCTCCATATATACCGTGGAGATATGAATGGTGTAAATATTTTATTTTATATAGACAGTAAAATAATGCCAAGACACCACGGACCAATGATAAGGAAGACTCACCTTCAACATAAGAAACTAGTTATTAAAGTCATTAATACATAACCAAATAAAAAGTGCGAAAAGATTAAAAATAAAAAGTATTACACTAAATGCTTGTCTTCACCAAGTGATGCAAGAGACTTAGGCAAACATGGCCTTTGATTGTCAAGAACTCTTACGATCAATCTTGGATCCCGAGACTACTACACACACTCTATGATGGATGATGGATGATGGTGGTGGATGATGGTGTTATGGTGGTGGTGGAGTGTGGGTGAAGTGTGAGAGAGGTGGTTTGCCAAGTGATGATTTGCAAGTGAGCCAAGCACCCCTATTTATAGCCTGCATAGAAGCCCGGACACGGCCCCGTGTCCATTGGGCACGGCCCCGTGTCCACCCACCTTCTCTTTCTTCATTAATTGCAGTTTGTCTGCATTAGTTGACCACGCCCCCGTGTCCACTGGGCACGACCCCGTGTGCAGAAGCGTATCTGTACTATCAAGATTTCCCTAGATTCTGCGAATCTTAGAGTTGACTACGGCCCCGTGTCCACTGGGCACGCCCCCGTGGTGGGTGATAGAAGCTTCTACAATTGTCTTTTCTGCAGAAACTTGGGCACGCCCCCGTGTTCAATGAGCACGGGGCGTGTTCAGGCTTCTGTTCTCTTGTTTTTGCTTGGGAGGATGCTGTCGAGGGGTCGGGCATGCCACGTTTATTCCTTTTATTGTATTTATATTAGATTTAGCTGTCTTTTTGCTTCTTTTGTTCATTTGAGCTCATTTAATCCTGAAAATACAAAAGGAAGACAAAAGCACACTTTTTCCAACATTAGTACTAAAAAGGGTTAGTTTTATGCCACAATTGATGTAATTTATATGTTGCATTTTGCACACATCATAATCGTTCTACCTTAAAGTCTTCTCGTATCGGCAGAAAATGAGCAGATTTAGTAAGATGATCAACGATAACCCAGTTGCTATCATGACCTGATGGCGTGCGGGGAAGTTTTGTTATGAAGTCTATAGCTATACTCTCGCATTTCCACATAGGGATCTCGGGTTGCACGAGTAAGCCAGAGGGTCTTTGTTGCTCAGCCTTGACTTTCGAACAAGTCAGGCACTTCAAAACATAGATAGCAATATCCTTCTTTATTCCCGGCCACGAGTACCGTTGACGAAGGTCGTGGTACATCTTGTCGGCACCGGGATGAATGGAATATCGAGACTTGTGGGCTTCAGTCAACAATATCTCCTGAAGGTTATTGCGACTTGGTATCCAGATGCGATCGAGATAGTAATAAATACTGTTCGATTTGGTGACAAATTGAGTTTCAGCACCACACTTCTTCATTTCCTCTCGCAAGGTGTTCTCAATGAAGAAGGCGTGCTGAGCGTCACGGATTAGAGCTTTGAGGTCGTGCTGGGCATGAGTATTATGAACACTATGCAAATAGCTTCATCGACTTAGAGCATCGGCGACGACATTAACTTTGCCAGGGTGGTAACGAATCTCACAGTCGTAATCGTTAAGAAGCTCAACCCATCGGCGTTGGCGCATATTCAGTTCCTTCTGATTGAGGATGTGTTGCAGGCTATTATGGTCGGTGAAGACCGTACACTTGGTACCGTAAAGGTAGTGTCGCCAAATCTTCAATGCAAAAACAACTGCACCAAGCTCGAGATCGTGGGTTGTATAGTTCTTCTCATGGATGTTGAGCTGACGAGAGGCGTACGTGATAACCTTGTCCCGTTGCATGAGGACACAACCGAGACTAAGGTTAGAGGCATCGCAGTAGACTACGAAGTCATCGTTTCCGTTGGATAATGCGAGGATAGGAGCATTGCAGAGCATATGCTTTAGAGTCTGAAAGGCAGTCTTTTGTTCGGTTCCCCAAACAAAAGGCTTGTCTTTATGCATCAAGGAAGTAAGCGGAACGGCGATCTTAGAAAAGTCAGCGATGAATCGTCGGTAATAGCGCGCCAATCCAAGGAATGAACGAACTTCGAATGGTGATTTTGGTGCAACCCAGCTCTTAACTGCTTCAATCTTCGCGGGATCGACGTGTATACCTTGACTATTGACGATGTGACCGAGGAATTGAACCTCCTCTAGCCAAAATTCACACTTTGAGAACTTGGCATAGAGTCGATTCCCTTGGAGTACTTCGAGAACCAAACGTAGATGTTGCACATGTTCGGCTTTCGATCTCGAATAGATAAGGATATCATCGATAAACACGATGACGAAACGGTCGAGAAAGGGTTTACACACGCGGTTCATCAGATCCATGAAAACCGCAGGTGCGTTGGTTTAACCAAAGGGCATAACAACAAACTCGTAGTGGCCGTATCGGGTTCGGAATGCGGTTTTGGGTATATCTTCCTCCTGGATTTGTAACTGGTGGTAACCTGAGCGTAAATCGATCTTCGAGAAACACGTTGCACCTTGTAACTGATCAAACAAATCGTCGATTCGGGGCAGGGGATAGCGATTCTTGATAGTCAGCTTATTCAATTCCCTATAATCGATGCACATCCAGAACGATCTGTCCTTCTTTTTGACAAAAAGGACAGGTGCGCCCCAAGGAGAGGTGCTAGGGCGAATGAAGCCTTTATCAAGCAATTCCTGGAGTTGACTCAAGAGTTCGTGCATTTCAGACGAAGCAAGGCGATAGGGAGCTTTAGCAATAGGATTAGCTCCAGGAATGAGGTCGATACGGAAATCAATATCATGACTTGGGGGTAAACCAGGTAGATCGTCAGGAAAAACAGAAGGAAAATCACAAACCACAGGCACCTTATCCATTGCCTTCTTTTCCTTTTCCTCTGCTACTACGATGTGTGCCAAGAAAGCTTTGTATTCCTTTCGGAGATACTTGCTCGCTTGTATGCACGACATGAGTTTGAGGGCCTTCGATGAGACTTCGCCATAGACACAGAGTTGATCACCATTAGCGAGCGAGAAACGAATCATTTTATCAAAGCAAACGACTTCAGCACGATTCTCGCGAAGAAAATCCATGCCTACTATGATATCAAAACTTCCAAGCTGCATCGGGATAAGATCGATAGGGAAGACGTGATTGTTGAGTTCAAGCGTAAAATCACGGAGGACAGAATGAACAGTGACGGTTCTTCTAGTGGCAACTTCAACGTCTAACGTCGTCGGGAGGTTAGCGCGTTTACGATTTAGGAGCTTTTCGAATTCTAACGATACAAAACAGTTATCGGCTCCAATATCAAATAAACACGAAGCATATATACCGTTGACAAGAAACGTACCATTAACCACATTTTCGTCTGCTTGCGCTTGGCGGACGTTGATGTTGAATGTTCGTCCGCAGGCTGCTGCTGCTGCTCCTGAGGCTGCTGTTGTTGATGTTGTTGCTATGCTGGTTGCTGTTGTGGCTCTTGCTTCACCACTCTGTTTGGGCAGACATTTGCAAAGTAGTTAGGATCACCACATGCAAAGCAGGCTCTTGCGTGAGTAGGAGGAGCTGCTTGTTGACCCTGTGTAGCGGGAAGAGGAGCTGGCAGTGCAGGAGCTTGAACTTGAGCTTGAGCTTGAAGGGGACCTGTACGGCAGTTGGCAGTAAAGTGGCCATAAAGGTTGCAATGAACACAAAAGCGACAAGCGATCCCAATAGGATGATGATAAGTACATATAGGGCACAGTGGGTGTGGACCAGTATATGCACGCTTAGCCGGCGGTGCATTGGTCACTGGTGCCGCTACTTGGTGGTTTTGGTTCTGGGGTTGAGCAGGGATAGCATTGAGAGGAGCGGCTGTAACAGTAAAGTTCTTGTTGTTGTTGTTGTTCTTGCGCTTGCGACGTGAAGACTTGGAAGCTTGCGGTGCGGTGGTTTCAGCGGTGGGAGCATCGGTGACTTGATGGAGACTTTTGGTGGTATTCTTGAAGTAACCAGTCCTAACTCGCTTGTCATTGATTTCTGCAGCGAGTAGATAAGTCTCTTCGATGGTTGTCGTCTTCGCGGCTTGCACGAAATCAACAACACAATCCGGTAAAGCACGGATCTATTTCTTGATGGTGATATCAGGAGTAGAGACTTGGCCGGGACAGATGATGCTTAGCTGCTTAAAGCGGGCAGTTAGACCAGCGTTGTCACCACCCTCTAGCTTAATGTTACAAAACTCATCCTCCAGCTTTTGAAGCTCATGGGGAGGGCATAATTCCTTCATCATGATTTCCTTTAACTCCTCCCAAGTAAGCCCATAGGTTGCGTCGTTCCCTCGCCTGTTCCTTTCAGCGGTCCACCAATCTAGAGCCCTGGACTGGAAAATGCCGGTTGCGTGGACAGTGCGGAGGTTATCAATTGAATCGAACCATTGAAACATAGCAGTAGGCTCGTCTTTACCAGTGAAGTCTTTAGGGTCGCAGGCCTTAAACAGCTTGAAGCTAAAAGTAGCACGGGGAGAGTCGGTCCTTGATTCCTCAGAGGACTTGCTATCGTTTTCATTAAGTTCACTGACAATCTGCGGAATAACCTTAGCCATTTGCTTGGCGACTAGCAAGGCGATGCGTTTGTCAGCGTGGTTTCGGCGGGCAGCGCGAGAGGTGTGTGATCCGAATGACGACATTGTCTGCAACAGACATCGTCACAGGACTCAGACACAATTTCGATTAAATCTAGTGTAGTCTATCGCGCTTCCCAAAATCTACTTTATATAAAGCACAAGAACACGTCGGCATATAACACATAGTCACTTAATCACGTAGGCATAGAAGCACATAATCACGTAGAGCACAGAAGCACATATTCAGCTATATTTTGCACGTATTCACCTACATATATTGCACGTATTCACCTATCATTCAAGTTTCGCGAGCGTGTTTAAGAGTAGCGAGCGCGAATAGCGAGTACACTGCGAGTAGCATAGCGTAAGCGAGTAACATAGCATGCGATTTGTTAGCGTGTTGAGATATATGTGCAGTGCGAGTTGTGCGTGTTTATCAAAGCGAACGGAGAAAAGCGTATAAATCTCCAAAAATCAAAACACATAAAACTAGGGCTGTAAACGAACCGAACGAACACGAACGAGGCCTTGTTCGTGTTCATTCGTTAAGGAAATAAATGTGTTCACCAACGGTTCATGAACACTTACCGAACGAGATTTTATGTTCGTGTTCGTTCATTAAGGAAATGAGCGTGTTCACGAACGGTTCACGAACACAAGCGAACACAAATAAATTTGGCGAACGCGATGAAGGATAAAGGTGGATGGCCTAGAGAGTAGCACTAGAACTTGAATTCCTTATTGTGGAACGGAGGTAGATCATATTCGTCGATGTAAATAATGAGAAAAGAAAGGGAAATGGTGCATAAACAAGGTGAAAGAGGGTTTCCTAGTTTAATTGTTAGGGTAATGTTATAAATAAAAGTTTAATAGTATAAAAAGTATAGATAAAATATATCAAAGTATAAAAATCTTTAATTAAAACATGAACATACGAACATAAACGAACGCAAATGAACGAATGTTCACGAACACCTTACCGAACGTTCACGAACACAATTGAGCGAACGAGACCTTTGTTCATGTTCGTTCATTTAACTAATCGAACGGAATTTTTTTGTTCATGTTCGTTCATTTATTAAACGAACGAACATAAACGAACTTCCCGCCGAACGGTTCACGAACTGTTCGCTGAACGTTCGGTTCGTTTACAGCCCCACATAAAATTCCACACCTAAAAGCGGTAGATCACAGAGTCAGCGGCGGCGAGCTCAGAATCAAAACACATAAAATCAGCGATCGAAAATAGATTGTCTTGGGTGTTTAGACATTGACTACCCAAAGTGATTCGACTATTCTCAAAGACCTCGAGTACATGTTTGGCCTAGTAGACTGTGCTCTCTTCACCGGCATACAGTGAATGTCACTCATCCCTTCGGTTATTCACATAACTCGAGTCATTGGAATCCATCGAGACTTTGGTGAGAGTTTTGTAAAACCAAATAGAGAGCGGAACCTGTCATCAAGATTCGGGTTTCATCCCTAACTTAACGACCGCATTCCTGTTTGTTTGATAGAATCACGAGATAGAGAAGGAGATTTGCGTCGAAGTATGGACTTCACTCCTGATTCAACGCAAATTCTCGTGTTTATAGTAAAAAGGTGCGCCGAACGAATGATTTAATCGAGAGTTTGCGGTTTTCACACCTAAATTCTCGGATCCTGGATGTATAGAGTACCTTGACTTATGTGCTTCGTCCAAAATAAGTGCGCGCAGATCGCCGAAGAATGGAACCCAAATTCGCTCCATGAAGTACAATGTTCCATCTTCCTTTGGCACCAATTGCGCTTCCATTCCACGCAATGATTCGGCTTGTAGATTATCCGGCTTAAGCGCTTCCTGTTGAGCTTCACAAATCCGAGTAGTGAGATCAGTTTGTATGGTCAGCTCTAAGGCTCACACCCTTAGAGGCTTTGCACGCTCCTTGCGGCTCAAGGCGTCTGCTACAATGTTCGCCTTGCTCGGGTGATACTTTATCTCACAATCGTAATCGTTCAATAGCTCGACCCATCTTCATTGCCTCGTGTTTAAGTCTTTTTGATCGAAAATTTGTTGCAAACTCTTATGGTCTGTAAAGATTGTGCAACGTGTTCCATACAAGTAGTGGCGCCAAATCTTCAACGCGAATAGCACTGCACCTAGCTCAAGGTCATGCGTGGTATAGTTTTTCTCGTGCACCTTCAACTGACGAGACGCGTACGCGATGACTTGGTCTCGTTGCATCAACACGCAACCAAGACCTTGTCGGGACGTATCACAATAAACCACAAAACCATCAGTACTGTCGGGTAAGGATAAAATTGGTGCGTCACAAAGCTTATCTTTCAATAGTTGGAATTTCGTTTCTTGTTTCTCACCCCACTCACACTTCTTATCCTTCTAGGTTAGGGACGTTAGTGGCTAGGCAATCTTTGAAAAGTTCTCTATGAATCGTCTGTAGTAACCCGCTAATCCCAGAAATTGTTATATCTCAGTTGGGGTCTTAGGTGCTTCCCAATTTTTAATCGCCTCAATCTTGGCAGGGTTGACATGAATTCCATTCTCATTCACCACATGACCTAGGAATTGCACCTCGCGAATCCAAAATCCGCACTTTAAAAGTTTCGCATATAGTTGTTCCTTCTTCAAGAGTTCCAAAATAGCTCGCAGATGTTGCTCATGCTCATCCTTGGTTCGTGAGTATATAAGTATGTCATCAATAAACACAATCACGAACTTATCCAGATACGGCTTACACACCCGATTCATGAGATCCATGAATACCGCCGGTGCGTTCGTTAAGTCAAACGGCATGACCAGGAACTCGTAAGGCCCATAGCGAGTCCTAAAGGCTGTCTTGGGGATACTTTCTTCTTGTATTCTAAATTGATGATATCCCGATCTCAAGTCAATCTTGGAGTAGTAGCTGGAACCTTGCAGTTGATCAAATAAGTCATCAATCCTCGGTAAGGGGTACCGATTCTTGATGGTTAGCTTATTCAACTCCCTGTAATCAATGCACATACGGAAACTACCATCTTTATTTTTAACAAAATACACTGGAGCTCCCCAGGGTGAGAAGCTCGGCCTGATAAATCCCTTGTCTAGCAGCTCTTGCAGTTGAGTCGAAAGCTCCTACATTTCAGATGGAGCTAGCCGGTATGGTGCCTTCACCACTGGTGCCGCTCCTGGCACTAGATCTATCCGGAACTCCACCTGTCATTGTGGAGGTAGTCCAGGAAAGTCTTCAGGAAAGACTTCTGGAAATTCTCGCACAACAGGGATGTCTTCTAACTTTGGCTCATGGGTCTCCTTGTCGATGACATGAGCGAGGAAGGCTATGCAGCCTTTTTGGAGGCACTTCTGCGCCTTCATGCAATTGATAATTCGTAGGGGCGTTTCACGCTTCTCCCCATAAATCACAAGCGTTTCTCCATTCATCAGTGGGATGCGGATGATTTTCTCATGGCAAACCACTTCTACACAGTTGTCGGACAACCAATCCATCCCAACAACAACATCGAAGCTTCCCAAATCAACGGGTAAAAGATCAACAGAAAATTCTCGCTCTCCAATTTCAAGTGTACAGCCCTTAATCACCTATCTTGCTTCAACTAATTTTCCATTTGCCAGTTCTATAGAATATGGGATGTCTAGCTTACTTGCAACTAGGCCAAGTGT
This sequence comes from Helianthus tuberosus, assembly GCA_030545235.1. Classification (NCBI taxonomy): domain Eukaryota; kingdom Viridiplantae; phylum Streptophyta; class Magnoliopsida; order Asterales; family Asteraceae; genus Helianthus; species Helianthus tuberosus. Next base: position 54,930,254 of record CM060429.1, on the reverse strand, counting down.
CTCTTAAATTCTACAGATACGAAACTAAAGTCGGCGCCGGTATCAAACAGAACAGATGCATAGTGTTGGTTAATAGGGAACGTACCCATAACCACATTCGGATCTTGGCGTGCTTCTCGCGCTCCAATTGTGAACACTCTTCCACAGGCTTGATTATCTTTAGGGCAATCTCTCTTGAAATGCCCCATGTCTCCACAGCCATAACAGCCCTGGCCACATGCATTACCATTCCCACCTTGATTATTATTATTGTTTCCTCCTCGATTCCCATTGTCAGCTTGATTATCAATTCCGCCTCTGTTTCCATTTCCTCCCTGATTACCATTCCCACCTTGTTTCCATTTCCTCCCTAATCATACCGTTACCACCTTGGTTACCATTTCCTCCTTGATTTCTATTACCGCGTCCCGCACCAAACCAACACGTATCTTTGGCATGCCCATTCCTACCACAATTTTCACACTTACTGGTCCTTTACGGACCCGTATTGTCACACCCCCAAAATCCACACGCGGAGTATCACCGCTTGGAGGCGTGACTGACCAGGATCAAGCCACCAATCATATTGAACATTGTAAGTATTAAATAAAAATCATTCATCAATACGAAAGGTGTTCACAACCATAACATTGTTAAGCGTTTAGCGGAAGCATAAATAAGTAAACCCAACATAAGTTTGAATATTTCAAGTGTTTAACATAGCACACAATTTGTCCATATTCCACAACGACTCCTCTTCACTCCCATGCAAGCTCCATAGATACCTAATGATCTGCAAGGCATGTAACAGAGAGTCAACAACAAAGTTGAGCGAGTTCACGGTTTGGTTGTTTCGTTATAACATTCGTTTCGTAAATCAGTTGTTTCGTTTTGTAAACCATATATCGTATTATTTCGTATCGCGGTCACCCTGACATGTTTGCGAATGATTAGTGGCCGGATCGCGGTTTCCCAAACATGTGTGCGATGATTAGTGGGGCTTACCATGTATAGACTAGTTGTATTTGTACGTGCCCTTCTTAATCCAAGGACCGTAGCGAGTGTGAGTGTACGTAGGTTTTACGTACGTGCCCTTCAATCCGAGGACAGTGAAAAGTAGTCTAATAGTAATGACAGTACAAGTAGTTATTAAATCCCATTCCCAACCCCGGGAATCCCATGCCTTGGTAAGAGTGTGAACTCACCTTGGTTTGCTCGGTATGCTAATTTAAGTGCGCACAAGTAATCAGTGAAATCCTATAGTGCATGTATACTCAATCAGTTCATGTTCGTAATGTTTCATATGTAACTAGTATCACAGTAATATCACAGAGTATGTTTGATAGTTAATATCATGTACCAAATAAATAGGTAGTCATATTCATAACATTCATGCTTCACATATTTGACTTTCACAGTTCGTTTTGACAGGGTTATCCATTAACACCTTAACAGACTAACAGACGTAATAAACTTAACAAAGTTATCAACTTAACAACTTAACAGGAGTTTGCATACTTAACCAGGTTACAAACTAACAGAGTTAACGTTCAACAGTTAACTAAACTAACTGAGTTATAACTAAACGAGTTACACAGTTAACAAAACTAACATTCAACAGAACACTAGTAACTAACTGTGTCACATACTTTACTTAACTAAATTAATAGGTTTAACAGAGTTAACAACTTACAAAGTCATATAACTAACAGAGGTTAATAACTTAACGGGATTATCAGACATAACCAGATCAACATACTTAACAAGGTCACCCGGATCTATAACTAACTGAGTTAAATAAACTATCAAAGTTACTGGGTTTATATTCGTAATCATGTATAGCAAAATTAACATATTTAACATGGTTAACACTTAACACCTTTATCATACTTAACTAGTTAACCAATCTTAACAGGGTTACTTATCTAACTAACCGAGTTAACATACTAACAGCAACAATGAAACCAAATCGTTAATGTGGCGAAATCCCATGTTTGGCTGAAATCAGTAGTGCCGAAAACACTATATGTGGGACGAAATCCCTTTTGGGCCGAAAACACTTAAATGGGCGAAATCCCTCTTGGGCCGAAAACACCCTTTGGGCCGGAACTGTTTGGGCCAAAATCACAAGGCGATTTCGTCCAGTTTATATTTGTGGTGGTGATTTCGTTGGCTTCATGTGTGTGACGAAATCACATGTGGGCCGAAAACCCCCCCTTGGGCCGAGAATTGTTTGGGCCGAAATCACTAGGGTGATTTCGTCCAGTTGTTCTGAATATGGGGTGTTTTCGTTGGCCTTGATCATCATCATCAACGGTTACAACCAGGAACTCTAATCTTATTTACAGTTATATGATCAAGTTCATCACTCGTTCAGACATCATTAACAACGCACAGAATTCTAAATAAACATTCAGCAATAACATCGAATTCATCAGATACTTGTTTAACCAGATCCAACATAACAGTTCATAACCTCTTTGATATCACTAGTCGACATAATAATAGCATCACAATAAATCACATATATATATCATATATAACGATTAAACATCCAAAATCATGCGATAAACATTTAACCCAACTGAACATGTAAATCACTAACCGTAGATTAAACAGAGGTTTTGTTTCTAATAAGGGAATCTGCTGTTGGTTTCAAAAGGTAGAGAGAGACTGCCGTAGACTTGAGGATGAGAGAATATGAGAGAAGTGAGAGTTATGAATTCTATTTGATTAATCTACACATATAGATTTAGAATCTTATAACTGCACATCATAACAACTACACACTAATGCTTCATCATTACAACCACACATGAGGAATAATATAAAAACCCTGGCAACAAACCCACTTCAACTGCCTAATCATTGCACAGCTTGTTTTAGTTGCCTAGTGTGGGTCTCGTGGATTTGTAGGTGTAAAGGGTCCATTTGATTATTAATTTTACAAAGTACAACATGTATATATTACTTACACACAAATATATATATAAGCACACTTGCAAAGGGGTCTCGTGGGTTTGTGGGTGTAAAGGATCCTTTTTTTTATAAATCATATTGTCAGTATTAATAATAAACTATGTATTATTAATTTCACAGATCACATCAATAATAAACTATGTATACCACCCTTACAAATAGATATAAACACACTTTTAATTATTTACCTAGTTAAAATTTGAAACTTGGGTTGTCACATTATCCCCAACTTGAAAGAAATTTCGTCCCAAAATTTAGCACGTGGTTACTGAGGAAGCTAGTGTAGTTTACTGGTTTTCCTGGGGTGTCACATCATCCCCCCGTTGATTTGGAATTTCATCCCGAAATTCTGTAGTAGCTTCAGCCTCAGTAGTAGTTGTACTGTTTTCGAACAACTGGGGATATTTGAGTTTCATTTGATCTTCTCGTTCCCAGGTAAACTCTGGGCCACGATGGGAGTTCCAACGAATTCGAACAAGAGGTATTCTGGTGCTCTTGAGGACTTTAACATCCCGGTCTGTGATTTCAACTGGTTCCTCGACGAATCACAACTGATCGTCGATAGTGAGCTCCTTCAAAGGAACTATGAAGGTCTCATCTGACAAGCACTTCTTCAGATTCGACACGTGAAAAATGTTGTGAACTGCACTGAGTTCTGCGGGCAGGTTTAGTTTGTAGGCCACTTTGCCTATTTTCTCTATGACTTCAAATGGTCCGACGTAACGTGGATTGAGTTTGCCCCTTTTGCCAAAACGAACCACACCCTTCCAGGGTGAAACTTTGAGTAGCACTCGATCCCCAACTTGTAACTCGAGTGGTTTCCTACCCTTATCAGCGTAGGTTTTCTGACGGTCGCGAGCTGCCGCCATGCGTTGTCGAATTTGAGCAATCTTTTCTGTTGTGTCTATCACAAACTCTGGGCCAGTGATCTGACTATCACCCACCTCTGCCCAACAAAGAGGTGATCGGCATTTACGTCCGTACAATGCCTCAAATGGAGCTGCTTGAATGCTGGTGTGGTAACTGTTATTATACGAGAATTCTACTAGTGGCAGATGTTTTTCCCAACCATTGCCAAAGTCAATCACACATGCCCTAAGCATGTCTTCAAGAGTCTGGATAGTACGTTCAGACTGACCATCCGTCTGAGGGTGATAAGCTGTGCTCATGTCTAACCGTGAACCGAAAGATTTGTGCATCGCTCGCCAAAGTTCTGAAGTGAAACGTGCATCACGATCGGAAATAATAGAGGTGGGCACTCCGTGCCTCGAAACCACTTCCTTCAAGTAAACGTCTGCTAGAGTAGAGAACTTGTCTGTTTCTTTGATAGGCAAAAAGTGTGCAGACTTTGTTAGTCGATCTACGATCACCCAAATAGTATCGTTACCACGTTGAGATCTAGGTAAGCCAGTAACAAAATCCATGGAAATTTGCTCCCATTTCCATTGTGGTATCTCTGGTTGTTGAAGTAGACCTGATGGTTTCTGATATTCCGCTTTGACTCTCGCACAAGTCAAACACTTACTAACGTAAGTTGCTATATGAGCTTTCATGCTAGGCCACCAATATGTAGTTTTCAAGTCGTGGTACATCTTATCCGAACCAGGATGTACTGAGTATCGAGACCTATGAGCTTCATCCATTATAAGTCCGCGTAAGTTGCCATAGAGTGGGACCCAGATGCGTCCTGTTACGTAGTAGGCGCCGTCTGCCTTTTGTTCCATCCGTTGTCTGGAACCGCGTAGGGCTTCAGCCCTGACATTTTCAGGTTTCAATGCTTCTACCTGAGCATCTCGTATCTGAGAAGGAAGACTAGACTGAATAGTGAGTTGCAACGCTCGTACACGCCTAGGTGTAGTATCCTTTCGACTGAGAGCATCGGCCACCACATTGGCTTTGCCCGGATGATACTTGATGGCACATTCATAATCATTCAATAGCCCGACCCATCGACGTTGTCGCATGTTCAACTCCTTTTGCTTGAAAATATGCTCGAGACTCCTGTGATCGGTGTAGATGGTGCACTTGGTACCGTACAGGTAATGTCTCCATATCTTGAGTGCGAAGACAACAGCTCCCAGCTCCAAATCGTGTGTAGTGTAATTTCTCTCGTGAATCTTAAGTTGACGCGAGGCGTAAGGAATGACTTTATCCCGTTGCATCAATACACAACCAAGACCCTGAATTGATGCGTCACAATAAACTACAAAATCGTCTATGCCCTCTGGCAATGAGAGAATAGGTGCACTGCAGAGCCTATCCTTTAGGTGCTGAAATGCTGATTCCTGAGCATTACTCCAATGATAGGTGACGCCCTTCTGTGTTAGTAAAGTGAGAGGTTGCGCAATCTTGGAAAAATCCTTGATGAACCTTCTGTAGTAACCTGCCAAACCCAAAAATTGGCGAATTTCTGTTGGTGTGCGAGGTGCAGGCCAGTTCTTAATAAAGTCTATCTTAGATGGATCAACATGAATCCCATCCTTGTTTACCACATGGCCTAGAAAGTGGACTTCATGAAGCCAGAAGTCGCATTTTGAAAACTTGGCGTACAGCTGTTCTGCTCGAAGTAATTCCAAAATAAGTCGTAGATGCTGCTCGTGTTCCTCCCGACTCCTAGAGTAGATCAGAATGTCATCGATGAATACAATCACAAACTTATCCAAGTAAGGCTTGCACACTCTGTTCATAAGATCCATGAAAACTGCAGGTGCGTTTGTTAACCCGAATGGCATGACCAGAAACTCATAATGGCCATAGCGAGTTCTGAATGCTGTTTTGGAGACGTCCTCGTCCCGGACTCTCAGTTGATGGTATCCTGACCTCAGATCAATTTTTGAATAGTAGCTCGACCCTTGCAGCTGGTCGAACAAGTCGTCAATGCATGGAAGAGGATAGCGATTCTTCACGGTTACCTTGTTCAGTTCGCGGTAATCTATGCACATGCGGAAGGTACCGTCTTTCTTCTTCACAAATAATACTGGAGCTCCCCAGGGCGAAGAGCTAGGACGAATGAAACCCTTTTCCAAGAGTTCTTGCAATTGTTTGGACAGTTCTTCCAGTTCGGTTAGAGCTAAACGATAAGGTGCTCGAGCTATGGGCGCTGCTCCAGGAGTTAGCTCGATTTGGAATTCTACCTGACGATGGGGCGGTAGCCCAGGTAAATCTTCAGGAAACACTTGAGGAAAATCGTGTACAACTGGAATATCCTCAATCTTCTTTTCTTTCGTTGATGTGTCATTAACGAGTGCTAAAATAGCAGTGTGGCCCTTTCGCAAACACTTCTGGGCCTTAAGAAAGGAGATGATGCCCACAACGGCACCATTTTTGTCGCCTTGAATTTCGAGATGTTCTTTACCAGAACGAGGAATACGAACAATCTTCTCTTTGCAAAGGATCTCTGCTTGTTGTTGGGATAACCAATCCATCCCAATGACAATGTCGAAACTACCCAGAACTATAGGGATGAGGTTGATGGAGAATGTCTGACCAGCTAAGACGAGGTTACAACCCTTGACTATGTGAGTGGCCTCTAAACTTTTACCATTTGCTAACTCTACAACGTGTTTGGTGTTTAAGGGAGTTGGTGTGCTTTTAAGCATTTGACTAACTTTTAGAGACACATAACTGGTATCGGCACCCGAATCAAATAAGACAGTAACATAAAAGTCATCGAGGAGGAACTTACCCATCACCACATTAGGATTATTCCTTGCATCACCCTGGCCCAGCACGAATGCTCTACCCCTGGCACCATTGTTTCCATCATTGTTCCCCCCGTTGTTGTTCCCATTTCCCTGATTATTGTTGTTGTTGCTGTTGTTGTTCGGATTTTGATTTAACTGGGGGCAGTCGCGTTTAAAGTGGCCTTCAGCACCACACTGAAAGCATCCCCTGTTACCTCGTTGTCGCTGCTGGTTCTGTGGAGCTGGTGGTTGTTGTGGTTGGTTCTGATTTGCAGGTCGTGAGCTCCTGCAATCCTTAGCTTCATGACCCATCTTGAGACACCTTTGGCAACGACCCCTGTTGCACTGACCACTGTGGTGCCTGTTGCATCTGTTGCACTTTGGGTGATTTCCCTTGTACCCACCTTGACCTTGACTACCAGAAGATTGCTGACCAGGACTCTGGTAGTCATCGATCTTTCGCTGCTGTGCCTGAGACTGAGCCGTAGCCGGACCCTTGCTAGAGGTTCCATCCCACTTTCGTTTGTTTTCACTGGGAGTAGCAGGAGTAGTAGCAGTAGAACCAACACGCTTAGGCAGCTTGTTCTGTTCAACTGCTTGATCGGTGAGGCGATGAGCTACCTTGACAATTTGCTGGATGGTACTCAAGTTGGCTGAAGTCACGTGACTTTGAATTTCTGGTACAAGGCCCTTGAGGTACAGCTCAATACGTTTGACAGGAGGGTTCACCATAGTTGGACACAAGATGGCCAGCTCGTTTGACCTCTTAGTATAAGCCTCAATCTCAGATCCCGTCATCTTTAAATTGTAAAATTCCACCTCTAGCTTGTGGATGTTATCCCGACTGCAGTACTCTTCTTTGATCAGTTCTTTGAAACCATTCCAGGAGGTGGCATTAGCAACTGCCAGTCCTAATAGTTGAACCTGAGCTTTCCACCAGGTTAACGCTGCCCCTTCAAGTGTTCCGGTAGCATATTTCACCCTACGGTCTTCAAGGCATTCGCACATCTCGAAGACTGACTCAAGCTTTTCAAACCAGTGAAGAAGGCCCACTGCTCCTTCGGTGCCACTGAAAGTAGTAGGTCGGCAGTCCATGAACGTTTTGAATGTGCACACATGAGTTTGAGCATGTTGACCTGTTGCGCGAGATTAAAAGACAAAATTAAACATGAGGGTTGGTTTGCGAAGGTAGGATCTAAACGTCCTAAGGTGAGTTGGTATGGCAGGTTATACCTCCTGCAGGGTTAGCTGCGAGTGCCTCAGCAACTCGTTCGTTGATCAGAGCCGTCAACTGGTCTTGAGTGAGGTTGATACGTCCTCTGCGTCCGCTCAGGATCTTCATAATGAAGCAACGTAAGTGAGAAAAGTGTCGCGAAAGTGCGATGACCGAAGAGAGTAAGCACACAAGGGTTTTCAATTAGCAGCTGCTATGTTTATCTAAGCATACCATAAGCAAAGTTCTATGCAACTAACAAGTAGGTAATAAAACATAAACCATATCACCTAGAATGTCGAGTCTTGCACGTGGAGCGAAGCGTCGTTGTGGATCGTTGAGCACTGTTCAGGTTATAGTCTGGTTTTAACAAAAACTTTTTCCCTCATTAAAAACCAAGTTCACTATAACCAATGGCTCTGATACCAATCTGTCACACCCCCAAAATCCACACGCGGAGTATCACCGCTTGGAGGCGTGACTGACCAGGATCAAGCCACCAATCATATTGAACATTGTAAGTATTAAATAAAAATCATTCATCAATACGAAAGGTGTTCACAACCATAACATTGTTAAGCGTTTAGCGGAAGCATAAATAAGTAAACCCAACATAAGTTTGAATATTTCAAGTGTTTAACATAACACACAATTTGTCCATATTCCACAACGACTCCTCTTCACTCCCATGCAAGCTCCATAGATACCTAATGATCTGCAAGGCATGTAACAGAGAGTCAACAACAAAGTTGAGCGAGTTCACGGTTTGGTTGTTTCGTTATAACATTCGTTTCGTAAATCAGTTGTTTCGTTTTGTAAACCATATATCGTATTATTTCGTATCGCGGTCACCCTGACATGTTTGCGAATGATTAGTGGCCGGATCGCGGTTTCCCAAACATGTGTGCGATGATTAGTGGGGCTTACCATGTATAGACTAGTTGTATTTGTACGTGCCCTTCTTAATCCAAGGACCGTAGCGAGTGTGAGTGTACGTAGGTTTTACGTACGTGCCCTTCAATCCGAGGACAGTGAAAAGTAGTCTAATAGTAATGACAGTACAAGTAGTTATTAAATCCCATTCCCAACCCCGGGAATCCCATGCCTTGGTAAGAGTGTGAACCCACCTTGGTTTGCTCGGTATGCTAATTTAAGTGCGCACAAGTAATCAGTGAAATCCTATAGTGCATGTATACTCAATCAGTTCATGTTCGTAATGTTTCATATGTAACTAGTATCACAGTAATATCACAGAGTATGTTTGATAGTTAATATCATGTACCAAATAAATAGGTAGTCATATTCATAACATTCATGCTTCACATATTTGACTTTCACAGTTCGTTTTGACAGGGTTATCCATTAACACCTTAACAGACTAACAGAAGTAATAAACTTAACAAAGTTATCAACTTAACAACTTAACAGGAGTTTGCATACTTAACCAGGTTACAAACTAACAGAGTTAACGTTCAACAGTTAACTAAACTAACTGAGTTATAACTAAACGAGTTACACAGTTAACAAAACTAACATTCAACAGAACACTAGTAACTAACTGTGTCACATACTTTACTTAACTAAATTAATAGGTTTAACAGAGTTAACAACTTACAAAGTCATATAACTAACAGAGGTTAATAACTTAACGGAATTATCAGACATAACCAGATCAACATACTTAACAAGGTCACCCGGATCTATAACTAACTGAGTTAAATAAACTATCAAAGTTACTGGGTTTATATTCGTAATCATGTATAGCAAAATTAACATATTTAACATGGTTAACACTTAACACCTTTATCATACTTAACTAGTTAACCAATCTTAACAGGGTTACTTATCTAACTAACCGAGTTAACATACTAACAGCAACAATGAAACCAAATCGTTAATGTGGCGAAATCCCATGTTTGGCTGAAATCAGTAGTGCCGAAAACACTATATGTGGGACGAAATCCCTTTTGGGCCGAAAACACTTAAATGGGCGAAATCCCTCTTGGGCCGAAAACACCCTTTGGGCCGGAACTGTTTGGGCCGAAATCACAAGGTGATTTCGTCCAGTTTATATTTGTGGTGGTGATTTCGTTGGCTTCATGTGTGTGACGAAATCACATGTGGGCCGAAAACCCCCCCTTGGGCCGAGAATTGTTTGGGCCGAAATCACTAGGGTGATTTCGTCCAGTTGTTCTGAATATGGGGTGTTTTCGTTGGCCTTGATCATCATCATCAACGGTTACAACCAGGAACTCTAATCTTATTTACAGTTATATGATCAAGTTCATCACTCGTTCAGACATCATTAACAACGCACAGAATTCTAAATAAACATTCAGCAATAACATCGAATTCATCACATACTTGTTTAACCAGATCCAACATAACAGTTCATAACCTCTTTGATATCACTAGTCGACATAATAATAGCATCACAATAAATCACATATATATATCATATATAACGATTAAACATCCAAAATCATGCGATAAACATTTAAACCAACTGAACATGTAAATCACTAACCGTAGATTAAATAGAGGTTTTGTTTCTAATAAGGGAATCTGCTGTTGGTTTCAAAAGGTAGAGAGAGAGACTGCCGTAGACTTGAGGATGAGAGAATATGAGAGAAGTGAGAGTTATGAATTCTATTTGATTAATCTACACATATAGATTTAGAATCTTATAACTGCACATCATAACAACTACACACTAATGCTTCATCATTACAACCACACATGAGGAATAATATAAAAACCCTGGCAACAAACCCACTTCAACTGCCTAATCATTGCACAGCTTGTTTTAGTTGCCTAGTGTGGGTCTCGTGGATTTGTAGGTGTAAAGGGTCCATTTGATTATTAATTTTACAAAGTACAACATGTATATATTACTTACACACAAATATATATATAAGCACACTTGCAAAGGGGTCTCGTGGGTTTGTGGGTGTAAGGGATCCTTTTTTTTTATTTTATAAATCATATTGTCAGTATTAATAATAAACTATGTATTATTAATTTCACAGATCACATCAATAATAAACTATGTATACCACCCTTACACATAGATATAAACACACTTTTAATTATTTACCTAGTTAAAATTTGAAACTTGGGTTGTCACATTGTCCCCAACTTGAAAGAAATTTCGTCCCGAAATTTAGCACGTGGTTACTGAGGAAGCTAGTGTAGTTTACTGGTTTTCCTGGGATGTCACACGTATGATGGAATCGACATTTATCACACTTGGGCAGGAAACCTGCATACCCTTTTCCACTAGCCTCAGTGTTTGTTGCGCCAGTCTTGACCTCTGCTGGCGGGTTTGCATCCCTATGCTTGTTGGAATCATTGTTTGCTCGCGTGCTCTTTTTAAAGTTCGAGAACTTTCTCTTGTTGTCATTTGAGGACTCCACATGAGTTTCTTTCTTGTTTGCACCAGATTTCGAGAATTTTCCCAAGCGGTGTGCTTCTTTAGTGAGTACAACGCTCAAATCAATAGCCTCTGCGATGGTAGGAGGCATCGAAGTAGTGACCATGCTCAGGATTTCTGGAGCAAGACCCCAGATGAATCTCTCAATTCTCTTAAATTCAGGCTCAACCAAATAGGGAACAACCCTTGATAAGTCGTGAAAACGTTGGATGTCCTCAGCAATCTTCGGCCCATCCATTTTCAAGTTCCAAAATTCCGTCTCAAGCTTCTGAATTTCGGTCCTTGAGCAGTATTTATTTCTCATCAGTTATTTGAGCTCGTCCCAGCTCATTACGTAAGCAGCAGCTTCACCCTTGGTTTGAACCTAAAGGTTCCACCAAGAGAGTGCACCATCCAAGAACAATCCCGAAATGTAGGTAACTCTCTGCTCAGGCAAACATTTACTCATCCTCAGAACTGAATCGGTCTTCTCAATCCACCGAACGAATGCAACGGCACCTCCTGTGCCATCAAAGTTCAAGGGATTACAGTCTATGAACTGTTTGTATGTGCAGCTTGAAACATGTGCAACAACAAATCACGAGTGAGCATTAACAAAGCACAAATGGAAATACCCAAAAGATTTGTAATGTGTCTTGGGAAACTTAACATTACTAGTTGGAGGATTGTTTCCTGAAGTGCCACCGCTTTGTTCAGAGTGGAGGGCTTCGTGCTGCGCTATTGCCAGAGATATGCGCTCGTTAAGTTCTGCTTTAGTTCTTGGTAACGGGTTTGTGTTTGTGTTCCGTCTGGGCGGCATTTTCTTCTATCAAGAAGTATCGGGTAGGTTAGACAATATTCACCAAATAAATGTCTATGGGGTACATATGTATATATATATATAACATAAATGATCATCACATCATCCAAACAAACAATCACATAAATATCACACGCACACATAAGCAACAATGTATGATAAAGAAAACAACCACTGAGCTTTCATATATATGTCTGACAACTTGATACATTGTTTTTGTAGAAGAAAAACAAAAGGGACTCGAGGTTACATCGCCTCGGTCGTACAAGTTTCATAATACAAAAGTAGCAAGTATTTTCTCCTACATTGGTCTTCATATTCTTCAAGTGTCTCTAGCTCAATCTTGGTCTTCATATCCATGCAAGTGGGTCTGGAACTCCCACACAAAAGGTACCTGCATACAAAAGTGTCTAGGGTGCTGGAGGAGATCGAGGTATAGGAAAATCCAAGCTACGAAGATGAGCTACCTCATCCTCGAGCTCGTGGACTCGACGGATCAGGAAACTAACCTGCTGCTCTAGCGCAAGGAGTCGAGTAGCATGACTAGCAACTGGTGCATGAACACATGGTGGTGGAGACACTGGTGGGGGTGAAGATGGTGGTGGTGGTGGTGGTGGTGGTGTGACTGGTGGGGGATAATATGATGGCAGAGGTCACCTATGGTTGGCCTCGCTCTCTAGCTCATAGACTATGCGGCAGAGGATCTCTACCTGCAGCTAGAGTGATAACAAAAGATCATCTCTGGTGTAACCAGAGTGATGAGAAGTATGATACAGATCAGACAATGACAGAGTATATAGAGGGAATAATCGAGGTAACTGAGGACATGGACTCGACTCGGGTGGAGGTATATGTGGATGACCTGATGGCTCTCCCCCATGAGTAGGAGGGGTATAAGGAAAAGCTGAAGCATAACGAACACAACGCATCCAACTAGAATGGTCCGTTGGGGCAGGTGGCTGTGAAGAGCTGCCACTGGTAGCTCGAACGGGGGTATGAGGAGGTGTACCAGTGGGTGTAGGAACACGAACAGGAGTAGCTGGTGTAACTGACACAGTATCATCATCATCAGCAGGATAAGCCTCTAGTCCAGCGGCTTGAAGGGCAGAGGATGTCACTGACTCAAAGGAGTCGGCATCAGACTCAAGATCAGAATCAGAAGAGATATCAATAAGAGAGACAACTGGGGATGCTACATCTAGGATCGCAATGTTGTACACCTCTCCATCGTCGAGATCATCGTCAAGGTGCTCCACCTCAATCACGGGGACATCAACATCATCATCCAAATTGACAACGAAAGGCCAATCCTCAGCAGGGATGGCAGCAAGGGGAATAGCATGAATCGGAATAGGCTCAACAAGATTCTCACCATCAGGATGTCCGATGATAAGCTGGTCATGGAGGGGTAAAGGTAAAGCGAGAACATCATCAACAAAAGGAACGTCATCGCCAAAATCTGCTAGAGGCGAAGGGCTGGAAATCGTCGTCGTCAGACATCATCTCTGGGTCGCTCTCAGAGTCAGACGTGAAGATCTCGGGGGCGTGTGTTACCTCATCATCGGAGACGATAGTCATAGGATTGTGTTCATCAGACAGACCGCTGCTCTCAGAAGATGACATGGCATCCTGTCAAAAATAACCCGTGCACATATTTGTATATATATTAATGAACGATAACGTTACTTAGTATACACAAGCAAGTAATGGAAGCATATCACATGTATTCACATTGTTCCTACGTGGGTCATTTCTAGTTCGGCAAGTCTATCCCATATAGACTATACTCCAACTAATTTCCTTGCCTTGTTTCTTTTTGAAAAATATTTGGTTCATGGATCTTGGCGTTTTTGTAAATGCAATGAAAAACATTTTATTTGTTGTAAAAATGATTTCATGAGAGAATCCTAAAGCAAGGTGTAAAATGGGTTCATAAGGAACTTACTACTAGCACAAGTGACGTGTGCGCGTATATACATATTTTTACAATGAATTTTTACACACGATTCGGTTTTAAATTTATAAAAATGATTTATACTTCAACATTAAAACACACACGAAAGGGAAAGTGCACCCCGTCATATATGTAGTAAAGTATCGGTAAGAACCAAATGTCGATCCAAGGATGTGGGCGGAGGAATAATACTAAATCGTTGTCATTAAATTACCGGTAGAAAGATAAGTGGATAGTTTGTTTAAACTAAAAATAAGACTAAATCATAAATTTTCTTAAACATAATTGACTCCAAATAAGAAAATAAATATATAGCCTTGCTTTATGCACAACCAAAGTATGTGAACTAAGTCGGTTTTGTCACTTAAAACACTTGGTCAATTTTCCATTTTTTCAAGATAATTAGTATCCCTTTCGGGAATCCTAACATGACAACTCTTTGGAAAGCTAAAACGATAAACACACTTTAACCACCTAAAATTGTTCTTTAACGCCCAATTGACAAATGTCTATGAAAATCCCCTAAAGAAAAGTTAGTCATCCGTTAGGAGTTTTCTAACTTCACTTAATCAAGGAAAGTGACACCGATAAAAACAATGTAACCACCGAGACAAGCATAAACACCGAGACAAGCATAAACTAGATTAAATCACAACCGAGTTCATTTTACAAATCTTGAACATAAATTCACCAAGCAAGCAATTTTGGCCTAAACTACTAACTAAGCTAACAATTTATGTCAAGAATTCATAACAACACCATTTAACCCGTTAAGATCCTTACGTGAGGGAAAGCTTTCTTGATTAACAATAATTACCCCTTATTAAACCACTAACCATTTCTAGTATTATGGTGTAAACATATTAAACAAGTTAAACAAGTTCAAAGTCTACTAATACTTGATTAATTAAGCTTCTTCTTACAAATATCTCAACTAACCACATACTAATCATCTAAGATAATTAACTATAATCAAGAAATCAACATCAATAAACAAGGTTGCAAACTAATCATCAAGGATTAACATAGAAAATGCTTCAAGTGTCATTACAAACATAATTAACATACTAATGGTTGTTATTAAGCAAGGGATACTAGTGTTTTTGCCCTTAGGCTTACAATAATACATAATCATCAACCAAAATGCTTGAATTACAACAAAATCATGGAAAGATTCAAGAGATCAAACCATAAACAAGCACTAGATTGAGAATCCAGATGATAACGGAGCTAAATGGCACGATATGGCTTGATTCCGGGTGAAAGCGAGTGCCTCTGGAGCCTGAAAATCGCCAGAAAAGCTCCCAAAAGTCCAGTGTTTCCAACTGAATGTTGCCTTCTATTTTTTATAACTTTTTCAGATCGCACGGTCATGCGATTAAAGTGCACCACCGTTCACTTTATTGTCCTGTTCACCATACCGTGTGACATCAGCAGATCTTGACCGGTCTTCGTATTGGCACGGGCGTGCCATGGGTCGTACGAGCGTGCATCGCCGAGAAGTGGCTGGCACGAGCATCTGAACTGGCAGTGCATATCTGGGTTGGGGCTAGTCATCGTAATCGCACGGCAGTGCCTCCAATCGCACGGTCGTGCGTCACCGGGATATCATTGCACTCCTGATCGCACTTGCTGTGCAACGCCGAGCTGGGCCTTGGTGTCGGATCCGCACGGGGTGTGCCACCAGTCGCACGGTCGTGCAACTCGCCCAGATCAGATTTGTTCACAGAATCTTCGCAGCTCAGTCGTTTCGCCTGAAAAATCCTCGTTTTCATCATCTTCTTGTTTGGCACGCTGTTTTAGGCCTGTAAACAAAAATAAACCCAATTAAGTATCCGATCCTCGGTTTTACGGCCAAAAACGCGTTAAATGGGGGTAAAATGGGGGAATAAAACATATGTAATTTGGTGAATATCAAACCTCCCCACACTTGAACCTTGCTTGTCCTCAAGCAAGCTAAAATTAAAATGTAATAAAAGATAGTTTCTAACAAGAACAAGTATTTACATATTACCTACTAATACACAAACATACGGTTAGCCGGTTTTTCGAAAGACAACATCAAATGATTCAAACCAACCAAGCACATGCAAATATATGTAGAGATAACCATAAAGCTGTGATTTCACTCCGATTGACTTAGCATGCTAATCTTCACACACCTCACAATGTTCACACACACTCGGTTATATTTGTGAAACAAACATAAAATGTGTATGTGTAAACACTCAATGCCTAGTCAATGAAACGTGTAGTATCATAAGCTTGTCACAAGATCTTATCTCCACCAACTAACATGCGAAAAAGTGTAAATCAAGAGGTCTTTACGGGTTGTAACGAAAGGCTTGGGTGAAGGGTGTGGAATGGAAATTTTAAAGTGACTAAATGGTTAAAACTCGGTAATCTCGTTTAACAAGCGTAAAACAACTAAACTATATATACTAATGCCTTAAAAAGTCGACTTTTTGTGTTATCGAGCTCATCGACGGAATTTCATCATTTTAGCACTTAAAATTGCTCGAATTTTGTCGACTTTACCCTATTTTAGGGTGTTTGATTTTCTGATTTTTTTTATATATGTAAATATTCTAATGGCTTTGTACAATGAACAACTAATTACAAGAAACGCTAGTTAAACGATGATTTTAACCGAGTTTTAACACAAAAGGTTTAAAAATAAAAAGGCTAAATTTGTCTAAGTGGGTTAATTTGTTGGGTAAACGAAGGAAAAACACAGGAAAGGGTCGACATGGTTAATCCTAATGGGTAGCGTAGGGTTTAGGGAAACATAACACAAAGAAAAAGGATAGCAACAAAGGGTTTTCTAGGTGCCTCTATCATTTCTACACAATTTCGCACGTTTATGGTCTTGAAAAGTATGCTAGTGACAAGTTCTAAACTACACAAGACATCTGGCTCACTCCTACTCCGAAATGAAAAAACATATAACAAATTTAAGGCTCAAATATGCTCACATAACGGAAGGAATGGGTAAAAGTGTGAAAATTATCATGCAAGTCATTCTTTGTTTGTCACGTTTTGTAGTTATCTTTTTCAAAATTTATTTGGCTTGTCGGATTTTTATCATATCTGAAGCTTTCTAAAACAACAACTAACCGGTTTATTTACTAAAAATATATACAAAAGCTTTGAATTTTTTTTATATAGGACAAACAAAGTCAAAATGTTAAACCCCCTCCCCACACTTGAACTTCACATTGTCCCCAATGCGAAACCCAGAATATAGAGAAAAAGGATAATAACACTCCCCTAAAGATGACTGAGATGAAACAAGGCTCCAAGGCTGGCTCCAAAGCTGATTCTGCCGTGTCTTTTTGGTCCAAGATTTGCTTCAAAGATCTGTATGGATGTCAGAAAGCAAAGCAAAGTAAAGCAAAACAAAACAGTAGGCGAGACAATCTAATCGCAACACAAACCATGATCTAAATAAATAAAAAGAGTACTAAATATCCATACATAAACGAAGCAAATAAACCATAGTGTCTGAAAAACAAAATACATAACCGCGGGTGTTTGCAATAAGAACCAAAATGAACACCCAAAATAAACTACTAAAATAATACCAAAACCACCAGCTCAGAACTCCACCAACTACTCATCATCGGCACCTCCTCCTGTGCCGGATGTGCCAGCCCCGCCATAATCACCTGTGTTCCCGAATGGGAACTGTGGGGGCTCGCCAAAGTAGTTGGGGTAGGCGTTCTGAAGACCCCCAAATATGTACGAAAACCCAGCATACACCCACCGACCGCTCAAGGATTCTCTTCAACCCCCGGTTCGTCACCTCCACTTGCCCACTTGTTTGTGGATGATAGGGCGTGGATAATCTGTGATGCACACCATAATGGGACAGAGCTTTCTCCAGCTGAGTGTTGCAAAAGTATGTCCCTCTATCACTGATAAGTGCCTTTGGTGCACCAAACCGGGCAAACAAGCTCTTCAGAAACCTCATGACTACCCTGGCATCATTGGTGGGCAAAGCCTGTGCTTCGGCCCACTTCGATACATAATCAACAGCAACCAGGATATATTTGTTTCCTCGCGAGGGGGGGAATGGTCCCATGAAGTCTATCCCCCAAATATCAAAGACTTCACAAACTTGGATCCAATTTTGAGGCATTTTTTCGTGTGCCGATATATTTGCTGCCCTCTGCGAAGCATCGCACGCACTGACCCACTTCTGCGCATCATGAAATATTGTCGGCCAATAAAACCCTGAATCAAGCACCTTCTTAGCGGTGAAATTGGCTCCATGGTGACCTCCGGTAGGTCCCTCGTGACAGTGGCACAGAATGTCAGTCGCCTCCTTTCCCGAAACACATCTCCTAATCACCTGATCAGCACCAACCCTAAACAAGAAAGGGTCGTCCCAAATGTAGAGCTTGACGTCCGCAAAGAATTTTCTCTTTTGTTGGTGAGTCAACCCTTTAATCAGGATCCCGCAAGCAAGATAGTTTGCAAAGTCGGCGAACCAAGGTGACTCATCGCATACCTCGACACTCATCAGCGACTCGTGTGGGATATTGTCATTTATTGAATCCCAACGCATGTCCTTGATGTCTCCATGCTCCAATCGAGATAGATGGTCAGCCGCTACATTCAACGAACCCTTTTTGTCTTGAATTTCGATATCAAACTCCTGCAGCAATAAGATCCATCTGATGAGACGCGGTTTAGCGTCCTGTTTGCTGAACAGGTATCTGATGGCTGCGTGATCAGTATACACAATTGTTTTCGAAAGCACCAAATACGATCTAAATTTGTCAAATGTGAAAACTACCGCCAAGAGCTCTTTTTCTGTCATAGTATAATTCTCCTGTGCGTCGTGAAGAGTCTTGCTCGCATAATGGATCGGGTGAAAGTGCTTTTCCTTCCTTTGTCCTAGAACGGCCCCTATAGCGAAATCGCTTGCGTCACACATAATTTCAAATGGCAGACTCCAGTCAGGCGCGACTAAAATAGGGGCCTCAATCAACTTTTGCTTGAGAAGGTCAAAAGCCTTCAAGCAATCATCTCCAAAGATAAATGGAGCGTCTTTTTCCAACAGACGAGTCATGGGCCTGGCGGGTTTTGAAAAATCCTTGATGAATCGCCTATAGAACCCCGCATGACCGAGAAAGCTCTGTATCGCTCTCACAGAGGTGGGAGGTGGAAGTCGTGAAATTATGTCAACCTTAGCTGGTTCGACCTCCATACCATCTTGCGAAATCTTATGTCCCAGAACTATGCCCTCTCTCACCATGAAGTGGCATATTTCCCAGTTTAGGACAAGATTCGTCTCTTCGCACCTCTTTAACATTTTCTTCAAATTTTCTAGAAAATGATCGAAGGAATCTCTAAATACTGAAAAGTCATCCATGAATACCTCCATTGAATCCTCGATCATGTCATGAAAAATCGCAAGCATGCATCGCTGGAAGGTAGCCGGTGCATTACACAACCCGAAAGGCATACGCATGTAGGCGAATGTGCCAAAGGGGCAGGTAAAGGTAGTCTTCTCCTGATCCTCAGGAGCAATAGGAATCTGAAAGTAGCCAGAAAACCCATCCAGAAAACAGTAATAAGACTTCCCGGAAGCGTGAAACTACCCGGATCTCCCATCTTCATGGGTAGACGATTTTGAAGAATGGCAGAGCAGCTTTCATTCATCACCACACAGGGCATATCCTCAAGCTTCTACTTATTCGAGAGGATGTCCTTTAAGAATTTTGCGTACTTCGGCATCTGAGCTAAAGCTTCAACAAATGGTATGTTTATGTGTAGTTGTTTAAACATTTCGAGAAACTTACCATATTGTTCTTCGTTTTTCTGTTTCTTCAACCGGCCCGGGTATGGAACTGGAGGAGTGTACTCTTTGACTGGCTCCTGGACTTGTGCTGTACTTGTTGGGACTCGCCTGGCTTGCACCTCGTCCGGTGTATCAGTCGGGACCGCGTCAGTGATTGGTGGTGAGTCCGATATGTTGGGTCCGGTAGTTCTGCCACTCCTGGTCATAACGGCATTTACATGCCCACGCGGATTTGGATCTGTGTTACCTGGAAGACCACCTGGGGGTCTCTCCGACATCATCTTAGCCAGCTGACCAACCTGGTTCTCGATATTCTGAATCGAGGCTTTTTGACTCCTCATTTCTCCTTCGTGAGCTAGAAAACGATCTTCGCTTTGTTGATATCGTTTTTCAGCTAATTGATTTGCACTAGTGGAGCTGCTAAGAAGCTAAGCCATCATATCCTCCAGCTTGGAACTTGACTGATGGGGCTTGCTGCTGGGAACTACTCCCGGCGCCCTGATTCGGATACGAGTATGGACGTGGCTGGAAAGATTGATTGTACGGTTGGAATTGCTGACCATGAGCCTGCTACGGTGCTGGAGCCCGCTGGGTAAATCCTAATGGGTTTTGATTACCCACATTCGCCCGCCACCCAAAATTTGGGTGATTCCTCCATCCCGGGTTGTATGTATTGCTGTAAGGGTTGTTCTGCGGCCTCACCTGGTTACTCACAAAACCCACTTCTTCTTGGCCCTCATACATAACCCCCTGAAAGCATACACCAAGCTCGTGTGACACTCCGCACTGGTCACACCCTGAACTAGCTTGCGCAGCTATCTGGGACTTATCAAACTTCGCCGAAAGAGCCGAGATTTGTGCAGTAATGGCTGTGTAATCGTCCACAGCTTGAACCCCTGGGCGAGATGATGATGATGTCCGGCCTCTCTCTCCGTCTCGACGTGAGTTAGACTTTAACGCAGCTTTTTTGATGATAGCATAGGCTTCATTTGGCGTCTTTGTTCCCAGATCGCCTCCTGCATTTACATCTAATCTCTCCTGCGTGTCATAAGTAAGCCCCTGGTAAAACGTCAAAACCAACTGTCTTTTGGAGAAACCATGGTGTGGAACATCAAGTAACAAATCCTTAAATCGCTCCCAGACCACGTGCAACGACTCTCCTTCATCTTGACGAAAAGTCACAATCCGGTTTCTTAACTTGGTTGTTTTCTCAGGCGGGAAATATTTCTGCATAAATAGCTCCGCCAGCTCATTCCAGGTCCTGATGGACCCGGCAGGAAGTGACATAAGCCAAGCCCTGGCTTTGTCACGCAGCGAGAATAGAAACAACCGCAACCGCAACGGAACAGCGTCCTCAGAAACATCCCTAATCTTGAAAGTTGAACATACTTCGAGAAAAGCAGTGATATGTCATCCGGGATCCTCATGCTCGCGTCCGTCAAACTGCAATGAATTATGCACCATATTTATAATACTAGATTTAATTTCAAAAGTAGGTGCATCTATCGTAGGTCGGATAATGCTTGGCTCCAGGCCTGTTCCTCCGGGCTGATTCGACTCATTCAGTGGTCGCTAGTCGTCCGCCATGATTATGTTTCCTACGTCCCCTGAGCCCTCGGCTTCAGCGGGTACCACCGGCTCGTCCGCACCTGCTGCGAGTTGCAGCGCAACCGCGCGAGATCTCTCACGAAGACGTCTCCTTAGATCATGCTCGGGTTCGTCTGAAGGCTCAACAGCGTCGGGAGTGGGGGTTGAGGACATCAACCTGCAAACGAAAAATTGACACACATGAATAATATATTATTATATTAAGGCTGTTTTTTTTTTTTTTTTTTTTTTGCTGCTGAATTAAAACAGAAATCTGTAAATAGGGCTGAAAAATTTTATAAAAATTCAAAAATAGGCCCGAAATTTTATAAAAATCAAAACAATTAAAATAATCAAATCGGCTAGTATAAAAATAATTTTTCGGAGCCGAAAACTTAAAGAATAAACAAATAATTAGTACGAATTCGAACAAATAAATGAAATGAAAATTTTACAAGTGTTTAAAATAAACTTGAAAACGAATAAATTAAATCAAAAACAAGAAATATTAACAAATAAATCAACAAACAAATAATCAAGAAAATATTCACAAATATTCACAAGTATGTACACCGATAAGATATTGACTCGGGTCATTCCTAAAGCTCGCCACATCCCCGGCAACAGCGCCAAAAACTTGACGTGTGCGCGTATATACATATTTTTACAATGAATTTTTACACACGATTTGGCTTTAAATTTATAAAATTGATTTATACTTCAACATTAAAACACACACGAAAGGGCAAGTGCACCTCGTCATATATGTAGTAAAGTATCGGTAAGAACCAAGTGTCGATCCAAGGCTGTGGGCGGAGGAATAATACTAAACCGTTGTCATTAAATTACCGGTAGAAAGATAAGTGGATAGTTTGTTTAAACTAAAAATAAGACTAAAACATAAATTTTCTTAAACATAATAGACTCCAAATAAGAAAATAAATATATAGCCTTGCTTTATGCACAACCAAAGTATGTGAACTAAGTCGGTTTTGTCACTTAAAACACTTGGTCAATTTTCCATTTTTTTCAAGACAATTAGTATCCCTTTCGGGAATCCTAACATGACAACTCTTTGGAAAGCTAAAACGATAAACACACTTTAACCACCTAAAATTGTTCTTTAACGCCCAATTGACAAATGTCTATGAAAATCCCCTAAAGAAAAGTTAGTCATCCGTTAAGAGTTTTCTAACTTCACTTAATCAAGGAAAGTGACACCGATAAACACAATGTTACCACCGAGACAAGCATAAACTAGATTAAATCACAACCGAGTTCATTTTACAAATCTTGAACATAAATTCACCAAGCAAGCAATTTTGGCCTAAACTACTAACTAAGCTAACAATTTATGTCAAGAATTCATAACAACACCATTTAACCCATTAAGGTCCTTACGTGAGGGAAAGCTTTCTTGATTAACAATAATTACCCCTTATTAATCCACTAACCATTTCTAGTATCATGGTGTAAACATATTAAACAAGTTCAAAGTCTACTAATACATGATTAATTAAGCTTCTTCTTGCAAATATCTCAACTAACCACATACTAATCATCCAAGATAATTAACTATAATCAAGAAATCAACATCAATAAACAAGGTTGCAAACTAATCATCAAGGATTAACATAGAAAATGCTTCAAGTGTCATTACAAACATAATTAACATACTAATGGTTGTTATTAAGCAAGGGATACTAGTGTCACACCCCAACCGATGGCGGAATAATCGGGGCGCGGCACTGAGCGAAACAGATTGTTCAAAGAAATTCCATAACGACTAAATTACCGAATAGTTTAAATATCATGTCCCATACCATGATCCATAAGATAATATAGTTATTACAGACATAGATATTCTTCAAACAAAAGCATGTTCCGAAAACTCAGATTTAAATAAATAAAAATAAATTGTCTTTGTTTCTAGACTCTTTCCTAGCCTCGATTTCACAACAAGCCAAGCACTCTAACATCTTAAGCACCTGCCACATACATTAAAGTAAAAGTCAATACACATAGTGTAAATGTGAGCATACAAGTTTAGTAGTTATAATAGAGTTCGAAATCGTTTATGCATAACCAGCACGTACACAGTGTGAAATGAAGCACGTAAGTTATCGACATGATCCTATCAATACCAATGACTGCGAGTTGACTGCGCAAGGCAGTTCGTAATACATGTTCACCACTGTGAACCATGTGATTAATTGTCCTTAACAACCCCTGAGTGAACAGGTGCTGAGTCCAAACTATAGTACTATCGTTGCTAAGGCATGTAGACAGCAATCCATGTGTAAACATAACAAACAAGCATTCATTAAGTCACGTATAACATGCGGTAACGGTTAGCGTTAAAGTATTGCGTAGTGTGTTTGATGTGATTTAGAATAAGTAACGTATGTAACACCCAAAAATGCGTAAAGCAAAAAGGGTTCGAGTATACTCACAGCGATGATGGATTGAAGGAAGCGCTAGAGTAAGTTTAGCCTGATCAGAACGATGGCACAAATGATAAGCGGCGCGTAAAATAGTGTAGAGTGTCAAAGGATCGGACGGTAATCCAATCGGATGGCAATCCGATCGGATGGCCAATCGATCGGGTGACAATCCGTTCGGATGGTCATCCGATCGGGTGACCATTCGATTGGATTGTTACCTCGTTTGAGATAGATATGTTTGTGTATGATGGCTTGACTTTTGAAGTTTTCGTTGTAGCATTTTGAAATCAAAGAAGTATCTCTACTTTTCAGGTCGATCGATCGGACGGCGGTCCGATCGGGCGGCAATCCGATTGGTAGGACACTTTAGTGAGAACAAGTTCACAGCAGTTTGCCACTCGATCGGATTGCAATTCGATCGGATGACAATCCGTACTGAACATGTTGAAAATTGTTTAAGTCCCAGACGTCACACGATCGGACGGTCACTCGATTGGATGGCAATCCGATCGGGTAGTAATCCGTTTCAACGTTCAGATCCTTTGAATAATTTGAGAAATAGTTTTAAGTATGGAACCAAGTGCAGCCCGATCGGACGGCCGGTCGATCGGGTGGCAATCTGATCGGGTGGTAACCCGATCGAACGGCAATCCGTTCTGACGGTCTGATCGTCCTAGCCCTTGTTTCCGTTTGAAGTGTTGTAGCTTTGAACGAGACGTTTTGACATCTTGTTTGAACAACAGGACCCTTATCTCGTCCCAAGTGACCCGGTCGAAGAGGAATCACCCTTGTCCGAACAGTTAACGGTTCGAGTCGGTTGTTCATGTTCAAACCCGAAATCAACATCTCTCCCTGATAGAATTCAGATCTGGAACTGATGCATCACTAAGAATGAGTAGAAGATCAGAACAAGCTCCGATTCAATCGGGTTTGGGTGCATTGAGTGTAAAAGAGTTGAAATAAAGTTAGAAACCATCTTTCAATCCTTTTCACCATGAATATGTTTAGATCTATGCAAGATCTTTGTTTATTTATGTGGAAATCGTTCAGATCTAAGTTGTTCTTGGTGGATTGAAGCCAAAACATGAAGTTCACATGAACACCATGATGACATCATCCTAGAACATCTCAAATCCAGTGATTTCACGGTTAAAAGTTAAGATTCAGAAGATAGAAAGGTGGAGGAGTGGGTGTAGATCAAGAAAGTACAAGATTTAGGTTGAAAACTTACAAGATTCGCGAGAAATCGGAAGAAATAGAGACTGGAGCGAGCTGGTCGAGTGAGAGGCTGTCAACATCAACTGATGTGACATATGAGGGGTATTTATAGGGTTTCCATAAAAGGAAAGTGGGGGAAGGTGGCTGGTCGATCGGGTGGCTAGTCGATCGGGTGGCAGCACGGTCGGTTGGCCACTCGATTGGAGGGTTCGGCGCGACAAGTTTTGCTGTTTCGATTAGCGTGTTGAGCATTGCGATGCCATAGAGTTTCCCATTTCAAATTACTTTTAATCCCAACTACTATATCTAACATACAATCATCCTAATTAACTTGCGTTTAGCGTTTGCGATTCGATTGCGATAGCGTTTTGATTGCATTTCGATTAATCACCACAGCATAAACATAAATAACATGCACAAGTAACACATAAGTAGCACACACACGTAAAAGCAGTTTCCAGAACACATAACTCGAGTTGCGAATGCGATTGCGATAAGCGATAAACATCGATTAAACCTCGATTATTAATAAGTACTTCACATAATACAACTAACGCACAAGCATAAAAAGACTATCTACAAGTCAAAGAAGTCAAAATAGTAATTGAGCAAAGAGTGACAGATCGCAATTAGCAATCTTTTCTTCCTTTGACTTCAATGTTGACTTTGACTTTGACTTTCGAAACACGGGGTGTTACAGCCTCCCCGTGTTAAGGGAATTTCATCCTGAAATTAGGCTTCAGCCGTAACAAACAACTGCTGGTACTTTACCTTCATGTCGCTTTCGAGTTCACAAGTGAACTCTGCGCCTCGTTTGCCTTCACATCGAACCTTCACAATGGGAATGCGCGAGCGCCTGAGCTGCTTGGTTTGGCGGTCCATGATCTCGACAGGCTTCTCCAGAAAGTGTAGTGTTTCGTTTACTTGAAGATCTTCCAAGGGTATGTATAAATCATGCTCAGCCAGGCACTTTCTGAGGTTCGACACATGGTAAGTCGGGTGAACGTTGCTAAGTTCCTCCGGTAGTTCGAGTCTGTAGGCCACTTTTCCGACCCTTTCCAGAATCTTAAAGGGTCCAACATATCGAGGCGTGAGTTTCCCTCTCTTGCCGAATCTGACCACACCCTTCCAAGGTGACACCTTTAGGAGTACGTGGTCACCAACGTCAAATTCAAGGGGCTTGCGTCGTCTATCGGCGTAACTTTTCTGATGACTCCGAGCTTTCAGCAGATTATCTCTTATTTGGAGGATTTTGTCAGTTGTTTCTTGCAATAGCTCGGGACCGGTTAATTGCGAGTGCCCGATCTCGTGCCACACAATAGGCAACCGACATCTTCTTCCGTATAATGCCTCAAACGGTGCCATTTGAATGCTGGAATGATAACTGTTATTGTACGAGAATTTGACTAAAGGTAGGTAAGCGTCCCAATTACCACTGAAGTCTATGACACACGAACGGAGCATGTCTTCAAGGGTACAAATTGTTCTTTTAGTTTGACCGTCGGTTTGGGGATGAAATGCGGTACTTAGATTAAGCATAGTACCGAGTGCAGCTTGAAACGTTTCCCATAAACGTGAGGTAAACCGAGCATCACGGTCAGAGATGATGTCGCGAGGCGTCCTATATTGACAAATGATCTCCTTGGTGTAGATTCGGGCTAATATTTCTACCTTGTAGTCTTCCCGTATTGGCAGAAAATGAGCAGATTTGGTCAAACGATCAACGACAACCCAGATGCTGTCGTGACCAGATGGCGTACGCGGAAGTTTTGTTATAAAGTTCATAGCTATACTTTCCCACTTCCACATAGGGATCGCGGGTTGTTCAAGTAAGCTAGAGGGTCTTTGGTGCTCGGCCTTGACTTTCGAGCAAGTCAGGCACTTCCCAACATAGAGAGTGACATCTCTCTTCATGCCCGGCCACCAGTACTTGTAGCGAAGGTCCTGGTACATTTTGTTGGCACCGGGATGAATAGAATATCGAGATTTGTGGCATTCGTCCATCAGAATCTGTCGTAAATCAGTCCGCTTAGGGATCTAAATTCGGTCCAGATAATGGAATATCCCATTCGACTTATTCACTAGCTGGGCTCCATCGCGATAAATTCTTTCCTTCTTCAAAGTACGCTCGGTAAAGCAAGCAAGTTGGGCTTCGCGGATAAGGGATTCGAGATGATGCTGGGCTTGAACATTATGGGCGCTATGCAAATAACTTCGTCTGATGAGAGCGTCGGCAATGACATTTGCTTTGCCAGGATGATAACGAATCTCATAGTCATAATCGTTGAGAAGTTCTACCCATCGGCGTTGACGCATATTAAGTTCTTTCTGGCTAAAGACGTGTTGTAGGCTCCTATGGTCGGTGAAGACCGTACACTTTGTTCCATAAAGGTAGTGTCGCCAAATCTTCAACGCAAAAACAACTGCGCCTAGCTCGAGGTCATGGGTTATATAGTTCTTCTCGTGGATCTTGAGCTGACGAGATGCGTAAGCGATAACCTTGTCTCGTTGCATGAGAACACAACCAAGACTAAGGTTCGAGGTATCGCAATAGACAACAAAGGAGAGCATATGCTTGAGGGTTTGGAAGGCAGACTCATGTCCAATTCACCAAACAAAGGATCTGTCTTTATGAAGTAAGCGGCACGGCAATTTTAGAGAATCCTTCGATAAAACGGCGATAATAGCCCCTAGTCCGAGAAAAGAACGGACTTCAGACGGGTTCTTAGGCATAACCCAACTCTTAAGGGCTTCAATCTTCACGGGATCGACATGAATTCCTTGACTATTGACAATGTGACCGAGGAATTGAACCTCCTCCAGCCAAAATTCACACTTGGAGAACTTGGCATAGAGTCGATTCCCTTGGAGTAGTTCGAGAACCAAACGTAGATGTTGCGCGTGTTCGGCTTTCGACTTGGAATAGATTAGGATATCATCGATAAACACAATGACGAAGCGATCAAGAAATGGCTTACACACACGATTCATCAGATCCATGAAAACCGCGGGTGCGTTGGTTAAACCAAAAGGCATAACAACAAACTCATAGTGGCCGTATCGAGTGCGAAAAGCGGTTTTGGGTATATCCTCCTCTTGGATGCGTAGCTGGTGATAGCCTGAGCGTAGGTCGATCTTGGAGAAACACGTAGCACCTTGTAGCTGGTCAAACAAATCATCAATTCGAGGCAGGGGATAGCGATTCTTGATGGTCAGCTTATTCAACTCCCTTTAGTCGATGCACATCCGGAACGACCCATCCTTGTTTTTGACGAAAAGGACTGGTGTGCCCCATGGAGAGGTGCTTGGGCGAATGAAGCCTTTATCAAGTAATTCCTGGAGCTGACTCGAGAGTTCACGCATCTCGGATGGAGTGAGTCGATAAGGAGCTTTAGCAACGGGGTTTGCTCCAGGAATGAGGTCGATACGGAAGTCGATATCACGACTTGGAGGCAAACCTAGAAGTTCATCAGGAAAGACGTTGGGGAATTCACAAACAATGGGGATGTCTTTCACTCCTTTCTTTTCCTCCTCCACTACTACAATGTTACCCAAGAAAGGTCTGTCTTCCTTACGGAGATACTTGCTAGCTTGGACGCATGACATAAGCTTGAGACCCTTCGAAGCAGTTTCACCATAAACAGACAATAAATCACAATTAGCAAGCGAGAATCTAATCATCTTATCAAAGCACACAACTTCAACATGGTTTTCACGAAGAATGACCATGCCTACTATGATGTCAAAACTTCCGAGCTGCATTGGAATAAGATCGATTGGAAAGATGTGATTGTTGAGCTCGAGAGTACAATCACGAAGGACAGAATTGACAGTGACGGTCCTTCCGGTGGCAACTTCGACATCGAGCGTCGAGGGGAGATGGGAGCGCTTACGATTAAGGAGCTTTTCGAACTCAAACGATACAAAACATTTACCGGCTCCAGTATCAAACAAACACGAAGCATAAGTACCATTCACAAAGAACGTACCATTAACCACATTGTTGTCAGCCTGGACTTGGCGCACATTGATGTTGAAAGTTCTGGCGCGAGCGGCTTGTTGCTGTTGCTGCTGAGGCTGTAGCTGCGGCTGTTGCTGTTGCTGGGGCTGCTGCTGTTGAGGCTCTTGTTTCACAACCCGATTAGGGCACATGTTTGCGAAGTGGTTGGGATCACCACACGCAAAGCAGACTCTGGTGTTGACCGCAGGTGCCGGAGCCGCTTGTTGGCCTTGAGGGGCAGGAACCAGAGCTTGATGAGCAGTAGCTTGAGCTGGTGCTTGTCGAGGACCTGTACGGCAGTTGGCGATGAAGTGGCCATACATGTTGCAATGCACACAAAATCTACAGGCGATACCCACGGGGTGATGATAGGTACATGTCGGGCGGGCAGGGTGAGGACCAGTATAAGCACGCTTTGCATGAGGTGCTTGGGTAACTGGTGCAGGAGCTGATCGGTGCTGAGGTTGATGTTGAGTTGGTACCGCTTGGAGCGGGGCAGCAGTAGTGACAGCACGGTTCTTGTTGCTGGAGTTGTTGTTGTTGTTGTTCTTCCTCTTGCGACGAGAGGACTTTGATGATTGCGGGGCAGCGGTGGCGGTTTCAGCAGATGCGGCGGTGGTAGCTTGATGCAAATTCTTCGAAGCTTTATCCCAAAAACCAGCTTTGACTCGCTTGTCGTTGATTTCAGCGGCGAGCAGGTAGGTTTCCTCAATTGTTGCTGGCTTTGAGGCATGCACAAAATCTGCAACACAATCCGGTAGAGCTCGAATGTACTTCTTGATCGTCATATCAGCAGTCTTGACTCGATCAGGACAGATAATACTGAGCTGCTTGAAGCGAGCGGTTAAAGCAGCGTTGTCACCATCCTTCTGCTTTATATGCTAGAATTTGTCCTCCAACTTTTGGCGCTCATGGGGAGGGCAGAACTCTTCCAACATGACGTTCTTCAACTCATCCCATGTCAGACCATAAGCTGCATCATTTCCACATTTGTTCCTCTCGGCGGTACACCAGTCTAAAGCGCGGGACTGGAAGACGCCGGTAGCGTTCAGAGTGCGGAGATTATCAGGACAGCCACTCTGGCGCAGGGTGACCTCGATCGAATCGAACCATTGAAACAAGGCCGTAGGGCCATCTTCGCCAGTGAATTCTTTCGGTCCGCAAGCTTTAAACTGCTTAAAGCTGAAAGCAGCTTTAGGGGTTTCAGTCCTGGACTCTTCAGACGATTTGCTCACATTCTCGTATAGTTCACTCGCGATCTGAGGAACCACCTTCGCCATTTTCTTAGCGACGAGAGCAGCAAGGCGTTTGTCTTTCTGGCTCTGGCGAGCAGCGCGCGAATCCAGATGATGACATTGTCTACAACAGACATCGCTATAGGACTCAGACACAATATAATCGAATCTCACCTCACACGCCTAATACTACTAAAGCTCAGGAACACAATCACGTATCATATATACATTGGTCACATAATCACAGATTCACATAAGCAAGGAGCACATAGGCACATAGGCACGTAAAGCACAGAGGCACAGAAGCACAAGAAGCAGTCAGAAGACAGAAACCTATCATTCAAAGTCCATGAGCATTCGAGAATAGCGATTGCGATTAGCGAATACACAGCGAGCAACATAGCGTAAGGTCATCCCTTAAGTAGCAGCGATTTGTTAGCGTGTCGAGGTAGTTGTGTAGTGCGAGTCGAAGAGCGAACAAATCACCAAAAATTGTAACACATAAACAGATAAAATCACATAAAACACATAAAATCCACATAAAACGACAAAAGCGACTTTGATATTCGCCGTTCCAAAATTGAAACACATAAAATCGGTGATTGCGAGCTTGAAATCGAAAATGGATTGTCTTAGGCTGATGGACATTGACTACCCAAAGTGATTCGACAATTCACAAGGATGTACTCAAAGGTCCTTGTTAACCTAATAGACTGAGCTCTATCACCGACATGCGGTGAATGGCACTCATCCTTTCGGCTGTTCAAGCACTCGAGTCCTTGGAATCCATCGAGACCTTGGTGAGAGTTTTGTAAAACCAAAAATAAAGGCGGAACGTGTGACACCTATGCTTATAATCATTGTAAACAATTCAGTTATCAATGAAATAATGTTATTTGACCCCAATGTTTGCTTGTTTATGTTTGACATTTTTCATGTTTTGATTTTTATTCAATTTCTGGAGAGTTATACGCGAACTGGTGCGTAAACGTAATCAGTTTAACATGAAAAACACTCCAGAACATCAACATATTCTTAACATACCTTAAATAACCTTTACATAACTTAGAAATAAGTTTTGAAGGCTTTGGTATGGCAAAATCAAGTTTATTCGCTTACAGGGACTAAATTTGACAAACTGCGAAAGTATGTCGATTCGTACTGTAACGGACATTCCGGAACATGATCATAAGTTAAACATACCATAGATATCCTTTACATAGCTTAGAAATAGGCTTTGAGGGGTTCGGTGTGCTAAAATAAACTTTTTGGTCATTCAAGGACTAAAAGCGTCAAAAAGTGCATAAGTTTGCATTTTCGCGCATAACTTACGTTCTGAATACATCTAGACATCCAAAAATTTATGTAATCATTAAAATATTTTATTTTAGTGATTGGCTTGTCAAAAATCCATTCGTCGCGCAATTTGGATCGTTTTCGCGTCCGTTACGACTTCCGTCGTAATTAACCGAACAACGCAACCGTACGGCCAAATGAACCGACATCCGACATATTTTTGAGCATGTTTCATGTTCCCCATGCTTTAACATCCTAATGGAGCTTTAAAATGGGTTTGACGAGTGTTAGTAGTGCCAAAACACGTCAATACGCACACAGGGGCCAAAACTGACATTTTGCAAAAGTTGTTGTTCTGCAGGTAGCATACGGACCGTAAGCCCTACTCCATATGGTCCATAAGCAGGTTTCAGATACCAGAATCTGTTTTCCAGCTTGTTCCAGCTGTTCCACACTTTTGCACCTGGTTTCTTTGATTCTATGTGCTTGTTTTGGATGCCCATGGTTTCACAAATCAGTGGGTGTGATGTGTACGGCTTAGATCGAAGCTCCGGTTTCAAGAAACGATCTTAACGGTTCTATGAAATCTATAAAACCCCCACCATCTTCACTCTCAAACTCACACCTTGATTCTGAAATTTCTCTAAGTTGATGTGTTTATCACTTCATACCTGATAATATTTGGAATCAAGCTTTCGTTCTTGGACCCTTTGTGTCACACCCCGACCACGTAAAACAACAAAACGTGGTGGAAACTTCGGGGAGTGTTGTAACAGAATCATTGTTTCACAACCATGGATTTAATAACTTCGTTTTATTGAATTATTGAACTCATTGTTTTATTACAAATCAGATAAATACAAATATTATCTTTCAAGTTTTAAAGTCGCTAAGGCATGAGTCCATCTTATGTATAGCACCTGAAACATATGTAAAAATAGGTACGTCAGCATAAAAATGCATGTGAGTTACATAGGTTTTATTTTAAAAGGATTCATGACTTGTAAGTTTAAGGAAAATATGTTTAATCAAAAATAGTCATGAACCTTAAAAATATTTTCTTTTATAAATCGTTTTAAAATTTATAAGAAATCGGATAATATAACAGAGTAATGCATAAATAAGGAATTTAGTAAAATGTGTTTGAATAAAATATATTGTTTGTAAAACAATATTTTGATAAAAGGGTTTATAGTATATATATAAAATATACTTTGCTTTTAAGAAAATCGCATAAGTAATATATTAAAATATATTTTAGTTCCAAAATAATTAAACAGATAGTATATTAAATATACTTTAGTCGTCAAAATAGTTTTCAGTAGTATATCAAAAATATACTTTGGTTTTATACATAACATATTAAACTATGCTTTGGTTTTGAAGATAACATATTAAACTATGTTTTGGTTTTGAAAATAACATATTAAACTATGTTTTGGTGATTAACAAAATATACATGTTGTTTTGTACGATATCACACATGAGAGTATATCAAATTATACTTTTGGGAGTATAACAAAATATACAATAAAAATGTGATTTAAGAATTCAATCAGACCTTAGTGCATCAAACTACACCAATTGAGACTATAGAAATACCACAAAGGCAATCTCTATTTGGATAAAAATATTGGTTTCTGACATTCCATGACAACAGGAATGGGGTGTCTAATCCTATAGCGCTATATCATACTACCAATCGGTCTGGTGAACATAAAATAAGTACAGTTCAACAATAAATTTATAATCTTTAAAAAAATCAGTGTTTAAAATAATCATTCAGTTTGTCAAAAGATAGGTACTAATATGTATAATCAATTATACTTTGAAATCATGAACATAACATGTTGGTGCATGTTTGTGACAACAGCTTAGATTTGATCTTTGGATATCTTGTAATTAGTTAAACGATAAACAGTTAGCGGGTTTAGCTTTGTATTAGTGAGTTAATAGAGTTTGGGCTAAACAAAACCCACATTGGGTGATGGGGGACGAAATGGGCCTAGCCCATGTAGGAATCCATGCC
The DNA here is from genome assembly GCA_030545235.1 of Helianthus tuberosus. Classification (NCBI taxonomy): domain Eukaryota; kingdom Viridiplantae; phylum Streptophyta; class Magnoliopsida; order Asterales; family Asteraceae; genus Helianthus; species Helianthus tuberosus. The sequence goes on along the minus strand of CM060429.1, from coordinate 54,896,596 downwards.
TAAAGTTGCAACCTTGTGTTATATAAACAAGGTTAGGCTTTAGGGTTTAGGGTTTAGGTTAATCAGCAAAAACAGTTTTAGAGAGAGAGTAATTTCGTGAAAGGCAATAGGCTTGGACGAAATTGTGTTGGTTAGGGTTTGATTGATTGTAAAACGTTTGTTTGGATAATCAATAGAAACCCGGTTTGAAAGTGATTTCTGTTTCTACTCATTCTGCTATATTCTAATCAAGAGGATTCTGCACTCTTGATCGGATTGACAATTCTGTGAAGATCCATACGAATAAGGGGACCTACAATTGGTATCAGAGCATTAGGCCCTTGAAGGCTCGGTTCAGAATTGTTGGCTGCAGAAACAGGAAGAATTTTCGAAATCTTTGAAATCTGAAAATTAGGGTTTTGAAATTTTCAAAATTTTTGATAAAATTTTTCGAATTTTTGTTGGCTGTTTTGATATTCTGGTTTGTTTGATTGCTGTTTTGCAGGTTTCAGGGTTTCCAGGAAAGTTTTTGGTTGATTCTGGAAGAATTTTTGGCTGAATTTCTTGAAGATTCGAAGACTGTTCTTCGTGTTCTTCGTGGTTTTCAATCTGTTCTTAATAATTTTCGAAAATTTTGAGCTGATTTGGTTTTCTGATTTTGCAGATTTGTGTTGGAAAATCTTCAGAAATTCGAACAGGTTGAGTTTCCAAAGTTACTGGGCGATTTTAACAATTTCGCAGACTGATCAGCGAATTTGAGACCTCATATCTCGGTGAACGGCGAAGTTAAATCCAAAGGCGACTTTGGTAATCGTATAATTTTCCACAGCGAAATTATTACGGTTTTCGGCGACTTTACCAGTTGTCGTAATCGCGAAATTGACCAGCGAACTTAACAGCAAATTTTGACCAGCGAATTTGAACAAGTAACAGACCCTGCGAATTTAATCACTGACCCAGCAAATTTAAAACCAGCGAAATTAACTCAGCAAATTTAAAACGAGCGAAATTAAAAAAGGTGGAATTTCAGTTGGTAAGCGTCGATAAAATTTCAGTGTTTTGCAAATAGAAATTGATCCGTAGCTCGTTTGACAGAACCGTCTGCACCGCTGCATTCCTCGTATTTTTAGGGTAAAAAAAAAACCTCTGGAAAATCCCGAATACGGTTTTTTGACATTATATATCATTGGATTCGTCTTCTCGAGACGATTCTAAAGGTGTAATTTGGTAACCATTGTTTTCGGAGATATTTTGTACGGTTTTAACAGTCTGTTACGTTAAAATGTCAAACATGATGAATTTGAAAGCACCTAAGATGATGAAGGTGGAGAATTATCTTACATGGAAGGACAACTTCAAATCCTTCATTGAATCTCAGGATGCACGCATGTGGATCTGTATAGAAGATGGGTACACAAACCCAACACACGATTTTGAGGGCAGACCACGTCGAACAGACTATGTGAACATGCAAGAGGATGATAAAAGGAAGTATGACGCTGAAAAGAGAGCATTGGCTACAATTAAAATGTCCTTACCAGATAGCATCAAGCATACCTTCAACAAGTACACTAATTCAAAGGATATGTGGGATGCATTACAAAAGCAATATCAGGGAAATGAGAGTGCCACTCAGGCATTCATGGCAGAGATAGTGCCAGTTGATGAGGCTAAAACTAGTGTGAGTGATGCTGAATCTGAAGTGAAAAATGCTGAAGCTCAAGTGGAGAATGCTGAAGCTCAAGTGGAGAATGTTGAAGCAAAAGTGGATGCTGAAGTAGGGAAAGAGAGTGAAGCTGAACAGGTTGTTGGTGATGAAACCTCAGAAGTTCATGAGGAAAAGGTACAATCTAATTCTGTGTGTTTAAGATGTCGTGAACTACAGGGTGAGATTGACAGGTTGAGAACACAAAACCAAAGTCCGGTAAGTGAGATGTCTAACATAAAAGAAGCAAACTTTTTTGCTAAAAGAAATGAATCTACATACTTGAAGAAGATAAGAGGTTATGAAGCTGAAATTGAAGTTTTAACTTGCAAATTGAATGAAAAACTTCAAGTCATAGACTTAGCTCATGACATGATGGCTGAGAAAACAAAAGAGATTTCTGAAAAATGCAAAGAGTTGTCAGATGCACAACTCAAAATTGTTGAACTTGAAAAGAAATTGAGTCAATTCAGAGATTCGTCTTTTGTTATGAAACACATGATGGGTGGGTTAAAGAAGAGTAATGACAAGACCAGTGTGGGCTTCCAGGGCTTTAATGAAGTTCCACCTCCTCTTAGTCATAACTATTCATTCCTGCCTAGTGAAGATGAGCTAGCAGACTTTATGGCATCTACACCAAGTAGTTTCGGATCCACATCAAGTCAAGGTGATGGATCTGAGAGTGATGATGCTAAGGAGAACAATAACAGGGAACTTTTGAAAAGGAAAAATTCGCCGCCTAAGAATAAAAATCAAGCTTTTGTTAAAAAGATTAATTTTGTTCAAGGTAGTGATATGAAAAATGAAACAACTGTTATTGAAAATGAATCAAATGTAGAGTTTGCTAAAAATAAAAACAAAGAAAAATCTGAACCCAAGCAAACTGAACAAGGTTCATCCAAGGGATCATCACCATCTGATAAGGGATCTACCTCAGAGACTCCAGCTAAAAAGTCTTCGAAAAAGAGATCGTGCTTCAAATGTCACATCAAAGGACATGTAGCTAGCTGCTGTCCTAACAAAAAGAGTGAAGCACAACTTAGTGAAAAACAGAGAGGGAAATTACCAGAGAAGAAAGGTGATAGTGAGGAGAAAGGCTCAAATTCTCAAAAGAAATCTGCTGCTAAGCAACCAGAGAATGTTGTTGTTGGTGAAGATAAGGCTGAAAAAGGAACTCCACAAGTTCCTCGTTTTCAAAGAAATCAACCAAGATTTCAGCGTAGATCTCCACCAGGCAGATTTGACAGACCTAGAAGCAGTTCACCAAGAATGAATAATTATAATGCTAATAATTTCAGAAGTCAAGGTCAATATCAAAATCGATACCAAAATAACGGTGGTCGAACTTCTTATAACAATGGCTTTAGAAATTACAACAATCGTGCTTCTTGGAATCAAAACTCATGGTTTCAAAACCAAAATTTTCAAAGGTCAAATAGTCCAAATACATATAGGAACCCTCAGGGCCAGAGACCTTATGGAAATCAAAATCAAATTCCATCAACAGGTCTGAGATCCAAGACTCCTGTTAGGAGTAATGGATATTGGATGGATGTTCAAATAGTTGGTGAATTTGGACGACCCAAGACCATTAAGGCTTGGGTCCCCCAATCTAACTAATTTCTTAGTTGGTGTGTGCAGGAGCTGCTAAGGAGGATTATCAACTTATGTTGATAGTGGCTGCTTTAGGCACATGAAGGGGGATGTGAGATTGTTGAAATATATATATTAATTGATTTAAATTGAAGTTCAAAGTGCTGAGTCGACACACTAGATAACCTGGCAGATCTTTATACTAAAGCTTTTGACAGGGCTCGCTTTGAACTTTTAGTCGAACTCAACAGGATGAGGAATCCTGAATAACTGGTTTTTCATAAGAATTCTTGTAAATAGTTTATTGCTTTTCTTAAAAATCAAAAATAAAAAAAATTTTGAAAAATCAAAAACATAAAAAAAATAATAGAAAATCAAAAATGAGTTATCACTGTGTGAAAAAGAAGAAATGATAGTACATCAGCAAGTTAGACTGTCACACTCAAACTGAATTAAATTGCTTAAGTGTGATAGCAGCTTCATTATATGATGTACCAGTAGGCAAAAAGCATGAAATAATCAACTTACCAATGTGATATAAACCTAAATACAACTGTGTATGAGTGGGGAACACATCAGTGATGTATGGTTTAATGACCTTAAATCTTGCGTTGATAGATTGCCAAAATCTGAAGTTTTGGGTCTTTATACTGTTATTTCATCTGGGGATATCTTGGCTGTCCTTCTGTTCAGAACTAAAATTGTACATGACCCCAGGAAAGAAAGTCACTTGGAATTAGCTCATTTCTATTTGAATGTCTGTATGTTGTCCCGATACACACAATTTTGATCTGATTCTGAAATCTTCTCTGAAAAAAGTCGTGTACCTCCTTTGCTGCATCCAGATATATGCTGACCTGGAGGTGCTAGGCAACGACAGCTTCTGCTGCATCCAGATACATGTTGACCTAGCTGTACGTTGTCGCTCTATAGATCTAATACACCCGAAAGAGGCCCTCAAGTGCCCAAATGAAACCCAAGAAACCTATATCAAACTGAGAAAAACTCATTTGATCTGTATATTATACTATCTCTGCTAAAGATCTATTCTGTTCTCTTCTCAACCTATTCCCAGTTAAGATTTCAGAAATCTGGATTGGACTTGTGAAATATGTGGTAGGGAAGATACTTGCATGATAGAGTGTGTTGTTTATATTTCCAGGATTTGATTAGTATTTATTTGGGTGTTCATAGTTAAGCAATCAAAACATGATAAAACAGATTATATGCAGACCTAGGCACTGTCAGGATATCTTAAAGGATGACATCAGTATACTCACCTACTACGATGAATCTTTGTGCATACCTTGATCGCGGGGGTATATCCTGAAGTGGGACACACTAATATATCAGAAATAATATTACCTTAACGTATCATACGGTAATGGTACTTGAAATGTTCATGCATTTTGTTTAAGAGGACAAACATACTGGTAATCGTCTTGGACTGCTTTTCACGAAAAATTAAATAAAGAATTATCTAATTGTGTGAAACAGTTTGATTTTGTTGATATGATCTTCTTACCAGTGATTCTCACAAAAATAGAGTGTTTATTGCTTTTGTATTTACTTGCTTTCCGAAAATATAAAAATACAAAAATAGTGTCTTTTTCTGTTTAAAATTCTTAACGTACGGAAAACTGTTATTCTTGGAGGAATTGTTACTGATAGGGGGAGACTGTGTTGGAAAGTGAGTTCAAAATTTTAAATCATGTGGGTTATAGGGTGTGATTAAAAAGTTTTGCGTGTTGGTGAAGAAATTGAAAATGCTTAATCTGTGATACAGTTTAACTATCTCTTGAAAAATAATAATTTATTTAACTTTGTTGAAAAATTCTTATGGTTTCTCAAGATGTTTGTTTTATAGTATACAGAGTGAAGCAGTGTGTTGCTGATAAGTTAAAGAGATGAGTTGCTGTGAAGATGAGAGTTTGATTGGATGCATGGTAGAACCTCCTTTCTACATTGTAGACAAAGATGAAGAGTTTGAAGATTGTTTTACAAATGCTAAACTGGAGTTTACTCAAACGCTAAAGTTTTTGAAGATTTGGTGATTGGATGCATCAGCTTAGGGGGAGTTTGTTGCTGACAGAAGCTATTGAAGCTGAAGCTATCCAAGGACCAAAAACAGTGCAAGATTACATGAAGATTGCAAGATGACTGAAGACAAAGTTATTTTATGAAGCTATTGTCAAGGGGGAGTTTGTTGGTGCATGTTTTTGACAACAGCTTAGATTTGATCTTTGGATATCTTGTAATTAGTTAAACGATAAACAGTTAGCGGGTTTAGCTTTGTATTAGTGAGTTAATAGAGTTTGGGCTAAACAAAACCCACATTGGGTGATGGGGGACGAAATGGGCCTAGCCCATGTAGGACCCCATGCCTAAAGTTGCAACCTTGTGTTATATAAACAAGGTTAGGCTTTAGGGTTTAGGTTAATCAGCAAAAACAGTTTTAGAGAGAGAGTAATTTCGTGAAAGGCAATAGGCTTGGACGAAATTGTGTTGGTTAGGGTTTGATTGATTGTAAAACGTTTGTTTGGATAATCAATAGAAACCCGGTTTGAAAGTGATTTCTGTTTCTACTCATTCTGCTATATTCTAATCAAGAGATTTCCGCACTCTTGATCGGATTGACAATTCTGTGAAGATCCATACGAATAAGGGGACCTACATAACAAATAGGTACACATGGTTCACCCCAAAACATTGAAAACAGTAAAAGATGGGACTATGTATTCACTTGATATTGCTTATTAGTCTTGGGAATAAGACCAATTTAAGCTCCAAGGATCACGGAAACAACAAGGCACCTAGTATAGGTAACTATGTTAATAATCGGATCCTAAACCGGGAGATAGGATAGAATGATGTTCTATAAATCAAATGAGTATTTGAACTCATATGGTATGATTTAATAGAGCTATCATTCTGATTTGGAAGTCTACCTAAGTGCTCTTGACCTGTTTCGACCCATTATGGTAGTTTAAGCTACGATAATGCATCGGTTGCGTAAAATTATGGTCGGATGGTTATCTATGAGCTATGTCTAGTCTTACATACCCAATTATACCCTAACATGTTACTAAATTAGATTAGATGTCAAAAATATGTTCACATATGCACAATATGGTTTTATGTTTCAAAAGGGCATTTTGGTCATTACCTATGGGCATGTACACTACTTAACGAATAGCTAACCAATCCTATGTGATCATAAGGTATAACCTCAGAGGTTATTCCCTAAGCAACTATGATCACTAATCATGCTTGGTCAGATCCTAATGATCGACCAAACGGGTCGGGTTCGAAAGTCTAAGTGGTTTGTTTAGACCGCTTAGCTTATGACCCTAAACAAGCACCAAACTAATAGTGACGAGTTAAACATGTCAAAACATGTTTAACTAACTTATAAAACTGATTTGGTATCAAAACAAGGTGTTTTGATACCTAAAAGTAGTTCCGTTGCAAAATGCGTGCAAAAACGCATTTTGACCGAAACTTTGACTCGTCACTACACCTAGTTAACGTGGTAATCAGTAGGCATAATCACTAAGGATTATAACCATCGTGATTACAATCACGTTGCAAAGTTCAATTGAACTTTGACTTGACCAATCGATGGTCAAAACTGAAAGTCAAACTGTTGGCCAAACTGTTTGACTTTCTGCACTAACATAAAGAACAAGCATGAAAGAATACTCACAAGGGTCCAAAGCTTGAAGAAAGATAATAAGAAAACCAGAGAGGAAGTTCTTAACAATTGTGGAAGCTCCAATTCAGATTAGAGAAGAGAAATGAGAGGAATGAGCAAAGAATGAGGAGGTTTGGCATGCTATTTATACTTGTTTCAAGTTCACAAGATCATGCCACATGTTTGTGTAGCCTCCAAGCAAGAAATCATGGCCACACATGTGTTACAAGCAGGTTCAAAGCCTTGGAGAGGTGCTAACTTGGTCACCACACAAAGGAATTGCATGATTAGCCCCTGAATTAACAAGTTGTTGCTGAAAAACATGTTTCTGCCCAGATCTGCTGCTGGCGTCGCGCAACAGGGAGGCCTTATGGCCGTCGCGTAGCGCGAGGGGGTAGGCAGGAAGTTTCAGAAACTGACAGAATAGGTCCATGCACGTGTTTAAGTTTGTTTTTGACGTTTTTAACCTCCGTAAAGTCATTTTCAAGGCTCTACAAGGTCTTCAAAGTGTAGGGGACCTGAAATATGCTCGGAAATATCTCGGATGTCGGTTCGTTTGGTCGTACGGTCACGTTGTTTGGTTAATTACGACGAAACTCGAACGGACGCGAAAACGAACCAAATTAAGCGACAAATGGTATTTTTGCATGCCGATCACTAAAATAAAAATATTTTAGTGTGTACAAAATTTTGGGTGTCCAGATGTGGTCAGAACGTAAGATATGCGCGAAAATGCAAACTTACGCCGTTTTTGACACTTTTAGTCCCTGTAAGATCATATAAGCATGTTTTCGCACACCGAACCTGTCAAAGCTTATTTCTAAGCTATGTTTAGGTTATTTATGATATGTTTAGCTTATGATCAAGTTTCGGACTATACGTTGCCTTACAAAACGGCAGACTTTTGCAAGTTGACGCAAATAGTCCCTGTAAGCAAATAAACTTGTTTTTGCCATACCAAACCCTTCAAAACTTATTTCTAAGTTATGTAAAGGTTATTTAAGGTATGTTAAGCCCATTTCACTATCCTGGAGTGTTTGTTGCATTAAACTGGTTATATTTACGCATCAGATCGCGTATAACCTTCCTGAAAGCGATTTAAAGCTCGAAATCGAACAAGAATTGATATGTGCAAATGAAACACATATTTATACAAATCCCAAGTATGAAATACAATATTTCATTGGTTTGGTATTTGTATGATGGTTTAAGTGACCCAGGTGTCACAGTCTCCCCTACTTTAGGAAATTTCATCCCGAAATTTAATTTTTGAGGAAACTTGTGATGACAACTGTGATTGTTTCGCTTTCGAATGAATCCCTCGAACCCTAAGTAAAAATCTGGGCCATGATTGGATTCTTAGCGAAATTGTCAACCGTCGAAGTGAAGTCCTTGTAGTAACAAAACATGGAGTTTCGAACTACGGACAGAAGAACGTTTCTTATGAAGACTTATCATAGGAAACTTGTGTGTGCTCGAAATCAGAGTCGGAGAGTGTAAAATAAAATAACATTGGTCAAAGTCCAGGACTTCTAGTAACTTAAATAACACTATGTTCGCAATGTAACAAGGAACACTTATATAGAGGAAGTACCAGCGGCGTATCCACCATGCCCCTTTTTACATTGTTCATGTTTCGTTATTCTTATCACTATAGGTCTTAACACATGACAAAACTTGCTGTGGTTTCTGTGCACTAAATTCCATAATTATGTATGCATCCATAATTACGTAATTCTTTGCACAGTCCGCACAGTTCATTTCATAATGCGTAGGGGGAAAATCATTTGAATAAACATGAAGCGATTTGACTAGACCACCAAAGGATCTTTTTAACTAGATCAACGAACGATCTTTTTAACTAGATCAACACATGATCTTCTTAACTAGACTGTCGTACGATCTCTTAAATAGACCACTTTAAGGGATCTTTTCAATTATATCATCACATGATATTCCTAGCCAAATTTTTGAATCAATCTGTTTAACTAGACCACTCAAGGGGTCCAAGAATAGTACTTCATAACCCAAGGGACTTAACTACAACGTAGAAGTCCATTAAGGATTTAAGATAGTACCTTTGGATATCCTACTATGAATCCCTCATATGTAAATATGGAAGATTCTATGAGGATTTGGATAGCGAAATTCATATCAAAACATATAAGAAAACACATAAGCACATAATCACATAATTGTTTGACTTGATCATCATTTTGTTAATTTTCTTGTTAATTGATCACACGAGTATTTAAGATATTTGGGGAGATCACAAGTGATCATAAAATGACAGAACCACACGAGTAGTTTGTCTTGGTGTCGGCAACGAAAAGTTGGATCAAACATTCACACGATCGTATCAGTTTCGCAAAATAAAATTGAAACAACAATTTTATTTATATAACATCTGAATTGTTCCAACGTCAAAAGATAATAAACAAAGGAATACAAAAGACTAATTGTTCACTGCTGCATCGTTGTTCGCATTTGCCTCATTTATGTTAAACACTCGTCCACGCGCTGGATTTGCGTTAACGAGTCTTGGGCAATTGTTTCTGTAGTGAGTAAGGTAACCACAGTTATAACACGACCCAAGTGGGAACCGTGCTTGAACAGCAGCAGGATTTGCATAACGGCAGGTATCGACCAAATGTCCCAATCTCCCAAAGTGGGTACATTTGTGACACTGCACTTGCTCCAGATGATGACGGTTGCATTTGTTGCACAAGGGTGCGGTACCAACATAATTTTTCCTCTTACAAGGTTGTGCTGGCTGGTTTGGTGCAACCTGGTTGTTCTGAGCAGTTATGGCGCAGTTTTGAGAAGCCTTGCGCTTCTTCTTCTTGGGTGTCTCGGCCTGTTTTTCCTTTGGTTCAACCTGTGTAGTCTTGTCAGATGGTCTCGGGTCACCCTTTCGAAAAAGCTTACCCTTCCTGATATGGGATTCAGTCAGGGTGGCAGACAATTCAATGGCATGTCTGACAGTAGTAGGGTTGCTGCCAGTAACGATATCCTGAACTAAGTCAGGAAGGCCATCAATGTACTTTTCAATTGCCTTATCCATAGGCGTGACCATGGCAGGACATAACAGGCATAATTCCTCATAACGGTCAGTATAGACTCGATGTTCACCACTATCTTGCTTTAAATCGTCGAATTCCCTTTCCAATGCTCTAACCTCATGACGAGGACAGAACTCCTTCATCATTAGAGCTCGAAGCTCTTCCCAAGTTTGAGCTAGTGCCACATCAGCACCTCTATCACGCATTACATCATTCCACCATGTAAGAGCACGCTTCTCGAGTGCACTGGATGCAAACTCAACCTTACGCTCATTCGGGCATCGCACATGCCTGAATGTGCTCTCCAAACTTTCGAACCATTGCAGGAGCGTGGTTGCTCCTTGAGATCCAGAAAACTTCAAAGGTTTAGCAGAGTTGAATGTCTTGAAATTACACTGGGTGTTATTGTTGTTATATAACTCATGAATCTGAGTTACTACGCCTGGAAGCACTACAGCCATTTGTTGAGCAACAAGGGCTGCGACTTCCTCAGCAGTAAAAGGTTGAGCATCACGTCGAGGAGGCATTGTCTAAAAGGAACAAGGGAACATGAGAAACGAGTGAGGTCAATGATTGGAAAAACAAAAGAGGTATTGAAAACATCTACAAAACATAAGGAAGGCGATCATTTGTTCGTTACCTCGAACAAACAAACGACACGCAGTGACTAATCAAAGTAAATGGATCAATATAATGTATCACCGAAGACATGCTCGCCTATAAGTGAACACTCACCCCAAGAGTTCCCAGGTAAGAGTGACTGGTCCGATACTGCGGATTTGTACGAACACTCTAGCTTTAGACAGAAAACTCAGGGTACAGGCATTCACTCTTCCAGTTTGCATGTGTTCACATTATTTAGACCCAAACTTTGACGAGATTTTGGAAATTCAGAGGGCACAAAGCCAAAATGAATCAGACTGGAAGGGTTCAAAACCTTATAATAGAGGGTTCAGAACCTAGTAATCAATCATCCTAGAACAGATGATTGGTTTTCGAAGTGGATTCGAAATTTGTATTCTTATTGTGGTTGTCACCTAAGGATTAGTGACGGTATTGTTTTAAAACTAAACACAAGATAACTTGTGTTAGGGTCCTAGGAAGGTTATAGTCTAGGTCAAAGCATTACTAATAACCTAATTCCCTATAACCATTGGCTCTGATACCAACTTTTCTGTCACACCCCGACCACGTAAAACAACAAAACGTGGCGGAAACATCGGGGAGTGTTGTAACAGAATCATTGTTTCACAACCATTGATTTAATAACTTCGTTTTATTGAATTATTGAACTCATTGTTTTATTACAAATAAGATAAATACAAATATTATCTTTCAAGTTTTAAAGTCGCTAAGGCACGAGTCCATCTTATGTATAGCATGTATCAACAATCATCACAAAGCAGCACCTGAAACATATGTAAAAATAGGTACGTCAGCATAAAAATGCCTATGAGTTACATAGGTTTTATTTTAAAAGGATTCATGACTTGTAAGTTTAAGGAAATTATGTTTAATCAAAAATAGTCATGAACCTTAAAAATATTTTCTTTTATAAATCGTTTTAAAATTTATAAGAAATCGAATAATATAACAGAGTAATGCATAAATAAGGAATTTAGTAAAATGTGTTTGAATAAAATATATTATTTGTAAAACAATATTTTGATAAAAGGGTTTATAGTATATATATAAAATATACTTTGGTTTTAAGAAAGTCGCATAAGTAATATATTAAAATATATTTTAGTTCCAAAATAATTAAACAGATAGTATATTAAATATACTTTAGTCGTCAAAATAGTTTTCAGTAGTATATCAAAAATATACTTTGGTTTTATACATAACATATTAAACTATGCTTTGGTTTTGAAGATAACATATTAAACTATGTTTTGGTTTTGAAAATAACATATTAAACTATGTTTTGGTGATTAACAAAATATACATGTTGTTTTGTACAATATCACACATGAGAGTATATCAAATTATACTTTTGGGAGTATAACAAAATATACAATAAAAATGTGATTTAAGAATTCAATCAGACCTTAGTGCATCAAACTACACCAATTGAGACTATAGAAATACCACAAAGGCAATCTCTATTTGTATAAAAAAATATTGGTTTCTGACATTTCATGACAACAGGAATGGGGTGTCTAATCCTATAGCGCTATATCATACTACCAATCGGTCTGGTGAACATAAAATAAGTACAATTCAACAATAAATTTATAATCTTTAAAAAAATCAGTGTTTAAAATAATCATTCAGTTTGTCAAAAGATAGGTACTAATATGTATAATCAATTATACTTTGAAATCATGAACATAACAAATAGGTACACATGCTTCACCCCAAAACATTGAAAACAGTAAAAGAGGGGACTATGTACTCACTTGAGATTGCTTATTAGTCTTGGGAATAAGACCAATTTAAGCTCCAAGGATCACGGAAACAACAAGGCACCTAGTATAGGTAACTATGTTAATAATCGGATCCTAAACCGGGAGATAGGATAGAATGATGTTCTATAAATCAAATGAGTATTTGAACTCATATGGTATGATTTAATAGAGCTATCATTCTGATTTGGAAGTCTACCTAAGTGCTCTTGACCTGTTTCGACCCATTATGGTAGTTTAAGCTACTATAACGCGTCGGTTGCGTAAAATTATGGTCGGATGGTTATCTATGAGCTATGTCAAGTCTTACATGCCCAATTATACCCTAACATGTTACTAAATTAGATTAGATGTCAAAAATATGTTCACATATGCACAATATGGTTTTATGTTTCAAAAGGGCATTTTGGTCATTTCCTATGGGCATGTACACTACTTAACGAATAGCTAACCAATCCTATGTGATCATAAGGTATAACCTCAGAGGTTATTCCTTATGCAACTATAATCACTAATCATGCTTGGTCGGATCCTAATGATCGACCAAACGGGTCGGGTTCGAAAGTCTAAGCGGTTTGTTTAGACCGCTTAGCTTATGACCCTAAACAAGCACCAAACTAATAGTGATGATTTGGTATCAAAACAAGGTGTTTTGATACCTAAAAGTAGTTCCGTTTCAAAATGCGTGCTAAAACGCATTAGCACGCATTTTGACCGAAACTTTGACTCGTCACTACACCTAGTTAACGTGGTAATCAGTAGGCATAATCACTAAGGATTATAACCATCGTGATTACAATCACGTTGCAAAGTTCAATTGAACTTTGACTTGACCAATCGATGGTCAAAACCGAAAGTCAAACTGTTGGCCAAACTGTTTGACTTTCTGCACTAACATAAAGAACAAGCATGAAAGAATACTCACAAGGGTCCAAAGCTTGAAGAAGGATAATAAGAAAACCAGAGAGGAAGTTCCTAACACTTGTGGAAGCTCCAATTCAGATTAGAGAAGAGAAATGAGAGGAATGAGCAAAGAATGAGGAGGTTTGGCATGCTATTTATACTTGTTGCAAGTTCATAAGATCATGCCACATGTTTTTGTAGCCTCCAAGCAAGAAATCATGGCCACACATGTGTTACAAGCACGTTCAAAGCCTTGGAGAGGTGCTAACTTGGTCACCACACAAAGGAATTGCAAGATTAGCCCCTGAATTAAAAGGTTGTTGCTGAAAAACATGTTTCTGCCCAGATATGCTGCTGGTGTCGCGCAACAGGGAGGCCTTATGGCCATCGCGTAGCGCGAGGGGGTAGGCAGGAAGTTTCAGAAACTGACAGAATTGGTCCCTGCACGTGTTTAAGCTTGTTTTTGACGTTTTTAACCTCCGTAAAGTCATTTTCAAGGCTCTACAAGGTCGTCAAAGTGTAGGGAACCTGAAATATGCTCGGAAATATCTCGGATGTCGGTTCGTTTGGTCGTACGGTCACGTTGTTTGGTTAATTACGACGAAACTCGAACGGACGCGAAAACGAACCAAATTAAGCGACGAATGGTATTTTTGAATGCCGGTCACTAAAATAAAAATATTTTAGTGTGTACAAAAATTTTGGGTGTCCAGATGTGGTCAGAACGTAAGATATGCGCGAAAATGCAAACTTACGTCGTTTTTGACACTTTTAGTCCCTGTAAGATCATATAAGCATGTTTTCGCACACCGAACCTATCAAAGCTTATTTCTAAGCTATGTTTAGGTTATTTATGGTATGTTTAGCTTATGATCAAGTTCTGGACTATACGTTGCCTTACAAAACGGCAGACTTTTGCAAGTTGATGCAAATAGTCCCTGTAAGCAAATAAACTTGTTTTTTCCATACCAAACCCTTCAAAACTTATTTCTAAGTTATGTAAAGGTTATTTAAGGTATTTTAAGCCTATTTCACTATCCCGGAGTGTTTGTTGCATTAAACTGGTTATATTTACGCATCAGATCGCGTATAACCTTCCAGAAAGCGATTTAAAGCTCGAAATCGAACAAGAATTGATATGTGCAAATGAAACACATATTTATACAAATCCCAAGTATGAAATAAAATATTTCATTGGTTTGGTATTTGTATTATGGTTGAAGTGACACAGGTGTCACACTTTGTAAGTATTCTTTCGTTCTTTTACGCATTTTTATCGTGAAAGTCAAACTTTGTTTGACTTTCTGCATTGACCAGTATATGGTCAACATGAAGTTCGTTTGAACTTCATAACGTGAGCGTAATCACGATGGTTATAGTTCCTAGTGACTATACCTACTGATTACCACGTTATCTAGGCTTAGTGACGAGTCGTAGTTTCGGCCAAAATGCGTATTCTTGCGTATTTTGTAACCAAACTACTTTTAGGTATCAAGACCCTTTGTCTTGATATCAAACCTGTTTTCAAACCTCGTTAAACATGTTTTAACATGTTTAACTCGTCACTTTTAGATTAGTGCTTATATAGGGTCATAAGGTAAGCGGTCTAAACAACCGCTTATACTTTCGAACCCGACCCGTTTGGTCGATCATTAGGATCCGACCAAACACATTAGGTGACCATAGTTGTATAGGTAATAACCTTCCGAGGTTATACCTTATGGTCACTTCGTTTAGTTAGTTGTATGATAGGTAGTTTATATGCCTTAGGAAAATTACCAAAATGCCCTTTTACGCCAAAATTCATTTTAAGCATATGTAACATAACTTTTGACATCTAAACTGATTAGGAAACATTATTAGACGTGTTAAGGCATATATTACTTGTCATAGGACTAGTTAGACGGACCGAACGCGTTTTACGTGAACGACACGTTAAAGTAGCGTAAGCTACCTAAACGAGTCATAATGGGTCATAAGCACTTAGGATAAGTTCCGTTTTAGAATATAGGCTTTGTTAAACCATATTACATGAGTTCCCATACTCATTTGGTTTACGAACCCTCATTCTATCCAATCCTCCGTTTAGGTCCGTTTATTAACGTAGTTACCTATATTAGGTGCCGTTTGATTCCGTGATCTTCTAGCATTGCTTGGTGTTTTCCTAGGACTATTGATCAATCTCAAGTGAGTACATAGTCCCCTCTTTTATTGTTTTTCAAACGTTTTGGGGTGAAACATATGTGCCTACTTGTTACTTTCGTGCTTTCCATGTTTTCATATTATATGCTTGTTATGTTCATTAGTACACTTATAGTACATGATTTCATTGTGTTTTTGCTATGTATGTCCATTTAGTGCATACTTAGTACATCGTTTTACATTACATTTTATGCTATGTATGTCCATTTTGTGCATACTTAGTACATTGCTTTACATCACATGCTATGTATGTTCATTGTTGCATACTTAGTACATTTGTTTTACACCACATGCTATGTATGTCCATTTGTTGCATACTTAGTACATTTGTTTTTCATCACATGCTTACATTTCGGTATGACATTTGGTTTGTTTAAATGGGACAAAAATACGTTCATTAACATTGGCCATGTCGTTCGTTAGTAGGTAGTGGTACCATAGGAATTGACAACTCCCGTTCCTGACATCCTAGGTATGTTTGGATGGAAGGAATGACCGAATTCGATAAACATAACTCAGATAAACCTTTAATTTGTTTAAAGGTTTATCGCCACAGTCACAAGGCTTGAATGTATGCATTTTCACAATACCGCATAGATGTTTGTATCAGTATAGCATGCATTTCCACAAAACATAACTTTGATTTAAGCTACGTTTTACTTCAATAACTTGTTTTGTGCATTTTCACCTATGGTTTAGTTGATATATTTCACATGCCATACATGATATTTTGGATACACATTACATGATTTACATTTGACACATGAACATTTTGACATTTGATTATACATTGCATGGTTTACATTTTGATATAAACATTTTGACAATTGGTTTAAACATAGACATTTTACATTGGTGGTTTGTTTGGGTAAGTGATTTAAGTAACGAGGCGTGTGTTATATGATACAAGCATGGTGGATACGCCGCCGGTACTTCCTATATATAAGTGCTTGTATGATATTACATATCGTAGCGTTATTTAAATTATTTCAATTTAGACATATAACATTTTACATAAATAACATATTTTTCACAAGACATTGTTTTACAAACAGTTTATTTTATACAACTCATTTTACTTGGTTATTTAATTAACCATACACTTTTCTTTAATATAATCTGATTTCCCATCAAATTTTCATATGATTTATAAAAGAAAACACTTAACAAGATTCATGACTAATTTTTGATAAAACATTCTTTTAAACTCAAGTCATGAATCCTATTTTCTCAAAACCTATGTATCTCACAGGCATTTTTAGGCTGACGTACCTATTTTCACATGTGTTTTCAGGAGCTGTTGCATAGGATGATCGTGTCACACTAGGGCGGACCTGTGCCTTAGTGACTTAAAAATGAAGCTAGAACTAGTTTAATTTTGTTATGTACTCTTGTTTCTCTTTGTTTAAAACAATGTAATACTCTTGTTTGATAAATAAAACATAACTTTTAATGCCATGGTTGTGAAACAATAATTCTGTTACAACACTCCCCGACGTTTCCGCCACGATTTGATGTTTTACGTGGTCGGGGTGTGACAGAACGAGTCGTCAAGGTTCGGGTTTCACCCCTGACTTAACAACTCCGCTCATGTTTTGATAAAATAGAAGGGAAAATTGGCGTTAAAGTGCGGATTTCACTCCTGATTCAACGCAAATTCTCGTTTTTATAAATGAAAATGCGGGTCGAATAAGCAATCTAGTCGAGAGTTTGCGGTTTTCACACCTAATCCCGACCTAATCACTTGTTCATTTTCGAAAACTAGAGTGCAGTGATAGTGTTGTGCAAGCGAGAATAGCGAGATATAGCAAGTAAGCTCGTACAAAACCCCTAAGGGTATGCACAAGTCGGTCTGTTGGTACCTAACTATAGACTAGGTCGTTTCTAAGACATCGACCCAGACTAGGTCGAGTCTTGCCTAATTCCCTATAGTTATGGCTCTGATACCAATCTGTCACACCCCAACCGATGGCGGAATCATCGGGGCGCGGCACTGAGCGAAACAGATTGTTCAAAGAAATTCCATAACGACTAAATTACGCGAATAATTTAAATATCATGTCCCATACCATGACCCATAAGATAATATAGTTATTACAGACATAGATATTCTTCAAACAAAAGCATGTTCCGACAACTCAGATTTAAATAAATAAAAATAAATTGTCTTTGTTTCTAGACTCTTTCCTAGCCTCGATTTCACAGCAAGCCAAGCATTCTAACATCTTAAGCACCTGCCATATACGTTAAAGTAAAAGTCAATACACATAGTGTAAAGGTGAGCATACAAGTTTAGTAGTTATAATAGAGTTCGAAATCGTTTATGCATAACCAGCACATACACAGTGTGAAATGAAGCACGTAAGTTATCGACATGATCCTATCAATACCAATGACTGCGAGTTGACTGAGCAAGGCAGTTCGTAATACATGTTCACCACTGTGAACCATGTGATTAATTGTCCTTAACAACCCCTGAGTGAACAAGTGCTGAGTCCAAACTATAGTACTATCGTTGCTAAGGCAGGTAGATAGCAATCCATGTGTAAACATAACAAACAAGCATTCATTAAGTCACGTATAACATGCGGTAACGGTTAGCGTTAAAGTATTGTGTAGTGTGTTCGATGTGATTTAGAATAAGTAACGTATGTAACACCCAAAAGTACGTAAAGCAAAAAGGGTTCGAGTATACTCACAGTGATGATGGATTGAAGGGAGCGCTAGAGTAAGTTTAGCCTGATCAGAACGATAGCACAAATGATAAGCGGCGCGTAAAATAGTGTAGAGTGTCAAAGGATCGGACGGTAATCCGATCGGATGGCAATCCGATTGGATGGCAATCCGATCGGATGGCCAGTCGATCGGGTGACAATCCGTTCGGATGGTCATCCGATCGGGTGACCATTCGATTGGATTGTTACCTCGTTTGAGATGGATGTGTTTATGTATGATGGCATGACTTTTGAAGTTTTCGTTGTAGCATTTTGAAATCAGAGAAGTATCTCTACCTTTCAGGTCGATCGATCGGACGGCGGTCCGATCGGGCGGCAATCCGATTGGTAGGACACTTTAGTGAGAACAAGTTCACAGCAGTTTGTCACTCGATCGGATTGCAATCCCATCGGGTGACAATCCGTACTAAACATGTTGAAAATTGTTTAAGTCCCAAACGTCACACAATCTGACGGTCACTCGATCGGATGGTAATCCGATCGGGTGGTAATCCGTTTCAACGTTCAAATCCTTTAAATAATTTGAGAAATAGTTTTAAGTATGGAACCAAGTGCAGCCCGATCGGACGGCTGGTCGATCGGGTGGCAATCCGATCGGGTGGTAACCCGATCGGACGGCAATCCGTTCCGACGGTCTGATCGTCCTAACCCTTGTTTTCGTTTGAAGTGTTGTAGCTTTGAACGAGACGTTTTGACATCTTGTTTGAACAACAGGACCCTTATCTCGTCCCAAGTGACCCGGCCGAACAGGAATCACCCTAGTCTAAACAGTTCACGGTTCGAGTCGGTTGTTCATGTTCAAACCCGAAATCAACATCTCTCCCGGATAGAATTCAGATCTGGAACTGATGCATCACTAAGAATGAGTAGAAGATCAGAACAAGCTCCGATTCAATCAGGTTTGAGTGCATTGAGTGTAAAAGAGTTGAAAGAAAGTTAGAAACCATCTTTCAATCCTTTTCACCATGAATATGTTTAGATCTATGCAAGATCTTTGTTTATTTATCTGGAAATCGTTCAGATCTAAGTTGTTCTTGGTAGATTGAAGCCAAAACATGAAGTTCACATGAACACCATGATGACATCATCCTAGAACATCTCAAATCCAGTGATTTCACGGTTAACAGTTAAGATTCAGAAGATAGAAAGGTGGAGGAGTGCGTGTAGATCAAGAAAGTACAAGATTTAGGTTGAAAACTTACAAGATTCGCGAGAAATCGGAAGAAATAGAGGCTGGAGCGAGCTGGTCGAGTGAGAGGCTGTCAACATTAACTGATGTGACATATGAGGGGTATTTATAGGGTTTCCATAAAAGGAAAGTGGGGGAAGGTGGCTGGTCAATCGGGTGGCAGCCCGATCAGGTGGCAACTCGATCGGGTGGCAGCCCGATCGGGTGGCAACTCGGTCGGTTGGCCACTCGATTGGAGGGTTCAGCGCGACGAGTTTTGTTGTTTCGATTAGCGTATTGAGCGTTGCGATGCGATAGAGTTTCCCATTTCAAATTACTTTTAATCCCAACTACTATATCTAACATACAATCATCCTATTTAACTTGCGTTTAGCGTTTGCGATTCGATTGCGTTAGCGTTCCGATTGCGTTTCGATTAATCACCACAGCATAAACATAAATAACATGCACAAGTAACACATAAGTAGCACACACACGTAAAAGCAGTTTCCAGAACACATAACTCGAGTTACGAATGCGATTGCGATAAGCGAAAAACATGCGATAAACATCGATTAAACCTCGATTATTAATAAGTACTCCACATAATACAACTAACGTACAAGCATAAAAAGACTATCTACAAGTCAAAGAAGTCAAAATAGTAATTGAGCAAAGAGTGACAGATCGCAATTAGCAATCTTTTCTTCCTTTGACTTCAATGTTGACTTTGACTTTGACTTTTGAAACACGGGGTGTTACAACTAGTGTTTTTGCCCTTAGGCTTACAATAATACATAATCATCAACCAAAATGCTTGAATTACAACAAAATCATGGAAAGATTCAAGAGATCAAACCATATACAAGCACTAGATTGAGAATCCGGATGATAACGGAGCTAAACGGCACGATGTGGCTTGATTCCGGGTGAAAGCGAGTGCCTCCAGAGCCTGAAAATCGCTAGAAAAGCTCCCAAAAGTCCAGTGTTTCCAACTGAATGTTGCCTTCTGTTTTTTATAACTTTTTCAGATCGCACGGTCGTGCGATTAAAGTGCACGACCGTTCACTTTATTGTCATGTTCACCATACCGTGTGACATCAGCAGATCTTGACCGGTCTTCGTATTGGCACGGGCGTGCCATGGGTCGCACGAGCGTGCATCGCCGAGAAGTGGCTGGCACGAGCATCTGAACTGGCAGTGCATATCCGGGCTGGGGCTAGTCATCGTAATCGCACGGGAGTGCGTCGCCAGGATACTGTTGCACTCCTGATCGCACTTGTTGTGCAACGCCGAGTTGGGACTTGGTGTCGGATCCGCACGGGGGGTGCCACCTGTCGCACGGCCGTGCACCTCGCCCAGATCAGATTCGTTCACAGAATCTTCGCAGCTCAGCCGTTTCGCCTGAAAATCCTCGTTTTCATCATCTTCTTGAATCACCTTGATGCACCTTAGGATATGCTTGAAATAACTAGGAATTTATTGAATGAAAGGAGGGGGTGGGTGTGTGGTTTCGGCCGAGAACAAGGAGAGGGAGAAGAGAGTGTGTTTGTAAATGTTATGATAATGAGAATGAGGATTTAAGTTGTTGATAAGGTATTTAACATAATGGGTAAAACTTTCCCTCCATACTTTTATCTCATGGTCGTCTATGTGGCATCTTTAACCACACAAGGATTAGTCAACACCAATTAAGGGGGTGGGTCCCATGGGGACGGTTAAGAGAGGGGGGTGTTGATTGGTTTGAAATTTAGTTAAGTGTTAAAAGATGGCAATAAGGATGGTTAGTTAAGTAGTTTAGGTGTTTAGATGTTTTTATTCATAACATGGTGTTTATGACCCTAAACTAGTTTCATGTTATGAAAATAATGCTAACTAGTTCACATATTGCTTCTAGTTATGTTCGGATGTTTATTTGGTTACCGGATCGCTTAAAAAGGTTAACATTAGTGTCTTGTATGGTGTAATATGTGATTATGTCGTGTTAATGTTTTCAACATCTTTTAAGTTATTCTGAGCGTTCTGGCGTTACTTCTGATCACTCCATAAGCTATAAGATGCTGAATTTTGCTGAATTATATTGTTTCAGCTAGTTTCGGCCAGTTTCTAGTGTTCACTTGTCACTCGGAAAGCAGTATCATAAACCCTTACTTTCTCACATAAGGTTCTAGTATAACATGGGTTCTAGGACTCAATCTGTGCCCTAAACATACTGCCTGTCTTAGTACTGAACTCATGTCAGTACTACTAGTTTATCTGATAAGTGTGCTAGTTATTTCTGTGAACTGTTTAAACTGTTTCAAGTCGCAATCATTAATAATAAACATCATGCATCATGAAATATTTTTGTGAGTTCTTTAAACGTGATTCGTGAAATCATACACATCATAAGTTCAAAATGCACAACCATATAATAGAGTAAAATGCATGGATAGTCCCTGTGGTTTGGTAAAGTTTCACCTATAGTCCCCACATTTTCAAAATTACAGGTAAGCTCCCTGTGGTTTGCTTGGTTGTTACTCGGATAGTCCCTAAGATGGATGGACGTTAGTTTTTTCGGTTAAGTAAACGTGAAAATGACAAAAGTATCTTACTATAAAAAAAACAATATATTAAACATTTAAAGTTTAACAAATTCATGTGGGCGCCCCACCCCCACCCCACCCCGACCCCCACCCACCCTCTCCCTCTTCTCCTGTTCTCCACCCCCACGACCATGAGCACCACCGCCAAATACACACTATACATTTCTTGCTTGTTGCAGTTGAATAAGTGAGTTAATGCAATGAATCACTTCTCTCTGCTCATACACCATTATCTGCAAACTTAATAAGTTGTTCATTTTATCATAATCGCAAAATCTACACTCTCTGATCTACATTTTCACTCTACAAACCCTACCGTATGTCATTTTATCATCAATCGCAAAATATCCGGTTGTTTCACCGTCGTTTCTGATTTGATCTCTGATCTGGCTCTGTCGTTCATTTCTTCGTGGTTCCATTCAGCCGTTGCGGTTCCATTTCGAACCTATATTGTTTAGAGATCATTGAATTTTGGTGTTTTTAGGTTAGATTTTTGACATTTTGTTTGATTTGATCGATTGTGCACAATTACGTTAGGGAAACGATGAATCTGTTATGATTTTTTGCTCCAGTATCGTCTGAAGATTGTTACATTTGGTGATGTTAGGTTAAATTTGTGTTTGATTTGAACGGTTTTGTGCAATTATGTACCCAGACAAAAGATTTCTTAACCAAGTCCATTAGAGTTGGATTCAAATTTTGTACCCAGCCTCCAAGATGAACCACCAAAAGATTTGAAATTGACTGGACGTAATAATGATAATCCTTAAGTTGATGCTTAAAACTTTAACCACTATTCCGTCGAGTTGCAGGTTTTCGGTGGTGGCAAACGACTAACAAAGAAGATGAAAAAGGAGACGAGAGAGCATAAATGGAAGGGCTTAACGAAGAAGATTAAGAGGGAGATTTGTTGCAGGGGATTAATGGCAGTGGTGTGCTGGCGAGAACGAATTTGCCGGTGATGATTCGTGGTGGTGATGAACGATTTGGAAGGGGGCTACCGGAATTTTAGGGATCTGGGAGGAGGTAGTGTTTTTTTTTTTAATTTAATATAATTTAAATTTATTAATGAAAAGAGGTGTGGCACATGTGTTTCTTAATTTTATTAACTTTTTATATTATATCACCAAGGGTAATTTAGTCATTTCAGATAGACTTAACCATAAAAACTAACCTCCATCCACTCCAGGGACTATCCGAGTAACAAACTGTCAAACCACAGGGAGCACGAGTGTAATTTCCAAAAGTTGGGGACTAAGGGTGAAATTTTACCAAACCACAGGGACTATCCGTGCATTTTACTCCATATAATATAAAATATTGTTCACATTGTACGGAAATCACACGAAAAGTGCCAACTGCCACATAACCCATAAGTATTTCTAATTAAATGGCATATAATTGTGGCACCTGCATGAAAAAAAAAATTCATATGTCCATCAACTGAGCTAGATATATAACTCAAGCCTATGGTATTACCCTCCGGGATGGTGACTTGATGAATATACCCTCTAGGTTGAGTTGTGAAGAAAAAACATGTGTGAAGCTCGTGGTATTACCCTCCGAGATGGCGACTTGGTGGATATACCCTCTGAGTTAAACATAAGCAAAAAATATATCAAAGCTCACAAACTTCATCCATCATCCATAAAATTATATTTTTAATACATATGGGTTGGTAGAGTCTAACTCTTTTCCTTATAAGCTTGATACGGGATTAGGTGGATTTGTGGATTCTAAGTATAAGACCTTTAGATTGATTGTTAACTTGAACATAAAGCTAGCATGAATGGGGCTTAATGAAATAATACCGGTATCATGGTTATACGTGTTTATATCTTTTAATTAAGTAATCTAAAGTTTTTGAAACCATCTATCCTAGTTATGATTCCATTGAAACTTTTTCAGGGACGAAAAAGGTTCAAGTGTGGGGGGATATTTGATGTGTTGCAAAACACGTCATTTTTCCCTTGTATTTTGTATATGTTTTCAATATTTTCGAGTCGTTTTTGGTCAATTATAGCTAGTACTCAGTGGATTGATGTTTTACAGGTATTCGTGTGCAGAAGAGTGGAAATCAAGTCAAAATCATAATCATGAAGAAACGAGCACACGAGGAAAAACTAGGCAAAACAGTGCGACGGAAAAGAATCTTAACTTCAATAGGCCATATCTTGAGCTAGGAAATGAGTTACGGTACATGTAATATATGAATCTTGATTGCTTCGACGAGCCGGGTCCAAATTTAGGGTTCGTGTGCCCTAATTCTAAAGTTACGGGTTGTACTCATCAAAGTGGTTATGGGTCGTACTCATCGAAACTTCACCGGCGCGTTCATAGTGTTGTTATTGGGCTTTTGGCTCATTATGGGTTGTGCACCCTAAAAGGTTATGGGTCATAACCGATCCAAATTGGCCCAGACGGGTAAAGAACCCTAGGGTTCAGTATTTAAGTGAGATGGTGGCAGAAACACAAGGGAGATGACAAGAATCTGTTGTTTTTCATTGGAGTGCAATGGGTTTGCTTTTCATTGTTTTATGCTTTGTTTGGTTTTCATTCCATTCAAACATGTTTTGGATTTGTTTTGCTTATGAACATGATGAGTAGCTAAATCGTTCAACTACCTAGGTTTTGATGAATATTGTTTGAATGAAACATTCTCAAATTTGTTTAATTGATTGGCGAATGTTTTAGTAACGGTTTTTCTGTTGTGGTTTTTGACATATATACATGCTGAATTATTAATGATCGTATATCTGTTCCACATGATTCCTTTGGTTAATTAATTGTGTATTAGTTGATCTAGGTTTCGTGTGACTATCGTTGACTTGGTGTTTTTGGTTATATCGGGTGTTTTCTAGGCCAGGTTAGAAACAAGTGTCTGTTATTTAGTGATTTAGTGTTCTACCATTCTTGAGACCGGGAGGAGATAGTATGTCGCTTTGTCTAGATCTTTAGGTGTTCGGTTACGCTGAGACGGGAAGTGATCCATTCCTAGCGCGTCTTTAGGTTCCTAGCGATTCCGAGTCATAAACCCGATAGAAAGACTATTCCTTGCATCCCTTACCCTTTTGAATGTAGTGTTTCTGGTGGGACCGGGAGGATATCCAGATTTCGAGTACTTAGAATTCTTAGTTTAGTGAGACCGGGAGGTGATCTAAACCCCTACACCGGTAAGTTGTACACGCTTTCTTAGGTATGTTATTGCAATTTTGTTGGAGAGACCTGGAGGTGATCTGCATTCCGTAGTGGCTTAAGTTTGCCATATCTTTAGAACCGATAGCTAATCTGTTATTCAAGTTTTTAGAGTTGTGAATTTATCAATAGGATTCTTTACCTAGGTGCCTTTTCTTATCAGACAACTCTTCGAATTTAGTCGTTTCAAGTTTTTCCCACCATCATTCTTTCTCCTACTTTCTTCTTTAGTTGCTTTCGCAGTTGTTAGATAGAAACCAACCCAAGTTCTTGAAAATAGGCTAGGAGTCGATAAAGGCTTAGTTAGCGAACGTTGCAGTATAGTGTCCACGAATTGATATATGGTCTTGCCTACTTGTTACATTGCGACCGGTACACTTGCCGGTTGTGTGTGGTTTAGTTAGTGATTCCATTTTAAAACTTGTTCCGAATTTAATATACACATTTTCACACATCAGCATCGTTGCAAACCAGGGAGCCTCAAACTGTTAAATCACGGAAGGGGAAGAGGAACACAAAAATTGGCTGAGATAAGCCTTGATGTTCTCTTTGGTCAATCAGCAACATCTACCATGAAGCTATAATGGATTCTTGAATTAGCATTAGCAGAGGTTCTAGTCATAATTGTCAGCGGGTTGACACATAACTTCATTTCGGATAAGTTTGTGAGCAATTTAAGGATAACAACACAGTTTAATGCCCTATTCGGTGTCCAGGTCGGGAATACAAATGTTGTAGTCGTGTTTGTAGAAGTGTTGACTTCAGTCAGGTGACCTCCAGATGATTCAAGACCTCTACCCTTTTTGTTTTAGGACGGGTTGATCTGGCAACACTCAATACCATCCATATGTCCCTTACATTCACCATTGATGGTAAGGAATACAAATTGTCGGGGTTACCACCATGACCAACAATCGGCTACCTTCTGACACCTCACTATTGACCCACCGTTAGACCAGGGGAGCACTCTTCTTGAACAGGACTATGTAGTTTTTTCTTATTTCAATCAAGCAAGCCAATTTTAGTTTTTATCATACTCACAACACGGTTGCAAAAAAAAAATATATATATATATATATATATATATATATATATAGGGGAGGGTTCATTGGGGAACACTAAAAAAGTGGGGAACGGGGGAACACTTTTAAAAATTATACTTAACATGTTAAAAAAAATATTTTTCTAAATTTTTTTTTGGCGTTTTTTCTTATAAATACAAGTAGAAACATTTTTGATAAAAAAAATCAAAAACTAAAAATATAAAAAAAATGTTTAAAAAACAGTTATATCTTATAGAATTAACTTAACATGTTAAAAATATTTTTTTTTAAAAACTTTTTCAGCGCTTTTCTTTATAAAAAGGAGGAGAAACTAGTCGAGTAAAAAAAAAAATTTCTAAAAAAAAAAATTTTTAGCCTTTTTTTAAGTGTTTTTTTTTAATATTTTTAGTTTTTGATTTTTTTTATTAAAAATGCTTCTACAAATATATATAAGGAGAAGCGCCGAAAAAGATGTTTAAAAAATTAATTTTTAACATGTTAAGTTAAATTTTTAAGAGTGTTCCCCGGTTCCCCACTTTTTTAGTGTTCCCCAATGAACCTCACACTATATATATATATATATATATATATATATATAAAGTATATCATACATTACGGCTTAACGTACTTCATGTACGACAACGTGCGTGATTTGTTCTATAACATGCGTGATTAATGTTTTCAATATGCGTGATTATTGTGTTTCAACATGCGTGATTTTGGATTTTTTAGTTATAACGTGCGTTATTTTAAAACGAACGTGCGTAATTACATGTCGTACGTGATGTACGTTAAGCCGTAATGTAC
The DNA here is from genome assembly GCA_030545235.1 of Helianthus tuberosus. Classification (NCBI taxonomy): domain Eukaryota; kingdom Viridiplantae; phylum Streptophyta; class Magnoliopsida; order Asterales; family Asteraceae; genus Helianthus; species Helianthus tuberosus. The sequence goes on along the minus strand of CM060429.1, from coordinate 54,869,517 downwards.
GTTAAGCCGTAATGTACGTTAACCTTCCTCTATATATATATATATATATATATATATATATATAGCAACATTGGGAGGAGTTCATGCGAGAACCACCCTTATTGCGAGAACCGCGAGAACCAATGTGAACACAACCTAAAATAGCTAAAAAAATCTAAAAAAAACCTAACCCCCCCCCCCCCCCCCCCCCCAAGCTAAAATGCTAAAAACTAAACCCCCAAAAAACCTAAAAAAATCTTAAAAATTTTTTTTTTTTTTTTAATATTTTTTATGCTCAAATCGCTACTTTTAGTGGCCAAAAAATATTTTTAATTTTTTTTTTTGCTTTGAAAAGTAGCGATTTTTATATAAAAAATATTTAAAAAAAAACAAAATTTGCGTGATTTTTAGCTATTTTTAGGCATTTTTTATTGTGTTCACATTGGTTCTCGCAATAAGAGGTGGTTCTCGCATGATCTTCTCCCTAGCAACATTATACTATGAATTTTATTGAACATTGTACTTTAAAAGTTATAAAAGAACAGATGTGCTCAAAATTAATTATAATTATAATAAGAAAATATATAAAAATATGAGGTTTAAAAAAATAAAAATTGTATGCACTATTCATAGCCAACGTTTTTAGTAGGTACGGAAAACTATGAGATTTATACTCTTCGTATAGGTTGTTTCACACAAAGGTAAAATGATCAGTTGAAGCATATACTTGCACGTTTATCTGATACAATTGACATTATAGGATTATAAGAAAAACAAGACATGTTAATAAGCTGTAATGTCCAATAGAAACATGGACTTTTGTTAGTCTAAGAGTTCAGTTGTATCTTGCTCCATAATCGTCCATTAAGTATTCAAATAATCCATGGAACCATTAAAAGCATCGCAAAACACTTGGATTAAAAAACCGAATATTAGAAGTTGAAGATACCAATACAAAGAAGCTATATCCCACCCAATATGGACCATAGAATTCATTTAACTACCCATTATATATACAAAATAAACCAAGTTATCTAAATTTATATCAGAAAAAAAAGGAGAATAAAGGAAGAAAGTATTAAGGTTGCATGATTGATTCGATGCACTTTGTCCTTTGTTTTTGTTTTGTTTCATCTCAACTCAAGCAGATATAAATTTTCACACGTGCGCATTCTGAAGATGCTTTGCAGCTTCAGGCAACTAAACATTTGTGAAAACCGCAAACCATTTGCCCGTTTAGATCAAGGCGGAATTACCTGTTTTGAACCGAAACCCGTGTTGCGGGTCCTTTGGAGGCGGATTTGAGATGGTGGTGGACCAAGAATACCTGAAGTTGGATCAGAAGGTGTGGCATGGCGGGAATTTGTATCTGATTCAGCTCGCCGCCTCCTTTTCCATGCTTCAAATTTTTCCGTATCTACTAACCCTTTGTTAAGTAGGGTAGATGATTGACTCTTCCCGTTTATGTGGGATGATGATGATCCCGCAGCCTCCTTTTCTTGTTTGAGTTTGGAATATATTTGATGAAGTTTGGGCCCCGATAAATTTGAGAAGGTTGAGACGTAGTTCCATAGCCGTGTTGTCATCCCTGTCAAACAAATCCAACCATTATGACATCCCGTATATAATAAGTTGTTGCTAGGTGAATACTTTTCAACCCACTTATGAATGGGTTCGATTTGGTTTGTGTTTGTGTTTAAGTCTAACGTGCCAAATGGGTAGTAATCTAAAGTCTAAACACTGAAATGGGTTTAAACTTCACCTAAAGTGCATTTTTTATACTGTATGCAACTTCTATGATTGTTTTACTTAATATAATTACAAAAATGCTTGATAAATTATAAATAATAATAATAATTATAATATAATAATAATAATAAATGCTTGTGGCTCAATCCAACCCAACCCAACCCGATTATAATGAAAATTGCTTGTTTGACCCATGTAATCATGCCACTGAGTCCTGCTCTAGTTCAATAGATTGGAAAGAAATGGTATGCCTAGGTGTGGCTACTTAGAACACACAGAGTATGATGACCTAAGAATCACAATGCTATGCATAAAAAAGAAAATATTACTTTCTTGTTTCGATGGATCAGCCTCGTGGTCGATAACAATTTGATCAATCCTGTTCCCAAGAACCTGCAGATAGTTTCTGATTCTTGAAAGCACCTGGAGGCAATAAAAAAAGTTAAACCGCTGGGTATGAACCATTTTCATGAAATGAAATCGGTTAATTTTAAGTTTGCTTATGGGTTCATTTGGGTCTACAGATTGGTCTATTCAAATTATACAATGGATCAAAGTGTGTCACTATTACAGAACTTGCCAACTCAAAACGGGTCCAAACAAGCGAGCACTAACCTTGGTTTAAAAAAAGCGCGAAGCGCTCCGAAGCGTTTTGGTTCCAAAAGCTTTAAGCGAAGCTTCAAGCGCGAAGCGAGAGCTTCACGTATACGAAGCGCTCAAAATTAAAAAAAAAATATATATATATATATATATATATATATATTTTACACATCAATATGACCTATTCTACTTGTTAATCAATAACAAACACAAAAACATGATTAAAAAACACACTTAACACATAAAAAACATAGTTAAAACATAAATTAAAGTCGAAACACACTTAGGGTAAAGAAACAGGCCTCATTTAACCCTATTTAAGACTGTTGGGCTTAAAAAATGGCCCAAATGTGACCTGATTGGGCTGAAGCGTCGCTTCAAACCATCATCGCTTCGCGCTTAAAGCTCGCTTCACAGCGCTTCACGTAATGTAACGCTTCAGACCAAAAAAAGCGATGTTTCCAGCGCTTCAGCGCTTCACGCTTAAAGCTCGCTTTAAGCGCGCTTTTTTAAAACACAGGCACTAACCACCACCTACTAGTGCCACAGTCACCGCCGCTGCCCAAATGGAAACAGCCCGCTTTGACCCAAACCCATTTCGACCCATTACCTAACCCGACCGTTTTGCTACATCCTGGCATATGATAAGAATGAGTTAAAGAATAGTGTGAACCTTTTCTTTAGGAAGATCAGCACTAGTGGTTTGCAACCTGTGAAGACGCTCAAGTGTCTTTTTTTCATCAATCAAGACATCTTCACACCATTCCATCCATTTAACTTCCTTGAACTGCTCATACACTTGTTCATTGTCAGACATCTCACCTTCCTCTTAACCAAAGCATTCTCCTTGTGCGCGCGTGTCAGTTTTAATTTATTCATTGGCTCTGCTTTTGCTTTGCTACGAGAAACTGGCATGTTTGGAAGATGATCTTTCTGCTTTTAGAACCCTTTCGCCCACCTTTGGCCCCGAGGTTTTCCCACCAACAGCAACAAGTTCCATTTCAAGAAGTTGAGAAGCCCTTTCTTTTAACTGGGGAGCTCGTGGTAGGAAGGTTCGTGATGCTGAAGTTCCATGGGGGCAATCTTTTTCGAAAGACCGAGCTTTTCATCTAACCTTATCTTTTCCCAGTTCCCAAACCCATGATAGTGAATCCCCAATAGCAATCTAGCATCATCCTCTGACAGCAAACATCAAGGGCTAATATTACAACTAGAGAAGAATAACCCGAGAATCATAAAGGCATCGTATAACTTACTTTTGGTTCCACCCACAACCTTTAGACCAGGTAGCAGGTTTGAGGTACATCAAAGCCTGAAACTGTGAGATGGGATCATTGTTAGCGGTTAATCCGCTTGGACAGAAGTTGAAGCTCCTCAACACGACTTAATAAATCATCTGCCTTCACTGGAACACCAAAAAAATCCAACAGGGGTCCCTACACGTGACAGCAAGCCAGGTGTCAGTTAAAATTATTAACCAACAATCTGAATCTGAAATCTCGTATATAATGAATGACAACCTTTGGGTCCAGGCTTCCTACATTAACTGCTTCTCTGCATCCCTCTATCAGTATATCAAAAAGTTCAATCTGAGTTTCTACAGGAGCAGCTTCACAGACCCACCCACTTCGGCTGCAATTAAGCTAATTTGACTATCATTACCGTACTTCTTGACCGCACGGAAAAAACGAGTAGCATCTCTCTTTGGCAAGGTCCCATAGGACCAGCCTCTTACTTGAGCAGAAGCTCCTTCAAGTGGTGGGGGCAAATAACTAGAATGATCAGCAGCATTTCTCCTCTTTGTGGCCCTCTCATGAGATTCAACACCCTTCTTTTTCCTTTTGTTCACCCGTTCTGGTGGGATGACCTCAGCATAACTCTTGCTGTTTCTTGCAGCTCGAGGGGCTAGAGCTTCCTATATTACAGAAAGAAAATTCCGTTAAATTGGTAGTCTCAGATACATCCTTCAGAATATAAGTTATAACAATAATAACTAGCCAAGAGAAGTAAAACAATCTTATCATCTTGTTAACGGAGACAAAACTATACGTGTTGGATCAGGACCTTCCCTCAAGAGTCAAAATAGATAATCATTTCTGAAACAATTTTTATCTTAGTGTTGTCATTTATAATCACAAAGATCGTATTATTTCAATTATATCTATTAAAAAATGATTTAGGAGGTTTTATGCATTGAGATACACTTTTGGAGACCCATTTCCTTCTTAGCTAATTTCTTTTATTTACCAGTTTGATACGTAACATAACCCTAATCATTCCATTCATAACTAAATGTGAATACCTCAGCCTGTGAAACAGCATCAGGTTTTATCCATCGACTCCAAAAACTCCCATCATCTTCAGCAGATGCAAAATTAGCAACCTGTAAACATAGTAGAAGATGACAAATGCAATGGTAAATCTATATACACAGAACACAGTAAATAATGTCATATTTAAGAAACAATCCGAAAATTATATAAATCGTGAACTGCCAAATTATGTATCTAAAATTATGCTTGCCTTAAATGCACTCAGTAATTCATGCCCTTTTTCATCCTCCGCTCCCTTTTGTTCGACCTTTTCTGCTCTTTCGAGAATTTCATCAATGTCCATGCTCAAAAGCCTCTTTTTGTTTTCTTCATCGTTTTTCTCTTCTTTAAACAGCTCCTCTGCCCCAAAGCGCAAAATAGCTGATAGCTCATTCTGTTGCAATAAAAAAAAAATTTTAAGAGGTTATATAAATAAATATCAACACCTTTAATACAAAAGCTTTTTCGAGAGGTACTGCTGATGAATACCTTGTCAAAGGTACTCGCTTTTTTTGCTTCTTTCTTCTCCAATCTTCCCTCCGCATTTAGTTTCTGAATGACCAAATGGTCAAGTACCTAGTGATACAATGGACAGAATTCATAATAGAACCGAGCTGAGAAGTGATACAATGGACAGTTAAATGATTACAAAATAACCAATAGGTTATATACCATTTTCTTTTTAGCACGTTCCAAGATGTCTTCCTCAACACTTTTGCTAGTCACGAACCTATAAATATTAACCACTTCTTGTTGTCCAATCCTGTGAGCTCTGCTCATTGCCTAACAAAAGTCATGAAATCAGTATGTAACAAACATCCATCAGATATGCAATCTAAAAATAGAGATAGATATCATACAGTCCCAAACCTGCAGATCATTCTGAGGGTTCCAGTCCGAATCAAATATGATGACAGTATCTGCTGTGGCAAGATTGATACCTAAACCACCAGCTCGAGTGGAAAGAAGAAAACAAAAATCATCGCTACCAGGTGCGTTAAAATGGTCCATAGCCTGGTGGCGCACCTCAGCCTTTGTACTCCCGTCAAGCCTCTGATACTTGAACCCTTTAATTGACAAATATTCTGCAAGAATGTCCAACATCCTCACCATCTGAATATTAAAAAAAAGATCAGCCAATAAAAACCATACAAACTTAATTTGATATATATAATAAGTTGAAAAACTACAAGATGGCTTGTTGCATCTAACACAAGTCAACACAAAAGGCTTTGACTATTCAAGATTGATTTTGTGAATCATGTAAGAGGACGTTGCTTATGATATTTGACTATCTCCAAAACACAAGCTTAAACCCTATAAATCATAAAACAAGCCACCTGTCCAACATGCCCATTCCTCACAAAAGCAGTTGAAATACCTGCGAAAATATTAAAACCCGGTGATTTGTCTCGTGCAATCGGTCAAGAAGCTTGTCAAGGATAACAAGCTTTCCACTGCTAAGAATTATTCTTTCAAGTTTACTGCTGCCTGTAATACTAGAGTCTCCACCATAACCATGGTCCGCGCTCTCAAAGAGGAAAGGATGATTACAACATTTCTTCAACTCTACCACAATGTTCAAAAGAGAAACCTGCACGGTTACAAATTAATTATTTCAAGAAAGAAGTCAATCAATTTGAGTACATGAATTAACAAATTTATACATAAAAATGGCATTGCTAGGCAAAAACCATAAAACCTACCTGATTTCCACGTACACCTTTGTTCAAGTCATGAAAGTTGCGTTCCAAAATCCACTTGTAATACCTGAATAAAAACAAAGGATGTCACTGTGAGGCTAAAAACTGACGGATAAAAACCATTAAGAACACAGTAAAATGAAAGAGAATATTACTGTTTCTGTAGCGGAGACATCTCAACCCTGAGAACTCGCTCGATCTTTGGGGGCAAGGACTTCTCAACATCTTTAATAACTCTTCGCAGAATGTGAGGTCTCAGTTCCATATGAAGATTAGCAAGCTATTGAAACAAAAACTCACACTTCAGTCACCGTGTTTATCTCACACACAGCATGTCAAGATTAATAAGCCTACTAATAAAGTTGATCGCTACCTCAATTTCATCAAATGAACCAAGGTTCTTGTAATTTTGAACAAACTCGTCCTTACTGTGAAATTTATCCGAGTCCAGAAAGTGAAGTAAGGCCCTATCCAAAAAAAATATTAATCCACTAAATTCTGAAATCGTTGAAGAGAATAATTTCAGGGGGTACCAGTAATAAGAAGCTTGTTCTTATTACTAAATAAGAACAATTTCAGGGCGCAATTGTACTAAATAACACTCGTAGCCAAACAAAAAAGTTAAAAAAAGTTACCATAGTTCTTCTACACTATTCTGCAGGGGGGTACCAGTAATAAGAAGCTTGTTCTTGGTGCTGAATTCCTGTGAAATAAGATTTGATTAAATAAGAAACAAGAACTGTCATGTCGCCAATAAGAACCAATAACACGAGAGTACCTTAAGTGTTGTATACAATGAAGCTTCACTGTTTTTTAATCTATGTGCTTCATCAACCATAAGATAGTTCCAATTTATTTTAGAGAGCACAGTCCTATCCTTCAACAAAACTTCGTATGTAGTTAACAGAGCATCAAACTTCGTACCCTTGCCAGTCTTTTCAGAGAAAAATTCATACTGCTGACAAACCTTTAACCCAACAGAAAACATTTAGAACAAAAAATATACCACCAGGAAAGTATAGTTGGCCGGTTACAGAAACATCAAGATGCAGCATATAAAATTTTTCATTAAAATACTTTAATGCAGAAAATATAGTTGGCCAGTTACAGAAACATCAAGATGCAGCATATATACACATATATAGGGGAAGGTTCAAATGAGACGCTAAATATTGCGAGAACCGTGAGAACAAATGGAAAAAAACCGCGAGAAATTGATCAAAAACAATTCAAATTCAAAATTTCTTTTTACACTTATCATTATTATTCGAATACAATATTAGAGTTTAAATTTACACGTTTAAATTTACATGCACTCGTAAATAAAGATAATTTACACGTGTAATTTTGCCATTTACACGTGTAAATTTGTTGTATTTACACATGTGTAAAAAAAACTTATTACGAGTGATTTTAAAAGGTAAGATGAATTATTTAAAGAGTAAATTCTTTTTCTAATGTTGTATTTTAATTATAGTGAGGTTTGTATTTAAAAAAAAATTGAATTTGATTGGTTTTCTCCTTCTTTCTCACGGTTCTCACAATATTTAGCGTTCTCAAGAAAACCCTCCCCTGTATGTATATTGCGAGAACCATGAGAACCAATGAGAAAACCGATCAAAATCGTTTTTTTAATACAAACCTCATTATAATTAAAATACAACATTAAAAAAGAATTTACTCTTTAAATAATTCATCTCTCCTTTCAAAATCACTCTTAATAAGTTTTTTACAGATGTGTAAATACAACTAATTTACACATGTGTAAATGGCAAACTTACACATGTTCAAAATTTTCTTTATTTACGAATACATGTAAATTTAAATGTGTAAATTTAATTTCTAATATTGTATTCGAATAATAATGATAAGTGTAAAAAGAAATTTTGTATTTGAATCGTTTTTGACCACGTTCTCGTGGTTTTTTTCATTCGTTCTCACGGTTCTCGCAATATTTCGTGTTCTCATTTAAACCCTCTATATATAGGGGAGGGTTATCTTGAGAACGCTAAATATTGCGAGAAGCGTGAGAACGAATGAGAAAAGCAATCAAAACCGAATTTTTTTAATACAAACCTCATTCTAATTAAAATACATCAAAAAGAATTCACAACGTCAAATAATTCATTTCTCCTCTCAAAATCACTCTTACTAGATTTTTTACACATGTGTAAATATAACAAATTTACACATGTGTAAATGACAAACACATGTGTAAATTTTCGTTATTTACGAATTCACGTAAATTTTCGTTATTTACGAACTCACGTAAATTTAAACGTGTGAATTTAATTTCTAACATTGTATATGAATAATAATGACAAGTGTAAAAAAAAATTTTGAATTTGAATTGTTTTTTACCAAGTTCTCGTGGTTTTTTTGTTCGTTCTCACGGTTCTCGCGATATTTAGCGTTCTCATTTAAACCCTCCCCTATATATATATATATATACCTATAGGACAAAGATCCATTAGGAACCACCTCTTATTGCGAGAACCGCGAGAACCAATGTGAACACAACCAAAAATGCCTAAAAATAGCTAAAAATCACACAAAAAAAAAAAAAAAATTTAATATTTTTTATAAAAAAATCGCTGCTTTTCGAAGCCAAAAAAAAAAATTTTTTTAAAATTCTTTTTTAAAAAAAATTTTTTTTTTTTTTTTTTGCTTCTAAAAGTAGCGATTTTAACATAAAAAATATTTTTAAAAAAAAATTTATATTTTTTTTAGATTTTTTGGGGGTTTAGTTTTTAGCATTTTAGCTTGGGGGGGGGGGGGGGGGGGGGGGGGTTAGGTTTTTTTAGCTATTTTAGGTTGTGTTCACATTGGTTCTCGCAATAAGGGTGGTTCTCGCATGAACCTTACCCTATACCTATATATATATATATAGGTTAGCATATTCTCAATGAAAATCTTAGATTCATATGACCACCACTCATCTTAAATATTGTATTCCGAGAAAGACTTTACCAGAAAAAGAAACAAAAATTTATCATTTGATATGATAGCATTAACACATAGTCACAAACATGTAGTCAGTCACATCTGAGATGATAAAAATCATCTTTCCTAAACAATATTACAAATTTCTCTCAAGCCACATCAATAAAGCCAAATCTCTTGATCATGGAATTCAAATATGGTCTCCGTTCGCATATTTTAACAAGGAAAATGAGGCATTATATTCAGTAATCACTAGCTTCTTCAAGAAATATCACACTACAACATCATATAGCTGCAATGTGTGTATCATTCTTTGTACATACGGCTTCTTGAGAATGAAAAAGCACAGTACCCTCAACAGGATGAGCCTCTAGTAACTAAGTACTAAGTAACGATCATAAAAAATATCTTTTTATATGCGTGAATGAAACAGAAAGTTATCAAAGTGATTTGAGGTTACATCATGGAAATCAATGAAACAACTTCAACCAAAATCACGATCATGCAGCATCCTAATCTAGTAAAATTTTAACTATATGAAACTTCAAAGTAAAAAAATACATACCTCTCGGCTTGCACGAGTCCCAACATATATGATTACGTTCATATTAGGAAGCCACTTCCTAAATTCCTTGGCCCAATTTGACAAAGTCGATAGAGGTACAACAACAAGAAATGGGCCACGAATCTTTTGAGCATTCTGTGGGAACAATAAGAAAATAACCAAATATGACAAGTAGTTCCAGTTAATGTATAGACAAAAGAGAAACCACAGTGAATGTATAACAACCTGCAAAAAACCAAGCATAGAAACTGACTGAACAGTCTTCCCAAGGCCCATTTCATCAGCTAATATGACATTAGTATCGTTTCTCCAACTGCACCGTAAAATAAAATTATAAGCAGAAGTGCCCAACTCCAGAAGAAACACACTATAAGGTGCTATCTACTTTATTTTGACAAAAACATACCTGTTAACAAGAAAATTCAAGCCATCAAGCTGATAATCTCTAAGTTTACCACCTTTTAACCACTCAGGCTGTTGCTCGAGCTTTCTCAAACTTGCTATAAGTGAATAAATAAATAATATTGACCAAAAAGTATAGTTGATAAGTCAGAAAAGAAATACAAAAGTCACATGATAATATACAACAACAACCACCAAACCCAGTAAATCCCACAAATAACAAAGCCATCGATAGGGTCTGGGGAGGGTGAGATGTAGGCAAACCTTACCTCTATCCCTAGAGATAGAGAGGCTGCTTCCAGTGAGACCCACGGCTCCAAAGATCACAACAGACAACTAAAATATATCATAATTAAAATAGACCATGAGGAGTATATCTATATAGAGCTACCAATAACAACAGTTTTGAAAAGGTATATGGTACAAATAAACAAAATCATAACAACCTATAAACTTTGCTACCAAAAACCAACTTACGTAAATTCCACCTAATATGTATGCAAATATAGGATCCAATGACACTCCTAAGACGAAAACGGTCCCCTCCCTAAAAGTCCTTAACCTTAATCTTACGTCTCCAAGAACTCCTATCATGGACCATGTCCTCAGAGAGGTGCAACCCTATTAAAGCTAGCCTAATCTGCTCATTCCAAGTCAATTTGGGTCTACCTCTACTCCTCCTCCCCTCCACAATGAGGTTTTCCACCGCTCTAACTGGCTCTGACATATGCCTCCTCTTCACATGCCTAAACCATCCCAATCTCCCTTCCTTATTTTATCTGATATACTAGCTACTCCAAACCTTGCCCTAAATACCTCATTTCGTATCCGGTCTAACCTTGTGTGTCCACACATCCACCTTAGCATCCTCATCTCCACCACCTCCATCTTGCGAGCTTGTGTTTTCTTGATACCCCAACAGTCTGTCCCGTACAACATAGCAGGTCTGATAGCAATCTTATAAAATTTCCCCTTTAATTTAATTTCGTTTGAAACCTCCTGTCACACAAAACCCCCGCGGTTGCTCGCCACCTACACCACCCAACCTGAATGCGATGTAATACGTCACTATCTATCTCCCCTTCCCTTTATAAAAAGGATCCTAAATACTTGAACTTGGTCACTTGCGGGACCACTTGACCCTCAATGGTAATCTCGGTGTCCTCATCATTGGCTACGCCAAATAAAGTCACAGTACATGTGCTCGGTTTTAGATCGACTAATCCTTAACCCTTTGCCCTCTAGCGCTGACCTCCACTCTTCTAACCTAGCATTCAAGATTTGTTTACTCTCTGCAACTAACACAATATCATCTGCAAAAAACAAGCACCACGGAACCGTCTCCTGAATCAATTTTGACAACTCATCTAAGATGATAATATATAGGAAACTATTTATTATGAGTAAGCCCATCATGTCATATACAGTCAGCCTATATGTATATCACTAAACAAACTTACTTTCCTAATAGTATTATGTTTTTTATTATCATATAACATCTATGCCTGTGTGGTTGATAACCCATCAGATCTTTCATCATTTTTTTCTTTTCTTGTTATTTTGATTTAATTCGTAATACCAAGTTTTCTAGAAAATACACCATCCTTACACACATCATTAACCTAATTAGCAATCATTAGGTTTCTTGATAAGACCAAAAGAACACCAGTAGACAGACTGACAGAGGTGTCATAGTGGACGAAGCAGGAGTGATGATGTCATCCATCAAATGACAAGAACAGACTTCAACAGAGAATATTGTGTTCCGGTCACCGGTAGTCAGCACAGGAAAGTATATGTAGAACTACCGCATCAAAAATCATGCCCTCCTAATTTCAACATCATAAAGCAGCAGAATAAAAAATACTTCACCCACTAAAAGAAACTCGATAAGCATAAGTCCGAAACCGTTGTTACTTGTGATACATATACAATAGAGACTACACTTCCATACAAACATAATTCTCACAAGTCAATGACTCCATAAATAATATGTGTCAAGGTTACAGCAATGTTTTCAGGACCGGACCGGAGGTTGACCCGATCGCCTTACAGGGTCAAAGGTCGGACCGGCCCAACCGGTTCGACCGGATTTATGACCCGGATTACGTCATAAATTATATAAAAATATATATAAAATATAGAGATCACTTGGCCTTTAATCAGTGGCGGACCTAGAATTTTTTTTCATGGGGGGGCGGAATTTTGGGGTGTTGGTGTCTATCGCCAAAAAATAATAAAAAATTGGTTTAGTTCGGGTTGGGTCGGGTAAAACTTGCTGTGTCGGCCAAAACTAATGTGTCTTTTTGTATGAACGTAAATCTATATTAAAATGTGATTTTTTTAAACTCATAATATTAAAATATGAACTAAATAGAACTAGTTATAAATTACAAAAACTAATTTAATAATGACAAAAAACAATCGAGAAGTGAAAAAAGATAATATATGGTGAGATTGAATTTTTATGCTCACAGCCATAATTGATAGTCTATATAAATATTCTTTTAAATATAAATTTATCACAACTCCCATCAAATCTCGTGGACCATATTTAGTTTATCTTCCCCATAAAACAAAAGCATATTATCAAATTTAAATCAGTATCTTCTTTCATCTCCTTCCTCTCTCTCTTTTGCAGAGCTCGCCGGAAATATTCAGATGGCGTTCACTTTTTATTTTTTTCAGTCAAATTAGACGAACCGACCCGACCTTAACTAGACGAACCGCCGGCCCGACCTCCGGGTCTATGTTGAAACGGGTCAAATGCAAGAACCGGCCCGGTGATGCTTCCGGCTCCCGGCCGGCCCGATCCGGGTTTAAAAATATTGGGTTACAGCCAGATGTTTTTTAAGATGTCATGTTCTTTTGTCGTTCTCCGATTCACGTGTGTGGTAACTTATTAAGTTATTATACCGTCTCTTGTGACCAAACTACATATTGCATACCTTTGTAATTAATTATATTCACTTAATAACATTAATCCTCTTGCCTTTGAGTATATAGCTAGCTTCATGTGTCTGTGTCCTATAAAAGGTGTTCCACACTTCCACTAAAATCTTTTTGCTTTCCACTTCTAGGGTTTTTCTATTACTTTCAAGTAGGGAAATATACATGACGTCAATACTACTGCAATATGAACATTAACTAATGCAAACAAATAACAAATCAGGTCTTCATATCATTAAATATAACTGACGTGCAATCTCCAAATATCTAAGGCGGTATAATTGGCTCAGGTTTGATATCAAAAATATTTTGAGTTGTGATTTTAGTTCACAATATACAAATACTCGAGGACACACATATAATTGTATACATTAGAGTTTAGGAAATGAACTGTGAATTTATTAGTTAAGAAAAATCTCAAACCTGATCTAGTTAAAAACAAACCAAAGTCAAAACTCAAAACGCTCATTTGTTATGTAGTGCAGAGGTAATGACTCGTAAAATGCTTTAGTTACCAAATTTGGAGTTGTAATCTTAGTTCAGAATATACAACATACCTTTACTATTTCTTCGCTGGAAATCTACCATCTTTCCCTGATTAGCTGTCAGGGCAGCTTCACGAGCCTGCATCCAAACTTGAAAATTTGAGAACCTTAAATACTAAAAACATTTTTCAAACATGCTAGATAGATGGCCAATATAAAACGGAACACGGGTTAGGTTCAAACACAATTAGAACATGAGATTATATCGCAACTTCCGTGATAGTAACTTTAAATGAAGATATTTAGCTGTAGTATGAAACAATAGAAACTTTAGTGTCTGACTCACGAGCAAAAAAAATAAATCTTTTATAAAACATAAATTATCAAATTTGGCATAATGAGTACATACATCTTAAAAAAGGTACCTTATATTCATCAATAGCTGCCTGAGCAAAAGCAATATCAACAAACTTCTCCCTGAAGATGTCATACAACACCAAATATAAGCATTCCGGCAACTGATCCCCAAATTATATCTACTAAAGACTCCTTGACTTCGAATGCAAAGCCAAAAGGTTATAAAAAGCAGAGACCTCCCCACTTATGTAAAACATTACACATATCATTCCTTTTTCACATGTATATAAGCTATGAACAAGAACCAACATATTTAGGCAATTACTATAACCAATTACCAACATACAAAACATTATCCATATATGTAAGCAAAACAAAATAATATTCCACTCCCATTCCCATATATGGATGTGAATTTATTTAAATTCTAAGTGTTAAACAAAAGGAAACATAAATATGCAGCACTGTTATTAAGGGTAACAAACGAGCAGACTAATCGGTTACTAATCAAATATCTTAAACACATACTTGTACTTAACCTTGCATCTAAATTGAAGTAAACCATATGGACCATAAAGAGTTACAAAATTTATGTTAGCATAGATAAAAATTAGTAAATGAACTTAAAAGAGTGACTCTCATTTGTTCAAACAAAAGCACTCCTGTCTCTTGAAAATTACAGTAAAAAACATAAATATGCTAAATTCCATGTTACACGATGAATAAATAAATAAATAAAACATCTACATACCATGTAGCTTCAGCATAAGAGAGACCTTGCCACTTGACCAAATATTCTGGTGTTCCAGACCCTTCTTTGCTGAGTCTATCAGCAATTATCCGCTCCACCTAATTGGGTCAGTTGAAAATCTGAGGCAAAGAAAGTAGAAAAGAATAATGCAATAGAACACGAGGATCACATAAAATGTCAAACCTGACAATTCTGCTTGATAAGATCCAAATCCATCTCCTTGCTCACATCGATTACCTCAATCTACGTAGTGAAAACAAAACTAGATATTTAAGACACTCCTCAAAACTAGATAGCTGCTACAAGAACATTATAACAAAAGGTCTCAATTTTACGGTATGATAAGGAGGTAGCTGCCAATATATATAATCAAGTTTCACAAGTGAGATTTTTCAGTTTCGTAAATCTACACTACAAAGGGGACTCTCAATATTATGTAATCGTGTTTCTGCTATATCCTTGTGAACAGTAACAACTTTCACCTTAAATAGGTAACTACAAGTTAAGGTTTGGTGTCTTACACAACATTAAGTGCCTCTTGCTTGCTTATACATCAAACAAAATTAAGATAAACAGACAAAGAAGGGAAGAGATTAACTGAGAACAAAAAGAAGGGAAAATTTTTCAGGCGGTGTCCTTTGGCACGAAAATTGATGAATTTTGTACTTAATGTTTCAAAATCTTGCACGTTACGTCCTTTGGCCCTAATCTAGTTAGTTTTTCTTGTTAAATCTGATCATGTGGACCCCCATATAAGGGTATTGTTGTCTTTTCACATCTTAATATATTAAAAAACCTTTTTTGTAAAATATATAAATCCACTCCTCCCTTCCTACCCATACTATTCTTTCTCTCTAAAAACCCACCATCCACCACTCCCTTGTCGTCACCAACCCACCATCATCAACTGCATCTCAACAATCCACCACTCTCCTCAGCCTTCAAATATAAATCTAGAGAGAGAGTGAGATAGAGAGATAAACCGAGAGAGAGACTAGAGAGAGACAGTCAGATGGAGAGAGTGGGTGGTGGTAACAGGAGAGTCCTAAAAGCATGAAATAAAATTATATGCTGCGCCTATCCACATCATTGAACTAATCTACCGGAAAGCTGTATCTCTGTTTTGAGATTAACCATCCTCAAACTGTTATTAATGTTTTGGCAACAAACCATCTAGTTTCAAGTATTATTAAAAAGAACGAAGGTAAGTTAACATGTGATTGCAAGGATGAACTAACTTCTAGATATTCTGCTATGTGTTTGACATGCTTTTATATATATTTTGTGTCCTTAATAAACTCTCCTCAAATGAGTTTGAACAGTATCCTCATTATAAACCAGTTTATAACAAAAATACAAGGAACATACATTGAAGTTTAATTTTATTTGTTCCTTCTGAATCTTTATTGCCATTGAGGTTCTTTAACAGCCTTTAAGGATAACTTCTCTGTGTTGAAGTGAGCATATTCAGGCATTGAATAAGCGGATTAGCACAATTGCACATTAACACTAGCATGTGCAATTTCAGTGTAGCTGCATATTCATGGCTGGGGGTGTGTATGTACTATGGTAAATGATCAGTTATTGATTCCAGCTGGAGTAAAAAAAACGGCTTCCTTTACCAAGATGTGGAGAGAGTGATTTGTGGTAGCTGGTGAAGGCTGAGGTGGGATGGGTGGGGGCGGTGAAGGCTAAGGTGTGGTGGGTGGGGTGGCGGTGAAGGCTGAGGTGGGGTGGATGGGGGCGGTGAAGGGTTGTGGGTGGCGGGTGGTTGTGGTGGTGGTGAGAGGTGGTGAGAGGCGAGAGGCGGTGGTGGTGGTGGGTGAAGTTTGAGAGTTGTAGAGAGAGAGAGTTTAGAGATAATAATAATAATAATAATAATAATAATAATAATAATAATAATAATTTTTAAAAGTATTTTGTTTTAATTTTTATATAATATTAAATGAATGGGTAAAAAGACTAAACTACCCCTGTTTGACCAAATTTAACAAGAAAAACAAACTGGGTTAGGGTCAAAGGGTGTAATGTGCATGATTTCGAAACATTAAGTACAAAACTCGTCAATTTTCGCGCCAAAGGACACCGCCTGAAAAATGGTGTAATTTTCCCAAAAAGAATGATGGTCAACATTACCTCCTCACGAGACACTTTTCTTCTGTAATTGATATCCTCCGTTACCCTTTTAGTGTAATTCAGAACTTTCTTAAAGCCACTCAACTGATCATCAACAAAAAGGTACAAGTTTCCATAAAGAATATCAAACACCATATTATATCAAGAAAACAAATCAAAAAATACACAGACTAAAAACTTACTGTTTGTAAATCCGAATATGATTTCCATTGGCAATGCAAATGTGATTGACCTTTCCATTTGATAAAAAATTCAATCTCATTCCAATCTGGTTCCGAGTCAAATAAATGGCTCAACAATAAAGGCTCTGTTGATTTGTTGTTCCGTTGAGCTTCTTCAGCCATTCCTTTTGGCTGATGCCATAGCACTTTCTCAATAGTGTCACGATCTTCCTCTTCATTTCCCTCCTTACCTCGCAAACAATAAACACATTATGAAAAGCAATATAAAATGAGAGTACCACATCAAGAAAGCATAAGAAAAGGAAGGAAACATTGATAGCTACACGCTACACACCATATAACCCCAGAAAACCCTACTAAATTGAAGAAATCAGAAAGTAATTAAAAAGAACTATTATTCAAACACCATTTATTCGACTTTCCAACTTCCAAGTGCATGACTATAAATAGCTTAAGTCTCGATGTAAAGCATTTACTGGCCAAGATCAATGTGTCTAAACACATATGTTTGAGCACATCACCACCAGGCATATCATAGCATAGTGTTACATTGAGGTACAAGTATAACCATGACATGAACTTGTACACCTTGAAAGTAGCAAACCACCACCAATTATCAGTAGTACATCAAGAGTACAAGTAATTTCATGATACAACCTCCATCCACTAGCCCAACTTGAAAAGAAAGCCACAAGTTTTTGTTAGGCGCATTAGCGGTATGTATTGTTAAATAAGTAACTATTCAATAATTCTATAATCTTAATAGATTAGAACAAAAAAACTCATAGACGGGAGAATGTACGAGTGGAGAATAAGAGAAATATCATAATTTTTAGATGAAAAACCACATAAACTGTTCATTTGTGTTTTTGTTTGTATAAAAGTGTCCAGGTCATACCAAATGTTTATGAATAAAACTATTCTTAGACAGTTTTCAACCTACATCTATGCACATAATTTTACAGCGTTTGAACTCAAAGCCAACTCTGACCCAAAAACTAGGGCTGGCAATTGGGTACCTGTTAAGACACGATTAGACATGTTTGACTGAAAAATACACCCTTTGACTTTTTTAATTTTTAAAATAATTAAAATTACAATGTTAGGATCTATCATTTATTCATCTTTGTACATAAAACATAAAACTGTTTTATAAACATGAGGTAGAAAGTAGTTAAACGAGTCGTAATCATGTTTGAAACTTATGTTGTGCGCGCCGTCAGAAACCTGTTAAACCTGTTAAGACACGATTTGCCAGCCTTACCAAAAACAACTTGCTCAATGGACCTCAAAATAGATCTATATATCAAATGAAGCATTTAGAATTATGTAATGCAGCATGCATAAGATCGCTGAAATAGGAATATGAAGAAGAAAATTCATTAATCTGCATACATAGATATTTCCCAACCTTTTGCCTCTTTCTCTTGATATCTTCATCATGTTCTTCACTTTCTTCACTTTCAGCATACGATACTTTCTGCACAGATCGAGTAGAAGTTCGCACTTCATTATTACTTCCAGGAGCTTTTGAAAAAATGGATCGACCGCTAGTTTTTTTGTGGATATGTCTGCTTCTCCCGCCTGTACTTTTAAAGTGATCTTCGAAATCATCCTCTGAATCATTTGCTGATGAGTATTCCTCTTCAAAAATTGTTCTACCTCTTTTCCTCCGATTGGAAATTGTAGATAATTTAGGTTCTCTACCAGACTTCACATTGCCACGCACACCCTTCCGCCTTGGTTTCTTATAAAAGTAGTCATCATCATCAACTGAAATGTCTAATTCATCATCATCAGAATTATCGACTTCATCAAAGTCTCCACCTTCCCAGTCTTCATCCTGTTCTTATAGAATATCAGAGGTCTGTTTGTTCTACCGCAATTAAAAATTCAAATAATATGAGAGCCAGAACAAAATTGCACACTAAAAAAAATAAGGTTGCTAATGTCACAGTTGCCAACTGAAGTCCAGATTCAATCACATGTTGTTAAGAAAACTCATCTACTGTTTATGTCAAGTTGAATAGCTTAAAAAATATCACACATATCATGTGACAGTATGATGATAAACTTGCAAGGAGTTGAAAGACAGTATGATGTATAGAAACTTATACAAACTTTGGTGATCCACGTTTGCTACACGAAGAATTTAGTATGTGGGTGTGCAATAGCACACGCTAAAAAGTATAAAACTAATGACTTTTACACATAAGAGATATAATTACTAATTAATTAGTTAAGGCCATCTAATTTACCTCCGTTTAAGCATGTAACTGAGGAACTAAGTGTTACAATACTCAGCAAGAATTATTCAGATATGCTCAACTAGAGTTCAATCGTCTCTCATGCCCAACGTAATATTTCCAATCCTACATGACCAATTATATCACCGGAACAAAAAAAAAATAGATCAATTACAAAATTAATTGTAGAAATAATATTACTGGATTCGTAACTCAGATGTGTGTACATGATCTAATAATAACCATATTTAATATATTCAAATGAGTCACTTATGGGTCTGCTTAAACATCCCTCAGTCCCAGCTTAGATGATTAAAAGAATAAGCGCCATATGATAACATGACCAGCTAGTTCCAGTTGACGCTTTGTAGAACATTATCAAAATAATGCCCGCAATCACCTTAACCCTAAAGTGAACTTGATCAAGATCCTTCTATGAGCTGGAACTAAAACCAAATCAAGTACATATTTAATCATGTGGCACCAGTAAAGTTTAAGTGACAGGCAGGAAGCAGTGGGTTTGTCAGGCTACATCACATTCTTTATAAGCAGTAGTACAAAAACAAAAATACAACTAGGATGAATGTATATAAGCTGACAATATAACCAAAAAACAACCAATGAGTAGTATCAGCAGTCGAATTATCAAGGTCTAGAAACCACACAACTAAAAATAAGGCAGAATTAATTAACCTTGTTCTCTCTTCCAACGCTTGCGGTGCCAAAGTCTGGATCAAAATCCACATCATCAGGGTCATCTTCTGCAGAAATTCAAGGAAAGCAAGTTGTATTTCAGGGAGAGTGAATATGCAAATGACAGGTGAAATTCACTTTCTAACCAAAGTCCAAAACTCCATATCAATCTAAGATAAGGCGCATGAGTTACCATCAACATCATCGTCCTCATACTCAAAATCGTCTTCATATTCACCAACATAAGAAGCTTTTGACTTCTTCCCACGCACGAAGTTATTGGAAGCAGCTACAGTCAGGTTCGACTGCGATTTTGAAGGATAGCCATCGGCGTTATTTAAAAATTTGTTGCGCAAGGCATCGCCTTGATCTTCCTCCTGTTCGTAGTAATCATCAGACAACATCTCATCCACATTTTGACCTTTATGTGCCTTATCCACTTCTGACAAGTCATTGTCAGAGCCTTCTTCATTTTTATATCCAGAACTGCTTTTTGATTCTTGCATGGACTCTAACTCGGGTTTTTGATGCATGGGTTGATAGTCCTTCCAAAAAGTCGAGCCCCATCTCCCAGCTGCCTTTTTTGTACTAGTAGAAGCTTGTAAACTTGATAAGCTACCTTCACCATTACCAGCTGTTGTGTCGTACTGCATCCTACTCATAGCATATGGTTCACCATCACTCCCATACCGTCCATCTTCCATCTTTGTTTCAAACTCCTTATCGATGCATAATGTTGCATCTAAATCATCATTGCTGACGTTATTTTCAGCTCTATCAATACTTCCATGCTGGCTCTTGTCATTTAATACACCGCCTGCTGCGACCGTTCCATTCGTGTAGTTTCCAAAATAGGCCATCCTCCCTTCAGTTACTCCACTTGCACAGCTTCATTCAAATTGAGTGCCTTGTTTCCCAATCACCTTCACATAATCATAATATTAGATACAGTTAAAAAATTATATAAATGATGTTACTGGCAAACACATAGTCAAACATCCAATAAATACAATTAGAGGAGCCTAAACCTTTCCTATACAATAAATAGCTATCAAAATCGCAAAAACAACTAATAAATCCAATTGATTAAACAATGGATCGTCACAGTACGTGCATAAAACATCAAAAACCATGGCAAAACCTAAAAACAACAAACAATCATAAATCCACACACTAAAGCTAGGTCAAATTTCACAATCAGAGAGTGTGACTGACTCCTAAACAACGGTATCACAATTCAGCGAGAAGACTCACCGTTCCACAAACATATGTACATCTATACGTATTACGTGCGTCGATGTAGGAACAAAACACGGCGCAAGTTAGCAATCGCCGGAGAAAAGGCCTCGACGGAGGAGAAACAGGTGCGGGCGGAAAACGGAAATAACGACGAGAGAAGTGTTGCCAAAACGAATCGAAGGAGACTCACGGGTGTACGGTTAGACACGGGATTAGCGACGGAGGCGACTGGATTCACCTGTTTGATAATGTCCGGTGAGAGAGAAAGAGAGGTTTTGTAATGCGTATTTTGTGTGAGATTGACAAAGAAAGAGGGGGGGATTTGGGGAATTTTTGAGGAAGGCTTAGTTTTCTTTGGACAAACGTGTTTATTTATAGTATGTATAAAAATTTTCATTTTCTTGCAAATCATAGTAGATAATCTTTTATTCTCTTACGAATTATTATTACATATCTATACTATATTATAATGCATGAGGGAGGGGCATTTTAAGATACCCAAAAAATAAGAACTTTCCCCCTCTTTATTTATAGAAAGATCCCTAAAATGAGGGTAGTTTGGTCTTTTAAACATTATTTATTTTTTAGCCCCTAAAATTATTACACTTAAATCCCTAAGGTTTTAACAAAATTATAGATAATTAGTTACAATCCACCCCTCCATAACAAACTTATAATTTTTTACGTATTCTTAACATATCTTATAAACTATACTTTTTAAAAAAAAATCCAAAGATAGCATGACGACCTACACATTTTTGTCGACGTTTCGGTAGTTGTCTTGTTCAATATCGACGCATCTATACTATATTATAATGCATGAGGGAGGGGCATTTTAAGATACCCAAAAAATAAGAACTTTCCCCCTCTTTATTTATAGAAAGACCCCTAAAATGAGGGTAGTTTGGTCTTTTAAACATTATTTATTTTTTAGCCCCTAAAATTATTACACTTAAATCCCTAAGGTTTTAACAAAATTATAGATAATTAGTTACAATCCACCCCTCCATAACAAACTTATAATTTTTTACGTATTCTTGACATATCTTATAAACTATACTTTTTAAAAAAAAAATCCAAAGATAGCATGACGACCTACACATTTTTGTCGACGTTTCGGTAGTTGTCTTGTTCAATATCGACACACGAATTAAAATGTATAAGTCGATAATGCGTTAATGTACAAGTAATTAATACTTGTGATCTAATGTGCCTAATCTACCAATATGGACTCCAAAGATGGGCTCCATCTATGCAAACAAAAACAAACGAAATTAAAAGTACCGTAACATAAAATGAAGATATTATGTGTTACATTTTATTTTATTAAAACTGCCTAATATCTATACTTAAATATATCTTATAAAACAACTTAAAACTAACCACAACAAACTTCCTAAATAAAGGGGTGGCAAATCTAAAATTAAACCATAATGTACTTCTATAGTTACTACTATAAATATAGCAGGACACTCCTATTAGAATTGCTAAACAAAGTTAAAAAAATGGATCCAGTTCTGAATTCAATTGTTTCGAAAGGTCAGTTTTGTTATATCGCAGCAGTGAATACTTTTTCTTTTCTTTTATTTACTTTTATGTGAATGTTAACTATTTGATTTTTCAGATTCAGTTGCATGATGAACATGCCAATTTAAACAACACATTTGTCGAACAAGCTTCTAAGGTATTGATTTTGCTGGTTTTTAAGTATTATTTTTGCGTATATCTTTCATATTAACATGTTCGTTATGTTATTATATGTGTGTTTTATTGCAGAATGATGGTGATAAAAGTATTGATATTATTTCTTATGGTGCAACGTTTAGTTCATACAAGTCTAATCTTCAATGTGAATTTAGTGAAGATGTAATTTTAAGGTTTATTTAATCTTTTTTTAACTTTTGTATTCAATTTTTGTCATTTATAGGGATCGGAAGTTTGAGACTCAAAGGAAGAGATTCAAGAGACTATCTTAATGGAAATAGAGTGAGGTTATTAATTTAGACGATTATGAGGACAATGACAAAGAAGGGGAATTAGAAGATACTGCCGATTCAAGCACAAACCAGAAAACCGGATTAAAAATACGTCGAGTGTTAATTCAGAAGCGGAACAGATTCCATGCAGTCTAATATGAAATCTATCAAGTGTTTTTATATATATTTTTTTTCATTTTCAGTTGTTATGTTTGACCTAGACGTATGAATAAAGTTTATTTTATATTTGAACTTTATCTTTGTGTTAATATAATGAAGTTATTAACCATATTAATAAAGTTCAAAATAAAGTTAGTATCCTAAATTTACAAGTCAACTGAACGTATATAAGTTAATATCCTAAAGTTGCAATAAATAGATATTGCAGTTAGATATAGTCAAGCTGAAATTATAAAATTTTGCAGTTATTCTTGGATATTAATCTAATAATCTGTATTTCTTAATTAAAAAGTAATAAAGTAATAAACTTTAAAGCAAAACTAAAAAACTGAACTTACTATGATATAAAGTTAATAAAAAATAATTATTTTATAAACATTTTTATAACAAGTAATATAAGTAAAATACTCCATAAATTTATAATCTTTACTAGATAATTCTAAATTGGGTTGCAAATTTTTAGGAATTATAGGTTCAACTATATTGTTATAGATAATATTAGTCAGTTCTAAAAGAATTATTTAAAAAATTGACTAGATACATAGTAGTAGATTGTGTTGCATATTTTTTAGGATTATAAGTTAAAAGTAGACTCATATAGATAAGATTAGTTAGGAACGAAAAATTTGAACTTAGTATGATATAAAGTTAATAAAGATATAAACTCTTATCATCCTATTTTTTTATAAAAACAGTAATTGAAATTTTATAAACATATAAATTTTTTATATTTGTAAAAAAACGAAATTTAACAATTTAAGTTAAAGCTGTAAAACGTACTTACGAGTCAAATACTATTTTTTATTTTTATAAAAACGAAAATTTTAAACTTAAAGTTTATTGGATGGGTACTATGTAGATATTTAGAAAAAGTTATGAACTTTAAAGAATAAAATTATACTTTATAATTTAACCAATAAAATAAACAAACTTTACAATTATAACAACTTATCTTTTATTTTTTGTCTTTTGATTATTAATTTTTATAAAAAAACAACTTTTACATATGTGTAAACTTATGACATATATCCACCACAATAATGTTATCATAAATATTATATGAATAAGAAAACTACCAGAAACAAGTGTCGCAATGTAAAGTGTCGCCCCCGCCGCATCGCGCGGGCACCCTGCTAGTATTATTACATATATAACTTAACAAGTTTTTTATGCATCATGAGTTGTACCACATGCTTTGGGACTTTTTCAAAAAAAAAAAACTTGATTTTTCATTTTCAACCTTAAAGTTTTTTCTTTTACATTTTAACCCATTTGAAATTTTTACTTTTAACTCAAACTTTTTCATCTTTTGTAATTTAACACAACACTTTATTATTTACAACTTTGGTCCCTCATACTTTTTATCTTTCGCAAGTTTTTCGTTTTGCGTTTCATTATAAATTTTGCGAGTTAACATGTCGTAGCGTGCATGTGAGGTTCAACGTTTTTTGCTCTATTTTTTCATATTTGACAGACCCGTCGCAACGCGTCCAGTTTTTCCCTTTTGAAAACTTCACCGCAACGGGCGGGTCCTAATTATTTTGTACGTTTAACGTTTCTGGTTAATTTCTTCGCATTAGACACTGTAACGGGTGTGTGTGGTTCAACGATTTTAGTCTCCTTTTCATTCAGTGTAATTTTTACCATTTTATCTATTTTATTTTTACGATGTTGAGAGTCGATGTCGCTGTGGCATTGGTGGTACTTGACACGGTTTTACGAACGTTTTTAACCTATTAAATTTTTTTACTAATATTTTGTTTCGGTTTACCCCTATACTTCCTTTACTTAAAAACTATTTTTACGTGCATATTTTATGTACGGGTATGTATAAATATTATTTGTTCTACATTCCGATGTAAACTTTTTTTATAGACGAGTAAGGTCAAATATAATACGTTTTCGTTTAAAGAAACTATTTTTACATGCATATTTTTATGTACGTTTTGGTATAAATTCATGTTGTTCTACGTTTTGGCGTAAACTTTTTTGGGAAATGATTCAGGTCAAACATAATATGTTTTCGTGTTTATTTTATGTATGTTTCGTAAAGTTTTTTCGAACCGAGTGAAGTCAAATTATGGTTTCTTTTTCTCCCTTTTTTTCCGAAAGCTCTAATTAATCCCTTTCGATTACATGTGCATATTTTCCTTCATACCAGTTACGTTTTCTATGTATGAGTTGGGTCACATATAATACGTTATGATTGTTCGATATAAATTCCATTTACTTTACGTTTGATCCAATCACAATGCTTATACAGGTTACACTGAGTTCAACTGGATACGTCGAAATGTGTGTTTTCATATGGTTAATGCATCATATAACGTTTGGACTAATTCATTCAATGTTTACGATGTACCCGCGCCGCAACGCGGGCGGGTCTTAACCCTAGTTATGATTAATTCGATTATTTCAATTCCCGTTGTAGCTCGAGTTAGTTAGTTCGTATAAATTTCCGAGGGATGGTTGTCTTTTGAAGTCCTCACGAGTTAGTTAGTTCGTATAAATTTCCAAGGGATGGCTGTCTTTTGAAGTCCTCAAGCAACATTTGATTATTCAACTCAATGAAACATTCGAATCAATTGTTATCCGAACCAATAATGTCACACCCCAACCGATGGCGGAATCATCGGGGCGTGGCACTGAGCGAAACAGATTGTCCAGAAGATTTCATAACAATTATCAATACCATTCAATTTAAGTAAGACGTCACATACCGTATCTCAAACAGTAAAACAATTATTACAGACAAAATCTAGGCAAATATTCTGTTCCGACAACTCAGATTTAAATAGACAGCAATTGTTTATCTGCTTCTAGAGACCCTTAGTTTGACCACTACAGGCAACTATTTGTTGGGCTCTATAGCTTTATTCTAGCTTCAAATTCCTACCAAGTGTGCGTCCTAAGCACCTGTCACATACGTTAAAATAAAGTCAATACATATAATGTAAAGGTGAGCATACAAGTTTGATAATAGCATATAGAGTTCGAATTCGTTTACGCATAACCAGCACATACACATAGTGAAATGAAGCACGTTAGTTATCGACATAGATCCATCGATACCAATGACTGCGGGTTGACTGCATTCCATGTGTAAACATAACAGACAAGCATTCATAAGCCACGTATAACATGCATTAACGGTTAGCGTTCAAATAGGATTGAGTAGTGTGATTGATGTGGTTTGAATAGTTGTAACGTATGTAACACCCAAAAGTGCTTAAAGCAAAAAGGGATCGAGTATACTCACAGTGGTTGATGGATTGAAGGGAGCGCTTAGCGAGTAAGGTTAGCCTGAATAGATTAGATCGTATAACGAAAGTGATGTGTAGAGCGTCACAAAGTGTGAAAGGGTCGGATAGTGGTTCGGTCGGATGGTAATCCGATCGGACAACAATCCGTGCGGATAACAATCCGTTCGGGTCATCCGGTCGGACAGTGGTCCGGTCGGATGGCGATTCGAGTGGATTGTTTCTTCCTACAAAGAGAATGTGTTTGTGTATGATGGCTTGTCTTTTGAAGTTTTCGTTGTAGTATTTTGAACATACGGAAGTATCTTTATCCATCAAGTCGGTCGATCGGATGGCTGGTCGTGCGGATGACAATCCGTTCGGATGGTCATCCGTTCGGACAATGGTCCGGTCGGACGGCGACTTAGTGATGAGGTTACTTGCTGAAGGCAAGTTCATGACAGAAGTGTCATTCGATCGGATGGCAATCCGATCGGATGGCAACTTTGTCATTGAACATGTTGAAAATTGTTTAAGTCTTTAAAGTCTTAGTATCTCATGATCCGAAGAGTAATCCAGCCAGATGGTCGTCCGATCGGATTGCAATTCGTTCGATACTCAAACTTCAGATAAGGTTGTTTTAAAAAGTGGGACCCAAGTGTGATCCGTTCGGGTGGCAATCCGTTCGGATGACCTGTCCGATCGGATTGTGATCCGGTCGGATAGCATTCCGTCATGGTTGTTCCGTTCGTCCTACACTTGGTCGTTTTGATGGTTTGTCATTATGTCGAGACACTTGGGCAACGTGTTAGCCAACAGAACCCCTAGTTTGACCCAGATGACCAACCCGACCAGGAATCACCCTAGTTCGGCCGGTTACCGGCTCGAGACGGTTGTTCTTGACTAACCCGAAATCGGTAGTCTCGTGAGTAGAATCCGGATCTTGAGCTAGTACAACACTACAATCGAGTAGAAGACTAAATCAGGGTCGGATCCTATCGGTTTTGAGTACTTGGAGTGCAAAAGAGTTGAAAGAAAGTTAAAACCATCCTTCAATCCTTTTTCACCATTCTTGTGCCGAGATCTTTACAAGATCTTTGTATGTTTGCGTGGAAATTGGTTAGATCTCGGTTGTTCTTGGTGGATTGAAGTCAAAACATGAAGTTCTTGAAGAACACATGATGACGTCACCCTAGAACACCCGAAATCTAGTGATTTCACGATTAAAAGTTAAGATTTAAAAGATAGAAAGGTGTAGGAGTGCGTGTAGATCAAGAACGTACAAGATTTAGGGCGAGATCTTACCTGGATTGAGAGAAATCGAAGAAAAGGTGAGGAGCACGAATGGTTCGGACAGAGAGTTTCCAGAAATGGAAAGAATGACAATGACAAGGGTATTTATAGGATTCTAAAAGAGGAAGGGTTATCCGATCGGATGACACACCGCTCGGATGGCTTATCCGGTCGGATGACATCCTGGTCGGATGGCGTTTGTTTTGTAGCGCAGTGGCTATCCGGTCGGATGGCTATCCGGCCGGATGGCACTTGGTTTGATTGTCTGACGCGACGATTTTTGATGTTTCGATTTCGATTGCGAGTGGCTCGTCACGATAGGGTTTCCTAGTCAAATTACTTTCAGTCCCAACTACTAATTATTACAGTTCGATTTCGATTCGGATTCGGGTTCGATTACGTTTCGAGTTTTGATTGAGTTCGATTGATTTCCACAACACATATATATATATATATATATATATATATATATATATATATAACACGCACAAGTAACACATAAGGCACACACACGTATAATAACCAAAGTAAATCGAGTTGCGGTTCGTATCACGATTCGATGTCGAGTAGCATAGCTTGATTATTGATTAGTTAACTTTATCGCATTGTTACTTCCTATAATTCACAGTCGCAAGTTGATTAGATAGCGATTAACACACATCGATTTTAGCAATTAACAACACTTACTCCACATAATACAATTAAAATAAAGAAGTTTCTATAAGTCAAATCCGTATAATCGGTCGCTGACTTTGACCTTGACCTTGACTTTGACTTGTGGAAACACGGGGTGTTACAGCCTCCCCTTGTTTAGGGAATTTCGTCCCGAAATTAAGCTGTAATGTGACAACCCTTAAATTTGCATGTAACCATACAATTTATTAATGATAATAAAAGTACTTGATGACTGTGCTGAATCATTTAACTGCTCTCTGATTACTGTGTTATACTTACATAATCGTGTTAGCATACTAGTAGTATACAGAAAAGTTACTAAATAGTCCGGTATATTTTTCTGTGTGTTAGGAATAAATTTCGTTACAAAAATATATGTATAAGACGCTATACGGTGAAATTAAACGCTTTAACGGAACGTGTGACACTCTAGGTCTTTCCGAGCAAACACCTTGTAATTACTTTGTGCGTATATATACGTTATTAAATGAAAGATGTGAATTATCCCGTTGTGCTATGTGATTTTAGTATATGTATGTTATGTATAAAATATGTATGCGTGTATAGATGTGAGCCGAGATACAAGGATCCGACTCGAGACCGCTTGGTCTCGAGTGAACAGTTGGGCCGCACCTCCTTTAGTTCACCCGAAAGCCCACTAGGGTGCACCATTTTGTATAAAACCCATGCCCAAGCCAACCTTCTCTCATTTTTGACATTTCCATCCTTCTCCCACACTCTCCTACACACACACTCTCTCTCTCTAAAACCTTAAACCCCAACAAGAATCATCTCCTCCTCCACCTTCTCGGATCAAACCGGCTACCACAAGGGATTCTCGGATTTGCTTGTAACCATCACTTGGAAGTTCTTTCATTCGATCCTCCATACCCTTAACATCTAGCCGGTTAGTGCCTTATAGTTGTTTGGTTAAAAATGATGATTTATGATGCATAAAAACTGTGTTGATTAGTTGGATGTTTGAACGATTATGTTGCTTATTAGACAATAGATTTGCTATCAATGTTCAAATGATAAATTGATGAACAATGTGTTTCTTGTAAACCGAATGAATGACTTGAGATAACTAAATGATATGGGTAAGCTAGTGTGTTTTGTAAGGTTGCCTTGATATCTAGTCTAGGTGTTGAATATGCTTGAATGTTGTTATGAATATTTGAAAAATTGTGTGTTTGATATGTATGTTAGATTCAGGAAATCGATGATGCTGATTTGAGTATATGTTAGGATAGGATTGTTTGAATAATCATGTTATGATGAAAACCCTAAGAACAACATGAATGTCATGAAAATATTTGAAATATGCTTTGTTTGATCTATTTTGAATTGCATTTAGACAAAGAAACATGTTAATCGGATAGTACACAAATTCGCATGAAATGGCAATCCTATTGGATAGTACAGCGGGCAGGTTCTAGAAGGTCTGGTTCATCAGGTGTGCGAGTCGAGACCTCCTGTCTCGACTCGAGACTACGTGATTTCGACTCGGAACCAACTCATGACAACTCGAGACCACGGCAGTTGCGACTCGAGATCATGTCCAAGTACTCAAAGCAGACTCCAAGGACTCGAGACCATCTAGGTCTCGACTCAAGAACCCATGATCTCGACTCGAGACTAAATCCGGGACAATTGTGGTTGCGACTCAAGTTAGTGTGACTCGAAACCACTCCACTACAAACCGAGACCATCCGGTTGCGACTCGAGACCTGTCGATCTCGACTCGAGACCACCTTGTCTCGAGTGGGCTGCTTGCCTCCGATATTGGGCCGAAAACATGTGGGCTGTGCATACCACTCTATTTGGATTCTGTGATGATGATTAACTGTTAATATGACCGGTTAGGTCCAATAACACTTATGATTTGTATGATAGGTGTTGACGTTTACTGTTTAACTGCTACGTATTAGAATAGGCTCGATAACTTGCTAGGTAATCGTATGATATGCATTCAATGTGTTAGCTATGTGTAGATATACGTGATTACTTGTGCCCGAACCTGACCTATACTGGTAACCATTTAGGACGGGGTGACCAGCATACTTAACCAAGTAAACTAAACTGCCGAGCAACCCAAGGTGAGTTCACACACTAAAAGCATGCGTCCCAGGGAGGGACACGAACAACCTAAATAATGTTTTCAAACTGATAATTTCTGGGGGAATATGCAAACGGTACTCTTGTACTACTTCATCCGGGGGAGATACGTTTGGGTATTATTTATAAGTCACAACTAGCAACACTAAACAAATCTCTATCGCATCAAGTCCCTGCTTATAGTACCGATTAATCGCCGGGGGCGAACGGGTTATTAGTTGATAGCGCTATTAGGTTTGACAACCTCACACCATGACCGGGGGAGATCGGGCGTGAACTATAGACCTTGCATCTTGGTCAATGATGATAGACATTGACCTGGGGAACCAAATCTTCTCGTCAACAGTTTCGGTAATTCAAGTTTAGTAGCTTTCATATGGGGTAGCTCCCCATGACGTGATTATAAATGCTTACCTAAACAACCTACATTTTCTTCTGAAAAGTTAAAACTGGACATCTCGTGAACTCGCCAGCATTTTTGTTGACACCCTACTGCATGCTTTGCAGGTAACCAGTGATACAGGAGCTTGCGGCTTGGAGATGAGTAGTGGTCGTCTTAACCCGTGTGTTGGGTTTTAAATAATCTTTAAACTATGAACCTTATTTTGAAAACTGTTTGATTTATGCTTTCGCTGCTTACGTAAACTATTATTCGAATTGGAACGTTTAAAACTTTAA
Source organism: Helianthus tuberosus (assembly GCA_030545235.1). Lineage (NCBI taxonomy): Eukaryota > Viridiplantae > Streptophyta > Magnoliopsida > Asterales > Asteraceae > Helianthus > Helianthus tuberosus. The sequence continues at coordinate 54,838,067 of CM060429.1, read as the reverse complement.
ACTGTGATGTCTATTATCAATGCTCAGTATAATTGGTGGCTGGATCCTGGTCAGTCACGCCTCCTAGCGGTGGTATTCCGCATGTGGATTTTGGGGGTGTGACAGAACGATACGTAACCGAACAACCAGACATTTTCCGGGACACTAAAATAATTTCAGAAATATTATTTTATCTTTCTTAATTATTTATGGTCACAAAATCCCTACGCACTATAGAAACATGTCACACACCCACTATACTTGGAAATACCCTTAACATTCTAACTTAATACCTATTAATTAACAAAAAATTACACTTTACCCCCCCCCAACCGAAAATCTGCCCAAATTATTAAAGATATTTTTGTTTAGATTTTGTGTAAAGTGGATCTTGTTTCTATTGGCCAAAAGTTGGGTATGATTACCCTAGGATTAGAAGGGTGCATTTCCAAGATGATGATCATCATTACTTCAAAGCTTGCACTCAATCCCCTATCTCCTCTCTCTATATTTCGGCTCACATACCCCCCCTCCCTCTCTCATAACCGAAATCACCACCATTATTCTTCACCATCTCCATTTCTTCCACTAAAAGCTCTCATTCAAAGGTTGAAGTTCATCCATAGAAGTGTAAGATTGAAGGGCTTTCAAGGAAGTTTGATTCAAGCTTTGTCACCAACTTTTCACCATCATCTCATCCTAAGATTACTACCCTAGCCTTGTGCTAGTAGTAAGTCCCTTCATACTCTTGTTCCACCTTGATTCTTGTTACGATTTGTTGAATGTTTATGACACACACAAAAGTTTAAACACTAATTATATGAACATAAAATTCTGCATAAAAACCCTACATAAAAAGTTTGTTTGAAGTTGAAATCTGGTTAGTTTGGGTTTGGTAAATGCATGCATGATGTTTGAACATTTATCCTTCGATACACCATGGTTAGAGTCCTTGTTTATGCGTTTTTAGTCACTTCTACATATAAACAGCTTGCTGATTGAAATTTCCAGCCAGCTTCAACAGGCTGTAACGGGTTCATTTTTAATCGATAAATTTAAGTTCTGGAGTCTAAATTATGTAATTTTGAATATCTGAACTAATGGAACTAGAATCGTAATTTTTGGAGGTCGTTTACTATTTTTAAAGAATTATTTTAGATAGCAGCTCAAAGCTGAAATATTTCTGCTGAAAAAGTGTGTTGTAATCAGAGTCCAAACTTAAAACCTGAGCAGAATCAGCTCATGGAATTTTTACTGTAGATGGTCACGGTTGTTTCTGTGACCCTCCAACTGGAATTTCGACGATCCGACTTACGATTTATTTTTAGTGAATTTTTCCGTAAAACTGCAATCGGAAAGTACCAAATCTGATTTCAGTCGAGTAAAAGAATTTTTATATAAAATTGGTAATGAACTGAGATCCAAAATTTTTACACAATAAATTTTGGATTATTTATGACATCCTGTAAAAATTTGAGAATTTTTGGAAAAGGTTAACTATTTTATTAAAATGCTCGAAAACAGTCCAGTTTTGATTAATAAAGCTGAAACGACATAAGGAGTGATTTGCGTGTCTAAATGTCGAGTATGTTATCCGAGAATGATAGAACATGTTATATGTCAATAAAAGTGTTATGTGCAATGTTGTATGTTTGTCTATGAGTGGGGAATAGATGGGTAGGTTATATGGGCTTGAACCGTTAAAGTGATGCATGTTATGTGATAGATACGTGTAGGAACTTTGTGTCCTATTTGAATTCACTAATAAACTAAGTGGTAATCATACTAGGACGTGATTGACCGACCTCGACTATTAGCTATATTTGAGAGTCAAACCGAGCAACCAAGGTGAGTTCACACTCTTTCTAAGGCATGGGATTCCCAGGGGTTGGGAATGGGATTAAATAACTACTTGTACTATCATTAATATTAAACTACTTTTTACTGTCCTCGGATTGAAGGGCACGTACGTAAAACCTACGTACACTCATACTTACTACTGTCCTCGGATTGAAGGGCACGTACGTAAAACCTACGTACACGATCATAAGACCATCAACTCTATCACTTTAAGTCCCTCATTTATCGACTTAATCGCCGAGGCCTATGGCGAGCGGGTCATTAGTTAATAGCGCTATTAGGTTTAACAAACCTCACACCGTGCCAGTCGGACGGGCGTGTACTAATGGACTATGGGCAAAGGCTCAATGCTGATAGACATTGACTTAGGGCACCTCTTATATTTTCGTAGCAGTCGATACGCGTGGTCTAGTAACACATGGGAAACCCCCACTAATCTTCGCAAACATGTCAGAAAGACCGCGATGCAAACTTATACGAGACATGGTTTTCAAAACGAACAGATGATTTACGAAACGAATGCTATAACTAAACAACCAACTGTGAATTCACTCAACTTTGTTGTTGACTCGTTGTTACATGCCTTAGAGGTCGCTAATCATTTGGAGCTTGCACGAGGAAGGAGTCGTTGTGGTGTGCGGACGGCTATGTCCAGTGTTTAATGTTTAAAACATTATGAACTTATTAAACCTATGTGTTGGACTTTAAACTTATGAACTGCGAACTTATGTTTTGAACTTTACGTTTATGCTTCCGCTGTCTCAATTAAAAACTTGGTTAACTAGCTTTTGGTCACCAATCGTATTGTGGTTGTCTTTATCTACTTAAGTACGTTGTTCAGTATGATTGGTGGCTCGATCCTGGTCATGTCACGCCTCCAAGCGGTGATACCCCGCATGGTGGATTTTTGGGGGTGTGACAGATTGGTATCAGAGCCATTGGTTATAGTGAACTTGGTTTTAAAAAGGGAAAAGCTTTTTGATAAAAACCAGACTATAACCTGTACAGTGCTCAACGATCCACAACGACGCTTCGCTCCACGTGCAAGACTCGACACCATAAGTGGTATGATTTATGTTATATTGTCGGTTAGATAGTTCTCACTGTGCATTAGATAATGTGGTAATTGTTATTTGAACCTTGCGTGCTTACTCTCTACTATCGTCCCACACTTACGCACCTTCGCGACACTTTTTCTCACCTACGTTATTTCGTTGTGAAGATCATGAGTGGACGTTTGAACCTAACCCAAGCCCAGCTGACGGCTTTGATCAACGAACGAGTTGCTGAGGCACTCGCAGCTGTCCCTGCAGGAGGTATAACCTGCCATATCAACCCACCTTAGGATGTTTAGATCCTACCTTCGCAAACCAACCCTCGTGCTTAATCTTGTCTTTTATTCTCGCACAACAGGTCAACATGCTCAAACTCCTGTGTGCACATTTAAGACGTTCATGGACTGCCGACCTACCACTTTTAGTGGCACCGAAGGAGCAGTGGGCCTTCTTCACTGGTTTGAAAAGCTTGAGTCAGTTTTCGAGATGTGCGAATGCCCCGAAGACCGTAGGGTGAAATATGCTACCGGAACCCTTGAAGGAGCTGCGTTAACCTGGTGGAAGGCGCAGGTTCAACTACTAGGACTGGCAGTTGCTAATACCACACCCTGGAATGGTTTTAAAGAGCTGATCAAGGAGGAGTACTGTAGTCGGGATGACATCCACAAGCTAGAAGTGGAATTTTACAATCTGGAGATGACGGGGTCTGAGATTGAGGCGTATACTAAGAGGTCAAACGAGCTGGCCATCCTGTGTCCAACTATGGTGGACCCTCCCATCAAACGAATTGAGCTGTACCTCAAGGGCCTTGTACCAGCAATTCAAAGTCACGTAACTTCAGCCAACCTGGGTACCATTCAGCAAATTATCAAGTTGGCTCATCGTCTCACCGACCAGGCGGTGGAGCAAAACAGGCTACCCAAACGTATCAGTGCTACAGCTACTTCTGATGTACTTACCGACAACAAGCGAAAATGGGATGGAAACTCCAGTAAGGGTTCTGCTTCGGGTCAGTCTCAGCAGTGAAGGACTGACGACTACCAGAGTCCGGGTCAGCAATCCTCCGGTAATCAAGGACAGGGTGGGTATCGAGGAAACCACCCAAAGTGCAACAAATGTAACAGACACCATAGTGGTCAGTGCAACAAAGGTCGTTGTCAGAGATGTCACAAGTTGGGTTATGAAGCTAGGGATTGCAGGAGCCCGCGTCCTGCGAATCAGAATCGCCAACAACAACAAGCCCCACAGAACCATCAGCAACAGCAACAGGGCAACAGGGGATGCTTTCAGTGTGGCACTGAAGGCCACTTTAAGAAGAACTGTCCCCAGCTTAACCAGAATCAGAACAACAACAACAACCAGGGAAACGGAAACAACAATGGAGGTAACAACGGGGGTAACAACAATGGTAATGGAGCAAGAGGTCGTGCTTTCGTGATTGGTCAGGGTGATGCAAGGAACGATCCCAACGTTGTGATGGGTAAGTTTCTTCTGGATGACTTCTTTGTTACTGTTTTATTTGATTCGGGTGCCGATACTAGTTATGTGTCCTTAAAAGTTAGCCAAATTCTTAAGCGCACTCCAACACTCTTGAACACCAAACACTCGGTAGAGCTAGCAAATGGTAAAAGTCTTGAAGCCACACACGTAGTTAAAGGTTGTAACCTTGTCTTAGCTGGTCAGACTTTCCCTATCGATCTTGTTCCTATCACACTGGGAAGTTTCGACGTCGTTATAGGAATGGATTGGCTATCTCGTTATCAAGCGGAGATTGTTTGCAAGGAGAAAATCATCCGCATTCCTCGATCTGGTGAAGACCCTCTTGTGATTCGTGGCGACAAGAGTGGTGCTGTCGAAGGCATCATCTCTTTCCTTAAGGCCCAGAAATGCCTACGAAAGGGCCACACTGCCATCCTAGCGCTCGTCACTGACACATCCACGGAAAAAAAGAGAATTGAAGACATTCCTATTGTGCGCGATTTTCCTGAAGTATTTCCTGAGGAATTGCCTGGTCTTCCGCCTCACCGCCAAGTTGAATTTCAAATCGAGCTAGCTCCTGGAGCAGCACTAGTAGCTCGAGCACCATATCGTCTAGCTCCATCAGAACTCGAAGAACTGTCCACACAACTACAAGAACTCTTGGAAAAAGGTTTTATTCGTCCTAGCTCTTCGCCCTGGGGAGCTCCAGTCTTGTTCGTAAAGAAGAAAGATGGTACCTTCAGGATGTGTATTGACTACCGCGAACTCAACAAGGTGACTGTGAAGAATCGTTATCCTCTTCCACGTATTGACGACTTGTTCGACCAGTTGCAAGGGTCGAGCTATTACTCCAAGATTGACTTGAGATCGGGATACCATCAGCTGAGGGTCCGAGATGAGGACGTCTCCAAAACAGCATTCAGAACTCGTTACGGCCATTACGAGTTTCTGGTTATGCCATTCGGGCTGACGAATGCACCAGCGGTCTTCATGGATCTCATGAACCGAGTGTGCAAGCCTTACCTGGATAAGTTCGTTATTGTGTTCATCGACGATATCCTGATCTATTCTAAGAGTCAGGAGGAACACGAGCAGCATCTACGACTTATGTTGGAACTTCTTCGAAAAGAGCAATTGTATGCCAAGTTTTCAAAATGTGACTTCTGGCTTCGCGAAGTCCACTTTCTAGGCCATGTGGTAAACAAGGATGGGATTCATGTTGATCCATCGAAGGTTGACTCAATCAAGAACTGGCCTGCACCCCGCACACCAAAAGAAATCCGCCAATTCTTGGGTTTGGCAGGATATTACAGAAGGTTTATCAAAGATTTCTCCAAGATTGAGCAACCTCTCACTTCACTGACTCAGAAGGGCGTCATCTATCGTTGGGGTGATGCACAAGAGTCCGCATTTCAACATCTAAAGGATAGACTTTGTAGCGCGCCTATCCTCTCATTGCCCGAAGGCACCGATGATTTCGTGGTTTATTGCGACGCTTCCATCCAAGGACTTGGTTGCGTATTGATGCAACGTGACAAGGTCATTGCCTACGCATCGCGCCAACTTAAAGTTCACGAAAGAAACTACACTACTCACGATCTGGAGCTGGGAGCAGTTGTTTTCGCTCTTAAGATATGGAGACATTACCTGTACGGTACCAAGTGCACCATTTACACCGATCACATGAGTCTCGAGCATATCTTCAAACAAAAGGAGTTAAACATGCGTCAACGCCGATGGGTTGAGCTCTTGAACGATTATGAATGCGCAATCAAGTATCATCCGGGCAAAGCCAATGTTGTGGCCGACGCCCTAAGTCGAAAGGATACCATACCTAGGCGTGTACGTGCTCTACAGCTTACCATCCAATCTAACCTTCCTGCTCAGATTCGTGATGCTCAGGTTGAAGCATTGAAAGCAGAGAACATCAGGGCTGAGTCCCTACGAGGATCGAGGCAGCGGCTAGAACAAAAGGAAGACGGCGCTTACTATGTAACAGGGCGCATCTGGGTCCCACTGTATGGAAACCTACGCGAGCTTGTGATGGATGAAGCACATAAGTCTCGTTATTCAGTACATCCTGGTTCGGATAAGATGTACCACGACTTAAAGACCACATACTGGTGGCCTGGTATGAAAGCCCACATAGCAACCTACGTCAGCAAGTGCTTGACTTGTGCGAGAGTCAAGTCTGAATATCAGAAACCATCAGGCCTACTTCAACAACCGGAGATCCCGAAATGGAAATGGGAGCAAATTTCCATGGATTTCGTGACCGGCCTGCCCAGATCTCAACGTGGAAACGATACTATTTGGGTGATCGTAGATCGACTGACCAAGTCTACACATTTTCTGGCTATCAAAGAAACGGATAAGTTTTCTACTCTTGCAGACATTTATCTAAAGGAAGTGGTATCAAGGCACGGAGTGCCAACCTCTATTATATCTGATCGTGACGCACGTTTTACTTCTGAACTGTGGCAAGCAATGCACAAGTCCTTTGGCTCACGTTTAGATATGAGCACCGCTTATCACCCGTAGACGGATGGGCAATCTGAACGCACCATCCAAACCCTTGAAGACATGCTTAGGGCATGTGTAATCGATTTTGGTAATGGGTGGGAAAGGCACCTCCCGCTGGTGGAGTTTTCGTACAACAACAGCTACCACACTAGCATCCAAGCCGCTCCGTTCGAGGCATTATACGGACGCAAATGCCGATCACCTCTCTGTTGGGCAGAAGTTGGTGACAGCCAAATCACTGGCCCAGAACATGTGGTAGACACCACCGAGAGAATTGCTCAGATACGACAGCGAATGGCGGCAGCTCGTGACCGTCAGAAAAGTTATGCTGATAAGGGAAGAAAACCACTCGAGCTCCAGGTTGGGGATCGAGTGCTACTCAAAGTCTCACCTTGGAAAGGTGTAGTCCGCTTTAGCAAACGAGGCAAACTCAATCCGCGTTATGTCGGACCCTTCGAAGTCATTGAGAAAATTGGCAAAGTCGCCTACAGGTTGAATCTACCTGAAGAACTCAGCGGAGTTCACAATGTTTTCCATGTGTCGAATCTGAAGAAGTGTCTGTCAGATGAGACCCTCATAGTTCCTCTGAAGGAACTCACTATCGACGACCAGCTGCGATTCGTCGAGGAACCTGTAGAGATTACGGATCGAGATGTTAAGATCCTCAAGCATACCAGGATACCTCTGGTCCGAGTTCGATACCTCTGGTCCGAGTTCGTTGGAATGCTCGTCGTGGCCCAGAGTATACCTGGGAACGAGAAGACCAAATGAAACTCAGATATCCCCAGTTGTTCGGAAACAGTGCAACCACTACTGAGGCTGAAGCTACTGCAGAATTTTGAGACGAAATTCAAAATCAACGGGGGGATGATGTGACACCCTAGGAAAACGAGTAAACACCGCAACTTAACTAGCTTCCTCAGTAACTACGCACTAAATTTCGGGACGAAATTCTCTTAACAGGGGGAGAATGTGACAACCCTCAAATTTGCATGTAACCATACAATTTATTAATGATAATAAAAGTACTTGATGACTGTGCTGAATCATTTAACTGCTCTCTGATTACTGTGTTATACTTACATGTGCGTGTTAGCATACTAGTAGTATACAGAAAAGTTACTAAATAGTCCGGTATATTTTCCTGTGTGTTAGGAATAAATTTCGTTACAAAAATATATGTATAAGACGCTATACGGTGAAATTAAACGCTTTAACGGAACGATACGTAACCGAACAACCAGACATTTTCCGGGACACTAAAATAATTTCAGAAATATTATTTTATCTTTCTTAATTATTTATGGTCATAAAATCCCTACGCACTATAGAAACATGTCACACACCCACTATACTTGGAAATACCCTTAACATTCTAACTTAATACCTATTAATTAACAAAAAATTACACTTTACCCCCCCCCCCCCAACCGAAAATCTGCCCAAATTATTAAAGATATTTTTGTTTAGATTTTGTGTAAAGTGGATCTTGTTTCTATTGGCCAAAAGTTGGGTATGATTACCCTAGGATTAGAAGGGTGCATTTCCAAGATGATGATCATCATTACTTCAAAGCTTGCACTCAATCCCCTATCTCCTCTCTCTATATTTCGGCTCACATACCCCCCTCCCTCTCTCATAACCGAAATCACCACCATTATTCTTCACCATCTCCATTTCTTCCACTAAAAGCTCTCATTCAAAGGTTGAAGTTCATCCATAGAAGTGTAAGATTGAAGGGCTTTCAAGGAAGTTTGATTCAAGCTTTGTCACCAACTTTTCACCATCATCTCATCCTAAGATTACTACCCTAGCCTTGTGCTAGTAGTAAGTCCCTTCATACTCTTGTTCCACCTTGATTCTTGTTACGATTTGTTGAATGTTTATGACACACACAAAAGTTTAAACACTAATTATATGAACATAAAATTCTGCATAAAAACCCTACATAAAAAGTTTGTTTGAAGTTGAAATCTGGTTAGTTTGGGTTTGGTAAATGCATGCATGATGTTTGAACATTTATCCTTCGATACACCATGGTTAGAGTCCTTGTTTATGCGTTTTTAGTCACTTCTACATATAAACAGCTTGCTGATTGAAATTTCCAGCCTGCTTCAACAGGCTGTAACGGGTTCATTTTTAATCGATAAATTTAAGTTCTGGAGTCTAAATTATGTAATTTTGAATATCTGAACTAATGGAACTGGAATCGTAATTTTTCGAGGTCGTTTACTATTTTTAAAGAATTATTTTAGATAGCAGCTCAAAGCTGAAATATTTCTGCTGAAAAAGTGTGTTGTAATCAGAGTCCAAACTTAAAACCTGAGCAGAATCAGCTCATGGAATTTTTACTGTAGATGGTCACGGTTGTTTCTGTGACCCTCCAACTGGAATTTCGACGATCCGACTTACGATTGATTTTTAGTGAATTTTTCCGTAAAACTGCAATCGGAAAGTACCAAATCTGATTTCAGTCGAGTAAAAGAATTTTTATATAAAATTGGTAATGAACTGAGATCCGAAATTTTTACACAATAAATTTTGGATTATATATGACATCCTGTAAAAATTTGAGAATTTTTGGAAAAGGTTAACTATTTTATTAAAATGCTCGAAAACAGTCTAGTTTTGATTAATAAAGCTGAAACGACATAAGGAGTGATTTGCGTGTCTAAATGTCGAGTATGTTATCCGAGAATGATAGAACATGTTATATGTCAATAAAAGTGTTATGTGCAATGTTGTATGTTTGTCTATGAGTGGGGAATAGATGGGTAGGTTATATGGGCTTGAACCGTTAAAGTGATGCATGTTATGTGATAGATACGTGTAGGAACTTTGTGTCCTATTTGAATTCACTAATAAACTAAGTGGTAATCATACTAGGACGTGATTGACCGACCTCGACTATTAGCTATATTTGAGAGTCAAACCGAGCAACCAAGGTGAGTTCACACTCTTTCTAAGGCATGGGATTCCCAGGGGTTGGGAATGGGATTAAATAACTACTTGTACTATCATTACTATTAAACTACTTTTTACTGTCCTCGGATTGAAGGGCACGTACGTAAAACCTACGTACACTCATACTTACTACTGTCCTCGGATTGAAGGGCACGTACGTAAAACCTACGTACACGATCATAAGACCATCAACTCTATCACTTTAAGTCCCTTATTTATCGACTTAATCGCCGAGGCCTATGGCGAGCGGGTCATTAGTTAATAGCGCTATTAGGTTTAACAAACCTCACACCGTGCCAGTCGGACGGGCGTGTACTAATGGACTATGGGCAAAGGGTCAATGCTGATAGACATTGACTTATGGCACCTCTTATATTTTCGTAGCAGTCGATACGCGTGGTCTAGTAACACATGGGAAACCCCCACTAATCTTCGCAAACATGTCAGAAAGACCGCGATGCAAACTTATACGAGACATGGTTTTCAAAACGAACAGATGATTTACGAAACGAATGCTATAACTAAACAACCAACTGTGAATTCACTCAACTTTGTTGTTGACTCGTTGTTACATGCCTTAGAGGTCGCTAATCATTTGGAGCTTGCACGAGGAAGGAGTCGTTGTGGTGTGCGGACGGCTATGTCCAGTGTTTAATGTTTAAAACATTATGAACTTATTAAACCTATGTGTTGGACTTTAAACTTATGAACTGCGAACTTATGTTTTGAACTTTACGTTTATGCTTCCGCTGTCTCAATTAAAAACTTGGTTAACTAGCTTTTGGTCACCAATCGTATTGTGGTTGTCTTTATCTACTTAAGTACGTTGTTCAGTATGATTGGTGGCTCGATCCTGGTCATGTCACGCCTCCAAGCGGTGATACCCCGCATGGTGGATTTTTGGGGGTGTGACATGTAAGCCGTGCCACACCGTGAATCACGTTTGAAAATTTTTCTGTTCGGACCGGTTTTGACTCCGAAACGATTGCGAACCGAACGTGTGATGTGCAGAATCCGTACATGAACGTGACCAAACACACGAGAACGTAATATAATCGGTGATTCTATTGATTGATATGAAATCGTACAAAGCACTAGAATCACGACGTCACTCTCTCTCTAGCTTTTCTCTCTAAACAACTGCGGGTACTTCGCCTTCATGTCGCTTTCGAGTTCCCAAGTGAACTCTGCGCCTCGTTTGCCTTCCCATCGGACTTTCACAACAGGAATGCGAGAGCGTCTGAGCTGCTTGGTTTGGCGATCCATGATTTCGACAGGCTTCTCCACGAAGTGTAATGTTTCGTTTACTTGCAGGTCATCGAGAGAGACATGTAAGTCGTGGTCTGCTAGGCACTTTCAGAGGTTTGACACATGGAAAGTCGGGTGGACGTTACTAAGTTCCTCCGGTAGTTCGAGTCTGTAGGCGACTTTTCCGATCCTTTCCAGAATCTTAAAAGGTCCAACATATCGAGGCGCGAGTTTTCCCTTTTTGCCGAATCGGACCACGCCCTTCCAAGGTGATACCTTTAGGAGTACGTGGTCACCAACGTCAAATTCACGGGGCTTGCGTTTCTTATCGGCGTAACTTTTCTGTCGATCCCGAGCTTTCACCAGGTTGTCTCGAATTTGAAAATTTTTGTCTGTCGTTTCTTGTAATAGCTCAGGACCGGTTAATTGCGAATGACCGATCTCATGCCACACAATGGGCGATCGACATCTTCTTCCGTATAATGCCTCAAATGGTGCCATTTGGATGTTAGAATGATAGCTGTTGTTGTACGAGAATTCGACCAACGGCAGGTATTTATCCCAATTACCACCGAAGTCTAAGACACACGAACGGAGCATGTCTTCAAGAGTACAAATTGTTCTTTCAGTCTGACCGTCGGTTTGAGGGTGGAATGCGGTACTTAGATTAAGTGATGTACCGAGTGCCGTTTGAAACGTTTCCCACAGTCGCGAGCTAAACCGAGCATCACGATCAGAGATGATGTCACGAGGCGTCCCATGATTACAAATGATCTCGTCGGTGTAGATTCGGGCTAATCGTTCTACCTTGTAGTCTTCTCGTATCGGCAGAAAGTGAGCTGATTTAGTCAAACGGTCAACAACAACCCAGATGCTGTCGTGACCTGATGACGTGTGCGGAAGCTTCGTTATGAAATCCATAGCTATACTTTCCCACTTCCACATAGGAATTGGTGGTTGTTCGAGTAAGCCAGAGGGTCTTTGATGTTCAGCCTTGACTCTTGCACAAGTTAGGCATTTTCCAACGTAAAGGGCAATATCCCTTTTCATGCCGGGCCACCAGTACCTGTAGCGAAGATCCTGGTACATTTTGTCGGCACCGGGGTGAATGGAATAATGGGATTTGTGGGCTTCGTCCATCAGGATCTGTCGCAAATTGGTCCGCTTAGGGATCCAGATTCGGTCCAGAAAGTGGAATATCCCATTGGATTTGCTCACAAGCTGGGCTCCATCATGGTAGATTCGTTCCCTCTTCAACGTGCGTTCGTTAAAACATGCATGCTGGGCTTCACGAATAAGGGTTTCGAGATCGTGTTGGGCTTGAACATTACGAGTGCTAAGCAGATAACTCCGTCTGCTGAGTGCGTCGGCAACAACATTCGCCTTGCCTGGGTGATAACGGATCTCACTGTCGTAATCGTTGAGAAGTTCTACCCATCGGCGTTGACGCATATTAAGTTCCTTCTGATTAAAGATATGTTGTAGGCTCCTATGATCGGTGAAGATCGTACACCTGGTACCATACATGTAGTGTCGCCAAATCTTTAATGCAAAAACAACCGCGCCTAGCTCGAGATCATGGGTTGTATAGTTCTTCTCGTGGATTTTGAGCTGACGAGACGCGTAAGCTATAACCTTGTTCCGTTGCATGAGAACACAACCAAGACCAAGGTTGGAAGCATCACTGTAGACAATGAAATCGTCGTTTCCGTCGGGCAATGTGAGAACATGAGCATTGCAAAGCTTATGCTTGAGGGTTTGAAAGGCAGACTCTTGTTCAGTTCCCCAAACAAAAGGCTTGTCTTTATGCGTAATAGAGGTAAGCGGCACAACAATCTTCGAGAATCCTTCGATAAATCGTCGATAATAGCCCGCTAGTCCGAGAAAAGAGCGGACTTCAGACGGGTTCTTAGGCGTAACCCAGCTCTTAACAGCTTCAATCTTCGCAGGGTCGACGTGAATGCCTTGACTATTAAAAATGTGACCCAGAAACTGAACTTCCTCCAACCAGAATTCGCACTTGGAGAACTTGGCATAGAGTTGGTTCCCCTGGAGTAACTCGAGAACCAAACGTAGATGTTACGCGTGTTCGGTTTTCGATGTGGAATAGATCAAGACGTCGTCAATGAATACGATGACGAAACGGTCGAGATATGGTTTACACACGCGATTCATCAGATCCATGAAAACCGCTGGTGCGTTGGTTAAGCCAAAAGGCATAACGACGAATTCGTAATGGCCGTATCGAGTGCGAAACGCGGTTTTGGGTATATCCTCCTCTTGTATGCGTAGCTGGTGATATCCCGAACGTAGATCGATCTTTGAGAAGCACGTAGCACCTTGTAGCTGATCAAACAAGTCGTCGATGCGAGGTAGGGGATAGCGGTTCTTGATAGTTAACTTATTCAATTCCCGATAGTCGATGCACATCCGGAACGACCCATCCTTCTTTTTGACGAAAAGGACCGGAGCGCCCCATGGAGAGGTGCTCGGGCGAATGAAGCCTTTTTCAAGTAGTTCCTGGAGTTGGTCTGAGAGTTCACGCATTTCGGATGGTGCGAGTCGATAAGGGGCTTTGGCAACAGGATTGGCTCCCGGAATGAGGTCGATACGAAAGTCGATATCACGACTTGGAGGCAAACCTGGAAGATCATCAGGAAACACATGAGGAAATTCACGAACCACAGGAACGTCTTTCATTTCCTTCTTCTCCTTCTTTTCCTTCTCCGCTACTACAATGTTCGCCAAGAAAGCTTTGTATTCCTTGCGGAGATACTTGCTAGCTTGGACACACGACATGAGCTGGAGCCCCTTCGAGGCGGTTTCACCGTATACACACAATAAGTCACCATTTGCGAGAGAGAATCGAATCATCTTATCATAACACACAACTGCAGCATGGTTTTCGCGTAGAAAGTCCATGCCTACTTTGACGTCGAAACTTCCGAGTTGCATCGGAATGAGGTCGATAGGGAAGATGTGATTGTTGAGCTCAAGAGTACAATCATGGATAACGGAATTGACGGCGACAGTTCTTCCAGTGGCGACTTCAACATCGATTGTCGAGGAGAGTTTGGAGCGTTTACGACTAAGGAGCTTCTCGAATTCGAACGACACAAAGCAATTATCGGCTCCAGTATCAAACAAACATGATGCATAAATACCATTCACAAGGAACGTACCATTAACCACGTTGTTGTTAGCTTGGGCTTGGCGCACGTTGATGTTGAAAGTTCTGGCGCGTGCGGCCTGTTGTTGCTGTTGCTGCTGTTGTTGCTGCTGCAGTTGAGGCTGTTGCTGCTGGGGCTCTTGTTTCACAACCCTGTTTGGGCACATGTTGGCGAAATGGTTAGGATCGCCACATGCGAAGCAAGCTCTGGCTTTGACCGCGGGTGCCGGAGGAGCTTGTTGACCCTGTGGGGCGCTGAGTAGAGCTTGATGAGCAAGAGCTTGTCGAATACGGCAGTTGGCAGTAAAATGGCTGTACACATTGCAATGAGCACAAAAACGGCAAGAAATGGCAGTCGGGTGATGGTAGGTACAAGTAGGGCAGAGCGGATGTGTCCCAGTGTATGCACGCTTAGCAAGAGGTGCATTGGCCACAGGCGCTGCCACTTGGCGCTGTTGAGCTGGTACGGATTGAACTGGTGCAGCAGTGATCGCACAGTTCTTGTTGTTGGAGCTATTCTTTCTCTTGTTCTTCCTCTTGTTGCTCAAGGAGGTGGGTTCGGCAGTTGGTGCGACGGTGGTAGCTTGATGCAGATGCTTCGAAGTCTTATCCCAGACACCAGCCTTAACCCGTTTGTCGTTGATTTCAGCGGCCAATAGATAAGTTTCCTCAATCGTCATAGTCTTAGCCGCTTGCACGAAATCAACAACGTAGTCGGGCAGGGCCCAGATGTACTTCTTGATTGCCATGTCTGGAGTCTTGACTTGGTCGGGACAGATAATGCTGAGCTGTTTGAAACGAGCAGTGAGACCAGCATTGTCACCATCCTTTTACTGTATGTGCCAAAATTTATCTTCTAGCTTTTGACGTTCGTGAGGAGGGCAGAATTCCTCTAGATAACTTCCTTGAGCTCGTCCCACGACAGACCATAGGCTGCATCGTTCCCTTGCTTGTTCCTCTCGGCCGTCCACCAGTCTAGTGCACGGGACTGGAAAACGCCGGTAGCATTCAGAGTACGGAGGTCATCAGGGCAACCACTCTGTCGCAGAGTAACCTCAATGGAATCAAACCAGTGGAATAGCGCAGTAGGACCTCCCTCGCCAGTGAATTCTTTTGGCCCACACGACTTGAATTGCTTGAAATTGAAGGTCTTCGCGGTAGCTTTAGGAGCTTCGGTTCTTGATTCCTCAGACGATTTGCTGGCATTCTCGTAGACGTCACTCACGGCCTTTGCCACACTCTTAGCGATGATGGCAGCAAGACGTTTGTCTCTCTTTTCTTGCCGAGAAAGTAAGGGATGACGGGATCCAGACGACATTGTCTGCAACAGACATCGTCACAGGACTCAACACAAAATATTCGAATCTCACCTCACACGTCTACTACTAATAAAGCTCATAGACACGCATATTATCATAACACATAGGTACATAACCACGTAGAACACAAAATCACATAAACACATAAGCACGTAGAGCACAGAATCACACTATCACCTAAGCACGGGATCACAGAAACATTTTCAACACAAGAGGCAGTCAGAATACAGAAACCTATCATTCAAGTCTGTGATTATTCGAGAATAGCGTAGTATAAGCATATATCGCAGCATAATGTCGTTCAAAATTTCGCAATTTGTTGGCGTTTTGAGGTAGAAAAGCTGATGCGTGCTAAGTGTCGTATATATTAGGTGTATATTTTAAGCCCTTTTTAACACTTATTTTAGCCAAGTTTTAAATTTATAAAACACGATATTTCACTAACACTAAACACACATATGGGCAAGTGCACCCATCGTTGAGTGTAGTATAGCGTTGGTAAGATACCGAGGTCGTCCAAGGACACAAGAGCTTTTAGTACCGGTTTATCCTCAACGTCTAACCAAAACAAAAGTTTAGAAAAATGTTTTAAACTAAGAAAAATAAAACTAACTAAGATGCTGAAAATAAAAATAAAATAAAAACAGATAGACAAGATGAATCACTTGGTTCCGACTCGTATCTAGTATAACCTTTGATTATTTCCGCACTTTTGCACATAATTAAGAGATTATCTTAGTTATTGTAGTAGGCCCCTCTTTTGAAGGTGACGTTACCCTCACCCCAGTAGTTTGAGTCAGCAGGGATACAATCCTAAAGGGGTGGATTATTGGAAGATAATGAATTAAGTTATTAATGCAGTATTGTGGTAGGCCCCGCTTTTGGCGGTGACGTTACCCTCGACTAAGTAGTCTGAGTCAGCAGGGATACAGTCCTAAATAGCCGGGTTATAGTATTAATAGTAGTTAACTTATGAGGGGATCAAAGAGTTTGGACCCCCGCCATCCAATACCGTGAAGTATTGAAGGAGGTCCTACTAAATTTGACCCAGGTCCATTGCAGGACCTCTAAACGCTGAACAATGGCAAGACTTTTACCAAACCGTTCCCTTAACCCCCTACCAGGTAGCCAACATACCTCCATATAGACCGTGGAGATATGAATGGTGAAAATCCTTTATTTTATATAGACAGTAAAATAATGCCAAGACACCACGGACAAACGATAAGGAAAGATCACCTTCAACATAAGTAACTAGTTATTAAAGTCATTAATACAAAACCAAATAAAAAGTGCAAAAGATTAGAAATAAAAAGTATTATACTAGACACTTTGTCTTCACCAAGTGATGTAAGAGACTTAGGCAAACATGGCCTTGATTGTCAAGAACTCTTACGATCAATCTTGGATCCCGAGACGACTCACACACTCTATGATGGACAATGGATGATGGTGGTGGATGATGGTGTTGTGATGGTGGTGGGTGGTGGATGAAGTGTGAGAGAGGTGGTGTGCCAAGGGATGGTTTGAGCTTGAGCCAAGCACTCCTATTTATAGCCTGTATAGAAGCCTGGACACGGCCCCGTGTCCGCTGGACACGCCCCGTGTCCACCCTTTTCTCTTTCTTCATTAATACAGTTTGTCTTTATTAGCTCCACACGCCCCCGTGTCCGCTGGGCACGCCCCCGTGTTCGTCTGACACTCTCTCTCTTCATTAATTGTAATTCGCAATTACAATTAATGCGCCTGCTGTACTTTCGCCACGCCCCCGTGTCCGCTGGGCACGGCCCCGTGGTGGGCAATAGAAGCTTCTAGAGGTTTGTCTTTTGTGCCAGGGCTGACCATTCTGGACACTGCCTCGTGCTCGCTGAGCACGGCCCCATGTTGAGCTGGACACGCCCCGTGTCGAGCTGGGCACGCCCCGTGTCGAGCTGGGCACAGCCCCATGCTCAGCTTTCTTCTTGTTTTTGCTTTGGGAGATGCTGTCGAGGGGTCGGGCATGTCACGTCTTGTTCCTTTTCTTGTATTTATGTTAGATTTTGATGTCTTTTTGCTTCTTTTGTTAATTTGAGCTCATTTAATCCTGAAAATACAAAAGGAAGACAAAAGCACACTTTTTCCAACATTAGTACTAAAAAAGGGTTAGTTTTATGCCTCGATTGATGAAATTTATATGTTACATTTTGAACACATCAAATACCCCCACACTTGAATCTTTGCTTGTCCTCAAGCAAAACTCTTTATAATGTGGCTTTACACTCCCAAATGGAATTGATAGAAGAGAAGGTTTTTGGGCTTGTCATAGAGTGCCGGGAATCCAAGATTCTTTATTAGGCTTTATTTTTATGTTATTTACAATCCTATTCGTTATGATTTATTTTGAACTTTTCATAAGAGAAATTACTTATTTGGGCATAACATGCCTCTTTAAAATTTTATTTATATACAAGTTCACATACCTCACGGGGAATCACTCAACACTCGGCCGAAGATGTATTTTTGTGAAACACTCGAGAGCGGCATGGAACTTACTCATACCATAAGCTTGCCAAGCAATCAATCCTCCTCCTTTTTAACTTATATACCTTTGTAAATATCAAGAGGACTTTTGGGTGAAGGGTTAGGCTTGGGTTAAAGGTAGGTGGTTGGGTTGGTGGTTAGTGGAAAAGGGCGAAAAGCGTAAAAAGCATCGGTTTTCGTAAGACCTCTCTTTTTTTTTTTCAATTTTTATTTTGATGAAGCCATTATTCAAACAAAGTTATTTTTGATGAACTTGCTTGTTTATTTCTTTTGCTTCATCATCAACTCTTTTTTTTTTGAAAAGTCATCCGAAAAACCGAGCTTGTTACTAAAACAAAGGGTCAAAAATAAAAAGGGTTTTGGTGGGTGAAAGGGTGTTTGTTTTTGGGTTAAGAAATGAAAAGGTTTAGGCTCAAAGGGGCTAACTAGGGGGATTTTTGGTAGGTGGTAAAAAAAAAGAAAAATAATGGTGTAGAAATAAAAAGGGTTAGTCCTAATGCCTCCATCATTTACTTCTCGGGTTTAAGTTGGTAAGGACCGGGAATGTATCGTCATGGCAAGTTCTAGATTCGTAAGAACCAAGCGGCTATTCACACAAGAAACGAAAAATGAGCATTTAGTCTAATGATATGTAATTGTATGCTCAATAAAGGCTCAAAACTCACTTTTGTGGGAATGGGTTTTTATGTGATCAAGTATATATAATCAAATTTTAACTAAGCTTGTCATGCCTTTTCATAATTTCTTATGTTGGTTCTTTTTATCACGACGCTATCGGTTGTAAATTCGTAAAAATATAACCTTTTTAGAATTTTGAAATTCCCAAGTTAAACCTAGACAAGTAAAAAAAAATGAATTTTTTTGAAAAAATTTGGGGTGATTAGCGGTTCCAATAGAGTTTTGTGTAAGGCTTGTATTTAGGACTTGCAAGATTCAAGATTTTAGCATCCCCCCCACACTTAAATTACACATTGTCCTCAATGTGTCCCAAAAATAAGTTTTTCGGTTGATTAAAATGTGTAAAAGTGGGTTAAAAACAAGATTTTATGGTACTGGGTAGCTGAACACGGGGTGGTGTTGGCTGAGCACGGCCCAGTGTCCAGACTGCCAGTACCAAAAGTAATCAGAAGGCTGGGCATGGGGGCGTGTCCAGTGAGCACGGCCCCGTGTCCAGGTACCTGAACTGGGCATTTTCTATAGAACCTTGGGCACGGGGCGTGTTGGGGTGAGCACGGCCCCGTGCTGAACTTGCTGTAATGAAGAAAAATCGTAGGGAGGCTCTGTTTTTGTGTATGGGGTGTTGGTTCAAGCTTCCCTTATCATCCTTCACCATCCCGAGTGTGTTTTATTCCTGAAAAATAAAAACTAAACTAGAAAACATAAAGGCTAATCTAAACTAAACTACGGATAGTTCCGCGGAATGCCTCCGTGGTGCGCCACGTTTATAAGGGTCCTTGGCTAGACCCACCTTATCAGGTGGTTCTGGCTCATCTTCAATTAGGGGGTCGTCATTGCCGAAAGGATATTTCATTGATCGCTCAAGATCGACACTCTTTTTAAATGCCCCTAATTGAAGAGGTAGATTGTTGAACTTCCGGTTTTTCAAAGCTTCGTGAGTTTTTACAAATGGTCGTCCCAACACTAGAGGAGCGTCATCGAGGATGACAAAGTCGGTCGGTATTACCATTTGATTTGTTTGAACCAATACATCCTCAACTATACCGATTGATTTTATTACTTTCCGATTGGATAGAAAAATGGGTATTTGAAGTGGAGAAAAATCACTAATACTTAATTTTTGGAAAATGTAGTTAGGCATTATGTTAACACAAAGATCTTTATCAATTGTGACATTACTAATAAACGAATTTTGAAAGAAACATGGAACCGGTGTAATGTTAATTTCAAATGGGTCTTCTTTTATTAGTGAGGTTTGATCATCAGTTAACTTAACACTTACTGTTTCGTCAATTTTAGTGTTAGTGTTTAACTCTTTTAAAAACTTAGCATGAGTGGGTACTAAACAATGGTTTTCGAAAGAAGGTGACAAGAGATTAATTTCTTCAAAATTAGACTCTTCTTGAATTTTAACGTTGTCGGACTCACCTTTTTCGTTGTTTAACTCATGTGTCGGTTTTTCACTTATTTGTTCTTCCATTTTTACATTTTCAGTTATCTCTTCCTTTTTTAGTTCTTCTCTTGCGCGGGACTCCTCTTCCCTTGCGCGAGCTTCTTTTATACATCGATCGATAACTCTAATGTGTTCTAATATCCTATCGGTCACTTCGGTTATAGAAAAAGAATCGTTATTTTCTAAGCTTGAATCCGGTTGTTCGCCCCTTTGTTCCTCATAATACCCATATGAAGTTGATGGTTCACACCATTGTCCTTCATTGTAAGCATATGATGGATAAGGTTTGTAATTTTGTTCTTCATAATACTCATATGAGGTGGGTTGTTCACGCCATGGTTCCTCATAATAAGCATATGAAGGTGGTTGCTCATATCTTGGTTCCTCAAAGTATGAGTAAGAAGGCTCATACCTTGGTTCATCAAAATATGAGTATGAGGGAGGAGGTTCATACCTTTGGTCTTCATAGGATGTGTATGAAGTTGACGGCTCGTACCTGGGCTACTCATAGTAGGTGTATGAATTGGATGGTTGATATGAGTGATTATTTTGAATTGAGCGTGCATTACGACAATTAGTGCAATAATTACCCCTATAATCATCCTCATCATAGGTGTAGTTGTAACCTCCTGAGTATTGATCCATAAGAATCACTCAGCAGACCACAACCGAGTCTCGAGATCAGAAAACAAAAAGAAAAACGGAAACAGAGGCTGGACACGGCCCCGTGTTCAGGATCTGTATCTGGGCGTTTTAATTAAATTTGCTGATTTCGTTGAGCACGGGGCGTGTTCAGTGAGCACGGCCCCGTGTTCAACGAGCACGGCCCGTGTTCAACCTACTGTAAATGCACAACTAAACTAAAATGCAGAAAAATGTGGGCCCGTTTTGAAAAGGCTTTGAAAAACTGATTAGGCCGTCGATTTTAAGCTTTCCTAAAATCCTTGTGTCCCCGGCAGCGGCGCCAAAAACTTGATGCGTGCTAAGTGTCGTATATATTAGGTGTATATTTTAAGCCCTTTTTAACACTTATTTTAGCCAAGTTTTAAATTTATAAAACACGATATTTCACTAACACTAAACACACATATGGGCAAGTGCACCCATCGTTGAGTGTAGTATAGCGTTGGTAAGATACCGAGGTCGTCCAAGGACACAAGAGCTTTTAGTACCGGTTTATCCTCAACGTCTAACCAAAACAAAAGTTTAGAAAAATGTTTTAAACTAAGAAAAATAAAACTAACTAAGATGCTGAAAATAAAAATAAAATAAAAACAGATAGACAAGATGAATCACTTGGTTCCGACTCGTATCTAGTATAACCTTTGATTATTTCCGCACTTTTGCACATAATTAAGAGATTATCTTAGTTATTGTAGTAGGCCCCTCTTTTGAAGGTGACGTTACCCTCACCCCAGTAGTTTGAGTCAGC
The DNA here is from genome assembly GCA_030545235.1 of Helianthus tuberosus. Taxonomy (NCBI): domain Eukaryota; kingdom Viridiplantae; phylum Streptophyta; class Magnoliopsida; order Asterales; family Asteraceae; genus Helianthus; species Helianthus tuberosus. The sequence goes on along the minus strand of CM060429.1, from coordinate 54,816,388 downwards.
AGGGATACAATCCTAAAGGGGTGGATTATTGGAAGATAATGAATTAAGTTATTAATGCAGTATTGTGGTAGGCCCCGCTTTTGGCGGTGACGTTACCCTCGACTAAGTAGTCTGAGTCAGCAGGGATACAGTCCTAAATAGCCGGGTTATAGTATTAATAGTAGTTAACTTATGAGGGGATCAAAGAGTTTGGACCCCCGCCATCCAATACCGTGAAGTATTGAAGGAGGTCCTACTAAATTTGACCCAGGTCCATTGCAGGACCTCTAAACGCTGAACAATGGCAAGACTTTTACCAAACCGTTCCCTTAACCCCCTACCAGGTAGCCAACATACCTCCATATAGACCGTGGAGATATGAATGGTGAAAATCCTTTATTTTATATAGACAATAAAATAATGCCAAGACACCACGGACAAACGATAAGGAAAGATCACCTTCAACATAAGTAACTAGTTATTAAAGTCATTAATACAAAACCAAATAAAAAGTGCAAAAGATTAGAAATAAAAAGTATTATACTAGACACTTTGTCTTCACCAAGTGATGTAAGAGACTTAGGCAAACATGTCCTTGATTGTCAAGAACTCTTACGATCAATCTTGGATCCCGAGACGACTCACACACTCTATGATGGACAATGGATGATGGTGGTGGATGATGGTGTTGTGATGGTGGTGGGTGGTGGATGAAGTGTGAGAGAGGTGGTGTGCCAAGGGATGGTTTGAGCTTGAGCCAAGCACTCCTATTTATAGCCTGTACAGAAGCCTGGACACGGCCCCGTGTCCGCTGGACACGCCCCGTGTCCACCCTTTTCTCTTTCTTCATTAATACAGTTTGTCTTTATTAGCTCCACACGCCCCCGTGTCCGCTGGGCACGCCCCCGTGTCCGTCTGACACTCTCTCTCTTCATTAATTGTAATTCGCAATTATAATTAATGCGCCTGCTGTACTTTCGCCACGCCCCCGTGTCCGCTGGGCACGGCCCCGTGGTGGGCAATAGAAGCTTCTAGAGGTTTGTCTTTTGTGCCAGGGCTGACCATTCTGGACACTGCCTCGTGCTCGCTGAGCACGGCCCCATGTTGAGCTGGACACGCCCCGTGTCGAGCTGGGCACAGCCCCATGCTCAGCTTTCTTCTTGTTTTTGCTTTGGGAGATGCTGTCGAGGGGTCGGGCATGTCACGTCTTGTTCCTTTTCTTGTATTTATGTTAGATTTTGATGTCTTTTTGCTTCTTTTGTTAATTTGAGCTCATTTAATCCTGAAAATACAAAAGGAAGACAAAAGCACACTTTTTCCAACATTGGTACTAAAAAAGGGTTAGTTTTATGCCTCGATTGATGAAATTTATATGTTACATTTTGAACACATCAAAAGCAGTGCGTGTCGATCGAGTGAAAGCGAAATCGAATAAATTCCCAAAGTTTTAAACACATAAACAGGTAAACACACATATAAACTTATAAAATCGACGAATTATCAGAGTCAGCAGTTGCGGGCTCGGAATTGAAACACGCAAAAATCGAGAGATAGACTGTCTGCGGCTAGTAGACTTTGACTAACCAAAGCGATTCAACTATTCGCAAGGACTTGTCATCTACGTTTGACTTTCAGGACTGTGTCCTTGCCTCGATTCTTGGGCGTTTGGCACATATCCCGTTAGTCATGTCGTGACTTCAGGTCGTTGGAGTCCGTCGAGACTTTGGTGAGAGTTTTATAAAATGTGCGGAACAAGTCGTCAAGGTTAGGGTTTCACCCCTTGCTTAACAACTTTGTCCCTGTTTTAATAAAATAGAGGAGATTATTCATCAAAATATGGGTTTCACTCCTGATTTGGTATAATTCCCCCGTCGAACAAGCGTTCATTATTGAAAAAGAAAGAAGAAATCATTAATGGGTTGATAAAACAACATTGATTCAAGCAATTTAGTCAAGAGTTTGTGGTTTTCACACCTAATCTCGACTTTATCGCCTACGTATAGCTGTAAAATCGAGTGTAGTGATAGTGTAGCATAAGCGAGAATAGCGAGGAAATAAGCTCGTACATAGTCCTTACTGGTTATGCACAAGTCGGTCTGTTGGTTCCTAACTATAGACTAGGTTTCTAAGACACCGACCCGAACTAGGTCGAGTCTTGCCTAATTCCCTATAGTTATGGCTCTGATACCAATCTCTCACACCCCAACCGATGGCGGAATCATCGGGGCGTGGCACTGAGCGAAACAGATTGTCCAGAAGATTCCATAACAATTATCAATACCATTCAATTTAAGTAATACGTCCCATACCGTATCTCAAACAGTAAAACAATTATTACAGACAAAATCTAGGCAAATATTCTGTTCCGACAACTCAGATTTAATTAGACAGCAATTGTTTATCTGCTTCTAGAGACCCTTAGTTTGACCACTACAGGCAACTATTTGTTGGGCTCTATAGCTTTATTCTAGCTTCAAATTCCTACCAAGTGTGCGTCCTAAGCACCTGTCACATAGGTTAAAATAAAGTCAATACATATAATGTAAAGGTGAGCATACAAGTTTGATAATAGCATATAGAGTTCGAATTCGTTTACGCATAACCAGCACGTACACATAGTGAAATGAAGCACGTTAGTTATCGACATAGATCCATCGATACCAATGATTGCGGGTTGACTGCCCGAGGCAGTTCGCAATACAGGATTACCACCGTAATCCATGCAAGTAATTATCCTTAACAACCCCCGTGTGAACGGGTGCTGAGTCCAAACTATAGTACTATCGTTGCTAAGGCAGGTAGACAGCATTCCATGTGTAAACATAACAGACAAGCATTCATAAGCCACGTATAACATGCATTAACGGTTAGCGTTCAAATAGTACTGAGTAGTGTGATTGATGTGGTTTGAATAGTTGTAACGTATGTAACACCCAAAAGTGCTTAAAGCAAAAAGGGATCGAGTATACTCACAGCGGTTGATGGATTGAAGGGAGCGCTTAGCGAGTAAGGTTAGCCTGAATAGATTAGATCGTATAACCATAAGTGATGTGTAAAGCGTCACAAAGTGTGAAAGGGTCGGATAGTGGTTCGATCGGATGGTAATCCGATCGAACAGCAATCCGTGCGGATAACAATCCGTTCGGGTCATCCGGTCGGACAGTGGTCCGGTCGGATGGCGATTCGAGTGGATTGTTTCTTCCTACAAAGAGAATGTGTTTGTGTATGATGGCTTGTCTTTTGAAGTTTTCGTTGTAGTATTTTGAACATACGGAAGTATCTTTATCCATCAAGTCGGTCGATCGGATGGCTGGTCGTGCGGATGACAATCCGTTCGGATGGTCATCCGTTCGGACAATGGTCCGGTCGGACGGCGACTTAGTGATGAGGTTACTTGCTGAAGGCAAGTTCATGACAGAAGTGTCATTCGATCGGATGGCAATCCGATCGGATGGCAACTTTGTCATTGAACATGTTGAAAATTGTTTAAGTCTTTAAAGTCTTAGTATCTCATGATCCGAAGAGTAATCCTGCCAGATGGTCGTCCGATCGGATTGCAATTCGTTCGATACTCAAACTTCAGATAAGGTTGTTTTAAAAAGTGGGACCCAAGTGTGATCCGTTCGGGTGGCAATCCGTTCGGATGACCTATCCGATCGGATTGTGATCCGGTCGGATAACATTCCGTCATGGTTGTTCCGTTCGTCCTACACTTGGTCGTTTTGATGGTTTGTCATTATGTCGAGACACTTGGGCAACATGTTAGCCAACAGAACCCCTAGTTCGACCCAGATGACCAACCCGACCAGGAATCACGCTAGTCCGGCCGGTTACCTTCTCGAGACGGTTGTTCTTGACTAACCCGAAATCGGTAGTCTCGTGAGTAGAATCCGGATCTTGAGCTAGTACAACACTACAATCGAGTAGAAGACTAAATCAGGGTCGGATCCTATCGGTTTTGAGTACTTGGAGTGCAAAAGAGTTGAAAGAAAGTTAAAACCATCCTTCAATCCTTTTTCACCATTCTTGTGCCGAGATCTTTACAAGATCTTTGTATGTTTGCATGGAAATTGGTTAGATCTCGGTTGTTCTTGGTGGATTGAAGTCAAAACATGAAGTTCTTGAAGAACACATGATGACGTCACCCTAGAACACCCGAAATCTAGTGATTTCACGATTAAAAGTTAAGATTTAAAAGATAGAAAGGTGTAGGAGTGCGTGTAGATCAAGAACGTACAAGATTTAGGGCGAGATCTTACCTGGATTGATAGAAATCGAAGAAAAGGTGAGGAGCACGAATGGTTCGGATAGAGAGTTTCCAGAAATGGAAAGAATGACAATGGCAGGGGTATTTATTGGATTCTAAAAGAGGAAGGGTTATCCGATCGGATGACACACCGCTCGGATGGCTTATCCGGTCGGATGACATCCTGGTCGGATGACGTTTGTTTTGTAGTACAGTGGCTATCCGGTCGGATGGCTATCCGGCCAGATGGCACTTGGTTTGATTGTCTGACGCGACGATTTTTGATGTTTCGATTTCGATTGCGAGCGGCTCGTCACGATAGGGTTTCCTAGTCAAATTACTTTCAGTCCCAATTACTAATTATTACAGTTCGATTTCGATTCGGATTCGGGTTCGATTACGTTTCGAGTTTTGATTGAGTTCGATTGATTTCCACAACACACACACACACACACACACACACATATATATATATATATATATATATATATATATAACACGCACAAGTAACACATAAGGCACACACACACGTATAATAACCAAAGTAAATCGAGTTGCGGTTCGTATCACGATTCGATGTCGAGTAGCATAGCTTGATTATTGATTAGTTAACTTTATCGCATTGTTACTTCCTATAATTCACAGTCGCGAGTTGATTAGATAGCGATTAACACACATCGATTTTAGCAATTAACAACACTTACTCCACACAATACAATTAAAATAAAGAAGTTTCTATAAGTCAAATCCGTATAATCGGTCGTTGACTTTGACTTGTGGAAACTCGGGGTGTTACAAATAAGACTTAGTATGTTAAACTATCCGTTCATCCATATAAAAACACTTAACACTAAATATTTAAAACATGATTTTCACAAAGAGGTAAACCTGAGGATTTGGTCTTCTTCGTTGTCTTAGCAGACTCTTTACCAAATCTTTGAAACAATTTCTACTTCATATCAAGAACTACAATTGTCAAATCTCCTAGATTTGTCTCCAATTCCTTAATTTTTTTATCCTTTTCTTCATTTCTCCTTGCAAGATCAAGAATCTTAACATCTTTAACGACAACATCACTTTCAAGCATATCAACCTTTTTCTTCAACTTGACAATCTCGCCATCATCTTCACTATCACTATCTATCATCATGTTCTTCCTTTTTTGTTCCTCGCGATACCTATCATGAATAGCCTGCAACCGATCTATGTCAAACAAAACATTAATTGAGCTACCGGGATTAGAAGATGAACTTGGTTGAAAGTTAGTTTGTAGTTCAAATTGTAGTTCTTTATCAGATAAAGTTAGCAATTGTTATGATAATGACTCTGGTTGTTGTAGTGGAGACTTTGGTAGTTTTTTAGTTGCAACTTCATCTACAAATGGGGTTATTCATTTGGTTTGTAAGTTGGGTTTCAATCACAATTTCGGGTCTTGGGTCCTTCTTGCCTATTTTCCTAAGATGTAGATCAGTGTATGAATTTTGTTCAACTTCACTCTTTGTTCAGGTATAGTAGAAGATATGAGAGGAGGATTCTCAATATCTCTGTCACACCCGAAAAATCGCAGTAGAAGGCGCGCACATGGGGTAACGTCATTGCATATAAGGCATAAGGTTAAGCAAACACTACTTTAGATCAAAAATGGATACCATTAATTAAAAGTTTTATAAATCCCAAGAACTATGTTTTGAAACAATATTCTTGCATTTAGCTACAAAACGCATGTACTAAGTAGAAAATCTTCCAAATAAGTATCCATGTAATGCACATGCTTGTTTAAATCGATTCCATGACACGCTCTAATACCTGAAAAACTTGCTAAAAAGTGTCAACACACTGCTTGGTTGTCACACCCCAACCGATGGTGGAAACATCGGAGTGAGACAGAAACGAGATTGCAAGAGATTTCATAATGCTAAATTGTGAGAAGTATTTAAATAATAAATTTCATTTCATTACTAAAAGAATCAATTACATTGTTTGAAATCAAATACAACAAGTTAAAACAAATGAATTACAATACAACAAGTTATTAAAGTTTAAAATGTGTTTCTAGGCATCCTACTAACTTCGGTGCATCATCATCATCATCATCATCATCATCCTGCAACTTGTTTTAAAGCATAGTTCAATACAAAAGTATTAGCGAGTATACAAGTTTGGTAAACTAGCAAATAAGTAAAAAAAATGAAAATGAACAATGAATAATGAACAATGAACAATCCACATGGCAAACCTAGTTATCAAGATTTAAAATGTGTTTCTAGGCATCCTACTGACTTCGGTGCATCATCATCATCATCATCATCATCCTGCAACTTGTTTTAAAGCATAGTTCAATACAAAAGTATTAGCGAGTATACAAGTTTGGTGTACTAGCAAATAAGTAAAAAAATGAAAATGAAAATGAACAATGAACAATGAACAATCCACATGGCAAACCTAGTTATCAAGATTAGCGTATAAACTGGCATGCGATTTACAAGTCAACCCTCTGATTACCGCAAGTATAATGAATGAATAAACTTAACATGACCTCTCGTTCACGGGCGGTGTGTTACTCTTAATAGCGTTATACATGTTAAGTGGAGGCTCGTACGAAGTTAATGACAAGTTCATCACATAAGAATCACCCAGAAAACACGAATCAAGCATAACATAATCGTAAGCATGTATTGGATTGTTGTATGTATGATTGCATAAAATTATGTATGTGTTTTTGTATATGTAAACATGTTGCACCCAAAAAAGTGTAAAAACGGTAAAAGGGCGTCGAGTATACTCACAACTTTACAAAGCCTTCCGATTATCCGTGAGTGACGAGTGGTTTGTGTTTAAGGAGTAAATGGAAAGGTTATAGGATGTTTATGGAGTGACTAGATTCGGGATTTAGAATTTAAAGCACTAAAAGTATGTATTTACAAGAAGTATTATCTAGTTCTAAGTACTCGTTTTTTACACTATGTTGTATGTTTTTTACACTATGTTGTATGTGGTTTCATGGGTCCTAGTTTGCCTATTAGAATCGTTAATGAGAGACTTAGGTTGTAGATAATGTAGCCTAAGTTTATGATGAATAATCGTGGTCCGATTATCATCATAAACTCAGCCACGTTCTTGTATATATATGTATTGATGTGTTCAAATATTAACATATAAATTTCATCAAATGAGGCATAAAACTAACCCCTTTTTAGTACTAATGTTGGAAAAAGTGTGCTTTTGTCTTCCTTTTGTATTTTCAGGATTAAATGAGCTCAAATTAACAAAAGAAGCAAAAAGACATCAAAATCTGACATAAATACAAGAAAAGGAACAAGATGTGACATGCCCGACCCCACGACAGCATCTTCCCAAGCAAAACAAGAAGACAGAAGACTGAACACGCCCCGTGCTCAGCCAGCATGGGGGCGTGCCCAAGTGTCAGCAGAAAAGACAAAGTGGTAGAAGCTTCTATTGCCCACCACGGGCCGTGCTCAGCGGACACGGGGCCGTGGTCAACTATAAGATTCGCACAATCCAGCAAATCTGCATAGTACAAAGATTCTTCTGCACCACGGGGTTGTGCTCAGCGGACACGGGGGCGTGGTCAATTAATAAGACAAAGCTGCATTTAATGAAGAAAGAGAAGAATGTGGACACGGGGCCGTGCCCGAGCTTCTGTTCAGCCTATAAATAGATGTGCTTGGCTCAAGCTCAAACCATCCCTTGGCACACCACCTCTCTCACACTTCACCCACCACCCACCACCACCATAACACCATCATTCACCACCATCATCCATTGTCCATCATAGAGTGTGTGAGTCATCTCGGGATCCATGATTGATCGTAAGAGTTCTTGAAAATCAAGGCCATGTTTGCCTAAGTCTCTTACATCACTTGGTGAAGACAAAGTGTCTAGTGTAATACTTTTTATTTCTAATCTTTTGCACTTTTTATTTGGTTTCGTATTAATGACTTTAATAACTAGTTGCTTATGTTGAAGGTGATCTTTCTTTATCGTTTGTCCGTGGTGTCTTGAAATTATTTTACTGTCTATATAAAATAAAAGATTTTCACCATTCATATCTCCACGGTCTATATGGAGGTATGTTGGCTACCTGGTCGGGGGTTAAGGGAACGGTTTGGTAAAGGTCTTGCCATTGTTCAGCGTTTAGAGGTCCTGCAATGGACCTGGGTCAAATTTAGTAGGACCTCCTTCAATACTTCACGGTATTGGATGGCGGGGGTCCAAACTCTTTGATCCCCTCATAAGTTAACTACTATTAATACTATAACCCGGCTATTTAGGACTGTATCCCTGCTGACTCAGACTACTTAGTCGAGGGTAACGTCATCTCCAAAAGAGGGGCCTACCATAATATTGCATTAATAACTTAATTCATTATCTTCCAATAATCCACCCTTTTAGGATTGTATCCTTGCTGACTCAAACTACTGGGGTGAGGGTAACGTCACCTTCAAAAGAGGGGCCTACTACAATAACTAAGATAATCTCTTAATCATGTGCAAAAGTGCGGAAATAATCAAATGTTACACTAGATACGAGTCGGAACCAAGTGATTCATCTTGTCTATCTGTTTTTATTTTTATTTTTATTTTCAGCATTTTAGTTAGTTTTTATTTTTCTTAGTTTAAAACATTTTTCTAAACTTTTTATTTTGATTAGACGTTGAGGATAAACCTGTACTAAAAGCTCTTGTGTCCTTGGACGACCTCGGTATCTTGCCAACACTATACTACGCTCACGATGGGTGCACTTGCCCATATGTGTGTTTAGTGTTAGTAAAATATCGTGTTTTATAAATTTAAAACTTGGCTAAAAATAAGTGTTAAAGGGGCTTAAAATATACACCTAATATATATAACACTTCACACGCTTCAAGTTTTTGGCGTCGCTGCCGGGGACACAAGGATTTTAAGAAAGCTTAAAATCAACGGCCTAATCAGTTTTTCAAAACCTTTTAAAACGCGCGCATTTTTTCTGCATTTTAGTTTAGATTTGCATTTACAGTAACCTGTACACGGGGATGTGTTCACTGAACACGGGGCCGTGCTGCACATTTTCATATAAACATCCAGTAACAGAAGCTTGAACACGGGCCGTGCTCACTGAACACGCCCCGTGCTCAACGAAATCAGTAAATTTAATTAAAACGCCCAGATACAGATCCTGAACACGGGGCCGTGCTCACTGAACACGGGGCCGTGTCCAGCCTCTGTTTCCGTTTTTATTTTTGTTTTCTGATCTCGAGACTCGGTTGTGGTCGGCTGAGTGATTCTTATGGATCAATACTCAGGAGGTTACAACTACACCTATGTGGAGGATGATTATAGGGGTAATTATTGCACTAATTGTCGTAACTCACGATCGGTTCAAAATAGTCGCTCATATCAACCATCCAATTCATACACCTACTATGAGGAGCCTAGGTACGAGCCATCAACTTCATACACATCCTATGAAGACCAAAGGTATGAACCTCCTCCCTCATACTCATATTTTGATGAACCAAGGTATGAGCCTTCTTACTCATACTTTGAGGAACCAAGATATGAGCCACCACCTTCGTATGCTTATTATGAGGAACCTTGGCGTGAACAACCCACCTCATATGAGTATTATGAAGAACAAAATTACGAACCTTATCCATCATATGCTTACAATGAAGAACAATGGTGCGAACCATCGACTTCATATGGGTATTATGAGGAACAAAGGGTTGAACAACCGGATTCAAGCTTAGAAAATCCCGATTCTTTTTCTATAACCGAAGTAACCGATAGGATATTAGAACACATAAGAGTTATCGATCGATGTATAAGAGAATCTCGCGCAAGGGAAGAGGAGTCCCGCGCAAGAGAAGAATTAAAAAAGGAAGAGATAACTGAAAATGTAAAAATGGAAGAACAAATAAGTGAAAAACCGACACATGAGTTAAACAACGAAATAGGTGAGTCCGACAACGTTAAAATTCAAGAAGAGTCTAATTTGGAAGAAATTACTCTCTTGTCACCTTCTTTTGAAAATCATTGTTTAGTACCCACTCATGCTAAGTTTTTAAAAGAGTTAAACACTAACACTAAAATTGACAAAACGGTAAGTGTTAAGTTAACTAATGATCAAACTTCGCTAATAAAAGAAGACCCATTTGAAATTAACATTACACCGGTTCCATGTTTCTTTCAAAATTCATTTATTAGTAACGTTACAATCGATAAAGATCTTTGTGTTAACATAATGCCTAATTACATTTTCGAAAAATTAAGTATTAGTGATTTTTCTCCACTTCAAATACCCATTTTTCTATCCAATCGGAAAGTAATAAAATCAATCGGTATAGTTGAAGATGTCTTGGTTCAAACAAATCAAATGGTAATCCCGACCGACTTTGTCAACCTCGATGACGCTCCTCTAGTGTTGGGGCGACCATTTGTAAAAACTCACGAAGCTTTGAAAAACCGGAAGTTCAACAATCTACTTCTTCAATTAGGGGCATTTAAAAGAAGTGTCGATCTCGAACGATCAATGAAATATCCATTCGGCAATAATGACCCCCTAATTGAAGATGAAGATGAACCACCCGATACAAGTGAAGAGATTGACCACTTTGTTGAAGAAGAGGTCGCCATAGAACAAACTTTTAAAGTTCTTGATCGAAATGAGCAACCAAATAAGGAGTCTCCTAAAGACCCACCACTTGAGCTCAAAGAACTTCCAAAAGGTTTGGAATATGCTTTTCTGGACAAAGAGGGAAATTTACCTGTAATTATTTCATCTAAATTAGATAGCTTAGAAAAAGAAAAATTAATTAGTCTTTTGAAAAAACATAAAAATGCAATAGCTTGGAAACTTGTAGACATAAAAGGAATTAGTCCTTCTATGTGCACACACAAAATTTTGATGAATGATGACTACAAATCGGTCATACAACCACAACGTCGAGTAAATCCAAATGTTCAAGAAGTGGTTAAAAACGAAGTCATCAAACTACTTGACGCCGGACTTATCTATCCTATCTCCGATAGTCCTTGGGTGAGTCCCGTCCAAGTAGTTCCAAAGAAAGGAGGTATGACGGTAATAACTAACGAAAAAAATGAATTAATACCAACGAGAACCGTCACAGGTTGGAGAGTATGTATAGATTATAGACGATTAAATGAAGCAACAAGAAAAGACCACTTTCCTTTGCCCTTCATTGATCAAATGTTAGAAAGATTATCCGGTCATAAATTTTATTGTTTCTTGGATGGTTTTTCAGGTTACTTTCAAATCCCGATAGCACCCGAAGACCAAGAAAAAACAACTTTCACATGTCCCTATGGAACTTTTGCCTATCGACGCATGCCGTTTGGTCTATGTAATGCCCCAGCAACATTCCAACGTTAAATGGTAGCCATCTTCCATGATATGATAGAAAAGACAATGGAAGTCTTCATGGACGACTTTTCTATCTTTGGGGATTCATACGACAAATGCCTCGATAACCTTGAACGAATGCTATCCCGATGTGAGGAAACTAACCTCGCCCTTAACTGGGAAAAATGCCATTTCATGGTAACGGAGGGAATAGTACTCGGTCACAAGATCTCGAGCGAAGGAATGGAGGTGGATCGAGCCAAAATAGATACCATTTCTAGATTACTACCTCCATCCTCCGTAAGAGCTATCAGAAGTTTCCTAGGGCATGCCGGATTTTATAGACGGTTTATCAAAGACTTTTCAAAAATCTCAAGGCCTCTAACGAAATTACTTGAAAAAGATGCCCCATTCATCTTTGACAAGGATTGCAATCAAGCATTTCTAACCCTAAAGGAAATGTTAGTCAATGCACCTATCATGATAGCGCCTGATTGGAAATTTCCTTTCGAAATCATGTGTGATGCTAGTGACTTTGCAGTTGGAGCTGTCTTGGGACAAAGAAAAGAAAAGCATTTCCACCCAATCTATTATGCTAGTAAAACACTTAATGATGCACAAGAAAATTACACAACAACTGAAAAAGAATTACTAGCTGTGGTATTTGCTTTTGATAAATTTCGTTCCTATCTTGTTCTTTCTAAAACTATAGTCTATACAGATCATGCAGCCATTCGATATCTCTTCAAGAAGCAGGACGCAAAACCACGTTTGATTAGGTGGATTCTACTCCTCCAAGAATTTGACATTGAAATCAGAGACAAAAGAGGAGCAGAAAATACCGCAGCAGATCATCTTTCGCGCTTAGAAGACCCAGCTTTAGAGGCAACCAGGGACGAGCAAATCAACGAAAAATTTCCAACTGAGTCCCTGGAAATGGTGGAATATAAGGAAGAACCATGGTACGCCGACTATGCTAACTACCTAGCTAGCGGTATAGTCACAAAAGGATGGTCACATTATCAAAGAAAAAATTTCTTTGCCAATGTTAAACACTATTTTTGGGAAGATCCATATCTTTTCAAAATGTGTGCCGACCAACTCGTCCGACGATGCGTACATGGTAGGGAAGCACGAAGAATTCTCCGCCATTGTCATGAAGGTCCATACGGAGGGCATCATGGTGCCGCTAGTACCGCATGAAAGGTATTTGATTCAGGATTTTATTGGCCAACCATTTACAAGGACGCCTAAAGTCTTGTCAAGACATGTGATGCTTGCCAAAGAACAGGTAATATTTCTTCAAAAAACGAAATGCCACAAAATGGCATTCTTGTTTGTGAAATTTTTGATGTGTGGGGACTCGACTTTATGGGACCTTTCCCACCATCGAAAGGAAACAAATATATACTTGTGGCAGTAGACTATTTGTCTAAATGGGCCGAGGCCGAGGCACTTCCAACAAATGATGGAAGAGTTGTGGTAAGATTTATGAAAAAGTTATTCTCTCGTTTTGGCACACCTAAGCATTAATAAGTGATAGAGGTACCCATTTTTGCAACCATCATCTCGAAATTTTTTTAACAAGATATGGGGTCTATCACCGGGTCTCAACAGCATATCACCCTCAAACAAACGGACAAGCCGAAGTGACTAATAGAGGTTTAAAACGAATACTCGAAAAAACCGTAGGGATAAATAAAAAGGAATGGGCAGATAATTAGACGATGCTTTATGGGCTTTTCGAACTGCTTATAAAACAACAATAGGTACAAACCTGTATAGGCTAGTCTATGGAAAAAGTTGTCATTTGCCAGTAGAAATTGCACACAAAGCCTACTGGGCAATCAAAAATGTAAACTTAGATTTAGAAATTGCCGGTAAAAATCGATTTTGTCAATTAAATGTATTAGACGAGCTTAGGAATTATGCATACTCAAACTCTGAAATTTATAAGGAAAGAATGAAAAATTTGCATGACAAACATATTAAACCTAATGAATTTCGGGTAGGAGATCTAGTCCTTTTGTTTAATTCACGACTTCGATTATTTCCTGGTAAATTAAAGTCTAGGTGGTCAGGACCTTTTTCCATCACCCATATTTTTCCACACGGTGCAGTAGAAATTAAATCTCGAAATGGACCCCCATTTAAAGTCAATGGCCAACGGCTGAAACTCTATCAAGGATTCATTGAGGATGAAGAAGAAGAAATCTCGCTTCAAATGGTGGAAGAATAAAAACATCATGCCTGGTAAGTTACGAACGATTGAGACAACAAAATAAAGCGGTAAGTTTTCTAACCATAGCTTATGGGAAAAAAGGGGCATTCACACGAGCACTAAAAAAAAATAAATAAATAAATAATTTTTTTTTCAAAACCACGCTCGGCACGAGGCCGTGTCCGCTGGCACGAGGCCGTGTCGGCAACGAAGAAAATACTGGGGGAATGAGAGAGATAGGTGACAACGAACGCCAAGCCATGTGGGCTCAGATTGGAGAGGGGTTCTACAATCCGAGCAGCACTAAGAGTACAAAGCTGAGGGATCTGCTATACAGATACATTCATAGGCTCCTCGGCTACTCTCTTAGCCAAAGGCATGACAGTAGTGGCGTCGTTGGGTTAAGAGATTTGGTTGTCCTCCACTGCATCCACAACCGCAGGCCGCTCGATGTTCCGTTCCTCATGCTCCGAAACATGCATCACAACCGCCTTGCTAGTGCACCGACTCCTATTTTCTTTGGGGGATGGGTGTACCGTCTCTTCAAGCACTTCGCCCACATACCTAGGTCATTTGAGAGGAGCCCATGGTCGGGTACGGTGGATATTCACATATGCCACTCAATGAACCTGATTTATGAGGCAGAAGACGGGACGCTAACCTTTCAAAGGATGCAAGGTCATGCATGGAACCCGCAAGAAGCGCTTGTCCTCCAAGCTCCGCAACATCATCAGTACCAATACCAACCCCACAGTGATCCGGGCCAATCATCCTCTTCAGGAGGCGGTTTTCCTAACTTTCAAAGTTTGCATGATTTGTTGCAGGAAAACCTTATGTGCACTAGGAACACCTATAACATGGCGAACAACACCTACCACCGGGTCGGAGCTATCGAGAGAAACCTATCCGAGATCCAAGACGATGTTGGATACATACGAGACCACATTGCACGCCATGGAGGGGATGATGACGATGATGATGATGACGATGCTATGGAGTAAGCGAGAGGATCAGAGGAGGAAGCGGTTGATTGATGACTCCCCAGGTTAACCCTTTTTAATCTTGAACAATTGATGGCCTGCGTGCCAAGTGTTGAACAATTTACTTTTCCTAACTTCTTTTATTTTCTGCATTTATTTTTCTTTTAACTTTGACGTGGATGTTAACTTTGGTAAAAGTGGGATGTTTGCTATGTTTTGGTGGAGTGTTTGTTGAATAAGCAGGTACATACGAGGCTTAGAGTGCTAAAAATTAGTACTACTAAAGCTGGGACAGGAAAATCGATGAAAGAAACCTGTTTTTCAACTTTGCAGACTGTCCACACGGGGTCGTGTCCAGCCGACACGCCCCCGTGCCCATTCCCCTGAACCTCCTGTGTGTTTAAATTTTGCAGACCTTGACAGACACGGGGTCGTGTCCAGCCAACACGCCCCCGTGTTCACCCTCTGTAAGTTTTCGTTACTGGCACCTGAACACGTGGTCGTGTTCACTCAACACGGGGTCGTGTCCAGGTTGCCAGTAACACAAAATTTTTTGCTTTTCACACCTTTTTACACATTCAATCAACCTAAAAACTTATTTTTGGGACACATTGATGACAATGTGTAATTTAAGTGTGGGGGGGATGCTAAAACCTTGAAACTTGCAAGTCCTAAATACAAGCCTTACACAAAACTCTATTGGAACCGCTAATCACCCCAAATTTTTTCAAAAAAATTTTCATTTTTTTACTTGTCTAGGTTTAATTCGGGAAATTCAAGTTCTTAAAAAGGTTATATTTTTATGAATTTACAACCGATAGCGTCGTGATAAAAAGAACCAACATAAGAAAATTATGAAAAGGCATGACAAGCTTAGTTAAAATTTAATTATATATACTTGATCACATAAAAACCCATTCCCACAAAAGTGAGTTTTGAGCCTTTATTGAGCAAACACTTACATATCATTTGACTAAATGCTCATTTTCGTTTCTTGTGTGAATAGCCGCTTGGTTCTTGCGACTCTAGAACTTGCCATGACGATACATTCCCGGTCCTTACCAACTTAGACCCGAGTAAGTAAATGATGGAGGCATTAGGACTAACCCTTTTTATTTCTACACCATTATTCTTCTTTTTACCACCTACCCAAAAAAAACCCCCCCTAGTTAGCCCCTTTGAGCCTAAACCTTTTCATTTCATAACCCAAACCAAACACCCATTTTACCCACCAAAACCTTTTTCATTTTTACCCCTTTGTTTTAGTAACAAGTTCGGTTCTTTATACGACTTTAAAAAAAAAAAATTTTTTTTGATGATGAAGCAAAAGAAAATAAACAAACAAGTTCATCAAAAATAACTTTGTTTGAATAAATAACTTCATCAAAATAAAAGTTACAAAAATAGAAAGTCATATGAAAACCGACACTTGTTACGCTTTTCGCCCTTTTTTTTTACTAACCACCAACCCAACCACCTACCTTTAACCCAAGCCTAACCCTTAACCCACAAAGTCCTCTTGATATTTACAAAGGTATATAAGTTAAAAAGGAGGAGGATTGATTGCTTGGCAAGCCTATGGTAGGAGTAAGTTCCATGCCGCTCTCGAGTGATCCACAAAAATACATTTTCGGCCGAGTGTTGAGTGATACCCGTGAGGTATGTGAACTTGTATATAAATAGAATTTTACAAAGGCATGTTATGCCCTAATAAGTAATTTATCTTATGAAAAGTTTTAAATAAATCATGACGAATAGGATTGTAAATAAATAAAAATAAAATTTAATAAAGAATCTTGGAAATCCCGACACTCTACGACAAGCCCAAAAACCTTCTTCTCTACCCATTCCATTTGGGAGTGTAAATAGCTACATATTAAAGAGTTTTGCTTGAGGACAAGCAAAGATTCAAGTGTGGGGGTATTTGATGTGTTCAAATATTAACATATAAATTTCATCAAATGAGGCATAAAACTAACCCCTTTTTAGTACTAATGTTGGAAAAAGTGTGCTTTTGTCTTCCTTTTGTATTTTCAGGATTAAATGAGCTCAAATTAACAAAAGAAGCAAAAAGACATCAAAATCTGACATAAATACAAGAAAAGGAACAAGATGTGACATGCCCGACCCCACGGCAGCATCTTCCCAAGCAAAACAAGAAGACAGAAGACTGAACACGCCCCGTGCTCAGCCAACACGGGGGCGTGCCCAAGTGTCAGCAGAAAAGACAAAGTGGTAGAAGCTTCTATTGCCCACCACGGGCCGTGCTCAGCGGACACGGTGTCACACCCGCTCATAGCGGAAGCGCGAGGTGTGATCTGATCGGTTCTCATTGCATAACAATATAAGTGAACAATACTAAATGAATAAAAACAAGCTCCAATGCCATTGTCATAATTGTTTCGAAAGAACGCAACATAAGTTAAATGTATTTGTTACAAACCATCAAATGAAAATGCGTTTTCATCGTTCTATACATCAAAATGTAAGTCTTAAAATGTCAAGGCTTTGACCACTATATCACCGCAAAGAGGCGGTATATAACGGGCAAACCCTTCAAATGGTGGCATGGAGTCTTGATACTTGTTTTCCTTGACTGAAATGTCTGCCAGGTCCACTAATTTCCTGAAATACATGTTAAGTTTGAAAACATCAACAAAAGTTGAGCGAGTTCATGCAGTTTAGCTGTATGAGATGTATCTGTAAAATGTGAGTTGTATAAAATGTATCCGTAAAATGTGAATTGTATAAACTGTATCCGTAAAATGTGAGTTGTATAAACTGTATCCGTAACATGTGAGTTGTATAAAATGTATCTGTATGTATGATGTATAAACTGTATCCACAACATGTGAGTTGTATAAAATGTATCTGTATGTATGATGTAGTATGTAAAGCGTCAATGAAATCGTTGATCATTAATGTTTCGCGAGGACATTAATATGTGTGACGAAATAGGAAGCAATCCAACCCTAGACGATTTTATGTCGACTCCTATCGACTGGGACACAAACGCACTCTTCTGTATGGGTCCACGACCAAGAGTGGGGCTCGCCAAAACCCATTAGATCTAACCCCTTGTACCTAGGTCCAAACTGGATTAATGGTGCTTATTGTATGGCCCTAATTCGCACATGATCTAAGGTGTTTCATTCCCTAACTTTAACATACGATTGAACATGTATCTTCCCCGATAGTTGTAAAGTTGTAAAACATTTAAATGAATAGGGGACATGAACTCACTGAATTGCGTCCGTGAATAGAAGTAATTATGATCTCACGTGCGGTCGTCCTGAATAGCGTTGCGACCTACAAATGTTCTTATTTTTGTTAGACACTTCGGTCTTTGTAAAGAACTTGAGTACAAGTCTTGCGTCTTCAATATGTGTAAGACTTGTATGTCTTTACTGTTCGTTAACTGTGTATTCGATGAATGAGTTGTTCAAATGTTATATATATATTCTTCACCAAATATATATATATAAATGTTATCTTGTATCTTGTGAGTTGTATAGTCGGATCTAATCCGCTGAATTTCGTGTCTTATATGTATCAATTGTATAGTTGTGTTTCCAATAGTTGTATCATTGGGCCGAGCCCATGTTTTCATGTTATTGGGCCCCAAATAGTGTTGGGCCTAAATAGTGTTGGGCCTCAAATAGTGTTGGGCTTCAATAGTGTCGGGCCTCAAATAGTGTTGGGCCTTAATAGTGTTGGGCTTGAATAGTGTTGGGCTTGAATAGTGTTGGGCTTGAATAGTGTTGGGCTTGAATAGTGTTGGGCTTGAATAGTGTTGGGCTTAAATAGTGTTGGGCTTAAATAGTACTGGGCTTAATGTTATTGGGCCTTGGCCCATATGTTTGGTATTGGGCTTAGCCCATGTGTTTTGATAAGCCCATTTAGAAAAGTAAGCCCATTTGTATAAAATAGCCCATTAAGAAAAGTAAGCCCATTTGTTATAATATAGCCCACTAGTAAAAGTAAGCCTTTCATTTTTATAAAAACCTTTTTATAAAAATTTACTAAGTATACTTTTTGGTAAATAAAAACATACTAGTTTTTATAAGTTTATAAACATCCGAAATTTGTTATCGATAGCACATTTATATTTCGTGTCGAAATATCGTCTAAACGTCGTAGTAATTCCTCGGATTGGCGATTTGTTTATGTATTCGTCCGTCGTCCGATTTGACCATAAGTTGTGTCCGATCCTTCGGAATGTCCGTTCCTTCGGAATGTCCGTAAGTTGTTTTCAAGTGTGTCTATATGTATTCTTGTAAGTCTTTAGTTGTAAGTATGTCTTGTATTTATTTGTGTCATTGTTATCAAGTCTCTAACTTGTATATATAACTAATACAAATAATAATGTAACACCTCGAAAATTCACGTCCTATAATGTGTTGACACGTGTCATAAAGTTTGAACGTGTAAAAGAATGTTATAAAAGGACTAAAGTTGACAAACATGGAAAGTATGTGTTTATACGGATTCTAAGTGTCAACTGTGAATAAATATAATGAACATTAACCCTACACAATGTTCATACCTTCAAACGAATGAATCATGGATCATACGAAGCTAAAAGTGAGAGATCACAAACTACAGGGGTTAAATGTGTCAACATGTTAAAGATATACCTCTGAGTGACCTTTTGACAAACCCGAAGCTTTGTAAATGTAAATTATGCTCACAAGAATGCACGATTAAAATTTCATAAAGTTTCGTTATCGTATGAGAAAGTTGTGATCAAATTCGTGTGCGAGGGGTTAAAAGCGTCAACGTTGAAATTTATGACTTTTCGGGTAACCATAAAGTTACCCAAGGACTTAACAAAGTATGGTTATGTCTTAAGGCCCATAAAAGTCAAGTTAGAGGGGTTCGGTGTGCTAAAATAAACTTTTGTGTCATTCAGGGACTAAAAGTGTCAAAAAGTGCACAAGTTTGCATTTTCGCGCATAACTTACGTTCTGAATACATCTGGACATCCAAAAATTTATGTAAGCATGACTACATTATATTTTAGTGTTCTCCTTAAGAAAAATCCATGCGTCGCGTCATTTGGATCGTTTTTCGCGCTTATGCGCATTCCGTCGTAATTAAGCGAACATCGCGTTCGTACGACCAAACGAACCATCATCCGGCATATTTTTGAGTATGTTTTGAGTTCCCTATACTTTAACTTCATTTTAGAGCCTTGAAATGAGGTTAACAGGGTTCAAACGCATCGAAAATCGCTTAAACGGGCTGCAGGGACTAAACCTGTCACTTTTGAAACATTTCTGGAACTGGGAGGCAGTGGTGTAGCGCGAGCCCTAAGGGCCTATGCAGTCGCGCTACGCGACTGCCTATTCTGGGGCAGAAACATGCAGAAACTTCAGTTTTTCGCTTTCGGGACCAGATTCGACGTATTAACAGCTGTTAACAGCTGTTCTCCACTCTTTAATCCCTTGCCACATGTTGAATCCCTATGGTTAGTGGCAATTTAGACACCATAACCTTCTGACAAGTGTACGGCCTTGATCGTGCCCTCTTCTCCAAGAAACGATCCTAACGGTGGACCGAAATCTATAAATACCCATCACATTTCACTTCATTTCACACACTTGATCTGATTTTAAGCCTTCTAAGTTGAAGTTATACTTCATACCTGAAGGTAAATCGGATCGAGAGCTTTCGGGGACCCTTCGTAAGTATTCTTTCGTTCTTTTATTGCTTTACGAGTCCGAAAGTCAAACTTTGTTTGACTATCTGCATTGACCAGTTTAAGGTCGATGCGAAGTTCGTTTGAACTTCATAACGTGAGCGTGATCACGATGGTTATAGTCCCTAGTGACTATACCTACTGATTTCCACGTTATCTAGGCTCAGTGACGAGCCGTAGTTTCGGCCAGAATACGTATTCTTGCGTATTTTGTAACCAAACTACTTATGGGTATCAAAACCGTTTGTTTTGATACCAAACTTGTTTTCTAACTTAGTTAAGCATGTTTCAACATGCTTAGCTCGTCACTTTAGTTTAGTGCTTATATAGGGTCGTAAAGGTAAGCGATCTAAACAATCGCTTATACTTTCGAACCCGACCCGTTTGGTCGATCATTAGGATCCGACCAAACACATTAAGTGACCTTATGGTCACATCGTTCGAGTAGTTGTATGACAGGTAGTAGATATGCCTTAGGTAAATGACCAAAATACCCCTACGGGGCTTAAATTGAGATTAAACTCGTTTTGGGCATAATGGAAGGTATCCTACTGATACCACAACATATTTAAGGCATATTAACTTAGGAAACCTGTTCGTGATCCATTCGGTTACCCGTTACGCTTATTACGCGATCGGTTCGGTTTAGGTAACAAGTTTACATAAATTAGCCGAAACGGGTCAAACCTTATCGGTTTTATCTCAAAATCCAGAATGTGTTGAGTTTACCCATATTATACAAGTCTCCAAACTTGTCGGGTCTAAATCACATTCTATTCCGGTCTTCGCTTAATCGTGCGTAAGAACCGTATATTCCCTTAAGACTAACCAGTCTAAGCTTAGGCTTAATTAAAGACCCGTTAGCATTCTAACTAATTATTTATGCCATCATTCCAGACTAGAGATTTTCGGTAAATTGTACCTACGCTTACTTAAGTGACTACGGCTGAGTTATTAGATTCTTGCTATTTAAGACAGGAGCTAGCTCAGGTAAATACTCTTAACTTATTTTCCCTATTACGGGCTTGGGATACGGTAATATAAATACCGCATGTTCAGGTATGGGATTCGAAGACCAATGAGTCGGGAAATCCAAATAACCTGTTTTAAATTCGTATTGCTTGACTGAAACATTGGGGATTAATGCGACCGTGTCCTGGATATCCTTGACTCATGATTTGCAATGGCCACGACCTAAGCACGGGGTGTAGGCATACACCTGACAGATGCCATATGTTTATACCAATATGGAATTCCCAATAGGGGAATAGTGGTGTGTCGGTTAATCATGAACCGGCATAGTTTCGGGCCCTACATGTAGAGCAAGTTATGTAAAACTGATAACATGAAATATAATTTATCCCAAAAGTATACAAGTATAAAAGATTAATTCTGCCTCTGTGCATTTTAATCAAAGTGTCAAAAAGGTTTTGTGCCTTGTGCATCTAAATCAATTTTCTTAAAACTCTTTTCAAATGAGTCGGTTGAGTGTATTTACCAGTGAAAACTGACGTATTTTCCAAAGGGGTTAAGTGACAGGTACTGAACGTAATTGGCTGGAAGCTCAGGGCGCTAATAAGGAATCTTGCAAGTTCTAGGCGTCTAAAGTTTGTTGAACAAATGATATGTTTATATTTTTAAAATCCGCCTGTGGATCCTTTACTTCCGTTGTAATACTGAATATTACTTCATATTCGGAATGTAATAATAAATATCTTTTGCTTCCGCTGTGCATTCATATATATTGTGTTGTTTGACTATTATGTTGCCAACCACGTCACGATACTCCCCCACCGGGCCCACCGGTGACACGTGGAAATTCGGGGTGTGACAAATAAGCACATAGCACATACTTGATATGTTCACTAAATATATATTTTACCAAAATATATATTTATGTCAATTTTTATGTTTAGAAAGACCAACTTTCTAATCTTGTAAAGACTTTGTTAAAAAAAAAAATGATAGTTTTGTTAACATAATGTTCTTAAAAAAAATGGCCATATAACCTTTGTATTAATCATTTGGCCATGTTTCATAAACATATCATTTTCTTTTCCAAATCACCATCAATTTACCCAATCATCTTAACTAAAAACATATGAGATTTTTATAACATAAACTTATCAAAATGATCTCCAAATCATGTAGGGTTTTGGACATGATCATAACATGTGCTAACTAGTTCAAAAACCAAGTTTACTTCTAGTTTTAACAACTTTTATAAAAATCTCATGTTGTATGTTACTTTTTATAAGCTTGTAAAAGTCTTGTTTTTAAACAAAAACCTTAAATACTTTCACAAGATCAAAGGTTATGATCATCCCTTTAGACCTTTATGTTAAAAACCCTTTAACATAAACATGTATAATTGTTAGATCATATTTTTAAAACATCCTCTAACAATTTATTTATATCATAATCATCATAACAAGATCAAATATGCATATAACAAGTCTTAGATCACAATAATAACCAACATAAATATATCATGATTATTATGTTTGCTTCTTTGTATTTTTCATGTTTATTATGTATGATCATTTAGTTATTTATTAGTTATAATAACAATCATAAACATAATATAAGTATGAAAAAAAAAAAGATCTTGAAGCTTACTTCTAGCACTTGGCTAGGGATGATCTTAGAGGATGATTAAGAGATAAAAAGATGAAGATCTTGATGGTAGAATGATCTTGAATGGATGAAAACCCTTGCTTTAACTTGTAAGTGATTTAGATCTTCTTATGTTCCATAGAAAATTATATTGATCATAAAAGAGGTGATAAAATAAAATGGGTTTATGGTGTTCTTGGTGGATGATGAAGATGATGAGAGAGTTTGTGTTTTTTTTTAAAAAAAATATAAAGTGATGATAAAATGGTTAGTAACTTAATGTGTAAGTATTCTAATAATTTACCCATTTCATCCACTTGTAACTTAACTAAAAATATCAAGATATTTAGCAAGTAATTAAGGGGTGTTGGACCCACTAAAACAAACGTGAACATGAGGGGGGAAAAGGGTCTTGAATTTGTTTCATGTGTTAAGTGTTCATTTCATGGTAAAATGTAGTAAATGTTTAAGTATTTTAAGAACTTTGACATTTTATATAAAAAAATCTACAAGGTTTTAAGCCTTCATATTTTAAAGTAGTGTGACACTAAGTAAAACTAGTTCACCGAAATTTTTAGTGTGTAATTCGGGTGAAAAAGTCGGTTCAGGTCCTGTACCGGGTTAAATACTGACACCGTGTTTTATTTAGATAAAAACATAACAAAAATTATTTTTGTACTTGTTTTATTATCCAAATATTTAATCCAACTTTTTGGACTAAAACTTTTATTATTTTTGACACGGTTCCGGTACCGGCTTTGCTGAATTTTGCGGAAAAATAATGAAATGGTCACTTTTAGCGCTTTTCGGACAATTTTTAGTGCTACCGGACATTGGTAAAATATTAACCAAACTCTTGTATTCCCGTATAAGGTTTAATATATAATTGATGTTGGACTATCGTCCGAGTCCTAAAGATGTAATTTAGATGATTTATGCGGATCCTGAGTTCTCGTCAGCACACTAGTTTACTAGGTACTACTCTAGTTGTTTCGATGCATTGTTTACACTATTTCAAATGTAACCAATAAAAATGAATAATGTGCATCATAAATGAATATTCCTTGAGTGCTCTAAGATGTATATCATGTAATCATGCAGTTCGAATATTCAAAACACATACTTGTATAATGTAAATCATTGCTTTAAATGTACGTAAATTACCCGAAAGTGGCAGTTGTCACATTCTCCCCCTGTTATTGAGAATTTCGTCCCGAAATTCAAGCTGAGTCATCCTTTGCAGGATTGTTCTCAAACAGGTGAGAGTATTTGGCTTTGATTTAATTTTCCCGTTCCCAAGTATACTCGGGTCCGTGTCGAGAGTTCCAACGTACATTTTAATAATTTGATACGACTCCTCCATGATTTCTAGACTTTACAGTCCATGACTTCAACAGGTTCTTTAGTGAATTGGAGTTTGTCGTCAATGTGAATTTCATCCGAAAGAATGATAACGGTTGCTTGTGTTGGACTCTTTTTAAGATTCGACACATGAAACGTGTCGTGCACACTGCTAAGTTCATCTGGTAACTTCAACTTGTATGCAACTGTGCCAATCTTCTCTAAGATTTCAAATGGTCCTACATATCGAGGGTTAAGCTTTCCACGCTTACCGAATCTCGCTATGCACTTCCAAGGTGAGACTTTCAACGAGACCTTGTCTCCGACCTCGAAAGATAATGGCTTCCGTCTCTTGTCTGCGTAGCACTTTTGTCGATTGCGAGCCGCCTTGATACGGTCTCGGATCTGAAAGATTTTATCCGTAGTCTCTTGGACTAGTTTCGGACCAATTATTTAACTATCGCCTGTTTCCGCCCAACATAGCGGAGAGCGACACTTTCGACCATAAAGAGCTTCAAACGGTGCAGCTTGTATAGTAGTATTGTAGCTGTTATTGTAGGAAAACTCAACTAAAGGTAGATGAGTATCCCAATTGCCGCCTAAATCTATAACACATGCACGAAGCATATCTTCGAGTGTTTAGATTGTCCGTTCGCTCTGGCCGTCAGTTTATGGATGAAAGGCCGTACTTGGATTCAAAGGAGATCCAAAGGCCTGTTGAAATGATTTCCAAATTCTAGAAATAAAACGACCGTCTCGGTCTGAAATGATTGAAATAGGCACTCCATGACGAGCCACTATTTCTTTGAGATAGAGTTCCGCTAGTTTCTCAGTATTATCCTTCTACCAAATCGGTAAGAAGTGCGTGGACTTTGTTAGTCTATCGATGATTACACATATCATGTAGTGACCTCTTGAGGTCCTGAGTAACTTCGTAATGAAGTACATCGATATTTGTTCCCATTACCAAACGGGAATCTCGGGTTGTTGTAACAAGTCCGAGGGATTTTGCTACTCGACTTTGACTTTCGCGCAAGTCAAGCATTCTCCGATATAAGTCGCGATATCACTTTTGAGGTTAGGCCACCAGTAGTATTCTTTCGCTACTTAGGCCTATGTGCTTCCTCAAAATATCATCTCGAAGGCCGCCAAAGAATAGGACCCAATTTCGACTCATAATGTATAAAGTTCCATCTGCTTTACACTAATTGTTCCTTCATGCCTCGAAGTGTTTCTGCTTGAATATGCTCTTCCTTGAGCGCTTGTGAATCATCTTCTCTAATGCTTGAACTCTCAGTGTTCTAACTCGCTCCTTGTGGCTCAAGGCATCTGCTACAACGTTTGCCTTGCCCGGATGGTACTTTATTTCACAATCATAGTCGTTCAACAATTCAACAAACATCGTTGACGTATATTTAATTCTTTTCGGTTGAATATGTGTTGAAGACTTTTATGATCCGTGAAAATAATGCATTGAGTACCATATAAATAATGTCGCCATAATTTTAAAGCGAATACCACCACGCCTAACTCTAGTTCGTGAGTGGTATAGTTTTTCTCGTGAACTTTTAGTTGGCGTGACGTGTACACGATAACTTTTTCACGTTGCATGGGTACGCAACCCAATCCATGATGCGAAACATCACAGTCTACAACAGAGTCATCGGTATCGTCGGATAATGATAAGATTGTAAAATGCTATGCACCAATCTCTAGAATAAGTTGTAAGGCTATATCTTGTTTTTCGATTTGGGGCGAATTTATTGTCTTTAACAACTCTAAAATGGTTCTCAAATGTTGCTCATGTTCATCAGTCGATCGAGAGTATATCAAAATGTCGTCAATAAACACTATGACGAATTTGTCGAGATACGGCTTGCACACACGATTCATTAAATCCATGAAGATCACTGTTGCTTTTGTTAAACCAAAAGGCATAACCGAGAAACTCGTAATGACCGTAACGAGTCTTAAAAGCCGTTTCAGTATGCTTTCCTCTTGAATTCGTAACTGATGATACTCCGATCGTAAGTCTATCTTAGAGTAGAAGCTAGAACCTTTCATAAAGCATTTGAGTTAGTTGGAAATTTATTTGTAACATGGTTTAGAAATATGAATTTTCATTCATCGAAATGTTGTGCACATTTGCAAAACTTGCATGTCTTTCCACCCCCAAAACCTTTATAAAGATGTATAGTGGTAAAGAGTGGGGGTTATGAACTCACAACATCCTTATTCGGTCAACTACAAGGTTCAGAAGGTGCTAATCGACATGGAGATTTTGCTATGGGTGCGGCTCCCGGTACCAAGTCGATGTGAAACTCGACTTGTTGATATGGTGGTAGTCCTGGCAAGTCTTTAAGAAAGACTTCAGGAAATTATTTTATCAAAAGAATATCTGTCAGCTGTGGCCCAACGGCCTTCTTGTCTACAACAAGTGCTAGATAGGCAATACAACCTTTCCGTAAGCACTTATGTGCTTTCATGCCATTGATGATCCGCAATAGGGTGTCGCGCTTCCCTCCATGTATCACAAGTGTCTCTTCATTCAGTAGTGGTAGGCGAATGATCTTCTCGTGACATAAGACTTTGGCTAGGTTATCGGATAACCAATCCATGTCAACCACTACTTCGAAAATACTCAACTGAACGGGGAAGAGATCGATATTGAATTTCCGCTCCTGACTCGACTAGTTCACCATTTGCCAATTCTATAGGATGAGGAGACGTCTAGCTTGCTTGACTCTAGGCCAAGTACATTTTGAATTCTATGTAGTGAAAAATTCACTGTATAATTTTAGATGTAGAACAATCCAGTTCCAATGTTTAGATGTAGGATAACCCAATCCCTATGTTCAGATGTAGGATAACCAAATCCCCTAATTGTAGCTAGGATAATCCCGTCACTAGCCATGAAACTATGCATGTGAAATGTTGAGATAAAGCTAAAAAAATCGGCAATGGTATCAAATAATATGGATGTGAAATGTTGATTGATAGGATACATACCGGTGTGATATGTCTCAGCTAATTCCCCATTAGCTAACTTGATATTGTAATGTGTGTCCAACATGACTCTAATTCGAGTATATGCTTAACATTTAAAAGCAATAGCTAAGCTCGGTGTTGGTATTAATAGAATTGATACATGATGATCGTAGAGTGTACGTACTCATGACTCCATTGGGATTTTGTGGAGTATTCATAGTTCTAGCCACACACACACTTATTCACTAGCTTGATCCATTCTTAAGTATTATCGTCTTGCTTGTCTTTGTTTTGCGCTCGGTCTTAGCACACTGCTACTCTTGGCGCTTTTGCAATTACCCTCATGATGAATGTCTCACTTGTCGCATTTAGGATTTCGACAAGTTACCAGCATACATCCTGGTGCCAAAATCGTTTATGGCAGCAGTTGCCTTCATTTCTCTCATGGCGAGAGTTATTGTTTGAGTGATTGAGGTAGGGAGGGATGATGCTGTCATGCTTCGGATCTCCGAGGCTAAACCCGAAATGTAACACTCAGTGTGTTTGAATTCGGGTGTTTCCCAGTATGGAACAACCCTTGAGAGACCGTGAAAGCATCAAGTGTAACCATCAACATTGGCTCCAGTTATGATCGAGTTCTTTTATAAAATCATATGAAAATTGATATGAAAATCAGATGATATAAAAGAATGATGAATGGTTAAATAAATAACCAATAAAAATGTAGTGTATAAATATATCATGTCTTGAAATAGAATATTATGTCTTGTGTAGAGGATGTCGCGTCTTGTGCAAAAATGTCATGTCTTGTCTTTGTCGAAGAGATTTGAATAACACCACGATATGCAATATAACATAAGCACTTATATATAGGAAGTACCAGCGGCGTATCCACCATGCTTTTATTATATTACACACGTCTCATCCCTTACAAATAACCACCAAAAATGTCTTGTGTAAACCAACATCAAATGATATGTATAACAATGTCTTGCATAACAATGTCATGTATAAACCATGTCTTGTGTAAAAGCAATAGTTTTCAACACATAACTTTTAACTTAAACAATTGATTCTTTTGGCGCCATGATCTTTTTAATACACACTATTAAAAGAATCTAGACATGTATTTGGATAAATAAAGTCTATCATGTGCCCAAGAATGAAGAATGCAATCAATCGGTCATGGAAACCTCAAGACCATATTGTTCATACATGTTTGAATAAATGATAATGTGGATAACCAAAACCAAAAGGTGTAATGCCTCTTGCGTGTATTGGTCATATGTTTAAATGGAAAAAGAAAAAAAAATAATTCGTTGAGGAGGGGAAACTAACCAGTGGTCTTCGTCTATATAATATGTATTCCCTACTCTATGGACCTCGATCATCCTAAGTAGAGAAAATCCTTTGTCTTACTTGTCCATGTGACAATTATGGTAATAGTGCTTGAGTTTCACGAGCTCTAGCAAAATTATTTAGAATTTCCAAAGATGTCGAATAGAATGTAATGAGGGAGTTGCAGCATGGTTCATGCCATACCATCCCTTGGAAAAAGACAAATGTCAAACGACGGAATTTATTGTATCACTTCCAATAAATATGATAAGGTGGAATATGATAAAGTAAGGTAAGGTAAAGTAGGATAAAGTGTCATAGACACCATGGAACCAACCCATGTTCAAGAATTTCGAGAATGTTGAGGAAAATCCTCCATGAGTAGCTAACACGTTTTGTTTGTTTAAATGACTAGTCTCAACTGAATCGTGATATAGATCGAATGTTAGGTGTGAACAAATATGTGTCGTCTTCCCGTATTGTATTGTATTGTATTGTATTGTATTGTATTGTATTGTAGGGTGTTATACTAACCACCCCCAATTCGTGTTCTACTAGATAGGAAGAATTGAATCTCAAGTAATAACTTAAGAATTTTGAATGAATAGTGATCATTAGCTTGACCCGCAGAGTCCACCAGAATTTCCATGCACTACAAGTTGTTATTACGTGGGCCCCCGTAATAATAAATTGTCTTGCATGGTCACCCTAGCATTCTCTCGTTCAGAGCAGGCGATCAGTCAGAGAGAAAACATTATTGTCAATATACCTTCAACATAGGAGGGACCTTCGTGATAACTCACGTGTCAACGTTCGTTGTCATTACTCGCAGAACGGTACGGCATTAGGTGAAATAGAAATGAAAAGAATTTGTAATAATAACAACCAAAGAGGCACCTTCAAGATGAATACTTCATCTTCCTTGTAAGGACAAGAGTATATCCACCTTGATTAGTATGAGTCACATGGATCTCGTCCCACTAATGGAGTTGTTGTCCAAGGTTACCACCTTCGCCTCGTCGTCATTATCATGGTCAGGCATCTCAGCATTCGCGAGAAAGCAACCATATTTTACTGAATTAAGTTTAAGATTTCACTTAGGAATCATGTTCGCCATAAGCTCCGCAATAGACATGAGGTCGATATTTTCACCGTGCGAGTAAAGAATAATAATAGAGTTTGAAGTCGATGGTATTTTGTTCTTGGCAAAATATTTCATGCAACATATATATGAACCACCTATATATATAATCATGTAAAATCCTATCAATCAAGGATTTCTATCTTGTATAAGTTGAATTTGTGAGCTGTTTATAATGCATAAACTGATAATGTAATGTATTGTAGGCACATAGTCTATTAATGTATTGTGTCTGTTTCTCATAGACTTCACCCATGGAAATGTCCTCGCTTGATTTATGTGAAATGAATTTTTGCTGTAGTGGACCTTGAAAAATGTTTATGCAATGAAAACATTTTGACTTGTCCAATTTTTATTTATAATCTGTTCAACAAGAACAAGAGGTTTTCGTGAGAGATCCCTAGTGATTGTAGACTTAGACTCGAGAAAGAATCCCGGTTCACTACAATCGATGCTCTGATACCAATCTGTCACACCCGCTCATAGCGGAAGCGCGAGGTGTGATCTGATCGGTTCTCATTGCATAACAATATAAGTGAACAATACTAAATGAATAAAAACAAGCTCCAATGCCATTGTCATAATTGTTTCGAAAGAACGCAACATAAGTTAAATGTATTTGTTACAAACCATCAAATGAAAATGCGTTTTCATCGTTCTATACATCAAAATGTAAGTCTTAAAATGTCAAGGCTTTGACCACTATATCACCGCAAAGAGGCGGTATATAACGGGCAAACCCTTCAAATGGTGGCATGGAGTCTTGATACTTGTTTTCCTTGACTGAAATGTCTGCCAGGTCCACTAATTTCCTGAAATACATGTTAAGTTTGAAAACATCAACAAAAGTTGAGCGAGTTCATGCAGTTTAGCTGTATGAGATGTA
This sequence comes from Helianthus tuberosus, assembly GCA_030545235.1. Taxonomy (NCBI): domain Eukaryota; kingdom Viridiplantae; phylum Streptophyta; class Magnoliopsida; order Asterales; family Asteraceae; genus Helianthus; species Helianthus tuberosus. The sequence goes on along the minus strand of CM060429.1, from coordinate 54,785,589 downwards.
TCTGTAAAATGTGAGTTGTATAAAATGTATCCGTAAAATGTGAATTGTATAAACTGTATCCGTAAAATGTGAGTTGTATAAACTGTATCCGTAACATGTGAGTTGTATAAAATGTATCTGTATGTATGATGTATAAACTGTATCCACAACATGTGAGTTGTATAAAATGTATCTGTATGTATGATGTAGTATGTAAAGCGTCAATGAAATCGTTGATCATTAATGTTTCGCGAGGACATTAATATGTGTGACGAAATAGGAAGCAATCCAACCCTAGACGATTTTATGTCGACTCCTATCGACTGGGACACAAACGCACTCTTCTGTATGGGTCCACGACCAAGAGTGGGGCTCGCCAAAACCCATTAGATCTAACCCCTTGTACCTAGGTCCAAACTGGATTAATGGTGCTTATTGTATGGCCCTAATTCGCACATGATCTAAGGTGTTTCATTCCCTAACTTTAACATACGATTGAACATGTATCTTCCCCGATAGTTGTAAAGTTGTAAAACATTTAAATGAATAGGGGACATGAACTCACTGAATTGCGTCCGTGAATAGAAGTAATTATGATCTCACGTGCGGTCGTCCTGAATAGCGTTGCGACCTACAAATGTTCTTATTTTTGTTAGACACTTCGGTCTTTGTAAAGAACTTGAGTACAAGTCTTGCGTCTTCAATATGTGTAAGACTTGTATGTCTTTACTGTTCGTTAACTGTGTATTCGATGAATGAGTTGTTCAAATGTTATATATATATTCTTCACCAAATATATATATATAAATGTTATCTTGTATCTTGTGAGTTGTATAGTCGGATCTAATCCGCTGAATTTCGTGTCTTATATGTATCAATTGTATAGTTGTGTTTCCAATAGTTGTATCATTGGGCCGAGCCCATGTTTTCATGTTATTGGGCCCCAAATAGTGTTGGGCCTAAATAGTGTTGGGCCTCAAATAGTGTTGGGCTTCAATAGTGTCGGGCCTCAAATAGTGTTGGGCCTTAATAGTGTTGGGCTTGAATAGTGTTGGGCTTGAATAGTGTTGGGCTTGAATAGTGTTGGGCTTGAATAGTGTTGGGCTTGAATAGTGTTGGGCCTTGGCCCATATGTTTGGTATTGGGCTTAGCCCATGTGTTTTGATAAGCCCATTATGAAGTTAAGCCCATTTAGAAAAGTAAGCCCATTTGTATAAAATAGCCCATTAAGAAAAGTAAGCCCATTTGTTATAATATAGCCCACTAGTAAAAGTAAGCCTTTCATTTTTATAAAATTTTTTTTATAAAAATTTACTAAGTATACTTTTTGGTAAATAAAAACATACTAGTTTTTATAAGTTTATAAACATCCGAAATTTGTTATCGATAGCACATTTATATTTCGTGTCGAAATATCGTCTAAACGTCGTAGTAATTCCTCGGATTGGCGATTTGTTTATGTATTCGTCCGTCGTCCGATTTGACCATAAGTTGTGTCCGATCCTTCGGAATGTCCGTTCCTTCGGAATGTCCGTAAGTTGCTTTCAAGTGTGTCTATATGTATTCTTGTAAGTCTTTAGTTGTAAGTATGTCTTGTATTTATTTGTGTCATCGTTATCAAGTCTCTAACTTGTATATATAACTAATACAAATAATAAGCACATAGCATGTCACACCCCGACCACGTAGAACATACAAAACATGGCGGAAACATCGGGGAGTGTTGTAACAGAATTAATGTTTCACAACTATGGAAATTGAAGTTTCGTATTATTGATTAAAAGTGTTACACTGCCTCGACAAACAAAGAAATACAACATAATTAACTAGTCTTGCATCTTTTATTGTCACTAAAGCCCAAGTCTGTCTATGTGTATCTCGATCATCTTATGCAACAGCTCCTGAAAAACACATGTGAAAATATGGTACGTCAGCATAAAAATGCCGGTGAGATACATAGGTTTTGTAAAAATAGGTTTCATGACTTATGTTTGAGAAAATGTTTAGTCATGAACTTTGTAATTTGCTTTGTTTTGTAAATCATTTGAAAAACAATGAGTTCAGATGATATGTATAAATAAGTGAATAATGTATGGTTAAATGAATAACCATAGTAAAATGGATTTGTATTAGATAAGTTGTTTGTAAAACAATGTCTTGTGAAAAGTATGTTATTTGTATAAAATGTTCTATGTCTCAAACTTGAAATGATTCAAATAACGTTACAATATGTAGTACCATACAAACACTTATATATAGGAAGTACCAGCGGCGTATCCACCATGCTTGTATCATATTACACACGCATCGTTACTTAATCACTTATTCAAACCAAACCAAACAATGTAAAATGTTCATGTCAAGATGTAAATTATGTCAAAATGTCTATGTCAAATATCCATGTCAAATGTCTATGTCAAATATCCAAAAGTAGTCAAGAAATGTATTACCAAAATGATATGTATGGTAAGTAAAATTTAGACTACTTAAACCATAAGTAAAAATGTACAAAACAAGGTATTGAAGTAAAACTTGGTTTAAATCAAAGTTATGTTTTGTAAGATATATGCATGCTATACTGAATATGAACATTTATGCGGTATTGTGAAAATTCATACATCCAAGCCTTGAGACAGACGGATAACTATGTAAAAGTGAGTTATCAAGAGAATATGTATTCGGATTCGGTCATTCCTTTCATCCCCTTTCCCTGGGATGTCCGGAACGGGATTTGTCAAGTCCTATGGTACCACTACCTACTACCGAGCGGCATGATCGGTGTTAATGAATGTATAGTATAGTTTAAACAAACCAAATGTCATACCAAAATGTAAGCATGTTTTATGAAGATAATGTACCTAGTATGCTAGAGTAAACATACAGGGTAGAGCTATAAAACCATGTGTCCATATGTTACTGGAACATATGCAACAGAGATGCAGTATAAAACAATGTACTAAGTATGCAAAGTCATCATACAAAGTAGAAAAGTCATGTAAAACAATGTACTAAGCATGTTATCAGTCAACATACATAGCAGAAAAGTCATGTAAATCAATGTGCTTAGCATGTTATCAGTCAACATACATAGCAGAAAAGTAATGAAATCATGTACTATAATGTACTAACAAACATAGTCGGTATATGATGTGAAAACAGGAAAGCATGAAAGTAACAAGTAGGCACATGTGTTTCACCCCAAAACAGTTTGGAAAACAGTAAAAGAGGGGTCTATGTACTCACTTGAGATTGCTCAGTTGTCTAAAGATAACCACCAAACAGTGCTAGAGATCGCGGAATATCAAACGGCACCTAATATAGGTAACTACATTAATAAACCGGACCTAAATCGGAAGACTGGGTAGCATTAGGGTTTGTAAACCAAACGAGTGTGGAGACTCGTGTGATATGGTTTAACAAAGCCTACATACTAAATGAAACTTAACCTAATTGTATACGACCCATTACGACCCGTTTAGGAAGCTTATGCTACTTTAACGCGTCGTGCGCGTGAAACGCGTTCGGACCGCCTAACTAGTCCTATGACAAGTATTATATGCCTAAACATATTACATAATCCGTTACGTGACAAAAGTTTAGGTTACATATGCTAAATTACCAATTATGTATGAAAAGGGTATTCTGGTAATTTACTTAAGGCATATAAACTACCTATCATACAACTATTTAAACGATGTGACCATAGGGTATAACCTCGGAAGGTTATTCCCTACACTATGGTCACCTAATGTATTTGGTCGGATCCTAATGATCGACCAAACTGGGTCGGGTTCGAAGGTATAGGCGATTTATTAGATCGCCTACCCTACGACCCTAGACAACGTGGTAATCAGTAGGCATAGTCCCAAGGAACTATGACCATCGTGATTACAATCACGTTGCGAAGTTCAAACGAACTTCGCATTGACCATTACTGGTCAACGCTGAAAGTCAAACAAAGTTTGACTTTCTGACTCGAAAAGCAGTAAAAATAAGGAAAAGAACGAAAAAAATACTTACGAAGGGTCCCCGAAAGCTAACCCAGATCAAAATAGCTCAGGTATGAAACGAAGGTTCCAACTTAGAGCTTCCTTAATCAGATTTGTGGGTTTTGGGGTTGAGGGTGGATGGGTATTTATAGATTTAGGTGCACCGTTGAGATCGTTTCTTGGAAAAAGGGGAAATGATCTCGTCCGAACACTTGTTGCAAGGTTGTGGTGACTAAATGGCCACTCACCATAGGGTATCAACATGTGGCAAGGTTTTTAGAAGTGCATAACAGCTGTAAACAGCTGTCGATACATCGAATCCGGTCCCGAAAATGCGAAAAATGAAGTTTCTGCATGTTTCTGCCCCAGACTAGGCAGTCGCGTAGCGCGACAGGTGAGGCCACATGCAGTGGCGCTACGCCACTGCCCCACCTGAAACAGAAAGTTTGAAAAAAAGGCAGAAATGGTCCCTGTTGTGTTTTAAGCGATTTTCGATGCGTTTGAACCCCGTTAACCTCATTTCAAGGCTCTAAAATGAAGTTAAAGTATAGGGAACTCAAAACATACCCAAAAATATGCCGGATGATGGTTCGTTTGGTCGTACGAACGCGATGTTCGCTTAATTACGACGGAATGCGCATAAGCGCGAAAAACGATCCAAATGACGAAACGAATGGATTTTTCTTAAGGCGAACACTAAAATAAAATGTAGTCATGCTTACATAAATTTTTGGATGTCCAGATGTATTCAGAACGTAAGTTATGCGAGAAAATGCAAACTTGTGCACTTTTTGACACTTTTAGTCCCTGAATGACACAAAAGTTTATTTTAGCACACCGAACCCCTCAAAGCCTATTTCTAAGCTATGTAAAGGATATTTATGGTATGTTTAACTTATGGTCATGTTCCGGAATGTCTGTTACAGTTCAAATTGGCATACTTTCGCAGTTTGTCAATTTTAGTCCCTGTAAGCGATTCAACTTTGATTTCACCACACCAAACCTTCCAAAACTTATATCTAAGTTATGTATAGGTTATTTAAGGTATGTTAAGCCTATTTCACTATTCCGGAGTGTTCGTTGCATTAAACTGGTTATATTTACGCTTCGGAGCGCGTATAACCTTCCAGAAAGCGATTTAGGGTTTGAAATTGAACAAGAGTTGATATGTGTAAACGATACACATATTTTTACAAATCCCAAGTATGAAATATAATATTTCATTGGTTTGGTATTTGTTTGATGGCCGTGAAGGCACAGGTGTTACAGTCTCCCCTACTTTAGGAAATTTCGTCCCGAAATTTATTTAGAGGAAACTTGTAAGAGTTTAAAACATGAAGTTGAAAAGATCAAACAACATTGGTTAGGGTTCTTGAACTTCTAGTAACCTTAATAACATTATGTTTGCAATGTAAGAGGGACACTTATATACAAGTATATGAAGCGTCATTGGTGCGTCCACCATGCCTCCATTACATCGTTCTCATTTTGTTATTGTTGTCACTATCGGTTCTTACACATAATAAATCTTACTGGGTTTCTGTGCATTGAATTCCATAATTATGTAGGCCTCCATAATTACGTAGTTCCTTGTACAGTCCGCACAGTCTATTTTAAAATGTGTAGTGTAAAACCAAATGGACAATCCTGTGATGAGTGTAACTAGACCGCCATAGAGTCCTTTAGACTAAATCAATAAATGATTTAAGTAGACTATCAAGGAGTCTGTTCAGCTACATCACTAGATGTCATTCTTTAACCAAATTGTGAATCAATCTTTTTGACTAGACCACTAAAGGGTCTCTTATGAATCATGGAGCAGTACTATATAATCCAAGGGTCTTAACTATTACATAGAAGCCCATTAAGGATTTAAGGTAGTACCTTTTTGAATATCCTGCTACGAATCTCTCATATGAAGATATGAAAGATCCTGCGAGGATTTGGATAACGAATATCCAGAGTATTAAAAACACCAAAAATGCATAAAAGAAAACATAAGATGAATAAACACATAGTCACATAACCACAAAATTGTTTAACTAGAAGTTTGTTCCGCTAACAGAGTACATGTATTTAAAGCACACTAGGAATCCATCTCGTGGATTTCATTTGGCACTTTAAACATTATCGAGAATCTAACTATTAAGATAGAAAGATTCCAAAAGAAAATTCGATTTCGATTATAAGAAACCGAAATGTTCGAATTAAGGTACATAAGGAATCCAATTAAGGACTCTGATTTGAATGATAATCATCCACAAGGATCTAATTGTGAAGATAAAAAGATCCCATATGAATTTTTGAAGTTGAAGATGTTTTGATACCTTGCACTGGACGTGCTTATGTCAAAACATGAAGTAAAAAAAAAAATGCTTAGGAAATTGAGATGCTAGATATGCCAAGGTGACATATGAAGCAGAATTTTGAAGGTTAAGTCAATGTATGAGGAAAATATTTTTGAAAACTATGCATGGGGTTCTTTTAAGAAAAAGGTGTTTAACGTTTTTGAAACCTTATATATATAATACATTTGAAATTATAAAATAGGTGTACTAGGTAAGTATATTTATAAAAATGTTTTAAAATCATCCGAGATGAATTTTGAAATTATGTATAAGGCTTTTGAAAGACATGAATGATGCTTTTCGAAATCATGCACTTGATAAGAAAATGTATTGTGTTAATATTGTCTTCAGACTATATGAAATATTTTGAAATTAGAAAGGTTGGTTTTGATAACATGGCCAATGTTTTTGAAATAACATAGACAATGCATCTAGAAAAATTGTTTTCAAACTATATGAAATGTTTTGAGATCATGAAAATTGTTTTGAAATACTGGTGCTGTGTATGTTGAAAAATCAAAACGTAATGGGTATGAGATTTGAAAATACCCTTAGTTATCCAACCAAGGATTTAAAGGTATTGATGTGCAAAAGCACGATTACTCATAATTTCACTTTATTTCATGTACTTCGTTTTCTTAGAATGAAACGAGTACTTAAAATTTTTGAAGGAATCATGAGCGATCATTTGAAAGAGAGAATCACAAGAGTAGTTTGTAAGGAACATAGTTCCTTGATGTAGGTAACACAGGAAATCATACACACTTGTAATTACACTTGTATATCAGAATTGTGAACAACAACTCTTATTTATGAACAAGACATATTGTTTCACATTACACGAAAACAAAAGAAACAAAGGCATAAGATAGCAACATCCTTTGTTCAGCTGAATGCTCATCCGCGGGCCGGATTTGCATTAGCAAGCCTTGGGCATCGGTTTCTGTAGTGGGTCAGATCCCCACAATTGTAACAGGCACCAGGTGGGTAGTGTGGTTGTGCAGCTTGACCCTGTTGCTGAGCAAGTGGCTGAGCAACTTGTTGAGCCGGGTTCTGAACTGGGCGATTCGGATTAGCAGGGATGCGGCAGGTGTCAGCAAGATGACCGGATCTTCCGCAGTTGGTGCACTGACGACACTGGAGGTGTGGTTGGTGATGGCCGTTACACCTGTTGCACAAAGGTGCATTGCCAAAATAAGGCTTCTTGGCTAGTGGTTGCGCAGGCTGATTTGGTGCAGCTTGGGCCTGTGCAGAAATGGCATTGTTTTGGGAAACCCTACGCTTCCCTGCCCTCTTGGATGAACTAGAATCCTTCCCATTCTTGTTGTGACCTTTCTTGCTATCCTCTTTGTCAGACGACTGTTTCTCGCCCTTGTCACCCTTCCTGTGTAACTTATTCTTCCGAATCTGCGACTCCGTCAATGTCGCTGATAACTCGATTGCCTGACGGAGTGTGGCAGGGCTACTACCAGTAAGGATGTCTTGTACCGAGTCAGGCAGGCCGTCGATGTACCTTTCGATAGCTATGTCAAGTGGGGTAACCATTGTCGGGCAAAGCAGACTCAACTCCTCAAACCTATCAGTATACGCCCTGTGCTCACCACTATCTTGCTTCAACTCATCAAATTCCTTCTCCAACGCTCGCTGCTCATGACGAGGACAAAATTCCCTCATCATAAGAGCCCTAAGTTCAGCCCAGGTTTGCGCAAGAGCAACTTCTGCACCTCGGTCCCTCATAACCCCGTTCCACCATGTGAGAGCCCTCTTCTGGAACACACTAGAAGAAAACTCGACCTTGCGATTTTCCGGACACTGAACGTGGCGGAAAGTATTCTCAATGCTCTCGAACCACTGAAGAAGCCCAGTTGCTCCCTCAGAACCACTAAACTTGAGCGGTTTAGCCTGATTAAAGTCCTTGTATTTGCATAGGGCATTGTTGTTGTTGGCTTGTTGCCATTGAGCAAAGAGATTTGGAAATTGGGCAGCCATCTGCTGCGCAATAATTTCTGCCAGTTCGGCAGTCTCTATCTGGTTCTCGCGTCGAGGAGGCATTCTAAAAGAGGAAACATGAAAGGAAAATGAGTGAGAGAATTAGACGAAAAGAATGAGGTGAACAAATCTGATGAAAGCAAGGATAGTGGTCATTTGTTTGTTACTACAAAGCAACAAACGACCTCGGTGATTAATTAAAGTAATTAGGTCAAAAATAATGTATCGCGAAGACATGCTCGCCTATAAGTGAACACTCATCCCAAGAATTCCCAGGTAAGCACAACTGGTCTCGCGTCTGATGAGATGTATACGAAGTGCTTGCCTAGACAGAAAACCCAGAATACAGGCATTCACCCTTCCAGTTTGCACGTGTTCACATTATTTAAAACCCAACACCTTGACGAAGTTTTGAAAACTCAAAGGGTTCAAAACCATAAAATAGAGAGTTCAAAACCTTACAATAGAGGGTTCAAAACCTAGTAATCAATCATCCTAGAACAGATGATTAGTTTTCAAAGCGGTTTTGAAATTTGTGTTCTTATTGTGGTTGTCGCCTAAGGATAGGTGACAATATTGTTTTATGACTAAACGCAAGTAACTCGCGTTAGGGTCCTAAGAAGGTTATAGACTAGGTCAAAGCATTACTAATTACTAATAACCTAATTCCCTATAACCATTGGCTCTGATACCATCTTTTCTGTCACACCCCGACCACGTAGAACATACAAAACATGGCGGAAACATCGGGGAGTGTTGTAACAGAATTAATGTTTCACAACTATGGAAATTGAAGTTTCGTATTATTGATTAAAAGTGTTACACTGCCTCGACAAACAAAGAAATACAACATAATTAACTAGTCTTGCATCTTTTATTGTCACTAAAGCCCAAGTCTGTCTATGTGTATCTCGATCATCTTATGCAACAGCTCCTGAAAAACACATGTGAAAATATGGTACGTCAGCATAAAAATGCCGGTGAGATACATAGGTTTTGTAAAAATAGGTTTCATGACTTATGTTTGAGAAAATGTTTAGTCATGAACTTTGTAATTTGCTTTGTTTTGTAAATCATTTGAAAAACAATGAGTTCAGATGATATGTATAAATAAGTGAATAATGTATGGTTAAATGAATAACCATAGTAAAATGGATTTGTATTAGATAAGTTGTTTGTAAAACAATGTCTTGTGAAAAGTATGTTATTTGTATAAAATGTTCTATGTCTCAAACTTGAAATGATTCAAATAACGTTACAATATGTAGTACCATACAAACACTTATATATAGGAAGTACCAGCGGCGTATCCACCATGCTTGTATCATATTACACACGCATCGTTACTTAATCACTTATTCAAACCAAACCAAACAATGTAAAATGTTCATGTCAAGATGTAAATTATGTCAAAATGTCTATGTCAAATATCCATGTCAAATGTCTATGTCAAATATCCAAAAGTAGTCAAGAAATGTATTACCAAAATGATATGTATGGTAAGTAAAATTTAGACTACTTAAACCATAAGTAAAAATGTACAAAACAAGGTATTGAAGTAAAACTTGGTTTAAATCAAAGTTATGTTTTGTAAGATATATGCATGCTATACTGAATATGAACATTTATGCGGTATTGTGAAAATTCATACATCCAAGCCTTGAGACAGACGGATAACTATGTAAAAGTGAGTTATCAAGAGAATATGTATTCGGATTCGGTCATTCCTTTCATCCCCTTTCCCTGGGATGTCCGGAACGGGATTTGTCAAGTCCTATGGTACCACTACCTACTACCGAGCGGCATGATCGGTGTTAATGAATGTATAGTATAGTTTAAACAAACCAAATGTCATACCAAAATGTAAGCATGTTTTATGAAGATAATGTACCTAGTATGCTAGAGTAAACATACAGGGTAGAGCTATAAAACCATGTGTCCATATGTTACTGGAACATATGCAACAGAGATGCAGTATAAAACAATGTACTAAGTATGCAAAGTCATCATACAAAGTAGAAAAGTCATGTAAAACAATGTACTAAGCATGTTATCAGTCAACATACATAGCAGAAAAGTCATGTAAATCAATGTGCTTAGCATGTTATCAGTCAACATACATAGCAGAAAAGTAATGAAATCATGTACTATAATGTACTAACAAACATAGTCGGTATATGATGTGAAAACAGGAAAGCATGAAAGTAACAAGTAGGCACATGTGTTTCACCCCAAAACAGTTTGGAAAACAGTAAAAGAGGGGTCTATGTACTCACTTGAGATTGCTCAGTTGTCTAAAGATAACCACCAAACAGTGCTAGAGATCGCGGAATATCAAACGGCACCTAATATAGGTAACTACATTAATAAACCGGACCTAAATCGGAAGACTGGGTAGCATTAGGGTTTGTAAACCAAACGAGTGTGGAGACTCGTGTGATATGGTTTAACAAAGCCTACATACTAAATGAAACTTAACCTAATTGTATACGACCCATTACGACCCGTTTAGGAAGCTTATGCTACTTTAACGCGTCGTGCGCGTGAAACGCGTTCGGACCGCCTAACTAGTCCTATGACAAGTATTATATGCCTAAACATATTACATAATCCGTTACGTGACAAAAGTTTAGGTTACATATGCTAAATTACCAATTATGTATGAAAAGGGTATTCTGGTAATTTACTTAAGGCATATAAACTACCTATCATACAACTATTTAAACGATGTGACCATAGGGTATAACCTCGGAAGGTTATTCCCTACACTATGGTCACCTAATGTATTTGGTCGGATCCTAATGATCGACCAAACTGGGTCGGGTTCGAAGGTATAGGCGATTTATTAGATCGCCTACCCTACGACCCTAGACAACGTGGTAATCAGTAGGCATAGTCCCAAGGAACTATGACCATCGTGATTACAATCACGTTGCGAAGTTCAAACGAACTTCGCATTGACCATTACTGGTCAACGCTGAAAGTCAAACAAAGTTTGACTTTCTGACTCGAAAAGCAGTAAAAATAAGGAAAAGAACGAAAAAAATACTTACGAAGGGTCCCCGAAAGCTAACCCAGATCAAAATAGCTCAGGTATGAAACGAAGGTTCCAACTTAGAGCTTCCTTAATCAGATTTGTGGGTTTTGGGGTTGAGGGTGGATGGGTATTTATAGATTTAGGTGCACCGTTGAGATCGTTTCTTGGAAAAAGGGGAAATGATCTCGTCCGAACACTTGTTGCAAGGTTGTGGTGACTAAATGGCCACTCACCATAGGGTATCAACATGTGGCAAGGTTTTTAGAAGTGCATAACAGCTGTAAACAGCTGTCGATACATCGAATCCGGTCCCGAAAATGCGAAAAATGAAGTTTCTGCATGTTTCTGCCCCAGACTAGGCAGTCGCGTAGCGCGACAGGTGAGGCCACATGCAGTGGCGCTACGCCACTGCCCCACCTGAAACAGAAAGTTTGAAAAAAAGGCAGAAATGGTCCCTGTTGTGTTTTAAGCGATTTTCGATGCGTTTGAACCCCGTTAACCTCATTTCAAGGCTCTAAAATGAAGTTAAAGTATAGGGAACTCAAAACATACCCAAAAATATGCCGGATGATGGTTCGTTTGGTCGTACGAACGCGATGTTCGCTTAATTACGACGGAATGCGCATAAGCGCGAAAAACGATCCAAATGACGAAACGAATGGATTTTTCTTAAGGCGAACACTAAAATAAAATGTAGTCATGCTTACATAAATTTTTGGATGTCCAGATGTATTCAGAACGTAAGTTATGCGAGAAAATGCAAACTTGTGCACTTTTTGACACTTTTAGTCCCTGAATGACACAAAAGTTTATTTTAGCACACCGAACCCCTCAAAGCCTATTTCTAAGCTATGTAAAGGATATTTATGGTATGTTTAACTTATGGTCATGTTCCGGAATGTCTGTTACAGTTCAAATTGGCATACTTTCGCAGTTTGTCAATTTTAGTCCCTGTAAGCGATTCAACTTTGATTTCACCACACCAAACCTTCCAAAACTTATATCTAAGTTATGTATAGGTTATTTAAGGTATGTTAAGCCTATTTCACTATTCCGGAGTGTTCGTTGCATTAAACTGGTTATATTTACGCTTCGGAGCGCGTATAACCTTCCAGAAAGCGATTTAGGGTTTGAAATTGAACAAGAGTTGATATGTGTAAACGATACACATATTTTTACAAATCCCAAGTATGAAATATAATATTTCATTGGTTTGGTATTTGTTTGATGGCCGTGAAGGCACAGGTGTTACATAGCACATACTTGATATGTTCACTAAATATATATTTTACCAAAATATATATTTATGTCAATTTTTATGTTTAGAAAGACCAACTTTCTAATCTTGTAAAGACTTTGTTAAAAAAAAAATGATAGTTTTGTTAACATAATGTTCTTAAAAAAAATGGCCATATAACCTTTGTATTAATCATTTGGCCATGTTTCATAAACATATCATTTTCTTTTCCAAATCACCATCAATTTACCCAATCATCTTAACTAAAAACATATGAGATTTTTATAACATAAACTTATCAAAATGATCTCCAAATCATGTAGGGTTTTGGACATGATCATAACATGTGCTAACTAGTTCAAAAACCAAGTTTACTTCTAGTTTTAACAACTTTTATAAAAATCTCATGTTGTATGTTACTTTTTATAAGCTTGTAAAAGTCTTGTTTTTAAACAAAAACCTTAAATACTTTCACAAGATCAAAGGTTATGATCATCCCTTTAGACCTTTATGTTAAAAACCCTTTAACATAAACATGTATAATTGTTAGATCATATTTTTAAAACATCCTCTAACAATTTATTTATATCATAATCATCATAACAAGATCAAATATGCATATAACAAGTCTTAGATCACAATAATAACCAACATAAATATATCATGATTATTATGTTTGCTTCTTTGTATTTTTCATGTTTATTATGTATGATCATTTAGTTATTTATTAGTTATAATAACAATCATAAACATAATATAAGTATGAAAAAAAAAAGATCTTGAAGCTTACTTCTAGCACTTGGCTAGGGATGATCTTAGAGGATGATTAAGAGATAAAAAGATGAAGATCTTGATGGTAGAATGATCTTGAATGGATGAAAACCCTTGCTTTAACTTGTAAGTGATTTAGATCTTCTTATGTTCCATAGAAAATTATATTGATCATAAAAGAGGTGATAAAATAAAATGGGTTTATGGTGTTCTTGGTGGATGATGAAGATGATGAGAGAGTTTGTGTTTTTTTTAAAAAAAAAATATAAAGTGATGATAAAATGGTTAGTAACTTAATGTGTAAGTATTCTAATAATTTACCCATTTCATCCACTTGTAACTTAACTAAAAATATCAAGATATTTAGCAAGTAATTAAGGGGTGTTGGACCCACTAAAACAAACGTGAACATGAGGGGGGAAAAGGGTCTTGAATTTGTTTCATGTGTTAAGTGTTCATTTCATGGTAAAATGTAGTAAATGTTTAAGTATTTTAAGAACTTTGACATTTTATATAAAAATATCTACAAGGTTTTAAGCCTTCATATTTTAAAGTAGTGTGACACTAAGTAAAACTAGTTCACCGAAATTTTTAGTGTGTAATTCGGGTGAAAAAGTCGGTTCAGGTCCTGTACCGGGTTAAATACTGACACCGTGTTTTATTTAGATAAAAACATAACAAAAATTATTTTTGTACTTGTTTTATTATCCAAATATTTAATCCAACTTTTTGGACTAAAACTTTTATTATTTTTGACACGGTTCCGGTACCGGCTTTGCTGAATTTTGCGGAAAAATAATGAAATGGTCACTTTTAGCGCTTTTCGGACAATTTTTAGTGCTACCGGACATTGGTAAAATATTAACCAAACTCTTGTATTCCCGTATAGGGTTTAATATATAATTGATGTTGGACTATCGTCCGAGTCCTAAAGATGTAATTTAGATGATTTATGCGGATCCTGAGTTCTCGTCAGCACACTAGTTTACTAGGTACTACTCTAGTTGTTTCGATGCATTGTTTACACTATTTCAAATGTAACCAATAAAAATGAATAATGTGCATCATAAATGAATATTCCTTGAGTGCTCTAAGATGTATATCATGTAATCATGCAGTTCGAATATTCAAAACACATACTTGTATAATGTAAATCATTGCTTTAAATGTACGTAAATTACCCGAAAGTGGAAGTTGTCACACACGGGGCCATGGTCAACTATAAGATTCGCACAATCCAGCAAATCTGCATAGTACAAAGATTCTTCTGCACCACGGGGTCGTGGTCAGCGGACACGGGGGCGTGGTCAACTAATAAGACAAAGCTGCATTTAATGAAGAAAGAGAAGAATGTGGACACGGGGCCGTGCCCACTGGACACGGGGCCGTGCCCGAGCTTCTGTTCAGCCTATAAATAGATGTGCTTGGCTCAAGCTCAAACCATCCCTTGGCACACCACCTCTCTCACACTTCACCCACCACCACCATAACACCATCATCCACCACCATCATCAATTGTCCATCATAGAGTGTGTGAGTCATCTCGGGATCCAAGATTGATCGTAAGAGTTCTTGACAATCAAGGCCATGTTTGCCTAAGTCTCTTACATCACTTGGTGAAGACAAAGTGTCTAGTGTAATACTTTTTATTTCTAATCTTTTGCACTTTTTATTTGGTTTCGTATTAATGACTTTAATAACTAGTTGCTTATGTTGAAGGTGATCTTTCTTTATCGTTTGTCCGTGGTGTCTTGAAATTATTTTACTGTCTATATAAAATAAAAGATTTTCACCATTCATATCTCCACGGTCTATATGGAGGTATGTTGGCTACCTGGTCGGGGGTTAAGGGAACGGTTTGGTAAAGGTCTTGCCATTGTTCAGCGTTTAGAGGTCCTGCAATGGACCTGGGTCAAATTTAGTAGGACCTCCTTCAATACTTCACGGTATTGGATGGCGGGGGTCCAAACTCTTTGATCCCCTCATAAGTTAACTACTATTAATACTATAACCCGGCTATTTAGGACTGTATCCCTGCTGACTCAGACTACTTAGTCGAGGGTAACGTCATCTCCAAAAGAGGGGCCTACCATAATATTGCATTAATAACTTAATTCATTATCTTCCAATAATCCACCCTTTTAGGATTGTATCCTTGCTGACTCAAACTACTGGGGTGAGGGTAACGTCACCTTCAAAAGAGGGGCCTACTACAATAACTAAGATAATCTCTTAATCATGTGCAAAAGTGCGGAAATAATCAAAGGTTACACTAGATACGAGTCGGAACCAAGTGATTCATCATGTCTATCTGTTTTTATTTTTATTTTTATTTTCAGCATTTTAGTTAGTTTTTATTTTTCTTAGTTTAAAACATTTTTCTAAACTTTTTATTTTGATTAGACGTTGAGGATAAACCGGTACTAAAAGCTCTTGTGTCCTTGGACGACCTCGGTATCTTGCCAACACTATACTACGCTCACGATGGGTGCACTTGCCCATATGTGTGTTTAGTGTTAGTAAAATATCGTGTTTTATAAATTTAAAACTTGGCTAAAAATAAGTGTTAAAGGGGCTTAAAATATACACCTAATATATATAACACTTCACACGCATCAGTATTTATATAATCTATACTTTCTATAAAGGAGAAAATGCAGTGACATAAGAAAAGCTGAGGTGGCAGCCATAGAGGCTGTCCAACAATGTTTTTCATATATCATTACTGCATCATAAAGCCTAATATATAAAATCACGTTAATTTTCAAAACTCTGCCCCCACATTCAAATTTCAAAGGTCTGGCCCACATTCAAGCTCTGCCCACATTCAAATTCCAACCTCTGCTCTCCAAAATTCAAATCTGGTCCACAATCTATACAAAATTCAAACCTCTGCTCTACATTCCAAATTCCAACATCTGGCCAAATTCAAAATTCTGGCTCCAGATTCAAAATTCAAACCATATATGTATAAAAAGTTCATTTTAATTTCTTTAAGAGCTTAATCAACTCAAATCTCTCTCTAAAACTCGCTTTCTCTCTCTCTCAAATCCAGACCTCTCTCTCAGTTCAGTTCCAGTTCGTCGGAAAATGGCGTTGTCACCACCACCACCGTAGCCTCATTATCCTCATGTCAATCAGGTAAACTCTAATTTACAGTTGAATTGAGATGTTTGTGTAGTTTTATAAAATTTTGTAGGTTTTTTTGTTTGTAATTTAAGCTTCCTTAAATCTTCTTCTCTGAGTACACTCCACACCAAAAAGAAGTCATCGGCTCCAAATCATCCACCGTCATCCCACTTCTCCATGCCAATATCTCCATGTTTTTCAGTCATACCTATACACCATCCAGGTAATTATCGCCCTCAAACCGCTGCAAATTATCTATACTTTCTTGCTTTTTAATCTCGATGAGTTGCATTCGTAGGTGTGTTTATTACCAATCAAACCAATCGCAAGCTTTTTCAAACAGTCAATTTTGACATTTTTAAGCCTAAGGTCAACTCTTTCCTCACCAACTGCGCCATATCTGTTCATGATTGTATTGTCTATTCATTTGCCTCAAAATAATTTTGACTTTAAAAGTCAAGTGGTTGAGTTTTTTGACCTCAAGATTCTTCACCACTTTTCATTTTCTAATAAAAAGTTTGTAAATTTAACAACCTATGTTACCATCTTGAACTGGGTAATACGCTAACTTTTCAGTTTGAAGGGAAATCCATATTAATTTTATAGTTGAAAACACAAAGTTTGACTCGAAAAAATCAAAATAAAGTGTAGTTATTTTCTTGATTCAGTGGTACTACTTGTGTTTATGCTTCGTTTCTTTTAGGGGGTGTTTGGATGTGTTCTTATATTGATTATTCCACCTCTTACATATAAGTTGGATTGTTTGGGTAGCTCGATTGTTATTCTAATTATAAGGGATTCAAAGAATTGATTATTAAAACACGGTTTACGGAAGCACGAATGGAGATGTATCATCAGTTGGAAATAAATATCGTCTATGAGTATATAAAACTGGAAGAAATTAGGAACCAACACTATTTTAAGTTGACAGATGAGTGTCAATTTAAGTTGGATTTTGAAGAAACTCATTGTTCAACTTTCGATGAAAAGTTGATGATCATTGGACTGTTTTAAGTTGGATGGACCTTCAGTTTCATTACAATATGTGCAGCTTTTGTAATTGCTTTGTCCCCGAAAAGAGGTGTTTTATAGTTCTCTTCAGACGGATAATCTTCAGACGATTCATCGAAACTGTTTTATGCGTAAGAGTTAATGATTATATCCTCATCTAGATACACAAAGTTTACACTCTCATTGTTATTTGTTGACATGCAGGGTATATAGAAGAAATAGACAGCATGAATCAAGTTTCGGTGTTGGTTTTTAGCAGCAACAGCTTCAGCTATGGCTGCGAATTCGCTAGCCGTAGCCTCAGGAGTGGCAAAAAGCCCAGATGAAGCGGCTAAAACACGGTTTATGGAAGCACGAATGGAGATGTATCATCAGTTGGAAATAAATATCATCTGTGAGCATATAAATCTGGAAGAAATTAGGAACCAACACTATTTTAAGTTGACAGATGAGTGTCAATTTAAGTTGGATTTTGAACAAACTCTGTTCAACTTTCGATGAAAAGTTGATGATCATTGAAACTGTTTTAAGTTGGATGGACCTTCAGTTTCATTACAATATGTGCAGCTTTTGTAATTACTTTAACTCCGAAAGGAGGTGTTTTATAGTTCTCTTCAGACGGATGATCTTCAGACGATTCATCGAAACTATTTTATGCGTAAGAGTTAATGATTATATCCTCATCTAGATACACAAAGTTTACACTCTCATTGTTATTTGTTGACATGTAGGGTATATAGAAGAAATAGACAGCATGAATCAAGTTTCGGTGTTGGTTTTTAAAGCGGCGTTATACTAAATCAGCCTTTATGCGCATCATTGAAGCCTATAAACGTGAAGTAACTTTGAATTGTTAATCTCACTGATGAATCAACCTGCTTCCCAAAGAATATACGTGAAGTAACTTTGAATTGTTAATCTCACTAATGAACAGAAGGATCACATGCATAAATCAGCCTTTATACGCATCATTGAAGCCTATAAACATATAGCAGTTGCTGGTGGTTCAGAGCTTCGTTTTTCTTTACTTTTCTATTTAGGAGTTGAGGTAATATTTCTAATAAATTTTGTCATAATATAGTTTAGTTGGTTATGATCCTGATTTGTTGCATGTTGTGGTAGTTTCCTTTGAAGTTAGACCATTGGAGATTTCTTCAAACACACATACTCTCAGATTATACAAATCATGAGGTCTTCTCTCCAACACCATCTATAACTAATATGAATGTTATGTTTGTGAATAATAAGGAATTAGTTTCAATCATTAAGTCTTAAGGACTGCTAAATAGAAAAGAAACAATGGCATTATATTATACTCTAGAACAAGTACTCCAGCTGCTGTGAAGGCTGTGTTCGTGTGACAACCCGAACCTTTAAGGTTAATAACGTTTAACCTTCGGATTTTAATTCCTCATTATCTCTCTTCGAGGTGTTACTTGTTCCGCGTTTGTTTATTAATCTGTTAAATGTGTATGATAACCTTACTAGACTAACGTTACTAGTACCGTTGGGCCGCAAGTAATTGGGCCACATTAGTGACCCTTGTGTCATTACTCCACTCCGGCCCGAACCCAACCGAGCCCAACCTACTCCGCGTGTAATTTAATCAGACCTGGCCCAGTCATGGTAACAAATAGGATTATAGGATCGGCCCACTTGCTTTGGTGTTTGGCATTATAACTTGAATGTACGTAACATCCCTTTTATATCTCACAATTACAAAATAACAAACCCTATTCCCCACTTTGGTTGCGATGGCTGTGGACACCCCCCTTTATGAACGACGACAACCAAGTTCATTCGAAGTATTCTCATCCGCTCATGTGCACTCGCTACGATTCCTTGGTTAGTACACATATACTGCTTAGTTTGGATTATTAAATTCATCTTTGTGCAACTTGACATGAATGTGGTATGACCTAGAATTATGATTGGAAGCATGTGTTATTGTCATCCTGACCCAATATGTATGTGAATCGAATTATAAACTTATGGATAATTATGTGGTTTGATGCTTGTTGATTGGATCTGGTATGCTCGTGATCATGAATTGATGATCAATAGTTCCGTATGGTAACATGCTTATAAATGTGATAATATTCTGATTTGAACTGATAACAAGATGTATGTGATAAAACGATGTTAATTGGTGTTGATCGATGTGAATGGGATGTGCTAAATCACTGTTAAAGTTAGTGGATAACTAAGGTTGCTGTGCAAGATGAACTGTTATGTGACGAAACATGCATGATGCCGACGAAACTCTAACATTTCGTCATATGTTGTCCACGGAGAAACTTAAGTTTCATCACATATAGCTGTGTGGGTTATTGGGACGAGACACTAATACAATCTTATTGGACCAAATCTATTAAACCTTATCTCTTGAATTGATTGTCATCACATGCAACCTTGATTCAAATCACATGCATCGAGAACTGAACTCACATGTTCACGTGGACCTCTGTTTGAACAATTAATACCAATAAACGCCTGTCAACAATTCATTTGATTAAAGGCCGATCAAATGTATGTGTTCTGTTAGGGGCTATGTACTGAATTTTGGGCCGGGTTATGTTGTTTGGGCCACATAATAGAAGCAGATCACACATAGGTTTAGAACCGCACGGTCCTTGGGCTTCGAACACGATTGGGTTTTATGTATTCTGACATGTATATTTACGTGAATGATATGTAATTATGTGTTGATGGACGGTACATCAATTGAAAGGATTATGTGTCAATGAGTAGCACACTAGGGTGTGCTACAATTTCTGATTAATTATGATAAGTATGAACCATAATCTCTTGTGTGTTAATTAGCTAGAATATGTGTGAAATATATGATGATGATAAATTGGTATGTCGCATGAATTACTGAGGTGACTGGCAAAACGATATGTGAAATCTGTCTACACTGCGAGAATAGTATGTGTAAAGAATACGTGAACTAAGTGATTTGAGTCTATATGAAACTGATTGATAATGGTAACTATGCTAGGGTTGGTTTGATCAAGTTGAACACGTAACTAGTCATACCGAGCAAAACCAAGGTGAGTTCACACTCTTAAGGCATGGGATTCCCGATGGGTTGGGAATGGGATTAAGAAGCTAAGATGAAACCTGTATATTCACCACTAATAGACTACATTTAATCCTGCGTATTCTCGGATTGGGAAGAATACGTACCTCCATCCTCGGATTGGGAAGGACGCCTATACTAAACCTGCTCCTTCTTGGATTGGGAAGAATACGTACCTCCGTCCTCGGATTGGGAAGGACGCCTACATTTAACCTGCGTATTCTCGGTTGGGTAGAATACGTACCTCCGTCCTCGGTTGGGAAGGACGCCAATATATATAACCAGTCTAGTGGTTTACAACATGGGGTAGCCCCCACTGGTTATGGTTTGGGAAACAGGGAACTGATAAACAACTGGTTTTTGAATGAACTTATGATTTTTGGAACAACTTTAAAACGGACAACCAACTGTGAACTCGCTCAACTTTGTTTTTGATTCGTTGTTACATGCCTTGCAGGCCTTTAGGTGCATATTGTTGGAACTTGCTGTCTGGAAGGCTGGAGTGGTCATGGGTCGAGATACATGGAATCGCAACACAAGACTAATGGTTTTTACATGTGGTTTATAAACTATTAACGAATGAATTATGCTTCCCCTGTATACTGTGAATTATTTGTAACGTGTAACACTTAATGTTAATAAATGAAAGTTTTATTTAAATATACCTATGAGTTCAATTTGATTGATGGCTAGATCTTGGTACGTCACACGCCTCGCGGGGGTTTTCGCATGTGGTACTTTGGGGGGTGTGGCAGATTGGTATCAGAGCCATTGGTTATAGTGAACTTGGTTTTAAAAAGGGGAAAAACGTTTTTGTAAAACCGGACTGTAACCGAACAGTTCTGAAAACGTGAATACGACCATGACACTCAGCTCTGGATTGCAAGGTTCGTCTCTCGTATACTTATTGTACTGCAAAACTAGTGAACATTTACATTTGATATTGCATGTGATTGCACGTTTAGCACAACAGTATGAATTCATGTGTTACTTGCATGTGTTATGTGACTGATAGGGTGGTATTTCTCTAAACCCTCATGACTTACGCTTCGTGATGCTCTTCGTTTGCTACTCGAGTTTGAGGAACCATTTGACATGAGTTAAGAGGAGCTGAGATGAGCATGCAAATCACAATATTATTGTGGGTGCACACATAATAATAATGTGGGGTGCATGCGATTACCAATGAGCCTTGACAAGTGGAAAAGGGGTTTCGTTCCGTTATTTGACCGATGTGAAACATAACAAACCTATAGGGGTCATAGCAGTAATTGTCCCCTACTCGAACGTGAACTTTTCGTTCCTCTATTGATCCTTTCGAAACTCGATGCTATCGAGTATTACCTTAACACCCATCTGAACGGCTAGCGAACTGTGTAGAATGTTAGGTGCTTGTACGAACATCCCCGAGTTGGATGTTGCAACGACAATGATTGGTCTATATCTTTCTCACCTTTCTTCGTTTGCTGGAACTTAACGTATTGACGCCTTGGATCCCGAAGTGTGATCACTTCTGTAACACTCTCGTAACATACCGTGTATTACTCAAACAACTTGCAACATCGATGGACCGGAGGATGAGCGTAGTACTTTACCGACCTCAGTACTTTGACGACCCTGATTACCGGTAACGAGCACCAGCGAATTAGCTTCAATCGAATCCTTAGCCTTGTCAACGACTCATGGGAGTAAACTCTTACGAATCAAACGGGACATAAGCAATGACAATTGACTAAACGTGGAGTGGGTAACTGCCAGCACAGTGAGTAGCACCTTAGCACGTGGCACGAAATATGAAAAGATGGACCCTGTTGATGAAAGATCGTAGAGCACCGTTTAAACAACAACATCGGAGGCAACAGTCACGGCAACATCAAGGTACTTGAAATGGCAACCAACAGTATAGAAATGAAGGTGCCTATGACACGGAGTGGCTGTTGCTAAATCAAAACGACGACAACCAAGGAAACGACAGCCGTACTGAAAATCCTCGCAACAAGTACAACCACACGGGAAATGATGCTCATGGAGTGGCATTTAGGATTGGCGTGGGCGACGCCAGGATTGTAATAACATGGTGGCATACACGTTCTAGGTAACGAATCACTTCGTCTCTGTTCTATATAACCCTGATGTTTCTTGAAACCCAACCTGTTGTGGAAATCGGCTGATGGCAAGACAATGGAAACCTCATATGATCGTTGGGATGCAAACTCGACCTTGTGGGACCAGTGTTCGACATCGACCTTTCTTCTGTTGTTCTTGGTAGATGTACCCGGTGAGGAGACGATTCTGCGTATTCCTCTCCTTCGTGGAGGATTGTTATCTGTTCTAACGCGTCAGAGTGGCGCAACGGTTAGCGTCATTTCAGAAATGAAACCTAGGAGTGTCTATGGAAAGATTACCCGCTATGTTAGCAACTGTTATAGACGTAAGGTTAGGAAAAAGGGGATCGAGGATCCACCAGTTGTTCGTGATTACTCCCCATGTGTTGCCCGAGGAACTTCCAGGATAAACCCTACAACTGTTAGGTAGGAAGTCAGTTTGACCTCGCGCCAGAGGCAGTTCTAACTACTCGTACTCTTTACCGTCTTGCACCAGGAGGGTTGCAGGAGCTGTTTAACCAACTACAGGAATTGTCAGACAGGAGTTTTTGCTTTAAGGAGCCCCCGCAACACCCATGAAGAGAAGTCTTTTCGTATGTGTACTGACTATCAAGAACTCAACAATGTGTCAGTTAAGAACCATTTGCCTCAACCACGTATTGACAACCCGTCGACCAGTTGCGATAAACAAGCTTCCATTCGAGGATTGGCTAGTGAATGAACTATCATCAGATGGAAGTCCAAGAGGAGAATGCTCTTAGAACGGCATGTCGAACGCAATGCAGCCATTTCAACTTTGTACACCAGGATCATTGAGTTGATCAATACACCAGTAGCTTCAGGGACCACATGAACCAACCGTATTTGTTGACGACGTTCTGAATCATGGCCAGGAGAAAAGAACATCATGGGTGGCATATGTATCCTATTTCAGCGCTTCTATGGGAGGAGCCATTACGTGTGAAATCCTGTTAAATGTCACATCTAGATTCAAGAAATGCATTTTGATCATGTAACCAACGGAGTGGGAGTACACGTGGATCTCGCTAGGATGCATCTTGTTAGAATCTGATCGACACCAAAGATTCCTTTGGGGATGCAGCAATTCCTTGGTTTCGCTAGTTACTATCGCAGCTTACCCACAGGATTTTCGAAGGTCGCACATCTTAAATCTCCTTAGCACAGTAGGGTGATGTGTTCGTGAAGGACGAAACAGGAGGATGTCTTTTCAACTTTCGAATTCCAACTCTGCAATGCACCGAACATCGTCCTTACCCAAGGGTGTGGGTGATTTAGTGGTATACCATGATGATCCGAACCAGAGTCTCAGTTACACACCGACGCAACACGAGAGAGTGATGACTTACATGATAGAGTTACAAAGAGGAACTGCACGACACACAACTGGCAGTGAAAACCGTGGCCATGGGATTTTAGATGGAGGTATTACTTGGACGGTACCAGATGCGTTATTTAGACCGATCACAAGGGCCTCTAGTGTGCCTTGGCTTCGACAGAGCTAAATCAGTTAATGGTATCGCTGTTAGGATGATTGCAACTATGAAAACTTGAACGTACACGAGCTTTGCAGCTCACTATTGACTCTAACTTACCTGATCCGACTCGCTCTGTTCAAACTGGAGAACTGAAGGGAGAGGATTTTCAAATTGAACCCTTGCGGGGCATGGAGAAGCAACCTTGGCAGGTCAGACGATATTCACCACCTCATGGAACGAGTGTGGATCTCATTATACAGTAACTATAGGAAATTTATGTTGAGCAAAGCACATCGGCCTCGATATTCTAGTCGTCTGGGTTTTGATGAGAGATATTAAGATTTATAAACCTTGTAATGGTGATCGGGCATGAAGGCCCACCTAGCTAGGTATGGGAATGATGTTTGACTTGTGGGAAAGTCAAGGTGAAGTATTAGCAACCAGAAACACCCACATGGGAACGAGAACGGACTGCCATGGATTCTATCACTGGGCTACTTACAACTCGAAACGGAAACAATCTAGATGATCGTTGATTGTCTCACGTAACCAGCACACTTTCTAGCCATCAAGGAAACGGATAAGTTTTCTACACTTGCAGTCAACTACCTGTAAGAAGTGGGTGTTAGGCACGGGTGCCAACCTCCATTATCTCTGATCGTGACCCACGATTTGCATCTGATTTGTGGCAAGCGATGCACAAATCCTTTGGCTCACGTCTAGACATGAACCCAGCATATCATCCACAGACGGATGGGCAAACTAAACGCACCATCCAAACCCTTGAAGACATGCTTTGATCATGTGTAATCGACTTTGGTAATGGCTGGGAGTGGCATCTACCTTTGGTGGAGTTTTTGTATAACAACAGTTACCACACCAGCATCCAGGCTGCTCTGTTCGAGGCATTGTACGGACGGAAGTGCCGATCACCACTTTGTTGGGCAGAAGTTAGGAGCAGCCAAATCACTGGCCCAGAACTCATTGTAGACGCAACAGAAAAGATTGCTCTGATACCACAACGAATGGCGGCAGCTCGTGACCATCAGAAAAGCTATACTGATAAGCGCAGGAAAACATTCGAGATCCAGGTTGGGGATCGAGTACTACTTAACGTCTCACCTTGGAAAGGTGTAGTTCGTTTTGGTAAACGAGGCAAACTCAACCCGCGGTATGTTGGATTTTTCGAAATCACTAAGAGCGTTGGCAAGGTGGCCTACATGTTGAATCTACCCGAAGAACTCAGTGTAGTTCACAACGTATTCCATGTGTCAAATCTGAAGAAGTGTATGTCAGATGAGACCCTCATAGTTCCTATCAAAGAGCTCACTATCGATGATCAGTTGCGATTTTTCGAGGAACCAGTGGAAATCTTGGACCGTGAGGTCAAGATTCTCAAACGCACCAGGATACTTATTGTTCGAGTTCGTTAGAACTCCCCGTCGTGGCCCAGAGTTTACATGGGAACGAAAAGACCAAATGGAACACAAATATCCCTAGTTGTTCGAGAACAGCGAAACCACTACTGTGGCTGAAGCTATTGCGAAATTTCGGGAACAAATTCCAAACCAACGGGGGAACGATGTGACACCCTAGGAAAAACCAAGAAACCACGCAACCTAATTAGCTTCCTCAGTAACTACGTGCAAAATTTCGGGACGAAATTTCTTTCAAGTTGGGGATGATGTGACAGCCCGAACCTTTAAGGTTAATAACGTTTAACCTTTGGATTTTAATTCCTCATTATCTCTCTTCGAGGTGTTACTCGTTCTGCTTTTGTTTATTAATCTGTTAAATGTGTATGATAACCTTACTAGACAAACGTTACTAGTACCGTTGGGCCGCAAGTAATTGGGCCACATTAGTGACCCTTGTGTCATTACTCCACTCCGGCCCGAACCCAACCGAGCCCAACCTACTCCGCGTGTAATTTGATCAGACCTGGCCCAGTCATGGTAACACATAGGATTATAGGATCGGCCTACTTGCTTTGGTGTTTGGAATTATAACTTGAATGTACGTAACATCCCTTTTATATCTCACAATTACAAAATAACAAACCCAATTCCCCACATTGGTTGAGATGGCTGTGGACACCACCCCTTTATGAACGACGACAGCCAAGATCATTCGAAGTATTCTTATCCGCTCATGTGCACTCGCTACGATTCCTTGGTTAGTACACATATACTGCTTAGTTTGGATTATTAAATTCATATTTGTGCAACTTGACATGAATGTGGTATGACCTAGAATTATGATTGGAAGCATGTGTTATTGTCATCCTGACCCAATATGTATGTGAATCGAATTATAAACTTATGGATAATTATGTGGTTTGATGCTTGTTGATTGGATCTGGTATGCTCGTGATCATGAATTGATGATCAATAGTTCCGTATGGTAACATGCTTATAGATGTGATAATATTCTGATGTGATTTGATAACAAGATGTATGTGATAATACGATGTTAATTGGTGTTGATCGATGCGAATGGGATGTGCTAAATCACTGTTAAAGTTAGTGGATAACTAAGGTTGCTGTGCAAGATGAACTGTTATGTGACGAAACATGCATGATGCCGATGAAACTCTAACTTTTCGTCATATGTTGTCCACGACGAAACTTAAGTTTCGTCACATATAGTTGTGTGGGTTCTTGGGCCGAGATACTAATACAATCTTATTGGACCAAATCTATTAAACCTTATCTCTTGAATTGATTGTCATCACATGCAACCTTGATTCAAATCACATGCACCGAGAACTGAACTCACATGTTCACGTGGACCTCTGTTTGAACAATTAATACCAACAAACACCTGTCAACAATTCATTTGATTAAAGGCCGATCAAATGTTTGTGTTTTGTTAGGGGCTATGTACTGAATTTTGGGCCGGGTTATGTTGTTTGGGCCACATAATAGAAGCAGATCACACATAGGTTTAGAACCGCACGGTCCTTGGGCTTCGAACACCATTGGGCTTTATGTATTCTGACATGTATATTTACGTGAATGATATGTAATTATGTGTTGATGGACGGTACATCAATTGAAAGGATTATGTGTCAATGAGTAGCACACTAGGGTGTGCTACAATTTCTGATTAATTATGATAAGTATGAACCATAATCTCTTGTGTGTTAATTAGCTAGAATATGTGTGAAATATATGATGATGATAAATTGGTATGTCACATGAATTACTGAGGTGACTGGCATAACGATATGTGAAATCTGTCTACACTGCGAGAATAGTATGTGTAAAGAATACGTGAACTAAGTGATTTGAGTCTATGTGAAACTGATTGATAATGGTAACTATGCTAGGGTTGGTTTGATCAAGTTGAACACGTAACTAGTCATACCGAGCAAAACCAAGGTGAGTTCACACTCTTAAGGCATGGGATTCCCGGTGGGTTGGGAATGGGATTAAGAAGCTAAGATGAAACCTGTATATTCACCACTAATAGATTATATTTAATCCTGCGTATTCTCGGATTGGGAAGAATATGTACCTCCGTCCTCGGATTGGGAAGGACGCCTACATTTAACCTGCGTATTCTCGGTTGGGTAGAATATGTACCTCCGTCCTCGGTTGGGAAGGAAGCCAATATATATAATTAGTCTAGTGGTTTACAACATGGGGTAGCCCCCACTGGTTATGGTTTGGGAAACAGGGAACTGATAAACAACTAGTTTTCGAATGAACTTATGATTTTTGGAACAACTTAAAACGGACAACCAACTGTGAACTCGCTCAACTTTGTTGTTGATTCGTTGTTACATGCCTTGCAGGCCTTTAGGTGGATATTGTTGGAACTTGCTGTCTGGAAGGCTGGAGTGGTCATGGGTCGAGATACATGGAATCTCAACACAAGACTAATGGTTTTTACATGTGGTTTATAAACTATTACCGAATGAATTATGCTTCCGCTGTATACTGTGAATTATTTGTAACGTGTAACACTTAATGTTAATAAATGAAAGTTTAATTTAAATATACCTATGAGTTCAATTTTGTGACATCTGTGCTTGTTTTATCATTTTGCAGACTCTGAACAATACAATATTAATAAAACAGTGTGTTTTGATCCCAATGTTTGTATTTATGTTTGATTTTATGCACATGTTGATTTCTGATCGATTTTGAACTCTATATCGCTTTCTGGGAAGTTATACGCAAACTGATGCGTAAACACGATCAGTTTAATGCGGCAAACACTCCGGAACAGCACCATAAGCTTAACATACCTTAAATAACCTTTACATAACTTAGAAATAAGTTTTGAAGGCTTTGGTATGACAAAAACAAGTTTATTCGCTCACAGGGACTATTTGCGTCAAACTGCAAAAGTCTGCCGTTCCGTAAGGCAACGTACAGTCCGGAACTTGATCATAAGCTAAACATACCATAAATAACCTAATCATGGCTTAGAAATAAGCTTTGATAGGTTCGGTGTGCGAAAACATGCTTATATGATCTTTTAGGGACTAAAAGTGTCAAAAACGGCGTAAGTTTGCATTTTCGCGCATATCTTACGATCTGGCCACATCTGGACATCCAAAATTTTTGTACACACTAAAATATTTTTATTTTAGTGATCGGCATGCAAAAATACCACTGGTCGCTTAATTTGGATCGTTTTCACGTCCGTTCGAGTTTCGTCGTAAATAACCGAACAACGTGACCGTACGACCAAACGAGCCGACATCCGAGAGTTTTTCCGGGCACATTTTGAGTCCTCTAAACTTTATTGACCTTGTAGAGCCTTGAAAATGGCTTAACGGGGGTCAAAAGGGCCTGAAATGAGCTTATTCTAGTACAGGGACCAAAACTGACATTTGCTGAAAGTTGTTAGCTTGCGTACCGCAAGCCCTATCTTTACGGTGCGTAAGGGACGCCCAGCAACAGAAACTTGATTTTTGGCTGCTGTTCGATAATTCAGGGACTTTTATGCAAATTTCTTGTTTTGGGCTCCAAGTAAACGACTCTCCAAGGTTCCCAATCAGTCTTTAACACATGTAGGGCCATGATTTCATGCTTGTTGGCCACACAAAACTTGGCATGATCTTGTAGCTTTGCTACAACTATAAATAGCCATCCATTTCTCATTTGTTCCTTGCTCATTCCTCATTTTCTCCTCTCTTATCTGCTTTGGAGCTCTCTCAATTGATTTTGGGACTTGTCTTCTTTGTAGAAAAGATAGCAAGGACTTTAGTGAGCATTCTTTCATTTCTTCTATTGCTTACTAGTTTAGAAAGTCAAACAGTGTTTGACTTTCAGTTTGACCAGTCAATTGGTCAAGTCAAAGTTCAATTGAACTTTGCAATGTGATTGTAATCACAATGGTTATAATCCTTAGTGATTATACATACTGATTACCATATTAACTAGGCATAGTGACGAGTCAAAGTTTCGGTCAAAATGCGTTTTAGCACGCATTTTGCAACGGAACTATTTTCGGGTATCAAAACCCATTGTTTTGATACCAAATCAGTAGGTTAAACATGTTTTGACATGTTTAACTCGTCACTAATAGTTTGGTGCTTGTTTAGGGTCGTTAGTTAAGCGGTCTAAACAACCGCTTAGACTTTCGAACCCGACCCGTTTGGTCGATCTTTAGGATCCGACCAAGCTTACTTAGTGATCATAGTAAAATAGGGAATAACCCCTGAGGTTATACCTTATGATCACCTAGGATTGGTTAGTCTTTTGCTAGTTAGCTTGTATGCCCATAGTAAATGACCAAAACGCCCTTTTGAAGCATAAATCCGTATTTTGATTATGTGAACATATTTTTGACATATAATCTGATTTAGTAACATATTTAGGCATAATTGGGCATGTAAGACTTGGCATAGCACATAGTTAACCATCCGAACATAGTCTTACGCTAACGACGCATTATAGTAGCTTATACTACCATAATGGGTCGAAACGGGCCAAAAACACTTAGGTAGACTTCCAAATCAGAATGTAAGGTCTAATAAATCATACCATATGAGTTTAAATACTCATCTGATTTATAGAACCTCATTCTATCCTATCTCCCGATTTAGGAGCCGATTATTAACATAGTTACCTATACTAGGTGCCGGTTGATTCCGTGATACTTGGATCTTAAATTGGTCTTATTCTCAAGACTAATTAGCAATCCCAAGTGAGTACATAGTTCCCCTCTTTTACCGTTTTCAAATATTTTGGGGTGATTCACATGTACATACTTATTACTTTCTTGTTTTACAAGATTTTGTGACATAAACATTCTAGTTTCACTTAGTACATATTTAGTCATGTTTTCACTATGTTTTGCTATGTATGTTAAGCATGCTAGCACATTGAATTATTACATTTGTTACATATGATTACTTAGCATATGTACGCATTGTTTTTACATGACATTTCTACTAGGCATGTTTACTTAGCATACCTAGTACATGGTTTTCATAGCATGCTTACATTGGTTATGAAATTTGGTGTGTTTAATCGGGACAATAATACATTCATTAACATTGATCACGCCGCTCGGTAGTATGTAATGGTACCATAGGAATTGACAACTCCCGTTTCCGACTTCCTAGGTTTGTTTGGAAGTTGGAAATGACAGAATCCGACTACATAACTTAGATGAACCTTTAATTTGTTTAAAGGTTTGTCGCCACAGTCGCAAGGCTTGAATGTATGCGATTAACATTACTACATAAATGTTTGTAATCATAAAGCATTGTTTTCTGCAAAACATGACATTTGAATTAAACTTGGGTTTACTCAAAAACATTGTTTTGTACATTTTTCCTACGGGGTTGAAGTAAATTCTTTTATTCACCGTACATGACATATGTTTCACATTGGCATTTTTTTACATAGTTTAAGTAGATGTTTTCCTACTTACTATGCATACTATTGGTTATACATAATACATTTACACATGACATTAAACATGGTTTATGCATAAACATTTTTGACATTAAACATGACATTTTGTTGGGTAATGATAAGTGACTTATGTAACAGGGCTATGTGCCATACGATAAAAGCATGGTGGATACGCCGATGGTACTTCCTATATATAAGTGCTTTTATTGTATTTCACATTGTTGCGTTATATAAATCACTTGGACAAGACATGAAACATTTTTACAAGGACATGACATTTTATTACAAAATACATATTTCACACAAAATTACTTTTACTTGGTTATTTATTTAACCATGCATATTTCTTTTATATCATTTGATTTTCATATCGATTTTCACATGATTTTATAAAAAGAAAACATTTTACAAGGTTCATGACTATTTTTGTTAAACACTTCTTTACGTGAATGATATGTAATTATGTGTTGATGGACGGTACATCAATTGAAAGGATTATGTGTCAATGAGTAGCACACTAGGGTGTGCTACAATTTCTGATTAATTATGATAAGTATGAACCATAATCTCTTGTGTGTTAATTAGCTAGAATATGTGTGAAATATATGATGATGATAAATTGGTATGTCACATGACATAATACATTTACACATGACATTAAACATGGTTTATGCATAAACATTTTTGACATTAAACATGACATTTTGTTGGGTAATGATAAGTGACTTATGTAACAGGGCTATGTGCCATACGATAAAAGCATGGTGGATACGCCGATGGTACTTCCTATATATAAGTGCTTTTATTGTATTTCACATTGTTGCGTTATATAAATCACTTGGACAAGACATGAAACATTTTTACAAGGACATGACATTTTATTACAAAATACATATTTCACACAAAATTACTTTTACTTGGTTATTTATTTAACCATGCATATTTCTTTTATATCATTTGATTTTCATATCGATTTTCACATGATTTTATAAAAAGAAAACATTTTACAAGGTTCATGACTATTTTTGTTAAACACTTCTTTACGTGAATGATATGTAATTATGTGTTGATGGACGGTACATCAATTGAAAGGATTATGTGTCAATGAGTAGCACACTAGGGTGTGCTACAATTTCTGATTAATTATGATAAGTATGAACCATAATCTCTTGTGTGTTAATTAGCTAGAATATGTGTGAAATATATGATGATGATAAATTGGTATGTCACATGAATTACTGAGGTGACTGGCATAACGATATGTGAAATCTGTCTACACTGCGAGAATAGTATGTGTAAAGAATACGTGAACTAAGTGATTTGAGTCTATGTGAAACTGATTGATAATGGTAACTATGCTAGGGTTGGTTTGATCAAGTTGAACACGTAACTAGTCATACCGAGCAAAACCAAGGTGAGTTCACACTCTTAAGGCATGGGATTCCCGGTGGGTTGGGAATGGGATTAAGAAGCTAAGATGAAACCTGTATATTCACCACTAATAGATTATATTTAATCCTGCGTATTCTCGGATTGGGAAGAATACGTACCTCCGTCCTCGGATTGGGAAGGACGCCTACATTTAACCTGCGTATTCTCGGTTGGGTAGAATATGTACCTCCGTCCTCGGTTGGGAAGGAAGCCAATATATATAATTAGTCTAGTGGTTTACAACATGGGGTAGCCCCCACTGGTTATGGTTTGGGAAACAGGGAACTGATAAACAACTAGTTTTCGAATGAACTTATGATTTTTGGAACAACTTAAAACGGACAACCAACTGT
This sequence comes from Helianthus tuberosus, assembly GCA_030545235.1. Lineage (NCBI taxonomy): Eukaryota > Viridiplantae > Streptophyta > Magnoliopsida > Asterales > Asteraceae > Helianthus > Helianthus tuberosus. Next base: position 54,752,751 of record CM060429.1, on the reverse strand, counting down.
GAACTCGCTCAACTTTGTTGTTGATTCGTTGTTACATGCCTTGCACGCCTTTAGGTGGATATTGTTGGAACTTGCTGTCTGGAAGGCTGGAGTGGTCATGGGTCGAGATACATGGAATCTCAACACAAGACTAATGGTTTTTACATGTGGTTTATAAACTATTACCGAATGAATTATGCTTCCGCTGTATACTGTGAATTATTTGTAACGTGTAACACTTAATGTTAATAAATGAAAGTTTAATTTAAATATACCTATGAGTTCAATTTTGTGACATCTGTGCTTGTTTTATCATTTTGCAGACTCTGAACAATACAATATTAATAAAACAGTGTGTTTTGATCCCAATGTTTGTATTTATGTTTGATTTTATGCACATGTTGATTTCTGATCGATTTTGAACTCTATATCGCTTTCTGGGAAGTTATACGCAAACTGATGCGTAAACACGATCAGTTTAATGCGGCAAACACTCCGGAACAGCAACATAAGCTTAACATACCTTAAATAACCTTTACATAACTTAGAAATAAGTTTTGAAGGCTTTGGTATGACAAAAACAAGTTTATTCGCTCACAGGGACTATTTGCGTCAAACTGCAAAAGTCCGCCGTTCCGTAAGGCAACGTACAGTCTGGAACTTGATCATAAGCTAAACATACCATAAATAACCTAATCATGGCTTAGAAATAAGCTTTGATAGGTTCGGTGTGCGAAAACATGCTTATATGATCTTTTAGGGACTAAAAGTGTCAAAAACGGCGTAAGTTTGCATTTTCGCGCATATCTTACGATCTGGCCACATCTGGACATCCAAAATTTTTGTACACACTAAAATATTTTTATTTTAGTGATCGGCATGCAAAAATACCACTGGTCGCTTAATTTGGATCGTTTTCACGTCCGTTCGAGTTTCGTCGTAAATAACCGAACAACGTGACCGTACGACCAAACGAGCCGACATCCGAGAGTTTTTCCGGGCACATTTTGAGTCCTCTAAACTTTATTGACCTTGTAGAGCCTTGAAAATGGCTTAACGGGGGTCAAAAGGGCCTGAAATGAGCTTATTCTAGTACAGGGACCAAAACTGACATTTGCTGAAAGTTGTTAGCTTGCGCACCGCAAGCCCTATCTTTACGGTACGTAAGGGACGCCCAGCAACAGAAACTTGATTTTTGGCTGCTGTTCGATAATTCAGGGACTTTTATGCAAATTTCTTGTTTTGGGCTCCAAGTAAACGACTCTCCAAGGTTCCCAATCAGTCTTTAACACATGTAGGGCCATGATTTCATGCTTGTTGGCCACACAAAACTTGGCATGATCTTGTAGCTTTGCTACAACTATAAATAGCCATCCATTTCTCATTTGTTCCTTGCTCATTCCTCATTTTCTCCTCTCTTATCTGCTTTGGAGCTCTCTCAATTGATTTTGGGACTTGTCTTCTTTGTAGAAAAGATAGCAAGGACTTTAGTGAGCATTCTTTCATTTCTTCTATTGCTTACTAGTTTAGAAAGTCAAACAGTGTTTGACTTTCAGTTTGACCAGTCAATTGGTCAAGTCAAAGTTCAATTGAACTTTGCAATGTGATTGTAATCACAATGGTTATAATCCTTAGTGATTATACCTTCTGATTACCATATTAACTAGGCATAGTGACGAGTCAAAGTTTCGGTCAAAATGCGTTTTAGCACGCATTTTGCAACGGAACTATTTTCGGGTATCAAAACCCATTGTTTTGATACCAAATCAGTAGGTTAAACATGTTTTGACATGTTTAACTCGTCACTAATAGTTTGGTGCTTGTTTAGGGTCGTTAGTTAAGCGGTCTAAACAACCGCTTAGACTTTCGAACCCGACCCGTTTGGTCGATCTTTAGGATCCGACCAAGCTTACTTAGTGATCATAGTAACATAGGGAATAACCCCTGAGGTTATACCTTATGATCACCTAGGATTGGTTAGTCTTTTGCTAGTTTGCTTGTATGCCCATAGTAAATGACCAAAACGCCCTTTTGAAGCATAAATCCGTATTTTGATTATGTGAACATATTTTTGACATATAATCTGATTTAGTAACATATTTAGGCATAATTGGGCATGTAAGACTTGGCATAGCACATAGTTAACCATCCGAACATAGTCTTACGCTAACGACGCATTATAGTAGCTTATACTACCATAATGGGTCGAAACGGGCCAAAAACACTTAGGTAGACTTCCAAATCAGAATGTAAGGTCTAATAAATCATACCATATGAGTTTAAATACTCATCTGATTTATAGAACCTCATTCTATCCTATCTCCCGATTTAGGAGCCGATTATTAACATAGTTACCTATACTAGGTGCCGGTTGATTCCGTGATACTTGGATCTTAAATTGGTCTTATTCTCAAGACTAATTAGCAATCCCAAGTGAGTACATAGTTCCCCTCTTTTACCGTTTTCAAATATTTTGGGGTGATTCACATGTACATACTTATTACTTTCTTGTTTTACAAGATTTTGTGACATAAACATTCTAGTTTCACTTAGTACATATTTAGTCATGTTTTCACTATGTTTTGCTATGTATGTTAAGCATGCTAGCACATTGAATTATTACATTTGTTACATATGATTACTTAGCATATGTACGCATTGTTTTTACATGACATTTCTACTAGGCATGTTTACTTAGCATACCTAGTACATGGTTTTCATAGCATGCTTACATTGGTTATGACATTTGGTGTGTTTAATCGGGACAATAATACATTCATTAACATTGATCACGCCGCTCGGTAGTATGTAATGGTACCATAGGAATTGACAACTCCCGTTTCCGACTTCCTAGGTTTGTTTGGAAGTTGGAAATGACAGAATCCGACTACATAACTTAGATGAACCTTTAATTTGTTTAAAGGTTTGTCGCCACAGTCGCAAGGCTTGAATGTATGCGATTAACATTACTACATAAATGTTTGTAATCATAAAGCATTGTTTTCTGCAAAACATGACATTTGAATTAAACTTGGGTTTACTCAAAAACATTGTTTTGTACATTTTTCCTACGGGGTTGAAGTAAATTCTTTTATTCACCGTACATGACATATGTTTCACATTGGCATTTTTTTACATAGTTTAAGTAGATGTTTTCCTACTTACTATGCATACCATTGGTTACACATAATACATTTACACATGACATTAAACATGGTTTATGCATAAACATTTTTGACATTAAACATGACATTTTGTTGGGTAATGATAAGTGACTTATGTAACAGGGCTATGTGCCATACGATAAAAGCATGGTGGATACGCCGATGGTACTTCCTATATATAAGTGCTTTTATTGTATTTCACATTGTTGCGTTATATAAATCACTTGGACAAGACATGAAACATTTTTACAAGGACATGACATTTTATTACAAAATACATATTTCACACAAAATTACTTTTACTTGGTTATTTATTTAACCATGCATATTTCTTTTATATCATTTGATTTTCATATCGATTTTCACATGATTTTATAAAAAGAAAACATTTTACAAGGTTCATGACTATTTTTGTTAAACACTTCTTTTAAACTACAAGTCATGAATCCTGCATAAACAAAACCTATGTAACTCACAGGCATTTTTATGGTGACGTACCTATTTTTACATGTGTTTCAGGTGCTGATGCATGATGATGTTTGTGCTACACTTAGGCGAACTCGGGCCTTAGTGACTTAAAAGACAGTTATTGATGTTATATTTTGTTTGAACTCAAAAACAATGTAAACTTTAATTCAATAATACATAATTTTTATTACCATGGTTGTTGAAACAATAATTCTGTCGCATCACTCCCCGGCGTTTCCGCCGCGGTTTGTTGTTTTGACGTGGTCGGGGTGTGACAGAAGAGTTGGTATCAGAGCCAATGGTTATAGGGAATTAGGTTATTAGTAATGCTTTGACCTAGACTATAACTTTCTAGGACCCTAACACAAGTTTACTTGTGTTTAGATCTTAAAACAATACCTGTCACCTATCCTTAGGTGATTACCAAAACTTGAACACAATTTTCCAAAATGATTTTGAAATCAATCATCTATCCTTAGATGATTTCTCTTGGTCTTGTACCTTCCAAATTTTCAAAATCTCGTCAAAGTTTGGGTCTAAATAATGTGAACACATGCAAACTGTAAGAGTGAATGCCTGTACCCTGAGTTTTTTGTCTAAGGCTAGAGTGTTCGTACAAATCCGCAATATCGGACCAGTCACTCTTACCTGGGAACTCTTGGGGTGAGTGTTCACTTATAGGCGAGCATGTCTTCAGTGATACATTATTATGACCTATTTACTTTGATTTGTCACTGTGTGTCGTTTGTTTGTTTTGTGGTAACAAACAAATGACCACCATCCTTGCATTTTTGTCGATTTTATTGATATCTCATTTCCTTCATCACGTCATCTCACTCGTTTTCTTTCATGTTTCCTCTTTTAGAATGCCTCCTCGACACGAAAATCCGCTATCGAATGCCGAACTGGCAGAAATCATCGCGCTGCAAATGGCTGCTGCGTTCCCCAATCTCATTGCTCAATGGAACCAAGCCAACAATAACAATAATGCTCCGTGCAATTTCAAAAGTTTTAACTCGGCTAAACCACTCAAGTTTAGTGGTTCTGAGGGAGCAACTGGGCTCCTACAGTGGTTTGAGAGTCTTGAGAGCACATTTCGCCATGTTCAGTGTCCGAACAACCGTAAGGTCGAGTTTGCGTCGAGTGTATTTCAAAAGAGGGCTCTCACCTGGTGGAATGGTGTAATGAGAGACCGAGGTGCTGAGGTTGCTTTGGGTCAGACATGGGAGGAACTTAGGGCTCTCATGATGAGAGAATTTTGTCCTCGTCACGAGCAGAGGGCACTTGAAAATGAGTTCCAGGACTTAAAGCAGGATAGTGGTGAACACCGGGCATATACTGACAGATACGAGGAGTTAAGCTTGCTATGTCCTACAATGGTCACGCCTTTGGATAAGGCTATTGAGAAATACATAGACGGTTTGCCAGATCCTGTTCAGGATATTGTCACTAGTAGCAACCCTACTACCGTCCGACAGGCCATTGAGCTAGCTGCAACCCTTACTGAATCACAAATCAAGAAGGGTAAACTCCACAGAAAAGGTGACAAGAAGCAGAAACAGTCTGATATCGCCACTGAGAAAAAGGGCAAGAAGGCTGCTGAGTCTTCAAAGAAATCAAGGAAGCGTAAGGCTTCCAAGAATTTCGCTGTCACTGCTCAGACTAATCAGGCTGCTCCTAATCAGGCAGCACAGAATCAGGCTGCACAACCTGCTGCCAAGAGGCAGTATGCGGGAAATGCACCTCTGTGCAACAGATGTAACAGCCACCACCAGCCATAGTTGCAATGCCGCATCTGCACGAATTGTGGCAAGTCTGGTCATCTTGCAAATACCTGCCGTTTTGCTCCTAACCAAAATTAGGCAGCTCAAAACCAAGCTGTGCAAAACCCTGCCCAGAATCCTGCACGACCTCACTTTCCGCCTGGTTTGTGTTACAATTGTGGGGATCTGACCCACTACAGGAACAATTGCCCGAGGTTGGCAAATGCAAATCAGGCACCGGCTCGTGGTAGAGTTTTTAATATGAATGCAAACGAGGCTCGCGCAGATAACGAAGTGGTGAACGGTACGTTCCTTGTTAACAACCATCCTGCTTCTGTTCTTTTTGATTCGGGTGCCGATAAGAGTTTTGTGTCCTTAGCTTTTGAGCCTTTGCTTTCGATGACTAGAACAAAACTAGGGAAGCCCTTGACAGTAGAGGTAGCTAGTGGTGAACCCGTTGTACTCGATTCTATTCTTCGAAACTGCCAATTGAACCTTAAAAATCATCTTTTCCCTATCGACCTCACACCAATGCGACTCGGGAGCTTTGATGTTATAGTGGGAATGGATTGGTTAGCCAAGTACCATGCTGAGGTGGTTTGCTTTGAGAAGATTATCCGTATTCCGCTTTCGACTAGTGAGATCTTAGAAGTTCGTGGGGAGAAACCTGTTAAACTCATGTCTTGTACCCAAGCCCAAAAATACCTACGAAAGAAATATGTCACTTTCTTGGCACATGTTGTAGAGGATAAAGGCAAGGGTAAGACTACCCAAGACATCCCTGTTGTTCGGGATTATCCTGAGATATTTCCTAAAGACTTACCTGGATTACCTCCTGTACGCCAAGTTGAGTTTCGCATTGATCTTGTGCCTGGTGCAAATCCCATTGCTAAGTCACCTTACCGTCTTGCACCATCTGAGATGCAAGAGTTATCTAAGCAGCTTCAGGAGCTATCTGACAAAGGATTCATCCGTCCGAGCTTTTCCCCTTGGGGCGCTCCTGTCCTATTCGTGAAAAAGAAAGATGGATCTTTCAGGATGTGTATCGATTATCGTGAGCTTAATAAGCTTACCATCAAAAATCGATATCCCCTACCTCGCATTGATGATCTCTTTGATCAGCTACAAGGAGCTACTTGCTTTTCAAAGATAGATATGCATTCTGGGTATTATCAACTTCGAGTTCTCGAAGAAGATATTCCCAAAACTGCTTTTCATACTCGATATGGTCATTATGAGTTCACTGTTATGCCTTTCGGTTTAACAAATGCTCCTGCTGTTTTCATGGACTTGATGAATAGGGTTTGTAAGCCTTATTTGGACAAGTTCATCATTGTATTCATTGATGATATCTTGATCTATTCTAAGACGCGAGCTGATCATGAACAGCATCTTCGTCTTACAATGGAGCTCCTAAAGAAAGAACAGCTTTTCGCCAAATTCTCCAAGTGCGAATTTTGGCTTAAGGAAGTTCAATTTTTGGGGCACATCGTTAACGAACAAGGTATACATATAGATCCCGCCAAAATCAGTGCAATTAAGGATTGGGATACACCTACTACTCCTACCGAGGTTCGTTCATTTCTTGGTCTAGCGGGTTATTACCGCCGTTTCATTGAAAACTTCTCCAAGATTGCGGTTCCTCTCACTGCTCTAACTTAGAAGAGCAAACCTTTTGAGTAGGGATCCAAACAGGAAGAAGCTTTCCAGACCTTGAAACAGAAACTCTATGATGCACCTATCCTATCTTTGCCCGAGGGTAACGACGATTTTGTCGTGTACTGTGATGCGTCCAACTTAGGCCTTGGCTGTGTTCTTATGCAAAGAAACAAAGTTATAGCCTATGCATCAAGACAGCTAAAGGTACACGAGAAGAACTACACCACTCATGATCTCGAGTTAGGTGCAGTAGTCTTTGCTCTCAATATCTGGAGACACTACCTTTACGGTACAAAGTGTGTAGTGTTTACTGACCACAAAAGTCTCCAGCATATTTTTAATCAGAAAGAACTAAACATGAGGCAACGACGTTGGGTTGAACTCCTAAACGACTACGATTGCGAAATTCGCTACCATCCTGGTAAGGCGAATGTCGTGGCTGATGCATTGAGTCGTAAGGAACGTGTCAAGCTTCATTGTGTTCAGGTTCGATCAGACATTCAATCCCGCATAATTCAGGCTCAACATACTTGTGTTACACAAGACTTGATGAGTAAAGAATTACCATGTCATACAAATCCTGAGCTTGAACTGAGAGACTTTGGGATATTCTATTACATGGGCCGTTTGTGGGTCCCAAGTATAGATGATCTTCGCACCTTGCTAATGGATGAAGCTCATAAGTCTCGTTATTCTATTCATCCTGGTGCAGACAAAATGTATAAGGATCTTCGAACCCAGTATTGGTGGCCGGGTATGAAGAAAGACATTGCCTTATATGTTTCCAAATGCCTTACTTGTCTTAAGGTTAAGGCAGAACATCAACATCCCTCTGGATTATTGGAGCAACCAGAGATTCCGGTATGGAAATGGGAAAACATTTCTATGGATCTCATTACCAAATTACCGCGCACTAAAAGAGGTCATGACGCCATTTGGGTTATTGTTGATCGTCTTACAAAGTCAGCACATTTCTTGCCGATCCGCGAGGATTTATCTGCTGACAAGCTTGCCAAGTTATATGTTGATGAGATTGTATCTCGACATGGTGTTCCTTTGAACATTATATTTGACAGAGATGCTCGATTCTCGTCTCGCTTTTGGAGAACCATGCAATCTGCCATGGGAACCCAACTTAATTTGAGCACAGCATACCATCCGCAGACAGATGGTCAATCTGAGAGAACAATCCAGACACTGGAGGATATGCTTAGAGCATGTGTGATCGATTTTGGTGGTAGTTGGGATTCGCATCTACCGTTGATCGAATTCTCCTACAATAATAGTTATCACACGAGCATCAAAATGGCTCCTTTCGAAGCTTTATACGGTCGAAAATGTCGTTCACCGGTCTGCTGGAATGAGATAGGTGAAGCTCAGCTTACTGGACCTGAACTCATTCTAGAGACTACAGATAAGGTCAAGAAGATGCGTGATAACCTTCAGGCAGCTAGAAGCCGTCAAAAGAGTTATGCGGATCTAGGACGCAAGCCTTTAGAATTTCAAGTCAGTGATCATGTCCTACTTAAGGTATCCCCTTGGAAAGGTGTGATTAGATTTGGAAAGAAAGGAAAACTTGCACCACGTTATGTTGGACCATTCAAGATCGTTGAAAGAGTCGGAAAAGTAGCCTACAGACTTGCGCTACCTCCTGAACTTGGAAATGTTCATCCGACATTCCACGTGTCCAATCTCAAAAAGTGTTTAGCTGATGAGAACCTCCACATACCACTTGATGAAATTCGTGTTGATAACACGATGCACTTCGTTGAGAAACCTGTGGAGATAGTGGACCGTACATTTAGACAGTTGAAGAACAAACAGATTCATTTGGTCAAGGTTCGCTGGGAATCCAAACGTGGCCCAGAATTTACTTGGGAACGTGAGGACCAGATGAAGACAAAATATCCGCATTTGTTCTCACAAGTTTCCTCTAAATAAATTTCGGGACGAAATTTCCTAAAGTAGGGGAGACTGTGACATCTGTGCTTGTTTTATCATTTTGCAGACTCTGAACAATACAATATTAATAAAACAGTGTGTTTTGATCCCAATGTTTGTATTTATGTTTGATTTTATGCACATGTTGATTTCTGATCGATTTTGAACTCTATATCGCTTTCTGGGAAGTTATACGCAAACTGATGCGTAAACACGATCAGTTTAATGCGGCAAACACTCCGGAATAGCAACATAAGCTTAACATACCTTAAATAACCTTTACATCACTTAGAAATAAGTTTTGAAGGCTTTGGTATGGCAAAAACAAGTTTATTCGCTCACAGGGACTATTTGCGTCAAACTGCAAAAGTCTGCCATTCCGTAAGGCAACGTACAGTTCGGAACTTGATCATAAGCTAAACATACCATAAATAACCTAATCATGGCTTAGAAATAAGCTTTGATAGGTTCGGTGTGCGAAAACATGCTTATATGATCTTTCAGGGACTAAAAGTGTCAAAAACGGCGTAAGTTTGCATTTTCGCGCATATCTTACGATCTGGCCACATCTGGACATCCAAAACTTTTGTACACACTAAAATATTTTTATTTTAGTGATCGGCAAGCAAAAATACCACTGGTCGCTTAATTTGGATCGTTTTCACGTCCGTTCGAGTTTCGTCGTAAATAACCGAACAACGTGACCGTACGACCAAACGAGCCGACATCCGAGAGTTTTTCCGGGCACATTTTGAGTCCTCTAAACTTTATTGACCTTGTAGAGCCTTGAAAATGGCTTAACGGGGGTCAAAAGGGCCTGAAATGAGCTTATTCTAGTACAGGGACCAAAACTGACATTTGCTGAAAGTTGTTAGCTTGCGCACCGCAAGCCCTATCTTTACGGTGCGTAAGGGATGCCCAGCGACAGAAACTTGATTTTTGGCTGCTGTTCGATAATTCAGGGACTTTTATGCAAATTTCTTGTTTTGGGCTCCAAGTAAACGACTCTCCAAGGTTCCCAATCAGTCTTTAACACATGTAGGGCCATGATTTCATGCTTGTTGGCCACACAAAACTTGGCATGATCTTGTAGCTTTGCTACAACTATAAATAGCCATCCATTTCTCATTTGTTCCTTGCTCATTCCTCATTTTCTCCTCTCTTATCTGCTTTGGAGCTCTCTCAACTGATTTTGGGACTTGTCTTCTTTGTAGAAAAGATAGCAAGGACTTTAGTGAGTATTCTTTCATTTCTTCTATTGCTTACTAGTTTAGAAAGTCAAACAGTGTTTGACTTTCAGTTTGACCAGTCAATTGGTCAAGTCAAAGTTCAACTGAACTTTGCAATGTGATTGTAATCACAATGGTTATAATCCTTAGTGATTATACCTACTGATTACCACATTAACTGGGCATAGTGACGAGTCAAAGTTTTGGTCAAAATGCGTTTTAGCACGCATTTTGCAACGAAACTATTTTCGGGTATCAAAACCCATTGTTTTGATACCAAATCAGTAGGTTAAACATGTTTTGACATGTTTAACTCGTCACTAATAGTTTGGTGCTTGTTTAGGGTCGTTAGTTAAGCGGTCTAAACAACCGCTTAGACTTTCGAACCCGACCCGTTTGGTCGATCTTTAGGATCCGACCAAGCTTACTTAGTGATCATAGTAACATAGGGAATAACCCCTGAGGTTATACCTTATGATCACCTAGGATTGGTTAGTCTTTTGCTAGTTAGCTTGTATGCCCATAGTAAATGACCAAAACGCCCTTTTGAAGCATAAATCCGTATTTTGATTATGTGAACATATTTTTGACATATAATCTGATTTAGTAACATGTTTAGGCATAATTGGGCATGTAAGACTTGGCATAGCACATAGTTAACCATCCGAACATAGTCTTACGCTAACGACGCATTATAGTAGCTTATACTACCATAATGGGTCGAAACGGGTCAAAAGAACTTAGGTAGACTTCCAAATCAGAATGTAAGGTATAATAAATCATACCATATGAGTTTAAATACTCATCTGATTTATAGAACCTCATTCTATCCTATCTCCCGATTTAGGAGCCGATTATTAACATAGTTACCTATACTAGGTGCTGGTTGATTCCGTGATACTTGGAGCTTAAATTGGTCTTATTCTCAAGACTAATTAGCAATCCCAAGTGAGTACATAGTTCCCCTCTTTTACCGTTTTCAAATATTTTGGGGTGATTCACATGTACATACTTATTACTTTCTTGTTTTTCAAGATTTTGTGACATAAACATGCTAGTTTCACTTAGTACATATTTAGTACATGTTTTCACTATGTTTTACTATGTATGTTAAGCATGCTAGCACATTGAATTATTACATTTGTTACATATGATTACTTAGCATATGTACGCATTGTTTTTACATGACATTTCTACTAGGCATGTTTACTTAGCATACCTAGTACATGGTTTTCATAGCATGCTTACATTGGTTATGACATTTGGTGTGTTTAATCGGGACAATAATACATTCATTAACATTGATCACGCCGCTCGGTAGTATGTAATGGTACCATAGGAATTGACAACTCCCGTTTCCGACTTCCTAGGTTTGTTTGGAAGTTGGAAATGACAGAATCCGACTACATAACTTAGATGAACCTTTAATTTGTTTAAAGGTTTGTCGCCACAGTCGCAAGGCTTGAATGTATGCGATTAACATTACTACATAAATGTTTGTAATCATAAAGCATTGTTTTCTGCAAAACATGACATTTGAATTAAACTTGGGTTTACTCAAAAACATTGTTTTGTACATTTTTCCTACGGGGTTGAAGTAAATTCTTTTATTCACCGTACATGACATATGTTTCACATTGGCATTTTTTTACATAGTTTAAGTAGATGTTTTCCTACTTACTATGCATACCATTGGTTATACATAATACATTTACACATGACATTAAACATGACATTTTGTTGGGTAATGATAAGTGACTTATGTAACGGGGCTATGTGCCATACGATAAAAGAATGGTGGATACGCCGATGGTACTTCCTATATATAAGTGCTTTTATTGTATTTCACATTGTTGCGTTATATAAATCACTTGGACAAGACATGAAACATTTTTACAAGGACATGACATTTTATTACAAAATATATATTTCACACAAAATTACTTTTACTTGGTTATTTATTTAACCATGCATATTTCTTTTATATCATTTGATTTTCATATCGATTTTCACACGATTTTATAAAAAGAAAACATTTTACAAGGTTCATGTCTATTTTTGTTAAACACTTCTTTTAAACTACAAGTCATGAATCCTGCATAAACAAAACCTATGTAACTCACAGGCATTTTTATGCTGACGTACCTATTTTTACATGTGTTTCAGGTGCTGATGCATGATGATGTTTGTGCTACACTTAGGCGGACTCGGGCCTTAGTGACTTAAAAGACAGTTATTGATGTTATATTTTGTTTGAACTCAAAAACAATGTAAACTTTAATTCAATAATACATAATTTTTATTACCATGGTTGTTGAAACAATAATTCTGTCGCATCACTCCCCGGCGTTTCCGCCGCGGTTTGTTGTTTTGACGCGGTCGGGGTGTGACAGAAGAGTTTGAAACCACTGTTGGGATAAAACAGTGGTTGAAACCACTGTTGGGTTAATATGGTGGTTTAAAACCACATGTTTATCAAAGTCTTAACACAGAAATAGCATTGAATAAATCAAAGTATTTGTACAGAAAACATCCAAAACAGAAATCAAAGTCTTAAACTTTTAACACAGCAATTGCAGGCCTTCCAACAGAAACCGGTTGTGAGTATTTAACATCTAACCAAAACAGCTGGTGTTAAAACTACTTATGAATGATCTAAAACATGTACTTATGTGTGTAGAAAGATACAAAAAATATTGGCCTAATGTATTCAGATGGCCAAGTTTGATAACTATATGTTCATCCATTTGAAGTCGAGCCTAAATGGCAAGCTGAATATTTGTTAGTTTATTTTAAAAAGTATAGCAGTCTAAAATCATAGACCCGCCAGACTGTGATGTCTTTGGGGTGATCAGCTAACAAAATTATCTGTTTTATGTTTTTTTTTCTGACAGGAGACTGTACATCCTATCTTCTAATCAATGGCGGCCTTCAAGAACTTAAATGGTTTAAACAATCGTACGAGTCTTTGTTCATGGGAGATTATATATGCAAAGGTAAATTTACGAAAAAATGTTGACTTAACAAGAACTTTATTTCATGTCAAAATCCCCATAAGAATTTGTTTATGTGTCAGCAGATGGTGGTTTGTACGCTGCTACACCAGTTGACCCCGTGTTCATCTGTTGCTGATGTTTGATCAAGCATGAATGAAGGTACGTGTATCTGTAACATTATCGTTGTAATTGTGTGAATTGTTGTCAACTTAAACACGTGCCCCCGAGAATTTCATATGATTTTTATACCAGAATGTCTCATATCTGTTGTTTGTGTCGTTGGTGCAGAATGGAAATGATATAGGGAAGTTTAGGCAACTTGATGAGATCATTTACATTCACGACTATCCTGGATACCGTTGTTTATCTACAATTGCAGAAAGTTCTATGCAAATAGTTTGTGATTGTAAAGGTATAACTTGAACATCTGTACCTTTTTATGTACTATATTTTCCGTTTACCTCTTTTACTTAAAAGCGAGCTTGAACGTTTTGTTTATGTTGATGTGACAGAGATTGGATCTACAAAGTTTTTTTAGACTTAATGATTCAAAGGTTTTAGCGTGGATGTTGTGTAAGGTACAACAACTGAAGCAGACCTTTGTCAAACTGGATAAGAACTACGCTGCTCGAAGCGAGAAGGAAATATGTATGGTTTATGAAACATGTTTGTGTGCACGCGCATGTGTGTTTGAATACCTGGCAGATGACCCATGGTGTAAGGTCCTATGTGACAATCTTAGGTACCGTGTGGCATTAAATTAGCAGATATACGGTTTATATATAGAATTTTGACTTTGGTACATACTCACAAATTAAAAAAAAAATTACAAGTTAAATATGGTTGAGGCAGTTGATGTATCAGACATGAAAATCAACTTGGTAGACACAAGTACTCCATCTTCATTTAATCCCACCGTACAAGTATTCTAAATTGCGATTCACCATCAAACATGGACTAATCATCGGTTCTTCTGGAAAAAATATACACGAAACTCTTATGTTAGTTAACGAACATGTTGGTTATCAGGAACAGACAACGAATGACAAGAGAGTTACACGAAGTGCGAAGCCAAATAAGAAGGCGAAAGTGGACACGAATTCACATATCATTAAAGATATGTTTAGCAGGGCTTCAAGGAGGGGAAAATGAGTGACTGACATCTTAGATCCAAACTAACTCGGTTTCTCAGCTGGTTTCTATTATTTACATTATTTTTAACCCCGAGTTATAGTAACACAGTTCGAAATTTAGCATGCGCGCTTGTATTGTTTATTGGGGTTTTGTCATAGTTCATGGAAACAGTTTGATGATACTTGGCGTTTCAAGAAACTCATCTAAGAGACAGACGAGAGGCTGTGAACGAATTAAAGAACAATGGAGATCCTCATCAGAAAGGTTTGGTGATCGGGTTGCATTGGTCGACCCGTATCATGATCCGCCTACAAATATGACTTACAAGCAGGTCTTCACTTTTATTCAACAGTCAATTTTTTATTTTTATAACTACATAAACCTGAACCTTCACTTTTGATTATAAAATTTGTAGGTGGAACAGGACATTATAAATTTCGCTGAAGGTTTAAGAGTGACTGGAATCAAGCCATGTGAAAAGCTAGCACTTTTTGCTGATAATTCTTGTCGGTGGCTTATTGCTGACCAAGGTGGATTGCATTCCGATAATAATCGATCCTTAACAGTAAACTTAACATCTGCAGTGCTTTTTTATTATAACTTATCCATATTTAATGCATGATTATTTCTGTTTGTTCCCTGTATCATAACCTTGAAATTATAAACTACATGTATGGTTTAATAAAATGTGTTATACAGGGTTTTCTAAAAAACCACCCGTGCTTGCACACAGGTTGTACTACTAGTTATAATAATAACCTAAGCTAAGTCCTTCATAAATATCATGTATTATCATGTAAGTCAAGCATGGAGGATTTAACCTCATTGTATGATTCATGTAACACCCTGACCGCGTAATACAACAAACCGCGGCGGAAACGTCGGGGAGTCATGTCACAGAATCATTGTTTCACAACACATGGTAATTGAAGTTTTGTTTTATTTCATTAATAGACTCGTTGTTTTGATATAAACCAAATAAATACAAACAATTGTCTTTCAAGTTTTAAGGTCACTAAGGCCTGCGTCCATCCTACGTGAAGCAAGCAATCAACAATCGTCACATATAGAACCTGAAACATATGTCAAAACAGTTAGCATAAAAATGCCGGCGAGTACATAGGTTTTGTATGTCAAATTCATGGCTTTGAATTCATATTGCAATACCTCGACCAACTACGAGAGTTGTCGAGTATGTACCTTGAAATCAAAAAGTGTTTGATATTGCAATATGTTTTATCAACTTTACAAGATGATATAAGTAAACCAAAACCATTATAGCCATGAATCTTGACTGAAAACATTTGTCTTTGTAAAACCAAGTCGTAAATCGTCTTGAAAGTAAACATCGTATGGTTTATATCTTTAAGTAAACCTCGTTGTGTAACATCGTTTGAAATCATTCGTCCAAGTGATCTAGATAACGCTACGACATGTAATGTGATAAGAGCACTTATATATAGGAAGTACCAGCGACGTATCCACCATGCTTTTATCGCATTACACCCGTCCTGTTATCTAATCACTTACCATAAACCAATCGTCCAAAATCGTTCAAATCGTCCGTGTTATAAACCATCGTTCAATCGTCCGTGTTTTAATTGTGAAAACAACTTTTGGTCATTATTTTTGAATACATTCAAACCTGTGTGACTCGACTATACCACCAAAGGGTATCTTTAAATCGACTAACAAACCACCAACAGGTTTGTTAATATAACAGATTCTGTCGTTACCCACCAAATCCATGGGGATTGTCCGATAACGGGATTTGTCAGATCCTATGGTACCATAACATGCTACTGGTCGGCTCGGCCAAAGCTAATGAATGTCATTCGTGTTATAAATCAACGCAACAACAAGTTGGTCCACATTATTGAAATCGTCATGTTTTAATATAATCCATAGCATTTGTTTTTGAAAACTCGAAATTGTTTTAGCACATATGAATCACCCCAAACAAATTGAAAGCATAAAATAGGGGAACTATGTACTCACTTAGGATTGCTAAGTATCCTTGAATCAAGTGAAGTATCAAGCTTCAAATGTGTCCTAACGTGTCCTAACATCGGTAACTATGTTATAGCATCGGTACATAATCGGAGGAATGAGGTCTTGTAAACCAAATGAGTGTTGGAACTCATATAAAATGGTTTAACAAAGTCTACATTCTGATTTGGAATGAATCCTAAGTGCTTTCGACCCATTATGACCCGTTAAGGTAGTTTACGCTACTTTAACGTGTCATTTGCGCAAATGCGCGTTCAGATGGTCTAACTAGTCCTATGATAAGTCTTATATGCCTAAAAATGTTTAATAATGTTGCACAATCAGTTTAAGTGTCAAAATTTAGGTTACATATGCTTAAATTGAATTTATGTGCAAAAGGGCATTTTGGTCATTTACTAAAGGCATATAAACTACCTATCATACGACTAACCAAATGAAGTGACCATAAGGTATAACCTCGCAAGGTTATTCCCTATACAACTATGGTCACAAAATATGTTTGGTCGGATCCTAATGATCGATCAAACGGGTCGGGTTCGAACGTCTAAGCGGTTGTCGAGACCGCTTGACTTACGACCCTAAACAAGCACTAAACTAGAAGTGATGAGTTAAACATGTTAAAACATGTTTAACTAAGTTAGAAAACTGATTTGGTATCAAAATAAAGTGTTTTGATAACCGAAAATAGTTCCTTCGCAAAATGCACATAATCGTGCATTTTGACCGAAACTTTGACTCGTCATTTCGACTAGTCAACGTGGTAATCAGTAGGTATAGTCGCAAGGGACTATAACCATCGTGATTACGATCATGTTGCAAAGTTCAATTGAACTTTGTCTTGACCAATTCATGGTCAAAGCCGAAATTCAAACACTGTTTGACTTTTAGCTTGAAATAATTAAACAAGACTAGGAAAAACACTTACAAGTGTTCTAGGATGAAAAGATGACTAAGAAAACTCAGGTAAGAAGCCTCCAACAATGTGGTA
Source organism: Helianthus tuberosus (assembly GCA_030545235.1). Lineage (NCBI taxonomy): Eukaryota > Viridiplantae > Streptophyta > Magnoliopsida > Asterales > Asteraceae > Helianthus > Helianthus tuberosus. Next base: position 54,735,420 of record CM060429.1, on the reverse strand, counting down.
GCCTCTACTTAGAGTTTATAGAGAAGAAGAAGTGAAATGAGCAATGAATGAAGCAAATGAAGGAGGTATTTATAGTGTTTCATGAATCTATAGGATCATTACATGTGTTAATGTGTTCTCTAAGGCATGATCTCCACCATAAAGTGTTTAGACCTGTTTAGGGGGCTTGGAAAACACTTTACTAGGTCCTCAAACAAAGAAACTAGCAGCCAAAACCATCAAATTTAGCTGATTTTAAGCAAAACAGGTTTCTTCCCAGCTACTGCTCTCGCTCCCCACGACCCAGATAGGTAATTCTCTCGCTGGCCGCCAGAGAGTGCAGGTCTGATCTTTTCAAAGTTGGCAGAAATGGTCTCTGCAGCTCAAAAACTTGTTTTTCGACGCGTTTAACCCCCGTTAACCCAATTTCAAGGCTTTATAAGATGTTAAAGCATAAGGGACTTGAAATATGCTTGGAAATATCATGGATGTCGGTTCGTTTGGCCGTACAAAAGCGTTTTTTGGTTAATTTCGACGAAACTCGAACGGACGCGAAAACGATCCAAATTACGCGACGAATGGTATTTTTGCATTCCCATCACTAAAATACAATATTTTAGTGATTACAAAATTTTTTGGATGTCCGGATATGGTTAGAACGCAAGATATGCACGCATTTGCATACTTTCGAAGTTTTTACGCTTTTAGCCCCTGTGATCAAATAAGCGTATTTTCACATACCGAACCTCTCAAAACTTATTTCTAAGCTATGTAAAGGGTATTTAAGGTATGTTTAGCTTATGACCTTGTTTCGGAGTGTATGTTGCTATGCGAATTGGCAGACTATTGCAATTTGTCACAAATAGTCCCTATGATCGACTAAACTTGTTTTTGCCATAGCGAACCCTTCAAAACTTATTTCTAAGTTATGTAAAGGATATTTAGGGTATTTTTAGCTTATGTCACTATTCTGGAGTGTACGTTGTGTTAAACTGATTACGTTTGCGTAATGGTTTACGTAAAACTTCCAGAAAAGTTTCTCGAGAGTTCGAAATCATACGAGATTTGATATGTCATATGTAATTGTACAAATCCCGAGAATGAAACACAAGATTTCATTGGATTCATATTTGATGATGGTCATAAAGACACAAATGTCACAGTTCACCACTACAAAAAATCATCACAAGGATGATTCGGAGGGCCACGAATTACAAGAAATAGAGAACTACCTATTATAATAACAAGTAAATCATCAAGTGAGGTGTGGAATCGAGTTAGGAACGCCCAAGCGTCCAAAGTTCACACTTGCATTTAACATAAGTCTCACCATATGAACTATGGCAACTTAGATGATTTCAACTTAGGGATTTCTAAGGATTCTCTACTAAATTTAGTTATATAATCTCTTAATGATTCATTATGACCTTGGGTGATCGTATACAAGTCACTAGTTAACCTTTCAAATGTTCTACTACATGAGAATTGATTATTGAACAAGTTAACTAAATGTGAAAACGAAGTAATAGAATAAGGAGGAAGACTTAGCTGCCATTTCAAACCTGATCCAGTTAGTGTGGATCTGAAGCCCTTGCATAGACATGCTTTCTGCAACCTTTCTAGAATGGGGTTGATCTCCGTTCTCTCCCTATGTTGTGCCACATGTTCCTCTGGATCAGTGGTACCATCATACAACTTCATATTGGGGGTTTGGAACCGTTTTGGTATATCAACACTACATATGGGTGGTGCAAAGCGAGACACCCTAGATGTGACAACTGTACTCAGTAATCGATGTATAATGTAAAACAATGTTGATTATCAATAAAACAATGTGCTTTGGTGTTATTATATATGTAATTGTGTTTAATGATTTTACAATTTGATTCGATTCCGATTTCAAGCTTTAAATCGCTTTCTGGAAGGCTATACGCAAACTGGTGCGTAAACGCAATCAGTTTAACACGACGTACACTCCGGAACTGTGACGTAAGCCAAACATACCCTAAATAACCTTTACATAACTTAGAAATAAGTTTCGAAGGATTCGGTATGGCAAAAACATGTTTGTTCGAACTTTAGAACTATTTACGACAAAACTGCGAAACGAACGTTGGTGACCGCCCGGATAATATTTAAATCCCAAAAATATTTTGTTATGATTAAAATTTTACTCTTAATCAGGTTCGTATTGAAAAATAAATAAAAACGCTTAAAAACGTTATTTTTCAAGTTTAAGCGCGTACCGCGTGTTTCTGCGCAACACAGTGCTTCTACTGCAAAACGCAAACAACACAGCCAGTCTCGGCAACTGAAATTTATTTCAGTAATGTCACACCCCCAAAATACCACATGCGGAAACCCCCGCGAGGCGTGTGACATACCAGGATTCAAGCCACCAATCACCTTGAACTCATAAATTAAATAAAACATTCCATTCATTTCAAATATAAATCCAAACCATAAGTTAAACCAAATTAAGTATTCAGCGAAAGCATAACATAAAATGCAAGTCAATTGTTTCCAAAACATGAGTTTAAAGTCAACGTAACAAGTATCCAAGAGGCCCCACCCACGACCACTCCAGCACTCCCAGATAGCAAGTCCATATCAAGTATCTAACGACCTGCAAGCATGCAGACAAGTGTGTCAGACGACGCAGGTGAGTTCAAAGTTTTGTTAACGCGTTTAGTTACCAGTTGTGTGTATAAAACAGTTCAACAGTTTGATTTGATGATGTTATTAACTCGATTACCGTATGTGGCTACTAGATGTGTTTGCCCAAACCCCAATGCCTCTATCAAAGCATTGGTCAAGTGGTCAAGGTAAATAGTTCACGCCCGTCCATTCCGGCCCGGTGTGAGGGTGCCAAACCTAATAGCGCTATCAACTAAATATCTCGTTGCCTTCCCGGCAACAATCGGTAGATGTAAGGGGTCTTATGTGATAGAAACTGAGGAATAACAAACATCCCATTAACCTGACGTTCTTCCCTGAAAACGTTACCCGATATCCCTTCCCGGGATGCATGCTTGGAAAAGAGCAGTGAACTCACCTTGGTTTGCTCGGTTTATTAATGTGCTTCTAACGTTAATTAATGGTTAGGTCCGTTACACGCGACCTAAGGTACATTGCACATAAACTCAATGTAAGTGTTTACGTTCAAATAGGGTTTAAATAGGGTTTGCAATCCCTTAGTGTCCAAACATCAGGGTCCTTTGTGATTATCGTTCACAGATTTCATCATACAAGACTGAACATACATACAGTAGCACACAGTGGCATGTTAGGTGTTTTTCATGCAACATTTAGCAAACTCGAACCAAACCCCCACCTATTAAACTCGGACCAGGCATCCCCTTACAAACTCGGACCCAACAAAATCCATAAAACTTGGACTCATGTGTGGAGGATAAAAATTGGACTCATGTGTGAAGGATAAAACTTGGACTCTTGTGTGAAAGATAAAACTTGGACTCATGTGTGAAGGATAAAACTTGGACTCAGCAAACACCAATAAACTCGGATTCAGGGTTTCCATTGCCAAAACTCGGACTCAAGGCGTCCTTATAATAAATCCGGACTTCATGTTTCTTTGATAAACTTGGAGGAAAGTGTCATGTTACAAACTCGGACTTGTGACTTCACAAAACCCTGACACTTAACTTTGGATTAACAACATGCGTGATTTCCAAAACCAATTTACAGTTTTCAATGGAACAGTTACAGGTTATGATCAAAACCCTATTTCTATTCATTGGCAATGCTGTAATCTAATCAACGATCAAACAATTCTAACATATCAGGCATCTTAATGTCAGGCAAGTGATTACACAACTATTCACAAACCATTTCACAATAATCAGGATGATCAATAACACAGAACCATTGTTTAGAGAACTAGGGTTTGCATGAATCAAATAATCAAGGATTAACAACATACAATCATTAAACATTTACCTTAGATTGATTCTAGATGGATTGGAAGATCAAGATTGATGAAAGAGAACTTGTGCAGCCAAGAATGATGAGAGAAATGGTTGTAGAAGGTGACTAGAGAGAATGATTTGAACTGCCGTAGAATGATTTGTGAGGAAGATTTTAGGGTTAGGAGTTATTAAGGTTTCACTAACTACTCTACTCACCCCTAAGTATCATCTTTTACATAAAACACACACACCACATATAATTTACAGTTATGTCACAAAGTTCTCGTGTTAGTCAAATAATGCATAGAGTAATGCATAGTTCCATGCAATGCTAAAGATTGTGCGACCAAATTAATTGTGTTAGGTTAAAGCAATAACCTGAAGTTGCGGGTTGTCACATCATCCCCAACTTGAAAGAAATTTCGTCCCGAAATTTGATAAGCAAACCCGAAACTGCAAGACGTTAACTCAGGATGACTGTGGATTTTCCGCGGGTACCACATCATCCCCAACTTGAATGGGAATTTCATCCCGAAATTCACTAGTTGCATTAGATCTAGATTTGCCAGGCTTGGACTTGTCCTCTGGGAATAAATGTGGGTACTTGAGCTTTATCTGATCCTCGCATTCCCACGTGAACTCCGGTCCACGCCTTGAGTTCCAACGAACTCTCACAATTGGAATACGACTGTGCTTATGGACTTTGACCTCCCGGTCCATGATTTCAATAGGTTACTCGACAAATTGCAACTTGTCGTCGATTTTCAGCTCCTGAAATGGTACCACCAGTGTTTCATCCGATAAACACTTCTTTAACTGCGATACATGGAAGACATCATGAACGTTACCCAACTTAGTAGGTAACTCCAGCTTGTAGGCCACTTTACCAATTCGTTCCAAAATCTTAAATGGCCCAACATATCGTGGGTTAAGCTTGCCGCGTTTCCCAAAACGCACTACACCCTTCCAGGGTGAGACCTTCAACATAACACGATCATTAACTTCAAATTCCAAAGGTTTTCTACGCTTATCAGCGTAGCTTTTCTGACGGTCGCGCGCTGCTGCCATCCTATTCCTGATCTGTACAATCTTTTCTGAAGTTTCTAACACAAGCTCAGGGCCTGTGACCTGGCTTTCACCCACCTCAGCCCAACAGAGAGGTGAACGACATTTTCGTACGTACAATGCTTCGAATGGAGCTGCCTGGATGCTGGTATGGTAGCTATTGTTGTAAGAAAACTCTATCAACGGCAAGTGTTTCTCCTAACCCTGGCCAAAGTCAATCTCACAGGCTCGTAACATATCCTCAAGTGTCCGGATGGTTCGCTCACTTTGACCATCCGTCTGCGGGTGATAAGCAGTGCTCATATCAAGACGCGACCCGAATGATTTGTGCATCAACTGCCACAAATCTGAGATGAAACGCGGGTCACGGTCAGAGATAATAGAAGTTGGCACCCCGTGCCTAGAAACCGCCTCCTTTAGGTATACAGCTGCTAATTGTGAGAACTTATCCGTTTCTTTGATCGCGAGAAAGTGCGCTGACTTTGTGAGACGATCCATGATTACCCAAATTGTATCATTCCCGCTTTGAGTTCTCGGCAAACCTGTGACGAAATCCATTGCGATTTGCTCCCACTTCCACATGGGTATTTCTTGTTGTTGCAGTAATCCATACGGTTTCTGGTATTCCACTTTAACTTTTGAACACGTCAAGCATTTACTAACATACGTTGCGATGTGGGCTTTCATCTTCGGCCACCAATACATGACCTTGAGATCCTGATACATCTTATCCGAACCTGGATGAACAGAGTATCGAGACTTGTGCGCTTCATCCATCAAAAGTTCTCTAAGGTTACCAAACAAGGGAATCCATACACGCTCCATGAAGTAGAGAATACCATCCGATCTCTCTACAAGTTGTTTTTCCATACCCCTTAAGTATTTTGCTTCAATGTTTTCCTCTTTTAACGCTTCGGTTTATGCAGAACGAATTTGATCAGGCAAGTTTGAATGGATAGTAAGCTGCAAGGCGCGAACACGTTTGGGTTTCGATTCCTTTCGACTGAGAGCGTCAGCTACCACGTTAGCCTTACCCGGATGATACTTGATTGCACAGTCGTAGTCATTTAAAAGTTCCACCCAGCGACGCTGTCACATATTCAAGTCCTTCTGGTCGAAAATATGCTGAAGGCTCCTGTGGTCGGTATAAATAGTGCATTTAGTACCATACAGGTAATGCCTCCAGATTTTGAGCGCAAATACTACAGCTCCCAACTCCAAATCGTGCGTCGTATAATTCCTCTCGTGAACCTTCAACTGGCGAGAGGCGTAAGCTATCACCTTGTTGCGTTGCATCAACACGCAGCCGAGACCCTGAATAGATGCATCACAGTATACCGCGAAATCTTCGGTACCTTCAGGTAGAGACAAAATTGGCGCACTGCAGAGTTTCTGTTTCAATAGTTGAAAAGCCTCTTCTTGTTTCGTTCCCCAAGAGTATACAATGCTTTTATGTGTCAATGAAGTAAGAGGTTGAGCGATATTCGAAAATTCTTTGATAAATCTTCGATAATACCCAGCGAGACCAAGAAATTGCCGCACCTCCGAAGGATTCTTTGGTGCCGCCCAATTTTTAACAACATCAACTTTTGCAGGATCCACGTGTATCCCCAATTCATTAACAATGTGCCCAAGAAAGTGTACCTCTCGAATCCAGAAGTCACACTTAGAAAACTTCGCATAGAGCTGCTCCTTCCTTAGAAGTTCCAAAATAAGACGCAGGTGCCGCTCGTGATCTTCCTTGCTTTTAGAGTAGATCAAAATGTCGTCAATGAATAGTATAACGAAATCGTCAAGATACGGTTTGCATACGCGGTTCATGAGATCCATGAAGACCGCTGGCGCATTCGTCAATCCAAACGGCGTAACCAAAAACTCATAGTGCCCATAACGCGTTCGAAAAGCCGTTTTCAGAACATCCTCCTCTCGGACTCTCACCTGATGATAGCCCGATCTTAAGTCGATCTTTGAATAAAAACTTGACCCTTGCAACTGGTCAAACAAGTCGTCGATGCGTGGCAATGGATAACGGTTCTTGATAGTCACCTTGTTGAGTTCCCGATAATCAATGCACATGCGAAAGGACCCGTCTTTCTTCTTCACAAACAAGACTGGGGCTCCCCAAGGAGAAGAACTGGGTCTAATAAAGCCTCTGTCCAATAACTCTTGCAGCTGGTTAGATAGCTCTTGCAACTCTCCAGGTGCTAGACGATAAGGAGCACGAGCAATTGGGGCTGCTCCTGGTGTAAGATCAATCTGAAATTCCACTTGACGGTGAGGAGGTAAACCAGGAAGTTCCTCAGGAAATAAATCGGCAAATTCACGTACGACTGGCAGATCCTCGATCTTTCTCTCTTCAGACGGAGCATCAGTAACTAATGCTAGAATTGCAGGATACCCCTTTCGTAGACATTTCTGCGCATGCATAGCCGAGATAAAACCAACCATCGTCCCACTATGATGCCCTTGAACTGATAATGACTCTCCATCAGGGAGAGGGATACACACAATCTTTTCCTTACACAGAATCTCAGCTCGGTGCTTAGACAGCCAATCCATACCAACCACTACGTCAAAACTACCGAGGGTAATAGGAAGGAGGTCAATATCAAACACTTGACCCACGAGATCTAGTTTACACCCAAAAAGGACATGCGAAGCTTCTATCGTCTTACCATCAGCTAGTTCTACTACTTTCTTAACTTCTAAAGGTGTTGGGGTTAACCCTAATCGCTGACTAAACTCTAGGGACACATAACTCCAATCGGCATCGGAATCAAATAACACTGAAGCAATAAGGTTGTTCACAGAAAATGTACCAGTCACGACATTGCCGTCGCTCCTAGCATCCCCAGCACCGATCGTGAATACCCTTCCACGAGCACCGTTGCCTCCATTGTTGCCGTTGTTGTTGTTGTTTCCAGCATTGTTGTTGTTATTCTGGCGGTTGTTGTCGTTGGCATTTTGGTTCAACTGAGGGCAATCCCGCTTAAAGTGGCCCTCATCCCCACACTGATAACACCCTTTCTTGAAACCTTGATTCTGATGGGGTTGCTGCCTTTGCTGTCTCTGATACTGCTGATTTTGCTGTTGCTGCTGCTTTGGCTGTGGGGCTCTACAGTCTTTGGCCTCATAGCCCACTTTCTCGCACCTACGGCAAGCCCGGACACACTGCCCATAGTGATGATAGCCACACTTGTTGCACTGTGGCTTCTTCCCCACATAGGAACCTTGGTTCTGATTGCTGCCCTAGCCTTGGTTTACTGAGGACGACTGACTGAAACTGCGGATGCTGTTGTTGTCAGGCCTTTTCTGAGATTGGCTGGCACTGGTTGCTTTGCCAGCGTCATTCCATTTCCGCTTGTTATCACTAGCAGGCGTAGTAGCGGTGGTTGTAGCAGCAGTAGTGGCAGAAACACGCGGTGGTAAAGAACCACTCTCCACCTCCTGATCGGTGATTTTGTGAGCCAAACGAACAATCTGAGTTAAGTTGTTGAGGTTTGCTGCATTAACCAAACCCTTCACCCGTGGAGCTAATCCCTTGATGAACAATTTTATTCTTCGATGCGGAGGTCGGGACAAGTTCGGGCACATGATCGCCAACTCATGTGACCATTTCGCGTACGCCTCAATCTCAGATCCCACCATCTTTAGATCATAATATTCATTCTCAAGTTTCTGTATTTCATCCCGGGGACATTACTCCTCTCTTATCAATTCCTTAAAATCGTCCCAAGTGGTAGCATTAGCCTCTTCGATGCCCAACAGCTGAACCTGGGCATTCCACCATGTCAGGGCACCATCCTCGAGTGTGCCCGTAGCATACTTCACTCTGTCCCCAGCAGGACAGTTACACATTGCAAACACTGATTCTGCTTTCTCAAACCATCGCAGTAGTCATACAGCCCCCTCAGTCCCACTGAAGGTCTGCGGCTTACAATCCATAAATGCTTTAAACGTGCAAGCAGGCTGGTTGTGTCACACCCTGGCTTTTACGGAAGCGTGGGTTTATTTGGTGTGACTTCTTAATACCATAGCAATAATCATAACAATGCTATATGATAAAAACATAAGATGTTCATCCATTCATTAAGTTTAATAATACCACAACATCATTGTTTGAAAATGTCGACACATAACTTAAGTTACAAACCATACTTTTTTACGACGTGTTCATGAGACATAGCAAAAGACTTTAAATAAAACGTGGTTTAAAGACATGTAACCCGTCCAGGTAAGGGTTACACCTCCTAAACCTACTACCCTGGATGACATCTCTTATTCAACGCAGCTAGACATATGCATACTCCTGCCAGATCCGCTAGTTTCCTGAAATACATGTAGTTTGAAAAATCAACAAAAAGTTGAGCGAGTTCATGTGTAAGTGAGTATGTATAAACCTTGGTAATGTGTCTGTATGTATGAAAAATCCCTGGTATGTAGCAATTAAGGAAAAAGAGATCACCAATGGGTTGCAAAGCCACTGGTATGTGTGAACGGTGCAGGAAGTACTCAAACCTAGCAAATTTGTACCGGGCCTCCGGCTGTAAGACACAGTCACCACTATGGGCCGCCCCGGCCTCATGGGTGTGGGCTCACTACACCCAAATAGATCTATCACTCATGTCCCTCGGTCCTAACAACGAGGATTAATGGCCTTAAGTGTTGTACCCACCTTTCACATGATCTAAGCGTCTAAACCCTCCTTAAGCTAACCATACCATGTATAAAATCGTCTGAAATTATTGTAACATGTATTCCACCCCCGAAGTATAAAACTAAAAACAGTTAAGAGAAAAGGGGGACATGAACTCACAGTAGTGCGTCTCCTGAATCGTACTCAAATCTCTGGTCTCGTCAGCAAACACGACTCCCTACATTGTACTAATGTCTATTAGACGATCGGGCCGTGCCTTGCCTTGCCTTGCCTTTGTATTTAGGTTTGAGTTACGATTCCTTGACATTATCCAAACTTCTCAAGTATTTTATATGCGTATTTCCTTCCCAAGGATGGGGGTATTTATACATGTCTATTTGTAGCTTCAAAAATATATTTTAAGTCCCACTTAAAAAATATATTTAACTCATTTGTCCAAAATAACTTATTCCCAAAATATATGTATTTTTCCCAAAAATAATATATTTTACCTCTTTAGCTTCCAAAATAATATTTTACCAAAAATATATGTGTAAGAGTATTTTGCGGAATATTTTGTAAGTTACGTCTTTGCGTTTGGTTTCACAATATCAAGCGTATAACCTAAATATTTATTCCGTGTGATTTTTGGTATCATCTTGGAGTTGTAATTTCCATGGTATTTGTTAAGTTATACTATTTTACCCTTAAAATAATATAACTAGTTCACAAAATATGCAAATATTCATACAAGTGCCTTAGTATAAAATATATATTCTAAATATATATTTACCCATTTTTATTTACAAAAATCAACCTCCGATACTTTGTATTTTTGTAACAAATATTATGGCGAAGTTTATATTCGAAACACAAGTTATAAAATATACTTGTAACACTTGTTTAGAAAAATATTTTCTAAGTGTTGGAATTTTAGAAAATTTCGCCAGAGTTTCCTTTGTAAATGGAGGTGCCCATGCTTATTAGCATATCATTTTCTTTTCGGAAATCATTTAAATCAACCAACAACAAGTTACTAAACAATATTACACTAGTCAAGTGCAAAAACAATGCACTTTACATGACAACATAAACTTGGTTTTTCATAAAAAAACGCGTAGTAACTTTGTAGGGTGTTTAGTGGGTTTAATTACCCTTCAAAATGTGTTTATTTTTGTAAAACTCTCGTTCTCGGGATTTTTAGATGTTCACAACTTGTGAACTTATTTTACAAAAATATCCATTTACCACATTTTCATATCTTACTAGTATTCATATACTTATTTCTTCCAAAAATAGTGTAAGAATTATGACTTTTCAAAAGACCCGTCTTTTAACTTGGTGTGTCTAGAAAAATCATTTGTAGACCTCGGGTCCATACGACCATCTACTCACTTAGTTTGTTTATTTTTCAAGAACTCACTTTGTTACCAAGTTTATGTTGAAACATTGAGGTGATTCTTTTATGTAGATCACTAATCACCTCCGAACTTGTTAACAAAAGTTTTTAATCTTACTTTTACAAGTTCAACCATGATGTTAAACATCCTATTGCTAGCAATCATCAAATAAACAAAAAGTAATCAACAACATGACAAAACAACTTCATTTTATCAAGTTTTCATCTTATTACATCATCATATTAGCTTTATGTTAAAGTTTGTGTTCATGATCTTTTTAGTGTTCTTGTAGTTACATCATAATCTAACTATTAACCACCATACATATAAAATATAAGAAGATCAAAGAAGCTTACCACTAGCTTTGAAGCTAGGGAAGAAACAAGATGAAAAAAATGAGTGGTTAAAGGCAAACGAGGGAGGTCATTGACGATACGTGAGCTCCACACTCCGTGATTCGCCTTGATACACCTTGGGATGGTCTTGAAACACTTGTAAAAAAATGGTGGTGACAACGGGGTTCGGCCGAGCTTTGTTTAGAGGGAGGAAGGAAGATGCTTTTGTGTTAATGAAGATGATGATAGGTGATTAAATAATCCCTAAGTTCCATTACTCAATGGACAATGTGTCCACACAAGTACACACATGATCATACATAATCCTAAAGTTAGATTGCATGGGGAAATGAAGACTTGTTCCCATCTTGTGGTTGTGATTAAGAATCGTATGGTGGGGGGGGGGGCACATAAGGGCCGATTACTTGCAATGGGGGGAGTTAAGTGAAAGTTGAATGATAACTAAGTGATTAGATAGGGGTTCTAAGTGTAAATGTTAATGGTGAGTGCTTGTACAATCATAATCTTCATATTCCCTAGGTAATCACTTGGGAATTTGCAAGATTTATAAAAATATTGTAATGGGTCCCATGGGGACGGTTACCACATGAGGGGGGGGGGGGTAAGATGTAAATTTGTGGGTAAATAAGTTAATTAGTGGGAGTTTAATGTAATGTCTAGTGTTTAGCGTGTACCGGGTATATGTAAGGTGTTATAGTGCTCGGGGACCATAACTAGCTCAGAAAAAGTAAAATAATGTTTTTGATAATATTTTTGTGTTATGGGTAATGTCCGGTTGTTCGGTTGGGTACCGTTCTGTTAAAATGCTAAGTTGTGTCATATAGTGTCCGTTATGTAACTTTTAGTGACACTTTCAATTCCCGACACTTAGGAAAGTATACAGGACTATTTTGCCATATTTTTTTGCAAGTGACTAGCATGATTAAGTGCTGAATTTTGTTATTAAGTGCAGAATTCTGCATTTAAAGTGGATTTTAGGCACATTCCGGCACCTAAACTATCACCTAGTGACGCGGTTTTATGGTCCTCACTTCCCTACACACTACCCTAGTGTGATACTTTATTCCTGGTTCATACTGGGCCTCAATATAGTGTCTGTCTATGTGCTGGCATTGTCAGCATGTGTCTGAGTTATCCGCTCACTGTGCTAACTGTGCTTTGTGCATCAAGTTTGTCACTAGAGTCTGTGTGTAATAAATGGAGTGACAATATGAATGTGATGCATATGTATGTATGTAACAGAATCAGAAAGCAGTTAAGTCAACAGTTGTAATCAAGCACAGTCATTAAGCACCAATTTAATATTAATTAATTGTACGGATACCTGTAATTTTTGAGGGTTGTCACATTCTCCCCCTGTTAGAGAAATTTCGTCCCGAAATTTTAGCTCTGCTACTAGATGTAGGGGTCTTGGGGAATAAATGTGGGTATTTTTCTTTCATACGATCCTCACGTTCCCACGTGAATTCTGGGCCGTGATGTGCATTCCATCGAACTTTGACGAGTTTAACACTACTCCGGCGTGTCTTGTTAACCTTCCAATCTGTAACCTCAACGGGTTCTTCAGTAAAGTGGAGTGTGTCGTCAATATGAACTTCGTCGGCAGGAATGACAACTGTTTCTTGAGTTGGACTCTTTTTCAAATTAGATACATGAAATGTATCATGTACGCCATTCAGTTCAGCAGGTAAGTCCAATTTGTTTGCTACGAGCCCAATCCTTTGCAGGATTCTGAATGGACCAATGTATCGCGGATTCAACTTTCCACGCTTCCTAAAGCGTGCCAGACCCTTCCAGGGTGAAACTTTCAACAAAACCATATCACCAACCTCAAACTCCAGAGGTTTCCTCCTCAGGTCCGCATAACTCTTTTGTCGATCACGAGCCGCTTTGATGCGCTCTCGGATCTGTGCAATCTTGTCTGTCATTTCCTGGACCAATTCCGGGCCAACAAGTTGTCTATCACCCGCATCAGCCCAGCATAAGGTTGATCGACACCTGCGTCCATAGAGAGCTTCGAACGGTACGGCTTGAATGCTTGCATGGTAACTATTGTTGTATGAAAATTCAACCAATAGTAGGTGAGTGTCCCAACTCCCACCTAAATCCATTACGCAAGCTCGCAACATGTCTTCTAATGTTTGAATCGTTCGTTCGCTCGCTCTGTCCGCCTGTCTACGGATGAAATGCAGTGCTCAGATTCAACCGAGAACCAAATGCTTCTTGAAAGGACTGCCAAATCCTTGACACGAAGCGTCCATCTCTATCAGAGATAATTGAGAGAGGCACTCCATGTCGTACAACAATCTCTCTCATGTATATTTCCGCAAGTTTACTCGTGTTGTCTTTCTCCTTGATTGGTAAAATGTGCGCAGACTTCGTTAAACGGTCTACAATTACCCAAATCGTATTGTGGCCCTTGGGCGTCCTTGGCAACTTCATTATGAAGTCCATAGAAATCTGTTCCCATTTCCATTGGGGTATTTCAGGTTGCTGCAGAAGACCTGAAGGCTTCTGGTACTTGGCTTTCACTTTGGCGCAGGTTAAACATTTGCCAACATATACCGCAACATCGCCTTTCATCCTTGGCCACCAATAGAAATCCTTAAGATCTTGGTACATCTTATCCGCTCCTAGATGAATCGAGTACCGTGACTTGTGTGCTTCATTAAAAATAACATTTCTCAAACCACCAAACAAAGGAACCCAAATTCGTTTCATGAAGCATAAAGTTCCTTCCCCGTTTGGTACCAATTGCTTCTCCATCCCACGGAGATATTCATTCTCAACATTCCTTTCCTTGAGAGTTTCTCTCTGCGCAGCATGAATGCGCAACGAGAGATCCGTCTGAATAATCATTTCCAAAGCTCGAACCCTTATGGGCTTGATCCTTTCCTTTCGACTTAGGGCATCGGTGACCACATTCGCCTTCCCTGGGTGATACTTTATCTCACAATCATAATCGTTCAATAGTTCTACCCAGCGTCTTTGTCTCATGTTAAGCTCTTTTTGATCAAAAATATGTTGCAGGCTCTTGTGATCAGTGAAGATTGTACATCGCGTGCCGTATAAGTAATGTCGCCAGATTTTCAATGCAAACACCACCACGCCCAATTCCAAATCATGCGTGGTATAACTTTTCTCGTGAATCTTCAACTGGCGAGAAGAATATGCTATAACCTTTTGTCTCTGCATCAGCACGCAGCCTAAACCTTGACGCGAGGCGTCGCAATATACCACGAAGTCGTCAGTGCCTTCGGGTAGAGATAAGATCGGTGCGTCACAGAGCTTGTTTTTCAACAGTTGAAATGCTTCTTCCTGTTTGTCTCCCCAATCAAACTTCTTGTCTTTTTGTGTGAGAGTGGTTAAAGGTTGAGCGATCTTCGAGAAATCCTTGTCACACCCCGACCACGTAGAACATACAAAACGTGGCGGAAACATCGGGGAGTGTTGTAACAGAATTAATTGTTTCAAATCCATGGCAATTGAAGTTTCGTTTTATTGATTAAAAGTGTTACAATGTCTTATCAAACTAGGAAATACAACATAATTAACTAGTCTTGCATCTTTTATTGTCACTAAAGCCCAAGTCTGCCTATATGTATCTTGATCATCTTATGCAACACTTCCTGAAAAACACATGTGAAAATAGGTACGTCAGCATAAAAATGCCTGTGAGATACATAGGTTTTGTGAAAATAGGTTTCATGACTTATGTTTGAGAAAATGTTTAGTCATGAACCTTGTTATTTGCTTTGCTTTGTAAATCATTTGAAAATCGATAAGATCAGATGATAAGTATAAATAAATGTAGGGTTAAATGAATAACCAAGTAAAATGAGTTTGCATAAGATAAGATGTTTATAAATCAATGTCTTGTGAAAAGTATGTTATTTGTATAAAATGTTCTATGTCTCAAACTGAAATGATTCAAATAACGCTATGATATGTAATACCATACAAACACTTATATATAGGAAGTACCAGCGGCGTATCCACCATGCTTGTATTATATTACACACGCATCGTTACTTAATCAAACCAAACCAACCAATGTAAGAAGTCTATGTTTAAATCAATTGTCAAATGTATTGGGTAATATGTCAAAGTGTTCATGTCAAGATGTAAATTATATCAAAATGTCTATGTTAAATATCCATGTCAAATGTCTATGTCAAACATCCATGTCAAACGTCTATGTCAAGATGTCATGTATGGCAAGTGAAATGTCTCAACTAAACCATATGCACAAAAACAAAGTATTGAAGTAAACTTGGTTTAAATCAAAGTTATGTTTTGTGGGAAATGCATGATCAAATGTCAATCATGTTAAAGTGTCTATGTCAAAATGTCATGTAAAACGATGTACTAAGTAATGCACACAATTGGGCACACCTAGCATGAAATGTCATAAAATCATGTACTATAATGTACTAACGAACATAGCAGGTATATGATGTGAAAACGGGAAAGCATGAATGTAACAAGTAGGCACATGTGTTCCACCCCAAAACAGTTTGGAAAACAGTAAAAGAGGGGTCTATGTACTCACATGAGATTGCTCAGAAGTCCTAGGATAACCACCAAGCAATGCTAGAGATCGCGGAAAATCAAACGGCACCTAATATAGGTAACTACATTAATAAACCGGACCTAGATCGGAAGATTGGGTAGCATTAGGGTTTGTAAACCAAACGAGTGTAGAGACTCGTGTCATTTGGTTTAACAAAGCCTACATACTAAATGAAACTTAACCTGAGTGATTTCGACCCATTACGACCCGTTTAGGTAGCTTATGCTACTTTAACGCGTCGTTCGCGTGAAACGCGTTCGGACCGCCTAACTAGCCCTATGACAAGTGTTATATGCCTAAACATATTCCATAATCAGTTATGTGACAAAGGTTTAGGTTACATATGCTTAATTACCAATTATACATGAAAAGGGTATTCTGGTAATTTACCTAAGGCATATAAACTACCTATCATACAACTACTTAAACGATGCGACCATAGGGTATAACCTCGGAAGGTTATGCCCTATACTAGGGTCACCTAAAGTATTTGGTCGGATCCTAATGATCGACCAAACTGGGTCGGGTTCGAGGTATAAGCGATTTATTAGATCGCTTACCCTACGACCCTAGACAACGTGGTAATCAGTAGGCATAGTCCCAAGGGACTATAACCATCGTGATTACAATCACGTTGCGAAATTCAAACGAACTTCGCATTGACCATTACTGGTCAACGCTGAAAGTCAAACAAAGTTTGACTTTCTGACTCGAAAAGCAATAAAAATAAGGAAAAGAACGAAAGAATACTTACGAAGGGTCCCCGAATGCTAATCCCGATCCAAGAACTCAGGTATGAAACAATGGTTTCAACTTAGAGCTCTCAAATCAGAATTCTTGTGCAAAATGAGGTTGTGTGGGTTGGGTATTTATAGGAATACCCGAACCGTTAGGATCGTTTCATGGAAAACGTGCCATGATCCAACCCGTACACTTGTCGGAACCTTATGGAAGCCACATATGTTCCTTATCTTAGTGACACATCAACTTAAAACATGTGGTTAAGGATTAATTGGATGCAACTTGTAATTAGAACATGGAATCTGGTCCAGAATAGGCAGTCGCGTAGCGCGACGGTAAAGGCCTAGTCAGTCGCGCTACGCCACTGACCCCTCTGTATCAGAAAAGTTTCAAAAATGACAGGTTTAGTCCCTGCAGCCCGTTTAAGCGATTTTCGATGCGTTTGAACCCCGTTAACCTCATTTCAAGGCTCTAAAATGAAGTTAAAGTATAGGGAACTCAAAACATGCTCAAAAATATCTCAGATGTCGGTTCGTTTGGCCGTACGAACGCGATGTTCGCTTAATTACGACGGAATGCGCATAAGCGCGAAAAACGATCCAAATGACGCGACAAATGGATTTTTCTTATGGCGAACACTAAAATATAATGTAGTCATGCTCACATAAATTTTTGGATGTCTAGATGTATTCAGAACGTAAGTTATGCGCGAAAATGCAAACTTGTGCACTTTCTGACACTTTTAGTCCCTGAATGACACAAAAGTTTATTTTAGCACACCGAACCCCTCAAAGCCTATTTCTAAGCTATGTAAAGGATATTTATGGTATGTTTAACTTATGGTCATGTTCCGGAATGTCTGTTACAGTTCAAATTGGCATACTTTCGCAGTTTGTCAACTTTAGTCCCTGTAAGCGATTTAACTTTGATTTCACCACACCAAACCTTCCAAAACTTATATCTAAGTTATGTATAGGTTATTTAAGGTATGTTAAGCCTATTTCACTATTCCGGAGTGTTCGTTGCATTAAACTGGTTATATTTACGCATTAGTGCGCGTATAACCTTCCAGAAAGCGATTTAGAGCTTGAAATCGAACATGAGTCGATATGTGCAAAAGATACACATATTTATACAAGTCCAAAGTATGAAATACATTATTTCATTGGTTTGGCATTTGTTTGATGGTTGAAATGACACAGGTGTTACAGTCTCCCCTACTTTAGGAAATTTCGTCCCGAAATTCATTCGTAGGAGTCTATCTGTGGCTTTGTGTCAAATAACCACCAAAGATATGAAAGGCATAATCCTGACATTTCCTTGACGGACATTCATCAGAACCGAAAATGAACGAAATGAGTCATTTTCCACAACTTCTTCAGAAATGAAAATGAACGAAATGAGTCATTTTCCACAACTTCTTCAGAACAGAAAATGAACGAAATGAGTCATTTTCCACAACTTCTTCAGAAACGAAAATGAACGAAATGAGTCATTTTCCACAACTTCTTCAGAACCAAAAATGAACGAAATGAGTCATTTTCCACAACTTCTTCAGAACCGAAAATGAACGAAATGAGTCATTTTCCACAACTTCTTCAGAACCGAAAATGGACGAAATGAGTCATTTTCCACAACTTCTTCAGAACCGAAAATGAACGAAAAGAGTCATTTTCCACCATTTCTTCAGAAACCAAAAATGAACGAAATGAGTCATTTTTCACCATTTCTTCAGAAACCAAAAATGAACGAAATGAGTCATTTTTCACCATTTCTTCAGAAACCAAAAATGAACGAAATGAGTCATTTTTCACCATTTCTTTAGAAACCAAAAATGAACGAAATGAGTCATTTTTCACCATTTCTTCAGAAACCAAAAATGAACGAAATGAGTCATTTTCACCATTTCTTCAGAAACCAAAAATGAACGAAACGAGTCATTTTTCACCACACGACCAAACTAGCTGTGGTTTCCGTGCACTGAATTCCATAATTATGTATGCATCCATAATTACGCAATTCCTTGCATAGTCCGCACAATTTGTTTGTAATGTGAAGGGGAGGAAAGATCAAACTTGTGATGAGTGTGACTAGACTACCATAGGGTCCTTTTAATTAGATCGACAAAGGATCCTTTTTAATTAGACCACAAAGGAGTCCTTTCAGCTATATCATCACATGATATTCCTAACCAGATTTTTGGATCAATCTGTTTACCTAGACCACTCAAGGGTCTAATTATGGAATGGTACAATATAATCCAAAGGTCTTTATTATCACGTAAAAGCCCGTTGAGGATTTAATATAGCACCTTTGGATATCCTACTATGAATCCCTTATACGAAGATATGGAAGATTCTACGAGGATTTGGATAACAAAAACTTGGATTACACCAAAAACATAAAAGGAAACACATAAGCATATAATCACATAGTTGTTTAACTTGGTTACTGATTTGTTATCTTCGGACGCGGATACTTAAAGCACACCAGGAATCCAACTCGTGGATTTCATTTGGCACTTTAATCATTTCAAGAAACCATCCACGAAGATAGGATGATCTACCAAAAATTCGATTTTCGTTTTCAGGAAAACGCAATATTCGAATTAAGGTACACAATAATTTAGGACATACGGAAATGCCCTTAGGTACCCTATTAATAATTTATAGTGGTACTTGGGGTATTCGTACAGAATTATAACTTGCACCTTGTACTTCGTCTCTTTACAAGAGACGGGTACTTAGGATCTTTGTGTAAAACGCAAGAGATTGTAAAATGGAAGAATTTTGGGAGTAGTTTGTTCTTCAAGGAATGCGGTTCCTTGATTGTCGGTATTGTAGGGGATATGTTGTTTATACATACAATCACATAAATACATTGTAATGTAAATAAAAGATTTATTTATAAACAATGTTAACAACTGTTTCATGGACCTTGACAACAAAAGAAAATAATACATAAGATGTGATTATTTCTAAAGAGTGTTGTCTTCTAGTCGGTCAGAGGCTCATCTCTGTGCTGGATTGGCATTAGCACGCTTTGGGCAATTTCTTCGGAAATGTCCCATCTCGCCACACTTGTAGCAAGAACCTGGTGGAAAGCGAGCTTGAGCAGGTTTGTTGTCAGCTTGATTTGGTGCAACTGCTGCTACGCAAACTTTTGCTGTATGACCTTTACGTCCACAAATTTGGCATTCGCGGCACTTCACCATAGCATGATGATAAAGGTTACATTTGTTGCACAAAGGTGAAGTTCCATTGTATGGCTTCCTAGCACGGGGTTGAGCTGGTTGGTTGGGGACGGCTTGACCATTGTGAGCGACCATGGCGAAGTTCTGAGAAGCCTTTTGCTTCTTTGACCTCTCAAGGGATCCAGTCTGCTCATCCATGGTCTTTGATTCTTCGATTGGTTTCGATTCCTCGACTGGTTTCTTGTCACCCTTCCGGAAAAGCTTACGTTTCCTGATCTGAGATTCAGTCAGAGTTGCAGATAGCTCAATGGCCTGCCTAACCGTAGTGGGGTTACTACCAGTAACAATGTCTTGAACTGAGTCAGGGAGACCATCAATGTACTTTTCGATCGCCTTATCCAAAGGCGTAACCATGGTAGGACACAACATGCTCAGCTCCTCGTATCGATCAGTGTATGCTCGATGTTCGCCGATGTCTTGCTTAAGGTCATCGAATTCCCTTTCCAATGCCCTGATCTCGTGACGAGGACAGAATTCCTTCATCATCAGTGCTCGAAGTTCTTCCCAAGTTTGGGCCAGTGCCACTTCGGCACCCCTATCTCTCACCACACCGTTCCACCATGTCAAAGCTCGTTTCTCGAAGACACTAGATGCAAAATCTACCTTTCGCTCGTTTGGACATTGAACATGCCTGAAAGTGCTCTCTAGACTCTCGAACCATTGTAGAAGTGCAGTCGCTCCTTGAGACCCAGAAAACTTTGATGGCTTAGCCGAGTTGAACGTCTTGAAGTTGCATGGGGCATTATTGTTGTTGATAGCTTGATAACATTGAGCAACGACGTTCGGGATTACAGCAGTCATTTGCTGTGTAATGACAGCTGCCAGCTCGTCAATAGATACTGGATTTTCGCGTCGTGGAGGCATTCTAAAAGAGAAGAACAAGAGAGAAAACAAATGAAATGGCAGTGGGTAAGAATAGGATGTTACAGTTACCGACCAAAATCACGGGTGATGGTCATTTGTTTGAACCATGAGGCAAACAAACGACACACAAAGGCTGAATCAAAGCAAATAGGTCCTCATAATGTATCGCGAAGACATGCTCGCCTATAAGTGAACACTCATCCCAAGAATTCCCAGGTAAGCACAACTGGTCTCGCGTCTGATGAGATGTATACGAAGTGCTTGCCTAGACAGAAAACTCAGAATACAGGCATTCACCCTTCCAGTTTGCACGTGTTCACATTATTTAAAACCCAAAACCTTGACGAGATTTTGAAAACTCAAAGGGTTCAAAACCTAGTAATCAATCATCCTAGAACAGATGATTAGTTTTCAAAGCGGTTTTGAAATTTATGTTCTTGTTGTGGTCGTCGCCTAAGGATAGGTGACGGTATTGTTTTATGACTAAACGCAAGTAAACTCGCGTTAGGGTCCTAAGAAAGTTATAGACTAGGTCAAAGCATTACTAATAACCTAATTCCCTATAACCATTGGCTCTGATACCATCTTTTCTGTCACACCCCGACCACGTAGAACATACAAAACGTGGCGGAAACATCGGGGAGTGTTGTAACAGAATTAATTGTTTCAAATCCATGGCAATTGAAGTTTCGTTTTATTGATTAAAAGTGTTACAATGTCTTATCAAACTAGGAAATACAACATAATTAACTAGTCTTGCATCTTTTATTGTCACTAAAGCCCAAGTCTGCCTATATGTATCTTGATCATCTTATGCAACAGTTCCTGAAAAACACATGTGAAAATAGGTACGTCAGCATAAAAATGCCTGTGAGATACATAGGTTTTGTGAAAATAGGTTTCATGACTTATGTTTGAGAAAATGTTTAGTCATGAACCTTGTTATTTGCTTTGCTTTGTAAATCATTTGAAAATCGATAAGATCAGATGATAAGTATAAATAAATGTAGGGTTAAATGAATAACCAAGTAAAATGAGTTTGCATAAGATAAGATGTTTATAAATCAATGTCTTGTGAAAAGTATGTTATTTGTATAAAATGTTCTATGTCTCAAACTGAAATGATTCAAATAACGCTATGATATGTAATACCATACAAACACTTATATATAGGAAGTACCAGCGGCGTATCCACCATGCTTGTATTATATTACACACGCATCGTTACTTAATCACTTAATCAAACCAAACCAACCAATGTAAGAAGTCTATGTTTAAATCAATTGTCAAATGTATTGGGTAATATGTCAAAGTGTTCATGTCAAGATGTAAATTATATCAAAATGTCTATGTCAAATATCCATGTCAAATGTCTATGTCAAACATC
Source organism: Helianthus tuberosus (assembly GCA_030545235.1). NCBI lineage: Eukaryota > Viridiplantae > Streptophyta > Magnoliopsida > Asterales > Asteraceae > Helianthus > Helianthus tuberosus. The sequence continues at coordinate 54,713,237 of CM060429.1, read as the reverse complement.
CATGTCAAACGTCTATGTCAAGATGTCATGTATGGCAAGTGAAATGTCTCAACTAAACCATATGCACAAAAACAAAGTATTGAAGTAAACTTGGTTTAAATCAAAGTTATGTTTTGTGGGAAATGCATGATCAAATGTCAATCATGTTAAAGTGTCTATGTCAAAATGTCATGTAAAACGATGTACTAAGTAATGCACACAATTGGGCACACCTAGCATGAAATGTCATAAAATCATGTACTATAATGTACTAACGAACATAGCAGGTATATGATGTGAAAACGGGAAAGCATGAATGTAACAAGTAGGCACATGTGTTCCACCCCAAAACAGTTTGGAAAACAGTAAAAGAGGGGTCTATGTACTCACATGAGATTGCTCAGAAGTCCTAGGATAACCACCAAGCAATGCTAGAGATCGCGGAAAATCAAACGGCACCTAATATAGGTAACTACATTAATAAACCGGACCTAGATCGGAAGATTGGGTAGCATTAGGGTTTGTAAACCAAACGAGTGTAGAGACTCGTGTCATTTGGTTTAACAAAGCCTACATACTAAATGAAACTTAACCTGAGTGATTTCGACCCATTACGACCCGTTTAGGTAGCTTATGCTACTTTAACGCGTCGTTCGCGTGAAACGCGTTCGGACCGCCTAACTAGCCCTATGACAAGTGTTATATGCCTAAACATATTCCATAATCAGTTATGTGACAAAGGTTTAGGTTACATATGCTTAATTACCAATTATACATGAAAAGGGTATTCTGGTAATTTACCTAAGGCATATAAACTACCTATCATACAACTACTTAAACGATGCGACCATAGGGTATAACCTCGGAAGGTTATGCCCTATACTAGGGTCACCTAAAGTATTTGGTCGGATCCTAATGATCGACCAAACTGGGTCGGGTTCGAGGTATAAGCGATTTATTAGATCGCTTACCCTACGACCCTAGACAACGTGGTAATCAGTAGGCATAGTCCCAAGGGACTATAACCATCGTGATTACAATCACGTTGCGAAATTCAAACGAACTTCGCATTGACCATTACTGGTCAACGCTGAAAGTCAAACAAAGTTTGACTTTCTGACTCGAAAAGCAATAAAAATAAGGAAAAGAACGAAAGAATACTTACGAAGGGTCCCCGAATGCTAATCCCGATCCAAGAACTCAGGTATGAAACAATGGTTTCAACTTAGAGCTCTCAAATCAGAATTCTTGTGCAAAATGAGGTTGTGTGGGTTGGGTATTTATAGGAATACCCGAACCGTTAGGATCGTTTCATGGAAAACGTGCCATGATCCAACCCGTACACTTGTCGGAACCTTATGGAAGCCACATATGTTCCTTATCTTAGTGACACATCAACTTAAAACATGTGGTTAAGGATTAATTGGATGCAACTTGTAATTAGAACATGGAATCTGGTCCAGAATAGGCAGTCGCGTAGCGCGACGGTAAAGGCCTAGTCAGTCGCGCTACGCCACTGACCCCTCTGTATCAGAAAAGTTTCAAAAATGACAGGTTTAGTCCCTGCAGCCCGTTTAAGCGATTTTCGATGCGTTTGAACCCCGTTAACCTCATTTCAAGGCTCTAAAATGAAGTTAAAGTATAGGGAACTCAAAACATGCTCAAAAATATCTCAGATGTCGGTTCGTTTGGCCGTACGAACGCGATGTTCGCTTAATTACGACGGAATGCGCATAAGCGCGAAAAACGATCCAAATGACGCGACAAATGGATTTTTCTTATGGCGAACACTAAAATATAATGTAGTCATGCTCACATAAATTTTTGGATGTCTAGATGTATTCAGAACGTAAGTTATGCGCGAAAATGCAAACTTGTGCACTTTCTGACACTTTTAGTCCCTGAATGACACAAAAGTTTATTTTAGCACACCGAACCCCTCAAAGCCTATTTCTAAGCTATGTAAAGGATATTTATGGTATGTTTAACTTATGGTCATGTTCCGGAATGTCTGTTACAGTTCAAATTGGCATACTTTCGCAGTTTGTCAACTTTAGTCCCTGTAAGCGATTTAACTTTGATTTCACCACACCAAACCTTCCAAAACTTATATCTAAGTTATGTATAGGTTATTTAAGGTATGTTAAGCCTATTTCACTATTCCGGAGTGTTCGTTGCATTAAACTGGTTATATTTACGCATTAGTGCGCGTATAACCTTCCAGAAAGCGATTTAGAGCTTGAAATCGAACATGAGTCGATATGTGCAAAAGATACACATATTTATACAAGTCCAAAGTATGAAATACATTATTTCATTGGTTTGGCATTTGTTTGATGGTTGAAATGACACAGGTGTTACAATCCTCAATGAATCTGCGGTAATAACCAGCTAAACCTAGAAACTGTCGAATCTCGGTTGGTGTCTTAGGAGTCTCCCAGTTCTTGATTGCCTCGATCTTTGTGGGATCCACATGAATTCCATTTCCGTTAACCACGTGACCAAGAAACTGAACTTCACGCAGCCAGAACTCGCACTTCGAGAACTTGGCGTATAACTTCTCCTTTTTAAGTAGCTCTAGAATAGCTCTTAAGTGCTGTTCGTGCTCGTCCTTCGTCTTTGAGTAGATCAGAATGTCATCAATGAACACAATCACAAACTTATCGAGGTACGGCTTACAAAATCTGTTCATCAAATCCATGAATACTGCTGGCGCGTTTGTCAGCCCAAACGACATAACCAAGAACTCATAATGCCCATAGCGAGTCCTAAAATTAGTTTTTGGAATACTCTCCTCTTGAATCCTTAACTGGTGATATCCCGATCGTAGATCGATCTTCGAGTAAAAACTTGAACCTTGCAACTGATCGAACAGGTCATCAATTCTTGGCAAAGGATATCTGTTCTTGATAGTCAGCTTATTCAGCTCCCGGTAGTCGATACACATGCGAAAACTACCATCCTTCTTTTTAACGAACAAAACTGGAGCTCCCCAAGGCGAGAAGCTTGGTCTGATAAATCCCTTGTCTAGCAACTCCTGAAGTTACGTCGACAACTCCTGCATTTCCAAAGGCGCAAGTCTATAGGGTGCCTTAGCCACAGGCGCGGCACCTGGAACCAAGTCAATGTGAAACTCGACTTGTCGCTGTGGTGGAAATCCTAGCAAGTCTTCTGGAAAGACTTCAGGATACTCCTTTACGACTGGAATGTCTTCTAGTTTCGGCTCAGCGGCTTCTTTATCGACGATGTGTGCCAAGAAGGCAACACATCCCTTCTTCAAACATTTCCGAGCTTTCAAGCAACTAATGATTCTCAAAGGCGTATCGCGCATCTCTCCGTGAACCATAATCGTTTCTCCATCCGTCATTGGAATGCGAATGGTCTTCTCGTGACATACAATTTCGGCTTTGTTGCTTGACAACCAATCCATCCCTACTACCACGTTGAAGCTTCCCAACTCGACTGGCAGTAGATCCAGTGTAAACTCGTGTCCTCCTAGCTCTATCATGCAACCTCTGATAACTTCATTTGTTTCAACTAGCTTTCCATTAGCCAGTTCAATTGAGTACGAAATGTCTAATTTACTAGCAGTTAACCCAAGCATTTTCTTAAATTCTAGCGATACAAAGCTATAGTCGGTACCGATATCAAATAGCACAGATGCAAAGCGTTGATTAATAGGGAACGTACCAGTGACAACATTCGGGTCCTGGCGTGCTTCCCTTGCTCCAATGTTGAATACCCTTCCACGAGCTTGGTTGAGTTTTGGGCATTCGCGCTTGAAGTGCCCGATGTCTCCACAGTTGAAACATCCCGGTCCTAGCACGTTACCATTACCACCTTGAGCATTGTTTGCTCCCCGGTTCCTAGCTTGGTTTCCAACATTCCCCCGATTACCATTTCCGCCGTTGCGGTTCCCATTTCCGTTACCACCGCGATTGTTGTTACCAAAACCCCTTTGACCATTGTTACCGCGACCAGCACCTGTACCAACCCAGCATGTATTCTTCGAATGGCCTTCCTTCCCGCAAGACTCGCATTTCTTTAACCTGCACTGACCAGAATGATGGTACAGGCATATATCACATTTGGGCAAGGCGCCCATGTATCCCTTTCCCTTGACTTCAGCACCGGTTTTAGCTTCAAATGGTGGGATCACATCCTTCTTCCTGCTGGTGCTGCTGGTACCCTTTTTAAAATTGGAGAACTTTCGCTTGTTCTCGCCAGATGACTCCACATGAGTCTCCTTCTTTTTCTGATCAGCATTTGAAAACTTGTTTAGCCTGATGGCTTCTTCTGTTAAGGACACGCTCAGGTCGATGGCTTCAGTAATGGTTGCTGGTTTTGAAGAGGTTACCATGCTCATAATCTGGGGTGCCAACCCCCAGATGAAACGCTCCACGCGTTTGAATTCAGGCGTAACCATGTAAGGTACCACATGGGACAGATCATGAAACCTTTGAACATACTCGGCTATCTTTGGGCCGTCCATCTTTAGGTGCCAAAATTCCGTTTCCAGCTTTTGTATTTCAGCCCGTGAACAATACTTCTTCCTCATGAGCTCCTTCAGCTCAGTCCACGTCAATGCATATGCCGCCGCTTCTCCCAGAGTTTCTACTTGCAAATTCCACCATGATAAAGCACCATCAAGAAAGAGCCCTGAGATGTATGTAACTTGCTGCTTAGGAGCACACTTGCTCATCCTTAAGATAGAATCCGTCTTTTCTGCCCATCTGACGAATGCAACAGCACCTCCAGTGCCGTCAAAGTTAAGCGGTTTACAGTCTAGAAATTGTTTGTAGGTGCAGCCTGTCCAAGCAATGTTATTCATAGAAAACATTAGCATTTGCACATGAAATGTCCAAATGTAGGGTAATGTGTCTCGAGTGACTTAAATATTACCATGTGGTGGGTTATTGTTGTTGTTGTTTGAGGTATTCCTGCTGGTTTCTGTGCGGGAGGCCTCATACTGTGCTATCGCTGAGGCAATCCGCTCTTGGAGTTCTGCCTCAGTAGTAGGCAGGTGTGTGTCTCGTCGTGGAGGCATCTTCTAAAAGATGATCATATTGGTCAGGTCATAGTAAGTATAGTTAATATGCATATATAATAACATCCATCAACACAATAACACATAACATCCCATGCTATAAAACAAATAATTCAACAACGCATATAATGAGAACACTGCGATTTAGCTTATCATATAATCAAGACCACAATACAATGTTTACAAGTTTTATAACTGCATCGTACATCAAGAGCGACTAGGGGCCACATCACCCCTGTCTGGACTATCTAGTCATATACAACAACCAAAAATCAAATATCAAAAGTCATGATGTCAAAATGCGGTCTTCAAAATGCTGTATAGTCTGGCTCAATCGCTGTCTTCTCATCAAAAGTAACGCTACCTGCAACAGACCAAAAATCCTCATGCTGATGGGGGAGGAGGAGGAGGGAAGAAAATCAAACGGCGCAAACGCACCCAATCCTCCTCAAGTGCATGGATAACGTGCAACAGGTAAGCTATCTGCTGCTTAGGAGTAAGGAAGCGAACATCAGAATCAGGGGGTAGTGGAAGAGGAGCTGGTGGTGTAGCAAAAGGAGACTGACAGTGACAAGGAGGACGTGGAGTCCTCTCCAGCTCTAGAACTCTACGACTCAAAGCATCCTGTTGTAACTGTAGGGATCTAAGTATGTCATCTGTGGAATATCCGACATGGAAAGGGTGATACAGGTCTGATAAGGGCATGACATTGGGTGATGACCACAAGAATGGCTCACCCATAGGTGCTGAAGCAGGAAAAGTAGTGTGTGGGGCAGGTGTAAACGAGGGCATAAATGAAAAAGCTGCTGTCGTATGGGGAATATGATCGGGCTGCTGTGTGGAAGGTCCTTCCCTTAGACGGGGAGGAGGGATCTCCTGTAGAAAGGTGATGGGTAAGTCCGTGCGGTGGATATCAGATACGTGCGGATGATACTGGGGAACATCATGCGGTGCAAAAACGGGTGCAACAATGGGTGTGACTGGTACAACAAAAGATGGACAATCGTCGTCCTCGATCCACCCATTATGGGTGTCAGCATATCTCGGATCGACATGTGTGGCAAATGGTGCACGGTCAACGAACACCGGCACAGGATCAGGCAGTGGTGCATCAACAATAGGAACATCAGAAACCGGTGGTACGACGACTGGTGCATCAACAATAGGTGGTGCCAAGACTGGTATATCAATGTGATCAGGCTTTGGTAAAGGATCAGGCAACAGTGCAATAGCTGGGACATCAATAGGGTCATGAGCAATGACAGGATCTGGGCCAACTGGAACAGGCTCAGCACGTGAAAACTCGACCTTAGGATCAGGGTCGACGTCATGGGGAATGATAGGCACAACAGACATCGCCATGTCCAAATCAGAGTCGGATGAGTAGTGTTGCACGCCCTGGGCGTGAAGTGAAGCGGACGCTACAGACTCGAACGAGTAAGGACCGAACGGATCGGATAAGGCCTCTGCGACAGGGGCCTCAATAGGTGGCAAAGCAACGACATCAGCAGCAGGAAGCTCCACCATGGGTACAACAGGGTCGACAACTGGAACATCAGCAGGTGGTACAACGTCATCCATAAGGGCCCCACCATCCTGGTCACCCTCCGGGGGACCCTCAAAGAATAAGTCGACATCGTCGTCAGCTAACTCGTCAACTGGCAGATCCTCGACAGGAACTGCATCGAGTGGGAGAGGAGCAGAGATTTGAATGAGAGGTAGATCCCCGTCGAATGGACCATCAGCTAGAGGAATATCATCCCCAAAATCTGGAAGAGCAAACGGCTGGAAATCATCCTCATCAGTGCTCGTAGTATCCGACGTATAAACCTCGCTCTCAGATAGAATCTCGTCGTTCGAGACTATCGCCATGGGATCCAGGGTGTCTGACACTCCGGTATCTGAAGATGATGGCATGGTTTCTGTAACACAACCACACATATGCATATATATCAACATGTAATCAAATAAGTATGTAAGTCACAACTAATGTATGCAAGTAATCATCCTAGTCTTCCCCAGACTATCCCACCCAGTCTCTCAGACTAAATTCCCTAGTCTCTCAGACTAACTCCCTGGCCCCTAAGACCAACTCCCTGGTCTCTAAGACCAACTTTCCCAGTCTCTAAGACTAAATCCTCCATCAGTCTCTAAGACTGATCCTCCCTCAGTCTCTAAGACTGAATTATAAATATACCCTTTTGAAATGTGTATTTGTGCCTTTTTGTTTGTAAAAATGTTTGTGCCCTGGATCTGGACGTTTAGTGTATGCATTGTAAAAATGTTTGAAAACATTTTCGTGAGAGCCCTAGTGATCATAGTCTAGACTCGAGAATGAATCCTAGATCGCTATGATCGAGGCTCTGATACCAAGCTGTCACACCCTGGCTTTTGCGGAAGCGTGGGTTTATTTGGTGTGACTTCTTTATACCATAGCAATAATCATAACAATGCTATATGATAAAAGCACAAGATGTCCATCCATTCATTAAGTTTAATAATACCACAACATCATTGTTTGAAAATGTCGACACTTAACTTAAGTTACAAACCATACTTGTTTACGACGTGTTCATGAGACATAGCAAAAAGCTTTAAATAAAACGTGGTTTAAAGACATGTAACCCGTCCAGGTAAGGGTTACACCTCCTAAACCTACTACCCTGGATGACATCTCTTATTCAACGCAGCTAGACATATGCATACTCCTGCCAGATCCGCTAGTTTCCTGAAATAAATGTAGTTTGAAAAATCAACAAAAAGTTGAGCGAGTTCATGTGTAAGTGAGTATGTATAAACCTTGGTAATGTGTCTGTATGTATGAAAAATCCCTGGTATGTAGCAATTAAGGAAAAAGAGATCACCAATGGGTTGCAAAGCCACTGGTATGTGTGAACGGTGCAGGAAGTACTCAAACCTAGCAAATTTGTACCGGGCCTCCGGCTGTAAGACACAGTCACCACTATGGGCCGCCCCGGCCTCATGGGTGTGGGCTCGCTACACCCAAATAGATCTATCACTCATATCTCTCGGTCCTAACAACGAGGATTAATGGCCTTAAGTGTTGTACCCACCTTTCACATGATCTAAGCGTCTAAACCCTCCTTAAGCTAACCATACCATGTATAAAAGCGTCCGAAATTATTGTAACATGTATTCCACCCTCGAAGTATAAAACTAAAAACAGTTAAGAGAAAAGGGGGACATGAACTCACAGTAGTGCATCTCCTGAATCGTACTCAAATCTCCGGTCTCGTCAGCAAACACGACTCCCTACATTGTACTAATGTCTATTAGACGATCGGGCCGTGCCTTGCCTTGCCTTGCCTTTGTATTTAGGTTTGAGTTACGATTCCTTGACATTATCCAAACTTCTCAAGTATTTTATATGCGTATTTCCTTCCCAAGGATGGGGGTATTTATACATGTCTATTTGTAGCTTCAAAAATATATTTTAAGTCCCACTTAAAAAATATATTTAACTCATTTGTCCAAAATAACTTATTCCCAAAATATATGTATTTTCCCAAAAATAATATATTTTACTTCTTTAGATTCCAAAATAATATTTTACCAAAAATATATGTGTAAGAGTATTTTGCGGAATATTTTGTAAGTTACGTCTTTGCGTTTGGTTTCACAATATCAAGCGTATAACCTAAATATTTATTCCGTGTGATTTTTGGTATCATCTTGGAGTTGTAATTTCCATGGTATTTGTTAAGTTATACTATTTTACCCTTAAAATAATATAACTAGTTCACAAAATATGCAAATATTCATACAAGTGCCTTAGTATAAAATATATATTCTAAATATATATTTACCCATTTTTATTTACAAAAATCAACCTCCGATACTTTGTATTTTTGTAACAAATATTATGGCGAAGTTTATATTCGAAACACAAGTTATAAAATATACTTGTAACACTTGTTTAGAAAAATATTTTCTAAGTGTTGGAATTTTAGAAAATTTCGCCAGAGTTTCCTTTGTAAATGGAGGTGCCCATGCTTATTAGCATATCATTTTCTTTTCGGAAATCATTTAAATCAACCAACAACAAGTTACTAAACAATATTACACTAGTCAAGTGCAAAAACAATGCACTTTACATGACAACATAAACTTGGTTTTTCATAAAAAAACGCGTAGTAACTTTGTAGGGTGTTTAGTGGGTTTAATTACCCTTCAAAATGTGTTTATTTTTGTAAAACTCTCGTTCTCGGGATTTTTAGATGTTCACAACTTGTGAACTTATTTTACAAAAATATCCATTTACCACATTTTCATATCTTACTAGTATTCATATACTTATTTCTTCCAAAAATAGTGTAAGAATTATGACTTTTCAAAAGACCCGTCTTTTAACTTGGTGTGTCTAGAAAAATCATTTGTAGACCTCGGGTCCATACGACCATCTACTCACTTAGTTTGTTTATTTTTCAAGAACTCACTTTGTTACCAAGTTTATGTTGAAACATTGAGGTGATTCTTTTATGTAGATCACTAATCACCTCCGAACTTGTTAACTTAAGTTTTAATCTTACTTTAACAAGTTCAACCATGATGTTAAACATCCTATTGCTAGCAATCATCAAATAAACAACAAGTAATCAACAACATGACAAAACAACTTCATTTTATCAAGTTTTCATCTTATTACATCATCATATTAGCTTTATGTTCAAGTTTGTGTTCATGATCTTTTTAGTGTTCTTGTAGTTACATCATAATCTAACTATTAACCACCATAAATATAAAATATAAGAAGATTAAAGAAGCTTACCACTAGCTTTGAAGCTAGGGAAGAAACAAGATGAAAAAAATGAGTGGTTAAAGGCAAACAAGGGAGGTCCTTGACGATACGTGAGCTCCACACTCTGTGATTCGCCTTGATACACCTTGGGATGGTCTTGAAACACTTGTAAAAAAAATGGTGGTGACAAGGGGGTTCGGCCGAGCTTTGTTTAGAGGGAGGAAGGAAGATGCTTTTGTGTTAATGAAGATGATGATAGGTGATTAAATAATCCCTAAGTTCCATTACCCAATGGACAATGTGTCCACACAAGTACACACATGATCATACATAATCCTAAAGTTAGATTGCATGGGGAAATGAAGACTTGTTCCCATCTTGTGGTTGTGATTAAGAATCGTATGGTGGGGGGGGGGGGCACATAAGGGCCGATTACTTGCAATGGGGGGAGTTAAGTGAAAGTTGAATGATAACTAAGTGATTAGATAGGGGTGCTAAGTGTAAATGTTAATGGTGAGTGCTAGTACAATCATAATCTTCATATTCCCTAGGTAATCACTTGGGAATTTGAAAGATTTATAAAAATCTTGTAATGGGTCCCATGGGGACGGTTACCACATGAGGGGGGGGGGGTAAGATGTAAATTTGTGGGTAAATAAGTTAATTAGTGGGAGTTTAATGTTATGTCTAGTGTTTAGCGTGTACCGGGTATATGTAAGGTGTTATAGTGCTCGGGGACCATAACTAGCTCAGAAAAAGTAAAATAATGTTTCTGATAATATTTTTGTGTTCCGGGTAATGTCCGATTGTTTGGTTGGGTACCGTTCTGTTAAAATGCTAAGTTTTGTCATATAGTGTCCGTTATGTAACTTTTAGTGACACTTTCAATTCCCGACACTTAGGAAAGTATACAAGACTATTTTGCCATATTTTTTTGCAAGTGACTAGCATGATTAAATGCTGAATTTTGTTATTAAGTGCAGAATTCTGCACTTAAAGTGGGTTTTAGGCACATTCCGGCGCCTAAACTATCACCTAGTGACGCAATTTTATGGTCCTCACTTCCCTACACACTACCCTAGTGTGATACTTTATTCCTGGTTCATACTGGGCCTCAATATAGTGTCTGTCTATGTGCTGGCATTGTCAGCATGTGTCTGAGTTATCCGCTCATTGTGCTAACTGTGCTTTGTACATCAAGTTTGTCACTAGAGTCTGTGTGTAATAAATGGAGTGACAGTATGAATGTGATGCATATGTATGTATGTAACAGAATCAGAAAGCAGTTAAATCAGCAGTTGTAATCAAGCACAGTCATTAAGCACCAATTTAATATTAATTAATTGTACGGATACCTGTAATTTTTGAGGGTTGTCACAGGTTGTTCGGATGCGCTGAACGAAAGAAAGTACAACACAGGAGTAAGAGTTGTGCACACGACACAGGATTAAAAGTATTTGGTACAGTTTGTACCAGCTTGGTAGGCTGCCAGAGCCTCAGCCACACGTGTGTTTATCAGATTTGTTAACTCAGCTTAAGTCATGTTGATGTTACCACGCCCGTGTCCTCGTCCACTCATGATTCTATATATGGAAATGAACAAATTTAGGAGTCGAAATGAGGTAAAAGTCAAGTATCACGTTGATATCTACGTACTACCAAGTTTATACACAATAGGGCAGAGCCCTTCTCACACTCGTTAAGCCTCACTGGGACTTACATGCACCTCACGTTATTATTATGTGTGCACCCATAATAATAAGGCAATTTGCATGCTTATCTCAGCGCCTCTTAACTTGCGCTAGAAGTTTCCCCCACATTCAAATAGCACAACGAAAGGTATCATAGGATTGCAATTCACAATAGTCGAAGAGTAGTGTCATGCTATCAAGTCACCATAGTATCTAGTATGTTGCTTCATGCAACTGTGAGTGTGTGACTACTAAACAAGTATTGCATAAAGTAAACAGAAGACGAACCTTGCAATCTGGAGCTGAGTGTCATGGTCGATTTTCGAAGTTTTTCGGTTATAGTCTGGTTTTATAAAATCGTTTTAAAACCTAGTTCACTGTAACCAGTGGCTCTGATACCAAACTGTCACACCCCCAAAATACCACATGCGGAAACCCCCGCGAGGCGTGTGACGTACCAGGATTCAAGCCACCAATCACCTTGAACTCATAAATTAAATAAAACATTCCATTCATTTCAAATATAAATCCAAACCATAAGTTAAACCAAATTAAGTATTCAGCGGAAGCATAACATAAAATGTAAGTCAATTGTTTCCAAAACATGAGTTTAAAGTCAACGTAACAAGTATCCAAGAGGCTCGACCCACGACCACTCCAGCACTCCCAGATAGCAAGTCTATATCAAGTATCTAACGACCTACAAGCATGCAGACAAGTGTGTCAGACGATGCTGGTGAGTTCAAAGTTTTGTTAACGCGTTTAGTTACTAGTTGTGTGTATAAAATAGTTCAACAGTTTGATTTGATGATGTTATTAACTCGATTACCGTATGTGGCTACTAGATGTGTTTGCCCAAATCCCAATGCCTCTATCAAAGCATTGGTCAAGTGGTCAAGGTAAATAGTTCACGCCCGTCCATTCTGGCCCGGTGTGAGGGTGCCAAACCTAATAGCGCTATCAACTAAATACCTCGTTGCCTTCCCGGCAACAATCGGTAGATGTAAGGGGTCTTATGTGATAGAAACTGAGTAATAACAAACATCCCATTAACCTGACGTTCTTCCCTGAAAACGTTACCCGATATCCCTTCCCGGGATGCATGCTTAGAAAAGAGCAGGGAACTCACCTTGGTTTGCTCGGTTTATTAATGCGCTTCTAGCGTTAATTAATGGTTAGGTCCGTTACACGCGACCTAAGGTACATTGCACATAAACTCAATGTAAGTGTTTACGTTCAAATAGGGTTTAAATAGGGTTTGCAATCCCTTAGTGTCCAAACATCAGGGTCCTTTGTGATTATCGTTCACAGATTTCATCATACAAGACTGAACATACATACAGTAGCACACAGTGGCATGTTAGGTGTTTTTCATGCAACATTTAGCAAACTCGAACCATACCCCCACCTATTAAACTCGGACCAGGCATCCCCTTACAAACTCGGACCCAACAAAATCCATAAAACTTGGACTCATGTGTGGAGGATAAAACTTGGACTCATGTGTGAAGGATAAAACTTGGACTCTTGTGTGAAAGATAAAACTTGGACTCATGTGTGAAGGATAAAACTTGGACTCATCAAACACCAATAAACTCGGATTCAGGGTTTCCATTGCCAAAACTTGGACTCAAGGCGTCCTTATAATAAATCCGGACTTCATGTTTCTTTGATAAACTCAGAGGCAAGTGTCATTTTACAAACTCGGACTTGTGACTTCACAAAACCCTGACACTTAACTTCGGATTAACAACATGCGTGATTTCCAAAACCAATTTACAGTTTTCAATGGAACAGTTACAGGTTACGATCAAAACCCTATTTCTATTCATTGGCAATGCTGTAATCTAATCAACGATCAAACAATTCTAACATATCAGGCATCTTAATGTCAGGCAAGTGATTACACAACTATTCACAAACCATTTCACAATAATCAGGATGTTCAATGACACATAACCATTGTTTGGAGAACTAGGGTTTGCATGAATCAAATAATCAAGGATTAACAACATACAATCATTAAACATTTACCTTAGATTGATTATAGATGGATTGGAAGATCAAGATTGATGAAAGAGAACTTGTGCAGCCAAGAATGATGAGAGAAATGGTTGTAGAAGGTGACTAGAGAGAATGATTTGAACTGCCGTAGAATGATTTGTGAGGAAGATTTTAGGGTTAGGAGTTATTAAGGTTTCACTAACTACTCTACTCACCCCTAAGTATCATCTTTTACATAAAACACACACACCACATATAATTTACAGTTATGGCACAAAGTTCTCGTGTTAGTCAAATAATGCATAGAGTAATGCATAGTTCCATGCAATTCTAAAGATTGTGCGACCAAATTAATTGTGTTAGGTTAAAGCATTAACCTGAAGTTGCGGGTTGTCACAAATAATATTTTGGCGAGTTTATTTTTATAGAATAATAAAAATAATTTAGAACGCCATAAACTGGGATTTAAACGCTAGATAAAATACCCGGTATCCAGTTAAACACCTGTTTTTATCTAATTTACCAACCAAAATTACACATGGACCCCCTCCCCCTTCCATTTTCACGGTCATATTTATGTGGCCCCACCAAATATTTCATAAATCTTGCAAATATCTTATTAGATATTGTATGGCCAAGTGTATGTGCATGAGATCTTCCCTAAATCCTCCAAATCTCTACATATATCTTTCCAACTCACTCAATCTTCCTCCTTCTCTCTCTCTCCCAACCGTCCACACCACCTCCATCACCATATTCATTTTTTTTTTGCAACTTTGTTCATCAAGATTCAACCCCATTTCAAGCTAAATTCAAGTTGGTGTGAAGATCCAAAGGTGTTTCCAAGGTGCTTTCAAGTGATTTCAAGCTCCATATCATCAAAACCTCATCCAACAACTTACTTGAATCTTGAAGGTATAACATTTATGTTTAAATCATACTCTTGATTCTTGGTTGTTCTTGATGATTTGAAGTTTCTCTTGAATCTTGGAATTTTCACAAACTTGAAATCTAAAATGAAATGGGTCTTGATACAAATAAAAATGGTGGTGTATATGTATGTATATAACCGTACATATATATATATATGTGTGTGTGTGTGTATGAGTTTTGAAGTTTGATTTCTTGTTAAATACTTGTTTAAGTTGTTACATGTTCTTGAATGATAGTTAAAATGCAAGTGTTTGATGGTCTATGCATGATATGATAAATGTTTAAGTACATCAGTAAATAAACATGAATAAATCACATGTTTGATGCATTTAGATCAATATGAAATGTTGATGATATGATAGTTTGCTTTAGACACTTGTACATGAGAATACATGTTGATTTAAAGCTCAAGAAGTGATAAAAAAGAGTTATATGAAAAAAATATTTTAGAACAGATTATAAACACTAAAAATAACATCATTTGGTGTATTATAATGGCATGAAACTTTGACATACATTTGATAGCTTTGCATGTTGTACATATAGCTTAAAAAGTGGTAAATTATGTGAAATTTGCATGATTTATGTGCCTTATGTAAGACCTGCACTATCATGAGTATAACCACTATTTTATTTAGTAAATAACATGGGTTATGTTAAAATATCAATTCGTTTCGATTTGGGATGGTTCGGGTAACGTTTGATGCAAAACTATGCGGTAAAACGGTTAAAAATCGGCTTTTCGGAGGATTTTTATAAAACTGTTTTAGATCAGTAAGTAAACTGATATTTTTGATATAAAAATAAGTATTTTAACTTATATTAAGTTTACTTGGTGTTTGGTTAGTCATAGTGACTTCCGACGCCCAAAAATGTTACCGAATCGCTAAAATAAGTGTTTTTCGACATAACTATAATGGGTTGTTCATGGGTAAATTTTATGTGTTACAATGTGTTATGTGTTTTACAATATGTGTATGATTACATGATAATACTTGGCAAGATTATGTGTATTACGCTTGAGTACATATATACAAATACACCAAAATAATAAAAAATAATAACTTTTCGAGAAAACTCAAAGTTATGTGAAAATTCTAAGTATTGGAGAACTTCGGTATTTTTGTGGGTTTTTGATTATTAAATCATTCTTATTTAATTTAGGATGAATAAACAATTTGAGGGATTGTGTTAACTTATAAAAACGCACCCAAAGGTGAGTACATAGATCCCCTCTTTTACTGTTTTCGATTGTTTTGGGGTGATTCATATGTATCAAAACGATTTCGATGTTTTAACGATGGTTTCAAAATGAGTAAGATGGTTTATACTAAACTAATAACTATTTCAATAATGTGAACGAGCTTGATGGTTGTAGTTACATAACGAATGACATTCATTAATTTTGGCCGAACCGACCAGTATTAGGTTATGGTACCATAGGATCCGACAAATCCCGTTATCAGACTGCACCCATGGTTATGTGTGGGTTAAGTGGGTAACAACTGAACCTGATGATTGTTAACTTACCCTTTGGTGGTTTGTTAATACGAGTTGAATAAGTTGAACGATGAACGAGTCACGAAGGTTTGAATGTTATTAGCGAGACGACCAAAAGTAGTTTTCACAATTAAAACGAGAACGATTTGAACGAGTGAACAATTTGAACGATTGGGACGATTTGAACGATTTAAACAAATGAACGATGATTTTTAACGAGAACGAGTTAAACGATGTCACACAACGATGTTTACGAAACTAAATAAACCATACGAGTTTTATTACGAGAACGATTTATGATTTGGTTTACATAAACAAATGTTTTGGGTTAAGATTCATGGCATCGAGGTTTATAAATTATGACCAATCTGTTTTGACTTGGTTATTCATTTTACAATACAAAGATTTTACAAAACAAGGTTTCTAATATCGATTAACGAAGTTGTACGAGATGTTTCAATATGTAAACGAGCCATGAATCTGACACTCACACAAAAACTATGTGCTCGCCAGCATTTCTTTGCTGACTTTGTTTTTACATATGTTTCAGGTGAAGTTGCTTGATGTTGATTGCTAGGATGTATGAGTCACATAGGATCTGGAAGGCCTTAGTGACATAATAATAATGATAGTCGTTATATAACTTGCTTGTTCAGTTTCAGAAACAATGTTAATGTTTAATATTTAATAAAACAAAACTTTTTTGTATCCTTGCTTGAGAAACAATAATTCTGTTACAACACTCCGCGACGTTTCCGCCATGATTTGTTGTTTTACGTGGTCGGGGTGTGACAGAAGAAGTTGGTATCAGAGCCAATGGTTATAGGGAATTAGGTTATTAGTAATGTTTTGACCTAGACTATAACTTTCTAGGACCCCAACGCAAGTTGATTTGCGTTTAGATTTTTAAAAAACGTCACCTACCCTTAGGTGATAACCACAACGAGAACACAAAGTCCGAATCTGCTTCGAAAATTAATCATCCGCTCTAGGATGATTGATTACTAGGTTTTGAACCCTCTGTTATAAGGTTTTGAACCCTTCCAGTTTGACTCCTTTTTGGCTTAGTGCCTTCTGAGTTTTCAAAATCTCGTCAAAGTTTGGGTCTAAATAATGTGAACACGTGCAAACCGGAAGAGTGAATGCCTGTACCCTAAGTTTTCTGCCTAAGGCTAGAGTGTTTGTACAAATCCACATAACCGGACCAGTCACTCTTACCTGGGAACTCTTGGGGTGAGTGTTCACTTATAGGCGAGCATGTCTTCGCGATACATTATTTTGATTCATTACTTTGATTAGTCACTGCGTGTCATTTGTTTGTTCGAGATAATGAACAAATGATCGCCTTCCTTATGATTCGTCGACATTTTCAATACCTCTTTTGTTTTTCCTAATTGTCGACCTCACTCGTTTCTCATATCTCCTTGTTAGACAATGCCTCCTCGACGTGATGCACAATCTTTTACTGCTGAAGAAGTTGCAGCCCTTGTCTCTCAGCAAATGGCTGCTGTGCTTCCAGGCGTTGTGACCCAAATCCATGAGCTATACAACAACAATAATAATAACAATGCACAATGTAATTTCAAGAATTTCAATTCTGCTAAGCCGCTAAAGTTTTCTGGGTCGCAAGGAGCAACTACGCTCCTTCAATGGTTCAAAAGTATCGAGAGCACATTCAGACATGTGCAATGTCCGAATGGGCGTAAGGTTGAATTTGCATCAAGTGTGTTTGAGAAGCGTGCTCTTACGTGGTAGAACGGAGTGATGCGCTATAGGGGTGCCGAAGTGGCATTGGCACAAACATGGGAAGAGCTTCGAGCTCTCATGATGAAAGAGTTTTGTCCCCGTCACGAAATTCGAGCTTTGGAATGAGAGTTTGACGATCTAAAGCAAGATGGGGGAGATCACCGTGCGTATACGGATCGATTTGAGGAACTCAGTCTTTTGTGTCCTACTATGGTTACCCCGTTGGAGAAAGCGATAGAGAGGTATATCGATGGTTTACCCGATTCCATACAGGATATTGTGACTGGCGTTAATCCTACTACTGTTCGTCACGCGATCGAGTTATCTACTACCCTGACTGAGTCGCAAGTCAGGAAGGGTAAACTTACCTGCAAGGGTGATAAGAAGAAGTCGACTGAATCCGTTAAGGAAAAGGGTAAGGGTAAGAAAGGTGAGTCGTCGAAGAAGTCGAGAAAGCGAAAGGGTGCTCAGAACTTTGCAATTACTGCTCAGAACCCTCAGAACCCACCAGCTCAACCGCCTGCGAAGAAAGCATATGCTGGTACCGCACCTCATTGTGCTCGCTGCAACGGTCATCATGTTGCACAACAAGCTTGTAGGCAATGCACAACGTGTGTTAAGCTTGGGCATCTGGCCAACGTCTGTCGTTTGGGCCAGAATTAGATTGTTCAGAATCAAGCTCCGGTTCAAGGGAATGCTGCTAGATTCCCACCGGGTTCATGTTTCAATTGCGGAGAGTTTGGTCACTTCCGCAACAACTGTCCGAGGCTGGTGAATGCAAACGCGAACGCTAATGCGAACCCAAATGCGAATGTCAACGCAAATGTGAATCCCGCTCGTGGGTGAGCGTACAATCTGAATGCTAACGAAGCGAGGGCTGACAACGAGGTGGTTAATGGTACGTTTCTTGTTAACAATCGACCTGCATCTATTCTTTTTGATTCTGGTGCCGATAGAAGTTTTGTTTCATTATCTTTTGAACCTTTGCTTGCGATACCTAGAACCAAACTGGTAAATCTCTTGTTCTCGATTCTGTTATTTGTGATTGTCAGTTAAACCTTGATAACCATCTTTTCCCATTGACCTCACGCCGATGCAACTTGGGAGTTTCGATATTATCATGGGGATGGATTGGTTAACCAAACATCATGCTGAGGTGGTTTGTTTCGATAAGATTGTTCGTATTCCTCTTCCGTCTGGCGATGTTCTGGAAGTTCGTGGAGAGAAGCCATCTGGTGATTTGAAGCTTATGTCGTGTACAAAGGCCCAAAGTTATTTGAAAAAAGGATATGTTGCTTTCCTGGCACATGTCACCGAGGAGAAAGGCAAGAGCAAGAATATTCAGGATATTCCGATTGTTCGGGATTATCCAGAGGTGTTTCCCGATGAACTGCCTGGTTTGCCTCCAGTTCGTCAAGTCGAGTTTCATATTGACCTTGTACCCAATGCCAACCCGATTGCGAAAGCACCTTATCGTCTTGCACCGTCAGAGATGCAAGAGTTATCGAAACAGCTTCAAGAGTTGTCTGATAAAGGATTCATCCGTCCGAGCTTTTCTCCTTGGGGAGCTCCTGTCCTCTTTGTGAAAAAGAAAGATGGATCTTTTCGAATGTGTATCGATTATCGTGAGCTTAATAAGCTTACCATCAAGAATCGATATCCCCTACCTAGAATTGATGATCTCTTCGACCAACTGCAAGGTGCTTCATCCTTTTCCAAGATTGATCTGCGATCTGGGTATCATCAACTTCGTGTACTCGAAGAAGATATTCCCAAAACTGCATTCCGTACGAGATATGGGCACTACGAGTTCACTGTTATGCCTTTTGGTTTGACAAATGCCCCAGCTATCTTCATGGACTTAATGAATAGGGTGTGACAACTGTAATCGATGAACAATGCAAAACAATGATAATTATTAATAAAATAATGTGTTTTGGTGTTATTACGTGTGTATTTGTGTTTGATGATTTCACGATTTGATTCGATTCCGATTTCAAGCTTTAATCGCTTTCTGGAAAGTTATACGCAAACTGGTGCGTAAACGCAATCAGTTTAATGCGACAAACACTCTGGAATAGTGAAATAGGCTTAACATACCTTAAATAACCTTTATATAACTTAGAAATAATTTTTGGATGGTTTGGTGTGTTGGAAACAGGTCTATTCGATCGCAGGGACTATTTGTGTCAAACTGTGAAACTATACTGATTCGTATGGTATCGAAGAGTCCGGAACTTGATCATAAGCTAAACATACCATAAATAACCTAAAATAGCTTAGAAATAAGCTTTGAGGGGTTTGGTATGCAAAAACATGCTTATTTGATCTTACAGGGACTAAAAGTGTCAAAAACGACGTAAGTTTGCATTTTCGTGCATATCTTACGTTCTGACCACATCTGGACATCCAAAATTTTTGTAGACACTAAAATATTTTTATTTTAGTGATCGGCATGCAAAAATACCATTCGTCACTTAATTTGGATCGTTTTTGCGTCCGTTACGATTTTCGTCGTAATTAGCCGAACAACGCAATCGTACGACCAAACGAGCCGACATCCGAGATGTTTTTGAGCACATTTTAAGTTTTCTATACTTTAACTTCATTATGGAGCTTAAAAATGGGCTTGACGGGTGTTAGAAGTGCCAATACGCGATGAAACAAGCTCAGGGGCCAAAACTGTCAATTTCTGAAAGTCACTGATCAGATGCAGGGTCCTTACGGACCCGTAAGGGTCCCCTTGCGGACCGTAAAGCATGCCCAGCGACCAGAAATTGATTTTCAGAAACTGTTCGATAGTTTAGGGGCTGTTAATGCAAATTCTTTGTGTGGTAGCCAAGTTAACACCTTCCCAAAGCTTTAAACCTGCTTACAACACTTGTATGGTGGAGATTTATTGCTTGGAAGTTACACAAAAAACTTGGCATGATCTCATGGACTTGCAACAACTATAAATAGCCACCCTCACTTCCTCATTCATTGCTTATTCTCTCATTCTCTTCTCTACAATCTGAATTGGAGCTTTCTAATCTGATATGAAACTTATTCTTGGTAGAAAAGATAGCTAGGACCCTTTGTATGTCTTCTTTCATGCTTATTCTTTATGTTTAAGCAGAAAGTCAAACAGTTTGGCCAACAGTTTGACTTTCGGTTTTGACCACCAATTGGTCAAGTCAAAGTTCAATTGAACTTTGCAACGTGATTGTAATCACAATGGTTATAATCCTCAACGATTATACCTACTGATTACCACATTAACTAGGCGTAGTGACGAGTCAAAGTTTCGGTCAAAATGCATTTTAGCACGCATTTTGCAACGGAACTATTTTCGGGTATCAAAACCCATTGTTTTGATACCAAATCAGTTTTATAAGCTAGTTAAACATGTTTTGACATGTTTAACTCGTCACTAATAGTTTAGTGCTTGTTTAGGGTCGTATGTTAAGCGGTCTAAACAACCGCTTAGACTTTCGAACCCGACCCATTTGGTCGATCATTAGGATCCGACCAAGCTTGATTAGTGATCATAGTTGCATAGGGAATAACCACTGAGGTTATACCTTAGGAAATGACCAAAACGCCCTTTTGAAGCATAAATACATATTTTACATATGTAAACAAGTTTTTGACATCTAAACTGATATGGTAACATAATTAGGCATAATTGGGCATGTGAGACTTGACATAGCACATAGTTAACCATCCGAACATAATTTCGCGCGAACGACGCGTTAAAGTAGCATAAGCTACCTTAATGGGTCGTAACGGGTCGAAAGCACTTAGGCTAAGTTCCGATTTAGGATGTAGGCTTTGTTAAACCATATCACATGAGTTCCACACTCATTTGGTTTACAAGACCTCATTCTATCCGATCTTCCGATTTAGGTGTCGGTTTATTTACTAGTGATCCGATTACTAGGTACTACTTGAATTTCCTTGGTTTGTCTGAGCTTCGCTAAGTTCTTTAGATCAAGGATACCCTTCTATTCAATGTGAGTACATAGTTCCCCTATTTTACTGTTTTCAATTGTTTTGGGGTGATTCATATGTATTAAAACGATTTCGATATTTTAACGATGTTTTCAAAACGATTAAGATGGTTTATATTAACTAAATACGATTTCGATAATGTGAACGAAACTTGTTGGTTGTAACTACATAATGAATGACATTCATTAGCATTGATCAAGCCGACCAGTATTAGGTTATGGTACCATAGGATCTGACAAATCCCGTTATCAGACTACGCCCATGGTTATGTGTGGGGGTTATGTAGGTAACGACCGAATCTGATGATTGTTAACTTACCCTTTGGTGGTTTGTTAATATGAGAAATGAGGTAGTCGAGTCACGAAGGTTTGAATGTTATTAGCGAGACGACCAAAAAGTAGTTTCACAATTAAAACGAAAACGATTTTGGGACGAGTTAAATGATTTGGAACGACTTAAACGATATAAACGATTTGAACGAACGATTGGTTTGGGTTGTGATTAGGTAATGGATGGGTGTAACATGATAATAGCATGGTAGATACGCCGCTGGTACATCTTATATATAAGTGCTTTTATCATATTACATTTCATGTCATTATTTAGTTCACTTGGGATACGATTTGAAACGATGTCACACAACGAGGTTTTCGAAAGGATATAAACCATACGAGTTTTATTAACGAGTTTTAACGAGATGTTTTATGAATTGGTTTACTAAAACAAAAGTCTTTGAGTAAGGAATCATGGCTACGAGATTTTATCAATTATAACCATCTTGATTTGAGTTGGTTAATCATGTTGCAATATTATATACTTTTCAAAACAAGGTTTTCAAGGTATTGCAATATATATAAACGAGCCATGATTTCGACACTCTTATAAAACCTATGTGCTCGCCAGCATTTCTTTGCTGACTTTGTTTTTACATATGTTTCAGGTGATGTTGCATGATGATTGCTAGGAAGCATGTTCACTTAGGATTTGGACGTGGCCTTAGTGACATAAAAACGATAGTAGACGATGTTTTATTTGTTTGTTTGGTTTTAAGACAATGTAAATTACTTAATGAATCAATAAAACGAAACTTTTAATTACCATGGTTGTTGAAACGATGATTCTGTTACAACACTCCCCGACGTTTCCGCCACGGTTTGTTGTTTTAACGTGGTCGGGGTGTGACAGAAGAGTTGGTATCAGAGCCAATGGTTATAGGGAATTAGGTTATTAGTAATACTTTGATCTAGACTATAACTTTCTAGGACCCTAACGCGAGTTATCTTGCGTTTAGATTTTAAAACAATACCGTCACCTATCCTTAGGTGATAACCACAACGAGAACACAATAACAAATCTGCTTCGAAAATTAATCATCTATCCTCGGATGATTGATTGTAAGGTTTTGAACCCTTCCATTTTGATTCATTTTCGGCTTTATGCCCTTCGAATTTTCAAAATGTCGTCAAAGTTTGGGTCTAAATAATGTGAACACATGCAAACTGGAAGAGTGAATGCCTGTACCCTGAGTTTTCTGTCTAAGGCTAGAGTGTTCGTACAAATCCGCAATATCGGACCAGTCACTCTTACCTGGGAACTCTTGGGGTGAGTGTTCACTTATAGGCGAGCATGTCTTCAGCGATACATTATTATGACCTATTTACTTTGATTAGTCACCGCGTATCGTTTATTTGTTTGAGGTAACGAACGAATGATCGCCTTCCTTGTGTTTTGTCAATGTTTTCAATACCTCTTTTGTTTCTCCAATTGTCGACCTCACTCGTTTCTCGTGTTTCCTTGTTAGACAATGCCTCCTCGACGCGATGCTTAAACTTTTACTGCTGAAGATATCGCAGCCCTTTTCTCTCAGCAAATGGCTGCTGTACTTCCAGGCGTTGTGACCCAAATCCATGAGCTTTACAATAACAACAATAATAATAACAATAACGCACAGTCTAATTTCAAGAATTTCAATTCTGCGAAGCCGCTTAAGTTTTCTGGGTCACAAGGAGCAACTGCGCTCCTGCAGTGGTTCGAGAGTATCGAGAGCACATTTAGGCATGTGCAGTGTCTGAATGCGCGTAAGGTTGAATTTGCTTCAAGCGTGTTTGAGAAGCGAGCTCTTACATGGTGGAACGGAGTGATGCGTGATAGGGGTGCCGAAGTGGCATTAGCACAAACTTGGGAAGAGCTCCGAGCTCTCATGATGAGAGAGTTCTGTCCCCGTCACGAGATTCGAGCTTTAGAACGAGAATTCGATGATTTGAAACAAGATGGGGGAGAACACCGTGCTTATATGGATCGATTTGAGGAGCTCAGTTTGTTGTGCCCCACTATGGTTACCCCACTGGAGAAAGCAATCGAGAGGTATATTGATGGTTTACCCGATTTTATTCAGGATATTGTGATCGGGGTTAATCCTACTACCGTCCGTCACGCGATCAAGTTGTCGGCTACGCTGACTGAATCCCAAGTCAGGAAGGGTAAACTCACCCGCAAGGGTGATAAAAAGAAGTCGACCGATTCTGTCAAGGAAAAGGGTAAGGGTAAGAAGCAGGGTGAGTCTTCTAAAAATTCGAGGAAGCGCAAGGCTTCCCAGAACTTTGCAGTTACTGCTCAGAACCCACCGACTCAACCTCCTGTGAAGAAAGCATATGCTGGTACCGCACCTCACTGTGCTCGATGTAATGGTCACCATGTTGCCCAACAGGCATGTAAACAGTGTGCTACGTGTGGTAGACTTGGGCATTTGGCCAACATTTGTCGTTTTGGTCAAAATCAGGCTGCTCAGGTTCTAGCACAAGTTCAGGGGAATGTTGCGAGATTCCCACCTGGTTCGTGTTTTAATTGCGGAGAAATGGGTCATTTCCGCAACAACTGCCCGAGGTTGGTAAATGCAAATGCGAACCCAAACGCAATCGCGAATGTGAATCCCGCTCGTGGACGAGCATTCAATCTGAACGCAAACGAGGCGAGGGCGGACAACGAGGTTGTTAACGGTACGTTCCTTGTTAACAATCAACTTGCATATGTTCTTTTTGATTCTGGTGCCGATAGGAGTTTTGTTTTGTTATCCTTTGAGCCTTTACTTACGATACCTAGAACTAAACTGAGGAAACCCTTATCTGTCGAGGTTGCTAGTGGTAAACCACTCGTACTCGATTCTGTTCTTCGTGGTTGTCAATTGAACCTCGATAACCATCTTTTTCCCATTGACCTCGTACCAATGCAACTTGGGAGTTTCGACATTATCGTGGGGATGGATTGGTTAACCAAACACCATGCTGAGGTGGTTTGCTTTGATAAGATCATTCGTATTCCTCTTTCGTCTGGCGATGTTCTGGAAGTTCGTGGCGAGAAACCATCTGGTGGATTGAAACTCATGTCGTGCACGAAAGCCCAAAGTTATCTACGAAAAGGATATGTTGCTTTCCTGGCACATGTCACCGAGGAGAAAGGCAAGAGCAAGAGTATTCAGGATATTCCGATTGTTCGGGATTATCCAGAGGTGTTTCCTGATGAACTTCCTGGTTTGCCTCCAGTTCGTCAAGTCGAGTTTCATATTGACCTTATACCCAATGCTAACCCGATTGCGAAAGCACCTTATCGTCTTGCACCGCCTGAGATGCAAGAGTTATCGAAACAACTTCAAGAGTTGTTTGATAAAGGATTCATCCGTCCGAGTTATTCACCTTGGGGTCCTCCTGTCCTCTTTGTGAAAAAGAAAGATGGATCTTTTCGAATGTGTATCGATTATCGTGAGCTTAATAAGCTTACCATCAAGAATTGATATCCCCTACCTCGAATCGATGATCTCTTTGATCAGCTACAAGGTGCTACCTGTTTTTCCAAGATCGATCTGCGTTCTGGGTATCATTAGCTTCGTGTATTCGAAGAAGATAATCCCAAAACTGCTTTCCGAACAAGATATGGGCATTATAAGTTTACCGTCATGCCTTTTGGTTTGACGAATGCTCCAGCTATCTTCATGGACTTAATGAATAGGGTCTGTAAACCTTATTTAGACAGGTTCATCATTGTGTTCATCGACGATATTCTCATTTATTCGAAGTCTCGAGCCAATCACGAGCAACTCCTTCGTTTGACTTTGGAACTCCTGAAGAAGGAACAACTTTTTGCTAAATTCTCCAAGTGTGAATTTTGGCTTAAAGAAGTTCAGTTCTTAGGACATATAGTCAACGAGCAAGGTATTCATGTGGATCCATCCAAGATTGTTGCAATCAAGGATTGGAATACACCAATGACGCCTACATAAATTCGTTCTTTTCTTGGCCTTGCTGGTTATTATCGTCGTTTCATTTCGAACTTCTCGAAGATTGCGGTTCCACTCACTGCTTTGACTCAGAAGAATAAACCTTTTGAGTGGGGACCCAAACAAGAAGAAGCATTCCAAACGCTGAAACAGAAGCTATGTGATGCTCCTGTTTTATCTTTGCCCGAGGGAAACGATGATTTTGTTGTCTACTGCGATGCGTCCAACTTAGGCCTTGGTTGTGTTATCATGCAACGAGGCAAAGTTATAGCATATGTGTCTAGACAGCTGAAAGTTCACGAGAAGAACTACACAACTCATGATCTTGAGTTAGGTGCTGTGGTTTTTTCTCTCAAAATCTGGAGACACTACCTCTATGGTACGAAATGTGTGGTTTTCACAGACCACAAAAGTCTCCAGCATATTCTCAATCAAAAGGAGTTGAACATGAGGCAACGACATTGGGTTGAACTCTTAAGTGACTACGATTGCGAGATTCGCTACCACCCTGGTAAGGCGAATGTCGTAGATGATGCGCTTAGTCGAAAAGAGCGTGTCAAGCTTCATTCTGTCCGAACTCTATCTGATCTTCAGACTCGTATTCTTCAAGCTCAACAATTTTGTGTTTCATAAAATTTGATGGGTAAGGAATTACCACGTCAACTTGAGCTTAAGTGAAGCAAAGGACGATGGTTTACTCTATTTTAAGGATCGTTTGTGGATTCCAAAACAAGACGATCTTCGCACTTTAGTGATGAACGAATCTCACAAGACTCGATATTCTATCCATCCTGGTGCTGATAAAATGTACAAGGATCTTCGTACTAAGTTCTGGTGGCCTGGTATGAAGAAAGATGTTGCCTTGTATGTATCGAAATGCCTAACTTGTCTCAAAGTCAAGGCTGAACATCAACGACCATCTGGTTTGCTCGTACAACCAGAGATACCGGTTTGGAAGTGGGAGAACATTGAAATAGATCTCATCACTAAATTACCGCGTACATCTAAGGGTCACGATGCGATTTGGGTTGTCATCGATCGATTAACGAAGTCAGCTCATTTTATTCCGATTCGCGAGGATCTATCTGCGGATAAACTTGCAAAGATTTATGTTGATGAGATTGTGTCACGACATGGTGTTCCTTTGGATATCATTTCCGATCGTGATGCTCGATTTTCATCTCATTTTTGGAAGACCATGCAATCTGCTATGGGAACCCAACTAAATCTAAGCACTGCTTATCATCCCCAAACAGATGGACAATCTGAGAGGACGATTCAAACTTTGGAGGATATGCTTAGAGCATGCGTGATAGACTTTGGTGGTAATTGGGATTGTCATCTTCCATTGATCGAGTTCTCTTACAACAACAGTTATCATGCTAGCATCAATAAGTGTAACGCCCTGCGTTTTCATACTTACTATATTTAGAAACCATTGCTTGAAAGTCTATTTATGGAAACTTGCATTCTCATAATCATCCTTTCTTCTTAATCAAATGTAAAATACGGGACTTGATTTTTATCTAAAACTCGTACTTTGTTAATTTCATGTCATAAATACTTTATACCTAATCATACGTTTAATTGTGAGACAATTAGTTACATATCTGTAACCCTTACAAACGTGTAATAAACCTACTAATACGTAGCATACATGCTTCGTACGATGCTTACATATGAGTCTTATACTTAATCTTATTCATTTGATACTTGTGTTACCTTTAGTACATGTTAAGTATGCCTAAATACCCTAAAATGATAATAAAATACGTAATATATAACATCTAGACATGTTGCAAATCATTAAAATCA
The DNA here is from genome assembly GCA_030545235.1 of Helianthus tuberosus. Taxonomy (NCBI): domain Eukaryota; kingdom Viridiplantae; phylum Streptophyta; class Magnoliopsida; order Asterales; family Asteraceae; genus Helianthus; species Helianthus tuberosus. Next base: position 54,685,500 of record CM060429.1, on the reverse strand, counting down.
AAGAAGTAAAATTCATTGTTCCTGACAAAGGCTTACGGACCGTAAGCCTCATACCCTTACGGTCCGTAAGGGTGTCTGGCGAGACAGCAGCTTGAATTCTCCGTGATTTTGCACGAAATCCCAACACTTCTTCTCCTCCAATCAGCTCTAAACCTCCACTAAACACCCCCAATCAACCCTAAACTCATCCCCTATAAATACCCACCTCCTCCAAGCTCCAAACATTTTACGAACACTCTCTAATTTCTCCTAAATCACTCTCAAAACTCTTGCAAATCAGAAATTCGGGCAGATTCATATCTCTTTACAAAAGTGAGCATAACTTGCTCAAAACTCAACCAAATCACTTGATTCTTCTTCCTACTTGCTTGGATAATCATGGGGTTTGATTCCTTGATATCTCCTTGGAGAAATCAGACCTGGAATTGCCCTGAAAATGTCCATAAACTTTCTGTTGTGTTTTGAAACTTCTTAAACTCTTGTATACTTCAAACAAACTTGTGTTCTTATGCTTCTAATCGAGTGTATGATTAGTAAAGCCAAACCAAGGTTGTTTTACACTTAATATGAGTGCCTAAACACTCTAAACTTTCTGTTTTAATCGAGCTATTAGCTTGCAAGTGGCGTCAAGTCTTGAACTTGAAGAGGTTGTGACTACTTGTTTAGCCTAGGCTAACCTACATACAAGTCCACACATCACTTGATGTTTTACTTAGTTTAGTTGTGTCATTTCTTGTACATATTCAAGAGGTCCCTAAATGGAAGATTCGTCTTCCTACCTCCTCCATGACCTAAATGTTAACATAATATACGAGGTACCAAAGTGGAGGATTTCACCTCCCACCTCCTACTTGACTTATAAGACATCAAGAGGTACCAAAGTGGAAGGTTCAACCTCCCGCCTCCTACATGACTAACTATACTATTATGAATATATTATGGCTATAATAAAACCGAACCCTTGATAGTGATTATATAATCCTCTACCAAGATAATAAGTTTATCACTATGTGTATGGTTCCTTGTCACGATTCTAATAGGTCTTGAACCTATGAAATCACATACAATCCATAAGGATTACTATAGTGTCAAAGAAAAGTGCTAATACCATAGAGATTATTTTCATACTACTTACTTTGTTATTCTTTGAATCTTAATCCTGAATCTCGACTCTAAGCATACTTGAACTTTAACCCTTATCCATTCGGACTCTAAATCTCTATTCGTCAACAATTGGATAATCGGAAAGCATATGCAAACTTTGTGAGTACACTCGACCCATTTACTTTTAAAACCACTTTTGGGTTGTAACATGTTACCTTACAAAAATTACACTTACACACACACTTAACATGCTTTATGAACTCAATCCGTTATACATGCTACTTGTTATGCTTGATAATACATGCTTTATACTATGTTATACCCTCGCTTAACAAATATAGCGCTATAGGAGTAGCACACCACCCGACGGGGGTTTGTTAGGTCATTATACTATACGGTCTCGTCACTTTTGTGGCGAGGGATGCTAAATACTAGTGGACACTTTGGGTTAAAACGTAATGTTATGCATGCTAGTTACCTTGCGTACAAATTGCCATGTGGATTAGAGTAAAATGCTTTTATACTTATGCTATACTTATTCAAACCTTGTGTACTCGCCTTTGCTTTTGCATTGAACTTTATTAAAACATGTTGCATGTTTAGCGGTGATGTTGATGATGCATGGAATCTAGTAGGATGCTTAGATACACACTTTAAACTTTGTATTTTATTTGTATTGTATTCCATTATTCATGTTGTACTTGTTTCAAACTCTTGTAATTGATTCTTTAGAAATGAAATGAAATCTACTATTTAAATACTTGTCACGATTATTAGTGTTATGATGTCTCGAGCAATCTTCACACTTCGTCTCATCCCGATGTTTCCGCCATTGGTTGGGGTGTGACAGATTGGTACCAGAGCCATAACTATAGGGAATTAGGTAGAATTGCCATGCTTTTACCTAGTCTATAGTTTAGAGCCTTATCCTTATGCTTTATTTGAAACTACACGCATGCCACTTTATGTGTTTCTTATTTATTCTATTTGAGCATTTTTAACGTATGTGTCATTTTTATCCTTATGTATCATACTCGACATGCTATTCTTATGTGCTAATACATGCTTTGTTTGATAATACTTATGGTATCGTTCCACCCTTATTGTGCTACCCTTGAAATGTCTTTTACGTATTATTTCTTGAGATACTTATTATGCTTATACTTGTTATTATTATTTTGAGAATACGTCTTTTACTCGTTTATGATCAAAACCACCCGTAATACACAAACGAGACGACTTCACCAAAATAGGCGTGAAACCCACAATTTGGTGGATGACTCTCAATCCTTCTACCTTTTCTTTTTACACGAAATTCACCATCAAGATAGGAGTGAAATCCTCACCTTGATGGAGAAATTCAAATCTCAAATTCTAGTGGACCCTCGTCAAAGTGTTGAAATCAAATTTTGACCCGACGAGTACCAACCACACTTAGGATACTAAATCGCCAAGTTAGGGGTGAAACCCGCACCTTGTCGACTAGTTCCACTCTTTGATTTTCATAAATCCCGCCAAGTCTCAAAATTTCAATTAATTTGGGACATGTAGTAACCGGAAGGGTAAATACCGTTAACCGACTTGTCGGCGAGAGTATTTTACCTATTAGGCCAAAGCATGCTCCTCAAATTCAAAAGACTTTTCGACCACTTTGGTTAGTCAAAGTTCCATTTTGGAACCATTCAAATTTTAATCAAACATGTGTTCTACTATTTATTTTATATGATGCAATTCAAATTCGAATTTACTTTCGATATTTACTTCTCACACACACACAACATATTAAATCTTTTTCATACATTTATACATGTGCATGATTTCAAAACGTCACTCAATTTTGTTTACCTTCTTTGTAACACCAAAATGGAGGCATATCATCGAGATAGGAGTGATTTCCTTACCTTGACGATTAGCTCCACTCCTTCTTTTCTTAAAATGACCTCACCGACGAGTTATGGGTGATTCCCTTACCTAGGTGATCGTTACCAAAACGTCTCTTCAAAATATCTTATTATGCAAACTCGATCATATTTTATACCTAAAGTGTTTATCATTATTCAAAATATCTACTTATACCGATTTCGAAATACATTGTTTTATCAAGCGTACTTTCTATCCTACAACCTATTTTCACTTAACTCTTATACATGAGATTCTTAAACTTATCTTAAACGTTTTACTACACAAATTTCCAAACCTTACGAAATGCTACCTATCAATTTAATCGGTCCAAGGAATCTCTTGCCCATGAACTCCATATTCGACTTAATCACTAAAACGCACTCATGATACATAGCACCAAACTAAAGACTTTCATTCTCAATCAGAGGATCAAACCAACCTTTCTTTTACACCTATAAGGTCTTACGGACGTTATACGACCGTTTTACCAAGGACTCTTTTCAACCTCAACAAATCATTTGTTAGAACTTTTAACAATCACTAAGTCCTTTTGCTAAAATTCTTTTCTAAAGATCCTCGTTTTCACAAGAACCTCCTAAATTCATAATTTCTTGTTTAATAAAACGAACTTACTTTCGATTGAAAACCTTTTCCTACCCCAATTTACAAAACTCGTGGGCAAGAAGACTTCTTGGAGACCGACCATCTTCGGATTTCGTAAACTCTTTTAAAACAAAAGTAGCATTTCCATTCATTACAAAATGCATTATGCTTAACCAATGAGTACTTTATATCCTTTTACATATGTAAACTATATTCTACCCTTCAAACCAAGCTCAATCTAATTTTGATACGATAAACTCAACGTTTCATTTAAACAACTATACATGCATATCATCATACACATTTTAGTCGATATCTCGCGATAACATCATTTATATCGTTCGTATTTATATACTTAACCCCTTTAACGCTTTCATGCACTTAAATCCATGATGTTCCAACATACACTATATACGTAAATTTTATTACTCTTACCTACACTTATACATTTTATGCTTATACTTATACACTCACGTATTTCATGTTTTTACTTATACTCATACGTTTCATGCTTATACGTATACTTATACTACTCGTACGTTTTATGTTGATACTCATACATACATGCGTATTCACACTTAAGCTTATGCTCATACTTTCATTCATACTCATGATACATACATTCATACCCGTACACGAACGTAATCCGAGGGATTCGCTTACGTGGGTCCCACACATACTTAAGCATGGACTTGCTTATATACTATATTCTTATACGTACACATTCTTATTTTTAAATTATGTATACCCTGACTCATACTCAACTAGTACAAGCTATGCGGACCATGCGACGATCAAAATAATCACAGGTGCACACGGGATTATAGTGATATGCGTATGAGAACCATAGAATGTACTACTGTGTATGGTAAGACACGGAATGTAACATGACACCGAATACGAGACGGACGTAATGTGGTCAAAACATGGTGGATACGCCGCTGGTACTTCCTATATATAAGTGTTTTCACCACGTTACCAAACTTTTGTAAAACGTGTCATGAGAAATTCAGTGTTTTGCAGACCTATTTAGACCTAATACAACTTTAGACAACTCACAAACGCATTATATCCGATTATCCATGACGAGACTTCATCCTTAACACACTACGTTCATCTATCCAACGCTTACGCTATTCTTATGCTTGCATCCTTTAAAGGTCAATCGCTCACTTCTATACTCGTATTATTCCCCATTATCCCTTCTTTCATACGAACCTCGTTCACAATCAAGCTTGTTTAAACATTCGAATCCTAACTTATCTTATTACCTTTAGAACCGTTTTTCTATTCTTTATTCTTGTGTAAACGCATTTAGTAGGTCGTTAATACTTTATCTTACCAAACCTCCTCGTTCCACTCGAGTAACAATTTCTATGAATATGTGGTCTTATACTATCTTTAAAACTTCCTATGCAACCTACCTCACTTTTATTGATTTCAAACCATTATATAAAGACCTCCTTCGTAAATACAATACATTTGTAAAACAACTCCAAATTTAGCTATTCAAAATCATTTTACCTATACGCGTTTTCGCTCATGCTTATGCCTCAAAACCATTTTAGCCAGACAATTCATTTTACAAACTTATTTTTATTCTCCCAAAATTTCGTACTTTTCAAAACGTTTCAAAATTTCAAGTCTCAAACTTTTACCAAAACTCTTTAAGTCTACCTCTTGAATAAATTTCGGGACGAAATTTCCTAAAGGAGGGGAGACTGTAACACCATGCGTTTTCATACTTACTATATTTAGAAACCATTGCTTGAAAGTCTATTTATGGAAAATTGCATTCTCATAATCATCCTTTCTTCTTAATCAAATGTAAAATACGGGACTTGATTTCATAAATAAAACTCGTACTTTGTTAATTTCATGTCATACATACTTTATACCTAATCATACGTTTAATTGTGAGACAATTAGTTACATATCCGTAACCCTTGCAAACGTGTAATAAACCTACTAATACGTAGCATACATGCTTCGTACGATACTTACATACGAGTCTTATACTTAATCTTATTCATTTGACACTTGTGTTACCTTTAGTACATGTTAAGTATGCCTAAATACCCTAAAATGATCATAAAATACGTAATATATAACATCTAGACATGTTGCAAATCATTAAAATCAAAGAAGTAAAATTCATTGTTCCTGACAAAGGCTTACGGTCCGTAAGGGTGTCTGGCGGGACAGCAACTTGAATTCTCCGTGATTTTGCACGAAATCCCAACACTTCTTCTCCTCCAATCAGCTCTAAACCTCCATTAAACACCCCCAATCAACCCTAAACTCATCCCCTATAAATACCCACCTCCTCCAAGCTCCAAACACTTTACAAACACTCTCTAATTTCTCCTAAATCACTCTCAAAACTCTTGCAAATCAGAAATTCGGGCAGATTCATATCTCTTTACAAAAGTGAGCATAACTTGCTCAAAACTCAACCAAATCACTTGATTCTTCTTCCTACTTGCTTGGATAATCATGGGGTTTGATTCCTTGATATCTCCTTGGAGAAATCAGACCTAGAATTGCCCTGAAAATGTCCATAAACTTTCTGTTGTGTTTTGAAACTTCTTAAACTCTTGTATACTTCAAACAAACTTGTGTTCTTATGCTTCTAATCGAGTGTATGATTAGTAAAGCCAAACCATGGTTTTTTTACACTTAATATGAGTGTCTAAACACTCTAAACTTTCTGTTTTAATCGAGCTATTAGCTTGCAAGTGGCGTCAAGTCTTGAACTTGAAGAGGTTGTGACTACTTGTTTAGCCTAGGCTAACCTACATACAAGTCCACACATCACTTGATGTTTTACTTAGTTTAGTTGTGTCATTTCTTGTACATATTCAAGAGGTCCCTAAATGGAAGATTCGTCTTCCTACCTCCTCCATGACCTAAATGTTAACATAATATAAAAGGTACCAAAGTGGAGGATTTCACCTCCCACCTCCTACTTGACTTATAAGACATCAAGAGGTACCAAAGTGGAAGGTTCAACCTCCCGCCTCCTACATGACTAACTATACTATTATGAATATATTATGGCTATAATAAAACCGAACCCTTGATAGTGATTATATAATCCTCTACCAAGATAATAAGTTTATCACTATGTGTATGGTTCCTTGTCACGATTCTAATAGGTCTTGAACCTATGAAATCACATACAATCCATAAGGATTACTATAGTGTCAAAGACAAGTGCTAATACCATAGAGATTATTTTCATACTACTTACTTTGTTATTCTTTGAATCTTAATCCCGAATCTCGACTTTAAATATACTTGAACTTTAACCCTTATCCATTCGGACTCTAAATCTCTATTCGTCAACAATTGGATAATCGGAAAGCATATGCAAACTTTGTGAGTACACTCGACCCATTTACTTTTAAAACCACTTTTGGGTTGTAACATGTTACCTTACAAAAATTACACTTACACACACACTTAACATGCTTTATGAACTCAATCCGTTATACATGCTACTTGTTATGCTTGATAATACATGCTTTATACTATGTTATACCCTCGCTTAACAAATATAGCGCTATAGGAGTAGCACACCACCCGACGGGGGTTTGTTAGGTCATTATACTATACGGTCTCGTCACTTTTGTGGCGAGGGATGCTAAATACTAGTGGACACTTTGGGTTAAAACGTAATGTTATGCATGCTAGTTACCTTGCGTACAAATTGCCATGTGGATTAGAGTAAAATGCTTTTATACTTATGCTATACTTATTCAAACCTTGTGTACTCGCCTTTGCTTTTGCATTGAACTTTATTAAAACATGTTGCAGGTTTAGCGATGATGTTGATGACGCATGGAATCTAGTAGGATGCTTAGATACACACTTTAAACTTTGTATTTTATTTGTATTGTATTCCATTATTCATGTTGTACTTGTTTCAAACTCTTGTAATTGATTCTTTAGAAATGAAATGAAATCTACTATTTAAATACTTGTCACAATTATTAGTGTTATGATGTCTCGAGCAATCTTCACACTTCGTCTCATCCCGATGTTTCCGCCATTGGTTGGGGTGTGACAATATGGCACCATTCGAAGCTCTCTACGGTCGAAAATGTCGTTCATCTGTCTGTTGGAATGAGATCAGTGAAGCTCAGCTTACTGGACCTGAGCTCATTCTGGAAACAACAGACAAAATCAATAAAATTCGCGATAATCTTGTGACAGCTAGATGCCGTAAAAAGAGTTATGCGGATTTACGACGCAAGCCCTTAGAATTTCAAGTCGGAGACCATGTCCTACTCTAGGTGTCACCTTGGAAGGGAGTGGTGAGATTTGGAAAGAAAGGAAAACTTGCACCACGATATGCTGGACCATTTAAGATTGTTGAAAGAGTTGGAAAGGTTGCCTATCGACTAGAGCTACCTCCAGAGCTTGGAAATATTCATCCGACATTTCACGTGTCCTATTTGCAAAAGTGCTTAGCTGACGCTGATCTTCACATTCCTCTCGACGAGATTCAAATCAATGAAATAATGCACTTTGTCGAGAAACCTGTGGAGATAGTGGACCGTACATACAAATAGTTAAAGAACAAACGAATTCATTTGGTCAAGATTCGCTTGGAATCCAAACGTGGCCCAGAGTTTTCTTGGGAACGTGAGGACCAAATGAAGGTAAAATATCCGCAATTGTTCTCACAAGTTTCCTCTAGTTAAAATTTCGGGACGAAATTTCCTAAAGTAGGGGAGACTGTGACAACTGTACTCTGTAATAGATGAACAATACAAAACAATGATAATTATTAATAAAACAATGTTTTTTGGTGTTATTACGTGTGTATTTATGTTTGATGATTTCACGATTTGATTCGATTCCGATTTCAAGCTTTAATCGCTTTCTGGAAAGTTATACGCAAACTGGTGCGTAAATGCAGTCAGTTTAATGCGACAAACACTCCGGAATAGTGAAATAAGCTTAACATACCTTAAATAACCTTCATATAACTTAGAAGTAAGTTTTGGATGGTTTGGTGTGTTGGAAACAAGTCTATTCGATCGCAAGGACTATTTGTGTCAAACTGTGAAACTATACCGATTCGTATGGTATCGAAGAGTCCGGAACTTGATCATAAGCTAAACATACCATAAATAACCTAAACATAGCTTAGAAATAAGCTTTGAGGGGTTTGGTATGCGAAAACATGCTTATTTGATCTTACAGGGACTAAAAGTGTCAAAAACGACGTAAGTTTGCATTTTCGCGCATATCTTACGTTCTGACCACATCTGGACATCCAAAATTTTTGTAGACACTAAAATATTTTTATTTTAGTGATCGGCATGCAAAAATACCATTCGTCATTTAATTTGGATCGTTTTCGCGTCCGTTACGATTTTCATCGTAATTAGCCGAACAACGCAATCGTACGACCAAACGAGCCGACATCCAAGATGTTTTTGAGCACATTTTAAGTTTTCTATACTTTAACTTCATTATGGAGCTTAAAAATGGGCTTGACGGGTGTTTGAAGTGCCAATACGCGACGAAACAAGCTCAGGGGCCAAAACTGTCAATTTCTGAAAATCACTGATCAGATGCAGGGTCCTTACGGACCCGTAAGGGTCCCCTTGCGGACCGTAAAGCATGCCCAGTGACCAGAAATTGATTTTCAGAAACTGTTCGATAGTTTAGGGGCTGTTAATGCAAATTCTTTGTGTGGTAGCCAAGTTAACACCTCCCCAAGGCTTTAAACCTGCTTACAACACTTGTATGGTGGAGATTTATTGCTTGGAAGTTACACAAAAAACTTGGCATGATCTCATGGACTTACAACAACTATAAATAGCCACCCTCACTTCCTCATTCATTGCTCATTCTCTCATTCTCTTCTCTACAATCTGAATTGGAGCTAGGACCCTTTGTAAGTCTTCTTTCATGCTTATTCTTTATGTTTAAGTAGAAAGTCAAACAGTTTGGCCAACAGTTTGACTTTCGGTTTTGACCACCAATTGGTCAAGTCAAAGTTCAATTGAACTTTGCAACGTGATTGTAATCACAATGGTTATAATCCTCAACGATTATACCTACTGATTACCACGTTAACTAGGCGTAGTGACGAGTCAAAGTTTCGGTCAAAATGCATTTTAGCACGCATTTTGCAACGGAACTGTTTTCGGGTATCAAAACCCATTGTTTTGATACCAAATCAGTTTTATAAGCTAGTTAAACATGTTTTGACATGTTTAACTCGTCACTAATAGTTTAGTGCTTGTTTAGGGTCGTAAGTTAAGCGGTTTAAACAACCGTTTAGACTTTCGAACCCGACCCATTTGGTCGATCATTAGGATCCGACCAAGCTTGATTAGTGATCATAGTTGCATAGGGAATAACCACTGAGGTTATACCTTAGGAAATGACCAAAACGCCCTTTGAAGCATAAATACATATTTTACATATGTAAACAAGTTTTTGACATCTAAACTGATATGGTAACATAATTAGGCATAATTGGGCATGTGAGACTTGACATAGCACATAGTTAACCATCCGAACATAATTTCGCGCGAACGACGCGTTAAAGTAGCATAAGCTACCTTAATGGGTCGTAACGGGTCGAAAGCACTTAGGCTAAGTTCCGATTTAGGATGTAGGCTTTGTTAAACCATATCACATGAGTTCCACACTCATTTGGTTTACAAGACCTCATTCTATCCGATCTTCCGATTTAGGTGTCGGTTTATTTACTAGTGATCCGATTACTAGGTACTACTTGAATTTCCTTGGTTTGTCTGAGCTTCGCTAAGTTCTTTAGATCAAGGATACCCTTCTATTCAATGTGAGTACATAGTTCCCCTATTTTACTGTTTTCAATTGTTTTGGGGTGATTCATATGTATTAAAACGATTTCGATATTTTAACGATGTTTTCAAAACGATTAAGATGGTTTATATTAAACTAAATACGATTTCGATAATGTGAACGAAACTTGTTGGTTGTAACTACATAATGAATGACATTCATTAGCATTGATCAAGCCGACCAGTATTAGGTTATGGTACCATAGGATCTGACAAATCCCGTTATCAGACTACGCCCATGGTTATGTGTGGGGGTTATGTAGGTAACGACCGAATCTGATGATTGTTAACTTACCCTTTGGTGGTTTGTTAATACGAGAAATGAGGTAGTCGAGTCACGAAGGTTTGAATGTTATTAGCGAGACGACCAAAAAGTAGTTTCACAGTTAAAACGAAAACGATTTTGGGACGAGTTAAATGATTTGGAACGACTTAAACGATATAAACGATTTGAACGAACGATTGGTTTGGGTTGTGATTAGGTAATGGATGGGTGTAACATGAAAATAGCATGGTAGATACGCCGCTGGTACATCTTATATATAAGTGCTTTTATCATATTACATTTCATGTCATTATTTAGTTCACTTGGGATACGATTTGAAACGATGTCACACAATGAGGTTTTCGAAAGGATATAAACCATACGAGTTTTATTAACGAGTTTTAATGAGATGTTTTACAAATTGGTTTACTAAAACAAAATTCTTTGAGTAAGGAATCATGGCTACGAGATTTTATCAATTATAACCATCTTGATTTGAGTTGGTTAATCATGTTGCAATATTATATACTTTTCAAAACAAGGTTTTCAAGGTATTGCAATATATATAAACGAGCCATGATTTCGATACTCTTATAAAACCTATGTGCTCGCCAGCATTTCTTTGCTGACTTTGTTTTTACATATGTTTCAGGTGATGTTGCGTGATGATTGCTAGGAAGCATGTTCACTTAGGATTTGGACGTGGCCTTAGTGACATAAAAACAATAGTAGACGATGTTTTATTTGTTTGTTTGGTTTTAAGACAATGTAAATTACTTAATGTGTAACACCTGTGTCATTTCAACCATCAAACAAATGCCAAACCAATGAAATATTGTATTTCATACTTTGGACTTGTATAAATATGTGTATCTTTTGCACATATCAACTCTTGTTCGATTTCAAGCTCTAAATCGCTTTCTGGAAGGTTATACGCGCACTGATGCGTAAATATAACCAGTTTAATGCAACAAACACTCCGGAATAGTGAAATAGGCTTAACATACCTTAAATAACCTTTACATAACTTAGATATAAGTTTTGGAAGGTTTGGTGTGGTGAAATCAAAGTTTAATCGCTTACAGGGACTAAAGTTGACAAACTGCGAAAGTATGCCAATTTGAACTGTAACAGACCTTCCGGGACATGAACATAAGTTAAACATACCATAAATATCCTTTACATAGCTTAGAAATAGGCTTTGAGGTGTTCGGTATGCTAAAATAAACTTTTGTGTCATTCAGGGACTAAAAGTGTCAAAAAGTGCACAAGTTTGCATTTTCGCGCATAACTTACGTTCTGAATACATCCGGACATCCAAAAATTTATGTGAGCATGACTATATTATATTTTAGTGTTCGCCATAAGAAAAATCCATTCGTTTCGTCATTTGGATCGTTTTTCGCGCTTATGCGCATTCCGTCGTAATTAACCGAACATCGCAACCGTACGGTTAAACGAACCGACATCTGAGATATTTTTGAGCACATTTTAAGTTCCCTATACTTTAACTTCATTTTAGAGCTTTGAAATGAGGTTAACGGGCCTTAAACGTGTCAAAAATGGCCTTATTACACAACAGGGACCAAAACTGTAATTCTGCCAAAATAAGCTTACGGACCTCAACATCCATAACCTTACGGTCCGTAAGGCAACCTGCAGACCAGATGCAGTGTATTAACAGCCTGTTTGCAGCTGTTTTAACCACAACCACATGTTTGCAACTTGCCTAATCTGTTGATAAACATCATTTTTAGCCACCATAAGGTTCCGACAAGTGTACGGGTTGGATTCATGGCACGTTTTCCATGAAACGATCCTAACGGTTCGGGTATTCCTATAAATACCCAACCCACACAACCTCATTTTGCACAAGAATTCTGATTTGAGAGCTCTAAGTTGAAACCATTGTTTCATACCTGAGTTCTTAGATCGGGATTAGCATTCGGGGACCCTGGGTAAGTATTCTTTCGTTCTTTTCCTTATTTTACTGCTTTTCGAGTCAGAAAGTCAGACTTTGTTTGACTTTCAGCGTTGACCAGTAATGGTCAATGCGAAGTTCGTAGGAACTTCGCAACGTGAGTGTAATCACGTTGGTTATAGTCCCTTGGGACTATGCCCACTGATTACCACGTTGTCTAGGGTCGTAGGGTAGGCGATCTAATAAATCGCCTATACCTTCGAACCCGACCCAGTTTGGTCGATCATTAGGATCCGACCAAACACATTAGGTGACCATAGTAGGTAGGGAATAACCTTCCGAGGTTATACCCTATGGTCACATCGTTTAAGTAGTTGTATGATAGGTAGTTTATATGCCTTAGGTAAATTACCAGAATACCCTTTTCATATATAATTGGTAATTAAGCATATGTAACCTAAACCTTTGTCACATAACTGATTATGTAATATGTTTAGGCATATAACACTTGTCATAGGGCTAGTTAGGCGGTCCGAACGCGTTTCACGCGAACGACGCGTTAAAGTAGCATAAGCTACCTAAACGGGTCGTAATGGGTCGTAGACACTTAGGTTAAGTTTCATTTAGTATGTAGGCTTTGTTAAAACCAAATGACACGAGTCTCTACACTCGTTTGGTTTACAAACCCTAATGCTACCCGATCTTCCGATTTAGGTCCGGTTTATTAATGTAGTTACCTATATTAGGTGCCGTTTGATATCCGCGATCTCTAGCATTGTTTAGTTGTTACTCAAGGACTACTGAGCAATCTCAGGTGAGTACATAGACCCCTCTTTTACTGTTTTCCAAACTGTTTTGGGGTGGAACACATGTGCCTACTTGTTACTTTCCTGCTTTCCTGTTTTCACATCATATACTGCTATGTTCGTTAGTACATTATAGTACATGATTTCATTACATTTCATGCTATGTATTGCCATTGTGTGCATTACTTAGTACATCGTTTTACATGACATTTCGACATAGACATTTTAACATGATTGACATTAGATCATGCATTTCCCACAAAACATAACTTTGATTTAAACCAAGTTTTACTTCAATACTTTGTTTTTGTGCATATGGTTTAGTTGAGACATTTCACTTGCCATACATGGATATTTGACATAGACATTTGACATGGATATTTGACATGAACATTTTACATTGTTTGGTTTGGTTTGATTAAGTGATTAAGTAACGATGCGTGTGTAATATGATACAAGCATGGTGGATACGCCGCTGGTACTTCCTATATATAAGTGTTTGTATAGTATTACATATCATAGCGTTATTTGAATCATTTCAGTTTGAGACATAGAACATTTTATACAAGTAACATACTTTTCACAAGACATTTATTTTACAAACAACTTATCTTATACAAACTCATTTTACATGGTTATTCATTTAACCATACATTATTCACTTATTTATACATATCATCTGAACTCATTGATTTTCAAATGATTTACAAAACAAAGCAAATAACAAGGTTCATGACTAAACATTGTCTCAAACATAAGTCATGGAACCTATTTTCACAAAACCTATGTATCTCACAGGCATTTTTATGCTGACGTACCTATTTTCACATGTGTTTTTCAGGAACTGTTGCATAAGATGATCAAGATACACATAGGCAGACTTGGGCTTTAGTGACAATAAAAGATGCAAGACTAGTTAATTATGTTGTATTTCTTTGTTTGTTTAGACATTGTAACACTTTTAATTAATAAAACGAAACTTCAATTGCCATGGATTTGAAACAATTAATTCTGTTACAACACTCCCCGATGTTTCCGCCACGTTTTGTATGTTCTACGTGGTCGGGGTGTGACAGAAAAGATGGTATCAGAGCCAATGGTTATAGGGAATTAGGTTATTAGAATGCTTTGACCTAGTCTATAACCTTTCTAGGACCCTAACGCGAGTTTACTTGCGTTTAGTCATAAAATAATACCGTCACCTATCCTTAGGCGACGACCATAACAAGAACATAAATTTCAAAACCACTTTGAAAACTAATCATCTGTTCTAGGATGATTGATTACAAGGTTTTGAACCCTCTATTGTAAGGTTTTGAACCCTCTGTTATATGGTTTTGAACCCCTTTGAATTTTCAAAAAAAAAAAAATCTCGTCAAGGTTTTGGGTTTTAAATAATGTGAACACGTGCAAACTGGAAGGGTGAATGCCTGTATTCTGGGTTTTCTGTCTAGGCAAGCACTTCGTATACATCTCATCAGACGCGAGACCAGTTGTGCTTACCTGGGAATTCTTGGGATGAGTGTTCACTTATAGGCGAGCATGTCTTCGCGATACATTATATTGACCCGCTTACTTTGATTAGTCACTCTCTCATTTGTTTGCCTTTGGTAACAAACAAATGGTCATAATCTACATGCCTTGTCATTTCCTTTTGACTATCTTTCGCTTGTTTTCTCCTATGCCTTTCGTTATCTTTAAGATGCTTCTTCATCGCAACAACAATGTCCGAACCAGGTGCTGCAATTTCCCAGCGAATAGGCGACTTACTCCAGAGGACCGTTGACTTAGCTATCACCATGACACGCCTCAGGGATGAAGCTGTATAAGGGAACTGCTCCTTGGTGCAATCAATGCCATCGTCATTATTCAAATCAAATACCATGTTACAAATGTACCCACGGTGGACGATGGAGACATTTGGTTAACATGTGTCGCTTTGCTGTTCAAAGCAAAGCAGTTGCAAACCCTGTTGCTACTTAACCTTCAAGTTCTGCTTCATATGTCGCCTTGGCATATCTAGCGCCTCAACCTCATGAACTTTCTACTTTGTGTATCGACTTAAGCACGCCTAGTGCAAGGTGTCGAAGCACCTCTCGTTACACAAATTTCAAAATCCATAAAGGATCTTTCTATCCTCATAATCAGATCCTTGTGGATGAATATCACTCAAATCGGAGCCCTTAATTGAATTTTTTGTATGATTCAATACGTACATCACAATTCAATAAGGACAAAGCCGAGTTCCTTTTAAGATTATCCTATCTTCATAGATAGATTCTTGAAATGATTAAAGTGCCAAATGAAATCCACGAGTTGGATTCCTGGTGTGCTTTAAGTATCCTCGTCCAAAGATAACAAATCAGTAACCAAGTTAAACAACTATGTGATTATGTGCTTATGTGTTTTCTTTTATGTTTTTGTGTAATCCAAGTTTTGTTATCCAAATTCTCCTCGTAGAATCTTCCATATCTTTGTGTACTATATTAAATCCTCAATGGGCTTTTACGTTGTAGTTAAGTCCCTTGGATCATATTGTACCATTCCATAAATAGACCCCTGAGGGGTCTAGGTATACAGATTGATCCAAAAATCTGTTTAGGAATATCATGTGATGATATAGCTGAAAGGACTCCTTGGTGGTCTAATTAAAAGGATCCTTTGTTGATCTAATTAAAAGGACCCTATGGTAGTCTAGTCACACTCATCACAGGTTTGATTATCCTCCCCACAAACATTTCAAGACAAGTTGTGCGGACTATGCAAGGAATTACATAATTATGGATGCATACATAATTATGGAATTCAGTGCACAGAAACCACAGCGAATTTTGTCATGTGTCTAGAGTCTATTCCGTTCATTTTTGTTTCTGAAGATGTAAAATGACTATTCCGTTCATTTTTGTTTCTGAAGATGTAAAATGACTATTCCGTTCATTTTTGTTTCTGAAGATGTAAAATGACTATTCCGTCCATTTTTGTTTCTGAAGATGTAAAATGACCATTCCGTTCATTTTTGTTTCTGAAGATGTAAAATGACTATTCCGTTCATTTTTGTTTCTGAAGATGTAAAATGACTATTCCGTTCATTTTTGTTTCTGAAGATGTAAAATGACTATTCCGTTCATTTTTGTTTCTGAAGATGTAAAATGACTATTCCGTTCATTTTTGTTTCTGAAGATGTAAAATGACCATTCCGTTCATTTTTGTTTCTGAAGATGTAAAATGACTATTCCGTTCATTTTTGTTTCTGAAGATGTAAAATGACTATTCCGTTCATTTTTGTTTCTGAAGATGTAAAATGACTATTCTGTCCATTTTTGTTTCTGAAGATGTAAAATGACCATTCCGTTCATTTTTGTTTCTGAAGATGTAAAATGACTATTCCGTTCATTTTTGTTTCTGAAGATGTAAAATGACTATTCCGTTCATTTTTGTTTCTGAAGATGTAAAATGACTATTCTGTCCATTTTTGTTTCTGAAGATGTAAAATGACTATTCCGTTCATTTTTGTTTCTGAAGATATAAAATGACTATTCTGTTCATTTTAGTTTCTAATGAATGCCTGTTGAGAATAACTCTGTTCATTTTTCATTTCTGAAAAATGTTCGTTAAAGAGAAATTACAGGATTACGTCTTGTTCATCTTTGATGGTTATTTAACACAAAGTCACAAATAGACTCCTACGAATTAATTTCGGGACGAAATTTCCTAAAGTAGGGGAGACTGTAACACCTGTGTCATTTCAACCATCAAACAAATGCCAAACCAATGAAATATTGTATTTCATACTTTGGACTTGTATAAATATGTGTATCTTTTGCACATATCAACTCTTGTTCGATTTCAAGCTCTAAATCGCTTTCTGGAAGGTTATACGCGCACTGATGCGTAAATATAACCAGTTTAATGCAACAAACACTCCGGAATAGTGAAATAGGCTTAACATACCTTAAATAACCTTTACATAACTTAGATATAAGTTTTGGAAGGTTTGGTGTGGTGAAATCAAAGTTTAATCGCTTACAGGGACTAAAGTTGACAAACTGCGAAAGTATGCCAATTTGAACTGTAACAGACCTTCCGGGACATGAACATAAGTTAAACATACCATAAATATCCTTTACATAGCTTAGAAATAGGCTTTGAGGTGTTCGGTATGCTAAAATAAACTTTTGTGTCATTCAGGGACTAAAAGTGTCAAAAAGTGCACAAGTTTGCATTTTCGCGCATAACTTACGTTCTGAATACATCCGGACATCCAAAAATTTATGTGAGCATGACTATATTATATTTTAGTGTTCGCCATAAGAAAAATCCATTCGTTTCGTCATTTGGATCGTTTTTCGCGCTTATGCGCATTCCGTCGTAATTAACCGAACATCGCAACCGTACGGTTAAACGAACCGACATCTGAGATATTTTTGAGCACATTTTAAGTTCCCTATAATTTAACTTCATTTTAGAGCTTTGAAATGAGGTTAACGGGCCTTAAACGTGTCAAAAATGGCCTTATTACACAACAGGGACCAAAACTGTAATTCTGCCAAAATAAGCTTACGGACCTCAACATCCATAACCTTACGGTCCGTAAGGCAACCTGCAGACCAGATGCAGTGTATTAACAGCCTGTTTGCAGCTGTTTTAACCACAACCACATGTTTGCAACTTGCCTAATCTGTTGATAAACATCATTTTTAGCCACCATAAGGTTCCGACAAGTGTACGGGTTGGATTCATGGCACGTTTTCCATGAAACGATCCTAACGGTTCGGGTATTCCTATAAATACCCAACCCACACAACCTCATTTTGCACAAGAATTCTGATTTGAGAGCTCTAAGTTGAAACCATTGTTTCATACCTGAGTTCTTAGATCGGGATTAGCATTCGGGGACCCTGGGTAAGTATTCTTTCGTTCTTTTCCTTATTTTACTGCTTTTCGAGTCAGAAAGTCAGACTTTGTTTGACTTTCAGCGTTGACCAGTAATGGTCAATGCGAAGTTCGTAGGAACTTCGCAACGTGAGTGTAATCACGTTGGTTATAGTCCCTTGGGACTATGCCCACTGATTACCACGTTGTCTAGGGTCGTAGGGTAGGCGATCTAATAAATCGCCTATACCTTCGAACCCGACCCAGTTTGGTCGATCATTAGGATCCGACCAAACACATTAGGTGACCATAGTAGGTAGGGAATAACCTTCCGAGGTTATACCCTATGGTCACATCGTTTAAGTAGTTGTATGATAGGTAGTTTATATGCCTTAGGTAAATTACCAGAATACCCTTTTCATATATAATTGGTAATTAAGCATATGTAACCTAAACCTTTGTCACATAACTGATTATGTAATATGTTTAGGCATATAACACTTGTCATAGGGCTAGTTAGGCGGTCCGAACGCGTTTCACGCGAACGACGCGTTAAAGTAGCATAAGCTACCTAAACGGGTCGTAATGGGTCGTAGACACTTAGGTTAAGTTTCATTTAGTATGTAGGCTTTGTTAAAACCAAATGACACGAGTCTCTACACTCGTTTGGTTTACAAACCCTAATGCTACCCGATCTTCCGATTTAGGTCCGGTTTATTAATGTAGTTACCTATATTAGGTGCCGTTTGATATCCGCGATCTCTAGCATTGTTTAGTTGTTACTCAAGGACTACTGAGCAATCTCAGGTGAGTACATAGACCCCTCTTTTACTGTTTTCCAAACTGTTTTGGGGTGGAACACATGTGCCTACTTGTTACTTTCCTGCTTTCCTGTTTTCACATCATATACTGCTATGTTCGTTAGTACATTATAGTACATGATTTCATTACATTTCATGCTATGTATTGCCATTGTGTGCATTACTTAGTACATCGTTTTACATGACATTTCGACATAGACATTTTAACATGATTGACATTAGATCATGCATTTCCCACAAAACAAAACTTTGATTTAAACCAAGTTTTACTTCAATACTTTGTTTTTGTGCATATGGTTTAGTTGAGACATTTCACTTGCCATACATGGATATTTGACATAGACATTTGACATGGATATTTGACATGAACATTTTACATTGTTTGGTTTGGTTTGATTAAGTGATTAAGTAACGATGCGTGTGTAATATGATACAAGCATGGTGGATACGCCGCTGGTACTTCCTATATATAAGTGTTTGTATAGTATTACATATCATAGCGTTATTTGAATCATTTCAGTTTGAGACATAGAACATTTTATACAAGTAACATACTTTTCACAAGACATTTATTTTACAAACAACTTATCTTATACAAACTCATTTTACATGGTTATTCATTTAACCATACATTATTCACTTATTTATACATATCATCTGAACTCATTGATTTTCAAATGATTTACAAAACAAAGCAAATAACAAGGTTCATGACTAAACATTTTCTCAAACATAAGTCATGGAACCTATTTTCACAAAACCTATGTATCTCACAGGCATTTTTATGCTGACGTACCTATTTTCACATGTGTTTTTCAGGAACTGTTGCATAAGATGATCAAGATACACATAGGCAGACTTGGGCTTTAGTGACAATAAAAGATGCAAGACTAGTTAATTATGTTGTATTTCTTTGTTTGTTTAGACATTGTAACACTTTTAATTAATAAAACGAAACTTCAATTGCCATGGATTTGAAACAATTAATTCTGTTACAACACTCCCCGATGTTTCCGCCACGTTTTGTATGTTCTACGTGGTCGGGGTGTGACATAATGAATCAATAAAACGAAACTTTTAATTACCATGGTTGTTGAAACGATGATTCTGTTACAACACTCCCCGACGTTTCCGCCACGGTTTGTTGTTTTAACGTGGTCGGGGTGTGACATAGGGTTTGTAAACCTTATTTAGATAAGTTCATCATTGTGTTCATCGACGATATTCTCGTTTATTCAAAGTCTCGAGCCGATCACGAAAAACACCTTCGTTTGACTCTGGAACTCCTAAAGAAGGAACAACTTTTTGCTAAATTCTCCAAGTGTGAATTTTGGCTTAAAGAAGTTCGGTTTTTGGGTCATATAGTCAACGAGCAAGGTATTCATGTGAATCCTTGCAAAATAGCAGCTATTAAGGATTGGAATACACCGACGACACCTACAGAGATTCGATCATTTCTTGGTCTTGCTGGTTATTATCGTCGATTCATTTCTAATTTCTCAAAGATCGCGGTTCCACTCAATGCTTTGACTAAGAAAAATAAGCCTTTTGAGTGGGGACCTAAGCAAGAAGAAGCGTTCCAAACGCTGAAACGGAAGCACTGTGATGCTCCTGTTTTATCTCTACCTGAGGGAAACGATGATTTTGTTGTCTATTGTGACGCATCGAATCTAGGACTTGGTTGCGTTCTTATGCAACGAGGTAAAGTCATAGCTTATGTGTCTAGACAACTGAAAATTCACGAGAAGAACTATACGACTCATGATATGGAATTAGGAGCTGTGGTTTTCGCACTTAAAATCTGGAGACATTACCTCTATGGAACGAAGTGTGTGGTTTTCACAGACCACAAAAGTCTCCAGCATATTCTTAATCAGAAGGAGCTGAACATGAGGCAACGACGTTGGGTTAAACTCTTAAACGATTACGATTGCGAGATCCGCTACTATCCTGGTAAGGCGAATGTCATAGCCGATGCGCTTAGTCGAAAGGAACGAGTCAAGCTTCATTCTATTCAGACTTTAACTGATATACAATCTCGTGTCCTTCAAGCTCAACGATCTTGTGTGATCAAAGGCTTATTGAAAAATGGGCTACCGCTTCAACTTGAGCTTAAACTCGAAAGGAAAGATGATGGTTTACTCTACTTCAAGGATCGTTTGTGGATTCCGAAACAAAACGATCTTCGCACCTTGGTAATGGACGAATCTCACAAGTCTCGATATTCTATCCATCCTGGTGCTGATAAAATGTATAAGGATCTTCGTACTCAGTTCTGGTGGACTGGTATGAAGAAGGATGTTGCCTTGTATGTGTCAAAATGCCTAACTTGTCTCAAAGTCAAGGCTGAACACCAACGACCTTCTGGTTTGCTTGTACAACCAGAGATACCGGTTTGGAAGTGGGAGAACATTGCAATGGATCTCATCACTAAGTTACCGCGTACATCTAAAGGTCACGATGCTATTTGGGTTGTTATCGATCGTTTAACGAAATCAGCTCATTTTATTCCGATTCGCGAGGATCTATCTGCTTATAAACTTGCAAAGATTTATGTTGATGAGATAGTATCTCGACATGGTGTTCCTTTGGATATCATTTCTGATCGTGATGCTCGATTTTCATCTCATTTCTGGAAGACCATACAATCTGCTTTCGGAACCCAACTGAATCTAAGCACTGCTTATCATCCCCAAACAGATGGACAATCTGAGAGAATGATTCAAACTTTGGAGGATATGCTTAGGGCATGCGTGATAGACTTTGATGGTAATTGGGATTCTCATCTTCCACTGATCGAGTTCTCTTACAACAACAGTTATCATGCTAGTATTAATATGGCACCATTTTTAGCTCTCTATGGTCGAAAATGTCGTTCACCTGTCTGTTGGAATGAGATCGGTGAAGCTCAGCTTACTG
Source organism: Helianthus tuberosus (assembly GCA_030545235.1). Lineage (NCBI taxonomy): Eukaryota > Viridiplantae > Streptophyta > Magnoliopsida > Asterales > Asteraceae > Helianthus > Helianthus tuberosus. Next base: position 54,663,436 of record CM060429.1, on the reverse strand, counting down.
GACCTGAGCTCATTCTGGAAACAACAGACAAAATCAAGAAAATCCGCGATAATCTTGTGACAGCTCGAAGCCGTCAAAAGAGTTATGCGAATATGCGACGCAAGCCCTTAGAATTTCAAATCAGAGACCGTGTCCTACTCAAGGTGTCACCTTGGAAGGGAGTGGTGAGATTTGGAAAGAAAGGAAAACTTGCACCCCGATATGTTGGACCATTTAAGATTGTTGAAATAATTGGAAAGGTTGCCTATCGACTAGAGCTACCTCCAGAGCTTGGAAATATTCATCCGACTTTTCACGTGTCCAATTTGCGAAAGTGTTTAGCTGATGCTGATCTTCACATTCCTCTCGATGAGATTCAAATTGATGAAACAATGCACTTTGTCGAGAAACCTGTGGAGATAGTGGACCGTACATTCAAACAGTTGAAGAACAAACGTATTCGATTGGTCAAAGTTCGCTGGGAATCCAAACGTGGCCCTGAGTTTACTTGGGAACGTGAGGACCAGATGAAGACGAAATATCCGCATTTGTTTTCACAAGCTTCCTCTAGTTAAAATTTCGGGACGAAATTTCCTGAAGTAGGGGAAACTGTGACAACTGTACTCAGTAATCGATGTATAATGTAAAACAATGTTTATTATCAATAAAACAATGTGCTTTGGTGTTATTATATGTGTAATTGTGTTTAATGATTTTACAATTTGATTCGATTCCGATTTCAAGCATTAAATCGCTTTCTGGAAGGCTATACGCAAACTGGTGCGTAAACGCAATCAGTTTAACACGACGTACACTCCGGAACTGTGACATAAGCCAAACATACCCTAAATAACCTTTACATAACTTAGAAATAAGTTTCAGAGGATTCGGTATGGCAAAAACATGTTTGTTCGAACTTTAGAACTATTTACGACAAAACTGCGAAACGAACGTTGGTGACCGCCCGGATAATATTTAAATCCCAAAAATATTCTGTTATGATTAAAATTTTACTCTTAATCAGGTTCGTGTTGAAAAATAAATTAAAACGCTTAAAAACGTTATTTTTCAAGTTTAAGCGCGTACCGCGTGTTTCTGCGCAACACAGTGCTTCTACTGCAAAACGCAGACAACACAGCCAGTCTCGGCAACTGAAATTTATTTTAGTAATATTTTGGCGAGTTTTTTTTATAGAATAATAAAAATAATTTAGAACGCCATACACCGGGATTTAAACGCTAGATAAAATACCCGGTATCTAGTTAAACACCTGTTTTTATCTAATTTACCAACCAAAATTACACATGGACCCCCTCCCCCTTCCATTTTCACGGTCATATCTATGTGGCCCCACCAAATATTTCATAAATCTTGCAAATATCTTATTAGATATTGTATGGCCAAGTGTATGTGCATGAGATCTTCCCTAAATCCTCCAAATCTCTACATATATCTTTCCATATCAATTCATATCTTCACAACTCACTCAATCTTCCTCCTCCTCTCTCTCTCCCAACCGTCCACACCACCTCCATCACCATATTCATTTTTTTGCAACTTTCTTCATCAAGATTCAACCCCATTTCAAGCTAAATTTAAGTTGGTGTGAAGATCCAAAGGTGTTTCCAAGGTGCTTTCAAGTGATTTCAAGCTCCATATCATCAAAACCTCATCCAACAACTTACTTGAATCTTGAAGGTATAACATTTATGTTTAAATCATACTCTTGATTCTTGGTTGTTCTTGATGATTTGAAGTTTCTCTTGAATCTTGGAATTTTCACAAACTTGAAATCTAAAATGAAATGGGTCTTGATACAAATAAAAATGGTGGTGTATATGTATGTATATAACCGTACATATATATATATGTGTGTATGAGTTTTGAAGTTTGATTTCTTGATAAATACTTGTTTAAGTTGTTACATGTTCTTGAATGATAGTTAAAATGAAAGTGTTTGATGGTCTATGCATGATATGATAAATGTTTAAGTACATCAGCAAATAAACATGAATAAATCACATGTTTGATGCATTTAGATCAATATGAAATGTTGATGATATGATAGTATGCTTTAGACACTTGTACATGAGAATACATGTTGATTTAAAGCTCAAGAAGTGATAAAAAAAGGGTTATATGACAAAAATATTTTAGAACAGATTATAAACACTAAAAATAACATTATTTGGTGTATTATAATGGCATGAAACTTTGACATAGGTTTGATAGCTTTGCATGTTGTACATATAGCTTAAAAAGTGGTAAATTATGTGAAATTTGCATGATTTATGTGCCTTATGTAAGACCTGAACTATCATGAGTATAACCACTATTTTATTCAGTAAATAACATGGGTTATGTTAAAATATCAAGTCGTTTTGATTTGGGATGGTTCGGGTAACGTTTGATGCAAAACTATGCGGTAAAACGGTTAAAAATCGGCTTTTCGGAGGATTTTTATAAAACTGTTTTAGATCAGTAAGTAAACTGATATTTTTGATATAAAAATAAGTATTTTAACTTATATTAAGTTTACTTGGTGTTTGGTTAGTCATACGTGACTTCCTACGCCCAAAAATGTTACCGAATCGCTAAAATAAGTGTTTTTCGACATAACTATAATGGGTTGTTCATGGGTAAATTTTATGTGTTACAATGTGTTATGTGTTTTACAATATGTGTATGATGACATGATAATACTTGTCAAGATTATGTGTATTACGCTTGAGTACATATATACAAATACACCAAAATAATCAAAAATAATAACTTTTCGAGAAAACTCAAAGTTATGTGAAAATTCTAAGTATCGGAGAAACTTCGGTATTTTTGTGGGTTTTTGATTATTAAATCATTCTTATTTAATTTAGGACGAATAAACAATTTGAGGGATTGTGTTAACTTATAAAAACACACCCAAAGGTGAGTACATAGATCCCCTCTTTTACTGTTTTCGATTGTTTTGGGGTGATTCATATGTATCAAAACGATTTCGATGTTTTAACGATGGTTTCAAAACGAGTAAGATGGTTTATACTAAACTAATAACGATTTCAATAATGTGAACGAGCTTGTTGGTTGTAGTTACATAACGAATGACATTCATTAATTTTGGCCGAACCGACCAGTATTAGGTTATGGTACCATAGGATCCGACAAATCCCGTTATCAAACTGCACCCATGGTTATGTGTGGGTTAAGTGGGTAATGACTGAACCTGATGATTGTTAACTTACCCTTTGGTGGTTTGTTAATACGAGTTGAACAAGTTGAACGATGAACGAGTCACGAAGGTTTGAATGTTATTAGCGAGACGACCAAAAGTAGTTTTCACAATTAAAACGAGAACGATTTGAACGAGTGAACGATTTGAACGATTGGGACGATTTGAATGATTTAAACAAATGAACAATGATTTATAACGAGAACGAGTTAAACAATGTCACACAACGATGTTTACGAAACTATATAAACCATACGAGTTTTATTACGAGAACAATTTATGATTTGGTTTACATAAACAAATGTTTTGGGTTAAGATTCATGGCATCGAGGTTTATAAATTATGACCAATCTGTTTTGACTTGGTTATTCATTTTACAATACAAACATTTTACAAAACAAGGTTTCTAATATCGATTAACGAAGTTGTACGAGATGTTTCAATATGTAAACGAGCCATGAATCTGACACTCACACAAAAACTATGTGCTCGCCAGCATTTCTTTGCTGACTTTGTTTTTACATATGTTTCAGGTGAAGTTGCTTGATGTTGATTGCTAGGATGTATGAGTCACATAGGATCTGGAAGGCCTTAGTGACACAATAATAATGATAGTCGTTATATAACTTGCTTGTTCAGTTTCAGAAACAATGTTAATGTTTAATATTTAATAAAATAAAACTCTTTTGTATCCATGGTTGAGAAACAATAATTCTGTTACAACACTCCCCGATGTTTCCGCCATGATTTGTTGTTTTACGTGGTCGGGGTGTGACACTAGACTTTCATCTGGGATCTCGGGGATGGGTTTAACTACTCCCGGGACACTGGATATCATATCCTTGAGCTTTTGTAACTCTTTAGCCATGGCTTGGTTGATCCCTGGTTCCTGCATAAATCCATGATTAGTGCCAAAAGATGTATTGAAATTGTTACCTCCTGATTGGTTTGGAATTGGCATCCCAGAAATGTATTCGAAACAAGGCATGCCTGATGCAAGAGTGGGACCAGATGAAGTAATAATTTGCATGGGAATGAAGTCTCCTAAGTGAACTTCAGGACTTCTGGATGGTTGACTCCCTAAGGATCCTTGATCCTGGAAGATGTTGGATCCAGGATACGTAGGTGCTGAAAGCCTTGGAGGATATTCCATGGATCCTTGAACCTGGGATGAGGATCCTTGAACCTAGGATGAGGATCCTTGATACTAAGAGTAGGATCCTTGAGTTAGAAGCGTCCCTATGTATCCTCCTGAACTAGAGAAGGATTCTTGATGCTGAGAAGAGGATCCTTGAGGCTGGATGTAGGATCCTTGAGGCTACGTCGCTGCTAGTGATCCATACTGCAAACTTGATGATCCTTGATACTGAACAGTTGATGCTTTGGAATGCTGGATTGTTGATGGTGGAGTAGTAAAATCCAACGACCTGGGCATCAATGGGGAGTGACCCTCCGCTGATTTCTTCTGTTTCTTGATTTCGTCAATTTCACTGTCACACCCCGACCGCGTAAAACAACAAAGCGCGGCGGAAACATCGGGGCGTGTTGCAACAGAATCATTGTTTCATAACCATGGATACAAAAAGTGTTTCGTTTTATTAAACATTGAATATTTACATCGTCTGGAAATCTAAATACACAATTTAAACATAGTCTATCATTGTTATTGAGTCACTAAAGCCTCATCCAGTCCTATGTGAGCATGCATCTTATCAATCGATATCATTCAACAATACCTGAAACATATGTGAAAACGAGGTCAGCAAAGAAATGCTGGCGAATACATAGGTTTTGTAGGAGTGTTGAAATCATGGCTAGTTTAGATGTTGCAATACTTTATTTAAAAACCTTGTTTTGAAAAGAGTATAATATTGCAACTTAATTAACCAACTCAAATCAAGCGGGTTATAGTTTGTAAAACCTCGTAGCCACGACTCTTAACCCAAAAACATTTGTTTTAGTAAAGCAAATTGTGAAACATCTCGAAATAAATCGTTAATAAAACTCGTTAATAAATCTCGTTAAAAACTCGTATAGTTTATATCATATCGAAAACCTCGTTTGTGTGACATCGTTTGAAAATCGTTTACCTAAGTGAACCAAATAACGCCACGGTATGTAATATGATGAAATCACTTATATATAGAAAGTACCAGCGGCGTATCCACCATGCTTTCATCACATTACACCCGTCCCGTTATCTAAACACTTAACCAAAAACTAATCGTATATCGCTTTGAAGCCAATCGTTTAACCAAATCGTTTAACTCGTTAATTACATCGCATGAAAACCAATCGTTTACCCAAATCGTTAAAACATCGTGTGAAAACCAATCGTTTACCCAAATCGTTAAAACATCGTGTGAAAACCAATCGTTTACCCAAATCGTTAAAACATCGTGTGAAAACCAATCGTTTACCCAAATCGTTTAATTCGTTTTAGGTCGTGAAACTACTTATATGGTCGTCTCGCTAATAACATTCAAACCTTCGTGACTCATCACTCGTCGCTTCTTGTTTTCGTCGCTTCTCGTTTTCGCATTAACAAACCCTTACCAAAGAGTAAGTTAACAATTACAGATTCAGTCGCTACCCACCACACCCACACATAACCACGGGTGTAGTAAATAACGGGATTAGTCAGATCCTATGGTACCATAACCTAATACTGGTCGGCTTGATCATTGCTAATGAATGTCATTTGTTATGTAACCCAACCAACAAGTTCGTTCCCATTATCGAAATCGTTATTAGTTTTGTATAAATCGTCTTAATCGTTTTTGAAACCATCGTTATAACATCGAAAACATTTAGCACATATGAGTCACCCCAAAACAATTGAAAGCAGTAAAATAGGGGAATAATGTACTCGCCTGAGAATGCTTAGAGGTCTTGAACAACAACCAAACAAAGCTAGAGGGAGCACGGAATCAGTCGGCAATCTAAAACTATATAAATAAACCGGACTTAAATCGGGAGATCGGATAGGATGAGGCTTGGTAAACCAAATGAGTATTGGAACTCATATGATATGGTTTAACAAGGCCTACATACTACATGAAACCTAACCTAAGTGCTTTCGACCCATCGCGACCCATTAAGGTAGCTTATGCTACTTTAACGCGTCGTGCGCGTGAAACGCGTTCGGACCGCCTAACTAGTCCTATGACAAGTAGAATATGCCTAAACATGTTACATAATCAGTTATGTGACAAAAGTTTAGGTTACATATGCTTAATTACCAATTATACATGAAAAGGGTATTCTGGTAATTCACCTAAGGCATATAAACTACCTATCATACAACTACTCAAACGATGTGACCATAGGGTATAACCTCGGAAGGTTATTCCCTACCTACTATGGTCACCTAATGTGTTTGGTCGGATCCTAATGATCGACCAAATGGGTCGGGTTCGAGGTATAAGCGATTTATTAGATCGCTTACCCTACGACCCTAGACAACGTGGTAATCAGTAGGCATAGTCCCAAGGGACTATAACCAACGTGATTACACTCACGTTACGAAGTTCAAACGAACTTCGCATTGACCATAAACTGGTCAATGCAGAAAGTCAAAAAAAGTTTGACTTTCAGACTCGAAAGACTCGAAAAGCAATAAAAGAACGAAAGAATACTTACGAAGGGTCCCCGAATGCTAATTTCGATTCAAAAATCTCAGGTATGAAACAATAGTTTCAACTTAGAGTTTCTCAAATCAAAATTCTAGTGATTTGAGCAATGGGGTGGATGGGTATTTATAGGAATACCCAAACCGTTAGGATCGTTTGTCGAATATCGTGCCTTCATCGCATCCGTACAAGTGTCGGAACCTTATGGTGGCTAAATATTATCCTTATCATCTGACTAAGCATGTGAGAATGTGTGGGTGTGAATCAACCAGCTGCAATCTGCTGTTAGATGCATTTAATCTGGTCAGAAGGTGCCACGCGGCCCGCTTCAGCATGTGAAGAATCTTAGGCGGGCCGCCTGGGAGTCACAGATCAGAAAAAGTTTTGCATAATGACAGTTTCAGTCCCTGCATGTGTTTGAGCCCATTTCCGACACTTCTAAGGCCCGTAAAGCCAAATTTAAGGCCCTAAAATGATGCCTAAACATTGTGGACTTGAAACATGCTCAAAAATATGCCGGGTGTTGGTTCGTTTGGTCGTACGAACGCGATGTTCGCTTAATTACGACGGAATGCGCATAAGCGCGAAAAACGATCCAAATGACACAACGAATGGATTTTTCTTAAGCCAAACACTAAAGCATAATATATTCATGCTTACATAAATTTTTGGATGTCCGGATGTATTCAGAACGTAAGTTATGCGCAAAAGTGCAAACTTGTGCGCTTTTTGACACTTTTAGTCCCTGAATGACCCAAAAGTACATTTTAGCACACCGAACCCCTCAAAGCCTATTTCTAAGCTATGTAAAGGATATTTAAGGTGTGTTTAACTTATGGTCATGTTCCGGAATGTCTGTTACAGTTCAAATTGGCATACTTTCGCAGTTTGTCATATTTAGTCCCTGTAGACGAATTAACTTGATTTTGGCATACCAAACCTTCCAAATCTTATTTCTAAGTTATGTAAAGGTTATTTAAGGTATGTTTAGCCTATTTCACTATTACAGAGTGTTTGTTGCATTAAACTGGTTATATTTACGCATCAGTGCGCGTATAACCTTCCAGAAAGCGATTTAGAGTTTGAAATCGAACAAGAGTTGATATGTGTAAATGATACACATATTTTTACAAATCCCAAGTATGAAATACAATATTTCATTGGTTTGGAATTTGTTTGATGGTCGTGGAGGCACAGGTGTTACAGTCTCCCCTACTTTAGGAAATTTCGTCCCGAAATTTATTTAGAGGAAACTTGTGAGAGTTTAAAACATGAAGTTGAAAAGATCGAACAACATTGGTTAGGGTTCTGAACTTCTAGTAACTTTAATAACATTATGCTTGCAATGTAAGAGGGACACTTATATACAAGTATATAAAGCGCCATTGGTGCGTCCACCGTACCTCCATTACATCGTTCTCATTTTGTTATTGTTTTCACTATCGGTTCTTACACATAACAAATCTTATTGTGTTTCTGTGCACTAAATTTCATAATTATGTACGCGTCCATAGTTAGACAATTCCTTGCACAGTTCACTCAGTCTACTTTATAATGTGTAGGGGAAAACCAAATGAACAATCCTGTGATGAGTGTGACTAGACTGTAGGACCGGTTTTGACACCGTTCGATTGCGTAACGACACGTTCGACGTGCGGAAACCGTGAACGTGCGTGACCGAACACACGAGAACGTACTAGAACCTTGATTCTATTGAAAATACACTTGTACAATCACTTGAGAGAGTTTTCTCCCTCTAGACTTTCTCTCTCTACAATTAGATCTCCAAAATCATAAATGAGCAAAAGTCATTAAAATAACACTAACACTCCCTATTTATAGGCCAAGGCTTTTTAATGAAACTTTTCATTAATTACAAGATTGCCACCTTGCCTTTTTTTCTAGAAATAATACTTTAACGACTTGATTTCTTCAGTTTCTCGCTACGGCTTGGATTGACGAAGGCGATAGACATTAAATGCATCAACAATCTCCCCCTTGGATATTGCCGCAGTCAATCCTTAGTCAAACTCGTAACGACTTTCCTTTCTCTCTCTCTTGATTTTTGCTCGAACAGAATCCCGGTGGATCTGTTTTCAGCTTTAGCTCCCCCTTTCGGTAGTCTTTTCAGGCTCCCCCTTTCGCCAAGCTTCCGTGCTTTTGGGATCGACGCCTGGCTTTCCATGGCCAAAGAATCAAAACACCTACACGTCTCAACCTCTCGTAAGACAAAATAATTTTGATTCTAAAATAATTCACTTAAAATTCTCAAACATATACCACACAATATTGTGATTCAAATTAATGAATCATCTAAACATTTGAGGATTATCTTCCAACTTCTCATCATCTTAACCAATCCAATTGTTCATCTTGTTTAGCCTTTGAGATTTTGAATATCAGCTTTTCAACATCAGTTGTCGAAAATCTTTTTGGATTTTTCAAAATTAAGCTAAAACACACTAAAATCTTTTTGGATTTTCAATGAAATGAAATGCAGTAAGAAATATGTACAAACATATTTTTGTGAGTTTGTGAAAGAGGATCATATCAGTTTTTGAGACACATCACAAGCACCGTTAAGCTTTTAATCGTTTTAAGTTCTAAACAATTCACGTTGATTGACGATATAATTGTCCTCTTAAGCTCAATCTAAAAACTTTCGAAATGCTTACCGATACGTTAAGGTATATTAAGATAGCACTAAGTTCTTATGGACCCCACGATCTCAGCATATCCCCTCATCATGCAATACACTAACTCAAGTAATGCCTTTAAACTTTTCATCAACTGTGATTTGTGCGAAAACAAAGCAGAATGTTTAAACATTAACAATCAGGTCGATACTTCCGTATGCACAGAGAAAGTCCAATGTTTAAACAAAATAAGAAAATAAAACAAGTTGAAGTTGTTTAGGCTTTAACCACCAGGTCGATACTCCCGTATACGCAGAGGTGATCCAAAGCTTAAACGAAACACCAAAGAAAATAAAGCAGAACGTTTAGGCAAAAACATCCAGGTCGATACTCACGTATACGCAGAGGATGTCCGATGCTTAAACAAAATAAAGAAATAAAACAAGTTTAAATCTTTGCAAAATAAAATGCACAATCACAGCGACTTTTCAGCAAAGTTGTGAAAGTTCACAAACTTAACCAGTTTTATGCTTTTTGGCATTCAGCGATTACTGAGTAGGTACACAATCACGAAGGACAAAACTAAGTACTATTCTTTCAACCGTGTTTCCCACTAGAACTAGGCTTTTTCATTTAAGTTTGTATCATTATCGCAAATCTACTAGTCTAGCTGAGCCTATCGTCACATCTTTAGTGAGACCGTTTATCACATTTGACATTACATTTCTTTAGCATGCTGTGCTAGTCCACTGATTTACTATCATTTCCTCTTGTTCTCAACAAAACTCAATTTTGAATTTTTCAATGTTTTTGACTTTTCAAATTTTCTAATTTTTTTAAAATTTTACTCCCCCTAAAATCAAAATATGTTTCAATTTTGATTTTCCCGAAAATTTGAAAATGAATGCAATAAACTGTACAAAGTAAAGTGACAAACTGATGAGAATTGCTTCAATTCTCCATCCACTTGGCGTAAACAATCAGAACTCCCCCTGACAACAAACTATTTTCCCATTATGATTTCAAAACACTTAAGTTTGTTTTAATCAAAATGGTTTTTCCGGAAAATTAGTTTTGTGTGTCGTTTCACAAACTTGGGGTTTAATCATCACATTAATTTCAACTTCTTGTAGGTTTATCACAAACACAGTTACCACTTGTAAGATAGTTAAATCAAGTACAACTTAATGTCCTTGATTAACCACTTGTAAGGCGAAAAATCACCAGAGTGAAATTTCTCAAGAAATGTGCCGATTCCTACTCCCCAATTACCAACCTGGGAGTTCCGGCAAGTCAGGTTTTTCATTTAAACAGATTCACCCAAGCCTGACGGTCCTTGGGTGATTTAGAATTCTTGTTCAACAATGGTGGATAGTTTGCATCATCCATTGTTAAACCTGAATTCTCAGTTTTTACCTCAACTACCGGCTCTTCTGGCTTTGATGAACCAGAATCATTGCCTGAACGTGGCTTGTCTGACATTGATGAGCCAGATTCATCGCCGACATGTGGCTCCTTTGTTTCCAAAGAAACAGATTCATCGCCAACCATTTTCTTCTTCTTTATCTCCTCTTTCGTCCTCAGATTTGTATCTGATGAATGCGTTTTGCTTGATTTGTTGTTCTTTGGTGAGCAAGACGATTTATCAGAACTTTTATCTGTTTTACCAGTTGTATCCGAGGACAAAATCCTTTCCAGATACTCTCTTGCCTTCTTTCTTTTCTTTCTCAGTCGGTCTTTTTGCCCTTGTGAAAGCTTCACTTTCTGTTATTTGGACTTTTCTTCGACCTTGACTGATTTCTTCTTCACTACTTTCTGAGATTCAGCCCTCGATCTTCCCATTGATCTCATTGGGCAATCTCTTGCAATGTGTCCTTTGATTTGGCAGTTATAGCATCTCCTCGTCTTAAACCACTGATTCTGGCAGTTAACAGCAATGTGTCCTTGACTACCACAAGAGTAACACACTCTGTTATCGTACCATTCACCACCTTCACACCAAACACTCAGATCATAGCATTGTCTGGCTTTGTGGTAATCATCACTCCTCTTGAAAGCTGGATTTGGCTTTGAAGCACTGTGGTCAAACCTGCACCACATATCACCAACTTTTTGTGAGTTTAAATTTTCAACTTTTTGTGGTTTTTTATAACGATTGGATGACTGAACTGATGAGTTTTTAATCTGGTTTTGAACATTTTCTGATTTTTTAACTTTTTGTTTCTGTTCCACTTTCTTCTTCAAAGGTTTTTGCGTAGAGCATTCACCCTTTTCAGTCGATTGCAGAACAGTTCCTTGGAATTTTTCTTTTAATTTCAAAAAGATTTTCTTTTTCTTAATTTTTTCATTTTCATCATTAGTTTTCTCATCACAATCTGAATTGATCAGTTCTGGACACACATAAGGTGCAGAAGTCACAAAACCTTTCAACTTACTTTCTAACTCAGCAATTTTAATCCGATCACTTTTAGCTTCTTTTTCAAGCTGAATGATTTTAGCAAGATGAGAATTGATTTCAATTTGGTTTTCAAGATTATCTTTACCAAAAATATCTCTCTCATCTTCTAAAATCTGGATTTGTCTTTGAAAATCTTTTTCCATTTTTGATTTTTCATTTTCAAAAACTTTTTCTTTTTCATTCAAAATTTTGTTTTCCAATGTCAAACTGTTCATGTCATTTAACAGTTTGTCATTTTCAACTTTCAGCTTTTCACAATTCAATCGCAACTCCAGAATCTGTTCATCATCAGCTTTCTTTTCAACCTTCAAAGCTGAAATTTCATCAACTAGCTTCTCTATCACTTGATCATTTTCTTCAGATTTCATTTTTCTTATCTTTTGGGCTTCAAGTTCTTGAACTTCGATCTTCTCGATAAACATACTCAAAGTCACGTCTAAATATATCTTCTTCAAATCTAACAAATACGTTCTCCATATATCACCCGGTAAAACCTTTACCAACTTGTCAATCCATTCCTCATTAGTTTTGGTTATCTTCAATTTCCCCATCTCCAAAACTAGATGGCAATATCGATCAATCAATTCTTTTGTAGACTCTCCCTTGATACCTGTAAAATTATCAAATTTGTTATGTGCAATATCTGCTGGACTCTGAACACGATACGACTCACAATCCATGTTTTAGTGACAACAATCCGGTAACAAAAGATCACGTGAAGAATTCTTTTGTGTACAAAAATCCCTTTGAATCACCTTTAACTAAACAATTATCAAACTGATTGGGTTGAATACTTTTTCAAGTGCCAAACAAAAGTGATTTGACCAGTCAATTATGGAACAAAAACAATGCCGACAATTTCAGATTTTAAACAGATTCTGATTGGACTGATCTAATGGACGGTGATATTATCTTTTTACATGGGCCTCACACTTCAATTTATGATTGGGCCACACTTTGATCAGACAACTTGTCACATGTAACTTCTACAAATTTTTAATAATACACACAACTCAAAGCACTTTATCAGTCTTTACTACACTCGCAAATCTGACATCACGTGAATTATAATTTCAAGACAACCTCTTGTTAATGTTTCAAATATCTCTATTATCAAACATGGGTCGGTGATGTTATCTTTTAATTCATTGGACCTCTAATATGCACTAAATCGACAACAAATACACCCACTGAGTATTGATTGGATCTAAACTATGTATGATCAGTAGTGCCGACAACAATTCACATCTGCATGAATTCTGAGTGCTGACACACTGATTCCTTTCAAGCGGAATCGACGATGTACTTTGAAACAGTTAGTTTAAGCGAAATCCAATCAATCAATTTCGCTTCAACTGTTCAAGCGAAATGATAGATTTCGCTTCAAATATCCACACTTTTCAAGCGAAACCAACAGATGTTTGAAGTGAATCTCACTTTTAAGGATTTCGCTTGAATGTTTTCAAGCGAAATCTTGCTGATTCAAACAAATTCGGACACAAAAATTCGAATTTCTCCTAAACGGCTAGGAATTTGAATTCGAAACTTGGTAGGGTTGTTACTCAAATGTTTTCGCACAACATACTGAAAAATCAGCCGATTTGGACCAGTAAAACCCGTTCAATTTGATGAAAAACCGTGAAAAACGTGATAAATGTGAAAAATATGAAGAAATCGGTGAAATTCGGATCTGAATCTGCTGAAATCAGGTACGAATCAATGTGTTTGATCAAGCAATCGAGCTCCTAGCTCTGATACCACTTGTAGGACCGGTTTTGACACCGTTCGATTGTGTAATGACACGTTCGACGTGCGGAAACCGTGAACGTGCGTGACCGAACACACGAGAACGTACTAGAACCTTGATTCTATTGAAAATACACTTGTACAATCACTTGAGAGAGTTTTCTCTCTCTAGACTTTCTCTCTCTACAATTAGATCTCCAAAATCACAAATGAGCAAAAGTCATTAAAATAACACTAACACTCCCTATTTATAGGCCAAGGCTTTTTAATGAAACTTTTCATTAATTACAAGATTGCCACCTTGCCTTTTTTTCTAGAAATAATACTTTAACGACTTGATTTCTTTAGTTTCTCGCTACGGCTCGGATTGACGAAGGCGATAGACATTAAATGCATCAACATAGACCGCCATAGAGTCCTTTTAATTAAATCAATAATTGATCTAAATAGACTATCAAGGAGTCTGTTCAGCTACATCACTATATGTCGTTCTTTAACCAAATTGTGAATCAATCTTTTTGACTAGACCACTAAAGGGTCTCTCATCGAATCATGGAATGGTACTATATAATCCAAGGGTCTTAACTATTACATAGAAGCCCATTAAGGATTTTAAGGTAGTACCTTTTGACTATCCTGCTACGAATCCCTCATATGAAGATATGAAAGATTCTGCGAGGATTTGGATATCGAATATCCAGAGTATACAAAAACACAAAAATGCATAAAAGAAAACATAAGATGCATAAACACATAGCACATAACCACAAAATTGTTTGTTAATTTGTCTTGTTAATTGCGTACATGCATTTAAAGCACACTGTCACACCCCGACCACGTAGAACATACAAAATGTGGCGGAAACATCGGGGAGTGTTGTAACAGAATTAATTGTTTCAAATCCATGGCAATTGAAGTTTCGTTTTATTGATTAAAAGTGTTACAATGTCTTAACAAACAAAGAAATACAACATAATTAACTAGTCTTGCATCTTTTATTGTCACTAAAGCCCAAGTCTGCCTATGGGTATCTTGATCATCTTATGCAACAGCTCCTGAAAAACACATGTGAAAATAGGTACGTCAGCATAAAAATGCCTGTGAGATACATAGGTTTTGTGAAAATAGGTTTCATGACTTATGTTTGAGAAAATGTTTAGTCATGAACCTTGTTATTTGCCTTGCTTTGTAAATCATTTGAAAATCGATAAGATCAGATGATAAGTATAAATAAATGTAGGGTTAAATGAATAACCAAGTAAAATATGTTTGCATAAGATAAGATGTTTATAAATCAATGTCTTGTGAAAAGTATGTTATTTGTATAAAATGTTCTATGTCTCAAACTGAAATGATTCAAATAACGCTATGATATGTAATACCATACAAACACTTATATATAGGAAGTACCAGCGGCGTATCCACCATGCTTGTATCATATTACACACGCATCGTTACTTAATCACTTAATCAACACCAAACCAACCAATGTAAGAAGTCTATGTTTAAATCAATTGTCAAATGTATTGGGTAATATGTCAAAGTGTTCATGTCAAGATGTAAATCATATCAAAATGTCTATGTCAAATATCCATGTCAAATGTCTATGTCAAATATCCATGTCAAACATCTATGTCAAGATGTCATGTATGGCAAGTGAAATGTCTCAACTAAACCATATGCACAAAAACAAAGTATTGAAGTAAATCTTGGTTTAAATCAAAGTTATGTGTTTGTGGGAAATGCATGATCAAATGTCAATCATGTTAAAATGTCTATGCCGAAATGTCTATGTCAAATGTCTATGTCAAAATGTCATGTAAAACGATGTACTAAGTAATGCACACAATTGGGCACACCTAGCATGAAATGTCATAAAATCATGTACTATAATGTACTAACGAACATAGCAGTATATGATGTTAAAACAGGAAAGCATGAAAGTAACAAGTAGGCACATGTGTTCCACCCCAAAACAGTTTGGAAAACAGTAAAAGAGGGGTCTATGTACTCACTTGAGATTGCTCAGTAGTCCTTGAGTAACAACCAAACAATGCTAGAGATCGCGGATATCAAACGGCACCTACTATAGGTAACTACATTAATAAACCGGACATAAATCGGAAGATCGGGTAGCATTAGGGTTTGTAAACCAAACGAGTGTTGAGACTCGTGTCATTTGGTTTAACAAAGCCTACATACTAAATGAAACTTAACCTAAGTGTTTACGACCCATTACGACCCGTTTAGGTAGCTTATGCTACTTTAACGCGTCGTTCGCGTGAAACGCGTTCGGACCGCCTAACTAGCCCTATGACAAGTGTTATATGCCTAAACATGTTACATAATCCGTTATGTGACAAAAGTTTAGGTTACATATGCTTAATTACCAATTATACATGAAAAGGGTATTCTGGTAATTTACCTAAGGCATATAAACTACCTATCATACAACCACTTAAACGATGTGACCATAGGGTATAACCTCGGAAGGTTATTCCCTACCTACTATGGTCACCTAATGTGTTTGGTCGGATCCTAATGATCGACCAAATTGGGTCGGGTTCGAGGTATAAGCGATTTATCAGATCGCTTACCCTACGACCCTAGACAACGTGGTAATCAGTAGGCATAGTCCCAAGGGACTATGACCATCGTGATTACAATCACGTTGCGAAGTTCTAACGAACTTCGCATTGACCATTACTGGTCAACGCTGAAAGTCAAACAAAGTTTGACTTTCTGACTCGAAAAGCAGTAAAATAAGGAAAAGAACGAAAGAATACTTACGAAGGGTCCCCGAATGCTAAACTCGATTCAAAAATCTCAGGTATGAAACAAATGTTCCAACTTAGAGTTTCTCAAATCAAGTTTCTTGTAAGTTTAGCAATGGGGGTGTTGGGGTATTTATAGGAATACCCGAACCGTTAAGATCGTTTGTCGAATATCGTGCCTTAATCCAACCCGTACACTTGTCGGAAACTCATGGTGACTAAATTGGCCACTCACCATAGGGTATCAACATGTGGCAAGGGATTAAAGAGTGGAGAACAGCTGTTAACTGCTGTTAATACGTCGAATCTGGTCCCTAAAGCGAAAAACTGAAGTTTCTGCATGTTTCTGCCCAGAATAGGCAGTCGCGTAGCGCGACTGGTAAGGCTACTTGCAGTGGCGCTACGCCACTGCCCCCATGTTTCAGCAAACTTTCAAAATTGGCAGCAATGGTCCCTGCAGCCCGTTTAAGCGATTTTCGATGCGTTTGAACCCCGTTAACCTCATTTCAAGGCTCTAAAATGAAGTTAAAGTATAGGGAACTCAAAACATACTCAAAAATATGCCGGATGATGGTTCGTTTGGTCGTACGAACGCGATGTTCGCTTAATTACGACGGAATGCGCACAAGCGCGAAAAACGATCCAAATGACGCGACGAATGGATTTTTCTTAAGGCGAACAATAAAATATAATGTAGTCATGCTCACATAAATTTTTGGATGTCCGGATGTATTCAGAACGTAAGTTATGCGCGAAAATGCAAACTTGTGCACTTTTTGACACTTTTAGTCCCTGAATGACCCAAAAGTTTATTTTAGCATACCGAACCCCTCAAAGCCTATTTCTAAGCTATGTAAATGATATTTATGGTATGTTTAACTTATGGTCATGTTCCGGAATGTCTGTTACAGTTCAAATTGGCATACTTTCGCAGTTTGTCAACTTTAGTCCCTGTAAGCGATTTAACTTTGATTTCACCACACCAAACCTTCCAAAACTTATATCTAAGTTATGTAAAGGTTATTTAAGGTATGTTAAGCCTATTTCACTATTCCGGAGTGTTCGTTGCATTAAACTGGTTATATTTACGCATCAGTGCGTGTATAACCTTCCAGAAAGCGATTTAGAGCTTGAAATCGAACATGAGTTGATATGTGCAAAAGATACACATATTTATACAAGTCCAAAGTATGAAATACATTATTTCATTGGTTAGGCATTTGTTTGATGGTTGAAATGACACAGGTGTTACAGTCTCCCCTACTTTAGGAAATTTCGTCCCGAAATTAATTCGTAGGAGTCTATTTGTGACTTTGTGTCAGATAACCACATGAGATCTGTAAAGCATAATCCTGTCATTTCCTTAACGAACATTCTTCAGAACAAAAATGAACAAACGGAGTCATTTTCCCCAACGAGTATTCTTCAGAAGCGGAAATGAAGGAATAAACAAACGGGGATCCATTCCCTTAACGGAAAATCTTCAGAAACGAAAATGAACAAACGGAGTCATTTTCAACAGATGCTTCCTCAGAAACGGAAATGAAAATGATAGACAAACGGATATTCATTTCCTCAACGGACAAATCTTCAGAAACGAAAATGAACAAACAGAGTCATTTTCAACGGTTGCTTCCTCAGAAACGGAAATGAAAATGATAGACAAACGGATATTCATTTCCTCAACGGATAATCTTCAGAAACGAAAATGAACAAACAGAGTCATTTTCAACGGTTGCTTCCTCAGAAACGGAAATGAAAATGATAGACAAACGGATATTCATTTCCTCAACGGACAAATCTTCAGAAATGAAAATGAACAAACAGAGTCATTTTCAACGGTTGCTTCCTCAGAAACGGAAATGAAAATGATAGACAAACGGATATTCATTTCCTCAACGGATAATCTTCAGAAACGAAAATGAACAAACAGAGTCATTTTCAACGGTTGCTTCCTCAGAAACGGAAATGAAAATGATAGACAAACGGATATTCATTTCCTCAACGGATAATCTTCAGAAACGAAAATGAACAAACAGAGTCATTTTCAACGGTTGCTTCCTCAGAAACGGAAATGAAAATGATAGACAAACGGATATTCATTTCCTCAACGGACAAATCTTCAGAAACGAAAATGAACAAACAGAGTCATTTTCAACGGTTGCTTCCTCAGAAACGGAAATGAAAATGATAGACAAACGGATATTCATTTCCTCAACGGATAATCTTCAGAAACGAAAATGAACAAACAGAGTCATTTTCAACGGTTGCTTCCTCAGAAACGGAAATGAAAATGATAGACAAACGGATATTCATTTCCTCAACGGATAAATCTTCAGAACGAAAATGCACAAACGGAGTCATTTTCCTCAACGGTTATTCTTCAGAATTGGAAATGAAGGATAAACGGATATTCATTTCCTCAACGGACAAATCTTCAGAAACGAAAATGAACAAACAGAGTCATTTTCAACGGTTGCTTCCTCAGAAACGGAAATGAAAATGATAGACAAACGGATATTCATTTCCTCAACGGATAATCTTCAGAAACGAAAATGAACAAACAGAGTCATTTTCAACGGTTGCTTCCTCAGAAACGGAAATGAAAATGATAGACAAACGGATATTCATTTCCTCAACGGACAAATCTTCAGAACGAAAATGCACAAACGGAGTCATTTTCCTCAACGGTTATTCTTCAGAATTGGAAATGAAGGATAAACGGATATTCATTTCCTCAACGGATATTCTTCAGAAGTGAAAAATGAATAGCTAGTTCATTTTTCCTCAAGGGATACTTCATCAGAATTGGAAATGAATAGGGTTAACTTCTAGGTACACGGCAAAGTTCGCTGTGGTTTCTGTGCACTGAATTCCATAATTATGTATGCATCCATAATTACGTAATTCCTTGCATAGTCCGCACAGTTTGTCTTGTAATGTTCATAAGCACATAATCACATAGTTGTTTAATTGTTATTGTCTTGTTATTGATTGCAATTAACTTGGCACCTCGTACTTCGTTTCTCTTGGAAGAAACGGGTACTTAGGATTTTTGTGAAAAACGCAAGAGATCATATAATGGAAGAAATTTGGGAGTAGTCCGTTCTTCAAGGAATACGGTTCCTTGATTGTCGGTATTGTAGGGGATAAGTTGTTTATACATACTATCACATAAATACATTGTAATGTAAATAAAAGATTTATTTATAAACAACGATAACAACTGTTTCTTGGATCTTGACAACAAAAGAAAATAATACATAAGACGTGATTATTTCTAAACGATGTTGTCTTCTGGTTGATCATATGCTCATCCCTGAGCTAGATTTGCATTAGCAAGCCTTGGGCAATTCCTACGAAAATGGCCCATCTCGCCACAGTTGTAGCAAGATCCCGGTGGAAAACGAGCTTGAGCAGGATTGTTGCCAGCTTGATTTGGTGCAGCTGCGGTTGGGCAAACCCTAGCTGTATGACCTATAAGTCCGCAAACTTGGCATGTGCGGCACTTCACCCCAGCATGATGATGTAGGCCACATTGGTTGCACAAAGGTGCAGTTCCATTGTAGGGTTTCCTGGCAGGGGGTTGAGCTGGTTGGTTGAGGACGGCTTGATCATTGTGAGCGACCACAGCGTAGTTCTGAGAAGCCTTTCGCTTCTTTGACCTCTTAGGGGATCCAGTCTGTTCATCCATGATCTTTGATTCCTCGATTGGTTTCGATTCTTCGACCGGCTTCTTGTCACCTTTTCGGAAAAGTTTACCTTTCCTGATCTTTGATTCAGTCAAGGTTGCAGATAGCTCAATGGCCTGTCTAACTGTAGTAGGGTTGCTACCAGTCAAAATGTCTTGTATTGAATCAGGGAGGCCATCAATGTACTTTTCGATTGCCTTATCCAAAGGCGTGACCATGTTTGGGCATAACAGACTTAACTCTTCATAACGGTCCGTGTAGGCTCGATGCTCACCGCTGTCTTGCTCCAGATTGTCGAATTCCCTTTCCAAAGCCCTGATCTCGTGTCGAGGACAGAATTCCTTCATCATAAGGGCCCTAAGTTCAGCCCATGTCTGTGCTAGAGCAACTTCTGCACCACGATCTCTCATAACCCCGTTCCACCACGTAAGGGCTCTCTTCTGGAACACACTTGAAGCAAACTCGACCTTGCGATTGTCAGGACACTGCACGTGGCGGAAAGTATTCTCAATGCTCTCGAACCATTGAAGAAGCCCCGTCGCTCCCTCAGAACCACTAAACTTGAGTGGTTTCGCCGAGTTAAAACTCTTGAAATTGCATGGACCATTGTTGTTGTTGTTGGCTTGATTCCATTGAGCAAAGAGGTTTGGGAATTGAGCAGCCATTTGCTGCGCAATGAATTCTGCCAGCTCGGCAGTCGCTATCTGGTTTTCGCGTCGAGGAGGCATTCTAAAAGAGGAAACATGAAAGGAAACGAGTGAGAGAATTAGACGAAAAGAATGAGATGAAACAAATTTGATGAACGCAATGGATAGTGGTCATTTGTTTGTTACTACAAAGCAACAAATGACCTCGGTGAATAATCAAAGTAAATAGGTCAAAAATAATGTATCGCGAAGACATGCTCGCCTATAAGTGAACACTCATCCCAAGAATTCCCAGGTAAGCACAACTGGTCTCGCGTCTGGTTGAGATGTATACGAGGTGCTTGCCTAGACAGAAAACTCAGAATACAGGCATTCACCCTTCCAGTTTGCACGTGTTCACATTATTTAAAACCCAAAACCTTGACGAGATTTTTGAAAACTCAAAGGGGTTCAAAACCTTATAACAGAGGGTTCAAAACCTAGTAATTAATCATCCTAGAACAGATGATTAGTTTTCAAAGCGGTTTCGAAAATTATGTTCTTGTTGTGGTAGTCGCCTAAGGATAGGTGACGGTATTGTTTTATGACTAAACGCAAGTAAACTCGCGTTAGGGTCCTAAGAAGGTTATAGACTAGGTCAAAGCATTACTAATAACCTAATTCCCTATAACCATTGGCTCTGATACCATCTTTTCTGTCACACCCCGACCACGTAGAACATACAAAATGTGGCGGAAACATCGGGGAGTGTTGTAACAGAATTAATTGTTTCAAATCCATGGCAATTGAAGTTTCGTTTTATTGATTAAAAGTGTTACAATGTCTTAACAAACAAAGAAATACAACATAATTAACTAGTCTTGCATCTTTTATTGTCACTAAAGCCCAAGTCCGCCTATGGGTATCTTGATCATCTTATGCAACAGCTCCTGAAAAACACATGTGAAAATAGGTACGTCAGCATAAAAATGCCTGTGAGATACATAGGTTTTGTGAAAATAGGTTTCATGACTTATGTTTGAGAAAATGTTTAGTCATGAACCTTGTTATTTGCCTTGCTTTGTAAATCATTTGAAAATCGATAAGATCAGATGATAAGTATAAATAAATGTAGGGTTAAATGAATAACCAAGTAAAATATGTTTGCATAAGATAAGATGTTTATAAATCAATGTCTTGTGAAAAGTATGTTATTTGTATAAAATGTTCTATGTCTCAAACTGAAATGATTCAAATAACGCTATGATATGTAATACCATACAAACACTTATATATAGGAAGTACCAGCGGCGTATCCACCATGCTTGTATCATATTACACACGCATCGTTACTTAATCACTTAATCAAACCAAACCAACCAATGTAAGAAGTCTATGTTTAAATCAATTGTCAAATGTATTGGGTAATATGTCAAAGTGTTCATGTCAAGATGTAAATCATATCAAAATGTCTATGTCAAATATCCATGTCAAATGTCTATGTCAAATATCCATGTCAAACGTCTATGTCAAGATGTCATGTATGGCAAGTGAAATGTCTCAACTAAACCATATGCACAAAAACAAAGTATTGAAGTAAATCTTGGTTTAAATCAAAGTTATGTTTTGTGGGAAATGCATGATCAAATGTCAATCATGTTAAAATGTCTATGCCGAAATGTCTATGTCAAATGTCTATGTCAAAATGTCATGTAAAACGATGTACTAAGTAATGCACACAATTGGGCACACCTAGCATGAAATGTCATAAAATCATGTACTATAATGTACTAACGAACATAGCAGTATATGATGTTAAAACAGGAAAGCATGAAAGTAACAAGTAGGCACATGTGTTCCACCCCAAAACAGTTTGGAAAACAGTAAAAGAGGGGTCTATGTACTCACTTGAGATTGCTCAGTAGTCCTTGAGTAACAACCAAACAATGCTAGAGATCGCGGATATCAAACGGCACCTACTATAGGTAACTACATTAATAAACCAGACCTAAATCGGAAGATCGGGTAGCATTAGGGTTTGTAAACCAAACGAGTGTTGAGACTCGTGTCATTTGGTTTAACAAAGCCTACATACTAAATGAAACTTAACCTAAGTGTTTACGACCCATTACGACCCGTTTAGGTAGCTTATGCTACTTTAACGCGTCGTTCGCGTGAAACGCATTCGGACCGCCTAACTAGCCCTATGACAAGTGTTATATGCCTAAACATGTTACATAATCCGTTATGTGACAAAAGTTTAGGTTACATATGCTTAATTACCAATTATACATGAAAAGGGTATTCTGGTAATTTACCTAAGGCATATAAACTACCTATCATACAACCACTTAAACGATGTGACCATAGGGTATAACCTCGGAAGGTTATTCCCTACCTACTATGGTCACCTAATGTGTTTGGTCGGATCCTAATGATCGACCAAATTGGGTCGGGTTCGAGGTATAAGCGATTTATCAGATCGCTTACCCTACGACCCTAGACAACGTGGTAATCAGTAGGCATAGTCCCAAGGGACTATGACCATCGTGATTACAATCACGTTGCGAAGTTCTAACGAACTTCGCATTGACCATTACTGGTCAACGCTGAAAGTCAAACAAAGTTTGACTTTCTGACTCGAAAAGCAGTAAAATAAGGAAAAGAACGAAAGAATACTTACGAAGGGTCCCCGAATGCTAAACTCGATTCAAAAATCTCAGGTATGAAACAAATGTTCCAACTTAGAGTTTCTCAAATCAAGTTTCTTGTAAGTTTAGCAATGGGGGTGTTGGGGTATTTATAGGAATACCCGAACCGTTAAGATCGTTTGTCGAATATCGTGCCTTAATCCAACCCGTACACTTGTCGGAAACTCATGGTGACTAAATTGGCCACTCACCATAGGGTATCAACATGTGGCAAGGGATTAAAGAGTGGAGAACAGCTGTTAACAGCTGTTAATACGTCGAATCTGGTCCCGAAAGCGAAAAACTGAAGTTTCTGCATGTTTCTGCCCAGAATAGGCAGTCGCGTAGCGCGACTGGTAAGGCTACTTGCAGTGGCGCTACGCCACTGCCCCCATGTTTCAGCAAACTTTCAAAATTGGCAGCAATGGTCCCTGCAGCCCGTTTAAGCGATTTTCGATGCGTTTGAACCCCGTTAACCTCATTTCAAGGCTCTAAAATGAAGTTAAAGTATAGGGAACTCAAAACATACTCAAAAATATGCCGGATGATGGTTCGTTTGGTCGTACGAACGCGATGTTCGCTTAATTACGACGGAATGCGCACAAGCGCGAAAAACGATCTAAATGACGCGACGAATGGATTTTTCTTAAGGAGAACACTAAAATATAATGTAGTCATGCTCACATAAATTTTTGGATGTCCGGATGTATTCAGAACGTAAGTTATGCGCGAAAATGCAAACTTGTGCACTTTTTGACACTTTTAGTCCCTGAATGACCCAAAAGTTTATTTTAGCATACCGAACCCCTCAAAGCCTATTTCTAAGCTATGTAAAGGATATTTATGGTATGTTTAACTTATGGTCATGTTCCGGAATGTCTGTTACAGTTCAAATTGGCATACTTTCGCAGTTTGTCAACTTTAGTCCCTGTAAGCGATTTAACCTTGATTTCACCACACCAAACCTTCCAAAACTTATATCTAAGTTATGTAAAGGTTATTTAAGGTATGTTAAGCCTATTTCACTATTCTGGAGTGTTCGTTGCATTAAACTGGTTATATTTACGCATCAGTGCGTGTATAACCTTCCAGAAAGCGATTTAGAGCTTGAAATCGAACATGAGTTGATATGTGCAAAAGATACACATATTTATACAAGTCCAAAGTATGAAATACATTATTTCATTGGTTAGGCATTTGTTTGATGGTTGAAATGACACAGGTGTTACACACACTAGGAATCCATTCCGTGGATTTCATTTGGCACTTTAAACGTTATCAAGAATCCAACTATAAAGATAGAAGGATTCAAAAAGAAAATTCGATTTCGATTATTAGGAACCGAAGTGTTCGAATTAAGGTACATAAGGAATCCAATTAAGGACTCTGATTTGAATGATAATCATCCACAAGGATCTAATTGTGAAGATAAAAAGATCCCATATGAATTTTAGAAGTTGAAGATGTTTTGAAACCTTGCACTGGATGTGCTTATGTCAAAACATGAAGTAAAAATGCTTAGGAAGTTGAGATGCTAGATATGTCCAGGCGACATATGAAGCAGAATTTGAAGGTTAAGTCAATGTATGTGGAAAATATTTTTGAAAACTATGCATGGAGTTCTTTTAAGAAAAAATGTGTTTAACGTTTTTGAAACCTTATATATAATACTTTTGAAATCATAGGTGTACTAGGTAAGTATATTTATAAAAAATGTTTTAAAATTATGCGAGATGAATTTTGAAATTATGTATAAGGTTTTTGAAAAACATGAATGATGCTTTTCGAAATCATGCACTTGATAAGAAAATGTACTGTGTTAATATTGTTTTCAGACTATATGAAACATTTTGAAATTATGAAGGTTGTTTTTGAAAGTATAGCCAATGTTTTTGAAATACTTGTACTGTGTAGAAAAATCAAAACGTCATGGGTATGAGATTTGAAAATACCCTTAGTTATCTAACCAAGGATTCAAAGGCACAGATGTGCAGAAGCATGATTACTCATAATGTCACTTTATTTCATGTACTTCGTTTCTTAGAATGAAACGAGTACTTAGAATTTTCCAAGGGAATCATGAGCAAACGCAAGTATGGGAATTTTGCAAGAGCAGTTTGTAAGGAACATAGTTCCTTAATGTAGGTATCATAGGAAAAGTCATACACACATGTAACTACACTCGTATATCACAATTGCGAACAACAACTTTTATTAATGAACGAGACAGATTGTTTCTCAATCAAGAAAACGAAAGAAACAAAAGCATAAGATAGCAACATCTTCTACTCGGCCAACTGCTCATCCGTGGGTCAGATTTGCATTAGCAAGCTTTGGGCAATCCCTTTGGAAATGGCCCATCTCGCCACAGTTGTAGCAAGACCCTCGTGAAAAACGAGCTTGAGCAGGAGTGTCGCCAGCTTGATTTGGTACAGCTGCAGCTGGGCAAACCCTTGCTGTATGACCTATAAGTCCACAAATCCGACATTTGCGGCACCTCACACTAGGGTGATGATGAAGGTTACATTGGTTGCACAAGGGTGCAGTTCCATTGTATGGCTTCCTAGCAGGGGGTTGAGCTGGTTGGTTGGGGAAGGCTTGACCATTGTGAGCGACCACGGCGAAGTTCTGAGAAGCCTTTCGCTTCTTTGACTTCTTAGGGGATCGTTCATCCATGGTCTTTGATTCCTCGATTGGTTTCTTGGCTGGTGGTGCTGTCACCTGACTAGGTCCTGCCTGTCTTGGTGACTCTTGAGTGGCTTCATCCTGGAGACGATACATGGCAGTAGCTAATTCAACAGTCTTCAGGACTACTTCGCCTATTCACTGAGCGAATTTAGCAGTCTGCTTGGATATCTGGTCGTCATCGTGATGAAGAGACATTCTTGAAGAAAAAGAAAGGCATAGGGAGAAACAGGTGAAAGATTATTGGACAATCAAAACAAAATGATAACGCATGAAAATTGCGATCATTTGTTTGTTACCTAAGGCAAACAAATGAGATGGTGACAAATCAAAGTAAATGGGTCAAAAATAATGTATCGCGAAGACATGCTCGCCTATAAGTGAACACTCATCCCAAGAATTCCCAGGTAAGCACAACTGGTCTCGCGTCTGATGAGATGTATACGAAGTGCTTGCCTAGACAGAAAACCCAGAATACAGGCATTCACCCTTCCAGTTTGCACGTGTTCACATTATTTAAAACCCAAAACCTTGACGAAGTTTTGAAAACTCAAAGGGGTTCAAAACCATATAATAGAGAGTTCAAAACTTTACAATAGAGGGTTCAAAACCTAGTAATCAATCATCCTAGAACAGATGATTAGTTTTCAAAGCGGTTTTGAAATTTATGTTCTTGTTGTGGTCGTCGCCTAAGGATAGGTGACGGTATTGTTTTATGACTAAACGCAAGTAAACTCGTGTTAGGGTCCTAAGAAGGTTATAGACTAGGTCAATGCATTACTGATAACCTAATTCCCTATAACCATTGGCTCTGATACCAACTTTTCTGTCACACCCCGACCGCGTAAAACAACAAAGCGCGGCGGAAACATTGGGGCGTGTTGCAACATAATCATTGTTTCATAACCATGGATACAAAAAGTGTTTCGTTTTATTAAACATTGAATATTTACATCGTCTGGAAATCTAAATACACAATTTAAACATAGTCTATCATTGTTATTGAGTCACTAAAGCCTCGTCCAGTCCTATGTGAGCATGCATCTTATCAATCGATATCATTCAACAATACCTGAAACATATGTGAAAACGAGGTCAGCAAAGAAATGCTGGCGAATACATAGGTTTTGTAGGAGTGTTGAAATCATGGCTAGTTTAGATGTTGCAATACTTTATTTAAAAACCTTGTTTTGAAAAGAGTATAATATTGCAACTTAATTAACCAACTCAAATCAAGCGGGTTATAGTTTGTAAAACCTCGTAGCCATGACTCTTAACCCAAAAACATTTGTTTTAGTAAAGCAAATTGTGAAACATCTCGAAATAAATCGTTAATAAAACTCGTTAATAAATCTCGTTAAAAACTCGTATAGTTTATATCATATCGAAAACCTCGTTTGTGTGACATCGTTTGAAAATCGTTTACCTAAGTGAACCAAATAACGCCACGGTATGTAATATGATGAAATCACTTATATATAGAAAGTACCAGCGGCGTATCCACCATGCTTTCATCACATTACACCCGTCCCGTTATCTAAACACTTAACCAAAAACTAATCGTATATCGCTTTGAAGCCAATCGTTTAACCAAATTGTTTAACTCGTTAATTACATCGCATGAAAACCAATCGTTTACCCAAATCGTTAAAACATCGTGTGAAAACCAATCGTTTACCCAAATCGTTAAAACATCGTGTGAAAACCAATCGTTTACCCAAATCGTTAAAACATCGTGTGAAAACCAATCGTTTACCCAAATCGTTTAATTCGTTTTAGGTCGTGAAACTACTTATATGGTCGTCTCGCTAATAACATTCAAACCTTCGTGACTCATCACTCGTCGCTTCTCGTTTTCGTCGCTTCTCGTTTTCGCATTAACAAACCCTTACCAAAGAGTAAGTTAACAATTACAGATTCAGTCGCTACCCACCACACCCACACATAACCACGGGTGTAGTAAATAACGGGATTAGTCAGATCCTATGGTACCATAACCTAATACTGGTCGGCTTGATCATTGCTAATGATTGTCATTTGTTATGTAACCCAACCAACAAGTTCGTTCCCATTATCAAAATAGTTATTAGTTTTGTATAAATCGTCTTAATCGTTTTTGAAACCATCGTTATAACATCGAAAACATTTAGCACATATGAGTCACCCCAAAACAATTGAAAGCAGTAAAATAGGGGAATAATGTACTCGCCTGAGAATGCTTAGAGGTCTTGAACAACAACCAAACAAAGCTAGAGGGAGCACGGAATCAGTCGGCAATCTAAAACTATATAAATAAACCGGACTTAAATCGGGAGATCGGATAGGATGAGGCTTGGTAAACCAAATGAGTATTGGAACTCATATGATATGGTTTAACAAGGCCTACATACTACATGAAACCTAACCTAAGTGCTTTCGACCCATCGCGACCCATTAAGGTAGCTTATGCTACTTTAACGCGTCGTGCGCGTGAAACGCGTTCGGACCGCCTAACTAGTCCTATGACAAGTAGAATATGCCTAAACATGTTACATAATCAGTTATGTAACAAAAGTTTAGGTTACATATGCTTAATTACCAATTATACATGAAAAGGGTATTCTGGTAATTTACCTAAGGCATATAAACTACCTATCATACAACTACTCAAACGATGTGACCATAGGGTATAACCTTGGAAGGTTATTCCCTACCTACTATGGTCACCTAATGTGTTTGGTCGGACCCTAATGATCGACCAAATGGGTCGGGTTCGAGGTATAAGCGATTTATTAGATCGCTTACCCTATGACCCTAGACAACGTGGTAATCAGTAGGCATAGTCCCAAGGGACTATAACCAACGTTATTACACTCACGTTACGAAGTTCAAACGAACTTCGCATTGACCATAAACTGGTCAATGCAGAAAGTCAAACAAAGTTTGACTTTCAGACTCGAAAGACTCGAAAAGCAATAAAAGAACGAAAGAATACTTACGAAGGGTCCCCGAATGCTAATTTCGATTCAAAAATCTCAGGTATGAAACAATAGTTTCAACTTAGAGTTTCTCAAATCAAAATTCTAGTGATTTGAGCAATGGGGTGGATGGGTATTTATAGGAATACCCGAACCGTTAGGATCGTTTGTCGAATATCGTGCCTTCATCGCATCCGTATAAGTGTCGGAACCTTACGGTGGCTAAATATCATCCTTATCATCTGACTAAGCATGTGAGAATGTGTGGGTGTGAATCAACCAGCTGCAATCTGCTGTTAGATGCATTTAATCTGGTCAGAAGGTGCCACGCGGCCCGCTTCAGCATGTGAAGAATCTCAGGCGGGCCGCCTGGGAGTCACAGATCAGAAAAAGTTTTGCATAATGACAGTTTCAGTCCCTGCATGTGTTTGAGCCCATTTCCAACACTTCTAAGGCCCGTAAAGCCAAATTTAAGGCCCTAAAATGATGACTAAACATTGTGGACTTGAAACATGCTCAAAAATATGCCGGGTGTTGGTTCGTTTGGTCGTACGAACGCGATGTTCGCTTAATTACGACGGAATGCGCATAAGCGCGAAAAACGATCCAAATGACACAACGAATGGATTTTTCTTAAGCCAAACACTAAAGCATAATATAGTCATGCTTACATAAATTTTTGGATGTCCGGATGTATTCAGAACGTAAGTTATGCGCAAAAGTGCAAACTTGTGCGCTTTTTGACACTTTTAGTCCCTGAATGACCCAAAAGTACATTTTAGCACACCGAACCACTCAAAGCCTATTTCTAAGCTATGTAAAGGATATTTAAGGTGTGTTTAACTTATGGTCATGTTCTGGAATGTCTGTTACAGTTCAAATTGGCATACTTTCGCAGTTTGTCATATTTAGTCCCTGTAGACGAATTAACTTGATTTTGGCATACCAAACCTTCCAAATCTTATTTCTAAGTTATTTAAAGGTTATTTAAGGTATTTTTAGCCTATTTCACTATTCCGAAGTGTTTTTTGCATTAAACTGGTTATATTTACGCATCGGTGCGCGTATAACCTTCCAGAAAGCGATTTAGAGTTTGAAATCGAACAAGAGTTGATATGTGTAAATGATACACATATTTTTACAAATCCCAAGTATGAAATACAATATTTCATTGGTTTGGCATTTGTTTGATGGTCGTGGAGGCACAGGTGTTACATTCACGAAGGATCCTTCCATTAGTTTTATCCTACTGTTGCATATATCCTTTCATCTGCAAAATCAAAGTATAAAGATCACTGTTAGTAGGTGTAGAGGAAGAAACAACAGTTGGTTTTGTGAAAATAGGGGTTGTCTTCTTCAGAGCATTCTCAGCTTTCTTCTAGAATGCAGGGGGAAGATGAGGCAACGGTGGAATGCCCTGTGATGAGGTAACCGCCGACATGGAACTTGAAGTAGCTTTTCCCTAAGAAGCCACGTGATAGATGGTAATGAACAGAAATGAACAAAATTTTCAGAATTGAAGCACCAATTGCCCCACGGTGGGTGCCAAACTGTTTTGGTCAAAAATCTGATTAAGGATAATGTAACCAAACTTTGAATGTGAGGTAGAGTGCTTGTTGTGTTGATCAAATGTATAAACTATTATCAAATGAAAATGACAATGAAGACAAGGATTTATACGAGTAAAAAGCACTTGATCAATTAGGAAACTACCGATCACCAAGTATATTGAACAAAAAAGTTTACAACTTTGGATGATATTGAGCTTGTTACAATGAGATTGCTAGTGTGTTTGAGAGTTGCGTTCGAGAGAGAGAGAGAGAGTATGCGAATGTGTAAGTGTAAGTGTGTGTAAACTGATTATTATCAAGCTCAATACCCCACTAAAATATCTAACTCATCTAGACTAATTAACTATCCGAAATTCTGGCCATACACCCACGTTCACCATCAACGGTCATTGGCCCATGCACGTGCTTGAAATGAGAGAATAGTCCCTGTGATT
Source organism: Helianthus tuberosus (assembly GCA_030545235.1). Taxonomy (NCBI): domain Eukaryota; kingdom Viridiplantae; phylum Streptophyta; class Magnoliopsida; order Asterales; family Asteraceae; genus Helianthus; species Helianthus tuberosus. The sequence goes on along the minus strand of CM060429.1, from coordinate 54,632,330 downwards.
CCCGGTTAGAATCGGTCCTCTTCGAAATGTACCTGCAAAACAAGGCCAAAGGATATTGGAAACAATTGTTAGTTTGTTAGAATAACAGTGAGGATCCGTGATCCTTAGTCTTCCTGCACCATTTCCTGAGAATCCATGATCCAGGCCAAACAAAGGATACATGATCCACAAGCGCTAAAATTCTATCCCTAACACTACCTATCCTACTATTTCATAAACCAAAGTTTATATTGATATACTACGTATCCTATTATTTCAAAATCAAAGTATATTTTGATATACTACCTATTCTATTATGTCATAAACCAAAGTATATTTTGATATATTACCTATCCTATTATTTCATGAACCACAGTATATTTGATATACTAGCCTATCCTATATTTCAAAACCAAAGTATATTTTGATATACTACCTATTCTATTATTTCAAAACCAAAGTATATTTTGTATATACTACAAATCCGTTTTATAAAAAATAAAAGTAATTTAGATACAAAACTTTTACCAAGGATTCATGGCTATTTTTGAAAATGTATAATCTTTTTTTTTATAATATCCAAAGCCATGAATCTAAATCACAAAACTGTGACATCTGTGCTTGTAATCATTGTAAACAATACAGTTATCAATGAAAAAAAATTATTTGATCCCAATGTTTGTTTGTTTATGTTTGATGTTTTTCATGTTTTGGTTTTCATTCAATTTCAAACTCTGTATCACTTTCTGGAGAGTTATACGCAAACTGGTGCGTAAACGTCATCAGTTTAACACGAAAAATACTCCGGAACATCAATTTATGCTTAACATACCTTAAATAACCTTTACATAACTTAGAAATAAGTTTTGAAGGCATTGGTATGGCAAAATCAAGTTAATTCGCTTACAGGGACTAAAATTGACAAACTGTGAAAGTATGCCAATTCGAACTGTAACGGACATTCCGGAACATGGCCATAAGTTAAACACACCCTAAATATCCTTTACATAGCTTAGAAATAGGCTTTGAGAGGTTCGGTGTGCTAAAATAAACTTTATGCTCATTCAGGGACTAAAAGCGTCAAAAAGTGCATAAGTTTGCATTTTCGCGCATAACTTATGTTCTGAACACATCCGGACATCCAAAAATTTATGTAAGCACTAAAATATTTTATTTTAGTGTTTGGCATAAGAAAATCCATTCGTCGCGCAATTTGGATCGTTTTTCGCGCTTATGCGCATTCCGTCGTAATTAACCGAACATCGCAACCGTACGGCCAAACGAACCGACATCCGTGATGTTTTCAAGCATATTTCATGTTCCCTATGTCTTAACATCCTTATAGAGCTTAAAAATGGGTTTGACGAGTGTTAGAAGTGCCTGTTTTCAGGGGTCAGACAGCAGAATGTTGCAAACAGCCTGTTTTCAGCTGTTATACACTCTTTTCTCACTTGCAACTGGTTTCTAGCAATCCTATGGGCTCCCATGGGTTTGTAAATCAGTGGGTATGTGTTGTATGGCTGAGATTAATGCTTGGGAAACAAGAAACGATCCTAACGGCTCAACATTTCCTATATATACCCCCCTTGTCTTGATCATTTCCCTCACATTTGAATCTGATTCAAAGCTCTCTAAGTGGAAGTTTATATGCTTCCTACCTGAGAATGAATAGGGTCAAATACTTGCGGGGACCTTCTGTAAGTATTATTTCGTTCTTTTGATTCGTTTTAGCGTTAAAGTCAAACTGCGTTTGACTTTCTGCATTGACCAGTTTATGGTCAATGTGAAGTTCGTTTGAACTTCATAACGTGAGCGTAATCACGATGGTCATAGTCCCTAGTGACTATACCTACTGATTACCACGTTATCTAGGCTCAGTGACGAGTCGTAGTTTCGGGCAAAATGCGTGTTCTTGCGTATTTTGTAACCAAACTACTCTAGGGTATCAAAACCGTTTGTATTGATATCAAAACCTGTTTTCTAACTTAACTAAACATGTTCTAGCATGTTTAGCTCGTCACTTTTATATTTGTGCTTGTTTAGGGTCGTAAGGGTAAGCGATCTAATAAATCGCTTATGCTTTCGAACCCGACCCATTTGGTCGATCATTAGGATCCGACCAAATGCTTTAGGTGACCATAGTAGTATAGGGAATAACCTCCCGAGGTTATACCTTATGGTCACATCGTTTGAGTAGTTGTATGATAAGTAGTTCTTATGCCTTCGGTAAATTACCAAAATGCCCTTTTTACGTTAAAATTCATTTTAAGCCTATGTAACCAAATTTTTGGTATCTAAACTGATTTAGTAACAATATTAGACATGTTAAGGCATAATTTACTTGTCATAGGGCTAGTTAGGCGTTCCGAACGCGTTTTACGCAAACGACGCTTTAAAATAGCATAAGCTACCTAAACGGGTCGTAACTGGTCAAAAGCACCTAGGATAAGTTTCGTTTTAGTATGTAGGCTTTGTTAAACCATATTACATGAGTTCCTACACTCATTTGGTTTACGAACCCTCATGCTACCCGATCCTCCGAATAGGTCCGTTTATTAATGTAGTTACCTATATTAGGTGCCGTTTGATTCCGTAACCTACTAGCTTTGCTTGGTGGATATCTAAATTCTATTGAGCAATCTCAAGTGAGTACATAGACCCCTCTTTTACTGTTTTCCAAACATTTTGGGGTGAAACACATGTGCCTACTTGTTACTTTCGTGCTTTTCATGTTTTCTCATCATATACATGCTATGTTCATTAGTACATTATTAGTACATCGTTTTACATGACATTTTATGCTATGTATGTCCATTGTGTGCATACTTAGTGCATTGTTTTACATTACCTTTTCATGCTATGTATGTTCATCATACTTAGTACATTTTCATTTCATCACATGCTTACATTTTGATATGACATTTGGCTTGTTTAAATGGGACCATATACATTCATTAACTTTGATCACGCCGCTCGTTAGTAGGTAATGGTACCATAGGAATTGACAACTCCCGTTCCTAACATCCTAGGTATGTTTGGATGAAAGGAATGACCGAATTCGATAAAACATAATACAGATAGACCTTTAATTTGTTTAAAGGCTCATCACCACAAACACAAGGCTTGGATGCATGCATTTTTAACAATACCGCATAAATGTTTGTATTCTGTATAGCATGCATTTCCACAAGACATAACGTTGATTTAAACCACGTTTTACTTCAATACATTGTCTTGTGCATTTTATCTGTGGCTTAGTAGATATATGTATATATATATTTTCTTGCCATACATGACATTTTGTTTACACATTTCATATTTGACATTTGACATAGACATTTTTGATACTGATATACATATCTACATTTTGACATAGACATTTTGACATGATTTACACAAAGACATTTGACAAATAGTTTAGACATGGGCAATTTACATTGATGGTTTGTTTGGGTAAAATGATTTGAATAACGAGGTGTGTGTAATACGATACAAGCATGGTGGATACGCCGCTGGTACTTCCTATATATAAGTGCTTGTATGGTATTACATATCGTAGCGTTATTTAGATCATTTCAAGTTAGACATATAACATTTTATACAAATAACATATTTTTCACAAGACATTATAAACAACTTATTTTATACAAACTCATTTTACTCAGTTATTCATTTAACCTCACATTACTCTTTTACATATTATCTACTTTATCATCGCTTTTCAAAAGATTTATAAAACAAAACATTTTACAAGGATCATGACTGATTTTGTCAAACAACCTTTTCTTAAAACTTACGTCATGAATCCTATTTTTTTTACAAAACCTATGTATCTCACAGGCATTTTTATGCTGACGTACCTATTTTCACGTGTGTTTCAGGAGCTGATGCTTAGGATGATCGTGACACTAGGGCGGACCTGTGCCTTAGAGACTTAAAAATAAAGATAGACTTAGTTTAATTATATGATGTACTTTTTGGTTCTTGTTTTGAGACAATGTATTCCACCTTTGGTTGATGAATAAAATGTAATTTTAATTACCATGGTTGTGGAACAATAATTCTGTTACAACACTCCCCGACGTTTCCGCCACGATTTGACGTTTTACATGGTCGGGGTATGACAGAAGAGTTGGTATCAGAGCCAATGGTTATAGGGAATTAGGTTATTAGTAATGCTTTGACCTATACTATAACCTCTCTAGGACCCCAACGCAAGATGTATTGTGTTTAGATCTTAAAACATGCACTTCACCTATCCTTAGGTGATCACCAAAACGAGAACCCAATTTCCTAAAACGATTTTTGAAAATGCAATCTCTGTTTTTAAATAAATTGTATATGGTTTTGAAACCTTTTGATTTTTCTTTTAGATTGATTTTGAAAATTTATCATTTGTTTTTGAATGATTCTTTTGGCCTTGTGCCTTCCAAGTTTTCAAAATCTCGTCAAAGTTTTGGGTTCTAAATAGTGTGAACACGTGCAAACTGGAAGGGTGAATGCCTGTACCCTGGGTTTTCTGTCTAAGGCTAGAGTGTTCGTAAAAATCCACATAATCGGACCAGTCACTCTTACCTGGGAACTCTTGGGGTGAGTGTTCACTTATAGGCGAGCATGTCTTCGCTAAGCATTATTTTTGGACCCATTTACTTTGATTAGTCACTGTGTGTCGTTTGTTTGCTTTGTGATACGGACAAATGACCACCATCCTTGCTTTTGTTGATTTTGTTTCATCTCGCTCTTTTCATCAAATCATCTCACTCGTTTCCTTTCATGTTTCCTCTTTTAGAATGCCTCCTCGATGCGAAAATCCGCTACCAAATGCCGAACTGGCAGAAATCATTGCGCAGCAAATGGCTGCTCAATTCCCAAACCTCTTTGCTCAATGGAACCAAGCCAACAACAACAACAATGCTCCATGCAATTTCAAGAGTTTTAACTCGGCTAAACCACTCAAGTTTAGTGGTACGGAGGGAGCAACTGGGCTTCTTCAAAGGTTCGAGAGCATTGAGAATACTTTCCGTCACGTTCAGTGTCCTGATAATCGCAAAGTCGAGTTTGCTTCAAGCGTATTTCAGAAGAGGGCTTTGACATGGTGGAACGGGGTTATGAGAGATCGTGGTGCTGAGGTTGCCTTGGCACAAACATGGGCTGAGCTTAGGACTCTTATGATGAGGGAGTTTTGTCCTCGTCATGAGCTGCGAACTCTAGAAAGGGAGTTTGATGATCTAAAACAGGATAGTGGCGAGCACCGGGCGTACACTGATAGATTTGAGGAGCTGAGTTTGTTATGCCCAACAATGGTTACCCCACTCGACAAGGCTATCGAAAGGTACATCGATGGTCTGCCTGACTCCATACAAGACACCGTTACTGGTAGTAATCCTACCACACTCCGTCAGGAAATCGAGCTATCTGCAACATTGACCGAGTCGCAGATTCGAAGGGGTAAGCTGCATAGAAAGGGTGACAAGGGTAAGAAGCAGTTGTCTGACAAAGAGGATAGCAAGAAAGGTAAAAACAAGAAGGGTAAGGATTCTGGATCCTCAAAGAATTCAAGGAAGCGTAAGGCTTCCCAAAACTACGCCGTTACTGCACAGGCAAATCAAGCTGCACCAAATCAGCCAGCGCAGCCTCCAGCAAAGAAGCGATATGAAGGGAATGCACCTTTGTGCAGTAGGTGCAATAGTCACCATCAACAGCAACTTCCGTGCCGTTTCTGTACCAACTGTGGGAAGTCTGGACACCTTGCAGAAGTTTGTCGTTCTGCTCAGGTCGCTCGAAATCCAGCTCAACAGGTAGCTCAACAACCTGTTCAACAGCAAGCTGCACGACCTCACTACCCTCCTGGCTCGTGTTATAATTGTGGAGACCTGACCCATTATCGAAACCAGTGTCCAAAACTGGTTAATGCAAATCCGAATCAGGCTCCAGCTCGAGGTCGAGTTTTTAACATGAATGCACAAGAAGCACAAGCAGACAATGAAGTGGTGAACGGTACGTTCTCTGTTAATAATCAACCCGCATCTGTTTTTTTTATTTTGGTGCCGATAAGAGTTTTGTGTCATTATCTTTTGAGCCAATGCTTCGCGTGTCTAGAACGAAATTAGGTAAACCCTTGACAGTAGAGGTTGCCAGTGGTGAACCCATTGTTCTTAATTCTGTCCTTCGCAACTGCCAATTGAACCTTAACAACCATCTTTTCCCCATTGACCTCACGCCAATGCAACTGGGAAGCTTCGACATTATAGTGGGTATGGATTGGTTAGCCAAGCATCGCGCAGAGGTAGTTTGTTTTGAGAAGATCGTTCGTGTGCCGCTTTCGTCAGGAGAAATCCTACATGTTCGTGGTGAGAGACTTGCTAGTAGCCTCAAGCTTATGTCTTGTTTTCAAGCTCGGAAGTATCTGCGAAAGAACTATGTGGCCTTCTTGGCACATGTTACAGCAGATAAGGGTAAGGGTAAATCTATTCAAGATATCACAGTCGTTCAGGATTATCCGGAGTTGTTTCCTAAAGTGTTACCCGGATTACCCCCAGCGAGCCAAGTCGAGTTCCGTATTGATCTCGTACTAGGTGCAAATCCCATTGCCAGATCTCCATATCGTCTTGCACCGTCTGAGATGCAAGAGCTGTCTAAGCAGCTTCAGGAACTTTTTGACAAAGGTTTTATTTGTCCTAGCTTTTCACCTTGGGGTGCTCCCGTTCTTTTTGTCAAAAAGAAGGATGGATCTTTCAGGATGTGCATCGATTACCGTGAGCTTAACAAGCTCACCATCAAGAATCGATATCCCCTACCTCGCATAGATGACCTCTTTGATCAGTTACAGGGCGCTTCTTATTTCTCGAAGATTGATCTTCGTTCGGGGTATCATCAACTTCGTGTGCATGAAGAAGATATTCCCAAGACAGCTTTCCGTACTCGTTATGGGCATTATGAGTTCACAGTTATGCCATTCGGTTTGACTAATGCTCCTGCTGTTTTTATGGACTTGATGAATAAGGTCTGCAAGCCTTATTTAGATAAGTTCATCATCGTTTTTATTGATGATATTTTGATATACTCTAAGACGCAAGCTGATCACCAGCAACATCTTCGTCTTACTCTGGAACTCCTAAAGAAAGAGCAACTTTTTGCCAAATTCTCCAAGTGCGAATTTTGGCTTAAAGAAGTTCAATTTTTGGGACACATTGTCAACGAACAAGGTATTCATGTAGATCCCTCCAAGATCAGCGCGATTAAGGATTGGGATACGCCTACTACTCCTACTGAGGTTCGTTCTTTTCTTGGTCTTGCGGGTTATTACCGCCGCTTCATAGAGAACTTCTCGAAGATTGCAGTTCCTCTAACTGCTCTAACTCAGAAGAACAAGCCCTTTGAATGGGGTTCTAAACAAGAAGAAGCCTTTCAGACCTTGAAGCAGAAGCTTTGTGACGTACCTATTCTGACTTTGCCTGAAGGCAATGATGATTTTGTCGTGTACTGCGATGCATCCAAGTTAGGTCTTGGCTGTGTTCTGATGTAAAGGAACAAAGTCATAGCATATGCATCGAGGCAGTTGAAGGTGCATGAGAAAAACTACACCACTCATGATCTTGAGTTGGGTGCAGTTGTGTTCGCTCTTAAGATCTGGAGACACTATTTGTATGGAACAAAATGTGTGGTTTTGTCACACCCTGGTTTTGCGGAAGCGTGGTTAACTTTGGTGTGACTTCTTAATACCATAGCTTAATCATAACAAAGCTATATGAATTTAAAACCATGCAAGTCATCCATTAAGTTTTGAAATCAAACAGTACCATTGTTTAACGTGAACATACTTCAGCAACCATAATCTTGTTTCAAAAGAAATTACAACTCATAACATAAACATAAACGTGATTTAGGGACTGTGTCTTGTCCAGGTAAGAGACACATCCCCTAAACCCTGATGACTTCATGACAATGTGCAGCGGAAAACGTTCCATACCGTGCCAGATCCGTTTAATTTCCTGAAATACATGTGAGTTGAAAAATCAACAATAATGTTGAGCGAGTTCATGTGCAAGTGAGTATGTAAACACTTGTAAGTATAAAAGTTTCCTGGTATGTAGCAGTGTAAGAGGACTTGTGATCACCAATGGTTTGCAAGGCCATTAGCATGTTGTGAAATGCAAGTAGGTAGACACAACCCTAGCCGATTTTTGCGTTGGGTACCAAGTCACTCCAGGTCCGTTCTGTTGGTCCTCCGAGAGGTCCGTTCTGTTGGGCCTAGAGCTGGGCTCGCTACACCCAGATAGATCTACCGCTCGAGTCCCTCGGTGTTCTAACTACCCATTCACATGATCTAAACCTCCTTACGTTAATCATACCGTGTATAAAGTACTTGTAAACAAAGTAACATGTATTTCACCCCCGCAGTTAAGAAAACTGAAAACAGTTAGAGAAAAGGGGGACATGAACTCACAGTGAATGCGCGTCTCTACCAAGTGTCTCCGATACAGTAAGCTGTGCAACGACCTACAAGTGCTAATTCTATTAGACGGACGGCCGTGCCTTAGCTTTATAGTTTATGTCTTTGGGGAAATAGTTAGACAACTATTTCGTGTGTTTGTTCTGTATACACTTGGTAGTTAAACTTCTTCCCAAGGATGGGGGATACAGTACATGTGCGTAAGTTACGTTTTATCAATCTTGTGGTAATGTAATTACCGGTGTAACTTATATGTTTGTGGAAGCGTTCGTAAAGTTTTGGAATCATTAACGCTTGTAAATATTATTTTTACTCTAAAATAATATTTATGTATTTTCACAAAATAATCATAAACAGTGCTGTGACAAATATATTTATCACGTTAATCCTTGTGAAAATCCCACCTCCGAATATGTAGTAAAATATAGTGCTGGCGAAATTTATGTTTCGAAAATATGTCCAAAAATAGTTCTAACACTTGTTGTGTAAATAAGCCTAAGTGTTAGGTTTTTAGAAAATTTCGCCAGAGTTTCCTCTGTAACTGGAGGTGGCCACGCTTTCAAGCGTATCATTTTCTTTTAACAAATCAATTCAACAATCCTCTTTATTCAATCAAACAATTTCCGACACATCAAACTAGTCGACAAGTATGTAACTCGCATAGTCGCATGAACTTGCAGTTTTTCCGAATCTATAGTGTAAATCCCCTTTATATATGTCGATCTTTATATAAAGTAGCTTTATTCTTGTAAAAACCTTGTGACTAGAGAAATCCGTCTTTACCACTTCTAGTCATTTTTCCCAAAAATAGTTATTTGTCGGATCTTTTCATTTCACAAGTGTTTATGCACTTGTGGTTCATAAAATCATGTTTGTTAGTGTAAGATCCTTTCTTTAAAATACATGGCTTCTTAAATGTGTGGTTCTTTAAAAATACCACTTGCGGATGCGTAGATCCGCTAGTTTTAAACACCATTGTACCGGTTAAATCACTTTTACACAAGTAAAATATTTCTACACAAGTTCATGTATCTTGTGTGGTAGAGTTTCGCCTTTTAACCCTTGTGGTAACCAAAAACAAGCTTATGTGAAGATCCATGACCTTACAAAGTCGGGTTAAACGGAGATCCGAGCTACCACATCATAGATCGGGTCTAGATAAACACAAATTCCAAATACTACATCTTTTACACAAGTTACTAGCTATTAACCACCACTTTTAGTATATTTTAGTAGACTTTTGATCATCATCTTTCATTTTAACGAGATTCAACCGACATAATTTCTTTTAACCACTTTAGATGAGTGTAAAAACAAGTTTTAAATAATATACCTCTAGCTCAAGGCTAGGGAAGATCTTTGGCGAAAAAGAGGTGGATAAAAGCTAACGGTAGAGGTCCTTCGTGTTCCGAGTGCACCAAAGCTCCTAATACGCGACTTGTGAAGTGTGTATGATCTTGGAATGATGAAGACAAGAACCGAAAGTATGATGGTGGGTGAGGGGAGTTCGGCCGAGAGTAGAGAGGGCAAGAGAGAGTGTGAGTAAGTTGGTGATTATGTTCATGTAATCCTCTAGTATTTATAGGAAAATTAGAAGAGTATTATCCATGGGTTCTTATGTACCCTTGATACTAAACACAATCTTTATAAAATAATAAACTTGTACCATGTGTGTCCCCATGGTTTTGGGGCCGGTTAGGGTATGGGGGGGGGGGTAGTTCGATTGTAACCAAGTAGTTAGGGTAATTAGTTTAGTTAATTAGGTTAACTAAGTATTTAACTTAGTTAGTTGTATGTTATGCGTTATGACGGGTGTTAGGGTAATCAGAGACCCTAACTGGTTCAGAAAAAATATAATTAGTGAAAATAGTAATATTTTCATGTTCCGGGTAAAGTCCGGGTGTCCAGTTGGATAGTAATCCGTTAAAGCGTTACAAAAGCTTTAAAGTGTCGTTATTGTTATTTTTAGTGACACATTTTGTTTCCAACACTTTAGAAAGTGTCTAATAGTATTTTCTCATGTTCTGGCACTTCACTAGTCAGCTAGAAGCTGGATTAATTATTAAAGTGCTGTGTTTGGTACTTAAAGTATGTTTTTGGCACATCCGAATCAGTGTATCTTATCCCTAGAGACGCGGTACCACAACCCTTATATCCCTACACTCACTACTAGTGTAGCCAAAATATGTGAGGCTCTTAGCAGGCCTTAGAGGCAGTATCTGCCTGATGCTGGTTATATCAGCATGTTCACTGTGTATCCGTTAATTGTGCTACTGTGCGTTTAGTGCATCAAGTGTGTCACGAAGGTGCTATAAGCAGAATATAGTGTGACAGCAAGTAAAGTATGATGCAAATAAGTACACGTATCAGTATTTAAGTAGCAGTTCATCAGCTAGTTCAATGTTGCACAGTAGTTAAGCAGTAATCAATCAGTAATTAAGTCGTACGGATACCTGGTTTAGTGAGGGTTGTCACAGGTTTTCACTGACCACAAAAGTCTTCAACATATCTTCAATCAGAAAGAACTCAACATGAGGCAAAGACGTTGGGTAGAGCTTCTGAACGACTATGACTGCGAATTTCGCTACCATCCTGGTAAGGCGAATGTCGTAGCTGACGCTTTGAGTCGTAAAGAACATGTCAAGCTTCATTGTGTTCGTGTTCAATCTGATATTCAAGCTCGATCTGATATTCAAGCCCGCATTTCTCAAGCTCAACATGCTTGTGTTTCACAAGACTTGATGGGTAAGGAATTACCCTATCACATTAAGCCTGATCTTGTTTTGAAAGACAATGGATCTTATTATTTCATGGACCGTCTGTGGGTCCCAAGCCAAGATGGTCTTCGCACCTTACTTATGGATGAAGCTCATAAGTCTCGTTATTCTATTCATCCTGGCTTAGACAAAATGTATAAGGATCTTCGTACTCAGTATTGGTGGCCTGGTATGAAGAAGGATTTTGCCTTATACGTTTCAAAATGCCTTACTTGTCTTAAGGTTAAGGCTGAACACCAACATCCTTCTGGTTTATTGGAGCAACCAGAGATCCCAGTTTGGAAATGGGAAAACATTGCTATGGATCTCGTTACCAAACTTCCGCGCACTAAGAAAGGTCATGATGCCATTTGGGTAGTTGTTGATCGTCTTACTAAATCAGCGCATTTCTTGCCAATCCGTGAGGATTTTTCTGCTGAAGTGCTGGCCAAAATCTATGTGGATGAAATCGTATCTCGACATGGTGTTCCCTTGAACATTATTTCTGATAGAGATGCTCGTTTTTCTTCTCGTTTTTGGAGAACCATGTAATCTGCTATGGGGACCCAACTTAATCTGAGCACTGCTTATCATTTGCAATCTGATGGTCAATCTGAAAGAACAATCCAAACCTTGGAGGATATGCTTAGAGCTTGTGTGATCGATTTTGGTGGTAGTTGGGATTCACATCTTCCATTGATTGAAATCTCTTACAACAACAGTTATCACACCAGCATCAACATGGCTCCTTTCGAGGCTCACTATGGTCGAAAATGTCGTTCACCAGTCAGCTGGAATGAGATCGGTGAGGCTCAGCTTACTGGACCTGACCTCATTCTAGAGACAACAGATAAGGTTAAGAAAGTTCGTGATAACCTTCAGACAGCGAGAAGCCGTCAAAAGAGTTACGCGGACCCAAAATGCAAGCCCATGGAATTTCAAGTCGGTGATCGAGTATTACTTAAGGTCTCACCTTGGAAAGGTGTGATCAGATTTGGAAAGACTGGAAAACTTGCACCTAGATATGTTGGACCATTCAAGATCGTTGAAAGAATCGGTAAGGTAGCCTACAGACTTGAGTTACCTCCTGAACTTGGAAATGTTCATCCAATCTTCCATGTGTCCAATCTCAGGAAGTGTTTAGCTGATGAGAACCTCCACATACCACTTGATGAAATTCGTGTTGATAAAACACTACATTTTTTTGAGAAACCTATGGAAATCATGGACCGAATAGTCAAATGGCTTAAACGCAAGCGCATTCCTTTGGTTAAAGTTCGCTGGGAATCTAAGCATGGACCTGAGTTTACTTGGGAATGCGAAGATCAAATGAAGGCGAAGTATCCACATCTTTTCCCACGAGTTTCCTCTAAATAAAATTTCGGGACGAAATTTCCACAAGTAGGGGAGACTGTGACATCTGTGCTTGTAATCATTGTAAAAAATACAGTTATCAATGAAATAAAGTTATTTGATCCCAATGTTTTTTTGTTTATGTTTGATGTTTTTCATGTTTTGGTTTTCATTCAATTTCAAACTCTCTATCACTTTCTAGAGAGTTATACGCAAACTGGTGCGTAAACGTCATCAGTTTAATGCAAAAAATACTCCGGAACATCAATTTATGCTTAACATACCTTAAATAACCTTTACATAACTTAGAAATAAGTTTTGAAGGCATTGGTATGGCAAAATCAAGTTAATTCGCTTTCAGGGACTAAAATTGACAAACTGCGAAAGTATGCCAATTCGAACTGTAACGGACATTCCGGAACATGGCCATAAGTTAAACACACCCTAAATATCCTTTACATAGCTTAGAAATAGGCTTTGAGAGGTTCGGTGTGCTAAAATAAACTTTATGCTCATTCAGGGACTAAAAGCGTCAAAAAGTGCATAAGTTTGCATTTTCGCGCATAACTTACGTTCTGAACACATCCGGGCATCCAAAAATTTATGTAAGCACTAAAATATTTTATTTTAGTGTTTGGCATAAGAAAATCCATTCGTCGCGCAATTTGGATCGTTTTTCGCGCTTATGCGCATTCCGTCGTAATTAACCGAACATCGCAACCGTACGGCCAAACGAACCGACATCCGTGATGTTTTCAAGCATATTTCATGTTCCCTATGTCTTAACATCCTTATAGAGCTTAAAAATGGGTTTGACGGGTGTTAGAAGTGCCAAAACACGACGATACGCACTCAGGGGCCTGTTCTGCCATTTTTGAAAGTTTCAGATCTGCAAGGTCCGTAAGCAGGGGTCAGACAGTAGAATGTTGCAAACAGCCTGTTTTCAGCTGTTATACACTCTTTTCTCACTTGCAACTGGTTTCTATCAATCCTATGGGCTCCCATGGGTTTGTAAATCAGTGGGTATGTGTTGTATGGCTGAGATTAATGCTTGGGAAACAAGAAACGATCCTAACGGCTCAACATTTCCTATATATACCCCCCATGTCTTGCTTATTTCCCTCACATTTGAATCTGATTCAAAGCTCTCTAAGTCGAAGTTTATATGCTTCCTACCTGAGAGTGAATCGGGTTAAATACTTGCGGGGACCTTCTGTAAGTATTCTTTCGTTCTTTTCATTCGTTTTAGCGTTAAAGTCAAACTGCGTTTGACTTTCTGCATTGACCAGTTTATGGTCAATGTGAAGTTCGTTTTAACTTCATAACGTGAGCGTAATCACGATGGTTATAGTCCCTAGTGACTATACCTACTGATTACCACGTTATCTAGGCTCAGTGACGAGTCGTAGTTTCGGGCAAAATGCGTGTTCTCGCGTATTTTGTAACCAAACTACTCTAGGGTATCAAAACCGTTTGTTTTGATATCAAAACCTGTTTTCTAACTTAACTAAACATGTTCTAGCATGTTTAGCTCGTCACTTTTATATTTGTGCTTGTTTAGGGTCGTAAGGGTAAGCGATCTAATAAATCGCTTATGCTTTCGAACCCGACCTGTAACACCTGTGCCTCCACGGCCGTCAAACAAATGTCAAACCAATGAAATATTGTATTTCATACTTGGGATTTGTAAAAATATGTGTATTGTTTACACATATCAACTCTTGTTCAATTTCAAGCTTTAAATCGCTTTCTGGAAGGTTATACGCGCACTGATGCGTAAATATAACCAGTTTAATGCAACGAACACTCCGGAATAGTGAAATAGGCTTAACATACCTTAAATAACCTTTACATAACTTAGATATAAGTTTTGGAAGGTTTGGTGTGGTGAAATCAAGTTAAATCGTTTACAGGGACTAAATTTGACAAACTGCGAAAGTATGCCAATTTGAACTGTAACAGACATTCCGGAACATGACCATAAGTTAAACATACCATAAATATCTTTTACATAGCTTAGAGATAGGCTTTGAGGTGTTCGGTATGCTAAAATAAACTTTTGTGTCATTCAGGGACTAAAAGTGTCAAAAAGTGCACAAGTTTGCATTTTCGCGCATAACTTACGTTCTGAATACATCCGGACATCCAAAAATTTATATAAGCATGACTATATTATATTTTAGTGTTCGCCATAAGAAAAATCCATTCGTCGCGTCATTTGGATCGTTTTTCGCGCTTATGCGCATTCCGTCGTAATTAAGCGAACATCGCGTTCGTACGACCAAACGAACCAACATCCGACATATTTTTGAGCATGTTTCATGTCCACAATGTTTAGGCATCATTTTAGGGCCTTAAAGTTGGCTTTACGGGCCTTAGAAGTGCCGGAAATGAGCTTAAACACGTGCAGGGACCAAAACTGTAACTTCTGAAACTTATGCTGATCTGAGCAGGCCAGGCGGCCCGCCTCAGATTCTGTTAATTCCCACTCGGGCCGCGTCCGCCTTCTGGACCAGATTAACTGCATTAACAGCTGTTTGCAGCTATTTTAACCACAACCACACACTCACCACTTGCCTAATCAGCTGATAAGGACCAATTTAAGCCACCACAACTTTCCGACACTTATACGGATGGGATCATGGCACGTTTTCCATGAAACGATCTTAACGGTTACCCAAAAACTATATATACCCATCCACCCCCATTGCATTTCTCACTAGAATTCTGATTTTGAGAGCTCTAAGTTGAAACCATTGTTTCATACCTGAGTTCTTGGATCGGGATTAGCATTCGGGGACCCTTCGTAAGTATTCTTTCGTTCTTTTCCTTATTTTACTGCTTTTCGAGTCAGAAAGTCAAACTTTGTTTGACTTTCAGCGTTGACCAGTAATGGTCAATGCGAAGTTCGTTTGAACTTCGCAACGTGAGTGTAATCACGTTGGTCATAGTCCCTTGGGACTATGCCCACTGATTACCACGTTGTCTAGGGTCGTAGGGTAGGCGATCTAATAAATCGCCTATACCTTCGAACCCGACCCAGTTTGGTCGATCATTAGGATCCGACCAAATACATTAGGTGACCATAGTAGGTAGGGCATAACCTTCCGAGGTTATACCTTATGGTCACGACGTTTAAGTAGTTGTATGATAGGTAGTTTATATGCCTTAGGTAAATTACCAGAATACCCTTTTCATACATAATTGGTAATTTAGCATATGTAACCTAAACTTTTGTCACGTAACTGATTATGTAACATGTTTAGGCATATAACACTTGTCATAGGGCTAGTTAGGCGGTCCGAACGCGTTTCACGCGAACGACGCGTTAAAGTAGCATAAGCTACCTAAACGGGTCGTAATGGGTCGTAGACAGTTATGTTAGGTTTCGTTTAGTATGTAGGCTTTGTTAAACCATATCACACGAGTCTCCACACTCGTTTGGTTTACAAACCCTAATGCTACCCAGTCTTCCGATTTAGGTCCGGTTATTTAACATAGTTACCTATACTAGGTGCCGTTTGATTCCGAGATCTCTAGCACTGTTTGGTGGTTATCTTTAGACAACTGAGCAATCTCAAGTGAGTACATAGACCCCTCTTTTACTGTTTTCTAAACTGTTTTGGGGTGGAACACATGTGCCTACTTGTTACTTTCATGCTTTCCTGTTTTCACATCATATACTGCTATGTTCGTTAGTACATTATAGTACATGATTTCATTACATTTTATGCTATGTATGTCCATTGCGTTCATACTTAGTACATCGTTTTACATTTACATTTTATGCTATTTATGTCCATTGCGTGCATACTTAGTACATTGTTTTTCATCACATGCTTACATTTTGGTATGACATTTGGTTTGTTTACATGGGACAATACATTCATTAACACCGATCATGCCGTTCGTTAGTAGGTAGTGGTACCATAGGAATTGACAACTCCCGTTCCGGACGTCCCAGGGAAAGGGGATGAAAGGAATGACCGAATTCGTTGATATAAGACAGATAGACCTTTAATTTGTTTAAAGGGTTTATCACCACAGTCGCAAGGCTTGGACGTATGCATATTCACAATACCGCATAAATGTTCATATTAAATAGTTGCATGCATTTACACAAAACATAGCTTTGATTTAAACCAAGTTTTACTTCAATACTTTGTTTTTGTGCATATGGTTTAGTTGAGACATTTCACTTGCCATACATGACATTTTGACATAGACATTTGACATGGATATTTGACATAGACATTTGACATGGATATTTGACATAGACATTTGACATGGATATTTGACATAGACATTAGACATGGATATTTGACATAGACATTTTGACATGATTTACATCTTGACATGATCATTTTACATTGTTTGGTTTGGTTTGATTAAGTGATTAAGTAACGATGCGTGTGTAATATGATACAAGCATGGTGGATACGCCGCTGGTACTTCCTATATATAAGTGTTTGTATGGTATTACATGTCGTAACGTTATTTGAATCATTTCAGTTTGAGACATAGAACATTTCATACAAATCACATACTTTTCACAAGACATTGATTCATAAACAACTTATCTTATGCAAACATATTTTACTTGGTTATTCATTTAACCTTACATTTATTTATACTTATCATCTGATCTTATCATTTTTCAAATGATTTAAAAGACAAAGCAAATAACAAGGTTCATGACTAAACATTTTCTCAAACATAAGTCATGAATCTTATTTTCACAAAACCTATGTATCTCACAGGCATTTTTATGCTGACGTACCTATTTTCACATGTGTTTTTCAGGAACTGTTGCATAAGATGATCAAGATACACATAGACAGACTTGGGATTTAGTGACAATAAAAGATGCAAGACTAGTTAATTATGTTGTATTTATTTGTTTATTAAGACATTGTAACACTTTTAATCAATAAAACGAAACTTCAATTGCCATGGATTTGAAACATTAATTCTGTTACAACACTCCCCGATGTTTCCGCCGCGATTTGTTCGTTCTACGCGGTCGGGGTGTGACACGACCCATTTGGTCGATCATTAGGATCCGACCAAACGCTTTAGGTGACCATAGTAGTATAGGGAATAACCTCCCGAGGTTATACCTTATGGTCACATCGTTTGAGTAGTTGTATGATAAGTAGTTCTTATGCCTTAGGTAAATTACCAAAATGCCCTTTTTACGTTAAAATTCATTTTAAGCCTATGTAACCAAATTTTTGGTATCTAAACTGATTTAGTAACAATATTAGACATGTTAAGGCATAATTTACTTGTCATAGGGCTAGTTAGGCGTTCCGAACGCGTTTTACGCAAACGACGCGTTAAAATAGCATAAGCTACCTAAACGGGTCGTAACTGGTCAAAATCACTTAGGATAAGTTTCGTTTTAGTATGTAGGCTTTGTTAAACCATATTACATGAGTTCCTACACTCATTTGGTTTACGAACCCTCATGCTACCCGATCCTCCGAATAGGTCCGTTTATTAATGTAGTTACCTATATTAGGTGCCGTTTGATTCCGTAACCTACTAGCTTTGCTTGGTGGATATCTAAAGTCTATTGAGCAATCTCAAGTGAGTACATAGACCCCTCTTTTACTGTTTTCCAAACATTTTGGGGTGAAACACATGTGCCTACTTGTTACTTTCGTGCTTTTCATGTTTTCTCATCATATACATGCTATGTTCATTAGTACATTATTAGTACATCGTTTTACATGACATTTTATGCTATGTATGTCCATTGTGTGCATACTTAGTGCATTGTTTTACATTACCTTTTCATGCTATGTATGTTCATCATACTTAGTACATTTTCATTTCATCACATGCTTACATTTTGATATGACATTTGGCTTGTTTAAATGGGACCATATACATTCATTAACTTTGATCACGCCGCTCGTTAGTAGGTAATGGTACCATAGGAATTGACAACTCCCGTTCCTAACATCCTAGGTATGTTTGGATGAAAGGAATGACCGAATTCGATAAAACATAATACAGATAGACCTTTAATTTGTTTAAAGGCTCATCACCACAAACACAAGGCTTGGATGTATGCATTTTTAACAATACCGCATAAATGTTTGTATTCTGTATAGCATGCATTTCCACAAGACATAACGTTGATTTAAACCACGTTTTACTTCAATACATTGTCTTGTGCATTTTATCTGTGGCTTAGTAGATATATGTATATATATATTTTCTTGCCATACATGACATTTTGTTTACACATTTCATATTTGACATTTGACATAGACATTTTTGATACTGATATACATATCTACATTTTGACATAGACATTTTGACATGATTTACACAAAGACATTTGACAAATAGTTTAGACATGGGCAGTTTACATTGGTGGTTTGTTTGGGTAAAATGATTTGAATAACAAGGTGTGTGTAATACGATACAAGCATGGTGGATACGCCACTGGTACTTCCTATATATAAGTGCTTGTATGGTATTACATATTGTAGCGTTATTTAGATCATTTCAAGTTAGACATATAACATTTTATACAAATAACATATTTTTCACAAGACATTATAAACAACTTATTTTATACAAACTCATTTTACTCAGTTATTCATTTAACCTCACATTACTCTTTTACATAGTATCTACTTTATCATCGCTTTTCAAAAGATTTATAAAACAAAACATTTTACAAGGATCATGACTGATTTTGTCAAACAACCTTTTCTTAAAACTTACGTCATGAATATTTTTTTTTTTTACAAAACCTATGTATCTCACAGGCATTTTTATGCTGACGTACCTATTTTCACGTGTGTTTCAGGAGCTGATGCTTAGGATGATCGTGACACTAGGGCGAACCTGTGCCTTAGAGACTTAGAAATAAAGATAGACTTAGTTTAATTATATGATGTACTTTTTGGTTCTTGTTTTGAGACAATGTATTCCACCTTTGGTTGATGAATAAAATGTAATTTTAATTACCATGGTTGTGGAACAATAATTCTGTTACAACACTCCCCGACGTTTCCGCCACGATTTGATGTTTTACGTGGTCGGGGTGTGACAAAAACCTATGTTACTCACAGGCATTTTTATGTTGACGTTTTATTTTCACATATGTTTCAGGTTCTATTTTGTGATGATTGTTAACACATGCGACACATAGGATGGACTCGGGCCTTAGTGACTTAAAAACTTGAAAGACAATTACTTGTATTTATTTGATTTATATCAAAAAACGTAACTTATTAATTCAATAAAACAAAACTTGAAATACCATGTGTTGTGAAAAAATTTACTGTAACGTGACTCCCCGATATTTCCGCCGCGTTTTGTTGTATTACGGGATCGGGGTGTTACATAAAATCTGGGCCACGTTTGGATTTCCAGCAAACTTTGTCAATCATATTCTTCTGTTGTTTCTAGGAATGAGTTTAGGTCCGATGATTTGAACTTCACCAACTTCATTCCAACAGACAGATGCACGATATTTTCGATTTTACCCAGCCTTAAGAGAGCCATGTAAATGTCAGAGTGGTAACTCTTGTTGTAGTAGAATTCGATCAAAGGCATATGTGAATTCCAACTACCATCCAAGTCGATAACATAAGCTCTAGGTATATTCTCAAATGTTTGAATTGTCCTTAGAGCTTATGAATTTGAAAAGGGTGTGAATTTGAAAAAGGAATTGGAGTTTCGGATAACGGAGGAAAGAATGTTCATAGAGGTTTCCTATGAAGACTAGTATAGGAAACTGATGTGTGTGTTCGAAGTTGGAGTTAGAAAGTGTAAGATAAATTTTGAAAGGTTTCATGAGTGTCATTAATGTATGGTAAATGCATAACTAGATAATGGTTTTAACAACATTGGTCATGGTCCAGAACTTCTAGTGACTTAAATATCGCCACGCTTGCAATGTAAGAAGGAACACTTATATATAGGAAGTACCAGCGACGTATCCACCATGCCCTTATTACATTGTTCTCGTTTTGGTTATTCTTTTCACTATAGGTTCTTATACATAACAAAACTTGCTATGATTTTCTATGCACCGAATCTTATAATTATGTGTGCACCCATAATTACTCAATTCTTTGCATAGTTCACATAGTTCATTTTGTGATGTGTGGGGGCAAAAATCAAACAAATAAATTCACAGAAAACATTTAAACATGTGATGACTCGTCTAGACCACCAAAGGGTCTCTTTAACTAGACCACGTGTGACAACCCTCACCAAACCAGGTATCCGTACGAATTAATTAATATTTAATTACTGCTTAACTACGGTGCTTGCTTACAACTGTGATTAAACTGCTTACTGATTTCTGATACATACATACTCATGCATCACATTTTATACTGTCACTCTATTATTTTTACACAAACATCAGTGACAACCTTGATGCACAAAAAAAAAAAAAAAAAAAAGCACAGTGAGCACACTATACTGGATACCCATTAAACATGCTGATATAACCAGCATCAGACAGACACTGTCTCTAAGGCCAGTATGAGCCGGGAATAGTTTACTACACTAGTAGGGAGTGTAGGGAGGTGAGGATTGTAGAACTGCGTCACTAGGTGATAATTATAGTGACCGGATGTGCCTAAAACGTACTTTGAGTACAAAAATTCTGCACTTTAAATAAAAATTCAGCATTTAGCTAACTAGTAAAGTGCCATAACATGAGAAAAATATTACTAGACACTTTCCAAAGTGTCGGGGATAAACTGTGTCACTAAAAATATTATTATCGACACTTTAAATATTTATTTAGCACATTAACGGATTAATATCCAACCGTGCAACCGGACTTAACCCGGGACATAAAAATATTGTCATGGACATTGTTTTTCTTTTTCTGAGCTAGTTAGGGTCCCCGAGTACCCTAACACCCGTTATAATTCACTACACAATATACACTAACTAACCTTCTAACTTAACTTAACTAGACTTAAACTATCTAGTTGGAAATTCACCCATAATACCCCACCCCTCTCATCCGTTCGCTTTCCCACATGGGGACACCCCACATCAAGATTGATTAATTTATTAGTTGATGTCTTATATCAAGCTAACATATTACTCCATGGATAATTGCAAGATATGGTCTTTAAGTATATATGAAGGATCACTTATCTTTCATTTCAACAAACAACAAAAAAAAAAAAATTATTACACCCCTCTCCCGCACTTAACACTCTCGGCCGAAGACATAGGCACCACCACCACCACTTTGCCATTTTGATCTTGCCATTTTATTTACATACAAAGGAGAAGGGTCACGCTTAAGGAGGCTCGGTGCTTACGGATTGCCAAGGACCTCTTCACAACGCTTTTAACCACTCGTTTTTCGACTAGTTTCTTCCCTAGCCTCGAGCTAGTAGTAAGTGACTCTAAACGCCTTTTTGTTCATATCTAAAGTGGTTAATAAGAATTTTGTCGGTTGAAATTTATGAACATGTTAGAACAAAATTTTAAAGTCTACTAAATAATATAAACAAAGTGGTTAATAGATGAATATTGGTGTAAAACTTATAAAACTTGTTTTGTTATGATTATTTAGTGTTGTTTTATGCTAGTGTTAGTTCGGATCGTCATCTAACCCGACTAAGTCATGTTCATGGAACATGACCTAGTGTATGTTTTAGTGTGAAAAGTGGTTAGATGAAGAACACTACTACTTATAACCATGAACTTGTGTAAAAACAATTTTCTTACAAAATGGAGTTCTAAACTAGTAGATCTACGGATCTACAAGTGGTATTTTCAAAGGACCAAGTGTCAAAAGAAATCATATTTTTAAAGCTGGATCTTTCCAAAACAAAGGTAATTTTTGTAAACACACAAGTGTGTAGACACTTGTGTGACAAAAAGTTTTAACAAAAGAATTACTTTTGAAATTTTTGACTAGAAGATGTACAAATGCATTTTCTATAAAAATAAGATTTTCGAGAAACCGATTCCATTTATAAAAATAGAAAGATCTATTAAAAATAATGGGAAGTTACTACACACTTTTACACAACCCACAAGTTCATACGTTTGTGATATTTTTGAACTAGTATGATGTTGGAATATTGTTTGTTATTGATGTTGGGAACATTGTTGATTTGAAATTTTAAAAGAAAATGATATGCTGGTAAGCGTGGCCACCTCTAGTTACAGAGGAAACTCTGGCGAAATTTTCCAAAAATCTAACACTTGTAAATATTTTTTTTATCACAAGTGTTACGGATATATTTTTAACTTGTTTTCCCAAATAACTTTCGCCACGATTTTTATTACGAAACTTCCAAGTGTCGGAGGTGGGATTTTCACAAAATAAAACATGCTAAAAAATATATTTAGTATATATTTTCCATAACAACGCTTGTGAAATTTTTATGATTATTTTGTGAACTACGTAAATATTATTTTTTTTAGGGTAAAAATAATATTACTAAATATTAACGGCTCCAAAATAATTCGAACGCCCTCTCAATAAATATTTAAGTTACAACGGTATTATTAATACCACCCGATCTTTATCCGTAACTTACGTATTTTCAGAAAATACTCTTAAACGCGTATTTTGACAAAAGTATTATTTTGGAAAATTAGATGGAATAAAATATAATATTTTTGGGAAGAATATTTATGTTTTGGGAATAAAGTATTTTAGACAAATGAAATAAAATATATTTGATTAAGTGAGACTTAATAATATATTTCGAAGTTATACGAAAGCACATGTATTAAATCCCCCATCCTTGGGAAGGAATATATTTACAAAATAATTACAAAGTGCAAACACGAAATAGTTGCCTAACTATTTCCCAAAGACATTAAACCTTAAACTAAGGCACGGCCGTCCGTCTAATAGAAGTTAGTACGTGTAGGTCGTCGCACAGCAGATTTTTCTGGGAGATACTTTTTAGAGACGCACTTCGGTGAGTTCATGTCCCCCTTTTCTCTTAACTGTTTTCAGTTTTCTAAACTGCGGGGGTGAAATACATGTTACTATGATTACGAGTACTTTTTATACACGGTATGATTAGCTAAGGAACTTACTACTAGATCACGTGAATGGATAGGCTATTATCGTAAGACCATTAATCCTTGTATAAGGACCGAGAGGCATGAGTGATAGATCTATCGGGTGTTGCGAGCCCCACACATGGGCCAGCGTATGGCTGCATGTGGTGACTATGTCGTTTCGCCGGAAGGACCGGTATGAAATCCGCGTTACAGGTTTGAGTGCTTCCTAGGCCATGTCACATATTAATGTATTAGCTACACATTAATCGATCTCTTTTTCCTTACTGCTACATACCAAGAACATACATTTATACGGGTACATTTTTTTTAACGATTTATACATACCCACTTACACATGAACTCGCTCAACATTTTTGTTGATTTTTCCAACTTACATGTATTTCAGGGAACTAAGGATCTGGCACGGTATGCTACGTTTTCACGCTGCGTAGAGTTATGGGATCATCCGAGTTTAGGGGTTGTGGCTTTTACCTGGACGAGTCACAGTTCTTAAACTACGGCTATTTTAAGATTGTGGTGGTGTCTTTCAAACAATGTTTTTATGTTATTAGGTTGTAATTTCCGTTGCATGTGTCAACGCCTTAAGACAATGTTGTGGTATTTTACTTTTCAAACTTAAATCAATGGATGATCTGCATGGTTTTATTTTCATATAGCTTTGTTGTGATTAAGCTATGGTATTAAGAAGTCACACCAAATAAACCCACGCTTCCGCAAAGCCAGGGTGTGACAGCTTGGTATCAGAGCTCTGATCATAGCGAACTAGGATTCCTTCTCGAGTCTAGACTATGATCACTAGGGCTCTCACGAAATCATTTTTACACTGCATACCACTTAAGTCCAGATCCAAAACTTTTTACAAACAAATGTTGAGCACATTTATTTATTATTTATAGGCTCAGTCTGGGAGGCTGAGGCTCGGTCTGGAAGACCGAGGCTCGGTCTAGGAGACCGAGGTAGTTGGCTAGTGGGACTAGGAAGAGCAGTCTGAGAGGCTGGGAGAATTGGCTAGTGAGACTAGGAAGAGCAGTCTGAGAGGCTGGGAGAATTGGCTAGTGGGACTAGGAAGAGCAGTCTGAGAGGCTGGGAGGCTAGTAGGACTAGGAAGATCAGTCTGGGAGGCTGGGAGGCTAGTGGGACTAGGAGAATTATTTGATTGCTTACTTGGTGACTAATATGTTTATATGATTATATGATTGATTATTGTACGTATGTGTGTTTGTGTTACAAAAAGTCATGCCTTCATCAGATACTGGAGAGTCGGACACTACAGATCCCATGGCCATAGTATCAGGCGACATAGTTTCATCGGTGCACAAGGTGTACATTTCCGATACTACCAGCACAGACGATGACGACTTTCAGCCCTTTGCGTTGCCTGATGTCGTAGCAGAGCCTGCTGATGGCCATCTTGTTGGGGATTTGCCACTCGCGGTGATCCCTGCTCCTGTGCCCCTTGCCGCTTATCCCATCGTTCATATGCCCCCCGACGTTGTCTCTGACACGATGTCGAACTATTAGAGGAGGACCCACTTGAAGGCGAGGCCTTATTGCTGCTGGTGGTAGCCTACTGCTTGCTGACGCTCCTGTAGAGGAGGCTCATGCTCATTCACCTGTCCCAAGTTTATTTGAGTCTGTGGCGTCCGCATCTTCGCATATACAGGGAGTGCAGCACCACTCACACGACGCCGACCCTGATATGGCGTCATCAGCTGCACCAGTTCCCGTACAAAGCTTTGAGTTTGATCACGATATTGAGGACGATTCTGTTTTTCCACCTGGTTTTGATCCAGACCATGACATTGAGTTCATACACCTAGACCAGCCCTTGGAGGATTCTGTAGTCCCTGTCGACCCTATGTTTGTTGAACCAGCTGATTTTGAGATGGAGTTTGTTGATCCGGAGCCGGCTGTGGCCCCTGAGCCAGGCGTTGCTCCTGACCCCGCATTGGAGCATGACCCTGTCCATGCCAATGCACCTGCTGTTGCTCCTTGATTGATCATCTGCTTGGACGAGAGAAAATTGGGGTAACTGTGCAAGACAATTTATTATTACGGCACGTAATAACGACTTGTAGTGCACAGAAATCCTGGTGGACTTTGCGGGTCAAGCTAATGAAAACCAATGTAGCAGGAAATAACTAAAACACGAATGACCAAGGCGATGTAGCCTCGAGTTCATTTTATTACAAGCAATAAGCCAAATTGGCAAGCCTATGTGAAGGCTCAGAAATTTATTTCCCCACTCATACCATGAGTATATTTACGTGTAAAATTGGGTGATTACATGATGGCTTATGGTGCTGTGTATCTCATAGACAATTGAAATGTTGTCTAGCCCGCTTCATACCACTTCGACAGAAGGGAACGCCACCCAGACGTGTCACAGACACCAGTACACTGCCAAGGACAGAGGCTGAGCTGCAAGAACGCATCTCACAGGCAAATGCACGACATGAAGCCCTCCGCTCTAAGCACAACGATGGCATTACTGGAAATAACCCTCCAACTGGCTGCACCTATAAGCAGTTCCTGAACTGCAAGCCTTTGAACCTTGATGGAATAGGAGGCGCCGTTGCATTAGTTCGTTGGTCCGAAAAGATTGACTCCATTCTAAGAATGAGTAACGGTTCGCCCCAACAGTGTGTTACCTGTACCTCGGGGTTATTTCTAGATGACACACTCTCATGATGGAACCTTCAGGTTCAGACCCTTGGCACAGATGCTGCTTATGCACTGAGCTGGGACGAGCTCAAAGGA
Source organism: Helianthus tuberosus (assembly GCA_030545235.1). NCBI lineage: Eukaryota > Viridiplantae > Streptophyta > Magnoliopsida > Asterales > Asteraceae > Helianthus > Helianthus tuberosus. The sequence continues at coordinate 54,605,978 of CM060429.1, read as the reverse complement.
ATGATGGAGAAGAAATACAATTCTAGGGCTGGAATCAAGAAGCTTGAGGTGGAGTTCTGGAATTGAAAATGGACGGACCAGAGATTCCTGAATACGTCTAGCAATCTCACGACTTGTCTAGGGTCGTCCCCTACTCAGTCAAACCGGAGTTCAAAAGGATTGAACGATTCATTTGGAGACTTGCACCCCAGATCAGGGGTATGGTTACTACCTCGAAGCCCTCAATCATTACAGAGGCTATCGATAAGGGTGATTTATTTATAACATGAGATGTTATGTGTTGATATTACATACGTACACTTTACTTACTATCACCTGACCAACGTGAACCATCTTTTAGAAGATGCCACCAAAACGCGATTCGCGCATGCCTGCCAACGAGGCAGGACTTCAACAAATCATCGCTGCCGCCATTGCACAGTACGCAGCCTCACAAGGAGGAACTAGCGGAAGTAATCCTAACAATAACGGCAATAACAATCCACCACATGGGTGCACTTACAAGCAGTTCCTAGACTGCAAGCCCGTAAACTTCCCCGGCACTGTAGGTGCTGTTGCTTTTGTAAGATGGGCCGAGAAAACAGACTATGTTCTCCGAATGAGCAAGTGCGCTCCAGACCAGCAAGTTACCTACATTTCTGGGCTATTCTTGGACGGAGCCCTGTCCTGGTGGAACTTACAAATGCAAACTCTTGGTGAAGCCGCTGCTTACGCATTGACCTGGACTGAGTTAAAGGAGTTGATGAGAAAGAAGTATTGTTCTCGTGATGAGACACAAAGGTTGGAGACTGAGTTTTGGCATTTGAGGATGGACGGTCCCAAAATTGCGGAATATATTCAGAGGTCCCACGACTTATCTCATGTGGTACCTTATATGGTTACACCGGAATTCAAGCGAATTGAGCGCTTCATTTGGGGTTTAGCTCCTCAAATCATAAGTATGGTGACCTCTTCAAAGCCGGCAACAATCACTGAGGCAATTGATCTAAGCGTAGCTTTTACTGAGGAGGCTATCCGCCTAAACAAGTTTTCCGATGTTGAGCAAAAGAAGAAAGGGACTCACGTCGAGTCATCCGGAGGTAACAAACGAAAGTTCTCGAACCTTAAGCAAGGCATTAGTGGTGTTGTTAAGAAAGGAGAGCCAAACGCGCCAGCTCAGGTTACAGCTGGTGGTGGAAGGAAAGGAAAGGGATATATGGGCACCCATCCCAAGTGCAACACCTGCCAGCGTCACCATTCTGGCCGATGTGGTTTGAAGGGATGTGAAGCGTGTGGGAAACCTGGCCACTTGAAGGATTCTTGTTGGGCCACTGTTGGTCAGGGAGGCCAAGGAGGATTTGGAAACAGAAACAATAACCGGGGTGGAATTGGAAATCGCCCACAAGGAAACAATGGAGGTAATGGGAATCGAGGCAACAATGCGAATCAAGCAGGTGCTGTGAATCATAACCAAAGGAATAACCAAGCTGGAAATGGAGGTGGAAACGGGAAAAGACTTGGATGCTTTAACTGCGGTGATATCGGGCACTTTAAGAGGATCTGCCCAGAGTTGAACCAAGCCCGTGGAAGAGTGTTCCATATCGAAGCGAGGGAAGCGCGCCAGGACCCCAATGTCGTTACTGGTACGTTCCCTGTAAACCAACGCTATGCATCCGTTTTATTTGATACTGGTGCCGACTATAGCTTCGTATCATTAGAATTTAAGAATATGCTTGGTTTAGCTGCTAGTAAGTTAGATATTCCCTACTCAATCGAATTGGCTAATGGGAAGTTAGTAGAAGCCAATGAAGTGATCAGAGGTTATGCAATCGAGTTGGGAGAACGTGAGTTTACTTTGGATCTACTACCAGTCCAGCTGGGGAGCTTTGACGTGGTAGTAGGAATGGATTGGTTATCAAGCAACAAGGCAGAAGTTGTTTGTCACGAAAAGGTCGTTCGTATCCCGACCGAAGATGGCGAAACAATTGTGGTACATGGCGAAAAGCGCGATACGCCGTTAAGAATTATCAGTTGCCTGAAAGCTCGTAAGTGTTTACAAAAGAGATGTGCTGCCTTCCTGGCACACATCGTGGATAAGAAAGCTGCTGAGCCGAAAATCGAAGACATCTCTATCGTGAGGGAATATCCTGAAGTCTTTCCTAAGGACTTTCCAGGATTGCCACCCCAAAGGCAAGTGGAATTTCACATTGACTTAGTTCCAGGCGCCGCGCCTGTAGCTAGGGCACCTTATAGACTTGCACCGTCAGAGATGCAGGAATTGTCGACACAACTTCAAGAGTTGCTAGACAAAGGATTCATCAGACTAAGCTTCTCACCTTGGGGAGCTCCGGTCCTGTTTGTCAAGAAAAAGGACGGTAGTTTTCGTATGTACATCGACTACCAGGAGTTGAATAAGCTGACGATCAAGAATAGATACCCTCTGCCAAGAATCGATGATTTATTCGATCAACTCCAAGGCTCAAGCTTTTATTCAAAGATCGATCTTCGATCTGGATACCATCAGCTAAGGATACAAGAGGAGAGTATCCCGAAAACAGCCTTCAGAACTCGTTATGGACATTACGAGTTCCTAGTTATGCCGTTTGGGTTGACAAACGCGCCTGCTGTTTTTATGGACCTAATGAACCGAGTCTGCAAACCGTATCTCGATAAGTTCGTGATTGTATTCATCGACGATATTTTGATTTATTCAAAGATAAAGGCTGAATACGAACAGCACTTAAGAGCTATTTTGGAGTTGCTGAAAAAGGAACAGTTATACGCCAAGTTCTCCAAGCGCGAGTTTTGGCTACGCGAAGTCCAGTTTCTTGGACACGTGGTTAATGGAAATGGAATCCATGTTGATCCCACAAAGATCGAGTCGATAAAGAGCTGGGAGACTCCAAAGACGCCGATCGAGATTCGCTAGTTCTTAGGTTTGGCTGGCTATTATCGAAGATTCATTGAGGATTTTTCTAAAATCACTCAACCCCTTACCGCGCTCACGCAGAAGGATAAGAAGTTTGATTGGGGAATCAAACAGGAAGAAACATTCCAGTTACTGAAAGACAAACTTTGTGATGCGCCGATCTTAGCACTACCAGAGGGTACAGATGATTTCGTGGTATACTGTGACGCCTCACATCAAGGATTGGGTTGCGTGTTGATGCAACGCCAGAAGGTCATAGCTTACGCATCACGTCAGTTGAAAGTACATGAAAAGAACTATACCACGCATGATTTGGAGCTAGGCGCAGTGATATTTGCTTTAAAGATCTGGAGACACTACCTATATGGTACGAAATGTACAATTTTTACAGATCATAAGAGCCTACAACACATATTCAACCAGAAGGAGTTGAATATGAGACAAAGACGATGGGTTGAGTTGTTAAAGGATTACGATTACGAGATAAAGTATCATCCAGGGAAGGCGAATATGGTTGTCGACGCCCTAAGTTGAAAAGAGAGGATCAAGCCCATAAGGGTTAGGGCTTTAGAAATGATTATCCAAACCGATCTTTCCTTGCGCATTCGTGCTGCGCAGGAAGAAGCTCTTAGGGAAAGAAATCTTGAAGAAGAATATCTCCGTGGGATGGAGAAGCTATTGGTGCCAAACGAGGAAGGAACGTTATGTTTGAGAAAAGGATTTGGGTTCCTCTGTTTGGTGGTTTAAGGAAAGTTGTTTTTAATGAAGCTCACAAATCACGGTACTCTATCCATCCAGGAGCGGATAAGATGTACCAAGATCTCAAGGCTTACTATTGGTGGCCTAGGATGAAGGGCGATGTTGCTGTTTATGTGAGCAAGTGTCTAACGTGTGCTAAGGTGAAAGCGGAATACCAGAAGCCTTCAGGACTTCTGCAACAACCTGAGATTCCCAAATGGAAATGGGAACAAATCTCCATGGATTTTATTACAAAGTTGCCAAGAACGCCAAGAGGCCATGACGCTATTTGGGTAACAGTGGACAGATTAACGAAGTCAGCGCACTTCTTACCTATCAGGGAGAAGGATAATACGAGCAAGTTGGCTGACATATACATGAGAGAGATCGTCGCACGTCATGGAGTGCCTCTCTCGATCATCTCTGATAGAGACGGAAGGTTTGTGTCAAGGATATGGCAATCCTTCCAAGAAGCTTTTGGCTCACAATTAAATCTGAGCACTGCATTTCACCCTCAGACCGACGGTCAAAGCGAGCGGACTATTCAGACCTTGGAAGATATGCTAAGAGCATGTGTTATGGATTTGGGCGATAGCTGGGATAAGCATTTGCCACTGGTCGAATTTTCATACAACAACAGCTACCACACCAGTATTGGAGCCGCGCCATTTGAAGCTCTTTACGGACGCAAGTGTCGATCACCCCTATGCTGGGCTGACGCAGGTGATAGGCAGCTTGTTGGTCCCGAAATCGTCCAAGAGACGACAGACAAGATTGCGCAGATTCGAAAACGCATCGAAGCAGCTCGCGAAAGACAGAAAGCCTATGCAGATCCAAACCGGAAACATTTGGAATTCCAAGTTGGAGATATGGTTTTATTGAAAGTTTCACCCTGGAAGGGTGTGGCACGCTTCGGAAAGCGTGGGAAGTTGAATCCGCGTTACATTGGCCCTTTCAGAATTTTGGAAAGAATAGGACTAGTAGCATACAAGCTGGACTTACCTGCCGAGCTGAATGGAGTTCACGATACATTTCATGTATCCAACCTGAAGAAAAGTCCAACTCAAGATACCATTGCCATTCCCACCGACGAGATTCATGTTGACGACACGCTCCATTTCGTTGAAGAACCTGTTGAGGTTACGGATTGGAAAGTAAACAAGACCCGCTGGAGCAGTGTCAAGCTCGTCAAGGTTCGCTGGAATGCGAGACATGGTCCTGAATTCACGTTGGAACGTGAGGATCGGATGAAAGAGAAGTACCCCCATTTATTTCCTGAGAACCCTGCATCTAGTAGCTGAACTTAAATTTCGGGACGAAATTTCTTTAACGGGGGGAGAATGTGACAACCCTCACCAAACCAGGTATCCGTACGAATTAATTAATATTTAATTACTGCTTAACTACGGTACTTGCTTACAACTGTGATTAAACTGCTTACTGATTTCTGATACATACATACTCATGCATCACATTTTATACTGTCACTCTATTATTTTTACACAAACATCAGTGACAACCTTGATGCACAAAAAAAAAAAAAAAAAGCACAGTGAGCACACTATACTGGATACCCATTAAACATGCTGATATAACCAGCATCAGACAGACACTGTCTCTAAGGCCAGTATGAGCCGGGAATAGTTTACTACACTAGTAGGGAGTGTAGGGAGGTGAGGATTGTAGAACTGCGTCACTAGGTGATAATTATAGTGACCGGATGTGCCTAAAACGTACTTTGAGTACAAAAATTCTGCACTTTAAATAAAAATTCAGCATTTAGCTAACTAGTAAAGTGCCATAACATGAGAAAAATATTACTAGACACTTTCCAAAGTGTCGGGGATAAACTGTGTCACTAAAAATATTATTATCGACACTTTAAATATTTATTTAGCACATTAACGGATTAATATCCAACCGTGCAACCGGACTTAACCCGGGACATAAAAATATTGTCATGGACATTGTTTTTCTTTTTCTGAGCTAGTTAGGGTCCCCGAGTACCCTAACACCCGTTATAATTCACTACACAATATACACTAACTAACCTTCTAACTTAACTTAACTTAACTAGACTTAAACTATCTAGTTGGAAATTCACCCATAATACCCCACCCCTCTCATCCGTTCGGTTTCCCACATGGGGACACCCCACATCAAGATTGATTAATTTATTAGTTGATGTCTTATATCAAGCTAACATATTACTCCATGGATAATTGCAAGATATGGTCTTTAAGTATATATGAAGGATCACTTATCTTTCATTTCAACAAACAACAAAAAAAAAAAAAATTATTACACCCCTCTCCCGCACTTAACACTCTCGGCCGAAGACATAGGCACCACCACCACCACTTTGCCATTTTGATCTTGCCATTTTATTTACATACAAAGGAGAAGGGTCACGCTTAAGGAGGCTCGGTGCTTACGGATTGCCAAGGACCTCTTCACAACGCTTTTAACCACTCGTTTTTCGACTCGTTTCTTCCCTAGCCTCGAGCTAGTAGTAAGTGACTCTAAACGCCTTTTTGTTCATATCTAAAGTGGTTAATAAGAATTTTGTCGGTTGAAATTTATGAACATGTTAGAACAAAATTTTAAAGTCTACTAAATAATATAAACAAAGTGGTTAATAGATGAATATTGGTGTAAAACTTATAAAACTTGTTTTGTTATGATTATTTAGTGTTGTTTTATGCTAGTGTTAGTTCGGATCGTCATCTAACCCGACTAAGTCATGTTCATGGAACATGACCTAGTGTATGTTTTAGTGTGAAAAGTGGTTAGATGAAGAACACTACTACTTATAACCATGAACTTGTGTAAAAACAATTTTCTTACAAAATGGAGTTCTAAACTAGTAGATCTACGGATCTACAAGTGGTATTTTCAAAGGACCAAGTGTCAAAAGAAATCATATTTTTAAAGCTGGATCTTTCCAAAACAAAGGTAATTTTTGTAAACACACAAGTGTGTAGACACTTGTGTGACAAAAAGTTTTAACAAAAGAATTACTTTTGAAATTTTTGACTAGAAGATGTACAAATGCATTTTCTATAAAAATAAGATTTTCGAGAAACCGATTCCATTTATAAAAATAGAAAGATCTATTAAAAATAATGGGAAGTTACTACACACTTTTACACAACCCACAAGTTCATACGTTTGTGATATTTTTGAACTAGTATGATGTTGGAATATTGTTTGTTATTGATGTTGGGAACATTGTTGATTTGAAATTTTAAAAGAAAATGATACGCTGGTAAGCGTGGCCACCTCTAGTTACAGAGGAAACTCTGGCGAAATTTTCCAAAAATCTAACACTTGTAAATATTTTTTTTATCACAAGTGTTACGGATATATTTTTAACTTGTTTTCCCAAATAACTTTCGCCACGATTTTTATTACGAAACTTCCAAGTGTCGGAGGTGGGATTTTCACAAAATAAAACATGCTAAAATATATATTTAGTATATATTTTCCATAACAACGTTTGTGAAATTTTTATGATTATTTTGTGAACTACGTAAATATTATTTTTTTTAGGGTAAAAATAATATTACTAAATATTAACGGCTCCAAAATAATTCGAACGCCCTCTCAATAAATATTTAAGTTACAACGGTATTATTAATACCACCCGATCTTTATCCGTAACTTACGTATTTTCAGAAAATACTCTTAAACGCGTATTTTGACAAAAGTATTATTTTGGAAAATTAGATGGAATAAAATATAATATTTTTGGGAAGAATATTTATGTTTTGGGAATAAAGTATTTTAGACAAATGAAATAAAATATATTTGATTAAGTGAGACTTAATAATATATTTCGAAGTTATACGAAAGCACATGTATTAAATCCCCCATCCTTGGGAAGGAATATATTTACAAAATAATTACGAAGTGCAAACACGAAATAGTTGCCTAACTATTTCCCAAAGACATTAAACCTTAAACTAAGGCACGGCCGTCCGTCTAATAGAAGTTAGTACGTGTAGGTCGTCGCACAGCAGATTTTTCTGGGAGATACTTTTTAGAGACGCACTTCGGTGAGTTCATGTCCCCCTTTTCTCTTAACTGTTTTCAGTTTTCTAAACTGCGGGGGTGAAATACATGTTACTATGATTACGAGTACTTTTTATACACGGTATGATTAGCTAAGGAACTTATTACTAGATCACGTGAATGGATAGGCTATTATCGTAAGACCATTAATCCTTGTATAAGGACCGAGAGGCATGAGTGATAGATCTATCGGGTGTTGCGAGCCCCACACATGGGCCAGCGTATGGCTGCATGTGGTGACTATGTCGTTTCGCCGGAAGGACCGGTATGAAATCCGCGTTACAGGTTTGAGTGCTTCCTAGGCCATGTCACATATTAATGTATTAGCTACACATTAATCGATCTCTTTTTCCTTACTGCTACATACCAAGAACATACATTTATACGGGTACATTTTTTTTAACGATTTATACATACCCACTTACACATGAACTCGCTCAACATTTTTGTTGATTTTTCCAACTTACATGTATTTCAGGGAACTAAGGATCTGGCACGGTATGCTACGTTTTCACGCTGCGTAGAGTTATGGGATCATCCGAGTTTAGGGGTTGTGGCTTTTACCTGGACGAGTCACAGTTCTTAAACTACGGCTATTTTAAGATTGTGGTGGTGTCTTTCAAACAATGTTTTTATGTTATTAGGTTGTAATTTCCGTTGCATGTGTCAACGCCTTAAGACAATGTTGTGGTATTTTACTTTTCAAACTTAAATCAATGGATGATCTGCATGGTTTTATTTTCATATAGCTTTGTTGTGATTAAGCTATGGTATTAAGAAGTCACACCAAATAAACCCACGCTTCCGCAAAGCCAGGGTGTGACAGCTTGGTATCAGAGCTCTGATCATAGCGAACTAGGATTCCTTCTCGAGTCTAGACTATGATCACTAGGGCTCTCACGAAAACATTTTTACACTGCATACCACTTAAGTCCAGATCCAAAACTTTTTACAAACAAATGTTGAGCACATTTATTTATTATTTATAGGCTCAGTCTGGGAGGCTGAGGCTCGGTCTGGAAGACCGAGGCTCGGTCTAGGAGACCGAGGTAGTTGGCTAGTGGGACTAGGAAGAGCAGTCTGAGAGGCTGGGAGAATTGGCTAGTGAGACTAGGAAGAGCAGTCTGAGAGGCTGGGAGAATTGGCTAGTGGGACTAGGAAGAGCAGTCTGAGAGGCTGGGAGGCTAGTGGGACTAGGAAGATCAGTCTGGGAGGCTGGGAGGCTAGTGGGACTAGGAGAATTATTTGATTGCTTACTTGGTGACTAATATGTTTATATGATTATATGATTGATTATTGTACGTATGTGTGTTTGTGTTACAAAAAGTCATGCCTTCATCAGATACTGGAGAGTCGGACACTACAGATCCCATGGCCATAGTATCAGGCGACATAGTTTCATCGGTGCACAAGGTGTACATTTCCGATACTACCAGCACAGACGATGACGACTTTCAGCCCTTTGCGTTGCCTGATGTCGTAGCAGAGCCTGCTGATGGCCATCTTGTTTGGGATTTGCCACTCGCGGTGATCCCTGCTCCTGTGCCCCTTGCCGCTTATCCCATCGTTCATATGCCCCCCGACGTTGTCTCTGACACGATGTCGAACTATTAGAGGAGGACCCACTTGAAGGCGAGGCCTTATTGCTGCTGGTGGTAGCCTACTGCTTGCTGACGCTCCTGTAGAGGAGGCTCATGCTCATTCACCTGTCCCAAGTTTATTTGAGTCTGTGGCGTCCGCATCTTCGCATATACAGGGAGTGCAGCACCACTCACACGACGCCGACCCTGATATGGCGTCATCAGCTGCACCAGTTCCCGTACATAGCTTTGAGTTTGATCACGATATTGAGGACGATTCTGTTTTTCCACCTGGTTTTGATCCAGACCATGACATTGAGTTCATACACCTAGACCAGCCCTTGGAGGATTCTGTAGTCCCTGTCGACCCTATGTTTGTTGAACCAGCTGATTTTGAGATGGAGTTTGTTGATCCGGAGCCGGCTGTGGCCCCTGAGCCAGGCGTTGCTCCTGACCCCGCATTGGAGCATGACCCTGTCCATGCCAATGCACCTGCTGTTGCTCCTTGATTGATCATCTGCTTGGACGAGAGAAAATTGGGGTAACTGTGCAAGACAATTTATTATTACGGCACGTAATAACGACTTGTAGTGCACAGAAATCCTGGTGGACTCTGCGGGTCAAGCTAATGAAAACCAATGTAGCAGGAAATAACTAAAACACGAATGACCAAGGCGATGTAGCCTCGAGTTCATTTTATTACAAGCAATAAGCCAAATTGGCAAGCCTATGTGAAGGCTCAGAAATTTATTTCCCCACTCATACCATGAGTATATTTACGTGTAAAATTGGGTGATTACATGATGGCTTATGGTGCTGTGTATCTCATAGACAATTGAAATGTTGTCTAGCCCGCTTCATACCACTTCGACGGAAGGGAACGCCACCCAGACGTGTCACAGACACCAGTACACTGCCAAGGACAGAGGCTGAGCTGCAAGAATGCATCTCATAGGCAAATGCACGACATGAAGCCCTCCGCTCTAAGCACAACGATGGCATTACTGGAAATAACCCTCCAACTGGCTGCACCTATAAGCAGTTCCTGAACTGCAAGCCTTTGAACCTTGACGGAATAGGAGGCGCCGTTGCATTAGTTCGTTGGTCCGAAAAGATTGACTCCATTCTAAGAATGAGTAACGGTTCGCCCCAACAGAGTGTTACCTGTACCTCGGGGTTATTTCTAGATGACACACTCTCATGATGGAACCTTCAGGTTCAGACCCTTGGCACAGATGCTGCTTATGCACTGAGCTGGGACGAGCTCAAAGGAATGATGGAGAAGAAATACAATTCTAGGGCTGGAATCAAGAAGCTTGAGGTGGAGTTCTGGAATTGAAAATGGACGGACCAGAGATTCCTGAATACGTCTAGCAATCTCACGACTTGTCTAGGGTCGTCCCCTACTCAGTCAAACCGGAGTTCAAAAGGATTGAACGATTCATTTGGAGACTTGCACCCCAGATCAGGGGTATGGTTACTACCTCGAAGCCCTCAATCATTACAGAGGCTATCGATAAGGGTGATTTATTTATAACATGAGATGTTATGTGTTGATATTACATACGTACACTTTACTTACTATCACCTGACCAACGTGAACCATCTTTTAGAAGATGCCACCAAAACGCGATTCGCGCATGCCTGCCAACGAGGCAGGACTTCAACAAATCATCGCTGCCGCCATTGCACAGTACGCAGCCTCACAAGTTCACTATAACCAATGGCTCTGATACCAATCTGTCACACCCCCAAAATCCACCATGCGGAGTATCACCGCTTGGAGGCGTGACATGACCAGGATCGAGCCACCAATCATATTGAACAACTCAATTAAGTAAATAAAACCAAACATAATACGATTGGTGACCAAAGCTAGTTAACCTTGCTTGGTTTAAACAGCGGAAGCATAAACGTGAGTTCAAAAGCATAAGTCCATAAGTTAAAGTTTTAAACGCAAGTTTAGTAAGTTCATAATGTTTTAAATATTAAACACTGGACATAACCGTCCGTACACCACAACGACTCCTTCCTCGTGCAAGCTCCGAGTGTTTAGCGACCTGTAAGGCATGTAACAACTAGTCAACAACAAAGTTGAGTGAGTTCACGTTTGGTTGTTTGGTTTTAAGTTGTTTCTGAAAAACGTGGTTTGACTTTCGTTGGCTTATTTGCCGTGGGGGTTACCCCGAAGTTGAAAGTATGTTTAACCATTTCCTTTTCTTTACCCAAACCGTATCCATAATCAGTGGGGGCGTTCCCCGTTTGAACTACTAGACGGTATGATATCGACTGCTACGCAAATAAGTTGTGCCCTATATCAGTGTCTATCATCACTGACAATCTGCCATAGTCCATTAGTACACGCCCGTCCTACCGGCACGGTGTGAGGTTTGTTAAACCTAATAGCACTATTAACTAATGACCCGCTCGCCATTGGCCTCGGCGATTAAGTCGATATAAATTGAGGGACTTCATGATAGAGTTTTGTCTAGCTAGTTTTAAGGTTGCTGTCCTGCACCAGGAGGACGAACGTACGTATTCTGCACCAGGAGAATTCGTAGGATTTATAATGGCATCCTATCTATGGAGGATGGCCGTACATATCCTACCCAAGGAGGATATGTAGATTTAGTTTTAAATTCTTTAACCCATTCCCAAACCACCGGGAATCCCATGCCTTGTAGAAAGTGTGAACTCACCTCGGTTTTCTCGGTTAGATTCTCAATATAGCTAACAGTCAAGGTCGGTCAATCACGTCCTAGTATGATTTACCAGTTAGTCATTTAGTGGCTTTCAAATAGAACACAAAGTTCCTACACGTATCTATCACATAACATGCATCACTGTAACGGTTTATGCCCATCTAAGTTTCCCGTCCATTCCCCACTCAAAAACAAACATACGATAATGCACATAACATATATAACATGTCAAATCATTCACAGATAGCATACTCGACATTTAGACACGCAAGTCACAACTTATATCAATTCAGCATTAATACTCAAAACCGGCTGTTTTCGGACATTTTAATAAAATAGTTAAATTATTCCAAATATTCCCAAATTTTTACAGAATGTCATAAACGTTCCATATTTTATTGTGTAAAAATATCGGGGTCCGGTTCATTACCAATATTCTATAAAAATTCGTATTCCGGACTGAACTCAGATTTATGTATTTCTGACCACAGTCTACGGAACAATTTATTAAAACTTCATCGAGTGTCCGATTTACGAAATTCCAGTGGGGTAATTACAAATGCATCGGTTATCATCTACTGTACAAATTTCATGGTCCGATTCATCACAAAACTCAGGTTATGACTGAAAATACGACACCCATTTATTGCTGTCAAAATTCTGCTTTATTTGCTGTTACAAATTAACACTTTAAAAATAGTAAACGAAGTCCAAAAATTACGATTCCGGTGCCATTAAAACCGTATTTCATAATAACATATTTTAGATTCAAAATATCGGTTTTTCGTTGAGTTTAAGACCTGTTTACAGCCAACTGAAGTTGGCTGTAAAAGTTGGACAGATTCTGATTTTTGGTGTTTAACCTTCTAAATCGTGTTCGATCGATTCCGTTAACAAGTTAATTAATCACAACAACATTAACCATCAATATAAAGCATCAAAACATCAGATAATCATCCAATAATCATAATCACACAAGATCTACATGATTTACACTAATATTCATCCATTAACCACCTTGTACATCACTTTAGTAAACTTTTAGACTTTGATCTTATATGTTCGTAATTTTTAACCGACGAAACTCTTATTAACCACTCTAGACAAGATCAAGAAGAGGTTTAGAGTCACTTACTACTAGCTCGAGGCTAGGGAAGAATCTAGACGCAAAAAGAGTGGATAAAAGCAACGAGTAGAGGTCCTTTGAGTTCCGAATGCACCAAGCCTCCTCTTACGTGATCCTTAACACTTGTGTGCACTTGAAATGGCTTGATCAAAAGTCGAAAATGGTTGGGTGTTTGTGGGTGTGTTCGGCCGAAGCCTTTGAGAGAGAGAGAGGGAGTGTTTTTGAGTGGTGAAATGTGATAAAGAGAATGATATGTAAATTCAAGATCTTATAGGCAATTACAAGTTCTTTAACCAAAGGTTTATGTGTCTTCTTGATATTAGACACTAGTGATTAAAATAATCATGTGGAGGACATGAGGTGTCCCTCTTGGGGACGGTTTGGTTAGGGGGGGGGGTCCCTAGTTCAAATCCAACCATCTAGTTAGTTAATAGTTAGGTTAATCTAGGTTAGTTAAGTGATTAACCCGGTTACTAGTGTGTTGTGCTTTACAGTGGATGTTAGGGTATTCAGGGACCCTAACTGGCTCAGAAAAAGATAAACAATGTGAATGGCAATATTTTTAGGTTCCGGGTAAAGTCCGGTTGTTCGGTTCGACACTGTTCCGATAAACTGCTTAATTAACCCGTATAGTGACCTTTTAGTTTCTAACACTTAGGAAAATATAACGGACTATTTAGTGACCTTTCTGTACACTATTAGTATATTAACAAATACGTGTGAGCATAACACAGATATCAGAAAGCAGTTAAGTGATTCCACACAGTCGTCAAGCACATTAATTATTATTAGTAAACTGTACGGTTACATGTAAATTCGAGGGTTGTCACAGTTTTGTTAATGGAATGGCTATCCTAGAGAAATCTTGGATAAACCGTCTATAATATCCTGCCAGTCCAAGAAAACTTCTTATTTCTGTTGGTGATTCAGGGACTTTCCAATTAGTAATTGCCTCGATCTTTGTGGGATCCACATGAATTCCTTCATGATTAACTAAATGTCCAAGGAATTGCACTTCTTGTAACCAAAATTCGCATTTTGAGAATTTAGCATAAAGCTTCTCTTTTCTCAACAATGTCAGAAGTGTATACAAATGCTCTGCATGATCCTCTTTACTCTTAGAGTAAATTAGAATATCATCTATAAAGACAATTATAAATTTATCCAGGTATGGTTTACATATCCTGTTCATCATGTCCATAAATGCGGCTGGGGCATTGGTTAGACCAAATGGCATGACGGTAAATTCATAATAACCATACCTTTTTCTGAAAGCAGTTTTAGGAATGTCCTCTTCCTATACTTTTAGTTGATGATATCACGAACGTAAATCGATCTTAGAAAATAATTGAGCTCCTTGAAGTTGATCGAACAGATCAACGATTCTCGGTAGTGGGTATCGATTTTTGATCGTAACCTTGTTCAATTCTTGGTAATCAATGCATATACGTATCGATTTGTCCTTCTTTTTAACAAATAGTACTGGTTCTCCCCACGATGATGAACTAGGTTGTATGAAACCCTTATCAAGAAGTTCGTCCAATTGTTTCTTCAGTTCTTGCATTTCCGTTGGTGCTAATCGGTATGGTGCCTTGGTAATCGGTGTCGCTCCTGGTATTAGGTGAATTCTAAATTCAACCTCTCTATCTGGTGGTAATCTAGGTAACACTTCTAGAAAAACATCTGAGAATTTAGATATTACATGAATATCTTTTAATTCTTTTCCTTTAGTATTAATGATTACAGAAATCATATATATTAGTCCTCTTTTCCTTTCATAACTTGCAGCTTTCGTCACAGAGATGAATTTTTTTCGTTCTGGTTGGCTTATGTGACACCTGTGCCTCCATGACCATCATATGAATAAAAAACCAATGAAATATTTTTTTTTCATACTTGGGATTTGTATAAATATGTGTATCATTTGCACATATCAATTCTTATTCAATTTCGAGCTTTAAATCGCTTTCTAGAGAGTTATACGCGAACTGAAGTGTAAATGTAATCAGTTTAACGCAACAAACACTCCGGAATAGTGACATAGGCTTGACATACCTTAAATAACCTTTACATAACTTAGAAATAAGTTTTGGAGGGTTTGGTGTGTCAAAAACAAGTTTATTCGATCGTAGGGACTATTTGTGTCAAACTGCGAAACTATGCCGATTTGTATAGAAATAAACATTTCGGAACTTGATCATAAGTTAAACATACCCTATATATCCTTTACATAGCTTAGAAATAGGCTTTGATGGGTTCGGTATGAGAAAATAAACTTATTTGATCAATAGGGACTAAAAGCGTCAAAAAGTGCATAAGTTTGCATTTTAGCTATCACCATGACTCGCCTCAAGGATGAAGCTGACCAAGAGACACCAAAGGAAACAGAAGCCAAGCCTTCACAAAAATCAAAGAAGCGTAAAGCTTCAAAGAATCCCGCAGCGGTTGCACCAAATCAAGCAGGACCTAGCCAAGTGGCAGCACCACCAGCCAAGAAGCCGTACAAAGGAACTGCTCCTTGGTGCAATCAATGCAACCTTCATCATCCGAATCAAATACCCTGTTTCAAATGTACCCACTATGGACGATGGGGACATTTGGTTAACGTGTGACGCTTTGCTATCCAAAACAAAGCTGTTGCAAATTCTGCTGCTGCTCAACCTCCTGCAAGGAAACCTTATGCCGGTATTATACCTATATGCAACAAATGTAATGCACATCACCTAGCTTACCTACAGTGTCGTCTGTGTACATCATGTGGGCGACTCGTTCACCTGGCAAATGTTTGTCGATTCAACCCAAGCCAAGGTGGTCCAAACCAACCCCAAGTCAACCATGCTCAAGCTCATTTTCCACCTGGTACTTGGTACAACTACGGCGAGACGGGTCATTTCAGGAACAAATGCCCAAAGTTTGTCAATGCAAGACCCATGAATGAGCATTTGGCTGATTAGAAGATGCTGCTGCTTTGAAATAATCTAAATCCTATGTTTCTGTTGCTTTTGTTTTTCTTGAACTCTGAAACAATCTGTTTGGTTTATAAATAAATCGTTGTTCACCATTCTGATGTACAAACGTAGTTACATGTGTGTATGGCATACCCCTACGATACCTACACCAAAGAACTATGTTCTTTACAAAACAAACTACTCTTGTAGTTCTCCCATTCATGTGATCGCTCATGATTTCCTTGAAAATTCTAAGTACTCGTTTCATTCTAAGAAACGAAGTACAATCTTAGATGATTACTCAAAGTATCACTTTAAATCCTTGGTTAGATAACTAAGGGTATTTTTTTTCGATCTCATACCCATATCATTACATTCTAGTTTCCATAACAACATACATAGTATATGTTTTTCAAAAACAACCTTCATGATTTCAAAATATTTCATATAGTTTGAAAATATTTTAACACAATATATTTACTTAATCAAGTGCATGATTTCAAAAGCATTATCCATGTTTTCAAAAACTTTATACATAATTTCAAAATTCATCTCGCATGATTTTAAAACATTTTATAAATATATTTACCTAATACACCTACTTTATGATTTCAAAAGTATTATGTAAGGTTTCAAAAACATTAAACACATTTCTAAAAGAACCCCATGCATAGTTTTCGAAAAACATTTTGCTCATATGATTGACTTAACATACGTAGTACTCAACCTCCAAATTTCTGCTTCATATGTCGCCTTGGCATATCTTGCATCTCAACTTCATGAACATTCTACCTCGTGTTTTGACTTAAGCACGTCCAGTGCAAGGTTTCAAAATGTCTCCCGTTATTCAAATTCCAAAAATCCATATGGGATCTTCTTATCTTCACGATTAGATCCTTGTGGATGATTATCGCTCAAATCGGAGTCTTTAATTGGATTCTTTGTATGCTTTAATACATACATTACGATTCAATAAGGACCAAGCCGAATTCCTATTAAGATCTTCCTATCTTCATAGTTAGATTCTTGAAGATGTTTAAAGTACAAATCAAGGTCCATGGATTGGATTCCTGGTGTACTTTAAATACCCGTGTACAAATCGATAACAAATTGATAACAAATTGAAGATCAAGTTAAACAATTATGTGTTTATGTGTTTTCTTTTATGTTGTTTTTGTGTGATCCGAATATTCGTTATCCAAATCCTCGTAGAATCTTCCATATCTGCATATGAGGGATTCATAGTAGGATATCCAAAGGTACTACCTTAAATCCTTAATGGGCTTCTACGTAATAGTTAAGACCCTTGGATTATAAAGTACTATTCCATTATTCAAAAGAGACCCTTTGGGTGGTCTAGTTAAAAAGATTGATTCAAAATTCTGGTTAGGAATGTCATGTGATGATATAGCGGAAAAGACTCCTTGGTGGTCTATTTAAAGAAATCATTTATTGATTTAATTAAAAGGACCCTATGGTGGTCTAGTCACACTCATCACAGGTTTGTTTGTTTGTTCACATTATAAAATGCACTGTGCGGACTATGCAAGGAATTACGTAATTATGGATGCATACATAATTATGAAATTCAATGCACAGAAACCCCAGTAAGATTTATCATGTGTAAGAACCTATAGTGGCAAGAATAACGAAACGTGAACAATGTAATGGAGGTACGGTGGACGAAGCAATGGCGCTTCATATATCTATATAAGTGTCCCTCTTACATTGCAAGTGTAATAACCGATTTCCTAAAATAATATTTATTAAATATAATATAAACTTATCATTATAATACGATTAAATAATGACAATAATAAATTCGTTATCAAATTAGAAACTTTTAAATTTAGAAGCATAACTAAAAATTTAATTTACCTATAAAAAAAGAAAAAGAAAACAAAAATGAATTGTGATAATATTTTTTAGACATATGATTATAGTTCATAAAATGAATAGAATTACTGACGAAAGAGAAAAATGGATAAGAATACAACCAAATCTTAGGGGGCAAGTTTTTGTATTTCTTTCCTCCACGTTAAGGTACACGTGCTTGGTTTTTATCTTCTTGCTTCCACGTAAATGAACACGTGTTGAGGTTTCGGTCGTAGTCTTGCAAGATGGTGAAAACCCGCCCATAAGATCTCAAACATCTATAAAATCCGAGATACCCATTCTCTTTCTAAGGCACCAAAATCTGATCATCTACGATATTAAAAGCTCCATTCGATTTTGATGAGTTTCGTCACCTTTGATCATTACGACACCACCAGTACCACCACCATAAATCTTACTTGACCGACCGCCGTGTGACACCTGTGCCAATGCGACCATCAAAAAAATGCCAAATTAATGAAATATTGTGTTTCATACTTGGGATTTGTAAAAATATGTGTATTATTTGCACATATCAGTTCTTGTTCAATTTCGAGCTTTAAATCGCTTTCTGGAAGGTAATACGTGATCTGATGCGTAAATATAACCAGTTTAATACAACAAACACTCCGGAACAGTGACATAGGCTTAACATACCTTAAATAACCTTTACATAACTTATAAATAAGTTTTGGAAGGTTTGGTGTGGCGAAATCAAGTTTATTCGCTTACAGGGACTAATTTCGACAAACTGCGAAAGTATGCCGATTTGTATGGTAACGAACATTCCAGAACTTGATCATAAGTTAAATATGCCCTAAATATCCTTCACATAGCTTAGAAATAGGCTTTGAGGTGTTTGGTGCACAAAAATAAACTTTCTTGATCAATAGGGACTAAAAGCGTCAAAAAGTGCATAAGTTTGCATTTTCGCGCATATCTTACGTTCTGAATATATCCGGACTCCTAAAAATTTATGTAATCATTAAAATATTTTATTTTAGTGATTGGCATGATAAAATTCCGTTCGTCGCTTAATTTGGATCGTTTTTGCATTCGTTACGACTTCCGTCGTAATTAACCGAACAACGCAACCGTACTACCAAACAAACCGACATCCGAGATTTTTTCAAGCATATTTCATGTTCCCTATGATTTAACATCATTGTGGAGCTTGGAAATGGGCTTGACGGGTGTTAGAAGTGCCAAAACGCGACGAAACAAGGTGCAGGGGTTAAATTGTAATTATCTGAAAGTTGCTGGTCTGTATACCGCCCTTACGGACCATATGGGTGACCTCTTGCAGTCCGTATGAGTTGCCCAGATCAGCAGATTCATTGAATCTGCAATACAGCCTATTCCCATGGGTTTTAACCACTGATTTTGCACTCTATGGACTGGTTTTGAGTACCCCTTGTGTTGCAAAACCTTGTGCCCAAGTGTAAGGCTTAGATTGAAGATCAAAGTTCGAGAAACGATCCTAACGGTTGTGATTTCCTATAAATAGCTGTTGGGATTTTCACATGTTTATCAAAGTATTTTATCCATATAAAATAAAAACGCAGCGGAAATAATAATTTAAAACATGTTACTTACATGATATAAAACCCATTTTATATGAAAAAAACCAATCCCCGGATCCATATACGAACATTCATGCTATCAAAAATCAAAAGACAACCATAGAGTGTTTTGAATACTACCTTCCAAGGAGTAAAGGATATGAAGATGATGATGCTTCTTGAACGGTTGCCTTCAAGTGTAGAAGACCTCAAGCTTGTATACCCCAAGCCTTCCAACAAACACTTTGATTTGTAGCTAGGATTTCTACACTTATGAACTCACTAAAATTCCATCTTGATTAACCACCATGGCCTAAAATATGAGGGGAGTTTATGGAGTTCTTGCACTTGATTTATCAACTTGAAAAACCCCTCTTGATCAACCATACATGACCCGATTTTTAGAGAGTAAATTCAAGTCTTACACTTGAATTTCATCATCTAAAACTTGCTCTATGTTGGCCGATTTTGAGAGCATCTCTACAACTATTCTCTGGTTTTTCAAATTCTATCTTACACTAATTTTGTCATACAAAATTATAAAAACAAGGAGAGAGAAAGAGCCACCCATTTGACCAATAGGAGTGCATCTAACCATGCACCTTGCATGTAATTTTAATGGACCATTCTCTTGCCCAACCAAGTTGCCACTAACACATGCAAATGCATGGTTTGTGATTGGCCAAAACTTTTAGGGAAGAACACCAAGGGGGGGGGGGGGGCACCCTTTATTTAAAAAAAATTAATTTCTTTTTATAAAATTAATTTAAGTCTTGACTAATTTTATAGCTTTTATAAAATTATAACATCACATGTTATAAGACTTTATACAACTTTTATTAAGTTATTTAGAAAATAAATTATCCATATATTTTATTAAATAACAAAATAAAATACTCTCTCAAAATAAATTATCCATATATTTTATTAGTTTGTCAAGTGCAATTATTTAGAAAACCAATTTCTAAATATTGTAAGTGTTAATATTTATTTGTTTGATCATATCATAAATAAATATTCTAAGTGTTTGTCTAGCTTGTATTTGGGTATGACTTGACTTGGATCATAACGTACTAGCCACATCAATTTAATATGTGTCTTGGGCATACAGAGTCCAACAATCTCCCACTTGCACAAGATACATAGAAGATTGATGCAAGTAGTAAAGACCACCTAACTATAGTTTACTACCCCTAATACGTATGACTATATGTCCCATTCAATAACATCATCCCCTTCAAGTCCCTTACTTGAAAATAATTTAGGTGAATCTATCATTTATCCTTTCGTTACAGATGTCATGTTAAATCCAGAGACATAGAGTGATCACTCTCTGTTGATTTAACTTTATCAGGCCTTAGACATCTTACTCTCAATGAATAAGAGGAACAAATCCCTTCTTGACTACATACGTCTCTCACAATCACCTTGTACCACACCTGAGTTTAGCCTTATGTACTGCCTTATTACAGACAACTAAGAACTAGGTCAAGGTATAGTACTTGGTGAATATCAAGACCCAATATGTATCTCAGGTCAGAGGATACTATGATATTCACCTTTACTCAAATTTACTTATGATCAACCACAAATGATTCCATGCAGTAATATTTGAGAGCGAGTCAGTCCAATATTTGTATCCCACAAATATCTATGAACTTTGGCAGCAACACTTTGCTCTATATTCATATCTAATGAATATCCACCAATCCAAGTTCATAATAGTCTTACATTCATATTTGTTCCCACAAGTATGATCGACTACGGACATTTAGAATAAGTAACTTATTCACGGATTTAAACATGCTAAAATGGAACATAACTCAACATACCATAAAGAGTTATAATAACAATTGTTCCAATATCCAAATACAAAATAGATCAAATCCAATCACTAGAATATCGAAGTCCTAAGGCACAAGTATGACCCTTCATGCTTTGCTTGTTCAAGGAGCTTCGTGAGTGGATCCGCAATATTTTGATCAGTGTGAACTTTGCGAATACATATCTTTCCCTTTTTCAACTTCATCCCTTATGTAGTTGAAACTCCGCTCAATGTGCCTAGTCTTTTTATGTGCACGAGGTTCCTTGATTTGAACAATCGTACCATCGTTATCACAAAGATCTCTAGGGGTCCTGAATGGTACGGACTTCCCCTAGATCGGCAATAATTCAAGTGGCAGATCCACATGAATCATCTCGATCAATGAAGCGGCGATGTATTCTGATTCTGTAGTGGACAATGCTACCCTGATAGTGATCGAGAACCATCTCGATCAATTTGGAAACTCGTATCCATGTAACCTTTGACAACGAGTTCTTTTTTTCACCAGATCCATATATTAGAAATACATCCTTAGTCCTTCTAAGGTATTTCAATATATTTTTAACAGTCACCCAACGACCGTTACTCGCTGGTATCTTCTCGTCATGCCTAAAGCGCATGACATGTCCGGTCCAGTGCATATCATTACATACATAATGAATCCTATAGCTATCGCATATGGGATTCCTTTCATTCTTTCTTGCTCATCCTTTGAGCTTGGACATTGAGACGCACTCAATATTGTCCTCTCTTGAATAGGTACCAAACCTTTCTTAGAGTTCTCTATCTTGAACCTTTTCAAGACTTTGTCAATGTATGAACTTTAGTTTAAACCTATCAAGCGCCTTGATCTATCCCTATAGATCCTTATTCCCAAAATATAGGCGACTTCACCATGATCCTTAATGGAAAAACAACTTCCAAGCCAGGTTTTTACACCTTCCATGGTTGGAATGTCATTTCCATATAGTAGAATGTCATCGACATACAATACTAAGAAAGTAATAATGCTCCCACTAGCCTTCTTATACACACAAGCTTCATCGACATTCTTGATGAATCAAAATTCCCTAATCACTTCATTAAAATGGTGATTTCATCTTCTAGATGCTTGTTTCAATCCTTAGATTGATTTCTTCAACTTGCATACCTTTCCAAGATGTTTTGGATTGACAAAACCTTCAGGCTGAACCATATAGACATCTTCCTCAAGATATCCATCAAGGAAAAGCCGTTTTGACATCCATTTGCCAAATCTCATATTGTGCAAGTATGGAAAATGATATCCTAGTTGACTTTAGCATCACCACGGGCGAGAAAGTCTCATTATAATCAACCTTTTGAGTTTGAGTGAAACCTTTTGCTACAAGTCTCCCTTTATAAGTATCTAAGTTACCATGCATATCTGTTTTCTTCCTGAAAACCCACTTACTTCCAACTACTTTGGAGTTAAGAGGTGGCACAACCAATTCCCAAACTTGGTTTTCATACATGGATTGCATCTCTACGTTCATAGCTTCAAGCCATTTGTCACAATCGGATTTTGACATTGCATCATGGTATGTGGTAGGTTCACCCGAACTACCACGTAGAATCCATCCATGAAAATTCATATCTTTCAGGTGGACTACTAATTCTACCAGATATGTGAACATTTTGTGTGTATTAATCAACCATTTGATTATTTTCAATAACCTCTTGTTGAGTGCTAGTATCAACCAAACGTGTATTGGCTTGTGGTTCTTGATCCTCATCAAGTTCCATTGTTCTACTAATTCCTTCCATAAGGAACTTAGGTTCCAAGAACTCAGCCTTTTGAGCAATAAATACCTTTTGCTCTGTTGGATCGTAGAATTAATATCCTATACCATCTTTAGGATATCCTACAAAGATACACTTAGTGGATCGTACTTCGAATTTGTTTGGGGTGTATTGCTTCACTTAAGCTTCACAATCCCATACCTTCAAATATGATAATGATGGAGCCCTTCCATGCCATATTTCAGAAGCTGTCTTATCCACTTTCTTGGTTTGGGCCATATTTAATATATGAGCCACAGAGAGCAAAGCGTAACCCCATAATGATAGAGATAATGCGCTCCTAGCCATCATAGATCGAACCATATTCAATAGAGTTCGACTCCTCCTCTATCGAAAACGAAGAACTTTAAAAGAGTTGATTTTGTACTTCACTTTTGAAGTTTTTGAACGTTTCAAAACTTCATCTTTGTGTCAAGTACACATAACCATAACTACTATAGTCGTTGGTAAAAGGTAATGAAGTATCTTTCACCATTCCTAGTCATTGGCTTAAAAGGATCACATACATCCGAATGTATGATACCTAGTAAATCTTTTGCCCTATCCCATTAAAGGGTTTCTTAGTCATTTTACCTTGTAAATTAGATTCACATGTATCAAATGAACCAACTTCATTTGTATCGAAAAGACCATTCTTTCGAATTATTTACATGTGACATCTGTTTATATGACCAAGGCGATAATGCCAAAGATAGGTCTTACTCAAATCCATTTTGAGTTTATTGGTGATTGCTTGGTACATTTAACTATCAAATGATGTATTAATATGAACCAATTCATAAATACCATTTGAAAGCATAACTTTAAAGTAAAACATGTCATTCATCGAAATATAAATGTCATTGTTTACAAACTTTAAATCAAAACCATATTGTCTTATAAGGGAATCTTGAATAATGTTCCTAGTCAAACTAGGAGCAATGAATATATTTTTAAAACAATTTCCAAACCATTTAGAAGTTTCAAAATATAGTCTCCTTTCTTGTAATGCTTATTTCTTTTGAACCTTTTGCAACAAATTCCAAACATGAGTTCCACATCCAGTATTTAATACCCATGTGTTTGAAGAAATAGCATTAAGGTCAATATGTGTCATTAAGATTGTACCTGAGGTTTGCCTAGCATTCCTCTTAGTTTTCAACTCTTTGAGATAGGTTGGACAATTCCTTTTCAAATACCCTATCTCACCATACTCAAAGCATGGATCGTTCGTGGCAACCTTTGCCTTCTTTTCTATTGGTTTCGGTGGTTCCGCTTTAGTCTTTCTTTTTCTTTCCCTTTGATGTGCCCCTTTCCTTTGGCAACATTTGCTTTGGTGTCGGGGTGATGCCCTTTCCTTGTTACCATCCTTATTGATGGTTAGAATGGATAAAGCCATTTTACCCATATTGAGCCTTTCGAGGTGATCAATGTGGCTTTTCATCTTAAAGACATAAGATGAGACCAATTGGGTTTCCTCCATTCGACATGCATGAAGCGCTGGAACCATTTCGATACATTCTCCCCTTAGGAACATTTCCTATAATTGGGTAATCTTGTCGTATGCTCATGATGTTCAAAATCCTTTTGAATCTTGGGAATCATAGTTCCTAACATGAGGCAAGAGGCTTGCATAGTATCCTCGATATACTTTATCCAATCGTCATAGACATCCTTATCTTCCATAAGATATTCATCGGGATTAGGATCGTGGATCGTTCAACACATAGGATATCTTTTCTTACTGGAGAACGATTCTTAAGTTTCGTTACTAATCCATAAAGTGTTTTGATTGATACGATCCTTTTAAGGATTCTTTTAGTGATAGGTTACGGACGGTTTGGGTAATATTGTTAGCGGTCATTTACAAAATTTAACAAGGTTCAATTTTAGTATTTTCGATATTATTATAATTTAATCATTAATACCCTTTTGTGTCTTAAAGACAATTAATAACTAAAATCTAGAATCCAACGTTACATTTAAATATTGGTTAGGTGACCTTTATCCCTCTATTTAAATTAACAAGGTAGTCAACGTTTAACAACTGCAACTCTTTGCAATTTCTAGCCATATGGGATCGGTTAAGCATCTTTATGTTTAGTTGGCATGTTTAATCCCATCAACACCTTTGTTCCCCATGCTTTGGTGACCCTAAGTTCATGGTTTCCAAATCAAGTCGTCCAACTTACACACACGTGTGAGTTTATACACATAAGTGGTTAGGTGACCTTTATCCCACAAACATGGTAAACCCACCTCGAACATACAAGTTCCCTCAAATGTGGTTAGGTGACCTTTATCCCACAATAAGAGTTCCCAAGTGTTTCGAGTGTTGTATAAAAGGATGGTGTTTGACTTGTTTTATAAAAGGGTTTTCAATATTTCAAAATTCTAGTTTAGAAAATATTATGTACCATACATTTGCATGCATTCAAATCAATGGTACTTTAATGAAAACTAATTTTCAAGGTTCTTTTTAATAAAACCCATTTTATTATAAAATCATTAATTTTTAATAAAACCTTTATTAACCATTTTAATGATTTTGTTGAGAACCAATTTTACGCTTGTTGTTGATTATTAGTTTGTTAAGTCATGCATATCGACATATCATCTAAAACAACAAAATAAGCAACCAAACAAGCATAACATATATAACAATAGGTGCATAACCATAGCCAACTATTTTTGACAACACTTGTTAGCCGAAACAAGTGCGCCAAAAGGTCCTTCCTAAGGGTTGAATATTGACACAAATAATGTGTCGTTGAACTCCCACTTGATCCCGCATCCAAATGCTTCAAGTCTTCCTTTTGTGTTGTGATTTCTCCACCTTCTTTGAGCTTCCAAAAGTCTTTTATTTTCACCTCCAAACTCCTTTGGACTTCAAAAATGTGTTTTGGTTATCGGGTTAAAATCTTGTTGAGAACGATGAAGTTCTTTGGACCGAATATTATGGTCCAAACCAAAACCGCATTTTTGTGTGCATCTTCTTTTACAAAATATATCCTAATACATTTTTTTAGTAAAACAAAATGCACCTAATCTATTTATTTTACATACCAAATGATAATAAATAAATTACATATCTTACAAAAGGAAGAACAAAATAATAATTATTACAATCCATTGAATAATTAATAAAATAAATCACAACACAATCATTCAACACAAGGTCATGGCTAGGTTATATGCACCAAAATATATATCCAAAAATATATATTTATTAATTTCAAGAAGCATAAAAAAATGGTTCTCTTTTAATAACCATTTTCGGCTATGTCCAAAAAACCGAAAAGGTAAGTTTTGTCCAAACAAACAAATCATCCATATGAAATAATTTTTCAAGATTCCCTTATGCATGTAAGAAAATAATCTTGAAAAACAAAGGGATAACCATGTTAAAATTTTCGGCCATAGGGTTTTATTCAAACCTGAAACCCAAAATTTTTAATCTATTGAAGCATGCACTCATATAAGCGGCTCTGATACCACTGTTGGGATTTTCACATTTTTATCAAAGTATTTTATCCATATAAAATAAAAACGCAGCGGAAATAATAATTTAAAACATGTTACTTACATGATATAAAACCCATTTTATATGAAAAAAACCAATCCCCGGATCCATATACGAACATGCATGCTATCAAAAATCAAAAGACAACCATAGAGTGTTTAGAATACTACCTTCCAAGGAGTAAAGGATATGAAGATGATGATGCTTCTTGAATGGTTGCCTTCAAGTGTAGAAGACCTCAAGCTTGTATACCCCAAGCCTTCCAACAAACACTTTGATTTGTAGCTAGGATTTCTACACTTATGAACTCACTAAAATTCCATCTTGATCAACCACCATGGCCGAAAATATGAGGGGAGTTTATGGAGTTCTTGCACTTGATTTATCAACTTGAAAAAGCCCTCTTGATCAACCATACATGACCCGATTTTTAGAGAGTAAATTCAAGTCTTACACTTGAATTTCATCATCTAAAACTTGCTCTATGTTGGCCGATTTTGAGAGCATCTCTACAACTATTCTCTAGTTTTTCAAATTCTATCTTACACTAATTTTGTCATACAAAATTATAAAAACAAGGAGAGAGAAAGAGCCACCCATTTGACCAATAGGAGTGCATCTAACCATGCACCTTGCATGTAATTTTAATGGACCATTCTCTTGCCCAACCAAGTTGCCACTAACACATGCAAATGCATGGTTTGTGATTGGCCAAAACTTTTAGGGAAGAACACCAAGGGGGGGGGGGGCACCCTTTATTAAAAAAATAATAATTTCTTTTTATAAAATTAATTTAAGTATTGACTAATTTTATAACTTTTATAAAATTATAACATCACATGTTATAAGACTTTATACAACTTTTATTATGTTATTTAACCCATTAAATAACAAAATAAAATACTCTCTCAAAATAAATTATCCATATATTTTATTAGTTTGTCAAGTGCAATTATTTAGAAAACCAATTTCTAAATATTGTAAGTATTAATATTTATTTGTTTGATCATATCACAAATAAATATTCCAAGTGTTTGCCTAGCTTGTATTTGGGTATGACTCGACTTGGATCATAACGTACTAGCCACATCAATTTAATATGTGTCTTGGGCATACAGAGTCCAACAATAGCAAGCCCATTTCATTCATTCCTCACAAATCTGATCCCTTTGTTCTAAGTTGGGGTTGGCACCTCATACCTGAGCAATTTGGATCAAGATTACCTTGCTTGGACCCTTTGTAAGTATTCCTTCGTGCTTTTATGCGTTTTTAAGCGTGAAAGTCAAACAGTGTTTGACTTTCTGCTTTGACCAGTCAATGGTCAACACGAAGTTCATTGAACTTCGCAACGTGAGCGTAATCACGATGGTTATAGTCCCTAGTGACTATACCTACTGATTACCACGTTGATTAGGTGTAGTGACGAGTCGTAGTTTCGGCCAAAATGCGTATTCATGCGTATTTTGTAACCAAACTACTCTTGGGTATCAAAACACTTTGTTTTGATATCAAAACCTATTTTCTAACTTAACTAAACATGTTTCAACATGTTTAGCTCGTCACTTTAGGTTTAGTGCTTATGTAGAGTCGTAAGTCAAGCGGTCTAAACAACCGCTTAGACTTTCGAACTAGACCCGTTTGGTCGATCGTTAGGATCCGACCAAACATGTTTAGTGACCATAGTTGTATAAGGAATAACCTTCCGAGGTAATACCTTATGGTCACTTCGTTTAAGTAGTTGTATGATAGGTAGTTTATATGCCTTAGGAAAAGGACCAAAATGCCCTTTTTACGCATAAATTCATTTTAAGCATATGTAACATAAATTTTGACATCTAAACTGATTAGGCAACATTATTAGACTTGTTAAGGCATATAATACTTGTCATAGGACTAGTTAGGCGGTCTGAACGCGTGTTACGCAAACGACGCGTTAAAGTAGCGTAAGCTACCTAAACGGGTCGTAATGGGTCATAAGCACTTAGGATAGGTTTCATTTTAGAATGTAGGATTTGTTAAACCATATTACATGAGTTCCTATACTCATTTGGTTTACGAAACCTCATTCTATCCAATCTTCCGAGTCCATTTATTTACATAGTTACCTATATTAGGTGCCGTTTGATTCCGTGATCCCTCTAGCTTTGCTTGGTTGTTATTCAAGACTTCTAAGCAATCTCAAGTGAGTACATAGTCCCCTCTTTTACCGTTTTAAACTGTTTTGGGGTGGAACACAAGTGCCTACTTGTTACTTTCATGTTTTTCATGATTTTATAATATATACTTGCTATGTTCATTAGTACGCTTATAGTACATGATTTCATTATGTTTTGCTATGTATGTTCACTTAACATGCTAGCCCATTGTTTTACATTTTGAACTGTTTGAACCATTTGTAACCGTTTGATTTATGAGAACCGTTTGTAACCGTTTGATGTATGTGAACCGTTTGTAACCGTTTGATGTATGTGAACCGTTTGTAACCATTTGATTTATGTGAACCATTTGTAACCATTTGATTTATGGGAACTGTTTGCAACTGTTTGAACCGTTGGGTTAGGGAAGTGATTAGGTAACGGGGTGTGTGTAATGTGTTAAAAGCATGGTGGATACGCCGCTGGTACTTCCTATATATAAGTGCTTTTAACACATTATATATAGTTGCATTATCTAGATCATTCGGGTAAACGATTTTGAAACGATGTCACACAATGATGTTTTCTGAATAATATAAACCATACGAGTTTTATTAACGACTTTTTATGAGATGTTTTACAATTTGATTTAATAAAACAAATGTTTTGGAGTTAAGAATCATGGCTACGGGATTTTATAAAATATAACCAACTTGATTTAAGTTGGTTAATTATGTCGCAATACTATACTTTTCAAAATAAGGTTTTTAAATAAGTATTGCAACATGTAAAACGAGCCATGAATCTGACACTCATATAAAACCTATGTACTCGCCGGCATTTTTATGCTGACGTATTTTCACATGTGTTTCAGGTACCATAGTTGATGATGTTTGATGATGATATTTGTGTACGCTCACATATGAATGGACGAGGCCTTAGTGACTTAATAACAATGAAAGTCTATTTATTCATGTTTTGTGTCTAATTCCAATGTAATATAATAATTTAATTCAATAAAACGAAACTGTTTAATCCATGGTTGTGAAACAATGATTCTGTTACAACACTCCCCGACGTTTCCGCCATGATTTGTTGGTTTACGTGGTTAGGGTGTGACAGAAAAGTTGGTATCAGAGCTCATGGTTACAGGGAATTAGGTTATTAGTAATGCTTTAACCTAGTCTATAACCTTCCTAGGACCCTAACACAAGATTCTTGTGTTTAGATCTTAAAACATTACCGTCACTTATCCTTAGGTGACAACCCCAACAAGAACATAAATTTTGAATCTGCTTTGAAAACTAATCATCTGTTCTAGGATGATTTATTATAAGGTTTTGAACCTTCAAAGTTTTCAAGATCCCGTCAAAGTTTGGGTCTTATAATGTGAACACGTGCAATCTGGAAGGGTGGACGCCTGTACTCTGAGTTTTCTGTCTAAGGCTAGAGTGTTCGTACAAATCCACATAATCAGACCAGTCATTCTTACCTGGGAACTCTTGGTGTGAGTGTCCACTTATTGGCTAAAGCATGTCTTCACGATACATTAATGGGACCCACTTACTTTGATTAGTTACCGTCTCATTTGTTTGCCTTTGGTAACAAACAAATGGTCACAATCTTCATGCGTTGTCATTCTCTTTTGATTATCTTTCGCTTGTTTCCTCCTATGCCTTCCATTATCTTCAAGATGCCTCTTCATCGCAACAACACTCAAATGTCCGAACCAGGTGCTGCAATTACTGAGCGAATAGGCGTCGTACTCCAGAGGACCGTTGATTTAGCTATCACCATGACTCGCCTCAGGGATGAAGCCGTATAAGGGAACTGCTCCTTGTTGCAATCAATGCCACCGTCATAATCCAAATCAAATACCCTGTTTCAAATGTACCCACGGTGGACGATGGGGACATTTGGTTAACAGGTGCCGCTTTGCAATCCAAAGCAAAGCTGTTACAAATCCTGCTGCTGCTCAACCTTCAAATTCTGCTTCATATGTCGCCTTGGCATATCTAGCGCCTCAACCTCATGAACTTTCTACCTTGTGTATCGACTTAAGCACGCCTAGTGCAAGGTGTCGAAACACCTCTCGTTGTCGTTACACAAATTCCAAAATCCATATAAGATCTTTCTATCCTCATAATTAGATCCTTGTGGATGGGTATCGTTCATCGGAGCCCTTAATTGAATTCTTTGTATGATTCAATACGTACATTATGATTCAATAAGGACAAAGCTGAATTCCTATTAAGATTTTCCTATCTTCATAGATAGATTCTTGAAAATGATTAAAGTGCCAAATGAAATCCACGGATTGGATTCCTGGTGTGCTTTAAATATCCATGTCCAAAGATAAGAAATTAAAGGTCAAGTTAAACAATTATGTGATTATGTGCTTATGTGTTCCCTTTTTAAGTTTTTGTGTGATCCAAATTTTTGTTATCCAAATCCTCGTGGAATCTTCCATATCTTCGTATAAGGGATTCATAGTAGGATATCCAAAGGTACTACCTTAAATCCTTAATGGGCTTCTACGTAATAGTTAAGACCTTTGGATTATAAAGTACTATTCCAAAATTAGACCCCTTGAGTGGTCTAGTTAAACAAATTGATCCAAAAATCTGGTTAGGAATATCATGTGATGATATAGCTGAAAAGACTCCTTGGTGGTCTAATTAAAGAGATCATTTGTCGATCTAATTAAAAGGACCCTATGGTAGTCTAGTCACACTCATCACATGTTTGATTTTCTTCCCCTACACATTATGAAACGCACTGTGCGAACTGTGCAAGGAATTACGTAATTATGGACGCGTACATAATTATGAAATTTAGTGCACAGAAACCACATCAAGTTTTGTCATGTGTCTAGAGTTAACCCTATTCATTTCCATTTCTGAAGAATACCCATTGAGGAAAATGACTCATTCCGTTCATTTTCGTTTCTGAAGAATATCCATCGAGGGAAATGAATATCATTGATTTTTCCTTCATTTCCATTTTTGAAGAATACCCATTGAGGAAAATGACTCATTCCGTTCATTTTCATTTCTGAAGAATATCCATCGAGGGAAATGAATATCCTTGATTTTTCCTTCATTTCCATTTCTGAAGAATACCCATTGAGGAAAATGACTCATTCCGTTCATTTTCGTTTCTAAAGAATATCCATCGAGGGAAATGAATATCCTTGATTTTTCCTTCATTTCCATTTCTGAAGAATACCCATTGAGGAAAATGACTCATTCCATTCATTTTCATTTCTGAAGAATATCCATCGAGGGAAATGAATATCCTTGATTTTTCCTTCATTTCCATTTCCGAAGAATACCCATTGAGGAAAATGACTCATTCGGTTCATTTTCGTTTCTGAAGAATATCCATCGAGGGAAATGAATATCCTTGATTATTCCTTCATTTCCATTTCTGAAGAATATCCATTAAGGAAAATGACTCATTCCGTTGATTTTCGT
The DNA here is from genome assembly GCA_030545235.1 of Helianthus tuberosus. NCBI lineage: Eukaryota > Viridiplantae > Streptophyta > Magnoliopsida > Asterales > Asteraceae > Helianthus > Helianthus tuberosus. The sequence continues at coordinate 54,573,706 of CM060429.1, read as the reverse complement.
TTCTGAAGAATACCCATCGAGGGAAACGAATATCCTTAATTATTCCTTCATTTCCATTTTCTAAAGAATGCCTGTTGAAAATGATTCCGTTCATTTTCGTTTCTGAAGAATACCCATCGAGGGAAATGAATATCCTTAATTATCCCTTCATTTCCATTTTCTGAAGAATGCCTGTTGAAAATGACTCCGTCCATTTTCGTTTCTGAAGAATGTCCATTGAAGGAAATGACAGGATTACGCCTTGCATATCTTTGATGGTTATTTAACACAGCGTCACAGGCAGACTCCTACAAATAAATTTCCGGACGAAATTTCCTAAAGTAGGGGAGACTGTGACACCTGTGCCGCTGCGACCATCAAACAAATACCAAATTAATGAAATATTGTGTTTCATACTTGGGATTTGTAAAAATATGTGTATCATTTGCACATATCAGTTCTTGTTTGATTTCGAGCTTTAAATCGCTTTCTGGAAGGTAATACGCGATCTGATGCGTAAATATAACCAGTTTAATGCAAAAAACACTCCGGAACAGTGACATAGGCTTAACATACCTTAAATAACCTTTACATAACCTAGAAATAAGTTTTGGAAGGTTTGGTGTGGCGAAATCAAGTTTATTCGCTTACACGGACTAATTTCGACAAACTACGAAAGTATGCCGATTTGTATGGTAACGAACATTCCGGAACTTGATCATAAGTTAAATATGCCCTAAATATCCTTCACATAGCTTAGAAATAGGTTTTGAGGTGTTTGGTGCACAAAAATAAACTTTCTTGATCAATAGGGACTAAAAGCGTCAAAAAGTGCATAAGTTTGCATTATCGCCCATATCTTAGGTTCTGAATATATCCGGACTCCCAAAAATTTATGTAATCATTAAAATATTTTATTTTAGTGATTGGCTTGATAAAATTCCGTTCGTCGCTTAATTTAGATCGTTTTTGCGTTCGTTACGACTTCCGTCGTAATTAATCGAATAGCGCAACCGTACGACCAAACAAACCGACATCCGAGATGTTTTCAAGCATATTTCATGTTCCCTATGATTTAACATCATTGTGGAGCTTGGAAATGGGCTTGACGGGGGTTAGAAGTGCCAAAACGCGATGAAACAAGGTGCAGGGGCTAAACTGTAATTATCTGAAAGTTGCTGGTCTGTATACAGCCCTTACGGACCGTATGGGTGACCTCTTGCGGTCCGTATGAGTTGCCCAGATCAGCAGATTCATTGAATCTACAATACAGCCTATTCCCATGGGTTTTAACCACTGATTTTGCACTCTATGGACTGGTTTTGAGTACCCCTTGTATTGCAAAACCTTGTGCCCAAGTGTAAGGCTTAGATTGAAGCTCAAAGTTCGAGAAACGATCCTAATGGTTGTGGTTTTCCTATAAATAGCAAGCCTATTTCATTCATTCCTCACAAATCTGATCCTTTTGCTCTAAGTTGGGGCTTGGCACCTCATACCTGAGCAATTTGGATCAAGATTACCTTGCTTGGACCCTTTGTAAGTATTCCTTCGTGCTTTTATGCGTTTTTAATTGTGAAAGTCAAACAGTGTTTGACTTTCTACTTTGACTAGTCAATGGTCAACATGAAGTTTGATGAACTTCGCAAGGTGAGCGTAATCATGATGGTTATAGTCCCTAGTGACTATACCTACTGATTACCACGTTGATTAGGTGTAGTGACGAGTCGTAGTTTCGGCCAAAATGCGTATTCATGCGTATTTTGTAACCAAACTACTCTTGGGTATCAAAACACTTTGTTTTGATATCAAAACTTGTTTTCTAACTTAACTAAACATGTTTCAACATGTTTAGCTCGTCACTTTAGGTTTAGTGCTTATGTAGAGTCGTAAGTCAAGCGGTCTAAACAACCTCTTAGACTTTCGAACTAGACCCGTTTGGTCGATCATTAGGATCCGACCAAACATGTTTAGTGACCATAGTTGTACAGGGAATAATCTTCCGAGGTTATACCTTATGGTCATTTCGTTTAAGTAGTTGTATGATAGGTAGTTTATATGCCTTAGGAAAATGACCAAAATGCCCTTTTTACGCATAAATTCATTTTAAGCATATGTAACATAAATTTTGACATCTAAACTGATTAGGCAAAATTATTAGTCTTGTTAAGGCATATAATACTTGTCATAGGACTAGTTAGGCGGTCCGAACGCGTGTTACGCAAACGACGCGTTAAAGTAGCGTAAGCTACCTAAACGGGCCGTAATGGGTCATAAGCACTTAGGATAGGTTTCATTTTAGAATGTAGGCTTTGTTAAACCATATTACATGAGTTCCTATACTCATTTGGTTTACGAAACCTCATTCTATCCAATCTTCCGAGTCCATTTATTTACATAGTTACCTATATTAGGTGCCGTTTGATTCCGTGATCCCTCTAGCTTTGCTTGGTTGTTATTCAAGACTTCTAAGCAATCTCAAGTGAGTACATAGTCCCCTCTTTTACCGTTTTAAACTATTTTGGGGTGGAACACATGTGCCTACTTGTTACTTTCATGTTTTTCATGATTTTATAATATATACTTGCTATGTTCATTAGTACGCTTATAGTACATGATTTCATTATGTTTTGCTATGTATGTTCAGTTAACATGCTGGCCCATTGTTTTACATTTTGAACTATTTGAACCATTTGTAACCGTTTGATTTATGAGAACCGTTTGTAACCGTTTGATGTATGTGAACCGTTTGTAACCGTTTGATGTATGTGAACCGTTTGTAACCATTTGATTTATGTGAACCATTTGTAACCGTTTGATTTATGGGAACCGTTTGCAATTGTTTGAACTATTGGGTTAGGGAAGTGATTAGGTAATGGGGCGGGTGTAATGTGTTAAAAGCATGGTGGATACGCCGCTGGTACTTCATATATATAAGTGCTTTTAACACATTATATATCGTTGCGTTATCTAGATCATTCGGGTAAACGATTTTGAAACGATGTCACACAATGGTGTTTTCTGAATAATATAAACCATACGAGTTTTATTAACGAGTTTTTATGAGATGTTTTAAAATTTGATTCAATAAAACAAATGTTTTGGAGTTAAGAATCATGGCTACGGGATTTTATAAAATATAACCAACTTGATTTGAGTTGGTTAATTATGTCGCAATACTATACTTTTCAAAATAAGGTTTTTAAATAAGTATCGCAACATGTAAAACGAGCCATGAATCTGACACTCATATAAAACCTATGTACTCGCCGGCATTTTTATGCTGACGTATTTTCACATGTGTTTCAGGTACCATAGTTGATGATCTTTGATGATGATATTTGTGTACGCTCACATAGGAATGGACGAGGCCTTAGTGACTTAATAACAATGAAAGTCTATTTGTTCATGTTTTGTTTCTAATTCCAATGTAATATAATACATTTAATTCAACTAAACGAAACTGTTTAATCAATGGTTGTGAAACAATGATTCTGTTACAACACTCCCCGACGTTTCCGCCCTGATTTGTTGTTTCACGTGGTCGGGGTGTGACACGCCGCGTTTTATTTTCATCTCGTACTATCCTCTGTTGATTATCAAAGACGTTTGAAAACCCGGCTTGGAAAGAATCTCCGGCGATGGCAACCCTTGATGAATCGGACCACCGTAGACCATCACATATGACAACCATGAAGGAATGACAAATCTGAATACTATCGACTTTCTTGTGATCACCTTGTGCTCACGGTATTTTGAAACCTTCATCTTTAATTGCCATCTTTACCTCTTAAATTACTGTCGAGATGATGTCAAATTAGTATTAATTAAATTAAGTTTGTTTAAGGAGTAAATCAGTTGTTTCTTTCCCTTTTGAAAGTTTTTGATAAACTAATTTCAAAAAGAAGATGATGAAGCAATATTATATATTATTTTGAAATTGATTTTTAATAAATAAATAAGTTAGCCACCAAAGTTAATTCCTACTATAAGTCCATGAATTTATTCTATATTATTACTAAGATTCATTAATTTATAAACTTTCAATATATATGGAGCTAAATGTTCTGAACGTTAATATATGAAATCTTATATACTAAAAAACACTTGGGTTTTTGCTAGTGGGTTGAAACTAAATCCAAAACTAATATATTTTGATAAATGAGTACTTTTTCAACAAAATAATCAATGTTTAAATAATATTTCGAGTCTGTATTTAGATGAATTTAACAAGTAAACAATAGTAACTGGCATTACTAAATAAAATTATGACAATATCGTAGGATTTTGTGACCGTCTAGCCGTAACCAGTTATTTCAACATTGTGATCCTCGCTTAAGGTACGGATAGAATCCCTTCCTTCAATACATGTCATTTGGCCTTCGGGCATCTGATTCCTGATTTTTAAATTATGCAATAAGTTTATATTATAAAAATGTTACGAGTTTATAAAGTTTACGTGTTTATTAATGTACAAGTTTAAGATTATGTACATGTATTATGTTACCCAAGTCAGTCCCTTTTCTGTGAGGATGACCACAGACCCATCATTGTGGCATAAAATGATGTGGCACCATCCGTGACGGTGAGTTGAGTTCACGGCGTCTCTTCTGTTTCAGTCTACGGACTTCTGTTAGTCTACGGACTTTTGTCCAGAGGCGTATGGATCGATTCAAGGAAAAAGTAAATAAAGTCTGATATCTGGTGAATGGTTGGTGTGATTTGCCCACACTCCATTCATGTCTGGATACATGGGCTAGCTACCCTGTATCAACCTCTGTAATAAAATGAACCTTCTGGACTTCGGGTAAATCTGTATATCATATTCTGATAATATTTGTTATACTTATTTAATATATTTTGAATTATGAAAACTTAGCGTTTTTGCTAAAACAAAGGATTTTTGAAGAACTTAGCCTTTTTCTCAAATAAGATAAGCCTTTTTGTTTCCCTCTATCCGCGCACTTGGCAAAACTTTAAAATTTTGCTCAGACGTACGTTTTTGTGTTTTCTTCTTTACGTCAGGATATAAAGACAATTTGGGACGGGATACAGAAGAGTGCTTGAGTATATGAAAAAGACCGTAGAAATAATGTACTGGATTAGATATCCTATTTCCATTAAGTTGTAAAGCCTTGTAATAAATTTAAGTATTGATGGAATTATGTTTTTGATCTGACTCTGTAAAAGGGACACGTCAGCCCGTTCCGGGTTGGGGTGTTACAGTTATGGTATCAGAGCAAAGGCTCTTTCCTGTAGAAAACTTAAACATAAGTTAAGACCTGTGAGATAATGGGTAGACGTGGGCTAGGAAATCTAATCTTATGCTAAATCATTATTATCATCCTTATGTATCTTTTCCTCTCAGATGTCTCGTCCAAGTCACTCCCGTAGGAAATCAAAGTCTTCTAAATGACGTAGCTTTGACAAGGCATTTCAACGTGCTTTTGAAAAGATGCTTCCTAATATTCTACAAACTTTCGATCAACATATTCATGATCGGGAGAATAACGTAACGCCTCCACCACCTCTACCTTTTTCGCCTCCACGTTCTCCCACACCTCCTCCGTTACCTCCATTGTTTCCCCCACACATCTCACCACCCAAAAACGATGTATCGTATAACAACACGACTATGTCCCTGTCTGTCGACATATACACTTGGCTCGCAAGATTCCAGAAGCAGAAACCACGTTCATTCAGTTTTGCGACTGTTGCAGTAGAGGCACAAAACTGGATAAACCATATCGAAAAGATTTTCGAAGTTATGGGGGTCGGTGATGAGTTCAAAGCAAGGCTAGCTACATATAAGTTAGAAGATGATGCCCAAAGTTGGTGGGGAACCGTCAAGCATGCACGAGGAGGGGATTTTTATGTGGCTACACTTTCGTGGAACGATTTCAAAACTTTGTTTTATCAACAGTATTTCCCTTCTGCCCGTAGAGGAGAATATGAGCGAGAGTACGCATCGATTAAACAAAGGGAAAATGAGCCTATGGTTGAGTTTATGGCTCGATTCACGAGATTGGCTAGTTTCATGGGACCCGCTGCCGGAACCCCATTGATGCAAGCCGACAAATTAAAGTGGGCCGTATGTGAAAAGATCAAATGGTTAATTGTAAACCAAGAGTTCAAGGATATCACGTAGGTTGCAAATGCAGTCCAAAACTTGGAGATAGCAAACAAAGACATGAAGCTACAACATGACGAGATTCACAAGAAAAACCAAACCTCATCCACCAAAGATCACAAACCCCCTTTCAATCATAACAGTAACACCCAACACCAAAACTGGCAACAAACACATCAGAACCCTAAAACTTCTAATCATCCTTATCAAACCAATCACAACTCTCCAAACCAAAACCAAAACCACTCTAGTCCGTTATGCAACACCTGTGGGAAATTTCATAAAGGGTTTGTTTCAAGGCCACATGTAATTGCTTCAGGTGTGGACAATCTGATCACATGGTTAAAAACTGCCCTAAGCCGCAAGGATATGTTATCGGAAATTATGCTGAGCCCGCCAGTGTTATACCACGCACAACTGGCGGAAGGGTGTTCGCTTTAACCACATGCATTGCATCACCGGAAGCGGAGCTAGCAAAGAAACGTCTTAAGCATCATGAATTGATTGGTCGAGAACCTTGAGAGAAGACGAGAAGTTTTCACTCCGCCACATTTGAAAAATGCAAAAAGTATAATCCTAACTACACATCTATTATCTATAGAGATAACCATATCATCTAATCATATGTATATATCGTTAGAAAATCCGGTTTAAGTTTATGCTAAGTTATGTTTCCCTAAAACACATGTGATATATAAAACCATGTTACCAGTGGCATATATAAAAAAATAATCAGTTGTTTTCTTAATATGTTATGACTATATATATGTATCAATTTCGAGGACGAAATTTTTTTAAGAGGGGTAGATTTGTAATAACCGATTTCCTAAAATAATATTTATTAAATATAATATAAACTTATCATTATAACCTGGTTAAATAATGACAATAATAAATTCGTTATCAAATTAGAAACTTTTAACTTTAGAAGCATAACTAAAAATTTAATTTACCTATAAAAAAAGAAAAAGAAAAAAAAATGAATTGTGATAATATTTTTTAGACATATGATTATAGTTTATAAAATGAATAGAATTACTGACGAAAGAGAAAAATGGATAAGAATACAACCAAATCTTAGGGGGCAAGTTTTTGTATTTCTTTCCTCCACGTTAAGGGTACACGTGCTTGGTTTTTATCTTCTTGCTTCCACGTAAATGAACACGTGTTGAGTTTTCGGTCGTAGTCTTGCAAGATGGTGACAACCCTCCCATAAGATCTCAAACATCTATAAAAGCCGAGATACCCATTCGCTTTCTAAGGCACCAAAATCTGATCATCTACGATATTAAAAGCTCCATTCGATTTTGATGAGTTTCATCACCTTTGATCATTACGACACCACCACCATAAATCTTACTTGACTGACCGCCGTGTTTTTTTTTCATCTCGTACCATACTCTGTTGATTTATCAAAGACGTTTGAAAACCCGGCTTGGAAAGAATCTCCGGCGATCACAACCCTTGATGAATCGGACCACCATAGACCACCGCATATGCAACCATGAAGGAATGACAAATCTGAATACTATCGACTTTCTTGTGATCACCTTGTGCTCATGGTATTTTGAAACCTTCATCTTTAATTGTCATCTTTGCCTCTTAAATTACTGTCGAGATGATGTCAAATTAGTATTAATTAAATTAAGTTTGTTTAAGGAGTAAATCAGTTGGTTCTTTCCCTTTTGAAAGTTTTTGATAAACTAATTTCAACAAGAAGATGATGAAGCAATATTATATATTATTTTGAAATTGATTTTTAATAAATAAATAAGTTAGCCACCAAAGTTAATTCCTACTATAAGTCCATGAATTTATTCTATATTATTACTAAGATTCATTAATTTATAAACTTTCAATATATATGGAGCTAAATGTTATGTACGTAAAAATATATATGAAATCTTATATACTAAAAAACACTTGGGTTTTTGCTAGTGGGTTGAAACTAAATCCAACACTAATATATTTTGATAAATGAGTACTTTTTCAACAAAATAATCAATGTTTAAATAATATTTAGAGTCTGTATTTAGATGAATTTAGCAAGTAAACAATAGTAACTGGCATTACTAAATAAAATTATGACAATATCGTAGGATTTTGTGACCGTCTAGCCGTAACCAGTTATTTCAACATTGTGATCATCGCTTAAGGTACGGATAGAATCCCTTCCTTCAATACATGTCATTAGGCCTTCGGGCATCTGATTCCTGATTTTTAAATTATGCAATAAGTTTATATTATAAAAATGTTACGAGTTTATAAAGCTTACGTGTTTATAAATGTACAAGTTTAAGATTATGTACATGTATTATGTTACCCAAGTTAGTCCCTTTTCTGTGAGGATGACCACAGACCCATCATTGTGGCATAAAACGATGTGGCACCATCCGCGACGGAGAGTTGAGTTCACGGCGTCTCTTCTGTTTCAGTCTACGGACTTCTGTTAGTCTACGAACTTTTGTTCAGAGGCGTATGGATCGATCATAGGAAAAAGTAAATAAAGTCTGATATCTGGTGAATGGTTGGTGTGATTTGCCCACACTCCATTCATGTCTGGATACATGGGCTAGCTACCCTGTATCAACCTCTGTAATAAAATGAACCTTCTGGACTTCGGGTAAATCTTTATATCATATTCTGATAATATTTGTTATACTTATTTAATATATTTTGAATTATGAAAACTTAGCGTTTTTGCTAAAACAAAGGATTTTTGAGGAACTTAGCCTTTTTCTCAAATAAAATAAGCCTTTTTGTTTCCCTCTATCCGCGCACTGGGCAAAACTTTAAAATTTTGCTCAGACGTACGTTTTTGTGTTTTCTTCTTTACGGCAGGATATCAAGACAATCTGGGACGGGATACAGAAGAGTGCTCGAGTATATGAAAAAGACCGTAGAAATAATGTACTGGATTAGATATCCTATTTCCATTAAGTTGTAAAGCCTTGTAATACATTTAAGTGTTAATGGAATTATGTTTTTGATCTGACTCTGTAAAAGGGACACGTCAGCCCATTCCGGGTTGGGGTGTTAGAGCAAGCATGACGTTATTTAAGTTACTAGAAGTTCAGAACCCTAACCAATTTTGTTTTATCTTTTCGACTTCAAGTTTCGAGCTCTCACAAGTTTCCTCTAAATAAATTTCGGGATGAAATTTCCTAAAGTAGGGGAGACTGTGACATCTGTTCTTCCACGACCATCATACAAGTACGAATCCAATGAGATATTGTGTTTCAATCTTGGAATTTGTACAAATACTTGTAACCTTTGCACATATCAATTCTCGTTCGATTACGATCTCTAAATCGCTTTCTAGAAAGTTATACGCGAACTGATGTGTAAACGTAATCAGTTTAACGCAACAAACACTCCAGAACAGTGACATAGGCTTGACATACCTTAAATAACCTTTACATAACTTGGAAATAAGTTTTGGAGGGTTTGGTGTGTCGAAATCAAGTTTATTCGATCGCAGGGACTATTTGCATCAAACTGCGAAAGTCTGCCGATTCGTATAGTAACGTACCTTCCGGAACTTGATCATAAGTTAAACATACCTTAAATATCCTTTACATAGCTTAGAAATAGGTTTTGAGAGGTTCGGTATGCGAAAATAAACTTATTGGTCAATCAGGGACTAAAAGCGTCAAAAAGTGCATAAGTTTGTGTTTATGTGCACATCTTACGTTCTGAACATAACTGGACATCCAAAAATTTTTGTAATCATTAAAATATTTTATTTTAGTGATTGGAATGCAAAAATACCATTCGTCGCGCAATTTGGATCGTTTTCGCGTCCGTTACGATTTCCGTCGTAATTAACCGAACAACGTAACCGTACAGCCAAACGAACCGACATCCGTGACATTTCTGAGCATATTTCAACTTCCCTATGTTTAAACATCCTTATGGAGCTTGAAAATTGGTTTAACGAGTTGTAATGGGTCGTAAGCACTTAGGATAGGTTCCGATTTAGAATGTAGGCTTTGTTAAACCATATTAGATGAGTTCCAACACTCATTTGGTTTACAAGACCTCATTCTATCCGATCTTCTGATTTAGGTCCGGTTTATTAACGTAGTTACCTATATTAGGTGCCGATTGATTCCGTGATCCCTCTAGCATTGCTTGGTTGTTATTCAAGACTTCTAAGCATTCTCAAGTGAGTACATAGACCCTTCTTTTACTGTTTTCAAATATTTTGGGGTGAAACACATGTGCCTACTTGTTTACTTTCGTGCTTTTCATGCTTTTGTAACATATACTTGCTATGTTCATTAATACACATATAGTACATGATTTCCATTATGTTTTGCTATGTATGTTCACTTAGCATGCTAGCACATTGATTTTCATAAACACTTTTGTTGCATATGTTCACTCAGCATATGGACACATTGATTTACATTGCATTTCTGTTGCATATGTTCACTCAGCATATGGACACATTGTTTTACATTTCTACTTTATATGTTCATTTAGCATATCTAGTTCATTATTTTCTCATAACATGCTTACATTTGGTATGACATTTGGTTTGTTTAACGGCTCAAAAATACGTTCATTAACATCGATCATGCTGCTCGGTAGTAGGTAGTGGTACCATAGGAATTGACAATTCCCGTTCCTGATTTCCTAGGTTTGTTTGGAAGTAAGGAATGACTGAATCCGAATTCATTTTTGGTAGACCTCTGACTTGTTCTAGGGTTTATCCTTCAGTCTCAAGGCTTGAATGTATTCGTTTAACATTACCGCATAGATGTTTGTATCAATAAAGCATTAGTTTTACAAAACATGACTTTTGATTTAAACTAGGATTTATCAAATACATTGTTTTGTACATATCTTTCTTATAGGGTTGAGTAAATGCTTTTATTCACTATACATTACATTTGATTATACATGAACATTTTTACATTGGTGGTTCGTTTGGTTAAGTAATTCAAATAACGAGGCGTGTGTAATATGATAAAAGCATGGTGGATACGCCGCTGGTACTTCCTATATATAAGTGCTTTTATGATATTACATATTACATTTTACACAAATAGCATATCTTTACAAAACATTTTTTTTACAAACAACATATTTTATACAAACTTATTTTTACTTGGTTATTTACTTAACTATGCATTGTTCTTTTATATCATCTGATTTCTTATCGATTTTCGTATGATTTTTAAAAGAAAACATTTTTAAGGTTCATGACTACTTTTTGTTAAACATTCTTTTTCCTGCATCAATAAAACCTATGTATCTCACAGGCATTTTTATGCTGACGTACCTATTTTCACATGTGTTTTCAGGAGCTGATGCATAGGGTAGCTGTCACACCCTGACTTTTGCGGAAGCGTGATTATGGTGTGACTTCTTTAATATCATTGCATTCAATCATAACATCAACTAAATGATAAAACCATAGATTTATCATCCATAAAATAAGTTTAAAACATAAAAACATTGTTTCAAAAACGTAGCCTTCAAATTCAAGTTTTACAATCATACAAAATGTTTATGAGTTCACTAAGGACTCATCAAAAGATGTAAAATAGCACCGAGGTTTGGAAGGCGTGTCTTGTCCAGGAAAGAGACACACTAACCAAACTTAAAGACCATGGATGACATCTTTATTCTTAACGTAGCATAAAAACTCCCAACGCCCGCCAGATCCACCTTACAAACTCCCTGAAATACATGTAGTTTGAAAACATCAACAAAAGTTGAGCGAGTTCATGTGTTCTTTTGTGTGTATGTATAAACCTTTGAAAATGTTGTAAGTATGTATGAAAGTCCCTGGTATGTAGCAATAAGGAAAAAGAGATCACCAATGGTTTGCAAGGCCATTGATATGTGTGACGTGATGCAGGAAGACTCAAACCTAGCAAACTTCGTCGGTAAGACATAGTCACTTCATGGTCCACTCAGCGGACTCAGGAGTGGGGCTCGCTACACCCGAATAGATCTATCACTCATGTCCCTCGGTCCTACAACGAGGATTAATGGCCTTAAGTGTCATACCCACCACTCACATGATCTAAGTAGTAACCCTCCTTAAGCTAACCATACCATGTATAAAAATGTCTGTAATAATTGTAACATGTATTTCACCCCCGAAGTATAAAACTGAAAACAGTTAAAAAAAGGAGGGGACATGAACTCACAGTATTGCGTCTTCTATGCTCGTAACTCAAACATTGTCAGCAACCACGACTACCTACACTGTACTAACGTCTATTAGACGAACGGACCGTTCCTTGCCTTGCCTTGCCTTGCCTTTGTATTTACGTTTTTGAGTTACGTTCCTTTTATGTTCCCAATATTATTCCAAGTTATAATAATTTGCTAAAATAATAATTATTTTAACTTTAAATCATATTTAGTTTTGGAATAAGTGTTTAAACAATATCTTGTATCAATACTTCTCAAGTATTTTGTATTTGTATTTCCTTCCCAAGGATGGGGGTATCTCATACATGTACCTTCGTATTCTTGTCAAGTATTGGCGTCGTATTCCGGCGTGTTAATCCAAAAGAATATATATTTTTAAGTCTCACTTAGAAATATACACTTAAACCCATTTTTATTTATAAAAACCAACCTCCATTACTTGTATTTTTGTATCAATATTTATGGCAAAGCTTATATTGAAAGACACGGTTTAAAACATACTTGTAAACACTTGTTTAGAAAATATTTTCTAAGTGTTTGAGTTTTTAGAAAATTTCGCCATAGTTTCCTTTGAAAATGGAGGGGTCCATGCTATTTAGCATATCATTTTCTTTTCAAATATCATCCAAACAATCAACAACAAATCACTAATCATCTTACACTTACCAAGTGCAAAAACTATTCCATTTACAATACAACATGAACTTGATCTTTTACAAAAACGCGTAGTAACTTGGTAAAGTGTTTAGTAGCCTTAGTTACCCTCCGAAATATATTTACTTCTTGGTAAATCTTATTCTCGGAAGTTTTAGATGTTTACAACTTGTAAACACATTTTACAAAAATGTTTCTTTATTAAACCTTCTTGTTTCTCTAGTGTTTGTACACTTGTTTTTCCACTAAAAATAGTGTAGGTTTAATAAAAATCATGATCTTTCAAAAATCATCTTTTTAAACTTGGTTTTCTTGGAAAATCATTCACAAGTCTTGAATCTATAAATTTACTAGGTCACTTTGATCATTGTTTTATAAGAAATCAATTTTTTTTATCAAATTCATGTGTTCACTAGAAGATGATCATCATATGTTGTTACATGATCATCCTCCCACTTGCTAGATTAAGTGTTTAAACATCATCTAGCAAGCTTCATGTGATGATTAACATCATCATCTCAAGAAATTAACAAACAATTATCATTCATGCACTAAACCATATCATATCATCCATTTTTCATCATAAGTAAGCTTTATGTTTCAAGATTCAAGTTCAAGTCTTTTAGTGTTCTTGTTATTTCAACATAATATATTTTTTATCCACTAAAAATATGAAGTAACAAGAGTTACAAGAAACTTACTACTAGCTTCAAGCTAGGGAAGAAACAATGAAGAATATGGAGTGGATAAAAGCACACAAGAGAGGTCCTTCAAGTTCTTCAAGCACCAAACCTTCTAATCTTGCACCTTACACCTTGTGTGAAGCTTGGAATGCTTGAACTAAAAATGAAAAATGGTGGTGTGTGGAGTAGGGTGTTCGGCCGAAGCTTTATGAGAGGGAGAGGAAGAGTGTGGTGGTGTGTTGTGAAGATGATAATGGTTATTATAATATCCAAGCAAAAATCTAAATGAATTTTCAAATATCCAAGCAAGATCTTCAAGTAATCCAAGCAATACCAATTAAGATTGTGTGAAGATTTAGAGAAATCTTGAGTGGGGCCACCTCCTTGGGATGTTAATATCAAAGGGGGAGGGGGTCCATGTGTAAATTTGATGATAAGTAGGTAACTTATTGTATCAAAGTAAAATCTAGGCAAATCTAGGAAATCCAAGCAATATCTTATAAGATCAAATAAAATCAAGAAAGGAATCAAGGTGAATCAAGAAAGATCATGGGTGGGGGCCACATGGTGACCGTAAGTATGAAGGGGGGGGGGGGTCTTGTGTAACTTTGAATGGTAAAGTGAATAATAGTTGGAGGTTAAGTGAAAAGTCTAGCGTTTTAAGTGTATGACACATTATATAGTGTGTTAGGGTGTTCGGGGATCATAACTAGTTCAAAAATAATTAAACAATGTTTCTAGTAAAATTTTGGTGTTCCGGGTAATGTCCGGTTGTTCGGTTAGATACCGGTTCGTTAAAGTGTCAAACTATTCCGTTTAATGTTCTTTAAGTACCTTTTTGTGATACTTTTAATTCCCGACACTTAGGAAAGCATACAGGACCATTTAGTCATTTTTTCTGCATAATACCAGTATGTTAAAATGCTAAATTTTGCTGAAATATGCAGAATTCTGCACTTGTAGTGGGTTTTAGGCACTTCCGGCACTTAAACTATCACCTAGTGACGCAGTTTTATGGTCCTTACTTCCCTACACTCCATATTGGTGTAGTACCTTGTCTCTGGCCCTTACAGGGTCTCAAAACATTGTCTGTCTATGCACTGACATTGTCAGCATTTTCTGAGTTATCCGCTCAATGTGCTAACCGTGCTTTGTGCATCGTTTATGTCACTAAAGTTTGTATGTCATAAATGGTGTGACAGTAAGGAATGTGATGCACATGTATGTATGATACAGAAATCAGAAAACAGTTTAAGTCATCAGTTGTAATTAAGCACAGTCATTAAGCATAAATCAATATTAATTAATTGTACGGATGTATGCAAATTTGACGGTTGTCACATTCTCCCCCTGTTAAGAAAATTTCATCCTCGAAATTTGTACCATCTTATCTCCTTAGGGTTACATTATGCGTGCATGCATATGGATAATATTGAGGTAGGTAATCACAAAACCGAATCAAACCTTATTCACATCAGATGAATCCACGTATATATTACAACAACACGAATCCAATGGTTAAAAGATATGTGCTTTTAGCATTTGATGTCAAAGGACACGAAATGTATAGATGTAGAATCTAGTGTTACTTAGTTAACAGGGGTGCACTAAAGGGGTTTCGAATGATGGATTCTCAAACAATCGGTCACAATATGCAAACAAGTTTTCACAAACCATAGCATCTGCTATATGAATTCATAATCAACAACTCAAATGTGATAGTAACATGAAAAACAACCTGTCAACTTCCGAATAGATGAATGGTAAGGTCTAGTGTGTTGACATTCTTGAATTGCGAAAATACGCCGAATGAAATACAAGCGAATCTGGTGTATCATTGTCTTAATTCGTAGTTGCATTAGGAATGTTTAAATGACAGGTCAAACAAAAGTATATGTAGTTTTGTGTGGAACAGTTGACCTTGATTAGCACAAGCTAATGACACCACAAGGTGTCGTAATGACGAGATTCAATAATAGTGGTGACTGAACAAGTTCACCGTGCCTGAAATCAAATGAAAGTGTACTGAGACAATCTGAAGATTTGATTTACACAATGTCGTAAAGTTTCCAGTTGAACACGGAAAATCAAAGAGCCACTATTTTTGATCGAAGATGAAAAAGCAATAAGTACTGCAAGGTATTCAATTTATAACGAAAGAATCGTTAGGAGGTACACCGTGATATGAAATGAATCTATGTACCGTTGTCTTAACACGCAACTGTGCTGAGACTGCTTTGATTGTGAATATCAAAATGGATTGTTAACAAATAAATAGACAATTAAATCCGTGTATGAAGTGAGTAACCCAATTAGCGCAAGCTTCAATTCTGTGAAAGTATCACCGCAAGGTATCGAAACCAATCAAACGACTCAAAATGAGAGAACCTTTGCAAGAATATTTGAATGTGATTTTCTCAATACATCATATAGCTGTTGGGATTTTAACATGTTTATCAAAGTAATTTCATCCAAATGAAATAAAAACGCATCGGATGTCACACCCCCAAAATCCACATGCGGAATACCACCGCTTGGAGGCGTGACTGACCAGGATCCAACCACCAATTATACTGAGCATTGGTCAATAGTAAAGATGTTCACCAACCACAATAGTTAGTAAACAGTATAGTTCGAAGTTTTAAAAGTTTAGGTTCAAATACGGTTTAAATAAACAGCGGAAGCATAAACCCAACAGTTTCAAAACAAAGTTCATAGTTCAAGATTATTTAGAACCCCACACATGGGCTAGACGACCACTACACATTCCCAAGCTGCAAGCTCCTGAGTCACTGGGTACCTGCAAAGCATGCAGTAGGGTATCAACAAAAATGTTGGCGAGTCCACGAGTTGTCTAGTTTTAATTACCAAAAACTTGTTTCACCAGTTAATTTATCCGTTTATACATGCGATGGGGAGCTACCCCATAAGTAAGCGACTAAACTGTTTTTACAATACCGAACACTATTCATCCGTACGTTTCCGTAGAGTGCCCCGTTTGTCAATGTTCTATCATCATTGACGGTTGCCAGAGTACATTAGTTCACGCCCGATCCCATACGCGGGCACGGTGTGAGGTTGGTGAGACCTAAATAGCGCTATCAACTAATAACCCGTTCGCCTGACCCCGGCGACTAATCGGTATTAAGAAGTGAGGATTTGAGTGATAGAGTTTTGTTTAGTGTTGCTTGTTGCATCCAGTATAAACAGTAATTAACTAAAAGTCTCATTTAA
The DNA here is from genome assembly GCA_030545235.1 of Helianthus tuberosus. Taxonomy (NCBI): domain Eukaryota; kingdom Viridiplantae; phylum Streptophyta; class Magnoliopsida; order Asterales; family Asteraceae; genus Helianthus; species Helianthus tuberosus. The sequence continues at coordinate 54,556,855 of CM060429.1, read as the reverse complement.
GGGGAGAGAAGTAGGTTTGTATCCCTTACGAGGGGATAGCGTTGTTTAAGTTTCCGTTTCCCAACCACCGGGAACGCATGCTTTATTAGTTGTGAACTCACCTTGGATTGCTCGGCAGTTTAGTTTACTTGGTTAACTATGCTGGTCACCACGTCCTAAATGGTTACCAGTATAGGTCAGGCTCGGACACAAGTAATCACATATATGGTGCACGTATTTAACACATAGCATACAAAACATACGAGGGTACTGGGCCTGCTCTAATAATTGCACAGTCAAACAGTAACAGTTAACACATAGTCCAGTTAAACAGTGAAACAGTAATTATGCATGAACAGTCCATACACTTTGGCCCAATAATGGTGACCAGTAGCCCACTCGAGACAAGATGGTCTCGAGTCGAGACCGGGAGGTCTCGAGTCGCAACCAAGTGGTCTCGGGTTGTAGCGGGGTGGTCTCGAGTCATGCCAATACGAGTCGCAACCTTAGATGTCTCGGGTTCAGTCTCAAGTCGAGATCATGGGGTCTCGACTCGAGACCTTGATGGTCTCAAGTCCCTGAAGGCTGTCTCGAGTGGTTACTATGTAGTCTCGAGTAGCAATCTCCGCAGTCTCGAGTTGTAGTTTGATGGTCTCGAGTCGAGACAGGAGGTCTCGACTCGCATACCTGATGACCGAAAACCTTCTAGAACCTGTCTAATTGTACTATCCAATAGAATTTCCATTTCATGATACTATGTACTTATCCAATGAAATTGCACAAACATGTTTTATTGTCTAAACTATACTCAAAACGGATCAAAGCACACAATTCAAATCTTCATAACAAGTTCATAATACATTCAAACAGTTCATCATCTTTTTAGGGTTTTCATCATGTTCTTCATTGGATACAATAAACCACGTTAACATACATACATAAACATGAACATATCCTCATTAATCAAAATAAGCATATACCACCATAATTGCACAACCTAGTCATCCTTATTAGTTCTTAAATACAACATATCCGACCAATACATGCTTGTATAGGATTTATTATCAACATTCAACCATTTTCATGTCCTCTAATACACATCCTACATATCAATCATGAACATGTGCACCCCTAATCAAATAAACACCTTAATCATACACAAACAATGGTCATAGTGCATTCATCACTAAACAAACGAGGTGGGATACTAACCGATTCAAGTGTGGGTGTAAGGGTGCGAAGTAGTGAAGAATGAGCTTCCAAATGGGTGTGCACAAGCTGATCCGTGAGTCCTTTGTGGTTGTAGCCGGCTTGATCCGAGAGAGAAGGAGAGGAGAGGTTGTGTTTAAGGTTTTAGTGAGAGGGAGAGAGTGTGTGTAGGAGAGATGATGGTTGAAAAGTGGCAAGGTTGGCCATCAACATAGGTTATATACAAACCCAAGTAGGTGCACCCTAATGGGTTTCCGAGTATCATGGCCCAACCGGCCCAATTGTTTCACTGTTTACTCGAGACCAAGTGGTCTCGGGTCGGGTTCATGGTCTCGGTTTACTATATATTTATATATATAACTATTCATATCATACTTACACATTGTCAACACATAACTTAGCACGGGGATCACATAGCATATCAAGATCAACACCATATTTTTCATTTAATAATATATATACACGCAAGTTCAATACAAGGTGGTTGCTCGGAAAAACCTAGAGTGTCACATTATCCCCAAGTTTTAAGAACTTTCGTCCCGAAAGTTAAGGCAGCCACTGACAAGCTGGTGAGAACGTTTCAACGGGGTGTCACATCATCCCCCGGTAGTTTGGAATTTCATCCCGAAATTCGGTTGTAGCTTCAGTGCTGGGGGTTTCATTAGGGAACAACTGGGGATACTTGCGCTTCATCTGGTCTTCCCGCTCCCAGGTAAACTCTGGGCCACGTCGCGAGTTCCAACGAACTCGTACGAGAGGTATCTGGCTACGTTTGAGGGTTTTGATCTCTCGATCCGTGATCTCAATCGGTTCCTCAGTAAAGTGTAGTTGTTCGTCAATAGTAAGTTCCTTGAAAGGAATGATGAGTGTTTCATCTGACAGACACTTCTTCAGATTAGGCATGTGAAAGACGTTGTGCACAGCGCTAAGTTCTTCAGGCAGATTCAATCTGTAAGCGACCTTACCGATCTTTTCGGTAATTTCGAATGGTCCGACATATCGCGGATTAAGCTTGCCCCGTTTTCCAAAATGAACCACACCCTTCCAGGGTGAGACTTTAAGTAGAGCCCGGTCACCAACATGGAACTCTAGCGGTTTCCTATCCTTATCAGCGTAACTCTTCTGACGGTCACGAGCTGCCGCCATGCGTTGTCTGATCTGGGCAATCCTTTCCGTAGTGTCTATCACAAGTTCTGGTCCTTTGATCTGGCTGTCACCAACTTCCGCCCAGCAGAGAGGAGATCGGCATTTACGACCGTACAATGCCTCAAAGGGTGCTGCCTTAATGCTGGTGTGGTAGCTGTTGTTGTAGGAGAATTCCACTAACGGTAGGTGCTTTTCCCAACCCTTGCCAAAATCAATCACACATGCCCTAAGCATGTCTTCAAGTGTTTGGATGGTGCGTTCAGACTGCCCATCCATTTGTGGATGATAAGCGGTGCTCATGTCTAAACGTGAGCCAAAAGATTTGTGCATAGCTTGCCACAACTCAGAAGTAAAACGCGCGTCTCGATCGGAAATAATAGAGGTTGGCACCCCGTGCTTCAAAACCACTTCCTTTAAGTAAACCTCTGCTAAGGTAGAGAACTTGTCTGTTTCCTTAATAGCCAAAAAGTGGACAGACTTAGTTAGTCGATCCACTATCACCCAAATGGTGTCATTCCTGCCTTGAGTCCTAGGCAGGCCAGTAACAAAATCCATGGAAATCTGCTCCCATTTCCATTGCGGGATCTCGGGTTGTTGAAGTAGGCCTGATGGTTTCTGATACTCAGCCTTGACTCTTGCACAGGTCAAACATTTTCTGACATAGGTTGCTATGTGGGCTTTCATGCTAGGCCACCAGTATGTAGTCTTTAAGTCGTGGTACATCTTATCCGAACCAGGATGTACTGAGTAACGGGACTTGTGGGCTTCATCCATTACAAGCTCGCGCAAACTCCCATAAAGTGGGACCCATATACGTCTGTTTACGTAGTAAGCACCATCTTCTTTTTGCTCTAGCCGTCTCCTTGATCCTCGCAGGGACTCAGCCCTGACGTTCTCGGCTTTCAATGCTTCGACCTGAGCGTTTCGGATTTGAGTAGGGAGGTTCGAGTGGATGGTGAGCTGTAGGGCACGAACACGCTTAGGTTTGGTTTCCTTTCTGCTGAGGGCATCGGCTACCACATTAGCCTTGCCTGGATGATATCTAATTGCACACTCGTAATCATTTAGGAGTTCGACCCATCGGCGTTGCCGCATATTCAACTCCTTTTGTTCCATTATGTGTTGGAGACTCTTGTGATCGGTGTAAATCGTGCACTTGGTACCATACAAGTAATACCTCCAAATCTTGAGCGCGAAGACCACAGCTCCGAATTCTAAGTCATGCGTCGTGTAGTTCCGTTCGTGGATCTTGAGTTGTCGTGAAGCGTAAGAAATGACCATCTCGCGTTGCATCAACACGCAACCAAGTCCTTGAATAGAAGCGTCGCAGTAAACAACGAAGTCGTCGGTACCTTCAGGTAAGGAAAGAATAGGAGCACTACAAAGGTTCTTCTTTAGTTCCTGAAAGGCAGCTTCCTGAGCATCACTCCATTTGTAAGCAACACCCTTCTGAGTGAGGGTCGTAAGTGGTTGAGCGATCTTAGAAAATCCCTTGATAAATCTTCGATAGTATCCTGCCAATCCCAAGAATTGGCGAACTTCGGTCGGAGTCTTAGGTATAGGCCAATTCTTAATGGATTCGATCTTAGCGGGGTCGACGTGAATCCCATCCTGATTGACTATGTGCCCAAGGAAATGGACTTCTCTAAGCCAGAAATCGCATTTTGAGAATTTGGCGTACAGTTGCTCATTGCGAAGGAGTTCGAGAATAAGACGCAGGTGTTGTTCATGCACCTCTTGACTTTTTGAGTAGATTAGGATGTCGTCAATAAACATAATTAAGAACTTGTCGAGGTAGGGTTTGCACACTCGGTTCATGAGATCCATGAAGATCGCAGGTGCGTTGGTCATTCCGAAAGGCATAACAAGGAATTCGTAGTGACCATAGCGGGTTCTGAAAGCAGTCTTAGAGATGTCCTCGTCGCGGACTCTTAGTTGGTGATAACCCGATCGCAGATCGATCTTGGAATAATAGCTCGACCCTTGCAGTTGGTCGAACAGATCGTCGATACGGGGAAGTGGATAACGATTCTTGATGGTAACCTTGTTCAGTTCGCGGTAATCAATGCACATTCGGAATGTGCCATCCTTCTTTTTGACAAAGAGCACTGGGGCTCCCCAGGGCGATGAGCTAGGACGGATAAAACCTTTGTCCAAGAGTTCTTGTAGTTGAGTAGAAAGTTCCTTGAGTTCTGCGGGAGCTAGACGATAAGGCGCTCGAGCTATAGGTGCTGCTCCGGGAGCTAGCTCGATTTGAAATTCGACCTGACGGTGAGGAGGGAGTCCAGGTAGTTCTTCCGGAAATACCTCAGGATAGTCGCGTACAACTGGAAAATCTTCAATCTTGTTTTCCTTTTTCTGCGTGTCGGCAACAAGTGCTAAGATAGCGGTGTGCCCCTTTCGCAGACACTTCTGGGCTTTTAAGAATGAAATGATGCCTGTGACTTCTCCGCTTTTATCGCCTTTGATGATAAGGGGTTTGCTAGGAGGACGGGGGATTTGGACAGCTTTCTCTTGGCAGAGGATTTCAGCTCGATGCTTGGATAACCAATCCATACCAATGACGACGTCGAAGCTTCCGAGAATGATGGGGAAGAGATCGATACGGAAGGTCTGACCAGACAATTCTAGTTTGCAGTTACGAATAACATGTGAGGCCTCGAGGTTCCTACCATTAGCTATTTCAACGATGTGCTTAGAGCTTAACGGCGTAAGAGTGGACTTAAGCTTCTTACTAACACGTAGGGATACATAACTAGCATCTGCTCCAAAATCAAACAATATGGAAACATAACGGTCATTAAGTAGGAACTTACCCGCCACCACGTTGGGATCATTCCTAGCTTCCCCAGCTCCAATCACAAAAGTCCTTCCTCTTGCACCATTTCCAGCATTGTTGTTATTGTTCCCAGCACCCTGATTGTTGTTGTTCTGATTCAGTTCAGGGCAATCCTTTCGCATGTGCCCCGTTGCTCCACACTTGAAGCATCCACGGTTGTTTCCTTGTTGCTGTTGTGGTTGTTGTTGATTCTGCCTAGCTGGGAGCTGGCTCCTACAGTCTTTAGCTTCATGCCCCATCTTGTTGCATCGCTGACACTAACTTTTGCCACATGGCCCACTGTGGTGTCGGTTACATTTGTTACACTTGGGGTGGTTTCCTCGATAGCCACCCTGTTGCTGAGGGCCCTTGTTGCTTTCAGTCTTCCTTTGTTGAACTGGGGCCTGAGTGGGGTTAGCATCCTTTCCCTGACTTCCATCCCACTTTCGTTTGTTATCGCTTGAAGTTCCAGCAGTGGCACTGATCCTCTTGGGCAACTTGCCCTCTTCCACAGCCTGATTGGTGAGTTTGTCAGCAAGACGGACCACGGGCTGTATGGTATTGAGGTTGGCTGAGGTTACATGGCTCCGGATTTCTGGGACTAAACCTTTGATGTACAATTCGATCCTTCGATACATAGGTCGGGACATGTTTGGGCAAAGTGCAGCATAGTCGTTGGACTGCTTGGTGTAGTTTTCAATCTCTGATCCAACCATTTTGAGCTCATAGTACTCGTTCTCGAGTTTGTGGATGTCATCCCTGTGACAGTACTCCTCTTTGATCATGTCCTTGAAATCTTCCCACGTCATAGCATTAGCAGTTTCCAGACCAAGCATCTGAATCTGTGCTTTCCACCATGAAAGCGCGTTTCCTTCCAGCGTACCAGTCGCGAACTTTACCCAGTTAGCAGGGGGACACTCGCAGACAGCAAAGATAGCTTCGGCCTTTTCAATCCAGTGCAGTAGGCCTATGGCACCCTCAGTGCCGTTGAAAGGGAGAGGCTTGCCATCCATGAAGGTTTTGAAAGTACAAACACGTGGCTGCGCAGGCGCAGGCTGACCTGTTGTGAGAAGCGAAGCGAATAGGCTTAGAGGTGAAAAGACGTTGCGGGGGTAGGGTCTAAACATCCTAAAGTAACGAGTTTACCTCCAGGGTGAGCTGCAAAAGCTGCAGCCACCGTGTTGAGCAAGTTAGTGAACTGAGCCTGAGTCATGTTAACGCTTCCTCTTCCACGTCCACTCATTGTCTTCATAACAAGAAAACACAGTATGAGTGTGATGTCGTAACATAGCGAGAATGAGATAGAAGAGGGATGTGTATCTATCTGATTAGGCACACTAGTACGTATAGTAGAACAACAACATAAAGCAAACAAGCAAGTAAACACAAGTCCGAGCTATGAGGTCTAATAAGCTGAGTCTTGCCCTTGGAGTGTAGTGTCATCATGAGTCACGGGTTATAGTCTGGTTTTTCTCAAAAGACTCTCTTTTAAAACCAAGTTCACTATAACCAATGGCTCTGATACCAATCTGTCACACCCCCAAAATCCACATGCGGAATACCACCGCTTGGAGGCGTGACTGACCAGGATCCAACCACCAATTATACTGAGCATTGGTCAATAGTAAAGATGTTCACCAACCACAATAGTTAGTAAACAGTATAGTTCGAAGTTTTAAAAGTTTAGGTTCAAATACGGTTTAAATAAACAGCGGAAGCATAAACCCAACAGTTTCAAAACAAAGTTCATAGTTCAAGATTATTTAGAACCCCACACATGGGCTAGACGACCACTACACATTCCCAAGCTGCAAGCTCCTGAGTCACTGGGTACCTGCAAAGCATGTAGTAGGGTATCAACAAAAATGTTGGCGAGTCCACGAGTTGTCCAGTTTTAATTACCAAAAACTTGTTTCACCAGTTAATTTATTCGTTTATACATGCGATGGGGAGCTACCCCATAAGTAAGCGACTAAACTGTTTTTACAATACCGAACACTATTCATCCGTACGTTTCCGTAGAGTGCCCCGTTTGTCAATGTTCTATCATCATTGACGGTTGCCAGAGTACATTAGTTCACGCCCGATCCCATACGCGGGCACGGTGTGAGGTTGGTGAGACCTAAATAGCGCTATCAACTAATAACCCGTTCGCCTGACCCCGGCGATTAATCGGTATTAAGAAGTGAGGACTTGAGTGATAGAGTTTTGTTTAGTGTTGCTTGTTGCATCCAGTATAAACAGTAATTAACTAAAAGTCCCATTTAAGGGGAGAGAAGTAGGTTTGTATCCCTTACGAGGGGATAACGTTGTTTAAGTTTCCGTTTCCCAACCACCGGGAACGCATGCTTTATTAGTTGTGAACTCACCTTGGGTTGCTCGGCAGTTTAGTTTACTTGGTTAAGTATGCTGGTCACCACGTCCTAAATGGTTACCAGTATAGGTCAGGCTCGGACACAAGTAATCACATATATGGTGCACGTATTTAACACATAGCATACAAAACATACGAGGGTACTGGGCCTGCTCTAATAATTGCACAGTCAAACAGTAACAGTTAACACATAGTCCAGTTAAACAGTGAAACAGTAATTATGCATGAACAGTCCATACACTTTGGCCCAATAATGGTGACCAGTAGCCCACTCGAGACAAGATGGTCTCGAGTCGAGACCGGGAGGTCTCGAGTCGCAACCAAGTGGTCTCGGGTTGTAGCGGGGTGGTCTCGAGTCATGCCAATACGAGTCGCAACCTTAGATGTCTCAGGTTCAGTCTCGAGTCGAGATCATGGGGTCTCGACTCGAGACCTTGATGGTCTCAAGTCCCTGAAGGCTGTCTCGAGTGGTTACTATGTGGTCTCGAGTAGCAATCTCCGCAGTCTCGAGTTGTAGTTTGATGGTCTCGAGTCGAGACAGGAGGTCTCGACTCGCATACCTGATGACCGAAAACCTTCTAGAACCTGTCTAATTGTACTATCCAATAGAATTTCCATTTCATGATACTATGTACTTATCCAATGAAATTGCACAAACATGTTTTATTGTCTAAACTATACTCAAAACGGATCAAAGCACACAATTCAAATCTTCATAACAAGTTCATAATACATTCAAACAGTTCATCATCTTTTTAGGGTTTTCATTATGTTCTTCATTGGATACAATAAACCGCGTTAACATACATACATAAACATGAACATATCCTCATTAATCAAAATAAGCATATACCACCATAATTGCACAACCTAGTCATCCTTATTAGTTCTTAAATCCAACATATCCGACCAATACATGCTTGTATAGGATTTATTATCAACATTCAACCATTTTCATGTCCTCTAATACACATCCTACATATCAATCATGAACATGTGCACCCCTAATCAAATAAACACCTTAATCATACACAAACAATGGTCATAGTGCATTCATCACTAAACAAACGAGGTGGGATACTAACCGATTCAAGTGTGGGTGTAAGGGTGCGAAGTAGTGAAGAATGAGCTTCCAAATGGGTGTGCACAAGCTGATCCGTGAGTCCCTTGTGGTTGTAGCCGGCTTGATCCGAGAGAGAAGGAGAGGAGAGGTTGTGTTTAAGGTTTTAGTGAGAGGGAGAGAGTGTGTGTAGGAGAGATGATGGTTGAAAAGTGGCAAGGTTGGCCATCAACATAGGTTATATACAAACCCAAGTAGGTGCACCCTAATGGGTTTCCGAGTATCATGGCCCAACCGGCCCAATTGTTTCACTGTTTACTCGAGACCAAGTGGTCTCGGGTCGGGTTCATGGTCTCGGTTTACTATATATTTATATATATAACTATTCATATCATACTTACACATTGTCAACACATAACTTAGCACGGGGATCACATAGCATATCAAGATCAACACCATATTTTTCATTTAATAATATATATACACGCAAGTTCAATACAAGGTGGTTGCTTGGAAAAACCCAGAGTGTCACATCGGAAATAATATTTAAAACATGTTACTTTTAAAATATAAATTCCATTTATATGAAAAATCCCAATACCCGGATCCATATACGAACATGCATGCTATCAAAAATTGAAACACAACCATAGGGTGTTTAGAATACTACCTTCCAAGGAGCAAAAGATATGAAGAAGATGATGCTTCTTGAATGGTTGCCTTCAAGTGTAGAAGACCTCAAGCTTGTATACCCCAAGCCTTCCAACAAACACCTTGATTGTAGCTAGGATTTATACACTCATAAACTCACTTGAAATTCCCTCTTGATCAACCATACCATGGCTGATTTTTAGAGAGCATTTACTTGAGTTTTGCACTTGAAAAACAAACTTGAAAAACCCTCTTGTATAACCATCTCATGGCCGATTTCTCTAGAGCTCTTTTACTTGATTTTGAATTTTAAAAGAACTTCTCTAATGGAAAATACTTGGCCGATTTTTCTAGAGAGCAAAAGGAAGTCTTCTCAAGTTCATCTTCTAGTAATTTTGTCATATAAAATAAGTTATAACAATTGAGAGAATCTTGGCCACCCAACATGCCCAATCAAGACCCTCCTACACATGCAAATTGCATGTGCATTCATTGGACCACAAAATCCTTGGGAAGAGGGGAAGGGGGCGGCCTAGCTTTTACTTTTATAAAAAAATTCAAATTTCCTTTTATAAATTTAAGTCTTGTTTTATTTTATAACCTTTCATAAAATATAACATCTTATGTTTACAAGACTTATAAAACTTTATATTTTAAAATGTTATTTAACCCATTAAATAACAAAATAACAAAATAAAATATTCTCTCAAAATTAATTATCCATATAATTTATTAGTTTGTCAAATGCAATTATTTAGAAAACCGATTTCTAAATATTCTAAGTGTTAATATTTATTTGGTTGATCATATCATAAATAAATATTGTAAGTGTTTGTCTAGCTTGTATTTGGGTTTGACTCGACTTGGATCATAACGTACTAGCCACATCAATTTAATATGTGTCTTAGGCATACAGAGTCCAACAATCCCCCACTTGCACAAGATACATAGAAGATTGATGTAAATAGTAAAGACCACCTAACTATAGTTTACTACCCCTAATACGTATGACTATATGTCCCATTTAATAACATCATCCCCTTCAAGTCCCTTACTTGAAATGATTTAGGTGAATCTATCATTTATCCTTTCGTTATAGATGTCATGTTAAATCCAGAGACATAGAGTGAGCACTCTCTGTTGATTTAACTTCATCAGGCCTTAGACATCTTACTCTCAACGAATAAGAGGAACAAATCCCTTCTTGACTACATACGTCTCTCACAATCACCTTGCACCACACCTGAGTTTAGCCTTATGTACAGCCTTATTACAGACAACGAAGAACTAGGTCAAGGTATAGTACTTAGTGAATATCAAGACCCAATATGTATCTCAGGTCAGAGGATACTATGATATTCGCCTTTACTCAAATTTACTTATAATTAATCACAAATGATTCCATGCAGCAATATTTGAGAGCGAGTCAGTCCAATATTTGTATCCCACAAATATCTATGAACTTTGGCAGCAACACTTTGCTCTATATTCATATTAAATGAATATCCACCAATCCAAGTTCATAATAGTCTTACATTTATATTTGTTCCCACAAGTATGACCGACTACGGACATTTAGAATAATTAACTTATTCATGGATTTAAACATGCTAAAATGGAACATAACTCAACATACCATAAAGAGTTATAATAACAATTGTTCCAATATCCAAATACAAAATAGATCAAATCCAATCACTTAGGATAGGTTCCGATTTAGAATGTAGGCTTTGTTAAACCATATTATATGAGTTCCAACACTCATTTGGTTTACAAGACCTCATTCTATCTAATTTTCCGATTTAGGTCCGGTTTATTAACGTAGTTACCTATATTAGGTGCCGATTGATTCCGTGATCCCTCTAGCATTGCTTGGTTGTTATTCAAGACTTCTAAGCATTCTCAAGTGAGTACATAGACCCCTCTTTTACTGTTTTCAAATATTTTGGGGTAAAACACATGTGCCTACTTGTTTACTTTCGTGCTTTTCATGCTTTTGTAACATATACTTGCTATGTTCATTAGTACACATATAGTACATGATTTCCATTATGTTTTGCTACGTATGTTCACTTAGCATGCTAGCACATTAATTTTCATAAACACTTTTGTTGCATATGTTCACTCAGCATATGGACACATTGATTTACATTGCATTTCTGTTGCATATGTTCACTTAGCATATGGACACATTGTTTTACATTTCTACTTTATATGTTCATTTAGCATATTTAGTTCATTATTTTCTCATAACATGCTTACATTTGGTATGACATTTGGTTTGTTTAACGGCTCAAAAATACGTTCATTAACACCGATCATGCCGCTCGGTAGTAGGTAGTGGTACCATAGGAATTGACAACTCCCGTTCCTGATTTCCTAGGTTTGTTTGGAAGTAAGGAATGACTGAATCCGACTTCATTTTTTGTAGACCTCTGACTTGTTCTAGGGTTTATCCTTCAGTCTCAAGGCTTGAATTTATTCGTTTAACATTACCGCATAGATGTTTGTATCAATAAAGCATTAGTTTTACAAAACATGACTTTTGATTTAAACTAGGATTTATCAAATACATTGTTTTGTACATATCTTTCTTATAGGGTTGAGTAAATGCTTTTATTCACTATACATTACATTTGATTATACATGAACATTTTTACATTGGTGGTTCGTTTGGGTAAGTGATTTAAATAATGAGGCGTGTGTAATATGATAAAAGAATGGTGGATACGCCGCTGGTACTTTCTATATATAAGTGCTTTTATGATATTACATATCATAGAGTTATTTAAACCATTTCAATTTAGATATATTACATTTTACACAAATAGCATATCTTTACAAAACATTGTTTTACAAACAGCATATTTTATACAAACTCATTTTTACTTGGTTATTTACTTAACTATGCATTATTCTTTTATATCATCTGATTTCTTATCGATTTTCGTATGATTTCTAAAAGAAAACATTTTTAAGGTTCATGACTACTTTTTTGTGACACCTGTGTCACTTCAACCATCAAACAAATGCCAAACCAATGAAATATTGTATTTCATACTTGGGATTTGTAAAAATATGTGTATCGTTTACACATATCAACTCTTGTTCGATTTCAAGCTTTAAATCGCTTTCTGGAGGGTTATACGCGCACTGATGCGTAAATATAACCAGTTTAATGCAACAAACACTCTGGAATAGTGAAATAGGCTTAACATACCTTAAGTAACCTTTACATAACTTAGAAATAAGTTTTGAAGGCTTTGGTATGGCAAAATCTAGTTTAAAACTAAGTCTATCTATAACATAGCAGGAAGCATGTGTGGGGCGATTTTGGCGATTTCCATTGAAACCCTAGTTCTTGATCTTCAACCTTAATTTTGATCGATCTGGGTTAGGTATTGGGGTGTTGTCGTTCCTTCTGAGTAAGGTTTCTAGACTTCTACCCTGGTTTCTAATCTTTTGTAGTTAGAGTTAAGGTTTTCGTTTCGCATTTTCTTCTAGGGTTTCTTTTTGCCTTGTCGCTGTGAGTTTTTTAGAGTGCTGTTGGTATTTCTGTTCGTTGTCTTACGTTGCATGATTCTGACGTCTAGGGTTTTGTTCAATTTTCTTGCATGGAAAGAAATCGTGATACGGGTTTAGAGGATTTAGGGTTTCAGTCTTTTTCAGATAGAATGCATGAGGATATTTTCATTACCTCTAAGGGTCCCTCGAGTGTTCATGATGTGCGTGATAAACCTAATCTGCTTAACAAGCAATTGAAGATTGATGGGAATCCTTTGTTGCCTCGACGAGGTGTGGTGCAAAAAGATCCTAGGGTTATTAATATTATTGATGAGCTGGAGAAAGTCACTGTTCCTGTTAAGCCGGTAACTAATTCACCTTCTGATTGTAATGTGGAGCAGAATGTTAATAGTTCATCCTCGAGCACTTATGCTGAAAAGCTTAAATCGTCCGCTATTCTTAACCAGAAAAGAGAAGTTAATTTCAGGCATATGGAGGCTCAAGATGTATTGGAAGATGCTGATGTAGTAATCCCCAAGGAGGCTGTTCGTAAAGTTCAAGAGCGCTTTACTAATGTCTTGTATGGGTATTTTTTAGGGAATAGGCTACCGTTTCCGGTAGTTGATTACTATGCTAAAAACGTTTGGGCCAAATTTGGGTTTTCAAAGCTTATGATGAATTCTAATGGTTTTTTCTTTTTTAAATTTGATTCGGCTGAGGGTATGTCTAAAGTGCTTGAGGGGGGTCCTTGGTTAATCAGGAAAAATCCTTTGTTCCTCAATGTCTGGTCTCCGTCGGTGATTCTTAGGAAGGAGGGGATCAAAACGGTTCCTGTATGGGTGAAGTTTCACAATGTGCCAATAGCAGTCTGTTACACTGATGATGGTTTGAGCCTTTTGGCATCTAAGGTTGGGATACCTAAAAGATTGGATAGCTATACTGCTGATATGTGCATGGAGAACTGGGGTAGAACCAGTTTTGCTCGAGCTATGATTGAGGTGTCGGCTGAGCATGAATTAAAAGAACACATAGTTGTTGCTATTCCGAAGCTGGATGTGGAGGGTTATGTTACTGAAAAAGTGAAGGTTGAATATGAATGGAAGCCACAAAGGTGTTCGGAGTGCTGTTTGTTCGGTCATACTAATGCTACATGCCCAAAGGCCCCCAATGTTAAACCAAAGCAGGTGACTATGGACGATGAGGGTTTTGTGACTGATACGAGGAAAACTGCGAAATATGGGTTCCCATAAAAGAAACCGAAAACAAAATTTATTTATAGACAAAAGGCGAGTCAATCTAAGCCGAGCACTTCGGGGACGAAGAATGATGATGGTGAAGGAAATAAAGACCAAGGTAGCGATAAAGTCATTAATACCAATCTGAATCTAAGGAATTCTTTTTCAGCTCTTTCAAATGACCAGATGTTAGATGGTAATGGTGAAACGAGAGGGTCTTCTTCTAGTAACTTGGATATGGCCAATAATAAAGACGATGGGGTTATGGAGCAACTTCAAACGGAAATTTCTGATTATATGAATGCTAATATTAATGGAAAACAACCTGAGGGGGCAAGCACTCCCGGTCAAAAGGGTTTAAATGGATAGTTTAGCGGTTTGGAATATAAGGGGATTGAACCTTCCCCTGAAACAAAGAGAGGTTCGGACGTTGATTGCTGAAAAGCGGCTACAGGTCTGTGCTATTTTGGAATCACATGTTTCTATTTCTAATCTTGATAGAGTGTGCAAGAATGTTTTTAGGTTGTGGGATTGGACGTCCAATGGATCCTGTTGTACTAGAGGCACTAGAATTATTGTAGGCTGGAATCATAATATGGTGGATCTCGTGGTTATCTCTCAAACGGACCAGGTTATACATGTGCAACTTTGCTCGAAATCTGATAATAAAATTTTTTTCTGCTCGGTTGTCTATGCCGAGAATAATTATCAAGCTAGAAGGGAGCTTTGGGAAAACTTAAATAGACATAAAGTGTTTGTTAAGGATAGGCCGTGGGTGGTTTTAGGGGATTTTAACTCAGCGCTTTCGTTGGATGATTGTTTTGCTGGGTCGTCTTCTATCACAATTGGTATGAAAGAATTTTACCAGTGTATTCAGGAAACTGAGTTGATGGATCTTAAAAGTCATGGGATGCAATATACTTGGAACCAAAAACCAAAGCATGGTGTGGGTATTCTAAAGAAGATTGATCGTGTATTGGGCAATATTCAATTTTTAGATTCTTATCCAGATGCGTTTGTGTTATTTCATCCTTTCCGAGTTTCTGATCACACGCCATGTATTGTTAATTTCCATACATAATAGGCCTAAACCCTTTAAATTTGCCAACTTCTTGGTAAAAAAGGAGGGTTTTATAAGTTGTGTTTCGGATCAATGGACCAAGGAGGTGCAAGGTGTGACTATGTTTTCGGTGGTCAAGAAGCTTTCTTTGTTGAAATCCCCGTTGAGACGTCTTCTTTTCAAGCAAGGTAACTTGCATGAACGAGTCAAGTTATTGAGATCTAAACTGGATGACATTCATTTGGCTATTGATGCTAATCCGTCGGATATGACTCTTAGAGAATCTGAATCTAGATATCTTCAAGAGTTTCAAGCTGCCTCTTATGATGAAGAATGTTTCCTCAAACAGAAAGCTAAAGCGGAATGGTTGGCTGCAGGTGATTCGAACACTAAATACTTCCACAACTGTGTCAAAATGAGAAACGCTTGCTCAAAGATCCATAGCATCCAAGATGTTCATGGAAACCAGTTTAATGGGGACAACGTCTATGGGGTTCTGGTCTCTCATTACTCGGCATTCTTGGGTACGGAAGATCAGGTGGATGAGTTACCTAGTAACATTATGTTTCCTAATGTTCTTGATCAATTTGCTGCTAGTAATATGGTTCGCCAAGTTACTCGTGAGGAGGTTAAAAACGCTATGTTCTCTATAGGTGAAAATAAGGCCCCAGGTCCGGATGGGTACACTTCGGCGTTTTTTAAAAACTCTTGGGATATTGTGGGTGATGAGGTTACCAAAGCCATTTTGGATTTCTTTGATAATGGTAAGTTATTGCAGCAAATTAACCATACGATAATTGCTCTTGTTCCGAAAACTCCTACTCCAAACTCTGTGGTTGATTACCGGCCAATTTCGTGTTGCAATGTGATCTATAAATGCATTAGTAAAATCTTAACAGATAGAATTAAAGGAAGTTTGGATGTTCTTGTTGATATTAATCAGTCGGCTTTTGTTCCGGGTAGGAAAATTTCAGATAATATCCTTCTTACCCAGGAATTAATGCACAACTATCATTTGCGGACTGGGCCAGCAAGGTGTGCATTTAAGATAGATATTCAGAAGGCTTATGACACCGTTAGCTGGTCGTTTCTTGAAAGTATCCTGCGTGCTTTTGGTTTCCATCAGAAAATGGTGCATTGGATAATGGTTTGTGTTACCACGGTGTCTTATTCGTTGAGTATTAATGGTAATCTTTATGGGTATTTCAGAGGTAAAAGAGGCTTGAGGCAGGGTGATCCGATATCTCCCTATTTATTTACTTTGGTGATGGAGGTCTTATCGTTTACTCTTAAAGAGGCAGCTAGTAACAGTTCTGCTTTCAGATACCATCTTCACTGTAAAAAACAAAAAATTATTAATGTCTCGTTTGCGGATGATCTCTTTATTTTTGTGAATGGTGATGTGGCCTCGGTCAGAGTGGTTAGAGACTCGCTTCAGCAGTTTTCGAAGCTCTCGGGTCTAGTCCCAAGTATTCCGAAGTGCACAGTGTTTTTTGGTAATATTCCCCAATCGGTTAAGCAGGAAATTCTTCATATTATGCCGTTTCGGGAGGGTTCGCTGCCTGTTCGCTATCTGGGAGTCCCTTTAATTTCATCTAAACTCTCTTATAAGGATTGTAAAATTCTGGTGGAAAAAATGGACAAGAAGATTGATAACTGGATGACGAGATCTCTGTCCTTTGCAGGGAGATTGCAGCTAGTAAATTCGGTTCTTTCTGCTATGCACATCTATTGGGCCACTGTTTTTCTATTGCCAGCTAAAATTGTGACGGATCTTGAAAGACGGATGCGTGCTTTTTTATGGTCTGGTAAGAATCAGCTGAATGTCAAGGCCAAGGTTGCTTGGAAGATAGTATGTCTTCCAAAGAACGAGGGGGGGCTAGGAGTTCGATGCATTAATGATGTAAACAAAGCCCTTATTTCGAACCATATTTGGAGTATTTTGGTGAACAGAAACTCTCTTTGGGTGCAATGGATTCATATCTATAAGCTCAAAGGGAGAAGTTTTTGGGAGGTTCCTTGTAGGGGTCGTATGACATGGGGTTGGAGGAAAATTCTTGCGTTGCGAGAGTTAATCCGTCCTTTTTTGTGGAAGTCTATCGGCAATGGTGCTAATACAAATGTGTGGAGTGACACTTGGTGTAGTACTTGTCCTCTTCGTGCTCATATTAGTCCGAGACATATTGCTAATGCAGGCTTTAACCTTCAATCTTCTGTAGCGGATATGGTTGATTCTAGTGGTAATTGGAGGTGGCCGGTGGCTTGGTATGATCTTTTCCCAGTTCTAATTAATCTTCACGCTCCGGTTATACGCAGGATCGGCTGGTTTGGATTAATTCTGAAGGGAAATCATGTCACTTCTCTTCGTGGGAGGTCTGGAATAATATTCGGTATCGTGAGAATGTTGTTTCATGGATCAACATGGTTTGGTTTAAACAATGCATCCCAAGGCACTCATTTCATTTGTGGATGGTCATTAGAAACAAGTTGAAAACCCAAGATAGAATGTCCGTTTGGGAGGCGGGTAGTGCTACAAACTTGAACCTCATGTGTTGCCCTTTATGTCATCGTGACCGGGACTCGAGGGACCATTTGTTTTTTGAATGTTCGTATGCTACGGAGGTTTGGTTTGGCATTAGGGAATTCGCGAATATGGATGATGTTAGTAGCCGATGGGTTGATATCATGAGTTGGATGGATCAACACTCCACTCGACAACCAGTCAATGTTGTGAGCAGATTGGTGGTTGCAGCGGCGTCATACTTCGTCTGGCAAGAAAGGAACTCGAGGCTTTTTACTTGTAACCAACGTACGCCGATTGTCTTATCTAAGGAGATCATTAAAACTGTTCGGTTGCGGCTTTTGACCTTCAAATTCAAAAAGGGATTTGTGAACACGACTCTCCTTCAGAAGTGGAACATTCCTAGAAGTAATTTGGATCTTGATCCTGGCTAGTTAGTTTGGCATTTGTTTTGGGTTGTTTAGGCGGGGCCGGGCTATGTCTGTTTAGTCGTGTTTTTGGTTGGTTTGGTTTTGTTCTTGGTTGTTAGTTTTATCTAGTCTTGGCATGTCAAGTATAGAGAGGGTGTAACATTTCAGTTGCACTATTGTGCTTTTTGTGTTTTATAAAATTCACCGGGGTAACCCTTTACCCAAAAAAAAATCTAGTTTATTAACTTATAGGGACTAAACTTGACAAACTGCGAAAGTATGCCAATTTGAACTGTAACAGACATTCCGGAACATGACCATAAGTTAAACATACCATAAATATCCTTCACATAGCTTAGAAATAGGCTTTGAGGGGTTCGGTGTGCTAAAATAAACTTTTGGGTCATTCAGGGACTAAAAGCGTCAAAAAGTGCACAAGTTTGCACTTTCGCGCATAACTTACGTTCTGAATACATCCGGACATCCAAAAATTTATGTAAGCACTAAAAAATTTTATTTTAGTGTTTGGCATAAGAAAAATCCATTCGTCGCGCAATTTGGATCGTTTTTCGCGCTTATGCGCGTTCCGTCGTAATTAACCGAACAACGCAACCGTACGGCTAAACGAACCGACATCCGAGATATTTTTGAGCACATTTTAAGTTCCCTATACTTTAACTTCATTTTTGAGCTTTGAAATGGGGTTAACGGGCCCTAAACGCGTCGGAAATGACCTTATAGCACAATAGGGACCAAAATGGTAAATCTGCCAAACTTGGCCCTTGCGCACCGTAAGGGTTATTTGTTACGGTGCGCAAGCATAGGTCAGATGCAGCAACTTGTTTTTCAGCTACTGTTTCCTGCCCTTAACCCCTTCCAAAGGCCAATGCCATGTGTCCAACTCTTGTGGTGGGTCAATATCAGTTACCACAACCTTCCGACAAGTGTACGGGCGAGATCATTCCCTCTTCTCCAAGAAACGATCCTAACAGTGAACCGAAAACTATAAATACCCACCTTGTTTTACCCATTTCCCTCACATTTGAATCTGAATCTACACTCTCTAAGTGGAAGTATATGCTTCCTACCTGAGAGTGAATCGGGTTCGAATCTTGCGGGGCCCTTCGTAAGTATTCCTTCGTTCTTTTATTGCTTTTCGAGTCTTTTCGAGTCTGAAAGTCAAACTTTGTTTGACTTTCTACGTTGACCAGTTTATGGTCAATGCGAAGTTCGTTTGAACTTCGCAACGTGAGTGTAATCACGTTGGTTATAGTCCCTTGGGACTATGCCTACTGATTACCACGTTGTCTAGGGTCGTAGGGTAAGCGATCTAATAAATCGCTTATACCTTCGAACCCGACCCATTTGGTCGATCATTAGGATCCGACCAAACACATTAGGTGACCATAGTATATAGGGAATAACCTTCCGAGGTTATACCTTATGGTCGCTTCGTTTAAGTAGTTGTATGATTGGTAGTTTATATGCCTTAGGTAAATTACCAAAATACCCCTTTGATGCCAAAATTCGTTTTAAACATATGTAACATAACTTTTGACATCTAAACTGATTTGACAACCATATTAGACATGTTAAGGCATATTTTACTTGTCATAGGACTAGTTAGGCGTTCCGAACGCGTTTTACGCGAACGACGCGTTAAAGTAGCATAAGCTACCTAAACGGGTCGTAATGGGTCGTAAGCACTTATGTTAGGTTTCTTTTAGTATGTAGGCTTTGTTAAACCATACTACATGAGTTCCCATACTCATTTGGTTTACGAACCCACATTCTATCCGATCTTCCGACTTAGGTCCGGTTTATTAATGTAGTTACCTATATTAGGTGCCGTTTGATATTCCGCGATCTCTAGCATTGCTTGGTGGTTATCTTAGGACTTCTGAGCAATCTCAAGTGAGTACATAGACCCCTCTTTTACTGTTTTCCAAACTGTTTTGGGGTGAAACACATGTGCCTACTTGTTACTTTCATGCTTTCCTGTTTTCACATCATATACTTCCTACGTTCATTAGTACATTATAGTACATGATTTTCATTGTGTTCATGCTATGTATGCCCATTGTGTGCGTACTTAGTACATCGTTTTACATTACATGCTATGTATGTCCATTTAGTTCATACTTAGTACATTGTTTTATATTACACTTATGCTATGTATGTCCATTGTGTGCATGCTTAGTACATTGTTTTACATTACATTTCTGTTGCATATGCTCATCCAGCATGTGAACACATTATACTGCATTTTGAACCGTTGTAATCATTTGACTATGTGAACCGTTTGTATCTGTGAACCGTTTGTATCTGTGAACCGTTTGTATCTGTGAACCGTTTGTATCTGTGAACCGTGTCAACCGTATTTGACCATACATAAACATTTCTACAATTGTTAAACATTACTTTGGTGGTTTGGTTTGATTAAGTGATTAAGTAACGATGCGTGTGTAATATGATACAAGCATGGTGGATACGCCGCTGGTACTTCCTATATATAAGTGTTTGTATGGTATTACATATCGTAGCGTTATTTGAATCATTTCAGTTTGAGACATATAACATTTTATACAAATAACATACTTTTCACAAGACAATGATTTACAAACAACTTATCTTATACAAACTCATTTTACAATGGTTATTCATTTAACCATACATTATTCTCTTATTTATACATATCATCTGATCTTATCGTTTTTCAAATGATTTACAAAACAAAGCAAATTACAAGGTTCATGACTAAACATTTTCTCAAACATAAGTCATGAAACCTATTTTCACAAAACCTATGTATCTCACAGGCATTTTTATGCTGACGTACCTATTTTCACATGTGTTTTTCAGGAGCTGTTGCATAAGATGATCAAGATACACATAGGCAGACTTGGGCTTTAGTGACAATAAAAGATGCAAGACTAGTTAATTATGTTGTATTTCCTTGTTTGTTAAGACATTGTAACACTTATAATCAATAAAACGAAACTTCAATTGCCATGGATTTGAAACAATTAATTCTGTTACAACACTCCCCGACACTTCAATTGCCATGGATTTGAAACAATTGATTACTAGGTTTTGAACCCTCTATTGTAAGGTTTTGAACCCTCTGTTATATGGTTTTGAACCCCTTTGAGTTTTCAAAATCTCGTCAAGGTTCTGGGTTTTAAATAATGTGAACACGTGCAAACTGGAAGGGTGAATGCCTGTATTCTGGGTTTTCTGTCTAGGCAAGCACTTCGTATACATCTCATCAGACGCGAGGCCAGTTGTGCTTACCTGGGAATTCTTGGGATGAGTGTTCACTTATAGGCAAGCATGTCTTCGCGATACATTATTTTTGACCCATTTACTTTGATTAGTCACTGTGTGTCGTTTGTTTACCTTGTGGTAACAAACAAATGACCACTACCCTTGCTTTCATCAGATTTGTTTCATCTCATTCTTTTCGTCTAATTCTCTCACTCGTTTCCTTTCATGTTTCCTCTTTTAGAATGCCACCTCGACGCGAAAGCCAGATAGCGACTGCCGAATTGGCAGAAATCATTGCGCAGCAAATGGCTGCTCAATTCCCAAACCTCTTTGCTCAATGGAATCAAGCCAACAACAACAACAATGGTCCATGCAATTTCAAGAGTTTTAACTCGGCGAAACCACTCAAGTTTAGTGGTTCTGAGGGAGCGACTGGGCTTCTTCAATGGTTCGAGAGCATTGAGAATACTTTCCGCCACGTACAGTGTCCTGACAATCGCAAGGTCGAGTTTGCTTCGAGTGTGTTCCAGAAGAGAGCCCTTACGTGGTGGAACAGGGTTATGAGAGATCGTGGTGCAGAAGTTGCTCTAGCACAGACATGGGCTGAACTTAGGACCCTTATGATGAAGGAATTCTGTCCTCGTCATGAGATCAGGGCCTTGGAAAGGGAATTCGACAATCTTGAGCAAGACAGCGGTGAGCATCGAGCCTACACGGACCGTTATGAGGAGTTGAGTCTGTTATGCCCAAACATGGTCACGCCTTTGGATAAGGCAATAGAAAAGTACATTGATGGCCTCCCTGACTCAATACAAGACATTGTGACTGGCAGCAACCCTACTACAGTTAGACAGGCCATTGAGCTATCTGCAACCTTGACTGAATCAAAGATCAGGAAAGGTAAACTTTTCTGAAAAGGTGACAAGAAACCGGTCGAGGAATCGAACCCAATCGAGGAATCAAAGACCATGGATGAACAGACTGGATCCCCTAAGAAGTCAAAGAAGCGAAAGACTTCTCAGAACTTCGCCATGGTTACTCACAATGATCAAGCCGCCCCCAACCAACCAGCTCAACCCCCTGCTAGGAAGCCATACAATGGAACTGCACCCTTGTGCAACTAATGTAGCCTCCATCATCATGCCAATGTAAAGTGCCGCAAATGCCAAACTTGTGGGCTTATAGGCCATACAGCAAGAGTCTGCCCAGCTGCAGCTGCACCAAACCAAGCTGGCAACAATACCGCTCAAGGCCGTTTTCTACCAGGTTCTTGCTTCAACTGTGGCGAGATGGGTCATTTCCGAAGAAATTGCCCAAAACTTGCTAATGCAAATCCAGCACAGGGATGAGCATCTGACCGAATGGAAGACAACGTTGTTTAGAAATAATCAATCCTTATGTATTATTTTCTTTAGTTGTCAAGGTCCAAGAAACAGTTGTTATCGTTGTTTATAAATAAATCTTTTATATACATTGCAATGTATTTATGTGGTTGCATGTATAAACACCATATCTCTTACAATACCGACATTCAAGGAACCGTATTCCTTGAAGAACAAACTACCCCCAAAAATTTTCCCATTCTATGATCTATTGCGTTTCCACGAAATTACTAAGTACCCGTTTATTCTAAGGAAACGAAGTACAAGGCGCAAGTTACAACACTGGACGAATACCCAAAGTACCACTATAAATCCTTAATAGGGTACCTAAGGGTATTTCCGTGAATCCCAAAATTGTTGTGTTCCTTAATTCGACTATTACGTTTCTTTGAAAACAAAATCGAATTTTTGGGAGATCTTCCTATCTCTTCAGATAGATCCCAGAGGACATTGAAGTCCATCGACTGGTTTCCATATCCATTCTCAATCGATAACAAATTAATAACAAATTAATAACCAAGTTAAACAACTATGTGATTATGTGCTTATGAACATTACAAGACAAACTGTGCGGACTGTGCAAGGAATTACGTAATTATGGATGCATACATAATTATGGAATTTAGTGCACAGAAACCACAGCGAGCCTTGTCATGTGCCTAGAAGTTAACTCTATTCATTTCCATTTCTGAGGAAGCACCCGTTGAAAATGACTCCGTTTGTTCACTTTCGTTTCTGAAGATTTGTCCGTTGAGGAAATGAATATCCGTTTGTTTCTCCTTTTCATTTCCATTTCTGATGAAGCACCCGTTGAAAATGACTCCGTTTGTTCATTTTTGTTTCTGAAGATTTGTCCGTTGAGGAAATGAATATCCGTTTGTTTCTCCTTTTCATTTCCATTTCTGATGAAGCACCCGTTGAAAATGACTCCGTTTGTTCATTTTCATTTCTGAAGATTTGTCCGTTGAGGAAATGAATATCTGTTTGTTTCTCCTTTTCATTTCCATTTCTGATGAAGCACCCGTTGAAAATGACTTCGTTTGTTCATTTTCGTTTCTGAAGATTTGTCCGTTGAGGAAATGAATATCCGTTTGTTTCTCCTTTTCATTTCCATTTCTGATGACACACCCGTTGAAAATGACTCTGTTTGTTCATTTTCGTTTCTGAAGATTTGTCCGTTGAGGAAATGAATATCCGTTTGTTTCTCCTTTTCATTTCCATTTCTGATGACACACCCGTTGAAAATGACTCCGTAAGTTCATTTTACGTTTCTGAAGATTGCCCGTTGAGGAAATGAATCCCCGTTGTTTATTCCTTCATTTCCGCTTCTGAAGAATACTCGTTGAGGAAAATGACTCCGTCTGTTCATTTTCGTTCTGAAGAATGTCCATTAAGGAAATGACAGGATTATGCCTTACATATCTCTGGTGGTTATTTGACACAAAGTCACAAATAGACTCCTACGAATAAATTTCGGGACGAAATTTCCTAAAGTAGGGGAGACTGTGACACCTGTGTCACTTCAACCATCAAACAAATGCCAAACCAATGAAATATTGTATTTCATACTTGGGATTTGTAAAAATATGTGTATCGTTTACACATATCAACTCTTGTTCGATTTCAAGCTTTAAATCGCTTTTTGGAGGGTTATACGCGCACTGATGCGTAAAGATAACCAGTTTAATGCAACAAACACTCTGGAATAGTGAAATAGGCTTAACATACCTTAAGTAACCTTTACATAACTTAGAAATAAGTTTTGAAGGCTTTGGTATGGCAAAATCTAGTTTATTAACTTACAGGGACTAAACTTGACAAACTGCGAAAGTATGCCAATTTGAACTGTAACAGACATTCTGGAACATGACCATAAGTTAAACATACCATAAATATCCTTCACATAGCTTAGAAATAGGCTTTGAGGGGTTCGGTGTGCTAAAATAAACTTTTGGGTCATTCAGGGACTAAAAGCGTCAAAAAGTGCACAAGTTTGCACTTTCGCGCATAACTTACGTTCTGAATACATCCGGACATCCAAAAATTTATGTAAGCACTAAAACATTTTATTTTAGTGTTTGGCATAAGAAAAATCCATTCGTCGCGCAATTTGGATCGTTTTTCGCGCTTATGCGCGTTCCGTCGTAATTAACCGAACAACGCAACCGTACGGCTAAACGAACCGACATCCGAGATATTTTTGAGCACATTTTAAGTTCCCTATACTTTAACTTCATTTTTGAGCTTTGAAATGGGGTTAACGGGCCTTAAACGCGTCGGAAATGACCTTATAGCACAACAGGGACCAAAATGGTAAATCTGCCAAACTTGGCCCTTGCGCACCGTAAGGGTTATTTGTTACGGTGCGCAAGCATAGGTCAGATGCAGCAACTCGTTTTTCAGCTGCTGTTTCCTGCCCTTAACCCCTTCCAAAGGCCAATGCCATGTGTCCAACTCTTGTGGTGGGTCAATATCAGTTACCACAACCTTCCGACAAGTGTACGGGCGAGATCATTCCCTCTTCTCCAAGAAACGATCCTAACGGTGAACCGAAAACTATAAATACCCACCTTGTTTTACCCATTTCCCTCACATTTGAATCTGATTCTACATTCTCTAAGTGGAAGTATATGCTTCCTACCTGAGAGTGAATCGGGTTCGATCTTGCGGGGACCCTTCGTAAGTATTCCTTCGTTCTTTTATTGCTTTTCGAGTCTTTTCGAGTCTGAAAGTCAAACTTTGTTTGACTTTCTGCGTTGACCAGTTTATGGTCAATGCGAAGTTCGTTTGAACTTCGCAACGTGAGTGTAATCACGTTGGTTATAGTCCCTTGGGACTATGCCTACTGATTACCACGTTGTCTAGGGTCGTAGGGTAAGCGATCTAATAAATCACTTATACCTTTGAACCCACCCCATTTGGTCGATCATTAGGATCCGACCAAACACATTAGGTGACCATAGTATATAGGGAATAACCTTCCGAGGTTATACCTTATGGTCGCTTCGTTTAAGTAGTTGTATGATAGGTAGTTTATATGCCTTAGGTAAATTACCAAAATACCCCTTTGATGCCAAAATTCGTTTTAAACATATGTAACATAACTTTTGACATCTAAACTGATTTGACAACCATATTAGACATGTTAAGGCATATTTTACTTGTCATAGGACTAGTTAGGCGTTCTGAACGCGTTTTACGCGAACGACACGTTAAAGTAGCATAAGCTACCTAAACGGGTCGTAATGGGTCGTAAGCACTTATGTTAGGTTTCTTTTAGTATGTAGGCTTTGTTAAACCATACTACATGAGTTCCCATACTCATTTGGTTTACGAACCCACATTCTATCCGATCTTCCGACTTAGGTCCGGTTTATTAATGTAGTTACCTATATTAGGTGCCGTTTGATATTCCGCGATCTCTAGCATTGCTTGGTGGTTATCTTAGGACTTCTGAGCAATCTCAAGTGAGTACATAGACCCCTCTTTTACTGTTTTCCAAACTGTTTTGGGGTGAAACACATGTGCCTACTTGTTACTTTCATGCTTTCCTGTTTTCACATCATATACTTCCTACGTTCATTAGTACATTATAGTACATGATTTTCATTGTGTTCATGCTATGTATGCCCATTGTGTGCGTACTTAGTACATCGTTTTACATTACATGCTATGTATGTCCATTTAGTTCATACTTAGTACATTGTTTTATATTACACTTATGCTATGTATGTCCATTGTGTGCATGCTTAGTACATTGTTTTACATTACATTTCTGTTGCATATGCTCATCCAGCATGTGAACACATTATACTGCATTTTGAACCGTTGTAATCATTTGACTATGTGAACCGTTTGTATCTGTGAACCGTTTGTATCTGTGAACCGTGTCAACCGTATTTGACCATACATAAACATTTCTACAATTGTTAAACATTACTTTGGTGGTTTGGTTTGATTAAGTGATTAAGTAACGATGCGTGTGTAATATGATACAAGCATGGTGGATACGCCGCTGGTACTTCCTATATATAAGTGTTTGTATGGTATTACATATCGTAGCGTTATTTGAATCATTTCAGTTTGAGACATATAACATTTTATACAAATAACATACTTTTCACAAGACATTGATTTACAAACAACTTATCTTATACAAACTCATTTTACAATGGTTATTCATTTAACCATACATTATTCTCTTATTTATATATATCATCTGATCTTATCGTTTTTCAAATGATTTACAAAACAAAGCAAATTACAAGGTTCATGACTAAACATTTTCTCAAACATAAGTCATGAAACCTATTTTCACAAAACCTATGTATCTCACAGGCATTTTTATGCTGACGTACCTATTTTCACATGTGTTTTTCAGGAGCTGTTGCATAAGATGATCAAGATACACATAGGCAGACTTGGGCTTTAGTGACAATAAAAGATGCAAGACTAGTTAATTATGTTGTATTTCCTTGTTTGTTAAGACATTGTAACACTTATAATCAATAAAACGAAACTTCAATTGCCATGGATTTGAAACAATTAATTCTGTTACGACACTCCGCGACATTTCCGCCACGTTTTGTATGTTCTACGTGGTCGGGGTGTCACACCCGCTCATAGCGGAAGCGCGAGGTGTGATCTGATTGGTTCTCATTGCATAACAATATAAGTGAACATACTAAATGAATAAGAACAAGCTCCAATGCCATTGTCATAATTGTTTCAAAAGAACGCAACATAAGTTAAATGTATTGGTTACAAACCATCAAATGAAAATAAATTGTCATTGTTTTATACATCAAAATGTAAGTCTTAAAATGTCAAGGCTTTGACCACTATATTACCGCAAAGAGGCGGTATATAACGGGCAAACCCTTTAAATGGTGGCATGGAGTCTTGATACTTGCTTTCCTTGACTGAAATGTCTGCATGGTCCACTAATTTCCTGAAATACATGTTAAGTTTGAAAACATCAACAAAAGTTGGCGAGTTCATGCAGTTTAGTTGTATGAGATGTATCTGTAAAATGTGAGTTGTATAAAATGTGAGATGTATAAAATGTATCTGTAAAATGTGAGTTGTATAAAATGTATCCATAAAATGTGAGTTGTATAAATTGTATCCATAAAATGTGAGTTGTATAAGATGTATCTGTATGTAATAATGTAGTATGTAAAGCGTCAATGAAATCGTTGATCATTAATGTTTCGCGAGGACATTAATATGTGTGACGAATTAGGAAGCAATCCAAACCTAGACGATTTCATGTCGACTACTATCGACTGGGACACAAACGCACTCTTCTGTATGGGTCCACGACCAAGAGTGGGGCTCGCCAAAACCCATTAGATCTAACCACTTGTACCTAGGTCCAAACTGGATTAATGGTGCTTAGATGTATAACCCTAATTCGCACATGATCTAAGGTGTTTCATTCCCTAACTTTAACATACGTTGAACATGTATTTTCCCCGATAGTTGTAAAGTTGTAAAACATTTAAATGAATAGGGGACATGAACTCACAGAATTGCGTCCGTGAATAGTAACTAACTGGGATCTGACGTACGGTCGTCTTGAACAATGTTGCGACCTACAAATGTCCTTATATTTGTTAGACACTTCGGTCTTTGTAAATGACTTGAGAACAAGTCTTGTGTCTTAAATATGTGTAAGACTTGTATGTCTTTGTTGTTCGTTGAACTGTGTATTAGATGTATGAATTGTTAAACTGTTATATATATATTTCACCAAATATATATATATATATATATATATATATATGTAATCTTGTATCTTGTGAGTTGTATCATCGGGTCTTGTCTTCTTGATTTCGTGTCTCGTATAAGTAAATTGTATAATTGTGTTTTTTTTTTCAATTATAAGTCATTGGGCTTAATCCAAGAATTCATGTTATTGGGCCTAAATAGTACTGAGCCTAAATAGTATTGGGCCTCAATAATGTTGGGCCTCAATAGTGTTGGGCCTCAATAGTGTTGGGCCTTAATAGTGTTGGGCTTCAATAGTGTTGGGCCTCAATAGTATTGGGCTTAATGTTATTGGGCCTTGGCCCATATGTTTGATAAGCCCATTATGAGGTTAAGCCCATTTATAAATAATAGCCCATTTGTAAAAGATAGACCATTTGTATAAACTAGCCCTTTAAGAAGTGTAAGCCCATTTGAAAGTATAAGTCTTTCATTTTTATAAAAACATTTTTATAAAAATAACTAAGTATACTTTTTAGTTAATAAAAACATAATAGTTTTTATAAGTTTCAAAATGTCCGAGTTTTGTTAATGGTAACGTAAATTTTGTGTCCGCGTCGAAAGATCGCCTATACGTCGTAGTAAGTCCTCGGATTGGCGATATGTTTATAGATTCGCCTGTCGTCCGTTTTGACCATAAGTTGTGTCTGAAAGCTCGGAATGTCCATAAGTTGTTTTCAAGTGTGTCTATATGTATTCTTGTAAGTCTTTAGTTGTAAGTATGTCTTGTATTTATTTGTGTCATTGTTATCAAGTCTATAACTTTTATATATAACTAATACAAATAATAACACATAGCACATACTTGATATGTTCAATAAATATGTATTTTACCAAAATATATATTTATGTCAATTTTTATGTTTAGAAAGACCAACTTTCTAATCTTGTAAAGACTTTGTAAAAAAAATGATAGTTTTTCTAACATATGATTTCTAAGAAAAGTTGTCCATAGTTCCTTTGTAATATGAACTTTGCCATGTTTATTTACATATCATTTTCTTTTCAAATCATCAACAATTTCTCATATCATTTCTAAAAAAAACACATGAGATTTATAACATAACCTCATTAAGATGATTTCAAAATCATGTAGGATTTTATACATGATCATAACATATGCTAACTAGTTCAAAAACCAAGTTTAATTCTAGTTTTAACAACTTTTATAAAAAAATCTCAAGTTGTATGTTACTTTTTATAATCTTGTAAAAGTATTGTTTTTAGTGAAAAACCTCAAATACTTTCACAAGATTAAATGTTATGATCATCCCTTTAAACCTTTATGTTAAAAACCCTTTAACATAAACATGTATAATTGTTAGATCATATTTTTAAAACATCCTCTAACAATTTATTTATAACATAATCATCATAACAAGATCGAATATGCATATAACAAGTCTTAGATCACAATATAAACCAACATAAATATATCATGATTATTAGTTTTGCTTCTTTGTATTTTTCATGTTTATTATGTATGATTATTTAGTTATTTATTAGTTATAATAACAATCATAAACATAATATAAGTATATATAAAAAAATAGATCTTGAAGCTTACTTCTAGCACTTGGCTAGGGATGATCTTGGAGGATGATTAAGAAATACAAAGATGAAGATCTTGATGATTTAAGGCTCTTGAATGGATGAATACACTTCCTTTAACTTGCAAATGCTTTAGATCACCTTAAGCTCCATGAAACTCCATGTTGATCATCAAGATGTGATAAAATTTAAATGGGTTTTTATGGTGTTCTTGGTGAAAAAGATGAAGGTTGAAAGAGTATTCTTAAGTGTGTGTAGAATAAGGTGAAATGTGAGGATAAAATGCTAGTAACTTATGAGATTTAATGTTATAATCATCCACTAACTTATCCACTTGCAATTTAATCAAAATATCTAGATATTTAACATCAAAATTAGAGTGTGGGACCCCTTAAAAACGTGAATATGAGGGAGGGGTGGGTCTTGTATTGTTTTCAAAGTGTTAGTAAATTCTCATGGTTCAAAATGAGGTAAAATGGTTAAGTGTTTAGGTGTTTAAGTTTTTGCAATTTTTCGAGATGATTCATGATCAATAATGGTCATAAATAAGCTTTATTTGGCCAAAAATAATATTCACTAATTTGCAATCTATGTCAAAATATAGTTCGGATAGTCGTTTAGCGCTCGTTCCGCAAGTAGATAGTCGAAAGGTTAACATATGAAAGTTGTAGGGAAAAATTCGGTTATGTATATAAATGATATTCCCTATGTATTTTTATATGAAATATGTGGTTAAACAACACTTTTGCATCTTGTAATAAAAGCACCAATGCTGAATTTTGTGGAAAAATTATTGAAATGGTAACTTTTAGCGCATTTTAGGCAGTTTCTAGTGCTACCGGACATTGGGAAAGTATTAGACCAAACCCTTGCATTTCCAATTAAGGTTTAATGTATATTTGATGTTGGACTTTCGTCTGAGTCCTAAAGATGTCATTTAGATGGTTTATGCGGATCCTGAGTTTTCGTCAGCACACTAGTTTACTAGGTACTACTCTAGTTGTTTCGATGCATTGTTTACACTATTTCAAATGTAACCAATAAAAATGAATAATGTGCATCATAAATGAGTATTCCATAAGTGTTCTAAGATGTATATCATGTAATCAAGCAATTCGGATATTCAAACACATATTTGTATAATGTAAATGATTGCTTTAAATGTACGTAAATTACCAGAAAGTGGCAGTTGTCACACGGGGTGTGACATTTTTGTTAAACATTCTTTTTCCTGCATCAATAAAACCAATGTATCTCACATGCATTTTTATGCTGACGTACCTATTTTCACATGTGTTTTCAGGAGCTGATGCATAGGGTTGATCAAGATACACTTAGGCGGACTTGGGCCTTAGTGACAATAAAAGATGCAAGACTAGTTAATTATGTTATGTTTCCTTGTTTTTAAGATATTGGAACCTCTTTTAATTCAATAAAACAAAACTTCAATTACCATGTGTTATGAAACAATGATTCTGTTACGACACTCCCCGACGTTTCCGCCGCGGTTGTTGTTTTACGCGGTCGGGGTGTGACATTCTAAGGATGCATTTTTGAAAAGATTAGAAGCAAACATAATCTTATCTTCATCTGCACATTTACTTATTTTTATGACTGCTTCTGTCTTTTCTATCCAACGTAAGGCTGCAATGGCTCCTTAATTGCCTGAGAATTCTATTGGTTTATAGGCCAAGAATTCTTTATAAGAACAACCATAAGAAATGGTTCTTCTTCTTTTTGGAATTGGAGCTTGGATCAAGGGTTGGTGATTTCCGTTCACACTATGACTTGGTTCAGTAGGTTGACGTTTACTTCCAGTTACAGATTTATTATTTTCTGCTTCTTTAATCGTCTTGATAATATAAGACATAGCATCTATAATTCCTTGTGCGACTATATGTTCGATGGCACTATTATTCACTTGGTTCTCGTTATTATCATTATTCTGGTTTTCCTGATTTACTTCATTCGACATCTGCATTGTAAACATTTATCAGGTATCATTATCACAGAATAAGATTTAATACAAACAATCACATAAACAGATTGATCAAAATCGTTGAACATTGCGACTTTACTCTTTTTATATCTATATATGCATCGATTACATATTACAACTGAAAATAAAACATACTAGTAGTTATGCATCTATATCTATTTTAGTCTATTTATTTTAGTTGGTTATATATATATATATATATATATATATATATATATATATATATATACATATTTATCAAAATATAGAATTACACACATATTTATGTATTATTCTAGGTGTCGTGTATCCAATCATGTATCTCACGCTCGACATGCTTCCACATGAGCTTCTCTCCTATTTGAGGAATTCTATCTCCTTCTTCAACTAACTCATCGCCCCATGCGAAGTTCTTGCATATTTTCTTCACTCATGGGAGGTAATGGTACGGGTACTGGGTCAGGGTATCGAGGTATGGGGTGTCCCTAAGGGTATGGATTGCATATTATACTTTGCTTATACCAGTCACTATTCCAGAATGGGTCTAAAGGGTTCAGTTCAGTATACTGAGCTATGGGGTTTGGTGGGGGAATTCTGGGGATCTCATAGGGGTCGACATCTGGGATTGGGAACTGGTCTTCCTGGTTTGGTTCTAGAATTCATTGATCTGGGAATAAGGGTAATAGTGGTGGTTCAGCTATTTGGTTTAGGTTAGAGTCTACTGCGGTAGTGGCTAGCATATGGAAATCTGCTAACTGTCTATCAAGTTCCTCTTCCCACGGTGGCCTATTGACTGCTTCCTGGGTTTGTGCATTCACTTCCCTATTAGTTCTGACTAATGCTCTCTATTGTTGTAATTTCTTCATCCTCTTCCTCCTCTCATGTGCTCCCCTACTAAACCATCCTCTCTTTTTAGGAGGGAATGGCTCCTCAGACTGTGCCTTAAAGATAATATTCCTTCCTCAGTATCAGCTGAGTATCCTGAGGGGTTTGGCTGAGATGAGGTTCCTTCATCTTTTAGGAAACTAGCTAATTGACGATTAGCGTTAGATGTACCTTGTTCACTCATACTGTAAACCAACAAATTGTCAAATAACACAAAACAATAATATATGTATTTACACATAATCACATAAGTTATTTCCTAACACAATTTATTTATAATTTAAGTGTCAGCAGAACATTTCATTGGCTTAAACCAGTGGCTGTAGCTCTGATACCACATTCTGTCGCAACCCCCGACCCCTAACCCGGGAGTGGGTGCCACGAACCAGTCAGATGGTATCGGTGTTTATTAATTTGGCAGCGGAATTCATACATCAGGATCGTAGTTAGGAAATATTTTTATCAGAGTTAAACACCAAACTTTTATAATAATAAATGGGATAAAACCCAAGTTTCATTTGATAATACAAGAGTAATGATAAACCCTAATTATTGAAAACATAAACTCCGTTTCTTATTTGGTAACTTTTATAGCCACAACTTTAAGCCTTCAGTTCTCTCCAGCTGGCTTCTATTAGCTTCACATTAAGTTACCTAAAACGCGTTTTAAAAAGGTTTTATCAGCAAGAAATACTGGCGAGTGCATCCCAGTTTAATCAAAATAATCTTGATGACTTTACAATATTAAGGTTTACAATGCTCGCATCTATCCAATTAATCAACACAGTAGTGCTACTGGGCAACCATTGTCCCCCGTGCTTGCGCTCATGCTACTATTGCAATAGTAACGAGTTTCAAGTAATGTATACAAAACCCCACATACTGATGATAATTGTAGAATTACAAAAACTTAATCACTGTAAGTGTCGTAGTAAATATTCAGGGTTTTGTAAAATATTTGACTCACAGAAAGGTGACAAAAATAATATGTACTCACAAACGGAGAGAAAAGAGAATGGACTCACATTGTTGATTTAGGTGATACTACTATAGCTTCCTGGTTATTATCTATTAAAAATAAACAATGCACACGTGTTAGTAAGATAACCCAAATCACATTAACCGTACAACTCAAGACAGAACTCCAATGACTGAGCCAGGCAGAGCCTTGACATGCATTACGGAGTCCTAGATCAATCAGGTGTAACACGAGACAGAACTCCAACGACTGAGTCAGGCAGAGCCTTGACATGCGTTACGGAGCCCTAGATCAATCGAGTAGGGTAACTGATATGTGATCAGGGATTATAATACTTACAACGAGGCAGAGCTTCGCTTTTTAGGGGTATTATATCCCGAGTATAATAGCTTTAGAGTTTCAGAGGAAAGAAAAGAAATTTGAACGTTGAGAAATGAGGTCGATCGCCCCTTTTATAGGGCTGATCGAAGGGCGGCACGCGCCTTGCAAAGCCCCCTTGTTCCTCTCTCGCGGCCCGCGAGGCTAGTAGGGTAAGCCCTAGCCTTGACGACTCACCTATCTAGCTTCAACACGTAAGGGACACGTGGCGGATCAGGGTGTCGCCTGGTGACACGTTGTCGCGGCCCACGACAGGCCTGCATGACAGGTCGCGCCCCGCGAGGGCTTTGCTTATCGATTTTTTTTTATGATTTTTGTAAGTGTTAAGGTATTTTAGGGCCATTTTGTTGGTCCATTTATGTCTATCGCCTCCGTCAATCCGATTCGTAGCTGAAATAGAAGAATTCAAGTGCTTATATTGTAATAGTTAGAGATAACTAGAAAAAGGCAAGGTGGCATTTCTGTAATTAATGAGAAGTCTCATTAATTCCAAAGAGAAGTCAAGAGCTTGTGCAGTAATCCATGATGACGAAGGGTATGATTGGAGTGAGATTCTTCCAGAAGAAGATCGTGTTGATAATCGATTCACAGCTCATGGTAGAACTATATCAAAGAGCAAACATAATGCCTTTGTTGCTGAAATAAAGGAGAAAACTCAAGAAGAAATTCTGAGTGAGAAAATTGAAAGAGAGAGATTCTTTGCTGGGTGCAGGATTGAGAAAATGCAAGAAGAATACGAAGATGCAAAGTACTGTGGAAGATATGACAAGAAGAGAGATTGCTATGTCAACAAAAATGGTGATCCTGTCGTTCACAGAAAAGAAGTGGTTTTCAATGATGTTCTTGCAGTAGTTCCTCTGTCCGGCGAATACTATTCAATTGTTGCGAAAGATAAAACCTATTTGAAAAGGCTGGACAAGATAATCGTGACGTGATGACCGCGAGTTTGAAAAAGAGGGATGAAGAGAGAATGAAAAAGAATGTTGAAGAGTTAGTCGATGATTTGAAGAAAGTTGTTGAGGAAGTCAAAGTTGAAGCTGTGAAAGTGGAAGATGTGAATATATCTGAGGAAGAGAAGGTAGAAGAAAAAGTTGTTGAAAAAGAAGCTGTTACTGAAGAACAGTAGGTTGAAGAAGTTCTGAAGAAAGAAGAAGAAGAAGATGTGAAAATTAAAAGTTCGGTTGAAGAGAATGATGATGCTGGTATCGGTGAAGAACAAAAGAAGAGTGAAGCTGATCAGGCACAGACGGAAGCGAAAGCCGAGGTATCAATCACTGAGGTAAATACTTCAACTGATTCTGAAGTCTTAAACAAAAATGCTGAACAGTGCAAGAAATGCATGGAAACATGCAGTGCTTGTACTGAAAATGACGAAAATTTTAGAACAAGAGATCTTGAATTTAATAAAATCAAAGAAGTTTTCAAAAGTAAATGCAAAGAGATGTTAGAAAACGAAAAGGTTTTAAAAGATAATGACGAAAAGCTTACACAAAAATGCAAGAATTTAGAAAAAGAAAATGAAATTCTGAAAGAAAAGGTTTCAAAAATGACTGAAGAGTGTTTTCAAAAAGAAAATGCATGTCAGGAAATGAAGAAAGAGTATGATTCAATAAAATTGGCTTATCACATTACAAAAGAGTCATATGAAGATGTGAAAAGTCAAATGAAACTTGTTCAATCCAGATTGAGATACTGTTCTGAAACAACTGATATGCTTAAGCGACAGTATTCAATAAAGCAACAAGTTGTCAATTCTTACATTGAGGATGTTGCTAAGCTAAAGCATCAAATAGCTGATTTAGAACAGGATAATAACAAGTTACATAGTTATCATGCATCATCATATGTGCTTGAAAGAATTTTCAATCTAAAACCGGATGGTAAAGATTCTGAGCAAAACAAGAAAGGTATTGGCTCAAAGTTTCATCAAGTTCCACCACCGGAAAAGTTCACATTTTATGATGATGAGAAGGTCAAAAATGCTTTCAACATGGTTGATCAATTGCCAGATAACATTGACGTAACCTATTCCAAATCTGATGATTCAAGTGATTCAGAGGTGGTAGGTAAGGTCGTTGAAAGTGTGTTGAAAGAAGAGTCGGATGAAACAGGTAAATCTGAATCAGAGGATGAAAATGAAGGTAGTTTTCATGAAGAATATCTGAAAAACTCAGAATCTGAGAAAAATTTGAATGATGATTCAAAAGGATTGGTTTATACCATGATTGGATCTGACAAATTATTCTTAGATATTGTATTCCCGATTCAGAATGTGATTTCAGAAAAGATTGATAAAGTTTTCAAGATGATTGAAATTGAAAAATCTGAAATTCCAAAGCTTGCTGGAAAAGGTCACAAAACTTTTTATAACAAACCTGGTGGCAAGAAGAAAAACATGAAGGCTGTGTTGGGTTATAAAAAGAAACAGAATTGGAAAAGGAACGAAACGCCAAATTATCAGACAAAGATGAATTTTGTTCACGGAACAAGTTCCGAAGAAGAGAAAGAACTCTAATTTAGACGACAGTCTACAGAAGAGTTCTATGCTCAAAAGAAAAAGCAACAACAATAGGTAAAAGATGTGTCCAAGAGAACATGTTTCAAATGTGATCAAACAGGACATCTTGCTCGCAAGTGTCCAAATTTAAAACCTGTTGGTGTTGAGACGGAAAAGAAGTCTGATGATGTTGAGAATCAGAAATCTGAGGATGTGAAACAAAGGTCGACCAGATTTGATTCTAAACAAACTTGGAGGTACAACACAAACAAGTTTGCTTCGAATCAAACTTGGAAATCAAACCCGAATAGGTTCGATTCAAAACAGACCTGGAATTCTCACACACCCAGATTCAGAACTACACAAAGTTGGAAAACAACTGTCGATGCAACAAAGCCAAATCAGTTTTGGAAAACAAAAGTTGTTGAAAATCAAAATGTTTAAAAAGATTCACATTTTTACAAAAGAGGTGCTCCAAAAGGTCAAAGATGGACAGTTAAGAAACAAATGACTTCGGTAAATGAAGAAAAAGATGATGTTAAAATTGACAAAGTCTTTGTTCAAAATGACAAAGATTTTCCGAAATTACATGATGCATATTGTGTTGAAATGCCTGAGGTCAAAAAGACCTGGGCTAAATTGTCCAAATGATTGAATTAAGTTGAATGTGAAGGTGCTTAAGAAATTTGAAGACTGTGATAATGGAAATCGGAGCAGCCTGGCACAAGGAAAGGAGGAGGCTGCTGAACCCTGAGTTGGTTAAACAGGGAGTTTGTTTGATTTTCTGTAAATAAATAAACCATATTTCAAAAAAAACCCTAAAAACTGAAAATTTTAAAAAACCAAAAATATGTTTTTAGTTTGTCAAAAAATTTGAAAAATCAAAAATATGTTTGTTTTTAAATTTGCAAAAATTTGAAAAATTACAAAACTATGTTGAGTGAATACGCCGAAACCCTCACGGCTGAACAAACATGATTAATTTCACAAGATTGAAAAACGGTTTTCAAACTGTAAAATATCAATGTGTTGTAAATCATGGGGGTAATTACTGCTTTATACGATATTTTTTCTGCAAAACAGAGCATGAGAAGCAGAAAATGGATGGCGAGACAAAGCTATCAATATCAGGTTGTCAAATTTTTCTTTAATGGTTTTGAATTTTAGGGGGAGTAAGAAATTGTCAGAAAATCCAAAAACATTTAAAAATTTGAAAAAGCCAAAAATATGATAAAATTCAAAAAGAGTTTTTGTGTAAAAAGAGGAAATGATAGTACATCAGTAGACAATCACAGTACGCTAAAGAAATGGAATATTTTAATGTGATAAACGGTCTCACTGATGATATGCCAGTAGGCTTTTACACGCTTAGTAGATTGTTTTCGAGATATAAACCTAAATATCATATACTCACTTATCTCGTGGGGAACATCTCTCGGATATATGGGTAACCCCCGAAATCTTGTTTGAGAGATTGCCTGATTCTGAGATACTAGGTCTTTATACTGTTTGATATCTGGGGTATTATACCTGGTCTTCTGATATTGCGGAAGCAATGGCCTAGACCTCGTATAATACTTTACGCGCTTTTAAAGCTTACCCTCTGCATAAAAATTGATAAAATATCGAAAGATACGAATCAAGTGCAGTTGTAAAGAAGATTCCCAAGGGGAACACACCTAAAGTCGAGCCTTCATCTCTTTGACTGAACGGAAGTTCATACCTGAGCTCTCAAGGTCTCGCACTAACCCAGATACAGATATCAGATTGGTATACTCACCTGTAAGACTGAATCTAGGGAATCTTGATACAGGAGTATATTCTGAGGTGGGACACGCGAATAAGTTTAAGTTCTTAAAACACTAATCTCGTATCACGAATCAATTGAACTTTGTGTGAAAATTTAAGTGGATCAGTATACTGACAATCTAAGTGAATCGTTTAGAACTTAAAGTGTTTAAAGCTCAACGGTACTAGTGATTTGTCATAAACTGATATGATCCTCTGACACGAACTCAAACAAAAATATTGTCTGTAAATATGTTTGTAAATATTTCTTTGCTGCTTTATGTTTCAGAAAAATACAAAAAGATTTTGATTTTCATTTTATTTTCGACAACCGATGTCTAGGAAGCTGAGTTTCAAAATCTAAGTATGCTGATCATGTTTCTGAAAATAAAATAAGTTCATTAAGTTGAAACTTGAATCTTTTAACAAAAAATAAAAAACAGTTTGTGAAGATCTCCAAGGTCATTAAGTTGGACTTGGATGATTAACTGTGAGGGATTTGGATGCTTAAATTGTTAAAATCTGTTGCAATAAAGCCAGTGTTCGATCTTGGTTGCTAAAACTGCCAAATCTTTAAAGTCATTTGATAGGGGGAGAAAGTCAAGCTAATCCTGGATATATTCATATTATTATATTGAGAGCCAGGATCTTGATTAAAAGTTTTTGAGAGCCAGGTCACGATTCCTGGACAATCGAAAATGTTTTTCACTGTCGAAATATTATGCTAAGAGAGCCAGGTTTTCAATCCTGGATGTTCATAACATTTTCACTTATAAATGTTTGAGATTTGCAGATGCTATTCCAGACTACGATCCCGATAAGCCGAGTCTAAGGGGGGAGTCTGAAGACGAGCTCAACGCAAGAGGAAGCGTGCATTCAAAAAGCCAGGTAACTATCCTGGAGGAGCTTGTAACCAGAAAGCCAGGTGTCGATCCCAAAAGCACGAAAGCTTGACGAAAGGGGGAGCCTGAAGAAAAGAGTCTACCGAAAGGGAGAGCTGAAGCTGAAGACAGATCCACGGGGATTCTGTTCGAGCAAGAGGGAGTCTGTGTTGCTGAAGATGTGTAATGCCTTCAAAAAGACTCAGAGAGAGAGAAAGACAAGAGGCTATGAGATTGACTGCGGCAATATCCAAGGGGGAGTCTGCTAGTGCATTTATATATATCGCCTCCGTCAATCCAGTTCGTAGCAGTTTCTGAAGAATATTAGCTTTGTATTGTAATATTAGATAGAAATAGCAAGGTGGCATTTTGGTAATTAATGAGAAGTCTCATTAATTCCAAGGCCTATAAATAGAAGTCTTGTGTTAGACTTTTAAGACTTTTGACTTTTGCACATTAGGAGCTTTGGAGAGCTAGGATCTAGAGAAAAAAAGTCTAGAGAGAGAAAGTGACATCGTGATTCAGGTTCTTGTACGATTTCAGATATTTCAATAGAATCACCGTTTATATTACGTTCTCGTATGTTCGGTCACGTTCGTGTACGGATTCCGCACGTCACACGTTCGGTTTGCAATCGTTTCGGAGTCGAAAACCAGTCCTACACATTTATCGTACACGAGGTATAATAGGGACGTTTAGGGTTATGTTAAGGGGTCTTAGGAGGGTTGTTATACCAACCCCCTTATCTTCATACACCCACACCCTGTTCTCATTTTCTCTCTCACGTTTACACGGAAAGAAGCACAACCGGTCACAGGTGAAACACCGGCGACGACGGTAGTGGATCTGAATAGCGCACAGCGACGCGATGATAGAGAAAGGGAGAGGAATCTAGAATGAGAGAGAATGATAGAAAGAGAGACATCGGAGGGTGAGAGAGAATCGGAGAAAGAGAAGGAGTGGCTGCTCTAACGAACCTCCGACAATCCACGGTAAGACCTGGTTTCCTTTTTCTTCTCCTTTTATTTTCGCTATTTCTTCAATAAAGATCCACATATTTTTTTTCCGGTCGTTTGTCTGATGAAGAGGATGACGTCAGTCGATGATGATGAGACGATGCGAGGATGAAGGTGATGACTGATGTCGATAATAATGGTGATGGTGAACCGGGTGAAGGTGGACACAGGTGGTGGATATCAGCGGCAACAGTGGCGGCGGAGGTGACGTTCGGTCACCGTGAACGGTTTCCGACAACTCTCAGGTACAATCCACGAGAAACCCGCTTGAATCAGTGACTTAGAACTCTGATTGGCTACGAAACATGTTAAATCGGGTTTTGTTTCAGAATCGGTTCAGGCTCGGCTCTATGCAGTTAGATGCTCAGGCTTGGTTCGGGTCAACGTTAGTCAACAGAAGACTCGGCTAGGTTCAGTGTTGATATTCGGGTCAACAGTCAAACTGCCGGTCAACAACAGTCAACGTCGGTCAAAGCCAGACCTGGTAACAACTAAAACATAGCGAGATTTCTTGAGTACGTTGTTTTATATACTGTAGTTAAATGCGAAACCGAGCTCGAACCATCGTAGTTTATATTTTGTGAATGTTCTCATTTTTTGCAAACTTTGCGAAAAATTATATATATTGATTGAATTGTGTTGTGATTTGACAATTATATCGACAACTTGAGTTGTCGGGTTATTCCAAAAACAGAGGAAACTATATCCGTTTTCCGTTTAAAATCCAAAATACGAAACGTATTTTATTCCAAAAACGACACCTGTCGAAATTTAGGTTTTCTTATAAAACGAATATAAACTTACATTTAATTTGACGACATTATAAGTTAACGAAACCCGATACACATTTAAAATAAATATAATTATTTATATTTATCTCAAACACCGATATTTCCGAATGCTTTTACAAATAAATATAATTATTTATATTTATTTCGAACACCGATCTTTCCGAACGCTTTTACAAATACATATAATTATTTATATTTATTTAGAAAACCGATATTTCGAACGCTTTTACAAATAAATATAATGTTTATATTTATTTCAAGCATTGACATTTCCGAACACTTTTATACAATAAATATAATGTTATATTTATTTCAAACTTCGTTAGCTCGTATACTTCTTAAAATAAGTGTAATGTTTTATATTTATTCCAAACGTCAACGATTCGGAATACTTATTTCAAATGTTTAGTATTCAAAAGAATCATATAAAATAAATGTAATTATTTATATTTATTTCAATTGTCTAGAATCTGAATACTCTTATAAAATGAATATAGTTGTTGATGTTCATTTCAAAAGTTAAGAATTCGAATATATGTACAAATATATATATATATATATATATATATGTATCTATTTATTTACGTATTACGAAAGCAACGAGACGTGCCACTATCGATCTACGTACTTCTAATTCGCGACAACTAACACGACTTCGTAAGTATATTTATATTTCAATATATAAATACATATATCCTAGACCATTCGGAATACTAAGTCGTTTTCGAGACTTAATATCTATCCCGATTAAATGAAATCAAATAACCATAGATTGGTTATTTCGAGACAAGATCATAACACTACCTTAGAGTCATTTAGTTAACGATTTGTTTTATTAGAAACTCATACGCTATTCCTTCGTAGGAATGTCATAAGTTGCACGCTAGCAATGTCACGTTCTTGG
Source organism: Helianthus tuberosus (assembly GCA_030545235.1). Taxonomy (NCBI): domain Eukaryota; kingdom Viridiplantae; phylum Streptophyta; class Magnoliopsida; order Asterales; family Asteraceae; genus Helianthus; species Helianthus tuberosus. Next base: position 54,514,819 of record CM060429.1, on the reverse strand, counting down.
AACGACATCACGAAATCACATTAAGCTAGCTTTGCACTGGATATCGAGGTGAGTTCATAACCCCACTTTTTACGGTTTTACATTTTTATAAATGTTTTCGGGGGTGGAAAGACATGCAAGTTTCACAAAAGTAAACAACGTTTCAATGAATGAATACTCAGATTTCTAAACCATGTTGCGAAGGAATTTCAACGAAGTCGAATGGTTTACAAAAGGTTTAAGCTAAACATACCGGTTTTATAAAATACACGCGTACATAATATTTCGATGAACGAGAACAACAAATTTCTAAACCATGTGGCAAATGGATTTCGACAAACTCAAATGGTTTATGAAAGGTTTATGCTAAACATATCGGTTTTACAAGACACTCGCGTATTTTCGAAACATGCATGAGTTTCATGACTAGTGACGGGAAGGTCCTAGTAACAACAGGGGACTAGGTTGTCCTACATACGAATAAAAATACTGGTTGGTCCTGCTTATTGTCACACCCCAACCGATGGCGGAAACATCGGGGTGTGGCACTAAGCGAGTCAGATTGCTCGAGAGAATCCATAACACTACTTGTTTCGATATAGATTAATCAAAATTTCATAAATAGCTTAAATTGTCATACAATCCAAAACATGATCAAAATAGTATCAAAGTATCATCAACATTCAACAAGTTTCAAAATATTGTCTTTCTTAGATGAGTTTCTAAGGTCATCCTAGCTTGATTTCTTGTTTCCTTTGCCTATCAACCTGCAACATGTATTAAAATAAAATCAACAAAAATGTTGGCGAGTATACAAGTTTGAATACATAGCATAATAGTTTTAGCATGCTAGTTAATGTAGTTCATATGATAACCCAAGTCTCCAACGCGTTAACATGCCTTTCCTACTTCGTCGCAATGAAGAGGAGGTAAAAGAATCAAAACTTAACAGTACTCCCCAAGACTCAAAGAGCGGTGCGTTACCCCTATAGCGCTATAATTGTTAAGGCGAGCTACACATAAGAATCAAACGTTCACATAGCATAAAAAGTCTCAAGTATCACAAGTATCATGTTTTCATGTTTAATGAGGATAGAGTATGTTTCAAATAAGTTTCAAGTGTCAAGTGTTTTGATATAGAATACAGGTTGTGTAGGATCGTTTTACCGACCAAACGAGTCGTTCAGAAGAGTGTTTGCTCAATACTAGAGGCGGAAACAAACGTATCAAGGTAATTCAGCTTGCAATTCACTTTAAACTGTCTTTTGATTGATTTGACAAAGATTTACAGCGAGTAGACACTTCGGCAGCAGTTCGGCACTAAAACCGGAAAGTTGAAAACTGTCTCAAACGAAATCAGGAAGCACCTATATATAGGCTGCGTAATTTCGCATGAAATTGTCACAAACAAAATTAGGTTTCACACGAAATCTAATTTCGTTCGAAATTACCACTTAATTTCGTGTTGAATTACCTATTGGTAATTTCGTGCGAAATTACTACCTAACCTATTTTTACATTTTTCTCGAACAACGTGCCCTGATCTATCTATACAAATACAAGACTCGATACAAGACGAAGTCGACAGACGTATGCACCAACAGACTCCCCCTCGAATGTTGATGAGTCTTCAGTATCGAGTCTTCAATCTTCAGTCTTTATCAGTCTTCTCGAACTTTTCCGAAATATCTAACAATGTAAAGTATCCTCAATCTTCTCTTTCTCTTTCTCCTAGAATCGCAACCTGGCTCTATACTCCTCTTGATCAGGTCTCTTGATTCCTTATGATCATCAGTATTAGCAGCTTCAGACTCCCCCTTTCGATAAGTTGGGATCGCAGTCTGGAATTCACTTCTCACAGGTTCTTAGATCGTGACCTGGCTTTCATTCAATTCAGGTATCTGAACCTAGCTAACCTGCACATTCTCTACCCAAAAATAAATTTCACAAATAGAAAATTTGACAAATTTATATACCACTTGCAGGTATTAATCAATCAATAAATGATTTTTCAATATAAATCTCTGATGAACCACTTGTATGAATATAAAGATATATCATTTAAAAACTTCTGATGACCTTTTGTAGAAACTACACTTTTCTTTTTCAAACAACATCCTCCCAAACCTGTTCATCATGTTTAGCACTTGGAATTTTGAAAACCAGCTTTTCAACATCAGTTGTCGAAACTCTTTTTGAATTTTTCAAAAAAAATTATGCTAAAACACACAAAAAATCTTTTTGGAATTTTGTTTCTAATCAAATGCAGTAAAGAAATATTTACAAACAATATTTTTGTGAGTTTGTGTAAGAGGATCATATCAGTTTATGAGACAAATCACCAACACCGTTAAGCTTTAAACATTTTAAGTTCTAAACGATTCACTTAGATTGTCAGTATACTGATCCACTTAAATTTTCACACAAATTTCAACTGTTTCGAGATACGAGATTAATGTTTTAGAGACTTAAACTTATTCGCGTGTCCCACCTCAGAATATACTCCTGTATCCAGATCCCAATATTCAGTCTTACAGGTGGGTATACCTAGATGATATCTGTAAGGGGTTAAATGCGAGGGCCGTGAGAGCTCAGGCTATTGCTTCCGCAAAATCAGAGAGATGACGGCTTCGACTTTTGGTGGGTTCCCTTTAGAGAATCTTTTCTTCAACAGCACATGATTAGCATTTTGCAATGTTTTATCATTTTTTATGCTGAGGGGGGCTATATTTCAAGCAAGCATAAAGTATTATACGGGGACTAGGCCATTGCTTCCGCAAAATCAGAAGTCCCGGGATAATACCCCAGATATCACTAAGCATAAAGACCTAGTATCTCAGAAAGAGGGACCTTTCAAACAAGATTTCGGGGGTTACCCATATATCCGAGAGATGTTCCCCACGAGATAAGTAAGTTTGAAATTTATGTTTATATCTCGTCACAATCTACTAAGTGTGCAAAAACCTACTGGCACATCATCAGTGAGACCGTTTATCACTTTTAAACTTTCCAATTCTTTAGCATGCTGTGATAGTCCACTGATGTACTATCATTTCCTCTTTTTCTCAACAAAATTCATTTTTGCTTTTATCATGTTTTTGGATTTATCAAATTTTTGAAATTTGCAAAATTTTTTACTCCCCCTAAAATCAAAATATATTTCAATTTTGATTTTCTGGAAAATTTGAAAGCAAACTGTACAAATAAAGTGACAACTGATATCGAATCACTTCAATTCGCCATCCACTTAGCATAAACAATCAGAACTCCCCCTGACAACAAACTATTTTCCCATTAAGATTTCAAAGCACTTAAGTTTGTTTTAATCAAAATGGTTTTTCCGGAAAATAAGTTTGATTGATTTTACCACTTGTAAGTTAGGGGATCAATTCATCACCTTGTTCTTTCACCAATTGAAAAATTTAACAATTTTAAGTTCAAACACCAAATATTATTTGTAGAAAATCAAGTACAACTTAATGTCCCTGATTTACCACTTGTAGGTCGAAATATCACTAAAATGGATTTCTCAAGAAAGATGCCGATTCATGCTCCACGCTTACCAACCTGGGAGCTCCGGCAAGTCCTGATTTTTAACAATCATAATAGGTTCCATCCCAGTCACAAACATGGGATGTCCCATCATTGCCTGGTTTTTTCATTTTCTTCTCATAAAACTCCTTCACCCCTTTGACTTTACCATCAACCATTTTACCAAAAATATGTTTTACTTTGGGGTTAAAGGCTTTTTCAACATCAAATTCTTTCTTTTCAGAGAAAAATTGATTTGAAATCTCAATTTTACCAACTTTTTGTTTAAAATTTTAAGCTCGTAATGGTGGAAAATTGACATCATCCATTGGCGGAACTGAAGTTTCCAATTTTAACTCAACACGTGGCTTCTCTGACTTTATGGAATCAGATTCATCGCCTAAAAATAGCTCCTCTGATTTTGATGAATCAGAATCATTGCTAGAACTATCATCAGATTTCTTAACAACCCACTTGTGGTTGTCAAGATTCGCTTTTCTCTTGTAAAATCTTTTTGAACATTCACCAACCTCAAATTTTGAATTTTTGAAAACTATAAAAGGTTTTGTTGGTGGTTCATTCTCAACAGCCTTTTCTTTCAGTTTTTCATAAACTCCTTGTTTTGTTTGGATTGCCTTTGGACAATTCCTGGCAATATGACCAACCGTTTTGCATCGAAAACAGGTTCTTGTCTCCTTCTTTTGTTGAGCAACATCTATTTCCATTTCTTCTTGCTTCTTAGCAAGGAATTCTTTGTTTGTCTGCTTTCTGAACAATTGCTCCTTTTCTTCTTCAGATGATATTCCTGAAACAAACACAGTTTTTGTTGTATAAGTTTTCTCATTTTTATGATTTTTTGGTGGAATAAATCCTAATCCACTCTTTTTGAAATTACCGTTATGATTTGGTCTCTTTTGAAAACCAGAACCAGAACTGTAACCCTTTTTCTTGTTTAATCTTTGTTGAACTCTTGAGGTGTAAAGTTTAGGTTTTTCAGAAAGATTTACATCTTTTATTTCAGAAATATTAATTTCTGTTAGTTTAAAAACCTTTTTGATCATTTCTGTTTTGACACCTCTTATTGGAAATTCTTCATCAGAATATAATTTGTCCGAATCATTCAAAGTATATGCTACATTGAATGTTTCGTCATTCAAATTAGATTTTGATAGCAGAAATTCTTTATTATAAACCCGTTTGTCCTTTTTGACTGTTGACTTTGACTTGTCAGACTTTGACTCTGAGTTTAATTCCGACTTTGACTCCTCGTTTTCATCGTTATCCAACACCTGATCGACCACTTTCTTTATTAATTTGGACTCATGATCAGTGTCAGACGATGTGAAAGTGACATCAATGTTGTCTGGAAAATTTTCTGAAGGCTCAGACTCCCACTGTAAATTGGTTGCCTTTTTTACTCTTTCTGAATTTGGATTTCTAGGAGAATATCCATTTTCAAGCGGGGGTGGACACTTGTTGTAACTGGCATCTTGTTTCTTACCAGAAATCTTTATTTCAGTATCCTTCTTCTTTTCAGAACTTTTGTCTTCAGATACTTCCTCTTCATCAAATGCCTTCATGCCTTCAACGGTTGGATAAATCCTGTCAATAACATAAGAAGTACATGAGTAACTTTTTAACAATCTATTAACTCTTTCTGTTTCAATCCTTTGGGTTTCCAGTTCCTGTTCAAGCACAACACATTTCTCAATGTAATTGTTGACCACTTTCTGCTTTGTCATGAAAGCTCCTTGAAGTGTCTTCATTGTTGTTGCTTGTTCACTACTTGATTGATTGTATTGATTCATGGCTTTGTTCAACACATCATAGGATTCTTTCAATCTGTTCATGTTATGAATCAAAGTACTGTTTTGCTTCTTCACTGCTTCACTGCTTCACAATTCTCACATTTCACAGTAATCTTTTGTGCATCAGCTTCTGCTTCAACTTTGAAAACTGGAATGTCTTTCATTTTCTTCCTTATCATAGGAACTTCTTCATCATCACTGCTGACAGGTTTTTTAACTTTCTTCTTTTTCTTTTTAGCTTTTTCATCATCACTATCACTCTCTTCCATCAATTTTAAATGCTCTTTCATTCTCCTTGCATAATAATCATCATCATTATCACTGTCTTCAGCAACTCTAGCAACAAAAGCTTTGTGATTTGAAGTTTTGTTAGGATCATAATCATCCCAACTGAAATTTGCCCAGCTAAACCCTTCTGGTAATTTTTCATCATCTTGATTTATCAGACATGCTTTACTACCAGATGAAACATATTTGTCCCAACTGAATTCTTTTGTTGACTTTTTATCATCTTGATTCACCATACAAGCTCTCTTTGATGAATCTTCGATTGTCTTTCTAGCATGTGCAGTTTGTGGTTCTTGTTGTTGTTGAGCAACTTGATGATAAATTGCTTTCTTATAGTAATCATTGTTGTTGAACGGACTTGCTTCGCGATTTGTGCACTCTCTCTTGAAGTGTCCTTTTTCCCTGCAACGAAAACAAGTAACTTTAGATTTATCAAAACCTAGAGTAGAAACATTTGCATCACAGAAATCATCTCTTCCCGTAATTTGTTTAAACTTTTCAGCTTTTCTCAAAACACTCGCCAAACACCACTTTATATCCATCAATTCCATTTCCTCAGCATCAATCTGATCGTAATCCTATTTTGTCAACATTGGATTTCCGATCTTTCCTGCAACTAAACTTTCATATGATTCTAATACAGTTCCCAACAATGACATGTGACCTTTTGCAACCTCTTCCGAGAAATTTTCATCATTTTCAAGATTCAAAACAATGTTGCATTGTAATCTCTTGCCATTCTTGGTTGTTGAAAAATTTGGATCAAATGATGGATATGAAGAAAATCCCGTTTTGCTGTTTGATCCTTGAGATGACCCTCCAGATGAACTCTTAGCATTGAATGCAGTTTCAACCTTTGGTGACATATTGGCCTTATCACTAACACCTCCTTTGTAATAAAGACCTATATCTTGTTCACCATCAAAATCTTTCTTTCTTGAGATCTTTCTTTGTTCTATTTCCTGAGCTTCAAGTTTTTCAATGAATTTATTCAGTGTCAAATTACTAAAATCTTTCTTATTTCTCAACATCATGAGATATGTGCCCCAAGTTTCATGTGGTAATGCATCAACCAACTTTTCTATCAACTCTTCATTATCTTTTGTGATGCTCACTCTCTTCATTTGGACTAACAGATTGCAGTATCTTTCAATAATCTGCTTGGTGCTCTCAGTTCTCAAACCATGAAATAGATCAAATTCCTTTTTCAAAAGTGATTTTTTTGTTCTTGATCATCTCTTTACTTCCAACAAACTTTGATTTTAATGCTTTCCAGATAGAGTATGCACTCCCATTGTGTTGCAATAAAACCAAGATATTTTCTTTAACCGCTTGATGCAATAGACTGATCTTCATCTTTTCATTTTTTGTATTTCTTTCTATCATCAACACTTAGATCTTTAATAGCAATCTCCTCTTTATCATCATTCAACGGTCTAATATATTTCGTTTCAACACATTCCCAAGCATCCAAATAATTTTCTTGAACCCAATTCTCAAATCGTTCCTCCCATCCTTTATACTCCTCGATATTCATGAGCTTAGGCGGTTTTTGCATAGTGCCTGTTTCATTTTCCATGTTCAAGTTCTGAGTAACAGATGCCGGAGTAGTCGGGGTAGTAGCAAATGCGTTATAAAATTCCTCTTCCATGTTTCGGTAACAAATTTCACAAAACAGATACTTTCAAACGAAATTACTTCTTCAAACGAAATACTCTTTCAAGTGAAATTAACTTTGGTACGAAATAACCCTGGTTTCAAGCGAAATAAGTAATTTCGCATGAAATAGCTGAACTTTCAAACGAAATAGGTAATTTCGTGTGAAATTAACATACGAAATTACACTTTGAAACGAAATTTCTAATTTCGTGGGAACCTTTCAAACGAAATTATAATCTGGTGCGAAATATGACCCTAATTTCGTGCGAAATTATGCTGATGTCATCATCTCGAGCTGTTTTTGTCAAAATTGATCAGGTTTTTGTCCGATTTTAAGTCTGAAACTTTCAAGGGTTTGTTAAAACACTATTACGCGCATAATGTGTGAAATTCAAAGCATTTTGACCGTGAAAACTTGCTAATTATAAAAAAGAAGGTGTAGAAATCAAATTTTGCAGCTTAATAGGTATGAACTCTTCCTCCTGAGCTCTGATACCACTTGTAGGATCGTTTTACCGACCAAACGAGTCGTTCAGAAGAGTGTTTGCTCAATACGAGAGGCGAAAACAAACGTATCGAGGTAATTCAGCTTGCAATTCACTTTAAATTGTCTTTTGATTGATTTGACAAAGATTTACAGCGAGTAGACACTTCGGCAGCAGTTCGGCACTGAAACCGGAAAGTTGAAAACTGTCTCAAACGAAATCAGGAAGCACCTATATATAGGCTGCGTAATTTCGCATGAAATTGTCACAAACGAAATTAGGTTTCACACGAAATCTAATTTCGTTCGAAATTACCACTTAATTTCGTGTGGAATTACCTATTGGTAATTTCGTGCGAAATTACTACCTAACCTATTTTTACATTTTTCTCGAACAACGTGCCCTGATTTATCTATACACATACAAGACTCGATACAAGACGAAGTCGACAGACGTATGTGATGGGATTTTAACATGTTTATCAAAGCAATTTCATCCATATGAAATAAAAACGCAGCGGAAATAATGTTTAAAACATGTTACTTATATAAGATATAAAACCATTTATATGCAAAATCCCAAAACCCGGATCCATATATGAAAATGCATACTATCAAACACAACCATAGGGTGTTTAGAATACTACCTTCTTGGAGTAATAGGATGATGAAACGGATGATGTTTCTTGAACGGTTGCCTTCAAGAGTAGAAGGCCTCAAGCTTGTATACCCCAAGCTTCCAACAAACACCACGAGATTAGCTAGGATTTTAACACCAAAGATCAAAAACCGAACACTTGAAAACACCCCTTATGACCGAAAATTTGAGAGAGTTCATCCAAGTCTTCTACTCAATTTTTTGTCATAAAAATGTTTATATAGTCATGAGAGATGTGCACCCTTTTTTGGGCCAATCACCAAGCTTCTAACACATGCAAATGCATGTAAGCTAATTGGACCAAAAAATCTTGAGAAGACCACCCAATCAAATGGTCTCTAGCTTATGACAATTGCATGTCATCCCATTGGACCAAACCACTTTTGTGAGTTCCCATGAGGGGGGGGGGGGCGGCCCTAGCTTTATTTTATAAAAAAAATGAATTTCTTTTATAAAATTTAAGTCTTGATTTATATATATATATAACTTTTATAAATATAATACTTCATAAATGCAAGACTTTATACAACCTTTTAAAATGTTATTTAACCCATTAAATAACAAAATAAAATATTCTCTCAAAATAAATTATCCATATAATTTATTAGTTTATCAAGTGTAATTATTTAGAAAACCAATTTCTAAATATTGTAAGTGTTAATATTTATTTGTTTGATCATATCACAAATAAATAACATAAGTGTTTGTCTAGCTTGTTATTGGGTATGACTCGACTTGGATCATAACGTACTAGCCACATCAATTTAATATGTGTCTTGGGCATACAGAGTCCAACAATCTCCCACTTGCACAAGATACATAGAAGATTGATGCAAGCAGTAAATGACGCCTAACTACGGTTTACTACCCCCAATACGTATGACTATATTTGCCATTCAATAACATCATCCCTTTCAAGTCCCTTACTTGAACATGATTTAGGTGAATCTATCATTTATCCTTTCGTTACAGATGTCATGTTAAATCCAGAGACATAGAGTGATCACTCTCTGTTGATTTAACTTTATCAGGCCTTAGACATCTTACTCTCAACGAATAAGAGGAACAAATCCCTTCTTGACTACATACGTCTCTCACAATCACCTTGTACCACACCTGAGTTTAGCCTTGTGTACTGCCTTATTACAGACAGCTAAGAACTAGGTCAAGGTATAATACTTGGTGAATATCAAGACCCAATATGTATCTCAGGTCAGAGGATACTATGATATTCGCCTTTACTCAAATTTACTTATGATCAACCACAAATGATTCCATGCAGTAATATTTGAGAGCGAGTCTGTCTAATATTTGTATCCCACAAATATCTATGAACTTTGGCAGCAACACTTTGCTCTATATTCATTCTAAATGAATATCCACCAATCCAAGTTCATAATAGTCTTACATTCATATTTGTTCCCACAATTATGATCGAATACGGACATTTAGAATAATTAACTTATTCACGGATTTAAACATGCTAATATGAAACATAACTCAAAATACCATAAAAGAGTTAAAATAACAATTATTTCAATATCCAAATACAAAATAGATCAAATCCAATCATTAGAATATCGAAGTCCTAAGGCACATGTATGACCCTCATGTTTTGCCCTGTCAAGGAGCTTCGTGAGTGGATCCGCAATGTTTTGATCTGTGTGAACTTGGCGGATACATATCTTTCCCTTTTCAACTTCATCCCTTATGTAGTTGAATCTCCGCTCGATATGTCTAGTCTTTTGGTGCGCACGAGGTTCCTTGATTTGAGCAATCGCACCCTCGTTATCACAAAAGATCTCTAGGGGGTCTTGAATGGTAGGGACCACCCCTAGGTCGGCTATGAATTTCTTCAACCATGCAGCTTCTTGGGCTGCCAATGAAGCGGCAATGTATTCTGATTCTGTAGTGGACAATGCTACCACGTCTTGTTTTGAGCTCTTCCAAGAGACTACTCCTCCATTTAAAATGAAGACATACCCCGATTGTGATCGAGAATCACTTCGATCGTTTTGGAAACTCGCGTCCGTGTAACCCTTTACAACGAGCACCTCCTCACCAGATCCATATATTAAGAACATATCCTTAGTCCTCCTAAGATATTTCAATATGCTTTTAACAGCCATCCAATGACTGTCACCTGGATTTTGCTGGTATCTACTCGTCATGCTCAAGGCGCATGAGACGTCCGGTCTGGTGCATATCATTGCATACATGATGGATCCTATAGCTGACGCATATGGGATTCTTTTCATTTTCTCTTGCTCATCCTTTGAGCTTGGACATTCAGATGTATTCAATATTGTCCCCTTTTGAATAGGTACAAAACCTCTCTTAGAGTTCTCCATTTGGAACCTATTCAATACTTTGTCAATGTATGCACTTTGGTTTAAACCTATCAAGCGCCTTGATCTATCCCTATAGACCTTTATTCCCAGAATGTAGGCTACTTCACCAAGATCCTTAATGGAAAAACAACTTCCAAGCCAAGCTTTTACACCTTCCATGGTTGGAATGTCATTCCCATATAGTAGAATGTCATCGACATACAGTACTAAGAAAGTGATGATGCTCCCACTAGCTTTCTTATACACACAAGCTTCATCACCGTTCTTGATGAATCCAAAATTCTTAATTTCTTCATCAAAACGGTGATTCCAACTTCTAGATGCTTGTTTCAATCCATAGATTGATTTCTTTAACTTGCATACTTTGTTAGGATGTTTTGGATTGACAAAACCTTCAGGCTGAACCATATAGACATCTTCATCAAGATATCCATTAAGAAAAGCCGTTTTGACATCCAAGTGCCAGATCTCATAGTCATAATATGCAGCTATGGCAAATAATATCCTGATTGACTTTAGCATCGCCACAGGCGAGAAGGTCTCATCATAATCAATCCCTTGAGTTTGAGTGAAACCTTTTGCTACAAGTCTTGCTTTGTAAGTATCCAAGTTACCATGCATATCTGTTTTCTTCTTGAAAACCCACTTACTTCCAACTACTTTAGAGTTAAGTGGTGGCACAACCAATTCCCAAACTTGGTTGTCATACATGGATTGCATCTTTATGTTCATGGCTTCAAGCCATTTGTCACAATCGGATTTTGACATTGCATCATGGTATGTGGTTGGTTCATCTTAATCTACCACGTAGCATCCATCCATGAAAAATCCATATCTTTCAGGTGGATTACTAATTCTACCAGATCTGCGAACATTTTGTGTGTTCTGATCAACCTCTTGATCATTTTCAACAACCTCTTGTTGAGTGCTAGTATCAACCAAACGTGTATCGTCTTGTGGTTCTTGATCCTCCTCAAGTTCCATTGTTCTACCACTAGTTCCTTCCATAAGGAACTTAGCTTCTAAGAACTTACCCTTTCGAGCAACAAATACCTTTTGCTCGGTTGGGTCGTAGAAAAAATATCCTATATCATCTTTAGGATATCCTACAAAGATACACTTAGTAGATCGGACTTCCAATTTATTTGGAATGTATTTCTTAACATAAGCTTTACAACCCCAAACCCTTAAGAATGATAATGATGGAGGGTTTCCATGCCATATTTCAAAAGGTGTCTTTTCCACTTTCTTGGTTGGGGCCATATTTAGTATACGGACTGCGGAGAGCAAAGCGTAACCCCAAAACGATAGAGGTAATGTGCTTCTAGCCATCATAGATCGAACCATATCTAATAGAGTTCGATTTCACCTTTCGGACACACCATTGTGTTGTGGTGTTCCAGGTGGAGTAAGTTGTGAGATAATACCACAACTCCTAAGATGATCTTGAAAAGCACCACTTAGGTATTCTCCTCCTCTATCGGTACGAAGGACTTTAATTGTCTTCTTGAGTTGATTTTCTACTTCACTTTTGAAGTCTTTGAACATTTCAAATGCTTCATCCTTGTGTCTTAGTAAATACACATAACCATAACGACTATAGTCGTCGGTAAAGGTAATGAAGTATCTTTCACCATTCCTAGTCATCGGCTTAAAAGGACCACATACATCTGAATGTATGATACCTAGTAAGTCTTTAGCCCTTTCAAAAGTTCCACTAAAGGGTGTCTTGGTCATTTTGCCTTGTAAACAAGATTCGCATACATCAAATGAATTATCTTCATTTGTATTCAAAAGACCACTTTTCTGAAGTGTATGCATGCGATTCTTGCTTATATATCCAAGGCGACAATGCCAAAGGTAGGAATCACTCAAATCCATTTTGAGTTTCTTGTTGGTTACTTGGTACATTGAGCTATCATATGATGCATTATCATGATCTAATTCATAAATACCATTTAAAGACATAGCTTTAAAATAAAACACATCATTCTTAGAAACGTAAATGTCTTGGTTAACAAATTCAAAATTAAAACCACATTGTTTTAAAAGGGAAACTGAAATTATGTTCCTAGTTAAACTAGGAGCATACAAAACATTTTTCAAAATAACTTCCAAACCACTTGGAAGCTCTAAAACGTAGTCTCCTTGAGCTTCGACATCAACCTTTGCTCTGTTGCCCATGAAGAGACTAGTGTCTCCCTTCTTGTAATGTCTACCTCTTCTGAACCCCTGCAACGAATTGCAAATATGAGTTCCACATCCGGTATCTAGTACCCATGTGTTAGAAGAAATAACATTAAGCTCAACATGTATCATAAAGATAGTACCTGAGGTTTGCCCTGCATCCCTCTTGTTTTTCAACTCTTTGAGATAGGTCGGACAATTTCTCTTCCAATGTCCTATCTCACCACATTCAAAACATGGGTCATTCGTAGCAACCTTTTGCTTCTTCTCTTTTGGTTTGGCGGGTTCTGCTTTTGCTTTTGCTTTTCCTTTTCCCTTTCCTTTGACGTGTCCCTTTCTTTTAGCATAGTTTGCTTTAGAGTCAGGGTGGGGCCTCTTCTTGTTGCCTCCTTCATTGATCGCTAGGACGGGTAAAGCCTTTTATCCCATACTTGCTTCGGCCGTCTTGAGCATTGCATGAAGTTCACCAATGCTCTTGTCCCATCCATTCATGTTGTAATTCATTACAAAGCTTTCAAATTTCTTTGTTAAAGAGTTGAGGATCAAATCCGTAGCTAACTCTTTAGAGACGGGACAATTTAGCCTTTCAAGGAGATCAATGTGGCTTTTCATCTTAAGGACATAAGATGATACCGATTGGGTTTCCTCCATTCGACATGCATGAAGCGCCCGAACAGTTTCGAAGCGTTCTACCCTTGCTTGTTGTAGGAACATTTCCTTTAACTGGGTAATCATGTCGTATGCCCCGTGATGTTCAAAATCCTTTTGAATTTCGGGAATCATAATTCCCAACAAGAGGCATGAGGCTTGCATGGATTCCTCGGTATACTTAACCCAATCGTTGTAGGCTTCCACATCTTCCACGTTAGGTTCATCGGGAATAGGATCGTCCAACACATAGGATATCTTCTCTTGCTTGAGAACGATTCTCAAGTTTCGAAAACAATCCATGAAGTTGTTATGGTTGAGACGATCCTTTTCAAGGATGGTTCTTAGTGATAGGTTTCGGATGATTTGGTTAGTCGGGTTTGCATTGTTAGCGGCCATCTACAAAATTTAACAAGTTCAATTTTAGTATTTTTTATATTATTATATTTTAATCATTAATACCCTTTTGTGTCTTAAAGACAATTAATAATTAAAATCTAGAATCCAACGTTACATTTAAATATTTGTTAGGTGACCTTTATCCCTCTATTTAAATTAACAAGGTAGTCAACGTTTGACAATTGCAACTCTTTGCAATTTCTAGCTATATGGGATCGGTTAAACATCTATATGTTTAGTTGGCATGTTTAATCCCATCAACACCTTTGTTCCCCATGCTTCGGTGACCCTAAGTTCATGGTTTCCAAATCAAGTCGTCCAACTTACACACACGTGTGAGTTTATACACATAAGTGGTTAGGTGACCTTTATCCCACAAACATGGTAAACCCACCTCGAACATACAAGTTCCCTCAAATGTGGTTAGGTGACCTTTATCCCACAATAAGAGTTCCCAAGTGTTTCGAGTGTTGTATAAAAGGATGGTGTTTGACTTGTTTTATAAAAGGGTTTTTAATATTTCAAAATTCTAGTTTTAGAAAATATTATGTACCATACATTTGCATGCATTCAAATCAATGGTACTTTAGTGAAAACTAATTTTCAAGGTTCTTTTTAATAAAACCCATTTTATTATAAAATCAATAATTTTTAATAAAACCTTTATTAACCATTTTAATGATTTTATTAAGAACCAATTTTACGCTTGTTGTTGATCATTAGTTTGTTAAGTCATGCATATCGACATATCATCTAAAACAACAAAATAAGCAACCAAACAAGCATATCAAACATAACAATAGGTGCATAACCATAGCCAACTATTTTGACAACACTTGTTAGCCAAAACAAGTGTGCCAAAAGGTCCTTCCTAAAGGGTGAAAATTGACACAAGCGATGTGTCGTTGAACTCCCACTTGATCCCGCATCCAAATGCTTCAAGTCTCCTTCTTGTGTTGTGATTTCTCCACTTTCTTTGAGCTTCCAAAAGTATTTTATATTCAGCTCCAAACTCTTTTGGACTTCAAAAAATGTGTTTTGGTTATCGGGTTAAATCCCGTTGAGAACGATGAAGTTCTTTGGACCAAATATTATGCTCCAAACCAAAACCGCATTTTTGTGTGCATCTTCTTTTACAAAATATATCCTAATACATTTTTTCTAGTAAAATAAAATGCACCTAATCTATTTATTTTACATACCAAATGAAAATAAATAAATTACATATCTTCTAATGGAAGAACAAAATAATAATTATTACAACCCATTGAAATAATAATAAAATGAATCACAATACAATCATTCAACACAAGGTCATGGCTAGGTCATATGCACCAAAATATATATCCAAATATATATATATATATTAATTTCAAGAAGCATAACAAAATGGTTCCCTTTTATGACCATTTTCGGCTATGTACTAAAAAACCGAAAAGGTAAGTTTTGTCCAAACAAACAAATCATCCATATGAAATAATTTTTCAAGATTTCCTTATGCATGTAAGAAAATAATCTTGAAAAACAAAGGGATAACCATGTTAAAATTTTCGGCCATAGGGTTTTATTCAAACCCGAAACCCCGAAATTTTTAATCTATTGAAGCATGCACTCATATAAGCGGCTCTAGATGCCATTGATGGGATTTTAACATGTTTATCAAAGCAATTTCATCCATATGAAATAAAAACGCAGCGGAAATAATGTTTAAAACATGTTACTTTTATAAGATATAAAACCATTTATATGCAAAATCCCAAAACCCGGATCCATATATGAAAATGCATACTATCAAACACAACCATAGGGTGTTTAGAATACTACCTTCTTGGAGTAATAGGATGATGAAACGGATGATGTTTTTTGAACGGTTGCCTTCAAGAGTAGAAGGCCTCAAGCTTGTATACCCCAAGCTTCCAACAAACACCACGAGATTAGCTACGATTTTAACACCAAAGATCAAAAACCGAACACTTGAAAAACACCCCTTATGATCGAAAATTTGAGAGAGTTCATCCAAGTCTTCTACTCAATTTTTTGTCATAAAAATGTTTATATAGTCATGAGAGATGTGCACCCTTTTTTGGGCCAATCACCAAGCTTCAAACACATGCAAATGCATGTAAGCTAATTGGACCAAAAAATCTTGAGAAGACCACCCAATCAAATGGTCTCTAGCTTATGACAATTGCATGTCATCCCATTGGACCAAACCACTTTTGTGAGTTCCCATGAGGGGGGGGGGGGGGGGGCTAGCTTTATTTTATAAAAAAAATGAATTTCTTTTATAAAATTTAAGTCTTGATTTATATATATATAACTTTTATAAATATAATACTTCATAAATGCAAGACTTTATACAACCTTTTAAAATGTTATTTAACCCATTAAATAACAAAATAAAATATTCTCTCAAAATAAATTATCCATATAATTTATTAGTTTATCAAGTGTAATTATTTAGAAAACCAATTTCTAAATATTGTAAGTGTTAATATTTATTTGTTTGATCATATCACAAATAAATAATATAAGTGTTTGTCTAGCTTGTTATTGGGTATGACTCGACTTGGATCATAACGTACTAGCCACATCAATTTAATATGTGTCTTGGGCATACAGAGTCCAACAGTATGCACCAACAGCTTGCATCCCAAAAATGTTTAAAACAAAAAGGGACCGAGTATACTCACAATGGGTGCTTAGAACCAAACATTGCCTAATTGGATCGAAGGGAGCGCTATATCAGCCTGCGTGCGGGGAACAGAGCATAAGTCCTCTAAGTGCTGACCCGGTCGGGAACAGAGTGTCGAATGGTGTGAAAATCGAGGTAAAGTGTCTGACAGACTAACTGAGCGGATGGTCATCTGGACGGATGGCCATTCGAACGAATGGCTATTCGAACAGTGGGTGTTTGTGTACTGTTAAAGTTTTTGATGTTTTTATCATAGTGTCCTGTAAAACAAACAACAAGTGTTATCATAATCAGATCATCTGGACGGATGGTCATCTGATCGGATGACCATTCGAACAGATGGTCAGTGGGTGAAGTTTCGTAAAATTTTCTAAGTTTTGAGTTAACGGAGACGGTGTGCTGACGTGTCAAACAACGGAAACACACCAAACCCAGTTCGTTCAATCGGATGGGTATCACCCCGACAGACAGACGAGCTGTTTTCAGGGAAATTTCATGTTCGACCCATAGATCGGTCCATTTCTCCGGTGGGAATCAGTCTTCAAGCCGACTCTCGACTAAGGAACGAGTCGTGAGCCCGATTGAGTCTGATTTCTCAACTGTTTTGTATAAAAAACCGAGGAAAAGTTCAGAAATCAGTTGCAAAACGCGAAGTTTATTAGATCCGAGCCGGAAACATGTGAAATTCCGTTGGATCTGGTATGAAGGTGTGATAATCCTTTAGATCTTGTATAAAAGTTGTGAATATCCGCTAGATCTGGGGCCATTCTTGGATAAATGGTGCTCCACAACAGTTTGCATGAGCAAACGAGTGGAAACCTCCTTCAAAAGGCCCAAATCAGTTGGTTTTCGGGAAAAAGTTAAAGTGTTCATGTGATTTTGATGAAGAATATGGTGTAGAAGTGATAAATGATGAAGGTTGTACAAGATTTGAGGAGAAATACTTACGAAATGGCCTTGAATCGCGATTAAAGTGACTGACAGTGGCTTGAGTACAGGTGGTCGGATGGCAGAGTGAAAAGTGAGAGTGAAGGGTTAAGTGCCCTATTTATAGATGATAGGGACATGGCTAGTCAAATCACCTCGATCAAATTGGGTTAAGTCGGTACAAGTGTGGGGCAGCTGATCGGATGGCATCCGGTCGAATGGCCATCCGATCGGATGGGCATCCGAGCGGATGGTCATCCGACCGGATGTCCATTCGGACAACCGATTCTCGTTTGCTAGTTTTCCGACTTTGTTTTGTTTTACGAGCGACGTTAAGTGTTGCGTTATGTATAATTGTGGGTTAGCCATTACATAGAGTATTATTACATCATAAATTTGTACATGGAGTTTCCGTGTTTTAGGTTTGCGTTTAAGCTAGTTTCCCGTTCAATAAGTATCAAGCATAACAAGTGTCAAGTTTCTAGAATATACAAGAGTCAAGATTCACATTGTTCATATATAAAGTATCACAAGAGTCAAGCATCACAAGAGTCAAGATTCTCTTTAGACAAATCGTTCACACATGTAATAAGCATCACAAGAATCATCACATAGAGTAAAAGTTTCACATAGTTTAGCATGATTAAGATCAAATAGTCTCATTTTCATTATGATCGTTTGTCTCGTGAGTAAAAGCATCACAAGATAGGAAGTATGTTGAGATAATAAAAGTATCGAAACGCTAGGCGTTACAGTCTCCCCTCCTTTAAGGGATTTCATGCCCGAAATCTAAAAGGAAGACTGAACAAAGAGTTGTGGATACTTGGTTTTCATTTCACTCTCGAGTTCCCAAGTGAATTCGGCGCCACGCTTTCCTTCCCATCGAACCTTGACTATGGAAATTTTGTTGCGCCTCAGCCGCTTGGTACCTCGGTCCATGATTTCGACCGGTTTCTCCACAAAATGAAGGGTCTTGTTTATTTGCAAGTCCTCGATGGCAACCTGAAGTTTCTCATCTACTAAACACTTCCTGAGATTAGAGACATGGAATGTCGGATGTACGTTGCTAAGCTCTTGAGGCAAATCGAGTCGGTAAGCCACCTTGCCAATCCTTTTGAGTATCTTGAAAGAACCCACATAGCGAGGGGCAAGCTTTCCCTTTTTACCAAAACATATCACTCCTTTCCAGGGAGATACTTTGTGTAGAGCGTGATCTCCAACATTGAATTCCAGAGGCTTACGCCTTTTGTCAGCATAGCTCTTTTATCTGCTCCTACCCTTGATCAAGTTATCGTGGATCTGAAGAATCTTATCCGTCATCTCTTGAATGATCTCAGGACCAGTAAGTTGCTTGTCACCAATCTCATGCCAACTGAGAGGAGGTCGGCACTTACGATCGTATAAAGCTTCGAAAGGAGCCATCTGAATACTGGAATGGTAGCTGTTGTTGTACGAGAACTCGATCAATGGTAAATGTACATCCCAATTACCACCAAAGTCGATGAGACAAGAACGGAGCATATCCTATAGGGTTTGAATTTTGCGTTCAGTCTGTCCATCCGTTTGAGGATGAAAGGCTGTACTAAGATTCAAGTGAGAACCCATAGCAGACTGAAAAGTTTGCCAAAGGCGAGAAGTGAAACGACCATCGCGGTCAGAGATAATGTCAATGGGTATACAATGATGACATGATTTCATCAGTGTAGATTCGAGCAAGTTTCTCCACTTTGAAATCTTCACGAATAGGAAGAAAGTGGGCTGATTTGGTCAAACGGTCGATGATTACCCATATACTATCATGATCGAAAGGTGTACGAGGTAGTTTAGTTATAAAGTCCATAGCAATGCTATCCCATTTCCAAACAGGGATTTCGGGTTGCTCGAGAAGACCTGAAGGACGTTGATGTTTGGCCTTAACCTTTTAGCAAGTGAGACATTTCGAGACGTACGCAGCAATATCCTTCTTCATACTAGGCCACCAATAAGACATATGCAAATCATGGTACATCTTATCAGCACTAGGATGAATAGAGTATCGGGATTTGTAAGCCTCATTCATAATGAGTTCATGAAGATTGTCGTGATCTGGCACCCAGATGCGATTGAGATAGTATTGAAGTCCATCAGACTTCGTTTCAAGCTGGTCAATAGAAGCACCTCGTATTTCAACGATTAGACTACCTTCGTTGGCTGACGAGTATTGAGCTTCATGGATATAAGCATGAAGATCACTGGAGAACCCATGGGAATTCAAGTACGTAGCGGGCATTCATTTATAGAAGTCTTAGCCCAATTACTTCCGCTGTGCAATGAAGATACCATTCGGATCGCACCCAACTCTGATGTAATTGATTTTAGCGGGTGTGACACATAATCACATTGGTTTTGTAAATAAAACTGGAATAACAAGATTATTTATAAACCAACCGAAATGTTTCAAGATTCTTGGATAACAAAAAGGGAAATGCAAAAGTTTAAACGTTCACAGCTGCATCGTCATTAGCACGAGCCTCGTTAGCATTTATGTTAAATGCTCGTCCATGGGCTGGATTTGCATTTACGAGCTTCGGGCAATTGTTTCGGTAGTGAGTAAGATCACCACAATTGTAGCACGATCCAGGTGGATAATGAGGTCTAGTAGGAGGTGCTTGAGGAGCAATAGGTTGAGTAGGGTTTGCGGCAGTTTGGTTCTGGATGTTGGTAGCAAAACGGAATGCATTGACCAAATGTCCCAATCGTCCACAGTGGGTACATTGGCGGCATGGTGATTGATATAGATGGTGACAGTTGCATTTGTTGCACAGAGATGCGGGTGCCAGCATATGGTTTCCTAGTACGAGGTTGTGCTGGTTGGGTGGGAGCAACTTGGTTGTTTTGAGCAACTACAACAAAGTTTTGTAGCCTTACGCTTCTTTGACTTCTCAGAGGGTTCGGTTTTGGTTTCCTTTAGTTTTTCTTGTATAGTCTTGTCAGATGGTTTCTTGTCGCCTTTACGGAAAAGTTTACCCTAATTGACTTGAGAGTCAGTCAGGGTAGCTGCTAGTTCAATGGCCTATCTAAGTGTAGAGGGATTGCTACCGGTGACTATGTCCTGAACTGGGCCAGGGAGGCCATCAATGTACTTTTTGATTGCCTTATCCAAAGGCGTAACCATGGTAGGACATAGCAAGCTTAACTCCTCATAACGGTCAGTGTAGGTACGATGTTCTCCACTATCTTGTTTAAGATCGTGGAACTCATTCTCAAGTGCCCTCTATTCATGACGTGGGTAGAATTCTTTCATCATGAGAGCTCTAAGCTCTTCCCACGTTTGAGCCAAAGTTACACCAGCACCTTTATCCCTCATAACTCTGTTCCACGACGTTAGTGCTCTCTTTTGGAAAACACTCGAAGAAAACGCTACTTTGCGCTCATTTGGACACTGAACATGGCGGAAATTGCTCTCGATACTCTCAAACCATTGTAAGAGCCCAGTAGCTCCCTCAGACCCACTAAAGTTGAGTGGTTTGGCCGAATTGAATTGTTTAAAGTTGCATGGAGTATGTGTCACACCCGCTCGTAGCGGAAACACAAGGTGTGATCTGTATGGTTTTCATTGCATAAATATCGATGTACATGAACAAACTATATGAATAAAACATACTCCATTGCCATTGCCATTACATAAGTGTTTCCCAAAAGAATGCAACATAAGTTGAATGTATTGGTTTCAAACCATCAAATGAAAATAAGTTGTCATCGTTTTATACATCAAAATGTAAGTCTTAAAATGTCAAGGCTTTGACCACTATATCACCACAAAGAGGCGGTATATAACGGGCAAACCCTTCAAATGGTGGCATGGAGTCTTGATACTTGCTTTCCTTGACTGAAATGTCTGCCAGGTCCACTAATTTCCTGAAATACATGTTAAGTTTGAAAACATCAACAAAAGTTGAGCGAGTTCATGCAGTTTAGTTGTATGAGATGTATCTGAAAAATGTGAGTTGTATAAACTGTATCTGTAAAATGTGAGTTGTATAAACTGTATCTGTATGAATGATGTATAAACTGTATCCACAACATGTGAATTGTATAAAATGTATCTGTATGTATGATGTATAAACTGTATCCACAACATGTGAATTGTAAAAATGTATCTGTATGTATGATGTATAAACTGTATCCACAACATGTGAATTGTATAGATTGTTTCTGTATGTATGATGTAGTATGTAAAGCGTCAATGAAATCGTTGATCATTAATGTTTCGCGAGGACATTAATATGTGTGACGAATTAGGAAGCAATCCAACCCTAGACGATTTTATGTCGATTCCTATCGACTGGGACACAAACGCACTCTTCTGTATGGGTCCACGACCAAGAGTGGGGCTCGCCAAAACCCATTAGATCTAACCCCTTGTACCTAGGTCCAAACTGGATTAATGGTGCTTATAGTATGGCCCTAATTCTCACATGATCTATGGTGTTTCATTACCTAACTTTAACATACGATGAACATGTATTTTCCCCGATAGTTGTAAAGTTGTAAAACATTTAAATGAATAGGGGACATGAACTCACTGTATTGCGTCCTGAAAATAGATGTAAATAAGATCTCACGTGCGGTCGTCCTGAATAGCGTGGCGACCTACAAACGTTCTTATTTTTGTTAGACACTTCGGTCTTTGAAAAGAACTTGAGTACAAGTCTTGTGTCTTGAGTATATGTAAGACTTGTATGTCTTTACTGTTCGTTAACTGTGTATTCGATGTATGAGTTGTTCAATTGTTCGTTAACTGTGTATTCGATGAATGAGTTGTATAGTCGGATCTCGTCCGCTGAATCTCGTGTCTTGTATCTATCACTTGTATAGTTGTGTTTCCAATAATAGTATCATTGGGCCAAGCCCATGTTTTCAAGTTATTGGGCTTAAATAGTGCTGGGCCTTAAATAGTGTTGGGCCTCAATAGTGTTGGGCCTCAAATAGTGTTGGGCCTCAAATAGTGTTGGGCCTCAAATAGTGTTGGGCCTCAAATAGTGTTGGGCCTCAAATAGTGTTGGGCCTCAATAGTGTTGGGCCTCAAATAGTGTTGGGCCTCAATAGTGTTGGGCCTCAAATAGTGTTGGGCCTCAATAGTGTTGGGCCTCAAATAGTGTTGGGCTTAAATAGTACTGGGCTTAATGTTATTGGGCCTTGGCCCATATGTTTGGTATTGGGCTTAGCCCATGTGTTTTGATAAGCCCATTATGAAGTTAAGCCCATTTAGAAAAGTAAGCCCATTTGTATAAAATAGCCCATTAAGAAAAGTAAGCCCATTTGTTATAATATAGCCCACTAGTAAAAGTAAGCCTTTCATTTTTATAAAAACCTTTTTATAAAAATTTACTAAGTATACTTTTTGGTAAATAAAAACATACTAGTTTTTATAAGTTTATAAACATCCGAAATTTGTTATCGATAGCATACTTATATTTCGTGTCGAAAAATCGTCTAAACGTCGTAGTAACTCCTCGGAATGGCGATATGTTCAAAGATTCGCCCGTCGTCCGAATTGTCCATAAGTTGTATCCGATGTCCAAATGATCCGTAAATTGTATTCAAGTGTGTATATATGTATTCTTGTAAGTCTTTACTTGTAAATGTGTCTTGTATTTATTTGTATCATTGTTATCAAATACCTAATTATTGTACATAACTAATACAAATAATAAACACATAGTAAATAACTTGTTAAGATCACTAATATATATTTTCCCAAAAATATATATTTATATCTATTTTTGTTTTTAGAAAGACCACTTTCTAATCTTGTAAAGACTTTGTTAAAAATGATAATTTTTCTAACATATCATTTCTAAGAAAAATTGGCCATATAACCTTTGTATTATGTACTTTGCCATGTTTAGATAAACATATCATTTTCTATTCAAATTCATCATCAATTTACTCATAACATCTTAACTAAAACATATGAGATTTTTATAACATAAACTTATCAAGATGATATCCAAATCATGTAGGGTTTTAACCATGATCATTTCATATGCTAACAAGTTCAAAAACCAAGTTTAATTCTAGTTTTAACAACTTTTATAAAAGTCTCTAGTTGTATGTTACTTTTTATAATCTTGTAAAAGTCTTGTTTTTAAATAAAAACCCATAATACTTTCACAAGATCAATAGTTATGATCATCCATTTAATCCTTTATGTTAAAAACCCTTTAACATAAACATGCATAATTTTTAGATCATATCTTAAAACATCTTCTAACAATTTATTTGCATCATAAACATCATAACAAGGCTAAATAAGCATATATCAAGTCTTAGATCACAATATAAACAATCATAATTATATCATGATTTTTATTCTTTGCTTCTTTGTATTTTCTTCATGTTTATTAAGTATGATTTCCTTGGTTATTATTAGTAATAATAACAATCATAATCATAATATATTTGTATAAAAAAAAATAGTTATAGAAGCTTACTTCTAGCACTTGGCTAGGGATGATCTTAGAAGATTATTAAGAACTAAGAAGATGATAATCTTGATGGTAGAACACTTTTGTATGGATGAAAACCCTTCCTTTTACTTCCAATAGCTTTAGATCACCTTATGTTACTTGGAAATCCATGTTGATCATGAAGGAGGTGATAAAAATAATTGGGTTTTTGGATGGTGTTCTTGGTGAAATGATGAAGATTGAAAGAGTTTTCTTATGTGTGAGTAAATAAAGGTGTAAAGTGGTATTAAAATGCTAGTAAACTTATGTGATTAAATGATATAATCATCCACCAACTTAACCACTTGCAACATAATAAAAATATCTAGATATTTAGGAAAGTATTAAGGCCATGTGGGACCCCTTATTTTCGGCCCACATGTGGGGGGGGGGGGTAAAGTGTAACATTTTTATAAAAAATGTCTTAAACATGTAGATTTTTGGTAATTAGGCTAAGTATGGTGATTAGGGTAATCTTTCACCATTAGGGGGTAATTAGTGATTCGGAACATAAATTAACATTAACTAGTTCACTAAACTAGTAGAAATCATGTTTTGATACTTTGAATGCTTTTCGTTTCGTCGTTGGCTAGTTTACGGCACTTTTGTGGCGTACCGACGGAAGTTTGCCGTAAGTTGTCATTCCGCATTTAAAAGATGTATGAAGTTATTTTGAATCCCAAAATAAGCTTAACTAGTTCACTAAAGCTTTCATTTGGTTGTTTTCGATGTCGGAAATGTCGTTTATTAGCTTGTCGGTGCAGAAACGGACAAGTTGTGGGGGTTGCAACGCAGTGTCGAGAGCTTATGTTTCGAATACCCCATTAGTATCCTCATATTGTTTCCATATGTTTGTCATCATTTGTCATATTTTCGGAGTCCCGGAAATGCTAAATTATTATTCTGTACAAGTTAAAATTGTCTTATTTTTAGTGAAACGGACGATTTAGCGATTAGGGCGTTGTACCGGAAAGTCTTATATCTTTGCAAGATATGTTTTCGTATTAGTGTTTTCTTATATAAACGGACTCCGTTATGTCATCTGTGTGTCGTTTTTCCTTGTTTCGTTCTGTTTTCACGGTTTTGCTGGCATGAATAGTGTAACCGTGAATAGTGCGCGCAGCACTTTTTACCAACACTTTTAGGAAATTGTTTAATTGGTTTCGCAATACGACGAAAACCAATATACGTTATATCATTGTTTTCTTGTCCTAACATTGTCGTCTAATGTACGACACCGTTACGTAATTAAATTACGCTAATTGCATGAGATTATATACTAAGAATAGTGATTAGACTGTACGGAATTTCCGGTTATTTGCCATTTGTCACAGTATGTGCATTGTTGTTGTTATTGTTGTTGTAAGCTTGACCAAGTTCGACCATGAGGTTTGGGAGTACAACAGCTATCTGCTGAGCGATCATTGCCGCCATATCGGCGTCCTGAGTAGCGTTGCGACGAGGAGGCATTCTAAAAGAAAGGGGGAAAATATGAGAGAAAATGAATTAGATTGATAAAGGATAGTCAAAATGAATGTTAAAAATATCGACGAAGCATAAGGATTGTGATCTTTTGTTTGTTACCTATAACAAACAAATGACACAGTAACTAATCAAAGTAAATGGGTCTTTATAATGTATCGCGAAGACATGCTTTTGCCTATGAGTGGACACTCACCCCAAGAGTTCCCAGGTAAGAGTGACTGGTCCGGTGATGCGAATTTGTACGAACACTTTAGCCTTAGACAGAAAACTCAGGGTACAGGCATCCAGCCTTCTAGATTGCACATGTTCACATTATTAAAGCCCAAACTTTGACGAGATTTTGAAAAACATCAAAGGATTAAGAGCCTAAAACAAACTGGCCCAGTGATGCGAATTTGTACGAACACTTTAGCCTTAGACAGAAAACTCAGGGTACAGGCATCCACCCTTCTGGATTGCACATGTTCACATTATTAAAGCCCAAACTTTGACGAGATTTTGAAAAACATCAAAGGCTTAAGAGCCTAAAACAAATCATCTAAGGATAGATGATTTCTTGTAAAGGCTTTGGAAAAATTTGACTTTCAAGGATGTATTATGCTTTGTTTTTGGTAATCACCTAAGGATAGGTGATGGTAATGTATTAAGAATCTAAACACAAGATAACTTGCGTTAGGGTCCTAGAAAGGTTATAGATTAGGTCAAAAGTATTACTAGTAACCTAAACCATGGCTCTGATACCAATCTCTTTAACACCCTAATCACGTAATACAACAAACCGCGACAGAAATATCGGGGAGTCACGTTGCAGGAAATTGTTTCACAACACATGGTATTTAAAGTTTTGTTTTATTGAATTAATAAGTTACATTGTTTTGATACAATCAAACAAATACAAACAATTGTCTTTCAAGTTTTAAGGCAAGCTAAGGCCCGAGTCCATCCTATGTGTAGCATGCGTTAACAATCATCACATAATAGTACATGAAACATATGTGAAAATAAAACATCAGCATAAAAATGCCTGTGAGTAACATAGGTTTTGTGATTAAGATTCATGGCTTTGGATATTTAAAAGAAAAGGATTAAACGATTTCAAAAATAGTCATGAATCCTTGATAAAAAATTGATATCTAAAATACTTTGCTTTTTGATGAAAAGGATTTGTAGTATATGCAAAATATACTTTGGTTTTGAAATAATATAACTGATAGTATATTGGTGTGTGCAAAGCGTGATATATTTTATTGATATTTTAAGCCCATTTTATACATTAGTCAAGTTTTAAATTTATAAAACACGATATTCTACTAATACTAAACACACGCTTGGGAAAGTGCACCCATCGTGAGCGTAGTATAGCGTTGGTAAGATACCGAGGTCATCCAAGGACACAAGAGCTTTTAGTACTGGTTTATCCTCAACGTCTAATCAATCTAAATTTTTGAGAAAAGGTTTAAAACATGAAAAATTAAAAACTAAAAATGCAGAAATAAAAATAAAATAAAAACAGATAGACAAGATGAATCACTTGGATCCGACTCGCCTTTAATGTACCCTTTGATGATTTTCGCACTTTCGGACTTTTTAAGAGATTATCTTAGTTATAGAAGTAGGCCCCTCTTTTGAAGGTGACGTTCCTCTCAACCCAGTGGTTTGAGTCAGCAAGGATACAATCCCAAAGGGTCAGAATATTGAAAGATAATTAATTAGGTTATTAATGCGAAAAGTGGTAGGCCCCTCTTTTGAAGGTAACGTTACCCTCGGCTAAGTGGTTTGAGTCAGCAGGGATATAATCCCAAGTAGCCGGTTTAATGTATTAATAGTAGTTTACATATGAGGGGATCAAGCTATTCGCACCCCCGCCATCCAATACCAGTGGGTATTGAAGGAGGTCCTAGTAAGCTTGACCCAAGTCCTTGCAGGATCTATATGTCACACCCCGACCACGTAGAACATACAAAACGTGGCGGAAACGTCGGGGAGTGATGTAACAGAATCATTGTTTCATAACACATGGAAGTTGAAATATTGTTTTATTAAATACACGAGTTACAATGTCTTGAAAATCAAAGAAACTGTAACAACTGTGCTTGTAATCACTATGAACAGTTCTGTTATCAATAAAACAATGTTATTTGATCCCAATGTTTGTTTTGTTATGTTATACATTTTTCATGTTTTGACTTTTATCCAATTTCAAACTCTACATCGCTTTCTGGAGAGTTATACGCAAACTAGTGCGTAAACGTACTCAGTTTAATGCGAGAAATACTCCGGAACATCAACATATACTCAACATACCTTAAATAACCTTTACATAACTTAGAAATAAGTTTTGAAGGCTTTGGTATGGCAAAAATAAGTTAATTCGCTTACAGGGACTAAATATGACAAACTGCGAAAGTATGTCAATTTGAACTGTAACGAACATTCCGGAACATGACCATAAGTTAAACACACCTTAAATATCCTTTACATAGCTTAGAAATAGGCTTTGAGGGGTTTGGTGTGCTAAAATAAACTTTTGGAACATTCAGGGACTAAAAGTGTCAAAAAGTGCACAAGTTTGCATTTTCGCGCATAACTTACGTTCTGAATACATCTGGACATCCAAAAATTTATGAAAGCATGACTACATTATATTTTATTGTTCGCCTTAAGAAAAATCCATTCGTCGCGTCATTTGAATCGTTTTTCGCGCTTATGCGCATTCCGTCGTAATTAAGCGAACATCGCGTTCGTACGACCAAACGAACCATCATCCGGCATATTTTTGAGTATGTTTTGAGTTCCTTATACTTTAACTTCATTTTAGAGCCTTGAAATGAGGTTAACGGGGTTCAAACGCATCGAAAAAGGCCTTAAACACGTGCAGGGACCATTGCTGCCAATTTTGAAACTTTCTGATTCAGGGGAGGTGCTAGCGTAGCGCGACGCCTATAGGGCTACCTGTCGCGCTACGCGACTGACTATCTGATCAGATTCAATGTTTCTAAACACAAGTTGCAGCTGATTGATCCTTAACCACATGTTTTAAGTTGCTTAGTCACTAAGATAAGGAGCATATGTGGCTTCCATAACCTTTCAACAAGTGTACGGATGTGATCGAATCACGGTTTCCATGAAACGATCTCAACGGTTCACCGAAAACTATATATACCCCATGCCTTTCATTGTTTTAAAGCACTAGAATCTGATTAATTGTGTTCTAAGTTGAAACCTTAGTTTCATACCTGAACTATATTGATCTAGATTAGCATTCGGGGACCCTTCGTAAGTATTCTTTCGTTCTTTTCCTTATTTTACTGCTTTTCGAGTCAGAAAGTCAAACTTTGTTTGACTTTCAGCGTTGACCAGTAATGGTCAATGCGAAGTTCGTTAGAACTTCGCAACGTGATTGTAATCACGATGGTCATAGTCCCTTGGGACTATGCCTACTGATTACCACGTTGTCTAGGGTCGTAGGGTAGGCGATCTAATAAATCGCCTATACCTTCGAACCCGACCCAGTTTGGTCGATCATTAGGATCCGACCAAATACATTAGGTGACCATAGTGTAGGGAATAACCTTCCGAGGTTATACCTTATGGTCACATCGTTTAAGTAGTTGTATGATAGGTAGTTTATATGCCTTAGGTAAATTACCAGAATACCCTTTTCATGTATAATTGGTAATTAAGCATATGTAACCTAAACTTTTGTCACGTAACTGATTATGTAACATGTTTAGGCATATAATACTTGTCATAGGACTAGTTAGGCGGTCCGAACGCGTTTCACGCGCACGATGCGTTAAAGTAGCATAAGCTACCTAAACGGATCATAATGGGTCAATAAGACTTAGGTTAAGTTTCATTTAGCATGTAGGCTTTGTTAAACCATATCACGTGAGTTCCTACACTCATTTGGTTTACAAACCCTAATGCTATCCAATCATCCGATTAAGGTCCGGTTATTAACATAGTTACCTATATTAGGTGCCGTTTGATTCCGAGATCTCTAGCATTACTTGGTGATTATCTTTAAACATCTGAGCAATCTCAAGTGAGTACATAGACCCCTCTTTTACTGTTTTTCCAAACTGTTTTGGGGTGGAACACATGTGCCTACTTGTTACTTTCATGCTTTCCTGTTTTCACATCATATACATGCTATGTTCGTTAGTACATTATAGTACATGATTTCATATCATCTTATGCTAGGTGTGCCCATTGTGTGCATTACTTAGTACATTGTTTTACATGACATTTCCTGCTAGGTGTGCCCATTGTGTGCATTACTTAGTACATTGTTTTACATGACATTTCCTGCTAGGTGTGCCCATTATGTGCATTACTTAGTACATCGTTTTACATGACATTTCACGCTATGTATGTTCATTTGATTACATACTTAGTGCTTTGTTTTCACATGTTTACATTTTGGTATGACATTTGGTTTGTTTACATGGGACAATACATTCATTAACATTAGCTACGCCGTTCGTTAGTAGGTAGTGGTACCATAGGAATTGACAACTCCCGTTCCGGACATCCCAGGGAAAGGGGACAGAAAGGAATGACCGAATTCGATGATATAAGACAGATAGACCTTTAATTTGTTTAAAGGGTTTATCACCACAGTCACAAGGCTTGGATGTATGCATTTTCACAATACCGCATAAATGTTCATATTAAATAGTTGCATGCATCTACACAAAACATAGCTTTGATTTAAACCAAGTTTTACCTCAATACTTTGTTTTTGTGCATATGGGTTAGTTGAGACATTTCACTTGCCATACATGACATTTTGACATAGACATTTGACATGAATATTTTGACACAGACATTTGACATGGATATTTGACATAGACATTTGACATGGATATTTGACATAGACATTTTGACATGATTTACATCTTGACATAAACGCTTTGACATATTATTCAATACATTTGACAATTGGTTTAAACATAGACTTCTTACATTGGTTGGTTTGGTTTGATTAAGTGATTAAGTAACGATGCGTGTGTAATATGATACAAGCATGGTGGATACGCCGCTGGTACTTCCTATATATAAGTGTTTGTATGGTATTACATGTCGTAACGTTATTTGAATCATTTCTATATTGAGACATAGAACATTTTACCCAAATAACATACTTTTCACAAGACATTGATTTACAAAACAACTTATCTTATACAAACACATCATTTTTACATGGTCATTTATTTAACCTGACAATTACTTATACATATCATCTGATCTTATTGTTTTCAAATGATTTACAAGACAAAGCAAACTACAAGGTTCATGACTAAACATTTTTCTTAAACATAAGTCATGAATCCTATTTTTACAAACCTATGTATCTCACAGGCATTTTTATGCTGACGTACCTATTTTCACATGTGTTTTCAGGTGCTTTTCCATAGGATGTTGATCATGATACTAGGGCGGACCTGTGCCTTAGAGACTTTAAAAGAAGCTAGACTATGTTTAATTATGTTATAAACTCTTAAGTTACTGTTTTGAGACAATGTAACACCCTTGTTTAATAAATAAAATGCACTTTGTGTGCCATGGTTATGAAACAATTAATTCTGTCGCAACACGCCCCGATGTTTCCGCCGGGATTTGTTGTTTTACGCGGTCGGGGTGTGACAGAAACATAACATAATTAACTAGTCTGCATCTTTTATTGTCACTAAGGCCCATGTCCACCTAAGTGTATCTTGATCAATCCTATGCTTCATTTCCTGAAACACATGTGAAAATAGGTACGTCAGCATAAAAATGCCGGCGAGTACATAGGTTTTGTGAAAATAAGATTCATGACTTCTGTTTAAGAAAATGTTTAGTCATGAACCTTGTAATTTGATTTGTCTTTGTAAATCATTTGAAAAACAATAAGTTCAGATGATACGTATAAGTAAGAGAATAATGCATGGTTAAATGAATAACCATGTAAAATGAGTATACGTGTTCATGACTAAACACAATGGAATCATGTACTATACGTGTACTAATGAACATAGCAAGTATGAGATATGAAAATCATGGAAAGCACGAAAGTAACAAGTAGGCACATGCGTTTCACCCCAAAACGTTTCAAAAACAGTAAAAGAGGGGTCTATGTACTCACTTGAGATTGCTTAATAGTCTTTAGATAACCACCAAGCAATGCTAGAAAGATCACGGAATCAAACGGCACCTAATATAGGTAACTATGTTAACAAACGGACCTAAATCGGAGGATCGGATAAAATGTGGGTTCGTAAACCAAATGTGTAACATCCGTGCTTGTAATCATTGTGAACAGTTCTATTATCAATAAAACAATGTTATTTGATCCCAATGTTTGTTTGGTTGTGTTTTACATTTTTCAAGTTTTGTCTTTTATGTAATTTCAAACTCTACATCGCTTTCTAGAGAGTTTTACGCAAACTGATGCGTAAACGTAATCAGTTTAATACGAAAAAATATTCCGTAACATCAACATATACTTAACATACCTTAAATAACCTTTACATAACTTAGAAATAAGTTTTGAAGGCATTGGTATGGCAAAAACAAATTTATTCGTCTACGGGGACTAAACTTGACAAACTGTGAAAGTACGCCAATTTGAACCGTAACGAACATTCCGAAACATGACCATAAGTTAAACATACCATAAATATCCTTTACATAGCTTAGAAATAAGCTTTGAGGGGTTCGGTATGCTAAAATAAACTTTTGGGTCATTCAGGGACTAAAAGTGTCAAAAAGTGCACAAGTTTGCACTTTCGCGCATAACTTACGTTCTGAATACATCTGGACATCCAAAAATTTATGTAAGCACTAAAATATTTTATTTTAGTGTTTGGCATAAGAGAAATTCATTCGTTGCGTCATTTGGATCGTTTTACGCGCTTGTGCGCATTCCGTCGTAATTAAGCGAACATCGCGTTCGTACGACCAAACGAACCAACATCCGACATATTTTTGAGCATGTTTCATGTCCACAATGTTTAGGCATCATTTTAGGGCCTTAAAGTTGGCTTGACGGGCCTTAGAAGTGCCGGAAATGGGCTGAAAACACAACAGGGACTGAAACTGTCATTTATGAAACTTATTTTCTGATCAGAAGCCCCAGGCGGACCGCCTGAGGTTTGTCTGATCCTGAAGCGGGCCGCGTACGCCTCCCAGAATAGATCAGATGGAGCAGTCAGCTAATTCCAGCTGTTTAAACCACAACCACAAGTTCACACTTGACCTTTCAGCTGATAAGAAGCCATTTTTAGGCACCATAACTTTCCAACACATGTACGGGTAGGATTCGAGCACGGTTTCCATGAAACGATCTTAACGGTTACCCGAAAACTATAAATACCCCACCCCCCATTGCTTCAAAATCACTAGAATCTGATCTTAAAGACTATAAGTTGGAACCATTGTTTCATACCTGAGTTATTTTGATCTAGATTAGCATTCGGGGACCCTTCGTAAGTATTCTTTCGTTCTTTTATTGCTTTTCGAGTCTTTTCGAGTCTGAAAGTCAAACTTTGTTTGACTTTCTGCATTTACCAGTTTATGGTCAATGCGAAGTTCGTTTGAACTTCGCAACGTGAGTGTAATCACGTTGGTTATAGTCCCTTGGGACTATGCCTGCTGATTACCACGTTGTCTAGGGTCGTAAGGGTAAGCGATCTAATAAATCGCTTATACCTTCGAACCCGACCCATTTGGTCGATCATTAGGATCCGACCAAACACATTAGGTGACCATAGTATATGGGGAATAACCTTCCGAGGTTATACCTTATGGTCGCTTCGTTTAAGTAGTTGTATGATAGGTAGTTTATATGCCTTAGGTAAATTACCAAAATACCCCTTTGATGCCAAAATTCGTTTTAAACATATGTAACATAACTTTTGACATCTAAAATGATTTGACAACCATATTAGACATGTTAAGGCATATTTTACTTGTCATAGGACTAGTTAGGCGTTCCGAACACGTTTTACGCGAACGACGCGTTAAAGTAGCATAAGCTACCTAAACGGGTCGTAATGGGTCGTAAACAATTATGTTAGGTTTCAATTAGTATGTAGGCTTTGTTAAACCATATTACACGAGTCTCCATACTCGTTTGGTTTACGAACCCTCATTCTATCCGATCCTCCGATTTAGGTCCGGTTTATTAACATAGTTACCTATATTAGGTGTCGTTTGATTCCGTGATCTCTAGCATTGCTTGGTGGTTATCTTAGGACATCTGAGCAATCTCAAGTGAGTACATATACCCCTCTTTTACTGTTTTCAAACTGTTTTGGGGTGGAACACATGTGCCTACTTGTTACTTTCGTGCTTTCCTGTTTTCACATCATATACCTGCTATGTTTGTTAGTACATTATAGTACATGATTTCATTACATTTCATGCTATGTATGTCCATTGTGTGCATACTTAGTACATTGTTTTACATTACATTTCTGCTATGTATGTTAACTGATAGCATGCTAGCACATTGATTTACATGGCTTTTCTGCTTTGTATGTTAACTTAGCATACTTAGTACATTGTTTTCATATAACATGTTCACTTTTGCTATGACATTTGGTTTGCACAAACGAGACTATTATACGTTCATTAACATTAGCTACGCCGCTCGGTAGTAAGTACTGGTACCATAGGACTTGACAAATCCCATTCCTGACATCCCGGGTTTGTTTGGATGTAAGGAATGACTGAATCCGAAAACATTTCTTTTGATAACCTTAACTGAAAGGGTTATCCGACTGTCTCAAGGCTTGAATGTATGCGTTAACTTACCACATAAATGTTTGTATCAATGTAACATGCATTACTTTGCGAAACATAACTTTTTGATATATTCAAATTACTTTGTTTTGTACATTTCTACATTTGGGTTATATGACAATACTTTACTTATAATACATAACATTTGTTACACATTACTTGACTACGTTTGGACTTATAAACATTTGACATGGCTTATACAAGGACTTTTGACTATTGGTTTAAACATAGACTTTATACATTGGTGGTTTGTTTAAGTGATTTAAGTAACGAGGCATGTGTAATATGATACAAGCATGGTGGATACGCCGCTAGTACTTCCTATATATAAGTGTTTGTATGGTATTACATATTGTAGCGTTATTTAAATCATTTCAATTTGGACTTATATTTTTACACAAGTAACAAAATTTTCACAAGACATTGTTTACACACAACTTATCTTATACAAATTTATTTTACATGGTTATTCAATTAACCATGCATTATTCTCTTATTTATACATATCATCTGAACTTATTGTTTTTCAAACGATTTACAAAACAAATCAAATCACAAGGTTCATGACTAGACTTTATTAAACAATTTCTTAAACTTAAGTCATGAAATCCTATTTTCGCAAACCTATGTATCTCACAGGCATTTTTATGCTGACATACCTATTTTCACATGTGTTTTCAGGAGCTTTGCCGTAGGATGACGATCATGACACTAGGGCGGACCTGTGCCTTAGAGATTTAAAACGAAGATAGACTATGTTTAATTATGTTAAAAACTCTTTGATTCCTGTTTAAAACAATGAAACTCTTGTGTTGATAAATAAATACAACTTTGTATGCCATGGTTATGAAACAATTAATTCTGTTACAACACTCCCCGACGTTTTCCGCCACGTTTTGTATGTTATACGTGGTCGGGGTGTGACAGAAGAGTTGGTATCAGAGCCAATGGTTATAGGGAATTAGGTTATTAGTAATGCTTTGACCTAGACTATAACCTTTCTAGGACCCTAACACAAGTTATCTTGTGTTTAGATCTTAAAACATGTATATCACCTATCCTTAGGTGATTATCCAAACAAAAACCAAAATTTTCCGAAACGATTTTTGAAAAACAATCTTCTGTTTTTGAATAATTTATTACAAGGTTTTGAACCCTCTTTTGTAAGGTTTTGAACCCTTCCAGTTTGACTAAATTTTTGGCCTTGTGCCTTCAAATTTTCAAAATCTCGTCAACATTTTGGGTTTTAAATAATGTGAACACGTGCAAACTGGAAGAGTGAATGCCTGTATTCTGGGTTTTCTGTCTAGGCAAGCACTTCGTATATATCTCATCAGACGCGAGACCAGTTGTGCTTACCTGGGAATTCTTGGGATGAGTGTTCACTTATAGGCGAGCATGTCTTCGTGATACATTATTTTTTATCCATTTACTTTGATTAGTCACTGTGCGTCGTTTGTTTGCTTGGTAATGCGGACAAATGACCACCATCTTTGCTTTTGTTAATTTTGGTTCATCTCATTCTTTTCATCCAATCATCTCACTCGTTTCCTTTCATGTTTTCCTCTTTTAGAATGCCTCCTCGACGCGAAAACCAAATAGCGACTGCCGAACTGGCAGAAATCATTGCGCAGCAGATGGCTGCTCAATTCCCAAATCTCTTTGCTCAATGGCAACAAGCCAACAATAACAACAATGCTCCATGCAAATACAAGGATTTTAACTCGGCTAAACCACTCAAGTTTAGTGGTTCTGAGGGAGCGACTGGGCTTCTTCAATGGTTTGAGAGCATTGAGAATACTTTCCGCCACGTGCAGTGTCCGGATAATCGCAAGGTCGAGTTTTCTTCGAGCGTGTTTCAGAAGAGGGCTCTCACATGGTGGAACGGGGTTATGAGAGATCGGGGGTGCAGAAGTTGCTCTAGCGCAAACTTGGGCTGAACTTAGGGCCCTTATGATGAGGGAATTCTGTCCTCGTCATGAACAGCGAGTGTTGGAGAAAGAGTTTGAGGACTTGAAACAAGACAGTGGCGAGCACAGGGCTTATACTGATAGGTTTGAAGAGTTGAGTCTGCTTTGCCCAACTATGGTTACCCCACTCGACAAGGCTATCGAAAGATACATCGACGGCCTACCTGACTCGGTACAAGACATCATTACTGGTAGCAACCCTGCCACACTCCGTCAGGCGATCGAGTTATCAGCGACATTGACTGAGTCGCAGATTCGAAAGGGGAAGCTGCACAAAAAGGGTGACAAGGGTAAGAAGCAGGTGTCTGATAAGGAAGATAGCAAGAAAAGTCAAAACAAGAAGGGAAAGAATTCTGGAGGGTCTAGGAAGCGGAAGGCTTCCCAAAACTATGCTGTTACTGCACAGGCTCAAGCTGCACCAAATCAGCCTGCGCAACCACTAGCCAAGAAGCCTTATCTTGGCAATGCACCTTTGTGCAACAGGTGTAACGGCCATCATCAACCACACCTCCAGTGTCTTCAGTGCACCAACTGCGGAAGGCCTGGTCATCTTGCTGCCACCTGCCGCATTCCTGTTAACCAGAACCAGGCAGTTCAGAACCAAGCCCAACAAGTTGCTCAGCAACAAGGTCAAGCTGCACGACCTCATTTTCCTCCTGGTTCGTGCTACAATTGTGGGGACCTGACCCACTACAGGAACCGGTGCCCAAGGCTAGTCAACCAAAATCAGAATCAGAACCAAAATCAGGCTCAGGCTCGAGGGCGAGCTTTTAACTTGAATGCCCAAGAGGTGCAGGCGGACGATAATGTGGTGAACGGTACGTTCTTTATTAATAATCAGCCTGCATCTGTTCTTTTTGATTCGGGTGCCGACAAGAGTTTTGTGTCATTGTCTTTTGAGCCATTACTTCGCGTGTCTAGAACAAAACTAGGTAAACCTTTGACAGTAGAAGTTGCTAGTGGTGAACCCATTGTTCTTGATTCTGTTCTTCACAACTGCCAGTTGAACCTTAACGATCATCTTTTTCCTATTAACCTCACGCCTATGCAACTTGGAAGCTTCGACGTTATTGTGGGAATGGATTGGTTATCCAAGCATCACGCTGAGATAGTTTGTTCTGAGAAGATTGTTCGTGTGCCACTTTCGACAGGCGAGATCCTACAGGTTCAAGGTGAGAAACCTGCCGGGGGTCTCAAACTCATGTCTTGCTTTAAAGCTCGGAAGTATCTGCGGAAGAACTATGTGGCTTTCTTAGCACATGTTACAGCAGACAAAGGCAAGGGTAAGCCTATTTCAGATATTCCTGTCGTTCGGGATTATTCTGAAGTTTTCCCTGAAGAGTTACCTGGTCTACCTCCAGCACGCCAAGTCGAGTTCCGCATTGATCTCATACCTGGTGCAAATCCCATTGCCAGAGCTCCATATCGTCTTGCACCATCTGAGATGCAAGAGTTGTCTAAGCAGCTTCAGGAACTCTCTGACAAAGGTTTTATCCGTCCTAGCTTTTCACCCTGGGGTGCTCCCGTTCTTTTTGTCAAGAAGAAGGATGGATCCTTTAGGATGTGTATCGATTATCGTGAGCTTAACAAACTTACCATCAAGAATCGATATCCCCTACCTCGCATCGATGATCTCTTTGATCAGTTACAAGGCGCTTCTTATTTTTCGAAGATTGATCTACGTTCCGGATATCATCAACTTCGGGTGCATGAAGAAGATATTCCCAAGACAGCGTTCCGCACTCGTTATGGGCATTATGAATTCACAGTCATGCCATTCGGTTTGACTAATGCTCCTGCTGTTTTCATGGACTTAATGAATAGGGTCTGCAAACCTTATTTGGATCAGTTTGTCATTGTTTTTATTGACGACATCTTGATTTACTCCAAGACGCGAGCTGATCACGAGCAACATCTTCGTCTTACTTTGGAACTCCTAAAGAAAGAGCAACTGTTTGCCAAATTCTCCAAGTGCGAATTCTGGCTTAAAGAAGTTCAATTTTTGGGGCATATCATCAACGAACAAGGTATCCATGTAGATCCCTCCAAGATCAGTGCGATTAAGGATTGGGATACGCCTACTACTCCCACTGAGGTTCGTTCTTTTCTTGGTCTAGCGGGTTATTACCGCCGCTTCATTGAGAATTTCTCGAAAATTGCAGTTCCTCTAACTGCTTTAACTCAGAAGAGCAAGCCCTTTGATTGGGGATACAAACAAGAGGAAGCTTTTCAAAACTTGAAGCAGAAGCTTTGCGACGCACCTGTTCTAACTTTGCCTGAGGGCAATGATGATTTCGTTGTTTATTGCGATGCATCTAAATTGGGTCTTGGCTATGTCCTGATGCAAAGGAACAAAGTCATAGCATATGCATCGAGGCAGTTGAAGATACATGAGAAGAACTACACCACTCATGATCTTGAGTTGGGTGCAGTTGTTTTCGCTCTAAAGATCTAGAGACACTATTTGTACGGTACAAAATGTGTGGTTTTCACGGACCACAAAAGTCTTCAGCATATCTTCAACCAGAAAGAACTCAACATGAGGCAACGACGCTGGGTTGAGCTTTTAAACGACTATGACTGCGAAATTCGCTACCATCCTGGTAAGGCGAATGTCATAGCTGATGCATTGAGTCGTAAGGAACGTACTAAGCTTCATTGTGTACGTGTTCAATCTGTTATTCAAGCTCAATCCGATATCCAAGCACGCATTTCTCAGGCTCAACAATCCTGTGTTTCACAAGGTTTAATGGATAAGGAATTTCCCTATCACATAACGCCTGCTTTGGAACTGAAGGACAATGGATCGTATTACTTCATGGACCGTTTGTGGGTCCCAAGCCAGGATGATCTTCGTACCTTGCTTATGGATGAAGCCCATAAGTCGCGTTATTCTATTCATCCGGGCTCAGATAAGATGTATAAGGATCTTCGTATTCATTATTGGTGGCCTGGTATGAAGAAAGGCATTGCCTTATACGTATCAAAATGCCTTACTTGTCTTAAGGTTAAGGCTGAACATCAGCGTCCTTCTGGTTTATTGGAGCAACCAGAGATCCCGGTTTGGAAATGGGAAAACATTACTATGGATCTCATCACCAAACTTCCACGCACAAAGAAAGGTCATGATGCCATCTGGGTAGTTGTTGATCGTCTTACTAAATCAGCGCATTTCTTGCCAATCCGCGAGGATTTTCCTGCTGACAGACTTGCAAAAATCTATGTGGATGAAATTGTGGCTCGACATTGTGTTCCTTTAAACATCATTTCTGACAGAGATGCTCATTTCACGTCTCATTTTTGGAGAACCATGCAATCTGCTATGGGGACCCAACTTAATTTGAGCACGGCTTATCATCCGCTAACGGATGGTCAATCTGAGAGAACAATCCAGACTCTGGAGGATATGCTTAGAGCTTGTGTGATCGATTTTGGTGGTAGTTGGGATTCACATCTTAAGTTGATTGAATTCTCCTACAACAACAGTTATCACACCAGCATCAAAATGGCTCCTTTCGAGGCTCTCTATGGTCGAAAATGTCGTTCACCAGTCTGCTGGAATGAGATCGGCGAGGCTCAACTTACTGGACCTGCTCTCATTTTAGAGACAACTGACAAGATAAAGAAAGTTCGTGATAACCTTCAGACAGCTAGAAGCCGTCAAAAGAGTTACGCGGATCCAAAACGCAAGCCCTTGGAATTTCAAGTCGGTGATCGAGTATTACTTAAGGTCTCACCTTGGAAAGGTGTGATCAGATTTGGAAAGAAAGGAAAACTTGCACCAAGATACGTTGGACCATTCAAGATCGTCGAAAGAATCGGAAAGGTAGCCTACAGACTTGAGTTACCTCCTGAACTTGGAAATGTTCATCCAACTTTTCACGTGTCCAATCTCAAGAGGTGTTTAGCTGATGAGAACCTCCACATACCGCTTGATGAAATTCGTGTTGGCAAAACACTGAAATTTGTTGAGAAGCCAGTGGAAATCATGGAACGTGAAGTCAAGTGGCTCAAACGCAAGCGCATTCCTTTGGTCAAAGTTCGCTGGGAAGCTAAACGAGGACCCGAGTTTACTTGGGAACGCGAAGATCAAATGAAGGCGAAATATCCGCATCTTTTCCCACGAGTTTCCTCTAAATAAATTTCGGGACGAAATTTCCACAAGTAGGGGAGACTGTAACATCCGTGCTTGTAATCATTGTGAACAGTTCTATTATCAATAAAACAATGTTATTTGATCCCAATGTTTGTTTGGTTGTGTTTTACATTTTTCATGTTTTGACTTTTATGTAATTTCAAACTCTACATCGCTTTCTAGAGAGTTTTACGCAAACTGATGCGTAAACGTAATCAGTTTAATACGAAAAATATTCCGTAACATCAACATATACTTAACATACCTTAAATAACCTTTACATAACTTAGAAATAAGTTTTGAAGGCATTGGTATGGCAAAAACAAATTTATTCGTCTACGGGGACTAAACTTGACAAACTGCGAAAGTATGCCAATTTGAACCGTAACGAACATTCCGAAACATGACCATAAGTTAAACATACCATAAATATCCTTTACATAGCTTAGAAATAGGCTTTGAGGGGTTCGGTATGCTAAAATAAACTTTTGGGTCATTCAGGGACTAAAAGTGTCAAAAAGTGCACAAGTTTGCACTTCCGCGCATAACTTACGTTCTGAATACATCTGGACATCCAAAAATTTATGTAAGCACTAAAATATTTTATTTTAGTGTTTGGCATAAGAGAAATTCATTCGTTGCGTCATTTGGATCGTTTTACGCGCTTGTGCGCATTCCGTCGTAATTAAGCGAACATCGCGTTCTTACGACCAAACGAACCAACATCCGACATATTTTTGAGCATGTTTCATGTCCACAATGTTTAGGCATCATTTTAGGGCCTTAAAGTTGGCTTGACGGGCCTTAGAAGTGCCGGAAATGGGCTGAAAACACAACAGGGACTGAAACTGTCATTTATGAAACTTATTTTCTGATCAGAAGCCCCAGGCGGCCCGCCTGAGGTTTGTCTGATCCTGAA
Organism: Helianthus tuberosus; assembly: GCA_030545235.1. NCBI lineage: Eukaryota > Viridiplantae > Streptophyta > Magnoliopsida > Asterales > Asteraceae > Helianthus > Helianthus tuberosus. The sequence continues at coordinate 54,473,412 of CM060429.1, read as the reverse complement.
GCGGGCCCTGTACGCCTCCCAGAACAGATCAGATCGAACAGTCAGCTAATTCCAGCTGTTTAAACCACAACCACAAGTTCACACTTGACCTTTCAGCTGATAAGAAGCCATTTTTAGGCACCATAACTTTCCAACACATGTACGGGTAGGATTCGAGCACGGTTTCCATGAAACGATCTTAACGGTTACCCGAAAACTATAAATACCCCACCCCCCATTGCTTCAAAATCACTAGAATCTGATCTTAAAGACTCTAAGTTGGAACCATTGTTTCATACCTGAGTTATTTTGATCTAGATTAGCATTCGGGGACCCTTCGTAAGTATTCTTTCGTTCTTTTATTGCTTTTCGAGTCTGAAAGTCAAACTTATTTTGACTTTCTGCATTGACCAGTTTATGGTCAATGCGAAGTTCGTTTGAACTTCGCAACGTGAGTGTAATCACGTTGGTTATAGTCCCTTGGGACTATGCCTACTGATTACCACGTTGTCTAGGGTCGTAAGGGTAAGCGATCTAATAAATCGCTTATACCTTCGAACCCGACCCATTTGGTCGATTATTAGGATCCGACCAAACACATTAGGTGACCATAGTATATGGGGAATAACCTTCCGAGGTTATACCTTATGGTCGCTTCGTTTAAGTAGTTGTATGATAGGTAGTTTATATGCCTTAGGTAAATTACCAAAATACCCCTTTGATGCCAAAATTCGTTTTAAACATATGTAACATAACTTTTGACATCTAAACTGATTTGACAACCATATTAGACATGTTAAGGCATATTTTACTTGTCATAGGACTAGTTAGGCGTTCCGAACACGTTTTACGCGAACGACGCGTTAAAGTAGCATAAGCTACCTAAACGGGTCGTAATGGGTCGTAAACAATTATGTTAGGTTTCAATTAGTATGTAGGATTTGTTAAACCATATTACACGAGTCTCCATACTCGTTTGGTTTACGAACCCTCATTCTATCCGATCCTCCGATTTAGGTCCGGTTTATTAACATAGTTACCTATATTAGGTGCCGTTTGATTCCGTGATCTCTAGCATTGCTTGGTGGTTATCTTAGGACATCTGAGCAATCTCAAGTGAGTACATAGACCCCTCTTTTACTGTTTTCAAACTGTTTTTGGGTGGAACACATGTGCCTACTTGTTACTTTCGTGCTTTCCTGTTTTCACATCATATACCTGCTATGTTTGTTAGTACATTATAGTACATGATTTCATTACATTTCATGCTATGTATGTCCATTGTGTGCATACTTAGTACATTGTTTTACATTACATTTCTGCTATGTATGTTAACTGATAGCATGCTAGCACATTGATTTACATGACTTTTCTGCTTTGTATGTTAACTTAGCATACTTAGTACATTGTTTTCATATAACATGTTCACTTTTGCTATGACATTTGGTTTGCACAAACGAGACTATTATACGTTCATTAACATTAGCTACGCCGCTCGGTAGTAAGTACTGGTACCATAGGACTTGACAAATCCCATTCCTGACATCCCGGGTTTGTTTGGATGTAAGGAATGACTGAATCCGAAAACATTTCTTTTGATAACCTTAACTGAAAGGGTTATCCGACTGTCTCAAGGCTTGAATGTATGCGTTAACTTACCACATAAATGTTTGTATCAATGTAACATGCATTACTTTGCGAAACATAACTTTTTGATATATTCAAATTACTTTGTTTTGTACATTTCTACATTTGGGTTATATGACAATACTTTACTTATAATACATAACATTTGTTACACATTACTTGACTACGTTTGGACTTATAAACATTTGACATGGCTTATACAAGGACTTTTGACTATTGGTTTAAACATAGACTTTATACATTGGTGGTTTGTTTAAGTGATTTAAGTAACGAGGCATGTGTAATATGATACAAGCATGGTGGATACGCCGCTAGTACTTCCTATATATAAGTGTTTGTATGGTATTACATATTGTAGCGTTATTTAAATCATTTCAATTTGGACTTATATTTTTACACAAGTAACAAAATTTTCACAAGACATTGTTTACAAACAACTTATCTTATACAAATTTATTTTACATGGTTAGTCAATTAACCATGCATTATTCTCTTATTTATACATATCATCTGAACTTATTGTTTTTCAAACGATTTACAAAACAAATCAAATCACAAGGTTCATGACTAGACTTTATTAAACAATTTCTTAAACTTAAGTCATGAAATCCTATTTTCGCAAACCTATGTATCTCACAGGCATTTTTATGCTGACGTACCTATTTTCACATGTGTTTTCAGGAGCTTTGCCGTAGGATGACGATCATGACACTAGGGCGGACTTGTGCCTTAGAGATTTAAAACGAAGATAGACTATGTTTAATTATGTTAAAAACTCTTTGATTCCTGTTTAAAACAATGAAACTCTTGTGTTGATAAATAAATACAACTTTGTATGCCATGGTTATGAAACAATTAATTCTGTTACAACACTCCCCGACGTTTTCCGCCACGTTTTGTATGTTATACGTGATCGGGGTGTGACAAAATGAGTATAGGAACTCATGTAATATGGTTTAACATAGCCTACATTCTAAAACGGAACCTATCCTAACTGCTTACAACCCATTACGACTCGTTTAGGTAGCTTATGCTACTTTAACGCGTCGTTCGCGTAAAACGCGTTTGGACTGCCTAACTAGTCCTATGACAAGTAAAATATGCCTTAACATGTCTAATATATTTGCCTAATCAGTTTAGATGTCAAAATTTATGTTACATATGCTTAAAATGAATTTTGGCGTAAAAAAGGGCATTTTGGTAATTTTCCTAAGGCATATAAACTACCTATCATATAACTAACTAAACATAGTGACCATAAGGTATAACCTCGGAAGGTTATTCCCTATACAACTATGGTCACAAAATATGTTTGGTCGGATCCTAATGATCGACCAAACGGGTCGGGTTCGAAAGTCTTAGTGGTTGTTTAGACCGCTTACCTTACGACCCTATATAAGCACTAAACCTAGAGTGACGAGCGAAACATGTTAAAACATGTTTAACGAGGTCTGAAAACAGGTTTGGTATCAAAGCAAAGGGTCTTGATACCTAAAAGTAGTTTGGTTACAAAATACACAAGAATACGCATTTTGGCCGAAACTACGACTCGTCACTAAGCCTAAATAACGTGGTAATCAGTAGGTATAGTCACAAGGGACTATAACCATCGTGATTACGCTCACGTTGCGAAGTTCAAACGAACTTCGTGTTGACCATAAACCGGTCAATGCAGATAGTCAAACACAGTTTGACTTTCGTGCTTAAAACGCGTAAAAGAACGAAAGAATACTTACAAAAGGTCCAAGAAATGGAAGTTTGATCCGAATATTCTCAGGTATGAAGTGTATAGCTTCAACTTAAAGAACCAATTCAGATCAAAGGTGTGAGTTTGAGTTGTGAACTTGGGGGGTATTTATAGGAAAACCAAGACCGTTAGGATCGTTTCTTGAAAAACGTGCTTCGATCTAGGCCGTCCAAGTGTGCCCCCTGATTTGTAATACCTTGGGCACCCCTAAACCAGCCCATAGATACTTTAAAACCATTTGCAAGAGCTGGAAATGGCTGGAACAGGCTGTAAACAGCTGGAAAACACATTCTGCTGAACTGGGAGGGGCTTACGGACCGTAAGCACACTCATACGGTCCGTAAGGACCTGGTTTGCTGGCAGAATGTTTGGCAAAATGGCAGAACAGGCCCCTGAGTCTCCGAACTTGATTTTTGATGCGTTTTGACACGTTTAAGCCCCGTTAACCCTATTTTAAGGCTCTAAAATGAAGTTAAAGTATAGGGAACTTAAAATATGCTCAAAAATATCTCGGATATCGGTTCATTCGGCCGTACGGTTGCGTTGTTCGGTTAATTACGATGAAAGTCGTAACGGACGCGAAAACGATCCAAATTGCGAAACGAATGAAGTTTTATCATGCCAATCACTAAAATAAAATATTTTAATGATTACATAAATTTTTGGATGTCCGGATGTATTCAGAACGTAAGTTATGCGCGAAAATGCAAACTTATGCACTTTTTGACGCTTTTAGTCCCTGAATGACCAAAAAGTTTATTTTAGCATACCGAACCCCTCAAAGCCTATTTCTAAGCTATATAAAGGATATTTATGGTATGTTTAACTTATGGTTATGTTCCGGAATGTCCGTTACAGTACGAATCGGCATACTTTCGCAGTTTGTCGAATTTAGTCCCTGTAAGCGAATGAACTTGATTTTTGCCATACCAAAGCCTTCAAAACTTATTTCTAAGTTATGTAAAGGTTATTTAAGGTATGTTAATCATATGTTGATGTTCCGGAGTGTTTGTCGCGTTAAACTGATTACATTTACGCACCAGTTTGCGTATAACTCTCCAGAAAGCGATATAGAGTTTGAAATTGAACAAAAATCAAAACATGAAAGATGTCAAACATAAACAAACAAACATTGGGGGTCAAATAACATTATTTCATTGATAACTGAACTGTTTACAATGATTACAAGCACAGATGTCACATAAGATCGACCAAACGGGTCGGATTCGAAAGTCAAAGCGGTAGTTAAACTGCTCGACTTACAACCTAAATAAAGCACTAAACTAGAAGTGGCGAGTTATACATGTTGAAACATGTCTAATTAAGTTATAAAACTGATTTGGTGTCAAAACCTTATGTTTTAAAACCTGAAAACCATTTCGTCGTAAAATGCACTTATGCGCATCTTTCACTAAAACTTTACCTCGTCACTTCGCCTAGTAAACGTGGTAATCAGAAGGTGTAATCGCAAGGGATTATAACCTTCGTGATTACGATCACGTTGCAAAGTTTAATTGAACTTTGACTTGACCAATTATGGTCAGAACCTAAAGTCAAACAGAAAGTCAAATTGTTTGACTTTTAGCTCAAAATAGCTAAAATAATGAAAGAACTAGGAAGAGTGCTTACTTGTATTGAAGAACACTATAAGAACTCAGATTAGGAGGCCTCCAAAAGCTGGAAGCAAGCTCCAATAGAGTGGGAGAAAGAAATTATGAAATGAGCAAGTTTGAATGAAGATTTAGCTTGCTATTTATAGCGTTTTCAAGCTCCTAAGATCAATCCATGTGTCATGATCAGAAGGAGGGTGTAACACTTGTCAATTGGTGGAAAGATGCTGGAAATTTCGAATTCTTGGGGACCAAGGCTTTGCATCTGCTGCTGCCATATTTCTGCTGATCTGGGGACCCTTTACGGACCGCATGGGGTTTTCCTTTACGGTCCGTAAGGCTCTGGCAGGGGCAGAAGTTTCAACTTTTGGCAGATTTAGCCCCTGGACTTGTATTGTCGCGTTTTGTCATTTTTAACCCCTTTTAACCCAATATTTAGGTTATATAAAGGTGTAAAGGCATCAGTAACTTGGATTTTTCTCCGGAAATGTCGTGGATGTCGGTTCGTTTGGTTGTACGGTTACGCGTTTCGCAAATAACGTACAACGCTTTATCGAACACGAAAAAGACCGAAATTGTGCAACGATTGACATTTTGCATTTTGCATTATTAACAATAAAATACAAGATTTTATTGAACTTGAAAATGTTCAAAATACGAAAATGGGCAGACTTTTGCAGTTTGTCAAAAATGGTCCCTAGACTTGTATAAACATGTTTTGTTGTCATACCTAACCCTTCAAAACTTATATCTAAGTTATTTAAAGGGTATTTAGGGTATGTGTAGCTTGTGTCCTTGTTCCGGAGTGTACGTTACGTTAAACTGATTACGTTTGAGTATCAGTTAACGAATTACTTCCAAAAGAGAAAGTTTTTGAAAGTTCGGAATTGTACGAGGACTGAAAATGTGCAAATGTCACATACGTTGAGAAAAATTGTTTGCACATATGAATCACTCCAAAACATTTGAAAAACGTAAAAGAGGGGAACTATGTACTCACGGATTTGCGTAAAGGTCTTGTTCAATCGAATAGCAAAGCTCAATGTTCAAGAGTTGAAGTGGTTCCTAGTGTATCGGATAACTATGTGTTAGTGTATCGAAACTTGAAATGGGAGGTCGGATATAATGAGGTTTATAAACTAAAAAAGATTTGGATCTTGTATAACATGGTTCATAATACCCTATATTCTGATTTGGAAGTGTTTCAAAGTGTTTTGACTTGTTATGGCTCGCTAAAGTGGTTTATGCCATTTTAACGGGTCGTAAATGTAACTATGGGTTCGGATGGTTAAATACGCCCTATGACAAGTCTAATATGTCAAAATTAGTTTATATAAGTTGTATAATCAGTTTAGATGTCAAAATAATGTTCTTATATGTTCAAAACTATTTTATGCGCAAAAAAGGGTATTTTTGGCATTTTAAAAATATAACATCGACTCGTCATTTGACTAACCAAACGATATGACCAAAAGGTATAACCTCAATAGGTTATTCCCTAATATATTATGGTCATAATAAAGGGCTTCGTCGGATCCTACTGTTGACCAAACGGGTCAGATGCGAAAGTCAAAGCGGTAGTCAAACCGCTCGACTAACGACTAAGGAAATAAGCGCTAAACTAGAAACGACGAGGTAGACATGTTGGAACATGTCTAATTATGTTTATAAAACTGATTTGGTGTCAAAACTTTCAATTTTAAAACCTGAAAACCGTTTCTTCGTAAAATGAACTTATGCGCATCTTTAACTTTTAATAAACAAAACTTTGACTCGTCGTTTCGCCTAGTAAACGTGGTAATCAGAAGGTGCAATCGAGGGATTATAACCTTTGTGATTACGATCACGTTGCAAAGTTCAATTGAACTTTAACTTGACCAAAATGGTCAGAACCGAAAGTCAAACAGAAAGTCAAACTTTTTTTACTTTTAGCTCATAACAAGCTAAAATAAATAAACAGACTAAGGAAGAACACTTACTTGTGTTCTAGAAAGAATTGAAACTCAGTAGAAGGCTTCCATAAGCTGGAAACAAACTCCAATAGAGTGGGAGATGAAGAATGAGAAATGAGCAAAGAATATGGATGAAGATGGTTGCTATTTATAGTGTTTAAAATGTTCTAGGATCATGCCAAGTGTTCCATGAGGTGTCAATGATTAGGAGAGTTCATAACACTTGTCAAAACATGGCACAAACCAGGAATTTTCGTGAACTTGGGGATCAAGCAAAGAAACAAATGGCTGCCAACTGATTCTGTGTTGGGCACCCCTTACGGACCGTAAGGGGTGTGGGCATACAGTCCGCAAAGAGTTCGGGGGCCAAGTTATACTTTTTGGCAGATTTGGCCCTTGGACTTGTATTAACACGTTTTGTCACTTTTAACCCCTTTTAACTTAATAATTAAGGTTATATAAAGGTGTTAAGGCATGTGTAACTTGGATTTTGTCCGGAAATGTCGTGGATGTCGGTTCGTTCGATTGTACGGTTATGCGTTTCTCAAGTAAAGTACGAGACTTTATCGAACGCGAAAATGATCGAAATTGCACAACGATTGAAATCATGCATTCTCGTGAATAAAATACAAAATTTTATTGAATACGAAAATGTTTGAATTTGTACATACTGTCCGTATGCTGAGGGTTTGGGCAGACTTTTGTAGTTTGTAAAAAATGGTCCCTGAATTTGTATAAACGTGTTTTTATGATTCCTAACCCCTCAAAACTCATATCTAAGTTATGTAACAGGTATTTAGGGTATGTCTAGCTTATGTACTTGTTCTGGAGTGTACGTGACGTTAAACTGATTATGTTTAAGTATCAGTTAACGAATTACTTCCAAAAGAAAAAGTTTTTGAAAGTTCAGAATTTTGCACAAGGGTTACAGTCTCCCTTACTTTAGGGAATTTCGTCCCGAAATTCATTCACAGGAGACCGTAGAGTATGTTTGGAATGATTGAAAGATAAACAAAGCTTTAGAATCGAAAGATGCGGAGCATCATTTGGTGTTGGGAATTTTGGGGATTCAGAGTGTGAGTAGTGATATCCTAAGTATCTCAAGGTATTCTAACCTTTAGAACTTATGAATTTGAAAGGTATGGTCAAGTGAATAAAAATTGTTTTGTATGGCATTATGTTATACAAAGGCACTTAGTGTAAATCCTAAGCAAACAATTGGTATACATTGAAGCCTGGTCATACGTACACGATTTCTATCGTCCCACGAGGTACATCCCATGTACCATGAGCATCTCATGCATAGGAGACGGGTCAACATACCTATGGCATCAAGGTCGTCACCTTTGACACCATAATATACTCCCGGTCGGTTCCATTTGAGTTAATGAATGTCTTTAACATTGTACTCCATAAACACACAAATAATCACATAATGGTCCAAGATAACATAAAATCTTCAAGTGAACCGAATAACGTTCCGATGAATAACACAATAAGAACACTTATAAAAAAAATTACACCATAAAAACAAGTATTTTATTCTCTTTAATTTGAGTATAGTATTGTTATAGTTTTTTTTAATTTAAAAAATTGATAGGTTACGTAATTAATAGTGTCTAAGGGCGAGCATAACTGGATTATTAACCGAAACTGAACCGAAAAATACGAAAGCAAATCGAAATCAACCAAAAAACTGAATGAACTGAAAACCGATTAACCGAAACTCGTATGAACCAAAACCGGTTATCGATTCTTCTTTTACCCCCATGTAACCAAAAATAACCGAACAAACCAAACCATTCATATTTTCATATATTTCTAGCTTTTATAACTTCAGTCCATATATTTCATATTTATAACACCATTTTATATATTTATACTTCCATTTCATGTATTTATACCTCAATTTCATGTATTTCTAAGCAAAAGTTTTAGCCCAAATATGGTTTTGGCTATTAACCGAAATTAAATGAACCGTCGATCTAACCGAATAAACCAAAGCGATTAGTTGAAACCGATTAGTTAATAAAATAGACTAGTCAACGACTTCGGTTTCGGTTAATAACAACCAACCGAACAACGCACACCCTAGCAGTGTCTGTGTTTTTCGCCGCATCGCGCAAGCACCCTTTTAGTGTATTTATATATTGTTTTTATTTTAATTTAAGGGTTGAAAAGACATAATTACCCCTCATGTGGGGGGCGGGTAGGTCTAGTGTTAAAAGAATAAAGGTTAGGGGCGGGAGGTGTTAAGGTTGGACTGAACCTGTTAAACCAAGGCAAACCTCAAAATTGCAATTTACTCAAACTGGGAATCTTATCATGGAAAAAATGCATGCATGAACACTTGCGATGGAAAAAGAAGATGTGAACATCCTTCAAGAAAACTGAAGCCAATTCATAAGGAGTTCTCAGCCATTTCTCAAAATAATTCCAGCAAAGGAAATGAATTCTTATCAAGAAAACTTTTTTAAGTTCTTTTATCAGCACAAGAATGCTTCATTTAAAAAAAAAAAAAAGAGCATATGAAGAAGCTTGGAAAATCGTCCTCAAATCCTCTTGAATATTCCTCATTATGTAGAAAATATTCCAGTTTCAATGCCTCTTACTATAAAACTGGTATTATTTACATCCCAAAATGGGTGTTTTGAAAAGTATTTACCACAATAAATGATTTAAGCACACGGGACCCACCACCCATTCAGGAAAAAACTCCAGCTATGTGATTTGATCACTTGTCTCCTCATAGCTTCCATAGAATTTTACACTAAAGCCACTTTGTAGAGAACCGCCCATATATATTAAAAGCATAGAACATTCAAGGATACATTTTTAACAATTTGAAGATTACAATTTCACCAAGTTCCTTTCTTTTTTAAGTAGAAATAGCGTTTACGGGGCACTTAGGCGCGTACTTGCAGTGCTTGCATTTCCATCGCTCATTCTCAAGTACATAACTTGCTTCTCGTTCGCCCTTCCAGAATTCCAGACTGGACCGAATTCGATCAGCGACCCAATAAGAGTCATATAAATATTGGTTCTCCCCTATCAAAGATTGGTCTTTCTGGTACTCATAGCTGTCACAGAATTCAAATAAAAGGAATATTGAATTTTAATAATCCCAACTATCCGTCATTGGCCGCCAACAGTCCCAACTTTGAAAATAACCACTGGCAGTCCTAACTTTTAACATATTGGCCTCCAATGAACCCTGACTAACAGAACCCTAACGTCGTTAGTCTTCGGTCGCCGGAAAACTCATTTTTGCCCAGAAAACTCAACATTTTCATCCCGAACCTCTTTGTAACCTTATTATAGACCTTTGGGAACCTTTTTCTAGTAAAAGCCCCAATTATATTAAAGTCGCCGGAAAACTCCCTTTTCGCCGGAAAACTTCTTTTTAGCCGGAAAACTCAACTTTTTGGCCGGAAACTCAACATTTTCGTCCCAAACCTCTTTGTAACCTTACCTTAGATCAGACCTTTAGAAACCTTTTTCTAGACAAAAAACAGTTTTCAGGCGACCGGAGACTAACGACGTTAGGGTTCTGTAAGTCAGGGTCCATTGGTGGCCAATATGTCAATAGTTGGGACTGCCAGTGGTTATTTTTGAAGTTGGGACTGTTGGCGGCCAACGACGAATAGTTGAGATTATTAAAATCCAATATTCCAAAATAAAACAACCAGTTTTCAAACATAATATTAGTTTATGTTTTACACCGACATAAATTATTTTGTGGATTTAGTTTATGATTTAATAGGACACAGGAATGACATTAATAAAATGTTTGATGATTAAGAAAAAAAAGCCGCTGGCTTACCTTAACAGAAGCTGGTCTTGAGCTTCAGGCAGCATGGAACAAACATATTGGTACTTTCCTATTACATCATTAAGTGTCTGCACATCCAGGAACGTAAACATGGACTCAGTACCAGAAGAGATGATGTCATAAACGGTTGTTATTTCTATGTTCAGTTGATCGTAAAAACTTTATCCATTTGACCCATTAGAGAGAGGTATTATAACCATGAACGGGCCAAATATTCCAAATTACACGATTTGAGAGGGAGGTTTAATGTTTGAATACAGTTTGTGTGACTTTCGACCCGTTTCAGTTGGTTGTATAGTACGAACTTTATTCATTTGATCCGGTAAGAGACAAAGTTTAGTGGGTGGGTCAAAAAACTATATATGAGAGGGGGGGGGGGGGGTTATGAACGTTTGCGACTTTTGACCTGCTTAACTACTATTCAAGCTGCTGTTTCCATTTTCCGTTGGTCGTATGAAGTTTTCCTATTTAACCTGGTAGAGAACGGGTCAGAAAACTATAATCAAATGCAATGATTTGGGAGGAAGGTTTAATACAGTTTGTGTGATGTTCGACCTGTTACTATTCAAAAGCTGATGTTTACATGTTGAGTTATTTGTTTAAGATTCAGCCATTTGATCCGCTGGAGACAAACCATGCATGGGTCAGAAAAACTATATATTCCAAATGAAACTATTTGGGAGGGAGGTTTTATGACTATCGACCCGTTTGACCTGCTTAATTATTCAAGCTGTTGTTTCCCTTTTCAGTTGTTTATTTAAAATTTACACATTCGACCATTTAGAGACCAAGTGTTATGTTATGACTACTAAAGGGTCAAAATTACCTGTACAGGTGCACCTGCTTGCATGGCAAACTCACGCATTTCTTGGGATAACATGTAATCAGGTTTCAAAGAAAACAATTGTAGAAAGTGTTTTGTAGGAAATGGATGAGCCAGTAGGCTGTCCCATAGGTACTTGTAGCACATCAACTGAAGCCTTCCATTTCTCTGTTGCGCTTCAGAAGGAAGATTGTTTTGTGAACGGGTTTTGGTTTCAACTAATGTTATTGTTCCTGTTTTCATTCGTATTTCATCAATAACTCCAACCACACATACATCTTCTGCAAACCCAATCCTGGTGATGATGATGTCATCAATCAATTATATTTTATTAAGAAAGTAGATTCACTAAAATGCCTACGATGAAGATGATGGTATGATATGACAAACCATGGAATTTTCAGATGTGGAAACATGGGTTGACTCGCAAACATTTACTTTGTCTATTTTTTATGCAATAATGAATGCATTAGATATGTTTAAAGAAATTATAACAATAATCTTTTCCTAGCAGGAGTCGGGAGGAGAATTATGCATTCTCAAATACGCTTCTGGCACCCTTTTATTTATTTTTTTAGCCCATTCAACACGTTTGTGATTAAAACAAAACCCGAATTGACTCATTGATAAGTAAGATTCCATGACTTGTAATAATGACAAATGGCTAATAAAATTAGTTATAAAAACGTAAGAAGAAAATGGAGAGTTGATGAAGCTTACAGTGGCAGCTCACGTGTTAAACCATCGAGAAATAATTGATTAGTACCATGTATAAAGTTAATCATTTTCAAAGCCCAATGTTCTTCGGCCGATCTTATGACAACTTCAACTTTCGTTATAACCTGCATTACAAAACCAAGTATATATTTAATTTAATTCTCACAACAAAATACTAAGTAGCTTCCTTTCAATAGAATTTCATACCTCTCTCTCACACACAAAAATCTTTACTATGTATAAAAAAGCCATGTTGAATTGTTGAGAATAAAAAAAAAAATTGTTCCTATAAGTTACTTTTTGTAATCGTGTTTGAAATAATATTTAATCATAAGAAAATTATGGACAAAAGTGTTCCAGATCAACCTGCACCAAAATCACCCATTTTTTATCGTTAAGTCCACTTGTAAGTAATCATAATACTCCATAAAGACCAGCATATAGAATTGAGATTTAAAAGAGATGCTGATATTAACCTCTTGTTCAAGTAGTGCATGACGAGCACTGCCAGCTTTCATAGCTTCACTAGCCTTTGGCTTTCCGCAAACTAGAAAAAACTCTTTTTGTTTCTCACACCATTCCTAAAGTGAAAAAAACACAACAGAAATTGTTGGATCGATGACATAAATTAGTAAAGAAAAAGAAAGATGCAAAAACTAAGATGAAACATATTTCACTCATTAAGCATTAAGACCGTCTGTAGTCGTGCCTCTTTTGGGCGTTTCTGAGCCACACAACGGCACCCCACGCCCACTTCTCCGCCCCCTTGGGCGTTTTTTGTGGTTTTTTGTTGTCAGGCGTGGTAAATAGAACACCCAAGCCCCATTTTGATGGTCCAATCACATGTAACCCTCTTCTTGTTTAGCCAATCAATTTTTTTTCATGGTTTTTTTATTTATTTAATTCTTTACACCCCTTCTTCTAACATAATGCCCACATTCCCACTACACCCATTTTTTAAAAACGCCTCTTTGCTGACTAGGACACGTGGCGGACACGCATGGTCTAATGACCATGTAAGTCTTAGTATTATTCAGGTAGCCTGCTGCTTATGATTTTCTGTTGACTGAATAGAAGATTGTGATTAAATGGTAAAATGTTAAACTAGGATTGTTTTGTGCACTGGGAAGCAGACCAAATACCAGAGTGCTACGCTAAGAGGTCTGTGTGGGTACGGATTGGCTCATATTTCTTACACTAAAGCCTATGTATGCCTTTAGGCGTAAGATGGATGAAATTTTAATAAAAGATGGAATTGAAAAAAGAAAGAAAGAATACCGTAGATGTAATATCGGTAACGAACAAGCCTGATTTCCTCTTTAATCGACGCAATAAGGATTCCTTATTTCCAATTCCATCTTCAATATCACGACCGAGGGAGTAATAAGTCCGATGGGAAGTGGAGGCGAAGGCGGCTTCGATGAGTGACATTTCTTCGTCGCTCACGATCTCTATTGGGATTTCAGATGTCTCTTTCCACATTTTCCTTCTTACCAACTGTTACCGATCAACGCTACAAACATCCTTTATTCTGTGCCTTCCTTCCTCGGTAAGCTTTACTCTTTTCTTTATCCTTCATTTTAAACCAAAACCATCTACAGAGAAGATTGGCTGATGTAAATCTGCATATGTGTCAACTCCTAAGGTATGCCATGTAGGATATGCTGATGTCATAAATCCTATTTATCAAAAGACTTTAAAATTCAAACATGGTCCACATTCACCTTTTTCAAACCACTGCCCTTTCAAACCTCCAAACGTATCCCATAAATTCAAATCTCTGCATCAAACTACTGTCCATTCAAAATTTTGGCTCCAGTTTCAAAATTTAAACATGGCTCCAGATTCAAAATTTAAACAACAGACGTATAAAAAGGGTAATCTCTCTCTAAAATTCACTTTCGTCTCTCTCTATCTTCTTCAATCCCATTTCACAAACCCTAACCCTCAATCGATCTGCAGAGAGAACCAGAGAAAAAAAAGGCCCGCTCAATGGCTTCTCCTTTATCAATTCTCAGCTCTCTCTCTCTCTCTCTCTCTCTCTCTCTCTCTCTCAAAGCCCTAATACTTCATAACAACCAATTCAATCAACATATACCTGATCAGCTGCCGTCCTGCGATGAATAGCGGCACACCGTCGTTCCACCACCGCTGCCGCCGTTGCACTCTCTTCTACTCTCTGTATCTAATTGTGTTATTCTTTTTCCCGCCATTGCCTCTCAATGATTGTGCCTCTTTTGTATTTTGATGCAGGTTAGGAAATGTTATTTTGTCGCTGTTTTTCACACGTTTTCTGGTGAGTTGTGTTTGTATAGTGTTTAGGTTAATATCTTTTATTGAAAGATGAGCTTTGTATCAGTAGTTTGATTTTCGTTTTTGGGTTTGAGTCTGCATTCAAGGTTAAGTTCCAATTTGGATGCCCTTTTCCATTTGTCAGTTGGTTTCCTTTTTAAGATTGGGTCGGCATTCAGAACTAATTTTCCGTTTTGGGGTTTTAGCAATACATTTGGGCATGAATTTTTGGGTAACTTAACAAGGTTTAGGAGTTCTTCCTTTTGGAATTATATGTATACTTTTTTTAAGTTCTAAATTGTAATTATCACTTACCACACTTATGTTTAGGTCTTTATTTTTTAAAGGAGATTGATTTTTTTTTTTTTTTTGCACAACAACAATGTGTTTAGGTTTAGAAGAATATAACGTTAAATTTTGTTGGATTTGAGTATTGATCATTTAATATACAAAAGTTTTATACTCATTTGCATTTGTTCATGGTTTTAAGGAACTTAAAACACATTTTTTAACCAAAGAATCCATGTTTGGATAGTGGTTCCATGTTAAAACTACGTATTCCAGCCCCTCCCATCAATGTTACTTGACATTGTTAAACCATCTATTAACCTATTTCCCACTATGTCAACTACCCAATCTATTGACAAGCACTCCCCTGTATAAAGACATTCTTAAATAGTTGACATTATCAAGTATATTGAGGTCTGCATCCTACCTCTAAAGATGGTGTTCTTATCTGATATGTATAAACACACATGCACTATCATATTATTTGATTTTTTTGACATATTATTTGGCTTTCTGTGTTGTTAAGTCACTAATAGCAGATGGTGTTCTTATCTTGCTTACTGTGTTGTTAGGGTTTCGATTCCGGCTACCCAGGTTTCCGGTGAGTGACTAATAATAATTTTCTTTTAAGGATGAAGTTCATGTGAAACAAATATTTCATGGTGGCTAATGTGAAACAAAATTTTCAGAGAAGGATGAAGTTCATGTGAAACAAATAATTTTCTTTTAATGAGCATGTTTTATAACATCTTATTATTATAATTTATGTGCAGCTGGGGTACCAAATCTTGCCATGGTTAAGATTGCGTGTGGAGTGCACTGTGCAGAATCCTATATCCTTTTCCTGAGGTTAATAATCTTCCTTCTTATTTTTATTTATGGTTTAGGTTCTAAATACAATAATTTGATAAATAAAGCTTCATGTGACAGGTTCAAAACAGTCTTTGGTCATCAGTTGGTGCATCACTGAGGTAAGTGAGTTTAATGTCTTACTATCGTCATTTTTAGTTAAGAACTGTTTTCATACTTATTTTCTTTTAAAAGCAGGACTGTTACATGTTTTGAAGAGCTAAGTGCTGATTATGTAAAAGGGGATCTACATCCTAATGACCTAACACCTGCTCTATCAAAGGCCTTAAACAAGATTATAAAGGTTTGGCATTAAAATTTTGTAAGTTTTCTAACACCTTTTTTAAAGGACAAACTTGATGTAACTAATACATTTTTTTAAAGGACAAAGTATATGGGTCAAAGTATATTTGGGTTAAAATAAGATTTCATTGTGGGTTGAATTATGTATAATGAAAAAAATGATGTTGAAAAATGAGATTTCATTGCTGTAAAATGGTAGTTAAAGTGCTGAAAAGTATGCTACAAATTGATGATGATATTGTTGGTTGATCAAAGCAACGTTATGTGTTTACAAACGAGTGTGTTTGATTAAAGCTTCTAAGTAATCCTATTACGTTTATTTAATAAAACTCTGGTATTTTTGTTCATTTGCAGGCTAACAAGAGATCTGGGCACTCCAAATAAGTGAGACAGGCAAGAGTATGTAAGACATCCGCAAACATCTTTTTTCGTACCTTATTTATGTATTATTTTTAATTCCCACTCACTGGATAATATTGCATTTAATGGAAGGGTGGAAGGCAAGTCTTCTATGCACGAGTGCATAACAGTAAATGCTTTATTCTCAAAATCATGTTTTTTTACTTTTGACATTTTACATGATCCATCATGATTTGACCTTTGCTTTAGCAAATTTGACCGATTTACTTGTACATGATTGGTCTAGGTTATATTTTATATCTAATAGGTCAAATGGGTATATTAATAAACATGTTAATGTGCAGAGTATGTGAATGGGTCAAAAATTGCCAAAAGTGTTGAACATTAGAAATAACAGATTAGTAATGGAAAAATGTAAATAGAGTATTCATATTTCACACTTGGTATTTTAAAAGTTACTTTTTGGACAAATGTGATTAGGTTAATGCAACCTGTTTTGACATATTACAAAATTTTGACCCCTTTATATATCTATTCAGTCTTAACTACCATATTGTTGTAAAAGTATAGTCTTTATATTTTTTTATAACTATAACCATTGGTGTTCTTGGTCCGGCTTCATTAGTTTTTTGAAATTTGGGGCAAGCCGCTAACTACGGTTTCGGGGTATGCCAAGCCAAATTGTCCGGGTTCGGTGGCTCGACCAGTTATGTATAAATTTATCAATTTTTCATTTACGCTTACTCTTCGAATTTGGAAGTTATGTAGATATTAGAAGTTAAAAAGACAAAAGTTCTGGTACACGTCTATATGAAATAACACTGAATCTAATGGAGAATGAATGAGTTTTGTATGTACTTTAAGATGTTTGTTATATTATGAGGAACTTCCACTCCATTTTCAAGAAAATATCAGGGTAAGATGGTCTTATTGCATCACCATTGGTGGTTTATATAGTTTAGAATAAACATTTTAATTTCAGTGTTCATTTGTTTATAATTTTCTCTTTTTAGTTGAAAATTATTGATGATGAGATGGAATGAGTTAGAGGTTTCCTAATTTCCCTTGAAGGGAAAGATTGAAGATCTTGGGTTGGCTCACAAACTTAAAGGATCTTCAGTTAGGTTCAGTTGAAAGAAAGCTTAAGAGTGCTTATAACAAGAAGCCTATTCTTTTACGCCTCCAACATTAATTATTTTTGGTGAATATAATGGTACATTTATACAAATTAATTATGCTTTATTTTTTCAAAAACTAAGACATTTTGAACAAAAACCATCTGGTCAGTTTGGGTTAAGTCATCTACATCTGTTTTATGTACCATATAATATGATAAATAATACATATAGTATACTATTAATCTACAATAAATGTGAGATTCAGACGTGACCCAATAAGACAAAAGATGTTAATTCAGGCTTCATCTTAAGTCTCATTATTCTTATTCGAAGGTTATATTCATTATCTTCTTTAATCTTGATAGTTTCTTTATATATGGCTGTATCAAGCTTCATGTATTTCCGAAAGGTTTCCTACACTATTCGCAAGGTCGCTCACAAGGAAAAATGTAGTGGTGAGTTTTTAAATTCTATTATTTGCGCTTTCTTATTGATGTCACAAGGCGTTCAAGGACGCAAAAGTGCTACGCTTATCGCTGATGTAATTTTATAGTTTGGGTATCATGATTGACATAAGTTTTTCTTTTATTATTTATAGTTTCTCGAGCATTATCGTGAAGTCAGCATGCTGGACATAAAAGGAGCAGATGCGAATAAGGTTATTCTTGTAATTGGAATCATGACGCTTCATTCTTTTGGGGAAGGTTCTAGAGTCGGGGTGTCTTTTGCTGGGTCAAAAGGTCTTTCTCAGGGTGTTTTGGTAACTTTAGTTCATGTTTTTTTTGCAGCCCATTGTAGCAGTACCTTCTTTTATATGTGTTGATGCCTTTAACAAACTGTTGCCTTTCTGTACGGGCTTTGCAGCAGGGTGTATGATCTGGATGGTTGTTGCTGAGGTTCTCCGAATCCTTTGAAGATCGCTGATGTAATTTTCGCACTTGGATCTTTTGTGATGGCAGCTGCACCCGATCCATACATGCTTATATTCGGTCGTTTATTAGTCGGGCTGGGTGTCGGTATAGCTTCATGACCCTTAACACTTATATCTCATGATAAAACTGATTATTATTTTTAATTTAATTAATTTATTATCTCTATTTTGTTGTTTTGTCTTTAGTATCCGACAGTAACTAAGATGGTGCTCAAGATGGTGCTACGAGAGATCGAATGTAAACCTCCGTCCAGTCGGAAGTCGGAATCTGTTCCCAGGATTTTTGTTTGATAAATCCTTTTAAAAACTGTGTTGGAGAATAAAGATGCTGATGCTATGGTATATGCTTTTTTCTTTATATATGTATATTTAAACTGTCTCTAATGCTATAACAATCATTATGGGTTAAAAACACAGTTTGAAACCACTGTTGGGTTAAAAACAGTGTTGTTAAAATGGTGGTTTGAAACCACTTTTGGGTTAAAACAGAGTTTTAAACAGTGTTTGAAACCACTGTTGGGTTAACAACAGTGGTTGAAAACACTTTGCCAAATAGCGGTTTAACTTTGGCCAAACAGCGGTTTGACTTTGGTCAAACAGTGGTCAAACAGCTGTCAAACAGCGTTACAAGCGTTACAGTGGTTTGACTTTGGTCAAACAGTGGTTCAAGCATACCATTGTTGTCTTCGTTAGCATATAGTTTATTTTTAGTTTTTGTCAAACCTCTTTGCATTTCTAGGGTTTATAATAATATAATTAATGATGATAAGAAGTGGATTTCCTTTACTTATTATGCAACAAAAGCTGCCAATTTGCTAAATAATTTATTGTTGGATCAATCAAACATTGTTTTTAACCCAACAGTGGTTTCAAACTGTGTTTTTAACCCATAATTTAAATTCAAAACCTGCCACCGTGATTCTCATCAGATACAATGAGGCTTATCTTCGTCGTGTTGGTATGTATTATTAACACGAGTTATAACATTTTGGAGAATGTTAAAGAAAAACTAAATTTTTTAATTAATACAGGAGCAATTGTATTGTCATATGTCCACATGGTGGTTGGAACTTTAAGACACTCGATTCCCAAATCCGTTGCGTATTGTCAAGTTCGTGAGGCCAAACGTAGCTTGCTCGATCGTTTCATCACCGAGTTGGGGGCAAAAGAGGTAAATTTATGTTTTGTATATGTTAAATAAAAGCAAAATGTCAACACTTTGTGTTTGTTATTATATAGTGTTTTGAATTTATTTTATTTGCAGGGAAGACAGTTGGGTAAAGTGTTGGATGAAGATCCAGTGATAACACAAAGGCGTCAAAACATAGGAAAGCGGCTAGAACTATATCGAGCTACACAATCTGAGATAGATATGGTTGTCTGGACCAAGTAGATTAAATCGCAGCGTACATATCATTTTTCGATCATTTTTTGTTTACGAAACATGGATTAGGCTATAGGCTATAACTGTGTAAATTTGAAGTGACTATGCACTTTATTATTCTATTGTTGTGTAAATTTGATAATTGACTTTTCTGTTTTTCAATAATAATTGTAAAAAAGAGTCCGCCACAATCGCTTTTTAGGGTGGGTTGTATTTGAGACATCATTTTTTTACACATCGGCAACTCTTATGAAAAACGAACTACTAAACTTATATAAAGATAGTAACGCTATAAATAAAATAACTAATGTCTTTAACATTACTTTATAAAGATATAGAACTAAACACCAAAATTTAAATGATATATTATAATCTGTTTTTTAGTATTTGATTTTGATCATTACTAAACCTACCCGTGTGGTTACACGGGTCCTACACCTAGTTAAAATAATACCAATCATCTCCAGGTCAAGTATCAAGTGGTGAAAACTAGGGGTGAGCATATAACCGAATTAACCGAACCGTAACCAAAATAATCAAAAAAACCGAACCGAAATAACCGATAACTGAAATAACCGAAGGGTTGGTTATTTATATTTTTAATAACCGATTTTTGCGGTTCAGTTATGGTTATTCTTATTTTCATAACCGCAAATAACCGAACCAAACCGAATATTTTAAACATAGCCAAATCCGTAGCACCATAAGTCTTTAAGTTTGTATTTAAATGCTTAACCATGGCCAAATCTATATGTATCTTTGGTGAAGTATTTGAATGTTTTAACTTTTAACCATGACCCAACCTTATTGGCCCATTACATTTTACACTAACCATGACCCAACCTTATTGGCCCATTATAGTTTACACTAATAATAACTGACATATAACCGAACCGAAACCACATTAACCGCAATAACCGATTAACCGAAACCGCATTAACCGAAACCGAACGTGTCGCAACCCCCGCCCCCTTATCTGTCCCGCGAACGGGCGGCCGAGAACATTCGTTTGTGGTGGTATCAGTTATTAATTTGGCAGCGGAAATTACATCAGGACCGTAGTTAGGAAATGTTTATCAGAGTAAAACCACCATATTTTATATTAATAAACACATGGGTAAACCCAATTTTTATTATTACAATAGGGATAAACCCTATATTATTTAATTTAAAACATCGTCTTTTAGATAACTTTTATAGCCACATTTTTTTCCAAGCCGTCAGTGCTCTCCAGCTGGCTTTTTCCTAATTGGCTGTCACATTGTGTTACCTGAAACGCGTTTTAAAAACATTTGTCAGTGGAAATACTGGTGAGTGAATCCCAGTTTAATCAAGAAGAGTTTTATCAATTAACACAGTATTGAGAGCGATCACATTGTTTATTTCTACACAATTACACATCAGTACTATCAATCCTGACTGGTGGGTCATATTACACATTGGCTAACTCGTCGTCCAATGGTAACGTGTTCCACATTTTGTATACAAAACCCCAACATACCGGCAGTAATTGAAGAACTGCAAAGACTCAATCACTGCTTAATCATATTGTAAAGCATTTAAGGTTTTGTAAAACAGTTCATAAAAGGTTTACAAAAAGCGGATAAACTCACATTGTTGTTTTAGACTTCTTCTAGGGGTTCCTGGTGTTAATCTATAATTTACACAAATGTATATATGTTAGTATAATAACCCTTTATTTATATTAACGATACCCTCCCCGAGACGGTATTCCAACAACTACGTTGGGCAGAACCATGACAGTTGTTACAGAACCATGGATCAATCGGGCAGCGTATCTAATATGTAACTGGGGTTATAATACTTACAACGAAGCAGAACCTCGCTAATTAGGGGGTATTATTGTAACACCCCGTGTTTCCAAGAAGTCAAAGTCAAAGTCAAAGTCAAGGTCAAAGTCAACGACCTATTTCGCGCGATTGACTTATAGTAGATTTATTTTGTATGTTTATTTTAGTTGTATTATGTGGAGTAAGTGTCAATAATTACAATAATCGACGTACGTTACTCACAATCTACTCGACTTACGACTGTGAACTATAGGAAGTAACGATGCGATAAAGCTAACTAAACGATAATCAAACTATGCTAATCGAATCGACATCAAATCGCAACTCGAACTACGCATTTTAGTTATTGTTATATGTGTTTGTGTGCCTTATGTGTTACTTGTGCATGTTCATTTATGTTATGTGTGGTAATCAATCGAACTCGAAACGCACTCGAACTCAATCGAAATCGAACTATGATAATAGTTGGGATTGAAAGTAATTTGAATAGGAAACTCCATCGTATTTGCATCGCTCACAATCGAAACCAAGTCAACAAAACTCATCGCGTCGAACACACGAACCAAGTGCCATCCGGCCGGATAGCCATCCGACCGAGCTGCCACTTGGTCATGGTGTCAAGATGCCATCCGACCGAGATGACATCCGACCGAATAGTCATCCGGGCGGGGTGCCATCCGACCGACCCACACTTTCCCCTTTTGGAATCCTATAAATACCCATGTCACTTTCATTCTTTCTACTTTTGGAAACTCTCTGACCGAACAGCACGCTCTCCTTGCCTTTTCTCCGATTTCTCTCGATTCCGGTAAGATCTCGTCCTAAATCTTGTACTTTCTTGATCTACACGCACTCCTACACTTTTCTATCTTTTGAATCTTAACTTTTAACCGTGAAATCACTCGATTTGAGGTGTTCTAGGATGATGTCATCATGAGTTCTTGAAGAACTTCATGTTTTGGCCTCAATCCACCAAGAACTACTTAGATCTAATAGATTTCCACACAAATAAACAAAGATCTATGCTAGATCTAAACATAAACGTAGTGAAAAAGGATTGAAAAATGGTTTCTAACTTTCTTTCAACTCTTTTACACCCAATGCACTCAAAACCGGTAGAATTGGACCTTGTGCTAGTCTCCTGCTCATTCTTAGTGTTGTGCTAGTTCGAGATCTGGATCCTACTCACGAGACCACCGATTTCCGGTTAAACAAGAACAACCGTCTTGAACCGGTTAACTGGCCGAACTAGGGTGATTCCTGGTCGAACAGGTCACTTGGGTCAAGATGGGGTTATGTTGGTTAACACGTTGTCAAAACGTCTCGATAAAATGACAAACAATCAAAATGACCAAGTGTAAGACGAACGGAATAATCGGGACGGAATACTGTCCGACCGGACTACTGTCCGAACGGATAGGCTACCCGAACGGATTGATGTCCGAACGGATCACACCTTGGGTCCCACACTTCATCAACTCTATCTGAAGTTTGAGTATTGACCGAATTGCCATCCGATCGGACTACCATCCGACCGGATTACTCTTCGGATCATGAGATACTAGGACTTTAAAGACTTAAACAATTTTCAACATGTTCATTAACAGGGTTGCCACCCGGTCGGATGGACATCCGACCGAGTGACTCTTCCGCTATGAATTTGTTCCCACTAAGTAACCTCATCACTAGAGTAGCCGTCCGACCGGATGACCATCCGAGCGAATTGTCATCCGCGCGATTGGCCATCCGATCGACCGACCGACTTGAAGGATAGAGATACTTCAATGTTTTCAAAATGCTACAACGAAAACTTCAAAAGACAATCCATCATACACAAACACATTCTTCTCATAGGAAGAAACAATCCACTCGAATAGTCATCCGACTGGACTACCGTCCGACCGGATGACCATCCGAACGGATTGTCATTCGCACAAACAAGCCGTCCGATCGGATTACCATCCGACCGAGCTGCTATCCGACCCATTCACACTTTGTATCGTTTTACGCGTCACTTATCGTTATGCTATCAATCCATTCAGGCTAACTTTACTCGCTAAGCGCTCCCTTCAATCCATCAACCGCTGTGAGTATACTCGATCCCTTTTTGCTTTATGCACTTTTGGGTGTTACATACGTTACGAATATTCAAAACACAACAAACACACTACTCAATGCTATTTGAACGCTAACCGTTAATGCATGTTATATGTGGCTTATGAATGCTTGTTTGTTATGTTTACACATGGAATGCTGTCTACCTGCCTTAGCAACGATAGTACTATAGTTTGGACTCAGCACCTGTTCGCAGGGGTTGTTAAGGACAATTACTTGCATGGATTACGGTGGTAATCATGTATTGCGAACTGCTTCAGGCAGTCAACCCGCAGTCATTGGTATCGATGGATCTATGTCGATAACTAACATGCTTCATTTCTCTATGTGTACGTTCTGGTTATGCGTAAACGAATTCGAACTCTATATGCTATTATCAAACTTGTATGCTCACCTTTACATTATATGTATTGACTTTATTTTAACGTATGTGACAGGTGCTTAGGATGCACATCTGGTAGGAAATCGAAGCTAGAATAAAGCTCTAGAGTCCAACAAATAGTTGTCTGTAGTAATTGAATCAAGGGTCTCTAGAAGCAGATAAACAATTGCTCTATTTAAATCTGAGTTGTCGGAACAGAATGATTTGCCTAGATTTTATCTGTAATAATTGTTTACTATTTAAGACATGGTATGGGACATGTTATTTTAAATTGAATAGTAATGGTAATTGTTATGGAAACTTCTGGACAATCTGTTTCGCTCCTTAGTCGTAAACGCTCCCAACTCTCCATGACGTTCGATGTTGAAGTCGCTACCGGAAGAACTGTGGCTGTTAATTCTGTTCTTCGTGATTGTACCCTTGAGCTCAACAATCACATTTTCCCAATCGACCTTATTCCGATGCAACTCGGAAGTTTTGATGTCATAGTAGGCATGGACTTTCTTCGCGAAAACCATGCTGAAGTTGTGTGCTTCGACAAGATGATTCGGTTCTCGCTCGCGAATGGTGATTTATTGTATGTATATGGTGAAACTGCTTCAAAAGGTCTCAAGCTCATGTCATGTGTCCAAGGTAGCAAGTATCTCCGCAAGGAATACAGAGCTTTCTTGGCTAACATTGTAGTAGCGGAGAAGGAAAAGAAAGAGAAGAAGGAAGTGAAAGACGTTCCTGTGGTTCGAGAATTTCCTAACGTTTTTCCAGAGGATCTTCCCGGTCTACCGCCAAGTCGTGATATCGACTTTCGTATCGACCTCATTCCTGGAGCCAACCCTATTGCCAAAGCTCCTTACCGACTCGCACCGTCCGAAATGCGCGAACTCTCAAACCAACTCCAGGAATTACTTGAGAAAGGCTTCATTCACCCGAGCACCTCTCCTTGGGGCGCGCCAGTCCTTTTCGTCAAAAAGAAGGATGGGTCGTTCAGGATGTGTATCAACTATCGGGAATTGAATAAGTTAACCATCAAGAACCGCTATCCCCTACCTCGCATCGATGATTTGTTTGATCAGCTACAAGGTGCTACGTGCTTCTCGAAGATCTATCTACGCTCAGGCTATCACCAACTACACATTCAAGAGGAGGATATACCCAAAACCGCGTTTCGCACTCGTTACGGCCACTACGAATTCGTCGTTATGCCCTTTGGTTTAACCAACACACCCGCGGTTTTCATGGATCTGATGAATCGCGTGTGTAAACCATATCTCAACCGTTTCTTCATCGTATTCATCGACGATGTCTTGATCTATTCCAGGTCGAAAGCCGAACACGCGCAACATCTACGTTTGGTTCTCGAGCTACTCCAGGGGAATCAACTCTATGCCAAGTTCTCCAAGTGTGAATTCTGGTTGGAGGAGGTTCAGTTTCTGGGTCACATCGTAAATATTCAAGGTATTCACGTCGATCCTGTGAAGATTGAAGCCGTTAAGAGCTGGATTACACCTAAGAACCCGGCTGAAGTTCGCTCTTTTCTCGGACTAGCGGGTTATTATCGACGATTCATCGAAGGATTTTCAAAGATCGCTGTACCGCTTACCGCTCTCACGCATAAAGACAAGCCTTTTGTTTGGGGAACTGAACAAGAGTCTGCCTTTCGAACCCTTAAGCACAAGCTTTGCAATGCTCCTGTTCTCACATTGCCCGACGGAAACGACGATTTCATTGTCTATTGTGATGGTTCCAACCTTGGCCTTGGTTGTGTCCTTATGCAGCGGGACAAGGTTATAGCTTACGCATCTCGTCAGCTCAAAATCCACGAGAAGAACTATACAACCCATGATCTCGAGCTAGGCGCAGTTGTTTTTGCATTAAAGATTTGGCGACACTACCTGTATGGTACCAAGTGTACGATCTTCACCGATCATAGGAGCCTACAACATATTTTTAATCAGAAGGAACTTAATATGCGTCAACGCCGATGGGTAGAACTTCTCAACGATTACGACTGTGAGATTCGTTATCACCCAGGCAAAGCAAATGTTGTTGCCGACGCACTCAGCAGACGGAGCTATCTGCTTAGCACTCGTAATGTTCAAGCCCAACACGATCTCGAAACCCTCATTCGCGAAGCTCAACATGCATGTTTTAATGAGCACACTCTGAAGAAGGAAAGAATCTACCACGATGGAGCCCAGCTTGTGAGTAAATCAAATGGGATATTCCACTTTCTGGACCGAATTTGGATTTCTAAACGGACCAATTTGCGACAGATTCTGATGGACGAAGCCCACAAATCCCGGTATTCTATTCATCCCGGTGCCGATAAAATGTACCAGGATCTTCGCTACAAGTACTGGTGGCCCAACATGAAAAGGGATATTGCTCTCTACTTTGGAAAATGCCTGACATGTGCAAGAGTCAAGGCTGAACATCAAAGACCCTCTGGCTTACTCGAACAACCACCGATCCCTATGTGGAAGTGGGAGAGTATAGCTATGGATTTCATAACAAAGCTACCGCACACGTCATCAGGTCACGACATCATCTGGGTTGTGGTTGACCGTTTGACTAAATAAGCTCACTTTTTGCAAATATGGGAAGACTACAAGGTAGAACGATTAGCTCGAATCTACACCGACGAGATCATTTGTAATCATGGTACGCCTCGCGACATCATCTCTGATCGTGATGCTCGGTTTACCTCGCGATTGTGGGAAACATTTCAAACGGCTCTCGGTACATCGCTTAATCTAAGTACCGCTTTCCACCCTCAAACCGATGGTCAGACTGAAAGAACGATTCGTACTCTTGAAGACATGCTCCGTTCGTGTGTCATAGACTTCGGTGGTAATTGGGATAAATACCTGCCGTTAGTCGAATTCTCGTATAAAAACAGCTATCATTCCAGCATTCAAATGGCACCATTCGAGGCTTTATACGGAAGAAGATGTCGATCGCCTATTGTGTGGCATGAGATCAGTCATTCGCAATTAACCGGTCCCAAGCTATTGCAAGAAACGACAGACAAAATTTTCCAAATTCAAGACAATCTAACAAAAGCTCGGAATCGACAGAAAAGTTATGCCGATAGATGACGCAAGCCCCTTGAATTTGATGTTGGTGACTACGTACTCCTAAAGGTTTCACCTTGGAAGGGTGTGGTCCGATTCGGCAAGAAAGGAAAGCTCGCGCCTCGATATGTTGGACCTTTTAAGATTCGGGAAAGGATCGGAAAAGTCGCCTACAGACTCGAACTACAGGAGGAACTTAGTAACGTCCACCCGACTTTCCACGTGTCAAACCTCCGAAAGTGCCTAGCCGACCACGACTTACATGTTCCACTTGATGACCTTCAAGTGAACGAAACATTACACTTCGTGGAAAAGCCTATTGAGATCATGGATCGCCAAACCAAGCAACTCAGACGCTCGCGCATTCCTATTGTGAAAGTCCGATGGGAAGGCAAACGAGGCGCCAAGTTCACTTGGGAACTCGAAAGTGATATGAAGGCGAAGTACCCGCAGTTGTTTGTTACGGCTTCAGCCTAATTTCAGGACGAAATTCCCTAAACAAGGGGAGGCTGTAACACCCCGTGTTTCCAAGAAGTCAAAGTCAAGGTCAAAGTCAACGACCGATTTCGCGCGATTGACTTATAGTAGATTTCTTTTGTATGTTTATTTTAGTTGTATTATGTGGAGTAAGTGTCAATAATTACAATAATCGACGTACGTTACTCGCAATCTACTCGACTTACGACTGTGAACTATAGGAAGTAACGATGCGATAAACCTAACTAAACGATAATCAAACTATGCTAATCGAATCGACATCAAATCGCAACTCGAACTACGCATTTTAGTTATTATTATACGTGTGTGTGTGTGCCTTATGTGTTACTTGTGCATGTTCATTTATGTTATGTGTGGTAATCAATCGAATCACAATCGAACTAGGACTTTAAAGACTTAAACAATTTTCAACATGTTCATTAACAGGGTTGCCGCCCGGTCGGATGGACATCCGACCGAGTGACTCTTCCGCTATGAATTTATTCTTACTAAGTAACCTCATCACTAGAGTCACCGTCCGACCGGATGACCATCCGAGCGAATTGTCATCCGCATGATTGGCCATCCGATCGACCGACCGACTTGAAGGATAGAGATACTTCAATGTTTTCAAAATCCTACAACGAAAACTTCAAAAGACAAGCCATCATACACAAACACATTCTTCTCATAGGAAGAAACAATCCACTCGAATAGTCATCCGACTGGACTACCGTCCGACCAGATGACCATCCGAACGGATTGTCATCTGCACAAACAAGTCGTCCGATCGGATTACCATCCGACCGAGCTGCTATCCGACCCATTCACACTTTGTATCGTTTTATGCGTCACTTATCGTTATGCTATCAATCCATTCAGGCTAACTTTACTCGCTAAGCGCTCCCTTCAATCCATCAACCGCTGTGAGTATACTCGATCCCTTTTTGCTTTATGCACTTTTGGGTGTTACATACGTTACGAATAAAACACAACAAACACACTACTCAATACTATTTGAACGCTAACTGTTAATGCATGTTATACGTGGCTTATGAATGCTTGTTTGTTATGTTTACACATGGAATGCTGTCTACCTGCCTTAGCAACGATAGTACTATAGTTTGGACTCAGCACCTGTTCGCAGGGGTTGTTAAGGACAATTACTTGCATGGATTATGGTGGTAATCATGTATTGCGAACTGCTTCAGGCAGTCAACCCGCAGTCATTGGTATCGATGGATCTATGTCGATAACTAACATGCTTCATTTCTCTATGTGTACGTGTTGGTTATGAGTAAACGAATTCGAACTCTATATGCTATTATCAAACTTGTATGCTCACCTTTACATTATATGTATTGACTTTATTTTAACGTATGTGACAGGTGCTTAGGATGCACATCTGGTAGGAAATTGAAGCTAGAATAAAGCTCTAGAGTCTAACAAATAGTTGTCTGTAGTAATTGAATCAAGGGTCTCTAGAAGCAGATAAACAATTGCTCTATTTAAATCTGAGTTGTCGGAACAGAATGATTTGCCTAGATTTTATCTGTAATAATTGTTTACTGTTTGAGACATGGTATGGGACATGTTATTTTAAATTGAATAGTAATGATAATTGTTATGGAAACTTCTGGACAATCTGTTTCGCTCAGTGCCATGCCCCGATGATTCCGCCATCGGTTGCGGGTGTGACAATTATACTCGGAAATTATGCCTATTATGTGAGAATTCGTTTAGAAAGAAATGAATTGAGCGACGGAAAACGAAATCCCGAGGCCTTCTTATATAGGGCTGAAAATTGAAGTCCTCGCGGCCCGCGTAAGGTTTAGGCCAAGGCCTACGCGGCCCGCGTACTAGGGGGTTAGGCTGTAGCTGATCCGGGTCACGAACTAGGTTCAACACGCTTTATGACACATGTCATCACAGGGGTACGCCTGACCTTTAAGCTGTCGCGGCCCACGTAAGCTCAAGAGAAAGCTTACGTGCCCCGCGTAAACTTCGATTTTCTTGTTTTTTAATTATTTTTAATGATATTTTATATTTTGGGCTCGGTTTTCACATACGGGGTGTATTTTAAGACATATATGGGTATTTTAAAATATATTAGGGTATCAGAAAATTTTTAGGAGGGTTATTATATCCTCCCCACCTTGTTTTAGAACTCGTCCTCGAGGTCTACTAGAATAATTGTGGATATTGCCTTTGCATTTCTGATTCAAGCTCCCATGTGTATTCCGGTCCTCTTTTGGAGTCCCACTTCACTTTGACCAGAACTAGTCTCTTGTGCTTGAGGTTCTTGACTTTCATGTCCTCAATCTGTAGAGGCCTCTCTATAAATTTTAACTGTTCATTTACCTCTATATCCTTTAGAGGTACTATTAGTGATTCATCAGCTAAGCATTTCTTGAGATTAGATACATGAAATACATCATGCATCCCTGCCATTTCCTCTGGCAGTTGTAGTTGATAGGCTACAGGTCCTATTCGTCTAATAATCTTAAAAGGTCCAACATACCTGGGGCTTAGCTTTCCCTTTTTATGAATCTTACCACTCCTTTCCAAGGAGAGACTTTTAATAACACTTTATCTCCTACTTGAAATTCCAATGGTTTTCGTATGTTATCAGCATAACTCTTTTGTCGATCACGTGCTGCTTTCAGTCGTTCCTTGACTTGAATGATTTTGTCTATTGTTTCTTGTATTATCTCAGGCCCAGATAGTTGCTTTTCCCCAATTTCTGCCCAACAGACTGGAGTTCGGCACTTTCGTCCATAAAGTGCTTCGAATGGTGCAGCATTGATACTTGTGTGATAACTGTTATTATAAGAAAATTCTATCAACGGTAAGTGATCGTCCCAATTACCTCCGAAATCAATTACACAAGCTCTAAGCATGTCCTCCATTGTCTGAATTGTCCTTTCGCTTTGTCTGTCTGTTTGAGGATGATAAGCTGTGCTTAGATTTAACTTGGTTCCCATTGCTTTTTGGAAACTTGTCCAAAAATGAGAGGTAAAACGACTATCTCTGTCAGAAACAATTGATAGAGGAATTATGTCGCAACCCCCATCTCCCTATTCAATTACAGGAACGGGCGGCCGCGAGCCAGTTTCGGTGGTATCACGTATTGTTTAATTTGGAAGCGTAATTTTTCATCAGGACCATAGTTAGGAAATATTTGATTAGAGTAAAATACCACATTTTCATAATATTAAACACATGGGATAAAACCCAAGTTTGTAGTACACGCATTTTCATAGGAATAAATCCTATTTTATTTAATAAAAACATCTATTTTATCTTAGGTAACTTTATTGCCACTTTTCCAAGCCTTCAGTGCTGTCCAGCTGGCTTCTATTTGGCGTTCACATTTTGTTACCTGAAACGCGTTTGAAAACATTTTGTCAGTGGGAAATACTAGTGAGTGAATCCCAGTTTAATCAAGTTTAAATAAAAACCATTGTACAGTATTGAGGGCAGTCTCGCAATTACATTTGTTTCCAAGTTATATCAATTATCAACCGTGGTACTGTCAGACCCGAATTGTGGAAATGTTACTCCTTGACCAGGTGGTCACAAATTTTGTATACAAAACCCCAACATACCCACGATAATTGTATCCTTACAAATACTCAATAACTGTTTAATATATAATTTAATGGTATGAGGTTTTGTAAAAACAGTTAACAAAAGTTTACAAAAAGCGGATCAACTGACATTGCTGTCTTAGATTATCCTTTAGGGTTTCCTGAGAATTATCTATAATTTACACAAATGCACACGCGTTAGTATAATAACCCATTTTAACATTAGTAATACCCTCCCCGAGACGGCATTCCAACGACTACGTCGGGCAGAACCACGATAGCCGTTACGGAACCCTAGATCAATCAGGTAGAGTATCTAATACGTATCCAGGGGTTATGATACTTACAACGGAGCAGAACTTCACTATTTAGGGGGGTATTATACCTGAGTATTATGCCTACACTTCAGAATTTAGAGAAAGAAAACGTTTTTGAACGAATTCGACTGACGATCCGAGGCCCTCTATATATAATGCTGATTTCTGGTCCTTTCGCGGCCCGCGTAAAGGTATGCCAAGGCCTACGCGGCCCGCGTCAACACTGGTCAACAGCGTAGCTGATCTGGGTCAGCAACTAGACCTGCCACGATGATGACACGTGTCATCACCGGGTTACGCCACATTCTTGATCTCTAGCGGCCCGCGTAAAACCCTTAAGAGGTTTACGCGGCCCGCGACAAACTTAAAAACTTGATTTTTAATTATTTTTAATAATATTTAAGGTATTAGGGGCCCGTTTTTACGTATGGGGTGTTTTTAGGGACATATTGGGATATTTTAAATATTTTTAGGGTGTCGGAAACTATTTGGGAGAGTGTCGGTTTAATTTAGAGTTGTTATATCCTCCCCACCTTGTTTTAGAGCTCGTCCTCGAGATCTACTGGAACAAGTGTGGATATTTCCTTTGCATTTATGATTCAAGCTCCCATGTATACTCAGGTACTCTTTTGGAGTCCCACTTCACTTTGACCAGAACTAATCTCTTATGCTTGAGATTCTTGACTTTCCTGTCTTCAACTTGTAGAGGTCTTTCTACAAACTTGAGTTGTTCATTTACCTCTATATCCTTAAGAGGTACTCTCAGAGATTCATCGGCTAAGCATTTCTTGAGATTAGATACATGAAACACATCATGTATTCCTGTCATTTCCTCTGGCAGTTGTAGCTGATAGGCTACAGGTCCTATTCTTCTAATAATCTTGAAAGGTCCAATATACCTAGGACTTAGCTTTCCTCGTTTGATGAATCTTACCACTCCTTTCCAAGGAGAGACTTTCAACAATACTTTGTCTCCTACTTGAAATTCCAATGGTTTGCGTCGGTTATCGGCATAGCTCTTCTGTCGATCACGTGTTGTTTTTAGTCGTTCCTTGACTTGAATGATCTTGTCAGTTGTTTCTTGTACTATCTCAGGTCCAGATAGTTGCTTTTCCCCAATTTCTACCCAACAGACTGGGGTTCGGCACTTTCGTCCATAGAGTGCTTCGAATGGTGCAGCGTTGATACTTGTGTGATAACTATTATTATAAGAAATTCTATTAAAGGTAAGTGATCGTCCCAATTACCTCCTAAATCAATTACACAGGCTCTAAGCATGTCTTCCATTGTCTGAATTGTTCTTTCGCTTTGTCCGTCCGTTTGAGGATGATAAGCTGTGCTCAGATTCAACTTAGTTCCCATTGCTTTTTGGAAACTTGACCAAAAATGAGAGGTAAAACGGCTATCCCTATCAGAAACAATTGATAAAGGTATTCCATGTAAAGAAACAATTTCATTTACATATAATTTGGCTAGCTGTTCCATACTGAAAGTTTCTTTCATTGGTAGGAAATGAGCTGACTTGGTTAGCCTATCTACAATCACCCAGATTGTATCATTACCTTTCCTTGTTTTGGGAAATTTGGTAACAAAATCCATTGTTATCAATTCCTATTTCCACACTGGCATTTCTAGTTGTTGTAACAAACCTGAAGGTTTTTGATGTTCAGCTTTAACTTGTGAACAAGTTAAACATTTAGAAACATAGGCTGCTATGTCCTTTTTCATTCCTATCCACTAGAAATTCTTTCTTAAATCCTGGTACATCTTATCGCTTCCTGGATGCATTGTATATTTAGACTTATGGGCTTCTTCTAATATACGATGACGTAGGTTTCCTAATTTAGGTATCCACATTCTCTTTTCATGGAATCTCCAAATTCCATCTGTTCCTTGCTTTAATTCCTTAATCATACCTTTTAGTTTTTCAGTATCATCCTTGATTACTGATTCTTGTGCTTTTCTAATCTGATCATTTAAATCTACTTGCAGATTTAACTTAAGAGAACGTACCCTTTTTGGCTTTTCATGATACTTTCAGCTTAAAGCATCTGCCACTACATTTGCTTTTCCTTCATGATACTGAATATCACAATCATTATCACTAAGCATTTCCATCCAGCGTCTTTGTCTCATATTCAATTCTTTTTGCCCAAAAACATATCTTAAACTTTTATGATCGGTAAATATGGTATACTTACTACCATAAAGGTAATGTCTCCAAATTTTAAGGGCAAAAATTATAGCTCCTAATTCTAGATCATGGGTTGAATAATTCTCTTCATGATTCTTAAGTTGTCTAGATGCATAAGCTATAACCTTTTGGCGTTGCATCAACACACATCCATGACCTAATTTAGAAGCGTCACAATAGATTACAAAATCTTCAGTTCCTTCTGGTAATGCTAATATGGGTGCATGGGTTAATCTATGCCTAAGAATTCTAAATGCTTCTTCTTGTTTTGGTCCCCATTCAAACTTAATGGATTTACAGGTTAACTTAGTTAAAGGAATGGCTATTCTAGAAAAGTCTCGAATAAATCTTCTATAATAACCGGCCAATCCTAGGAAACTTCTAACCTCGGTTGGTGACTCAGGGGTTTTCCATTTGGTAATCGCCTCGATCTTTGTGGATCCACATGAATTCCTTCGTGGTTAACTAAGTGTCCAAGAAACTGTACTTGCTCTAACCAGAATTCGCACTTTGAAAATTTAGTGTAAAGCTTTTCTTTTCTTAATAGACTTAGAAGTGCATGTAAATGCTTTGCATGTTCTTCTTTACTTTTAGAGTAAATAAGAATATCATCTATAAAGACAATTATGAATTTATCCAAATATGGCTTACATATTCGGTTCATCATGCCCATAAATGCAGCTGGGGCATTGGTTAAACCAAATGGCATAACAGTAAATTCATAATGGCCATACCTTGTTCTAAACACGGTTTTAGGAATGTATTCTTCCTGTACCTTTAATTGATGATATCCTGACCTTAAATCGATTTTAGAGAAAAATCGAGCTCCTTGAAGTTGATCGAACAGATCATCGATTCTTGGTAATGGATACCGATTCTTAATCGTGACCTTGTTCAATTCACGGTAGTCAATGCAAATACACATTGATCCGTCCTTCTTTTTAACGAATAAAATCAGTGCTCCCCACGGCGATGAACTTGGCTGTATGAATCTCTTCTCTAATAATTCGTCTAATTATTTCTTTAGTTCCTGCATCTCTGCTGGTGCCAATCGGTAGGGTGCTTTGGCAATTGGTGCTGTTCCTGGTAGCAGGTGAATTCTGAATTCGACTTCTCTGTCTGGTGGTAGTCCTGGCAATTCTTCTTGAAATACATCTGAAAACTGAGACACTACTGGAATGTCTTTTAGTTCTTTTCCTTTAGTGTTAGTGATTATAAAAATCAAATACACTATAGACCTTTTTCTTATATAGCTTGCAGTTTTCATCACAGAGATTAATTTTGTGGATCTAGATGGTTTATCTCCTTTAATTGTGATCTTTTCACCCTTTGGTGAATTTACTTGAATTGACTTTTGATCACATAAAATATTAGCTTTATTGGCTATTAACCAATCCATTCCTAATACGATATCAAATCCTGTCAGATTCATTGGGTAAAGGTTTGCAATAAACTTTTGGTTTAAAAGTTCTATTCTTGCTCCCTGCAAGATTTCAGAAATCCTAATTGTTTCTCCATTTGCTGTCTCTACTAGACATTCTTGTGAAAGTTTAGTCAATGGTTGATTAAGAAGTTTGCAAAATGAAGTATTTATAAAACTTTGGTTTGCACCAGAGTCAAATAATACTTTAGCAAAAACATCATTAACTAAAAACGTACCGGCTATGACATCCGGAATCATTTTGGCTTCATCTGCAGTTAGAACAAATGCTCTAGCATTTTTAGTGTTCTTGTTGTTTGTAGCTGGGGCCAATTTCGGACAGTTTGGCTTGATGTGACCTTTTTCCCGACAATTGAAACATAGTCCATTACCGGATTTTCTCCTGCAATCTTCTTCCTTGTGTCCTGGTGCCTTGCAGAAATTGCAGTGAGTGGAGCATTTTCCCGAATGCTTCTTTTTGCAGGCTTTGCAGTATGGTGCAGAGGTAGAACCTATATTCCTACGGTTGGAATTCCCATAACGGAATTCTTGGGTAAGCCTTTGGGCTAGGTTTCTCCTCTGGTCTTCTTCTCGTGTACGGATTAATTCATCTGTCAAGGTATTTCCTAGTTCTACAACTTCTTCTATAGTTTGGGGTCTAGCTGCCTTGACTATATGTCTAATCTCTCCAATTAATCCCCAGATGTAACGGGAGATTAATACTGGTTCAGGTGATGCAAGGGTTGGTACTATTCTAGCATATTCAAAGAATGTAGTAGTATAACCCTTACTATCTACCCCGGTCATTCTTAAGTTCAGAAACTTATTTGCTATCTGTTCCTTTTCATTGGGAGGGCAGAATTTCCTTTCTACCATATTCTTAAATTCATCCCATTCCATATTATAAATCCTATCACTTCCTCTAGACTGGAGGATAGTGTTCCACCATTCTAAGGCTGAATTCTTAAATAGATTAGAAGCAAACATTATGTCACACCCCCAATTTCCACCATGCGGAGTATCACCGCTTGGAGGCGTGACATGACCAGGATCGAGCCACCAATCATATTGAACAACGTATTTTAAGTAAATAAATCTAACCATAATACAATTGGTGACCAAAAGGAAGTTAACCAAGTTCAATTTAAACAGCGGAAGCATAAGACGTTAAACCATAACATAAGTTCGTAGTTCATAAGTTTAAAGACCCAAAACATAAGTTTCATAAGTTCATAAAGTTTATTTATTGAGTACGGGACATAACAGTTCGCATCCCACAACGACCACCACCATGTGCAAGCCCCATAGCATCTAACGACCTGCAAAGCATGTAATAACGAGTCAACAACAAAGTTGAGTGAGTTCACGGTTGGTTGTCCATTTTAGAGTTGTTTCCAAAAACGTAGTTTAATCTTCATCAGCTAACCAGCCGTGGGGGTTACCCCATAGTTCGAAAACATTTATCAGTTAACCATCCCATGTCCACCTTCCCTGGCTATCCAGCCCGACACTCCGGCCGTGGGGGCTACCCCATTATTTAAACTACCAGACTCGTTTATCATATCGAGTACTAACGAATATTACTTGTGCTCTAGCGTCGGTGTCTATCATCACCGACGTGCCATAGTCCATTAGGACACGCCCGTCCAACTGGCATGGTGTGAGGTTTGTTAAACCTAATAGCGCTATTAACTAATGATCCGCTCGCTATAGCCTCGGCGATTAAGTCGATATAAAGGGAGGGACTTCGCTGATAGAGTTCTAGTCCAGTAAGTCTAATTCCGTCCCAACAGGACGAGGAATCCTCATTCCTGAACACGTCCCAAGGACGAGGAATCCCTATTCCTGAACCCATTCCCATTCCCATCGGGAATTACCATGCTTTGTAGAAAAGTGTGAACTCACCTCGGTTTGCTCGGTTAGATTAGTTACTCTAATAATCAGGAAATCAAGCACGTCCTAATAAGGTACAGATAACAATCAATTTCTCACGCACAATACGTATGGTTTATCTACCCATTACTTTTATCACATATCACACAATTTAAACATCAACGCATGTCACACCCCGACCACGTAAAACATCAAATCGTGGCGGAAACGTCGGGGAGTGTTGTAACAGAATTATTGTTTCACAACCATGGCATTTAAAAGTTATGTTTTATTTATCAAACAAAGAGTTACCCTGTCTTGAAATAACTGCAACAAAGAGTTCATCACATAATTAAACTAGTTCTATCTTTATTTTAAGTCTCTAAGGCACAGGTCCGCCCTAGTGTGTCATGAACATCCTAAGCATCACCTCCTGAAAACACATGTGAAAATAGGTACGTCAGCATAAAAATGCCTGTGAGATACATAGGTTTTGTGAAAATAGGATTCATGACTTAAGTTTAAGAAAATGTTTAATAAAATTCAGTCAGGAACCTTGTTAATTGTTTTGTTTTATAAATCATTTGAAAAATGATAGCAAAATAGATGATATGTATATATATAAAAGAATAGTGTATGGTTAAAAGAATAACCAAGTAAAAAGAGTTTGTATAAACCAAGTTATTTGTAAAACAATGTTTAAGTGAAAATGTGTTGTAAATGTAATATGTCTAAACTGAAGTGGTTTAAATAACGCTACGATATGTAATATCATAAAAACACTTATATATAGGAAGTACCAGCGGCGTATCCACCATGCTTGTATCATATTACACACGCCTCGTTATTTAAGTCACTCAAACCAACCAACATTGTAGAATATCCATGTTTAGTCCAATAGTCAAATGTCATAGTATAATCCAAGTTGAATATAAGTCATGTAATGTGTAAACAAAAGTTATGTATGGCAAGTAAAATGAGACTACTTAAACCACAAGTAAAGATGTACAAAACAAAGTATTTTGAATAAACCAAAAGTTATGTTTTGTAAAATAAATGCATGTTTTACTGATACAAACATTTATGCGGTAAGTTAACGCATACATTCAAGCCTTGAGACAGACGGATAACCTTAGAGTAAAGATTATCAAAGTAAAATGTTTTCGGATTCAGTCATTCCTTACATCCAAACAAACCTAGGATGTCAGGAACGGGATTTGTCAAGTCCTATGGTACCATTACTTACTACCGAGCAGCGTAGCTAATGTTAATGAATGTAGTTTAGTCCCGTTGTACAAACCAAATGTCATACCAAAAACAAACATGTAATGAAAGTAATGTACTAAGTATGCTAAGTCAACATACAAAGCAGAAAAGTCATGTAAATCAATGTGCTAAATATGCTAAGTTAACATATAAAGCAGAAAAGTCATGTAAATCAATGTGCTATCATGCCAAGTAAACATGCATAGCAAAAGAAGATGTAATGTAAATTAATATGCTAGCATGCTAAGTAAACATACATAGCAAGAAAAAATGAAATTTATGTACTAATAGTGTACTAATGAACATAGCAAGTATATGATATGAAAACATGGAAAGCACGAAAATAACAAGTAGGCACATGTGTTTCACCCCAAAACGTTTGGAAAACAGTAAAAGAGGGGTCTATGTACTCACTTGAGATTGCTCAATAGACTTTAGATATCCACCAAGCAAAGCTAGAAGATTACGGATTCAAACGGCACCTAATATAGGTAACTACATTAATAAACGGACCTATTCGGAGGATCGGGTAGCATGAGGGTTTGTAAACCAAATGAGTGTAAGAACTCATGTAATATGTGACAACTCGAGTTTCCAAGATTTCCATCTTCGCATTAATTGCACATTAATTATTTAGTTGCTTGCTGGTATGACTTGTTTGCTTTGTAAATGTACACATTGGTGATATGATAAAACGTGTTGTGATTGTTGCATGTATATGTTTGGTGATATAACATGAAACCTGTTTGAAAAACTTAAACTGCTTAAACCTTAAATGACCCTGACGAAACAAGTGTGTTTCGTCACCTACACTCCGACGAAATGGAGGTTTGTTTCATCACCAACATCTCGACGAAATGGAATGTGTTTCGCCATTCACATCTCGACGAAACAAGCCGTTTCACCGGCCCAATGATTCGCCGAGGCCCATTAAGGGCCCAGTACGTCTTTACGAGTATTTGTTGCGTGAAACTGTTACACTCGACATTCTTTTGGCAAATCAGAAACCCTAGAGTCTCTCTCCCTCTCTCCTGTGCGACGGCAACCACCACTTTCTCTTGAATATTTGTTTGACCATCTTGAATCGGTTAGTGTATAATACGATTGCTTGATTTAAATCAATTTATACTTTGTATGATTATGTTGCGTAACGAATCTGATGAATATCCTTACATGACTGTTAGTGATGACTGAATTGTAATGATTGTAATCTCTAGTGGTTTGGGGATCATTAGAAAATACATATTTATGCAAGATGAGATGATCAGGGTTTGATATTCTGATGATAATCTATTGAACTAGATCTGGAATAAATTGTGATTCTATTTGTTGTGTTCACTGCTCGAGTTTCGATACTGGTATACCATAATCATCACTTGTTGTTGGATGTTAAACGAATATACGATATAACTTTGTGTGTAGCCTTGTGTGTATCAATGATTATTCTGTATGTTGATGATCGGCGGTAG
Organism: Helianthus tuberosus; assembly: GCA_030545235.1. NCBI lineage: Eukaryota > Viridiplantae > Streptophyta > Magnoliopsida > Asterales > Asteraceae > Helianthus > Helianthus tuberosus. Next base: position 54,433,596 of record CM060429.1, on the reverse strand, counting down.
GGTTTCTGGGTAAACCGTCAGTTACGCAACGTAACTGACATTTTAGACGAAACGCTATTCATGACGAAACAAATGCGTCTCGCCGAAACTAGTTATGACGAAACGAACACGATGAAACAAGTGTGTTTCGCCATGGGACATCACGACGAAACAGAGAGTGTTTCATCAAAGGGAAGTCACGATGAAACAGGGGTGTTTCGTCGAGTGGGTAAACTGCACAGTAACTAAGTTATTTCTGTTAAAAGTTAACTGGATTAGTTATATGTCGTTAAATATGACTCATGTGAATATGCGATTAACTGTTGAATACTATGAGCCGATTATTACTTATTCGATACTGTATGATCATGAATGATACGTGAACTATGTGGATGTGAACTGATTGTGAATACGTGCATAATTATAGGACTTGATTAATTTCTTGCGAGCACATAGTTTAGCATATCGAGGTGATTTCACACTCTTTCCAAGGCATGGGATTCCCAAGGGTTGGGAATGGGTTAATGATTTAAACGGTAACTACAACTATCCTCCGTGGGTAGGATGCCAAGATTACACACTGGACCAAACCTCTATCATTGAAGTCCCTCATTTATATCGACTTAATCGCCGAGGCCTATGGCGAGCGGGTCATTAGTTAATAGCGCTATTAGGTTTAACAAACCTCACACCGTGCCAGTCGGACGGGCATGTACTAATGGACTATGGGCAAAGGGTCAATGCTGATAGACATTGACTTAGGGCACCACTTACATTTTCGTAGTAGTCGATACGCACGGTCTAGTAACACATGGGAAGCCCCCACTAATCTTCGCAAACATGTCTGGGAGACTGACGGGTGGTCCGTAGGACAACCCTTAAAAGGTCTAAATATATGCACATTCCATGCTTTATTCGGTTAATTGCTTGAACTTGGTAACCACTCTATGTTTGATGATGCAGGTGTTAAAGTACTTAAGATGAGGGATTTAGAAAGATTAGAAGGATGGTGGAAGTTGGCAAAATCGAGAAGTGAGGAAATGGCAAATTGATGAAGAAACAAGGAGAAGAAAGCCACTCAGCACCTAACCTACAGCTCCCTGCCGTAGGTTACGGCTCCCACCAAATGCCAAAAAGTCCAGCCGTAGATCAGGAAGCATCAGCCGTAAAGTTTAGCTACTAGCCGTAACCTACGGCTTGGGGCCGTAGGTTACGGCTCTGTGTTGACTGGTTGACTGGCTTACTGCCGTAACCTACGACAGAGGGCCGTAGGTTACGGCTCCGGCTAATGTTTTCATGTAACTTCCTCATTTAATGCTGCTTTCAAGATGATTTAGTGGGACTTATCATTGGTTTCGGTTACAATCATTTGGAACTCGATTTTGGAAAGACTTTTGGAGATTTTGGCAAGAAGAACACTTGTGAATCTTTGTTTTGATGTTTGTGATTTGCTTGAACATTGAAACTATTATCATGATGTCGCTTCAAGCCATGCGTGGCTAAACATTCTATGGTCATCTTAGGTTGAAGGTTTGTGGAAATTATTGTGCTTGTTTTTATATTTCTAGAATGATGAATTGAACTTATGTTTTGTTTATCATGGTGTGTTCTTGTTTGTTTGTAAATTGTTGATGCTTATAATTATTCTTCTTTGAAACCATACGTTCTTGGTGCCGTTGGCAATCGAGATATCATGGGTAGAATTAGAATTGGGTAAGGATCAATTGGTCATCGGGTAACAACCTCACGTTCTAGGAATCTGAGTACTTAGTTCCCTTTTATCACAACAAGTAATTACACATGAACTATGTCTATGTAGTTCTTTCTAGTAAATGATAGCACAATTGTTGAAGCAAACCGGAAACTTAGGATGGTCATTTGTCTCTAAATTGTTTACAAACTTAATTCTCATTTCGCAAATTAATTAGTAATCTTAGTTTTAAAAAGAAACCAATCCAATCAAACCAACTCTTGAATTTTATTTTCTTGCAATTAGATTAATTTAGTCAAGTTAGATACACTTTCAAATAACACATTTTCCACAAACTCCATGTGTTCGATACCCACTTACCGCTATCTATTTAGTTGTATTTGGATTAAATTTGATTGTGACCACGACATCACGTCAAATTTTGGCGCCGTTGTCGGCGAGTAGTGCGCAACGTGTGTTATTTTTTATCCTTTTTAGTTTGTTATTTTTCTGGTTTACGCTGGGTGTGTTAGTGTGCAGGTATTGACAGGTGCATGCGTACTAGGAGCTCTCACAAGCTATCACCTTTGGCATTTGATCCGGAAATTGAGCGAACGTTAAGAGGAAACAGAATTTTGTTAAGAGAGAACAGAATCAGTGGTTCACCAACAACACCAACTACACCAATCACACCAATTCGATACATGGATCCACCACAACCACCACCCACTACGGGTGAACTCATACCACCATTCATACCATCATCTACTCAACCTTCACCAAACACCACTATTCCAAACATCACTACAATGCCTACTCCACTTCATGATACTACACCAACCAACACCACACAACCGATTACTACTCAAGTTGAACCTAGTCTTTCCTTTAGCCCTTCAACTACGATTCCACCACTCAGTCATTTTTTCCCAGCTTCAGGTCAATCATCCTCAACATATACATTGCCCCAAGGTTCACCTGTCGTTCATGCAACTTCTACATTTAGACCATCGAACCAATCGGGTTTTCGATACTCGACTATTCCATTTGGGCAAACTTCGGGTATAGGGGGAGATGGATATGAGGAAGGATATGAGGTTTTTGAGGGCTATGATGACGACGGGTATGCTTATGGGGGTGATGGTGATCAAGGGGAGTTTGCTTATGTGCAAGGTCAATCTCAAGGAATGGCAAGTGTTGGTGGAATGCCACAACAACAACTCATACCACAACACATTAGACCAAGGCCACAAGGGCCACCAATGCAACGCCCTATACCATTGCAACAAGTTCGGCCACAAAATGTTCAACCACAATTTCAAAGGCCAACTCAACACCCACCGATGCCCCAACAACAAGTTCAACAACCATTCGCACCACAAGGGCATATACCAAGACCAATGGGTTCTATTCGTCCAAGGGGTCGATTGGGTGTACCAAGAAGGCATCTTAGGGAACATGCGAGGGGAATTGAAGCGCATTTTAGGCCGGTAATTACTCACAACCCTTCACCGGTAGTTATTCCTCACAACAATCAAGGAAGAACTTTTGAAGTGAGAACCAATTCCTTACAAAGTTTGCCGAAATATAAGGGTTTAGCAACGAAGGAACCCTACTTTCATTTGGAGGCCTATGACTCAATTTGCAATACTCTTGGGAGTCAAGGTTTTTCGGCCGATGATATCAAGTTGGTACTATTTCAATTTTCTTTGGAGGATAAGGCAAAGAAGTGGTTCTACACTTTACCTTCGGCATCTATTTATACTTGGGCGGAAATGCAACAAATTTTCCTAGACGAATTTTACACCGCCCAAAAGACTAATGATGCTAGAAAGGGGTTAAGGAGCTTTCAACAACAACATGGTGAAATGTTTCATGAGGCTTTTGAGCGCTTCAATATGATGATCAAAAATTGCCCTCACCATGGAATTGAATTGTGGGAATTAATGAATGCTTTTCACGAGGGGTTGAGTGCCGAAGATGCTCGTGATTTAATGTCTATTACCGGTGGGACTTTTGGTACAAATTACGAGAATGATGATTGGGAGTTTTTGGAGAACATGGCCACTACATCAAAAAGAAAAGCTCAAGCATCGAGGAGAGCACGACCGGCCATTGCCTGACCTCAAGTGCACGCAATAGATGATGGTAATGTGCAAACCACTAACCAAATTTATGATGTTTGTGCTTTGTGTAATGAATAGGTCATGCGGCTGAAAATTGCCAAGGATTGGTGGAAGGGCAATATGAAGAGGTTCATGTGGTTCAAGGTCAAGGAGGGGGTGGTAGAAATTACAACAACATGAATTCTAACACTTACCACCCCGGGTTGAGGAACCACCCAAACTTTCGCTATGGGAACCCTTCAAATCAAGCAAACCCGAATTTCCAAGGTAACCAAGGTAACTATGGTTCGCGCCAACCTTACAATAACCAAAGTGGATATAGAAGTGGGAACAACCAAGGATACCAAAGGCAATATCAAGCTGGTCAAGAACAAGGGGGATCTTCGGGTGGAAACGAGATGATGGATATGTTGAAGAGCATGCAAGCGGAGATGCAAAAGAGGAACCAAATGGATGATGCTCGCATACAAAAGGACGAAGCCCGAGATAAAGCAATTCAAACTTTGACCACCCAAATGGGCCAACTCGCAACCGAAGTGTCAGAATTGAAGAAAAATAAAGGTCAATTACCAAGTGACACTAAGGTAAACCCATCTCATGGTACTTCAAGAGGTAATAATGTTAACATTCACCATGTAAGTTTTTTGAGAAGTGGGAAAGAGTATAAAACCAATCCTTCACCGGAGTTGATTGATGGGGTGGTTGAAGATATAACGGGTCAAGATAGTGAGGAAGAAAATGAACCACCTATTGTTTCTTCTAAAAAACCCAGTTTTGAAAAACCCGAAAGTAATAAAGAAAACGAAAAGAAAAATGAGGGTGAGGGATCTAGTCAAGTACCATTTCCTTCAGCTTTATTAGATCCGGGTAAGAAAAATTTCATTTCAAAACGGGGTCCTCAAAAAGAGGAAATGTGGGAGGTTTTTAAACAGGTTAAAATCAATCTTCCTTTACTTGAAGCAATCAAACAGGTACCCGCTTACGCCAAGTTTTTAAAAGAATTATGTACTCAAAAGAGGCAACAAAAAGTGCCTAAATTGTTTGACTTGACGGAGCGGGTAAGTGCGGTCTTGAAAGGAGATCTTCCTCCTAAGCTACAAGATCCGGGAACGCCTCTTATAAATATTCAAGTTGGAAATTTTCAAACCGCAAGGGCGTTATTGGATCTTGGAGCCGGAGTAAGTATCTTACCGGGGGGGGGGGGGGGGTTGTACGACCAATACGATTTTGGTCCATTGAAACGGGTTGAGACAACGGTGGTATTAGCCGATTTGTCTCATAAACTTCCTCGGGGGATTGTACGGGATGTTATAGTTAAGGTTGATGAGTTTTATTATCCCGTGGACTTCCTTGTGCTAGACTACTCATCCGCGGACCCAATTCAACAACAAAATGTTATTTTGGGTCGGCCGTTTTTAAACACCGCACATGCCGTTATGGATTGTCGATATGGTACGGTCTTCATGACATTCGGTAATAGAAAGATGAGATTAAATGTTTTTACTAATGGTACTAACATTTATGGTGATGAGTGTTTTGTAGCAGATTTCATAGATGGATACGACCCAAAGGAGTTCGAGGAAGAGATTTTGGGTTCTTGTGTTTGTGATGTGTCTTTGCAGGTGCACGCATGTGAATTGGAAAAGGAAGAGAAAGAGCAAGAGGCTCTTGCGGTGAAGGAAGGAAGACTGCCATGGACCCACCAAACAGACACTTTACCGGTGGGAATTGATTCGGGTACAAAGCCTTCCTTGGAATGTCCGCCAAGCGTGGAATTGAAAGAGCTACCGAAGCATTTGAAGTATGTATTTTTAGAGGAGAATGACACCTTACCGGTGATCATTGCTTCTAATTTGGTGGTAGCTCAAGAAGAGGATTTGATACGGGTGTTGAAGGCTAACAAGGCGGCAATTGGGTGGACGATAGCCGACTTAAAGGGTATTAGTCCTTCCATTGTAATGCATAAAATTATTACAAGTGAGGATGCAAAGCCGACCCGTGAAACACAAAGAAGGTTGAACCCGAACCTGAGAGAGGTGGTCAAGAAAGAAGTTATCAAGTGGTTGGATGCGGGGATCATATACCCCATTTCGGACAGTGCGTGGGTAAGTCCGACTCAGGTAGTGCCTAAAAAGTCAGGCATTCAGGTAATTAAAGATGAACAAGGTGAGCAAATCGCCACCCGCCCGGTAACCGGGTGGCGAGTTTGTATCGATTATAGGAAATTGAACGCCGCTACCTCCAAAGACCATTTCCCGTTACCCTTCATTGACCAAATCATTGAAAAACTTTCCGGTCAAAAATTGTATTGTTTTTTGGATGGGTACTCGGGATATAATCAAATTGCTATTCACCCGGACGACCAACACAAAACCACGTTTACATGCCCATATGGTACATTTGCTTTTCGGCGAATGCCATTTGGATTATGTAACGCCCCCGCCACGTTCCAAAGATGTATGATGAGTATATTTTCGGACATGGTTGGGGAGTCTCTTGAAGTGTTTATGGATGATTTTTCCATTTTTGGGCCAAGTTTTGACTCTTGTCTTGATGAGTTAGAAAAAGTTTTGAAAAGGTGTGTGGAGACAAACTTGGTCCTAAGTTGGGAAAAGAGCCATTTTATGGTTCAAGAGGGTATTGTGTTGGGGCATGTGATTTCGGACCGGGGAATGGAGGTAGATAAAGCAAAAATTTGGGTAATTTCATCTCTACCCCCACCAAAGAATGTTAAGGGGTGAGGTCATTTTTGGGACATGCGGGATTTTATAGAAGGTTTATTAAGGGTTTTAGTGTAATTACAAAACCTTTATGTAACTTATTATTGAAAGATGTTCCATTTGATTTTACTGATGAATGTTTGCAAGCGTTTCATGTGTTGAAGGAACAGTTGGTGAAGGCTCCTATCTTGCAACCACCGGATTGGTCAAAGCCGTTTGAGATTATGTGTGATGCTAGCGATACGACCATTGGAGCGGTTTTGGGTCAAAGAGTTGACAAGAAGCCGGTGGTAATTTATTATGCAAGTAAAACTTTGTCCGAGGCGCAACTGAATTACACCACAACCGAGAAAGAATTATTAGCGGTGGTGTATGCCTTGGACAAGTTTAGAGCTTACATTTGTGGGAGCAAGGTGATTGTTTATTCGGATCATAGCGCGGTCCGATATCTAATGGAAAAGAAAGATGCGAAGCCTCGGTTGATTCGTTGGGTGCTTCTGTTGCAAGAGTTCGACTTAGAGATCCGGGACAAAAAGGGATGTGAGAATGTTGTAGCGGATCATTTGTCCCGGATCCCGTTGGAAGGTGTTGATGACCCGAGCGAGATTAATGAACGGTTTCCCGATGAACAATTGTTAGCCGTTTCTACTTTCGTTGCACCTTGGTACGCCCATTATGTGAATTATTTGGCTAAGGGTGCAATTCCGAATCATTGGACGAAGAAGAGACGACAACAATTTCTTAGTCAAGTGAAGCAATATATATGGGATGAACCGGACTTGTTCAAAATCGGACCCGATCAAGTGATAAGAAGATGTGTTCCCGAAACTGAAGTTTTAGAGATTTTAACCCATGCTCATTCATCGGCATGTGGGAGGCATTTTAGTGGGAACAAGACGGGTTATCGGGTATTATCTAGTGGGTTTTATTGGCCCACGATTTTCAAGGATTCCTGTGAGTATGCCCGAAATTGCATCAATTGTCAAAGAGTGGGAAGCATTTCGAAACGGGATGAAATGCCGTTACAACCGATTTTGGTAGTAGAGGTATTTGATGTTTGGGGAATAGACTTCATGGGTCCTTTTCCAAACTCAAATGGGTTTATGTACATATTGGTTGCGGTTGACTACGTTTCAAAATGGATTGAAGCTATCGCTACGAGGACCAACGATCACTCCGTTGTATGTAAGTTTGTGCAATCCAATATTTTTGCTCGATTCGGTGTGCCTAGGCTGATCATAAGTGATGGTGGTTCACATTTTAAGAACTTCAATTTTGGAAAATTGTTAAAAAGATATAATGTAAACCACCGCGTTGCTACACCGTACCACCCGCAAACGAGTGGTCAAGTGGAAGTGTCTAACCGACAAATTAAAGACATTCTAATGAAGACGGTGAGAACGGATCGGAAAGATTGGTCAAGCAAGCTTGATGATGCGTTGTGGGCTTATCGAACGGCCTACAAAACTCCACTTGATACCACTCCTTATCGAATGGTGTACGGGAAAGGATGTCATTTGCCTATGGAGTTAGCACATAGGGCATATTGGGCGATTAAAACGGTGAATGCAAACTATGACGAAGCGGGTCGGGCGAGAAAGCTACAATTGAATGAGATTGAGGAAATAAGGGATCAAGCCTATGAATGTGCATCCGCATATAAAGACAAACTGAAGAAAGTTCATGATGCGAAGATAAGGAAAAAGAACTTTGAAGTGGGTCAAAAAGTGTGGTTGTACAATTCAAGATTGAAGATGTTCGTGGGGAAACTCAAAAGCAAGTGGATGGGTCCTTACGTTGTCCGGAGAGTGGGAAGATTTGGAGATGTTGATATACAAGATGAACAAACAAATAAACAACAAACGGTGAACGAGCATCGGCTCAAACCGTACTTGGAAGGTAACGATATCAACAATCTCGAGCTCGACAAAGTGGGCTTCATTTTACGCCCATTGGATGACGAGGAAACTTGAAAGAGGCCCAGGTTTGGTGTTTTGTATATATTGTAGCTTAGTTTCGTGTTTTGAATAAAGTCCCGTTTAGAACCGGTGTTTGAAACAAGTGTGGGGAAATTCGTACGAATTTCCCGAACATAGTGTTGAGGACAACACGGGTTTTTAACGGGGGGTAGGGTGATAATTTTCATGTTCTCAATAATTATAAAAAACTATAAAAATTAAACAATTTTGAAAAGCTAAAAAAAATAAAAAATAAAAAAATTTCAAGTCTTAAGTTTTTTTTTTGGTCTCACTCTTGCTGCCAGCTCCAGCCGTAGCCTACGGTAGGGAGCCGTAGGTTACGGCTCCATGTGTAAAAAACAAGCCTTACGGCCCTCAGCTCTTGTTTTACGGCGTACTTTTGGAATACAGATACAGCCGTAGCCTACGGCAATGAGCCGTAGGTTACGGCTCAGAGTGAAAAGGTGGGGCTGGTTATCGGCGTTATGTATACATAAAATAATAATAATAATAATAATAATAAAACCGAAAATGAATTAATAATAATAATAATCCTTTTAAAAAAAAATCTTTCAATAATCCCCAACCATACAATCGTTTCATACCCCATCCACATCTTCTTTTCTTCTTCTTCTCCATCTTTTCTTTCTCTAAGAACCCTAACCCACCATAACACAAACCTTCATTCTTCCTCAAAACTTGTCCAAATCAAGTGATTTTTGGGTCGTTTTTTACTAGAATTTCACAAGCATTCTGATTTTGGGTAAAGATTTTGAAGAAAACCTCATTTTCTTGTTCGAATTTTAGATTTTAGGAGCCGAAAATTTGGGGCTTTTGTGGGTTTTTGTGTGAACTTCAAGTTTTTGTGATTCTCATCCTCTACAACACTAAGGTATGCAATTTCTTGTCATTCTTTGAAGTACATTAAGGTTTGTAAGTTTTCATTATAGTTTTTGCTTACACACTTGCTTGTATGAGATAGATGATAGGATTTTGTAAGCCATTGAATGTTTGGGTGTAAATGTGTTTGATGTCTAGTGAAAACTTTTGGAAAAATTCTGATTTATAGGGACATCATGCCAAAATTTTGTTTGAAAGAATGAAATTTTGATTTTTGCACATCTATACCCATAATATGAAGCAAGTGTGGGGAAGATTAGGTAGAAATACTAACTTGATTTGTTTGCGTGGTTTTTGAATGTGTGTAGGCATGGTGACGAAAAAGGGGAAAGGAATTGCAAGTTCTTCTAATGCGCCTCAAGGGGATGATGCGCAACAAAAGAGGAGGAGATTGACCCGGGTTGGTGACCCGGACTCGGAGGAGGATGCACCTCCAAGGGGTCCGAAGCCGGATTGGACATCCGGTTCATTGGTAGACCAACCCGCAGAATGGAGAGAGGATCTATTCCATGAACAAATGAACAAGCTAAAACAACGAGGTGAAGCATTTATTTGTGAGAAGGAGATCAAAGAGGTTGATTTCGGGCCATTTGGGATCACGGCAAAGTTCAAGGAGTTGGGTTGGGATGCAGCCTTGAAGTGTTATGACGGGGAAGTGAAGAAGATGTACGACAAGCAGATTCAAGAATGGGTAGCTGCACTTGAATGTCCCCCATTTAAGACCCCAAGCAAGATGAGGCTCGTTGGACAGTGTAATGGGGTGAAAGTAGAAATGTCTTATGACTCTTTGCGCAAAATAGCAAAGTTTGACGACAGACCCGCAACTGAGTACATTCACCCGAGTCTCAAAGATCTCTATCACGAGCCCAACAAGCATCCGCAATGGCAAAATATGCTTGATTACCTGTTACTTCCGGGCACAACACATGGGAAGTTATATAGGAGTAATTTGAGAATGGAAGCAAAATTGTTGTTGACGTTGTGCATCTATAATGTTGTTCCAAGGCGGGGTGACAAGATAGAAGTGCGGCATCAGGAAGTACCGATTTTATATATGATGATGCATGGATCTCCCAAGGTCCCTTTCCGATTTCTCGTGTTAAATAACATCTGGTTGAGCAAAATTAGTGGAGAAAGAAAGATTATACCTCATTGCCTGTTGATTACGGCGTTGTTAAAAACATATGGGGCGATTAAAGGTGATGAAAAAGGTTCTTACAAGAGGTTTAGACCATTCGACCTTAAGAATCTTGGGCCAGGTTGGATTTACACGGAAACGGAGAGGTATCATAGGCTGAAAACAAATGGGAGAAGGTGGAGAGCGTTGAAGGTGGATGCGAGGCCGTTAGGACCGGGTGAGGCTGATGAGCCCGAAACAACCGATGAAGAGGTAAGTGGAGATGAGGATTACCGTGAAGATACCTTCATGGTTGATGCTCAAGTTCAGGGAGCTGGAGTGCAAGCTGGTTATGTGGGGGGTGCATTTGATTATGTACAACAAGCTTATGATCCTTATTGGGCCCACTCGGGAAATATGGGCCAAATTATTGAACAAAGGCGGCCACCCACTTTTGGAGAATGGAGTGAACCAAACCAGATGCTTTTTGATCAACAAACTTTCATGGGGGCGAGTATGGAGAGGGCTTTGAAGAAGAGTTATGATAGGAGTGAGCAATGGAACCGTGCTCATATGTATGCTCATGAAGAAGAAATGAACAACCGCTACTTAGATGATCGCCAGAGACGCATGCATGATCAGTGGCATGCGGGCCAACCAATTGAAGCAGATCCGCCTGTTGTGGACTATACCACATTGCCCCCAAATGATGGTAGTGTGTCATACCCCACCCCACCATTGCATCACTCTCAGTGGGTGGATCCACATGCTATGAGTTACCAGCAGGCGAATCCAAGTGGTGATCAAGGAAGCAGCAGTAGCGGTGGAGCATTTGGCTTTGGTGAGTGGACTGATATGATGACATCCATCTTCGGGCCTCCACAGCCGAAGTACTACTAGCCAGGTTGTATCTTGCTCCTTTGTACATTTTTGTATATTTTTTTATGTAGTTTGTTTTTATTATGGTTGGGAGGTAGGGTGATGTTTGATGTTGATATGTTGTTGGGTTGTGAAAGTTGGTGGTGTCTATAATAATAAAATATAAAAAAAATTCAAAAAGAAACTTGGGATTTGAGAATATTAGCAAAGGCTAATGTTGTTGGTTAAAAGTTATCCTTCCCTCAAAACCATACATTGGGACAATGTATCCCAAGTGTGGGGATGGGGGAAATTTTTGAGAAATTTAAATTTTTTTTGTAAATCCAAGCAAAATTGTCAAAATTTGAAAGCTTGATTTTGTCCCGCTTGACACGCCGACACCTATTCCTAGTCTTTTCTTGGTGAGAATTTGGGCCACATATGATTGTTAGTGATATTTCTTTGTTTGAGTGGCGGTGTGTGTCGTGTGTTAATAGAACTTGTGTGCAAATTGTTGTTGAATCCTAGAATTAGCATGCTTTTGGAAATGATAAGGGATTTTTAGGTAGCCTTGTCTAGATGTGTGAGAGTGTGGGAATTGGGGGTTGGACCTCATACTTTACATATATGAGCTTGGTATTGTGAGGGGTGGGGGTTTGGTCCTTAGAAAGCCATGTTTGAGCCTTTGACCATTCGGTTGTGACCCAAGCCTACTTCCATTAAATTTTACCTTTTGAGATGACCCGGTTTAGGAAATTTAGTACGAAGTGTTGATGTTCGTGTATATATTGTTGAGCTTTTATGTTTTATGCTTGAAAAAAAAAAGAGAAAAATATGAAAAATACAAAAAGAAGTAGTTAGTTTCAATAGAATTGAGTATGTGAGAAGTATTGTATATATTTGGTGTTTGCTTTGTAGTTGTAGAAATAAAGCCGGGTCAAATCAATTAGCTCTTTCATATGTATTCCACCATTTCCTACCTTTGCACCTAGCCCCGTTACAACCCGCAAATCTTTTTGATTCATGAGCATGCTAAGTAATTGTTAGGAGGATATTTGATTTTTATACAAGCTTATTGTCGCACACACACACACACAGACGCATTGAGTGGTTTAGCATTATGCTAATAATTCTTGTTACCGAGAGATTTCTGTGAGGGGTGTGTCTTGTGGTACGATTGAAAGTTAGTAAAAGGACGACACATTTTAGCTTGGTTTGCATAATTGATCGCTATGGTTGTGAATAGTTTTGAATGGGTTGCTTGGGACAAGCAACGGGTAAGTGTGGGGATGTGACGGGTGGTCCGTCGGACAACCCTTAAAAGGTCTAAATATATGCACATTCCATGCTTTATTCGGTTAATTGCTTGAACTTGGTAACCACTCTATGTTTGATGATGCAGGTGTTAAAGTACTTAAGATGAGGGATTTAGAAAGATTAGAAGGATGGTGGAAGTTGGCGAAATCGAGAAGTGAGGAAATGGCAAATTGATGAAGAAACAAGGAGAAGAAAGCCACTCAGCACCGTAACCTACGGCTCCCTGCTGTAGGTTACGGCTCCCACCAAATGCCAAAAAGTCCAGCCGTAGATCAGGAAGCATCAGCCGTAAAGTTTAGCTACTAGCCGTAACCTACGGCTTGGGGCCGTAGGTTACGGCTCTGTGTTGACTGGTTGACTAGCTTACTGCCGTAACCTACGACAGAGGGCCGTAGGTTACGGCTCCGGCTGATGTTTTCATGTAACTTCCTCATTTAATGCTGCTTTCAAGATGATTTAGTGGGACTTATCATTGGTTTCGGTTACAATCATTTGGAACTCGATTTTGGAAAGACTTTTGGAGATTTTGGCAAGAAGAACACTTGTGAATCTTTGTTTTGATGTTTGTGATTTGCTTGAACATTAAAACTATTATCATGATGTCGCTTCAAGCCATGCGTGGCTAAACATTCTATGGTCATCTTAGGTTGAAGGTTTGTGGAAATTATTGTGCTTGTTTTTATATTTCTAGAATGATGAATTGAACTTATGTTTTGTTTATCATGGTGTGTTCTTGTTTGTTTATAAATTGTTGATGCTTATAATTATTCTTCTTTGAAACCATACGTTCTTGGTGCCGTTGGCAATCGAGATATCATGGGTAGAATTAGAATTGGGTAAGGATCAATTGGTCATCGGGTAACAACCTCACGTTCTAGGAATCTGAGTACTTAGTTCCCTTTTATCACAACAAGTAATTACACATGAACTATGTCTATGTAGTTCTTTCTAGTAAATGATAGCACAATTGTTGAAGCAAACCGGAAACTTAGGATGGTCATTTGTCTCTAAATTGTTTACAAACTTAATTCTCATTTCGCAAATTAATTAGTAATCTTAGTTTTAAAAAGAAACCAATCCAATCAAACCAACTCTTGAATTTTATTTTCTTGCAATTAGATTAATTTAGTCAAGTTAGATACACTTTCAAATAACACATTTTCCACAAACTCCCTGTGTTCGATACCCACTTACCGCTATCTATTTAGTTGTATTTGGATTAAATTTGATTGTGACCATGACATCACGTCAGAGACCGCGATACGAATTAATATGATACATGGTTTACAAAACGAATGTATGATTTACGAAACGAATGCTATAACTAAACAACCAACTGTGAACTCGCTCAACTTTGTTGTTGACTCGTTGTTACATGCCTTGCAGGTCGTTAGGTACTTATGGAGTTTGCACAAGGAGGCGCGGTCGTTGTGGGACATGGCAGTGTGTGCCATGCTAAAAACAATACTTTATTTCGTACTTAATAATTACTTTGGGTTTTACAATTATGCTTCCGCTAAACACTTAACTACGTTTTTGATTTGAAACACCTTTCATATTGTGTGGTTGAATTTTACTTATTACTTGTTATGTTCAATATGATTAGTGGCTTGATCCTGGTCAGTCACCCCTCCAAGCGGTGATACTCCGCGTGTGAATTTTGGGGGTGTGACAGATTGGTATCAGAGCCATTGGTTATAGCGAACTTGGTTTTAATAAAGGAAAAGTTTTTGTTAAAACCAGACTATAACCTGTACCGTGCTCAACGATCCACAACGACGCTTCGCTCCACGTGCAAGGCTCAACACTATAGGTGATATGGTTTATGTTATATTACCTACTTGCTAGTTACATAGAATTTTGCTTATGGTATGCTTAGATGAACGTAACAACTATAGCTCGAAAATACATGTGTGCTTACTCTCCTCTGTCATCGCACTTTCGCGAACCCCTCTCACTCATGTTTCCTTTGATATGAAGATCATGGCTTGACGCGTTAACATGACTCAAGCCCAGTTGACGGCTCTGATTAACCAACAAGTTGCTGCGGCACTTGCAGGCGCCCAAGCAGGAGGTATACCCTGCAGTCGTAACTCACTCTAGGATCTTTAGATCCTACACTCCTAAACCAACTCTTGTGTTTAACTTTGTCCTATTCTTGTTTACACAACAGGCCAGCATGCTTAGCCGCCTGCGTGCACGTTCAAAACTTTCATGGACTGTCGTCCTAGTACTTTCAGTGGCACTGAAGGGGCCGTTGGACTCCTCCATTGGTTTGAGAAGCTCGAGTCAGTCTTTGAAATGTGTGAATGCCCTGAGGCTTGTAGGGTGAAGTATGCCACTGGTACTCTCGAAGGCGTTGCGTTGACTTGGTGGAACGCACAAGTCCAAATGTTGGGGCTGGTAGCTGCCAATGCCACCCCATGGAACGGCTTTAAGGAACTGATCAAGCGGGAATACTGTAGTCATGATGACATCCACAAGTTGGAAGTGAAGTTCTTTAACCTGAAGATGACAGGGTCAGAGATAGAGGCGTATACGAAAAGGTCAAACGAGCTGGCCATCTTGTGTCCAACTATGGTGGACCCTCCCATCAAGCGTATCGAGCTGTATCTCAGGGGTCTTGTACTAGAAATTCAAAGCCATGTGACTTCGGCTAACCTTGCTACCATCCAGGATGTTACTCGTCTTGCTCATCGTCTCACAGACCAGGAAGTGGAATAGAACAGGCTGCCTAAGCGTATCGGTGCTACTACCGTTCCTACTTCTGCTATTCCCAGTGACAACAAGAGAAAATGGGATGGAGCCTCCAGCAAAGGTTCGACTTCGGTTAAGTCCCAGGCATAACAGCGAAGGACTGATGACTATCAGAGCCCTGGTCAGCAATCTTCTGGTAGTCAAGGGCAGGGTGGATATTGAGGAAACCTCCCAAAGTGCAACAAATGCAACAGACACTACAATGGTCAGTGCAACAAGGGTCGTTGTCAGCGGTGTCTCAAGATGGGTCATGAAGCTAAGGATTGCAGGAGCTCACGACCTGCGAATCAGAACCATCAACAACAACCACCCGCTCCACAGAACCAGCAGCAACAACAACGAGGAAACAGGGGGTGCTTTCAGTGTGGTGCTGAAGGCCACTTCAAGCAGAACTGCCCTCAGTTAAACCAGAATCAGAACAACAATAATCAGGGCAATGGGAACAACAACGGGGGAAACAATGATGGAAATAATGGTGCCAGGGGTCGAGTGTTCGTGCTGGGTCAGGGTGATGCAAGGAATGATCCTAATGTGGTGATGGGTAAGTTTCTTCTCGATGACTTTTATGTTACTGTTTTATTTGATTCGGGTGCCGATACCAGTTACGTGTCTCTAAAAGTTAGTCAAATGCTTAAACGCGCACCAACACTCTTGAACACCAAACATGTCGTAGAATTAGCTAACGGTAAAAGTCTAGAAGCCACACACATAGTCAAGGGTTGTAGCATCGTTTTAGCTGGTCAGACTTTCTCCATCGATCTCATTCCTATAACCTTGGGTAGTTTTGACATCGTCATTGGGATGGATTGGTTTTCCCAACAGCAAGCAGAGATCCTATGCAAAGAGAAGATTGTTCGTATTCCCCGTTCTGGTAAAGAACCTCTCATGGTTCAGGGTGATAAGAGTGGTGCTGTTGTGGGCATCATCTCTTTCCTAAAGGCCCAGAAGTGTTTACGAAAGGGTCACACCGCTATTTTAGCACTTGTAACTGATGCATCAATGAAAGAGAAGAAGATCGAGGATATTCCAGTAGTACGTGACTTTCCTCAAGTGTTTCCTGAGGATTTACCTGGGCTACCGCCTCATCGCCAGGTTGAATTCCAAATCGAGCTAGCTCCTGGAGCAGCACCCATAGCTCGAGCACCTTATCGCTTAGCTCCAACCGAACTGGAAGAACTGTCCAAGAAATTGCAAGAACTCTTGGATAAGGGTTTCATTCGTCCTAGCTCTTCGCCCTGGGGAGCACCAGTGTTGTTTGTGAAGAAGAAAGACGATACCTTCCGTATGTGCATAGATTACCGCGAACTAAACAAGGTGACCGTAAAGAATCGCTATCCTCTTCCACGCATTGACGACTTATTCGACAGCTGCAAGGGTCGAGCTACTATTCAAAGATTGACTTGAGGTCAGGCTACCATCAACTGAGAGTCTGGGACGAGGACGTTTCCAAAACAGCATTCAGAACACGCTACGGCCATTACGAGTTTCTAGTCATGCCATTCGGGTTAACAAACATGCCTGCAGTCTTCATGGATCTTATGAACAGAGTGTGCAAGCCTTACTTGGATAAGTTTGTGATTGTATTCATCGACGACATTCTGATCTACTCTAGGAGTCGGGAGGAACACGAGCAGCATCTACGACTTATTTTGGAACTACTTCGAGCAGAACAGCTGTACGCCAAAATGCGACTTCTGGCTTCGTGAAGTCCACTTTCTAGGCCACGTGGTAAACAAGGATGGGATTCATGTTGATCCATCTAAGGTAGACTCGATTAAGAACTGGCCTGCACCTCGCACACCAACGGAAATTCGCCAATTCTTGGGTTTGGCAGGTTACTACAGGAGGTTCATCAAGGATTTTTCCAAGATTGCGCAACCTCTCACTTTACTAACTCAGAAAGGAGTCACTTACCGTTGGGGTGAGCCACAAGAATCTGCATTTCAGCACCTAAAGGATAGGCTCTGTAGCGCACCTATTCTCTCATTGCCAGAGGGCACAGACGATTTTGTGGTCTATTGCGACGCATCCATTCAGGGTCTTGGAGGTGTTGATGCAACGTGACAAGGTCATAGCCTACGCCTCACGCCAACTTAAAGTTCATGAAAGGAACTACACTACACACGATCTGGAGCTGGGAGCTGTTGTCTTCGCACTCAAGATATGGAGACATTACCTGTACGGTACCAAGTGCACCATTTACACCGATCACAGGAGTCTCGAGCATATCTTCAAGCAGAAAGAGTTGAACATGCGACAACGTCGATGGGTCGAGCTACTGAACGATTACGAATGTGCCATCAAGTACCATCGGGGCAAGGCAAATGTTGTGGCTGACGCCCTCAGTCGAAAAGATACCACACCTAGGCGTGTGCGAGCAGTACAACTCACCATCCAATCTAGTCTTCCTTCACAGATACGAGATGCTCAGGTAGAAGCACTGAAACCAGAAAACGTCAGGGCTGAAGCTCTACGCGGCTCAAGGCAACGGTTAGAACAAAAGGCAGACGGCGCCTACTATGTAACAGGACGCATCTGGGTCCCACTCTATGGCAATTTACGAGAACTTGTAATGGATGAAGCACATAAGTCTCGTTACTCAGTACATCCTGGTTCAGATAAGATGTACCACGATCTCAGAACTACGTATTGGTGGCCTAGCATGAAAGCTCACATAGCAACTTACGTTAGCAAATGTTTGACTTGTGCGAGAGTCAAGACTGAATATCAGAAACCATCGGGCCTACTCCAACAACCAGAGATACCACAATGGAAATGGGAGCAAATTTCCATGGATTTTGTTACTGGCCTGCCTAGATCTCAACGTGGAAATGATACTATTTGGGTGATCGTGGATTGACTCACAAAGTCTGCACACTTCTTGGCTATCAAGGAAATGGATAAGTTCTCCACTTTAGCAGACGTTTATTTAAAGGAAGTGGTTTCGAGGCACGGGGTGCCGACCTCTATTATCTCTAATCGTGATGCACGATTTACTTCAGAACTGTGGCAGGCAATGCACAAATCTTTTGGCTCTCGATTAGACATGAGCACCGCTTACCATCCGCAAACAGATGGGCAGTCTGAACGCACCATCCAAACTCTAGAAGACATGCTTCGTGCATGTGTAATCGATTTCGGCAACGGCTGGGAAAAACACCTCCCGTTAGTGGAGTTTTCATATAACAACAGTTACCACACCAGCGTTTAAGCCGCTCCATTCGAGGCATTGTACGGGCGTAAATGTCGATCACCTCTTTGTTGGGCAGAGGTGGGTGATAGTCAGATCACGGGTCCGGAACTGGTGGTAGACGCAACGGAAAGAATTGCTCAGATACAACAACGCATGGCGGCAGCTCGCGACCGTCAGAAAGCCTACGCAAACAAGCGCCGGAAACCACTCGAGTTCCAAGTTGGGGATCAAGTGCTACTCAAGGTTTCACCCTGGAAGGGTGTGGTTCGCTTTGGAAAAAGGGGCAAACTTAATCCGCGATACGTCGGACCATTTGAAATCATAGAGAAAATAGGCAAAGTGGCCTACAAACTAAACCTGCCCGCAGAACTCATTGCAGTTCACAATGTATTTCACGTCTCAAATCTGAAGAAGTGTTTGTCAGATGAGACCCTCGTAGTTCCTTTGAAGGAGCTCACTATCGATGAACAGTTGCGATTCGTCGAGGAACCAGTTGAAATCACGGACCGAGATGTTAAGGTCCTCAAGCACACCAGAATACCTCTTGTTCGAGTTTGTTGGAACTCCCGTCGTGGCCCAGAGTTCACCTGGGAACGAGAAGACCAAATGAAACTCAAGTATCCCCAGTTGTTCAAGAACAATGCAACCACTACTGAGGCTGAAGCTACTACAGAATTTCGGGACGAAATTCCAAATCAACGGGGGGATGATGTGACACCCCAGGAAAACCAGTAAACTACACAACACAACTAGCTTCCTTAGTAACCGCATGCTAAATTTCAAGACGAAATTTCTTTCAAGTTGGGGATAATGTGACAACTCGAGTTTCCAAGATTTCCATCTTCGCATTAATTGCACATTAATTGTTTAGTTGCTTGCTGGTACGACTTGTTTGCTTTGTAAATGTACACATTGGTGATATGATAAAGCGTGTTGTGATTGTTGCATGTATATGTTTGGTGATATAACATGAAACCTGTTTGAAAAACTTAAACTGCTTAAACCTTAAATGACCCTGACGAAACAAGTGTGTTTCGTCACCTACACTCCGACGAAATGGAGGTTTGTTTCGTCACCAACATCTCGACGAAATGGAATGTGTTTCGCCATTCACATCTCGACGAAACAAGCCATTTCGCCGGCCCAATGATTCGCCGAGGCCCATTAAGGGCCCAGTACGTCTTTACGAGTATTTGTTGCGTGAAACCGTTACACTCGACATTCTTTTGGAAAATCAGAAACCCTAGAGTCTCTCTCCCTCTCTCCTGTGCGACGGCAACCACCACTTTCTCTTGAATTCTTGTTTGACCATCTTGAATCAGTTAGTGTATAATACGATTGCTTGATTTAAATCAGTTTATTCTTTGTATGATTATGTTGCGTAACGAATCTGATGAATATCCTTACATGACTATTAGTGATGACTGAATTGTAATGATTGTAATCTCTGGTGGTTTGGGGATCATTAGAAAATATATATTTATGCAAGATGAGATGATTAGGGTTTGATATTCTGATGATAATCTATTGAACTAGATCTGGAATAAATTGTGATTCTATTCGTTGTGTTCACTGCTCGAGTTTCGATACTGGTATACCATAATCATCACTTGTTGTTGGATGTTAGACGAATATACGATATAACTTTGTGTGTAGCCTTCTGTGTATCAATGATTTTTCTGTATGTTGATGATCAGCGGTAGGGTTTCTGGGTAAACCGTCAGTTACGCGACGTAATTGACATTTTAGACGAAACACTATTCATGATGAAACAAATGCGTTTCACCGAAACCAGTTATGACGAAACGAACACGATGAAACAAGTGTGTTTCGGCCAAGGGACATCACGACAAAACAAAGGGTGTTTCGTCGAAGGGAAGTCACGACGAAACAGGGGTGTTTCGTCGAGTGGGTAAACTGCACAGTAACTAAGTTATTTCTGTTAAAAGTTAACTGGATTAGTTATATGTCGTTAAATATGACTCATGTGAATATGCGATTAACTGTTGAATACTATGAGCCGATTGTTACTTAGTCGATACTGTATGATCATGAATGATATGTGAACTATGTGGATATGAACTGATTGTGAATACGTGCATAATTATAGGACTTGATTAATTTCTTGCGAGCACATAGTTTAGCATACCGAGCAAATCGAGGTGAGTTCACACTCTTTCCAAGGCATGGGATTCCCAAGGGTTGGGAATGGGTTAATGATTTAAACGGTAAATACAACCATCCTCCGTGGGTAGGATGCCAAGATTACACACTGGACCAAACCTCTATCATTGAAGTCCCTCATTTATATCGAGTTAATCGCCGAGGCCTATGGCGAGCGGGTCATTAGTTAATAGCGCTATCAGGTTTAACAAACCTCACACCGTGCCAGTCGGACGGGCGTGTACTAATGGACTTTGGGCAAAGCGTCAATGCTGATAGACATTGACTTAGGGCACCACTTACATTTTCGTAGTAGTCGATACGCACGGTCTAGTAACACATGGGAAGTGTGACAACTGGCACGAAACCAGTAATTTCCGTACACTTTAACTATTAGTTAATGACTGCAATTATGTGCTTAATTTTCAGCAATGTCTGAACACATACTAAGCAAGTGAATTCATGCACGTTGTATACTACAAAATATTGCTTTATGCATAAACGAGAGCGTTGCGTCAGAAATACTAAGTAAACTCACCGGTAAGACACTCTGTGTCAACAGAACTGCAGAAAGCAGTCAGGCAATAAAAATTGGAGCCTAGGTGTAGGTCCAATGACAAGAATACATTGAAACCCAAGAATACATACAAGGGTTTAATATATATACCCTCCGGAAGCAAAAATAAGCACTAAAAAGCACCCGAAACGCACTTTAAGTGCAGAATTTTAACAAAATCAGCTCTAAACAGCTTTTAACAACATAAATATCATGCAGAAATGTTGTTTTATCATCCAGAATACTTCCCTAAGTGTTGGGAACTGAAAGGATACAAAAAGGTACTTAAAAGACACTAAAAAGTGTGATTTAGCACTTTAACGAATCGGTATCTAACCGAACAACCGGATATTACCCGGAACACTAAAATAATGCTGGAAGCATTGTTTTTATTTTTCTAAGCTAGTTAGGGTCCCCGAACACCCTAACACGCTATATATTTAATAACACTCTTAACACTAGATTTATCATACTTGAAAGCTAACTAGGATAGTAACTTGGAAGTTGAAATGGAACTAGGACCCCCCCCCCCCCCATAACCGATTGTGTGAGAGTGGGGGACACCCCATTATTTCTTCCATTTGTTTATTTGATATGCTATGTACAATTGGAGACATAAGACCTAGTGGTTAAGGAGATGTTGGAGGGTTTCTTTAAAACCCACTAGACTTCACTTCATCTTCATCATTCAACAAAAAAAAAAAAAAGAAAACTCTCTCATCTCTCCCTCTAACCTCACGGCACCAACACACACCCACACTTCCATCTTTTTCAATCCACTTCCTAGCAATCCAAGGTGTTTTGGTGGTGTAAGAAGGCCACTAACGAAGCTCGGTGCAAGCGGATCTTGAAGGACCTTCACCATTTGCTTTTATCCACTTCATTTACCCTCTTGAACTCCCCTAGCCTTGTGCTAGTAGTAAGTGCTTCAAATCTTCATCTTGATCTTGTTTATGGTGGTTAATAGGTGATTTAATGGTTAAAAATCAAGAACACACAAGATCATAACTTAAAGTCTTGAAAGTAAGATGAATATGTTGGATATAAAGAAACTAGTTGTGTAAATCTTGTGAAACTTGTCTAGTTATGATTACTTGATGTTGTTTGTTACTAAAAGTGGGATGGATCATCATCTAACCATACTAGATCATGTACAAGGACATGAACTAGTAGTGTGTTAGTGTAAAAATTATAAAAGATGGTGAACCCTTCCACTCATGAAACATGAACTTGTGTAAATATAATTTTTCTTGTAAAATAAGATTCTAAACTAGTAGATCTAAAGATCTACAAATGGTTTTTCTGAAGAACCAAGTGGAAAATACTAGATTGTTAAAAACCCGGATCTTGTATGAACTAAAATCATTTTTAGTAAATAAACAAGTATGTAAACACTTGTGTAACAAGAAATTTAACAAAGAAGTATTTTTGAAAATCTTGACTAGAAGTTGTAAAACTTCAAGTTCTTTAAAAATAAAGTTTTTGGGAAACTAATTTTATTTTTAAAGATGACAAGACTTACTAAATGAGCTAGTAGGTTACTACACACTTTTGTAAATTCTCAAGTTCATGAAATAGAGAAATTAGTATATATTGTTGTTGATTGTTGTTGAGAAATTGATTGTTGATAATTTTAAAAGAAAATAAACACATGTTTTGAAAACATGGGAAACCTCCATTTTTAGGGGAAACTCTGTCAAAATTTTTATAAATTTTGACACTTAGAAAAATATAAGTTTTTGAGAAACTTATTCCCTTAAAATGTATCTAAAAATATTACCAAGGTTTCCCTAATTTTTGGTGATAAGAAATGGTGATTTCTTCAAGATTAAAAATTATGTTAAGTATGTATATTTTTGAGAGAAAAATATATATTATTTGATCATCAACTTTTGTGCTAAGTGTATATAGTATGTGTTATACGTGCTAGTGTATTAAGACTTAAAAATACACTAAATACTCGTGAGAAGTATAAACACAAAATACACATACAACATACAAGATACATAATTCGGGTGCAAAGTGCAAAACATGAGATACTTATATTAATTTTTGAGAAAATAATATAAGTAAGATACTTAGTTAAAAATATAAAATATTTTTAACACAACAATACAAATACAAAAGAGAGTGACTGTACTTGTGCGACACAAGTCTAGTGACTAACGTTAAGAAAACGCGTATAGGTCACGACGTTAATTAAGCAAATCCGGTGAAGTTTACGACGCAAGGAACGCAAAGTTGTGAGTTCATGCTCCCCCTTTTCTTTTAACTGTTTTCAGTTTTATAACTTCGGGGGTGAAATACATGTTACAATTTTTACAATGTTCATAAATGGTATGATAACAAGAAACACACTTGGTGAGGATGAGAACCAAGTATGATGTGATATGAGAAATGATACGAGAGATCGTGTCACGAATAGGGTACATAAGCACCATTAATCAACAATATACCTAGACCGCAGAACAAAATGTTAGATCTAACGGGTGTCGGGAAGCCACACTCTCGGTGAGGGCGAGAATCGAGTAGTGCTTTTGTGTCTCAGAATATGCCAACTAGAAAAATGCCTAAGGTTTGGTGACTTCCTATGTCGTGTCACATGTTAATGGCTTTGCAACCCATTAACAATCCTGATACTTACAGGAACACTTTATTTACATAAAATTCATACCATACTAAAACTTGATTAATACTTGAAGTACGTGGGGTACTCAAGAAAACTTGATTAATACTTGAAGTACGTGGGGTACTCAAGAAAAACTTGAATTATACTTGAGTACGTGGGGTACTCAAGAAAACGGGAATTATACTTGAGTACGTGGGGTACTCAGGAAAAACGTGAATTATACATGAGTACGTGGTGTACACATGGATACTTGATTTATATATGAAAACTTGATTTATACATGACACGAACTATGTTTTCATACAAAGTATACAAACGTGAAATACAAAAACTGCATGAATTCACACCAACATTATGTTGACGTTTTTCCAAAACTCACATGTATTTCAGGTAACTAGGATGGATGTGCGCGTGGTCTTACTCATGCTCTTGGATGTCGCTTTGTTTATCGTTAAATAAAGTGTAACGTTTAAGACAATATGCTATCTCGTGTTGTAAACACTTGACTTATGTTTTCAAATTATGGTATTTGAAGTTATTTTTGAGCATGTAGACCTTTCGTATGCAATGAGAACCTTTCATGATCACACCTTGTTCTTCCGCCGCATAAAGGGGTGTGACAGGAAGCCCCCACTAATCTTCCCAAACATGTCTGGGAGACCGCGATATGAATTAATACGATACATGGTTTACAAAACGAACGTATGATTTACGAAACGAATGCTATAACTAAACAACCAACTGTGAACTCGCTCAACTTTGTTGTTGACTCATTGTTACATGCCTTGCAGGTCGTTAGGTACTTATGGAGTTTGCACAGGGAGGCGCGGTCGTTGTGGGACATGGCAGTGTGTGCCATGCTAAAAACAATACTTTATTTCGTACTTAATAATTACATTGGGTTTTACAATTATGCATCCGCTAAACACTTAACTACGTTTTTGATTTGAAACACCTTTCATATTGTGTGGTTGAATTTTACTTATTACTTGTTATGTTCAATATGATTGGTGGCTTGATCCTGGTCAGTCACGCCTCCAAGCGGTGATACTTCGCGTGTGGATTTTGGGGGTGTGACATAATATGGTTTAACAAAGCCTACATACTAAAACGAAACTTATCCTAAGTGCTTACGACCCGTTACGACCCGTCTAGGTAGCTTATGCTACTTTAACGCGTCGTTCGTGTAAAACGCGTTCGGACCGCTTAACTAGTCCTATGATAAGTAAAATATGCCTTAACATGTCTAATATTGTTGCCAAATCAGTTTAGATGTAAAAAATTATGTTACATATGCTTAGAATGAATTTTGGCGTAAAAAGGGTATTTTGGTAATTTACCTAAGGCATATAAACTACCTATCATACAACTACTTAAACGATGTGACCATAAGGTATAACCTCGGAAGGTTATTCCCTATACAACTATGGTCACCTAAAGTTTTTGGTCGGATCCTAATGATCGACCAAATGGGTCGGGTTCGAAAGTATAAGCGATTGATTAGATCGCTTACCCTTACGACCCTAGACAAGCACAAATCTAAAAGTGACGAGCTAAACATGCTAGAACATGTTTAGTTAAGTTAGAAAATAGGTTTGGTATTAAAACAAATGGTTTTGATACCCACAAGTAGTTTGGTTACAAAATACGCAAGAACACGCGTTTTGCCCGAAACTACGACTCGTCACTGAGCCTAGATAACGTGGTAATCAGGAGGTATAGTCACTAGGGACTATAACCATCGTGATTACGCTCACGTTATGAAGTTCAAACGAACTTCGCATTGACCATAAACTGGTCAATGCAGAAAGTCAAACGCAGTTTGACTTTAACGCTAAAAACGAATGAAAAGAACGAAAGAACACTTACAGAAGGTCCCCGCAAGATTGATTATACAAGTATTTCTCAGGTATGAAGTGTTTTCCACTTCAACTTAGAGAAAATCTCAGAAATCAAGTGGGTTGCAAGTGAACTATGGAGGGGTATTTATAGTTTTCGTAGAACCGTTAGGATCGTTTCTTGAAAACCGAGATTCAATCCGAGCCGTACACATCAAGCCCATAGTTTTTCAAAACCAGGGGAGCCTCCAAACCAGCCCATAGATGCATCAAAACCATGTACAAAGGTGGGTAGCAGCTGGAACAAGCTGGAAAACACATTCTACTGAACTGGGGAAGCCTTACGGACCGTATGGATAAGTGCTTACGGTCCGTAAGCCTTGTGCAGACCAGCAAAGTTTGATTTTTGGTTGTTTTGGTCCCTGTGCGCGTATGGTCGTGTTTTGGCACTTCTAACACCCTTCAAACCCATTTTTAAGCTCCCTAAGGATGTTAAAGTATGGGGAGCATGAAACATGCTCAAAAATATGTCAGATGTCGGTTCGTTTGGCCGTACGATTGCGTTGTTCGGTTAATTACGACGAAATGCGCACAAGCGCGAAAAATGATCCAAATTGCGCGACGAATGGATTTTTGACAAGCCAATCACTAAAACATAATATTTTAATGATTACATAAATTTTTGGATGTCCGGATGTATTCAGAATGTGAGTTATGCGCGAAAATGCAAACTTATGCACTTTTTGACGCTTTTAGTCCCAGAATGAGCATAAAGTTTATTTTAGCACACCGAACCCCTCAAAGCCTATTTCTAAGCTATATAAAGGATATTTAGGGTGTGTTTAACTTATGGTCATGTTCCGGAATGTTCGTTACAGTTCAATTTGGCATACTTTCACAGTTTGTCAATTTTAGTCCCTGTAAGCGAATAAACTTGATTTTGCCATACCAAAGCCTTCAAAACTTATTTCTAAGTTATGTAAAGGTTAATTAAGGTATGTTAAGAATATGTTGATGTTACGGAGTATTTTTCGCGTTAAACTGATTACGTTTACGCACCAGTTTGCGTATAACTCTCCAGAAAGCGATATAGAGTTTGAAATTGAATAAAAGTCAAAACATGAAAAATGTCAAACATAAACAAACAAACATTGGGATCAAATAACTTTATTTCATTGATAACTGGACTGTTTACAATGATTACAAGCACAGATGTCACAGTCTCCCCTGCTTGTGGAAATTTCGTCCCGAAATTTGTTTAGAGGAAACTCGTGAGAATAGATGTGGATACTTCGCCTTCATTTGATCTTCACGCTCCCAAGTAAACTCAGGTCCATGTTTAGATTCCCAGCGAACTTTAACCAAAGGAATGCGCTTGCGTTTAAGCCATTTGACTATACGGTCCATGATTTCCACAGGTTTCTCAACAAAATGCAGCGTTTTATCAACACGAATTTCGTCAAGTGGTATGTGGAGGTTCCCATCAGCTAAACACTTCTTGAGATTGGACACGTCGAAGGTTGGATGAACATTTAGAAGTTCAGGAGGTAACTCAAGTCTGTAGGCTACCTTACCGATTCTTTCAACGATCTTGAATGGTCCAACATATCTAGGTGCAAGTTTTCCTTTCTTTCCAAATCTGATCACACCTTTCCAAGGTGAGACCTTAAGTGATACACGATCACCGACTTGAAATTCCAAGGGCTTGCGTCGTTGGTCCGCGTAACTCTTTTGACGGCTTCGAGCTGTCTGTAGGTTATCACGAACTTTCTTAACCTTATCAGTTGTCTCTAGAACGAGGTCAGGTCCAGTAAGTTGAGCCTCACATATCTCATTCCAACAGACTGGTGAACGACATTTTCGACCATAGAGAGCCTCGAAAGGAGCCATGTTGATGCTGGAGTGATAACTGTTGTTGTAGGAGAATTCAATCAATGGAAGATGTGAATCCCAACTACCACCAAAATCGATCACACAAGCTCTAAGCATATCCTCCAAAGTCTGGATTGTTCTTTCAGTTTGGCCATCTGTTTGTGGATGATAAGCAGTGCTCAGATTAAGTTGGGTCCCCATAGCAGTTTGCATGGTTCTCCAAAAATGAGAAGAGAAACGAGCATCTCTATCAGAAATAATGTTCAAAGGAACACCATGTCGAGTTATGATTTCATCCACATAAATTTTTGCAAGCTTTTCAGCAGAAAAATCCTCACGGATTGGCAAGAAATGCGCTGACTTAGTAAGACGATCAACAACTACCCAAATGGCATCATGACCTTTCTTAGTGCGCGAAAGTTTAGTAATGAGATCCATAGCGATGTTTTCCCATTTCCAAACTGGGATCTCTGGTTGCTCCAGTAAACCAGAAGGATGTTGGTGTTCAGCCTTGACCTTAAGACAAGTAAGGCATTTTGAAACATACAAGGCAATGTCTTTCTTCATACCAGGCCACCAATACTGAGTATGAAGATCCTTATACATCTTATCTGAGCCAGGATGAATAGAATACCGAGACTTATGAGCTTCATCCATAAGCAAAGTGCGAAGATCATCTAGGCTTGGGACCCACAAACGGTCCATGAAATAATACGATCCATTGTCCTTCAGTTCAAGATCAGGCTTAATGTGATAGGGTAATTCCTTACCCATCAAGTCTTGTGAAACACAAGCATGTTGAGCCTGAGAGATGCGAGCTTGAATATCAGATCGAGCTTGGATATCAGATTAAACATGAACACAATGAAGTTTAGTATGTTCCTTACGACTCAATGCGTCAGCCACGACATTCGCCTTACCAGGATGGTAGCGAATTTCACAGTCATAGTCGTTTAGAAGCTCAACCCAACGTCGTTGCCTCATGTTGAGTTCTTTCTGATTAAAGATATGCTGAAGACTTTTGTGGTCAGTGAAAACCACACATTTTGTACCATACAAATAGTGTCTCCAGATCTTAAGAGCGAACACAACTGCACCCAACTCAAGATCATGAGTGGTGTAGTTTTTCTCATGCACCTTTAACTGCCTCGATGCATATGCTATGACTTTGTTCCTTTGCATCAGAACACAGCCAAGTCCCAAATTGGATGCATCGCAGTACACGACAAAATCATCATTGCTTTCGGGCAAAGATAGGATAGGCGCATCACAAAGCTTCTGCTTCAAGGTCTGAAATGCTTCTTCTTGTTTAGAACCTCATTCAAAGGGTTTATTCTTCTGAGTTAGAGCAGTTAGGGGAACTGCAATCTTCGAGAAATTTTTGATGAAGCGGCGGTAATAATCCGTGAGACCCAGAAAAGAACGAACTTCGGTAGGAGTAGCAGGCGTGTCCCAATCCTTAATCGCACTGATCTTGGAGGGATCTACATGAATACCTTGTTCGTTGACAATATGACCCAAAAATTGAACTTCTTTAAGCCAAAATTCACACTTGGAGAATTTGGCGAAAAGTTGCTCTTTCTTTAGGAGTTCCAGAGTAAGACGAAGATGTTGCTCATGATCATCTTGCGTCTTAGAGTATATCAAAATGCCGTCAATAAAAACGATGATGAACTTATCCAAATAAGGCTTGCAAACCCTATTCATCAAGTCCATGAAAACAGCAGGAGCATTAGTCAAACCGAATGGCATAACTGTGAACTCATAATGCCCATAACGAGTGCGGAACGCTGTCTTAGGAATATCTTCTTCATGCACACGAAGCTGATGATACCCAGAACGCAGATCGATCTTCGAAAAATAAGAAGCACCCTATAACTGATCAAAGAGATCATTAATGCGAGGTAGGGGATATCGATTCTTGATGGTAAGCTTGTTAAGCTCACGGTAATCGATGCACATTCTGAAAGATCCATCCTTCTTCTTGACAAAAAGAACGGGAGCACCCCAAGGTGAAACCTTTATCTGAAAGCTCCTGAAGCTGCTTAGATAACTCTTGCATCTCAGACGGTGCACGACGATATGGAGATCTGGCAATGGGGTTTGCACCAGGTACAAGATCAATACGGAACTCGACTTGGCGCGCTGGGGGTAATCCAGGTAACTCCTCAGGAAATAGCTCCGGATAATCCCAAACAACAGGGATATCTTGAATAGACTTACCTTTTCCTTTATCTGCTACAACGTGTGCCAAGAAGGCCACATAGTTCTTTCGCAGATACTTCCGAGCTTGAAAACAAGACATGAGCTTGAGACTACTAGCAGGTTTCTCACCACGAACCTGTAGGATCTCACCTGACGAAAGTGGCACACAAACGATCTTCTCAAAACAAACTACCTCTGCGCGATGCTTGGCTAACCAATCCATTCCCACAATAATGTCGAAGCTTCCAAGTTGCATAGGCGTGAGGTCAATGGGAAAAAGATGGTTGTTAAGGTTCAATTGGCAGTTGCGAAGAACAGAATCAAGAACAACGGGTTCACCACTAGCAACTTCTACTGTCAAAGGCTTACCTAGTTTCGTTCTAGACACGCGAAGCAATGGCTCAAAAGATAATGACACAAAACTCTTATCCGCACCAGAATAAAAAAGAACAGATGCGGGTTGATTATTAACAAAGAACGTACCGTTAACCACTTCATTGTCTGCTTGCGCCTCTTGTGCATTCATGTTGAAGACTCGACCTCGAGCCAGAGCCTGAGCTGGATTCGCATTCACCAATCTTGGACATTGATTACGGTAGTGGGTCAGATCCCCACAGTTATAACAAGAACCTGGTGGGTAGTGAGGTCGTGCAGCTTGACCTTGTTGCTGAGCAAGAGGCTGAGCAACTCGTTGAGCCAGGTTCTGAGCTGCCCTATTTTGATTGGCAGGAATGCGGCAGGTGTCAGCAAGATGACCAGATCTTCCGCAGTTGGTGCAATGACGACACTGGAGGTGTGGTTGATGATGACCGTTACACCTGTTGCACAAAGGTGCATTGCCAAGATAAGGTTTCTTGGCAAGTGGTTGCGCAGGCTGATTTGGTGCAGCTTGATTTGCCTGTGCAGTAACGACGTAGTTTTGGGAAGCCTTACGCTTCCTTGAACCCTTCGAGGAACCAGAATCCTTACCCTTCTTGTTTTTACCTTTCTTGCTATCCTCTTTGTCAGACGACTGCTTCTTACCCTTGTCACCCTTTCTATGCAACTTACCCTTCCGAACCTGCAACTCAGTCAATGTCGCTGATAGCTCGATTTCCTGACGAACTGTGGTAGGGTTACTACCAGTAACGATGTCTTGTATGGAGTCAGGTAGGCCATCGATATACCTCTCGATAGCCTTCTCGAGTGGGGTAACCATCGTTGGGCATAACAAACTCAACTCCTCATACCTATCAGTATATGCCCGGTGCTCACCACTATCCTGTTTCAGATCATCAAACTCCCTTTCTAGAGCTCGCAGCTCATGACGAGGACAAAAATCCCTCATCATAAGAGTCCTAAGTTCAGCCCATGTTTGTGCTAAAGCAACCTCAGCACCACGGTCTCTCATAACCCTGTTCCACCATGTGAGAGCCCTCTTCTGAAACACACTGGAAGAAAACTCAACTTTGCGATTATCAGGACACTGAACGTGACGGAAAGTATTCTCAATGCTCTCGAATCATTGAAGGAGCCCAGTTGCCCCTTCAGAACCACTGAACTTGAGTGGTTTAGCCAAGTTAAAACTCTTGAAGTTGCATGGAGCATTATTGTTGTTGTTGGCTTGGTTCCATTGAGCAATAAGATTTGGGAACGCAGCAGCCATTTGCTGCGCGATGATTTCTGCCAGTTCGGAATTTGGTAGCGGATTTTCGCGTCGAGAGGCATTCTAAAAGAGGAAACATGAAGGGAACGAGTGAGATGATTAGATGAAAAGAGCGAGATGAAATGAAATTAACAAAGGCAAAGATGGTGGTCATTCGTCCGTATCACAAAGCAAACAAACGACTCACAGTGACTAATCAAAGTAAATGGGTCAAAAATAATGCTTCGCGAAGACATGCTCGCCTATAAGTGAACACTCACCCCAAGAATTCCCAGGTAAGAGTGACTGGTCCGATTATGTGGATTTGTACGAACACTCTAGCCTTAGACAGAAAACCCAAGGTACAGGCATTCACTCTTCCAGTTTGCACGTGTTCACACTATTTAAAACCCAAAACTTTGACGAGATTTTCAAAATTTGGAAGGCACAAGGCCAAAAGAATCATTAAAAATGGATGGCAAAATTTCAAAATCATTCAAAAAAATTTAAGGGTTCAAAACCTTACAATAAATTATTTAAAAACAGATGATTGATTTTCAAAAAGCGTTTCGGAAAATTGGGTTCTTGTTTTGGTGATCACCTAAGGATAGGTGAAGTGCATGTTTTAAGATCTAAACACAAGATAACTTGCGTTGTGGTCCTAGAAAGGTTATAGTCTAGGTCAAAACATTACTAATAACCTAATTCCCTATAACCATTGGCTCTGATACCAACTCTTCTGTCACACCCCGACCACGTAAAACATCAAATCGTGGCGGAAACGTCGGGGAGTGTTGTAACAGAATTATTATTTCACAACCATGGCATTTAAAAGTTATGTTTTATTTATCAAACAAAGAGTTACACTGTCTTGAAATAACTGCAACAAAGAGTTCATCACATAATTAAACTAGTTCTATCTTTATTTTAAGTCTCTAAGGCACAGGTCCGCCCAAGTGTGTCACGAACATCCTAAGCATCAGCTCCTGAAAACACATGTGAAAATAGGTACGTCAGCATAAAAATACCTGTGAGATACATAGTTTTTGTGAAAATAGGATTCATGACTTAAGTTTAAGAAAATGTTTAATAAAATTCAGTCAGGAACCTTGTTAATTGTTTTGTTTTATAAATCATTTGAAAAATGATAGCAAAATAGATGATATGTATATATATAAAAGAATAGTGTATGGTTAAAAGAATAACCAAGTAAAAAGAGTTTGTATAAACCAAGTTATTTGTAAAACAATGTTTAAGTGAAAATGTGTTGTAAATGTAATATGTCTAAACTGAAGTGGTTTAAATAACGCTACGATATGTAATATCATACAAACACTTATATATAGGAAGTACCAGCGGCGTATCCACCATGCTTGTATCATATTACACACGCCTCGTTATGTAAGTCACTCAAACCAACCAACATTGTAGAATATCCATGTTTAGTCCAATAGTCAAATGTCATAGTATAATCCAAGTTGAATATAAGTCATGTAATGTGTAAACAAAAGTTATGTATGGTAAGTAAAATGAGACAACTTAAACCACAAGTAAAGATGTACAAAACAAAGTATTTTGAATAAATCAAAAGTTATGTTTTGTAAAATAAATGCATGTTTTACTGATACAAACATTTATGCGGTAAGTTAACGCATACATTCAAGCCTTGAGACAGACGGATAACCTTAGAGTAAAGATTATCAAAGTAAAATGTTTTCGGATTCAGTCATTCCTTACATCCAAACAAACCTAGGATGTCAGGAACGGGATTTGTCAAGTCCTATGGTATCATTACTTACTACCGAGCGGCGTAGCTAATGTTAATGAATGTAGTTTAGTCCCGTTGTACAAACCAAATGTCATACCAAAAACAAACATGTAATGAAAGTAATGTACTAAGTATGCTAAGTCAACATACAAAGCAGAAAAGTCATGTAAATCAATGTGCTAAATATGCTAAGTTAACATATAAAGCAGAAAAGTCATGTAAATCAATGTGCTAAATATGCTAAGTTAACATAGAAAGTCAAACGCAGTTTGACTTTAACGCTAAAAACGAATGAAAAGAACGAAAGAACACTTACAGAAGGTCCCCGCAAGATTGATTATACAAGTATTTCTCAGGTATGAAGTATTTTCCACTTCAACTTAGAGAAAATCTCAGAAATCAAGTGGGTTGCAAGTGAACTATGGAGGGGTATTTATAGTTTTTCGTAGAACCGTTAGGATCGTTTCTTGAAAACCGAGATTCAATCCGAGCCGTACACATCAAGCCCATAGTTTTTCAAAACCAGGGGAGCCTCCAAACCAGCCCATAGATGCATCAAAACCATGTGCAAAGGTGGGTAGCAGCTGGAACAAGCTGGAAAACACATTCTACTGAACTGGGGAAGCCTTACGGACCGTATGGATAAGTGCTTACGGTCCGTAAGCCTTGTGCAGACCAGCAAAGTTTGATTTTTGGTTGTTTTGGTCCCTGTGCGCGTATGGTCGTGTTTTGGCACTTCTAACACCCGTCAAACCCATTTTTAAGCTCCCTAAGGATGTTAAAGTATGGGGAGCATGAAACATGCTCAAAAATATGTCGGATGTCGGTTCGTTTGGTCGTACGATTGCGTTGTTCGGTTAATTATGACGAAATGCGCACAAGCGCGAAAAATGATCCAAATTTCGCGACGAATGGATTTTTGACAAGCCAATCACTAAAACATAATATTTTAATGATTACATAAATTTTTGGATGTCCGGATGTATTCAGAATGTGAGTTATGCGCGAAAATGAAAACTTATGCACTTTTTGACGCTTTTAGTCCCTGAATGAGCATAAAGTTTATTTTAGCACACCGAACCCCTCAAAGCCTATTTCTAAGCTATATAAAGGATATTTAGGGTGTGTTTAACTTATGGTCATGTTCCAGAATGTTCGTTACAATTCAATTTGGCATACTTTCGCAGTTTGTCAATTTTAGTCCCTGTAAGCGAATAAACTTGATTTTGCCATACCAAAGCCTTCAAAACTTATTTCTAAGTTATGTAAAGGTTATTTAAGGTATGTTAAGCATATGTTGATGTTCCGGAGTGTTTTTCACGTTAAACTGATTACGTTTACGCACCTGTTTGCGTATAACTCTCCAGAAAGCGATATAGAGTTTGAAATTGAATAAAAGTCAAAACATGAAAAATGTCAAACATAAACAAACAAACATTGGAATCAAATAACTTTATTTCATTGATAACTGAACTGTTTACAATGATTACAAGCACAGATGTCACAACGCACTTTGTTAAGTTATATATTATTTTACCCTAAAATAATATAACGGTAAAATAAACAAATATTCACACAAGAGTTTTAGTATACAATATATATTTTAGATATATATTTATCAAATTTTATTTACGAAAGTCAACCTCCGATACTTGGTGTTTTGTTACAAAAATTATGGCGAAGTTTATATTCGAAAAGCAAGTTATAAAATATACTCATAACGCTTGTTTTAGAAAAATATTTTCTAAGTGTTGGGATTTTAGAAAATTTCGCCAGAGTTTCCTTTGTAAATGGAGGTGTCCATGCTTACTAGCATATCATTTTCTTTTCAAAAATTCATTCAAACAATTCTCAATCATCAACATACAATCTCTATTTACCAAACTTGTCAAAAACAAGCATAAACTATAAACTTATGAACTTGAAAATTTATAAAAATATGTAGTAACTTACTAGCATACTTAGTAAGTCTTGTTACCTTTTAAAATGTGATTAGTTCTTTAAAAACTTTATTTCTAAAGACTTTAAGTGTTTACAACTTCCACCATATTTTCTAAAAATATTTCTCCATGAAAGTTTCTAGTTACACAAGTGTTTCTACACTTGTTTATCCACCAAAAATGTGATTAGTTTTTGTAAGGTCCAATATTTAATGAAACTTATATTTTTCACTTGGTTCTTTTGAGAAACCACTCATGGATCTTTAGATCTACGAGATTGTAACCTACTTTGATCTTTATTTTTACAAGAAAGCATTTATTTATTCAAGTTCATAGTTTATGTGTGGGTGATTCCATCAACCTTCACATTTCTAACTTTCTCATCTTGCTAGATCATGTTTTTAATCATGATCTAGCAAGATCATATGATGATCCATATCAACTACATGAGTAACAACAACCAACAAGCATCACATCTTATGAATATCATGATTTCTTCATCTTTTAACCATACTTTATTACTAAGTTAGTTTATGTTCAAGACTTCTTCATAAGATTCATTAAAGTTCTTATAATTTTGATCACTACACATCATTAACCACTTAAACAACATGTAAAATACAAGGATCTAAGTTCTTACCACTAGCTCAAGGCTAGGGGAGTTCAAGTGAAGAAATGTGGTGGTTAATAGCAAACGAAGAAGGTCTTTGATGTTCCGTGAGCTCCACACCTCGTGATTCACCTTGATACACCTTAATATCACTAGAGAACGGATGGAATGGAAGTGAAAAACGATGGTGGTGGTGGCCTTGATCTCGGCCGAGACTAGAGGAAGAGGGAGAGAGAGTTGTTTGAGTGAAATGTGTGTTGTAAAGTGAAGAGTCTTGGTCTTGTGGTTTCATATATAATCCTCCATCATCTAATATCCATTAGACTAAATGCCCCCCTAAGTACATGGCAATCTCATTAAACAATTAGAAGAAAATCATGGGGGATTTCCCATGTTTCATAACCGGGGGGGGGGGGGTGGTTTAGTTGGGATGCAACTAGATAGTTAGTGATCTTGGTTGGAATTCAAGAGTTTAGTTGGTGTTTATGTGTGTGGTGTAATATATAGTGTGTTAGGGTGTTCGGGGACCCTAACTAGCTTAGAAAAATAGAAACAATGCTTCTAGCATTATTTTGGTGTTCCAGGTAATGTCCGGTTGTTCGGTTTGATACTGTTCCGTTAAAGTGCTTAATTAATCCGTAAAGTG
This sequence comes from Helianthus tuberosus, assembly GCA_030545235.1. NCBI lineage: Eukaryota > Viridiplantae > Streptophyta > Magnoliopsida > Asterales > Asteraceae > Helianthus > Helianthus tuberosus. The sequence goes on along the minus strand of CM060429.1, from coordinate 54,397,130 downwards.
TCCTATATATATATTTTTGTAACAATTTTAATTCTCAACACTCAGGAAAGCATACCGGACTATTTAGTAACTTTTCTATACACTACTAGTATGTTAACAAACACATGTAAGTATAACACAGTAATCAGAAAGCAGTTAAGTGATTCAGCACAGTCATCAAGCACTTTAATTATCATTAATAAATTGTACGGATACATGGAATTATGAGGGTTGTCACATTCTCCCCCTGTTAAGAAAATTTCGTCCCGAAATTTAGCTCGTGGTTACTGAGGAAGCTAGTTAAGTTGCGTTGGTTTCCTGATTTTCCTGGGGTGTCACATCATCCCCCCGTTGATTTGGAATTTCGTCCCGAAATTCTGCAGTAGCTTCAGCCTCAGTAGTGGTTGCGTTTTTCTTAAACAGCTGGGGGTACTTGAGTTTCATTTGATCTTCTCATTCCCAGGTATACTATGGGCCACGACGGGAATCCCAACGGACTCGAACAAGAGGTATTCTGGTACGCTTGACTAAACTTTAGGGTCATTCAGGGACTAAAAGCGTCAAAAAGTGCACAAGTTTGCACTTTTGCGCATAACTCACGTTCTGAATACATCCGGACATCCAAAAATTTATGTAAGCATGACTATATTATGCTTTAGTGTTTGGCTTGCCAAAAATCCATTCGTTGCGTCATTTGGATCGTTTTTCGCGCTTATGCGCATTCCGTCGTAATTAAGCGAACATCGCGTTCGTACGACCAAACGAACCAACACCCGGCATATTTTTGAGCATGTTTCATGTCCACAATGTTTACGCATCATTTTAGGGCCTTAAAGTTGGCTTTACGGGCCTTAGAAGTGTCGGAAATGGCTTAAATACACAACAGGGACCAAAACTGTCGTTTTTTAAACTTATTTTCTGATCAGAACCCCCATGCGGCCCGTATTAGTTTTGGTGTATCCTGAAGCAGGCCACCTCAGCCTCTGCAGACCAGATTCAATGTTTAACAGCCTGTTTGCAGCTGTTTTGCACCCCCAATCCCAATTCCAAGTGTCAATTTCCTATGGTGAGTGGCAAATGAGCTACCATAAGGTTCCGACAAGTGTACGGCTTTGATCGTGCCCCCTTTTCCAAGAAACGATCTTAACGGTTCTCCGAATACTATAAATACCCAACCCACTTCACTTCTAAACTTACAAGAATCTTGATTTGAGAAACTCTAAGTTGAAACCATTGTTTCATACCTGAGATTCTTGGATCGAGATTAGCATTCGGGGACCCTTCGTAAGTATTCCTTCGTTCTTTTATTGCTTTTCGAGTCTGAAAGTCAAACTTTGTTTGACTTTCTGCATTGACCAGTTTATGGTCAATGCGAAGTTCGTTTGAACTTCGCAACGTGAGTGTAATCACGTTGGTTATAGTCCCTTGGGACTATGCCTACTGATTACCACGTTGTCTAGGGTCGTAGGGTAAGCGATCTGATAAATCGCTTATACCTTCGAACCCGACCCATTTGGTCGATCATTAGGATCCGACCAAATACATTAGGTGACCATAGTAGGTAGGGAATAACCTTCCAAGGTTATACCCTATGGTCGCTTCGTTTGAATAGTTGTATGATAGGTAGTTTATATGCCTTAGGTAAATTACCAGAATACCCTTTTCATGTATAATTGGTAATTAAGCATATGTAACCTAAACTATTATCACATAACTGATTATGTAACATGTTTAGGCATATAACACTTGTCATAGGACTAGTTAGACGGTCCGAACGCGTTTCACGCGCACGACGCGTTAAAGTAGCATAAGCTACCTTAATGAGTCGCGATGGGTCGAAAGCACTTAGGTTAGTCTCAATGTAGTATGCAGGCCTTGTTAAACCATATCATATGAGTTCCAATACTCATTTGGTTTACCAAGCCTCATCCTATCCGATCTCCCGATTTAAGTCCGGTTTATTTATATAGTTTTAGATTGCCGACTGATTCCATGCTCCCTCAAGCTTTGTTTGGTTGTTGTTCAAGACCTCTAAGCATTCTCAGGCGAGTACATTATTCCCCTCTTTTACTGTTTTCAACTGTTTTGGGGTGACTCATATGTGCTAAATGTCTTAACAATGATTTCAAGAACGATAACAATGGTTTCAAGAACGATAACAATGGTTTCAAGAACGATTACAATGGTTTCAAAAACAATTACAATGGTTTCAAGAACGATTTCAATAAAGTGAACGAACTTGTTGGTTGTAGTTACATAACCAATGACATTCATTAGCAATGATCAAGCCGACCAGTATTAGGTTATGGTACCATAGGATCTGACAAATCCCGTTGTTCTCTATACCCATGGTTATGTGTGGGTATTTTGGGTAACGACTGAATCTGTAATTATTAATTTACCCTTTGGTAAGGGTTTGTTAAGAACGAGAACGAGTTGGAACGATGAACGAGTCAAGAAGGTTTGAATGTTATTAGAAAATCGACCATAAAGTAGTTTCACAATTTGAAACAAGAACGATTTGAACGATTAAAACAACAAGAACAATTTGAACGATTTCACAAAATGTTTTAACGATTGGATAAACATTTGGACATGATTTACATTTGATCATGCATTTCCACGAAACATAGTATTGATTTAAATCAAGTTTTAGTTCAGTACTTTGTTTTGTGCGTTTCACCTATGGTTTAGTTGATGCATTTCACTAGCCATACATATCATTTTGGTTACACATTACATGGTTTACATTTGACACAAACACTTTTGACATTGGTTATACATAACATGATTTACATCTTGACATGAACATTTTGACATATTATTCCAATACATTTGGCAGTTGGTTTACACATAGACATCTTACATTGTTGGTTTGGTTTGAGTAAGTGATTAAGTAACGAAGCGTGTGTAATATGATACAAGCATGGTGGATACGCCGCTGGTACTTCCTATATATAAGTGTTTGTATGGTATTACATGTCGTAGCGTTATTTGAATCATTTCAATTTGAGACATATAACATTACATACAAATAACATACTTTTCACAAAACATTGTTTTACAAACAACTTATCTTATACAAACTCATTTTACATGGTTATTCATTTAATCATGCATTATTCTCTTATTTATACATATCATCTGAACTTATTATTTTTCAAGTGAGTTACAAAGACAAAGCAAATTACAAGGTTCATGACTAAACATTTTCTTAAACAGAAGTCATGAATCTTATTTTCACAAAACCTATGTACTCGCCAGCATTTCTTTGCTGACCTCGTTTTCACATGTGTTTCAGGTATTGTTGAAAGATATCGATTGATAGGATGCATGCTCACATAGGACTGGACAAGGCCTTAGTGACTCAATAACAATGATAGACTATGTTTAAATTGTGTATTTAGATTTCCAGACGATGTAATTTTTCAATGTTTAATAAAACGAAACACTTTTTGGTATCCATGGTTATGAAACATTAATTCTGTTGCAACACGCCCCGATGTTTCCGCCGCGATTTGTTGTTTTACGCGGTCGGGGTGTGACAGAAAAGATGGTATCAGAGCCAATGGTTATAGGGAATTAGGTTATTAGTAATGCTTTGACATAGTCTATAACCTTCTTAGGACCCTAACGCGAGTTTACTTGCGTTTAGTCATAAAACAATACCGTCACCTATCCTTAGGCGACGACCACAACAAGAACATAAAATTCAAAACCACTTTGAAAACTAATCATCTGTTCTAGGATGATTGATTACTAGGTTTTGAACCCTCTATTGTAAGGTTTTGAACCCTCTGTTATATGGTTTTGAACCCCTTTGAATTTTCAAAATCTCGTCAAGGTTTTGGGTTTTAAATAATGTGAACACGTGCAAACTGGAAGGGTGAATGCCTGTATTCTGGGTTTTCTGTCTAGGCAAGCACTTCGTATATATCTCATCAGACGCGAGACCAGTTGTGCTTACCTGGGAATTCTTGGGATGAGTGTTCACTTATAGGCGAGCATGTCTTCGCGATACATTATTTTCGATCCATTTACTTTGGTTAGTCACTGTGTGTCGGTTGTTGCTTTGTAGTAACAAACAAATGACCACTATCCTTGCTTTCATCAGATTTGTTTCATCTCATTCTTTTCGTCTAATTCTCTCACTCGTTTCCTTTCATGTTTCCTCTTTTAGAATGCCTCCTCGACGCGAAAGCCAGATAGCGACTGCCGAATTGGCAGAAATCATTGCGCAGCAAATGGCTGCTCAATTCCCAAACCTCTTTGCTCAATGGAACCAAGCCAATAACAACAACAATGTTCTATGCAAATACAAGGATTTTAACCAGGCTAAACCACTCAAGTTTAGTGGTTCTGAAGGAGCGACTGGGCTTCTTCAATGGTTCGAAAGCATTGAGAATACTTTCCGCCACGTGCAGTGTCCTGACAATCGCAAGATCGAGTTTTCTTCGAGTGTGTTTCAGAAGAGGGCTCTCACATGGTGGACCGGGGTTATGAGGGATCGTGGTGCAGAAGTTGCTCTAGCACAGACATGGGCTGAACTTAGGGCCCTTATGATGAGGGAATTCTGTCCTCGTCATGAGCAGCGAGCTTTGGAGAAGGAATTTGATGGGTTGAAGCAAGATAGTGGTGAGCACAGGGCGTATACTGATAGGTTTGAGGAGTTGAGTCTGATTTGCCCGAAAATGGTTACCCCACTTGACAAGGCTATCGAAAGGTACATCGACGGCCTACCTGACTCGGTACAAGACATCCTTACTGGTAGTAGCCCTACCACACTCCGTCAGGCGATCGAGTTAGCTGCGACATTGACTGAGTCGCAGATTCGGAAGAATAAGTTACACAGAAAGGGTGACAATGGTAAGAAGCAGGGGTCTGACAAGGAGGATAGCAAGAAAGGTCAAAACAAGAAGGGTAAGGAAGGTGAGACGTCAAAGAAATCAAGAAAGCGAAAGGGTGGTCAGAACTTTGCTGTTACAGCACAGATTGCTCAGAACCCGCGGAACCCACCAGCTCAGCCACCTGCAAAGAAAGCATATGCCGGTACCGCACCTCATTGTGCACGCTGCAATGGTCATCACGCGGTACAACAAGCTTGCTGGCAATGCACGACGTGTGGGAAACTTGGGCATTTGGCCAATGTTTGTCGTTTGGGACAAAATCAGGCTGCTCAGGTTCAAGCTCCGGTTCAAGGGAATGCTGCGAGATTCCCACTGGGGTCATGTTTCAACTGCGGAGAGATTGGTCACTTCTGCCACAACTGCCCAAGACTGGTGAATGCAAATGCTAACGCAAACCCAAATGCGAACGTCAATGTCAATGTGAGTCCAGCACGTGGTCGAGTGTTTAACATCAATGAGGCACTCAATGATGAAGGAGTGAACAATTAGCATTTTGTATTTCCTCTGGTTGTTATCTTGTAACATTTAAAGACAATGCGGTTGTTATATAAATAAAAATTTGTGGTTTTATTTTTTTTAACTAATGCAATTGTATGAATGTTTGATCCAACCTTATGATGTCAACACAAAGACAAAACTACTAGTGTGGTTCTGTCATTTTTATGATCACTTGTGATCTCCCTAAGAACCTCAAACACTTGTTTCTTTTAAATCTAAAGTATCTTATCGTCTTGCACCGTTCGAGATGCAAGAATTATCAAAACAGCTTCAAGAGTTGTCTGATAAAGGATTCATCCATCCGAACTTTTCACCTTGGAGAAACTCCTGTCCTCTTTGTGAAAAGAAAAATGGATCTTTTCGAATGTATATCGATTAACATAAGCCTAGTAAGCTTACCATCAAGAATCGATATCCCCTACCTTAAATCAACGATTTCTCCGATCAACTGCATAGCGTTTCATGCTTTTCCAAGATCGATTTGCGTTTTGGATATCATCAACTTTGTATTCTCGAAGAAGATATTCCCAAAACGGTTTTCTGCATGAAGTATGGCCATTACGAGTTTACAGTCATGCCTTTTGGGTTGACAAATGCTCCAGCCATCTTCAAACACTTAATAAATAGAGTCTGCAAGCCTTATTTGGATCAGTTCGTCATTGTTGTTAATGACACCTTGATCCATTCATATCCCGAGCCGATCACGATCAACACCTTCGTTGACATTGGAACCCCTAAAGAAGGAACAAACTTTTCGCTAAATCCTCCAAGAGGAAATGTTGGCTTAAAGAAGTTCAGTTTTTGGGTCATGTAGTCAACAAGCAGGGTATTCTTGTGGATCCATCCAAATTGCTGCAATTAAGGATTTGATTCCTAGTATGCTTTAAATACCCGTGTCCAAAGATAACAAATTTAAAGGTCAATTTAAACAATAATGCGAGTGTGCGATTATGCGATTATGTGATATGTGTTTATGTGTTCTCCTCTATGTTTTTGTGTGATACGATTTTCAAATCCTCATAGAATCTTTCATATCTTCATATGAGGGATTCATAGTAGGATATTCAAAAGTTACTACCTTAAATCCTTATAGGCTTCTACGTGGTAGTTAAGACCCTTTGGTTATATAGTACCATTCCATGATTCGATGAGAGACCCTTGAGTGGTCTAGTTAAAGATTGATTCAAGATCTGGTTAAGAATGGCATGTGATGATACAGCTGAAAGGACCCTATGGTGGTCCAGTCACACTCATCACAGGATTGCTCATTTGGTTTTACCCTACACGTTATAAAATAGACTGTGTGAACTGTGCAAGGAATTGTCTAATTATGGACGCGTACATAATTATGAAATTTAGTGCACAGAAACCCAGTAGGATTTATTATGTGTAAGAACCGATAGTGACAACAACAACAACAAAATGAGAACGATGTAATGGAGGTACGGTGGACGCACCAATGACGCTTCATATACTTGTATATAAGTGTCCCTCTTGCATTGAAAGCATAATGTTATTTAAAGTTACTAGAAGTTCAAAACCCTAACCAGTGTTGTTTTGTCTTTTCAACTTCATGTTTTCAAGCTCTCACAAGTTTCCTCTGATTAAATTTCGGGACGAAATTTCCTAAAGTAGGGGAGACTGTGACACCTGTGTCACTGCGACCATCAAACAAATGCCAAACCAATGAAATTTTGTGTTTCACACTTGGGATTTGTAAAAATATGTGTATCATTTGCACATATCAAATTTTGTTCGATTTCAAGCTTTAAATCACTTTCTGGAAGGTTATACGCGATCTGATGCGTAAATATGACCAGTTTAATGCAACGAACACTCCAGAATAGTTACATAGGCTTAACATGCCTTAAAATACCTCTACGTAACTTAGAAATAAGTTTTGAAGGCTTTGGTATGCCGAAATCAAGTTAAATCGCTTACAGGGACTAAACTTGACAAACTGCGAAAGTATGCCAATTTGAACTGTAACAGACATTCCGGAACATGGCCATAAGTTAAACATACCATAAATATCCTTTACATAGCTTAGAAATAGGCTTTGAGGGATTCGGTGTGCTAAAATAAACTTTAGGGTCATTCAGGGACTAAAAGCGTCAAAAAGTGCACAAATTTGCACTTTTGCGCATAACTCACGTTCTGAATACATCCGGATATCCAAAAATTTATGTAAGCATGAATATATTATGCTTTAGTGTTTGGCTTGCCAAAAATCCATTCGTTGCGTCATTTGGATCGTTTTTCGCGCTTATGCGCATTCCGTCGTAATTAAGCGAACATCGCGTTCGTACGACCAAACGAACCAACACCCGGCATATTTTTGAGCATGTTTCATGTCCACAATGTTTAGGCATCATTTTAGGGCCTTAAAGTTGGCTTTACGGGCCTTAGAAGTGTCGGAAATGGCTTAAATACACAACAGGATCCAAAACTGTCATTTTTGAAACTTATTTTCTGATCAGAACCCCCATGCGGCCCGCATTAGTTTTGGTGCATCCTGAAGCGGGCCACCTCAGCCTCTGCAGACCAGATTCAATGTTTAACAGCCTGTTTGCAGCTGTTTTGCACCCCCAATCCCAATTCCAAGTGTCAATTTCCTATGGTGAGTGGCAAATAAGCTACCATAAGGTTCCGACAAGTGTACGGCTTTGATCGTGCCCCCTTTTCCAAGAAACGATCTTAACGGTTCTCCGAATACTATAAATACCCAACCCACTTCACTTCTAAACTTACAAGAATCTTGATTTGAGAAACTCTAAGTTGAAACCATTGTTTCATACCTGAGATTCTTGGATCGAGATTAGCATTCGGGGACCCTTCGTAAGTATTCCTTCGTTCTTTTATTGCTTTTCGAGTCTTTTCGAGTCTGAAAGTTAAACTTTGTTTGACTTTCTGCATTGACCAGTTTATGGTCAATGCGAAGTTCGTTTGAACTTCGCAACGTGAATGTAATCATGTTGGTTATAGTCCCTTGGGACTATGCCTACTGATTACCACGTTGTCTAGGGTCGTAGGGTAAGCGATCTGATAAATCGCTTATACCTTCGAACCCGAACCATTTGGTCGATCATTAGGATCTGACCAAATACATTAGGTGATCATAGTAGGTAGGGAATAACCTTCCAAGGTTATACCCTATGGTCGCTTCGTTTGAATAGTTGTATGATAGGTAGTTTATATGCCTTAGGTAAATTACCAGAATACCCTTTTCATGTATAATTGGTAATTAAGCATATGTAACCTAAACTGATTATGTAACATGTTTAGGCATATAACACTTGTCATAGGACTAGTTAGACGGTCCGAACGCGTTTCACGCGCACGACGCGTTAAAGTAGCATAAGCTACCTTAATGGGTCGCGATGGGTCGAAAGCACTTAGGTTAGTCTCAATGTAGTATGCAGGCCTTGTTAAACCATATCATATGAGTTCCAATACTCATTTGGTTTACCAAGCCTCATCCTATCCGATCTCCCGATTTAAGTCCGGTTTATTTATATAGTTTTAGATTGCCGACTGATTCCGTGCTCCCTCAAGCTTTGTTTGGTTGTTGTTCAAGACCTCTAAGCATTCTCAGGCGAGTACATTATTCCCCTCTTTTACTGTTTTCAACTGTTTTGGGGTGACTCATATGTGCTAAATGTCTTAACAATGATTTCAAGAACGATAACAATGGTTTCAAGAACGATAACAATGGTTTCAAGAACGATTACAATGGTTTCAAAAACAATTACAATGGTTTCAAGAACGATTTCAATAAAGTGAACGAACTTGTTGGTTGTAGTTACATAACCAATGACATTCATTAGCAATGATCAAGCCGACCAGTATTAGGTTATGGTACCATAGGATCTGACAAATCCCGTTGTTCTCTATACCCATGGTTATGTGTGGGTATTTTGGGTAACGACTGAATCTGTAATTATTAATTTACCCTTTGGTAAGGGTTTGTTAAGAACGAGAACGAGTTGGAACGATGAACGAGTCAAGAAGGTTTGAATGTTATTAGAAAATCGACCATAAAGTAGTTTCACAATTTAAAACAAGAATGATTTGAACGATTAAAACAACAAGAACAATTTGAACGATTTCACAAAATTTTTTAACGATTGGATAAACATTTGGACATGATTTACATTTGATCATGCATTTCCACGAAACATAGTATTGATTTAAATCAAGTTTTACTTCAATACTTTGTTTTGTGCGTTTCACCTATGGTTTAGTTGATGCATTTCACTAGCCATACATATCATTTTGGTTACACATTACATGGTTTACATTTGACACAAACACTTTTGACATTGGTTATACATAACATGATTTACATCTTGACATGAACATTTTGACATATTATTCCAATACATTTGGCAGTTGGTTTACACATAGACATCTTACATTGTTGGTTTGGTTTGAGTAAGTGATTAAGTAACGAAGCGTGTGTAATATGATACAAGCATGGTGGATACGCCGCTGGTACTTCCTATATATAAGTGTTTGTATGGTATTACATGTCGTAGCGTTATTTGAATCATTTCAATTTGAGACATATAACATTACATACAAATAACATACTTTTCACAAAACATTGTTTTACAAACAACTTATCTTATACAAACTCATTTTACATGGTTATTCATTTAATCATGCATTATTCTCTTATTTATACATATCATCTGAACTTATTATTTTTCAAGTGAGTTACAAAGACAAAGCAAATTACAAGGTTCATGACTAAACATTTTCTTAAACAGAAGTCATGAATCTTATTTTCACAAAACCTATGTACTCGCCAGCATTTCTTTGCTGACCTCGTTTTCACATGTGTTTCAGGTATTGTTGAAAGATATCGATTGATAGGATGCATGCTCACATAGGACTGGACAAGGCCTTAGTGACTCAATAACAATGATAGACTATGTTTAAATTGTGTATTTAGATTTCCAGACGATGTAATTTTTCAATGTTTAATAAAACGAAACACTTTTTGGTATCCATGGTTATGAAACATTAATTCTGTTGCAACACGCCCCGATGTTTCCGCCGCGATTTGTTGTTTTACGCGGTCGGGGTGTGACATTTGACACGTGGAATACGTTGTGAACTCCGCTGAGTTCTGTCGGTAGATTCAGCCTGTAGGCCACCTTGCCAATCTTCTCAATGATTTCAAAGGGTCCAACGTATCGCGGGTTGAGTTTGCCTCGTTTGCCAAAACGAACTACACCTTTCCAAGGTGAGACTTTGAGTAGCACTCGATCCCCAACCTGGAACTCGAGTGGCTTTCTTCGCTTATCAGCATAGCTTTTCTGACGGTCACGAGCTGCCGCCATTCGTTGTCGTATCTGAGCAATCTTCTCGGTTGTATCTACTACAAGTTCTGGGCCAGTGATTTGACTGTCGCCAACCTCTGCCCAACAAAGAGGTGATCGGCATTTCCGTCCATACAACGCCTCGAACGGAGCGGCCTGGATGCTGGTGTGGTAGCTGTTGTTATACGAAAACTCCACTAGCGGGAGGTGCTTTTCCCAGCCATTACCAAAATCGATTACACATGCCCTAAGCATGTCTTCAAGGGTCTGGATGGTGCGTTCAGATTGCCCATCCGTCTGTGGGTGATAAGCGGTGCTCATATCTAAACGTGAGCCAAAAGACTTGTGCATGGCTTGCCACAGTTCCGAAGTAAAACGCGCGTCACGATCAGAAATGATGGAGGTTGGCACTCCGTGCCTTGATACCACTTCCTTTAGGTAAATGTCTGCTAGAGTAGAAAACTTATCCGTTTCCTTGATAGCCAGAAAATGTGCAGACTTGGTCAATCGATCCACGATCACCTAAATGGTATCGTTTCCGCGTTGAGATCTGGGCAGGCCAGTAACGAAATCCATGGAAATTTGCTCCCCTTTCCATTTAGGTATCTCTGGTTATTGAAGTGGGCCTGATGGTTTCTGGTATTCGACCTTGACCCTAGCACAAGTCAAGCATTTACTGATGTAGGTTGCTATGCTGGCTTTCATACCAGGCCACCAGTATGTAGTCTTTAGGTCGTGGTACATCTTATCCGAACCAGGATGTACTGAATAACGAGACTTATGTGCTTCATCCATCACAAGCTCGCGTAAGCCTCCATAAAATGGAACCCAAATGCGTCCGTTAACATAGTAGGCGCCGTTTTCCTTTTGTTCTAGCCGTTGTCTCGATCCTCGTAGGGACTCAACCCTGATGTTCTCTGCTTTCAATGCTTCAACCTGAGCATCGCGAATCTGAGCGGGAAGGTTAGATTGGATGGTAAGCTGTAACGCACGTACACGCTTAGGTATAGTATCCTTTCGGTTGAGGGCGTCGGCCACAACATTGGCCTTGCCCGGATGGTACTTGATAGCGCATTCATAATCGTTCAAGAGCTCAACCCATCGGCGTTGTCACATGTTTAATTCTTTTTGCTTGAAGATATGCTCGAGACTCCTGTGATCGGTGTAAATGGTGCACTTGGTACCGTACAGGTAATGTCCCCATATCTTAAGAGCGAAAACAACTGCTCCCAATTCCAAGTCGTGCGTAGTGTAGTTCCTTTCGTGAACCTTAAGTTGGCGCGATGCGTAGACAATGACCTTGTCACGTTGCATCAACACGCAACCAAGTCCCTGGATGGAAGCGTCACAATAAACCACAAAATCATCTGTGCCTTCAGGCAATGAGAGGATAGGCGCGCTACAAAGTCTGTCTTTTAAGTGCTGAAATGCGGACTCCTGTGCATCACCCCAATGATATGTGACACCCTTCTGAGTCAGTGAAGTGAGAGGTTTCGCAATCTTTGAGAAGTCCTTGATGAATCTTCTGTAGTAGCCTGCCAAACCCAAAAATTGGCGGATTTCTGTTGGTGTACGGGGTGCAGGCCAGTTCTTGATCGAGTCAACCTTGGATGGATCTACATGAATCACATCCTTGTTTACCACATGGCCTAGAAAGTGGACTTCGCGAAGCCAGAAGTCACATTTCAAAAACTTGGCATACAACTGCTCTTTTCAAAGAAGTTCCAGAATAAGCCTCAGATGTTGCTCGTGTTCCTCCTGACTCTTAGAATAGATCAGGATGTCGTCGATGAACACTATGACAAACTTATCCAGGTAAGGCTTGCACACTCGGTTCATGAGATCCATGAAGACCGCAGGTGCATTCGTTAATCCGAAAGGCATAACTAGAAACTCGTAATGGCCGTAACGAGTTCTGAATGCTGTTTTGGAGACGTCCTCCTCTCGGACTCTCAACTGATGGTATCCCGATCTCAAATCAATCTTAGAGTAATAGCTCGACCCTTGCAACTGGTCGAACAAGTCGTCAATGCGTGGTAGAGGATAACGATTCTTCACGGTCACCTTGTTGAGTTCACGGTTGTCAATACACATTCTGAAGGTACCGTCTTTCTTCTTCACGAATAACACTGGAGCTCCCCATGGCAAAGAGCTAGGACGTATGAAACCCTTTTCCAGGAGTTCTTGTAGTTGCGTAGACAGTTCTTCGAGTTCTGATGGACCTAGGCGATAAGGTGCTCGAGCTATGGGCACTGCTCCAGAAGCTAGCTCGATTTGAAATTCAACTTGACGATGAGGCGGAAGACCAGGTAATTCCTCAGGAAATACCTCAGGAAAGTCGCGCACAATAGGAATGTCTTCAATTCTCTTCTCTTCCATTGATGTGTCAGTAACGAGTGCTAGAATGGCAGTGTGGCCCTTTCGCAAACACTTCTGGGCCTTAAGGAAAGAGATAATGCCTACGATAGCACCACTCTTGTCGCCATGAATCACGAGGGGTTCTTCACCAGAACGAGGAATGCGGACGATTTTCTCCTTGCAAATAATCTCCGCTTGATGATGAGATAGCCAATCCATCCCAATAACGACGTCGAAACTACCAAGTGTGATAGGAATAAGATCGATAGAGAAAGTCTGACCAGCTAAGACGAGGTTACAACCTTTAACTACGTATGTAGCCTCTAAACTTTTACCATTTGCTAACTCTACGATGTGCTTGGTGTTCAAAAGTGTTGGAGTGCGCTTAAGCATTTGGCTAGCTTTTAAGGACACGTAGCTAGTATCGGCACCCGAATCAAATAAAACAGTAACAAAGAAATCATCCAGAAGAAACTTACCCATCACAACGTTGGGATCGTTCCTTGCATCACCCTGACCAATCACGAACACACGACCCCTTGCCCCATTACCATTGTTGTTTCCCCCATTGCCGTTTCCATTCCCCTGATTGTTGTTGTTCTGGTTCTGATTTAGCTGGGGGCAGTCTTTCTTGAAATGGCCCTCAATACCACATTGAAAGCACCCTTTGTTGTTACCTTGTTGTTGTTGTTGCTGGCGTTGATTTGGTGGGGCTTGCTGTTGCTGCCGGTTCTGATTCGCCAGACGCTGACTCCTGCAATCTCTTGCAATGTGACCAGGCTTGTTGCATCGATGACAGTTGCCTTTTCCACATGGCCCGCTGTGGTGCAAGTTACAGCGATTACATTTGGGGTGATTCCCCTTGTACCCACCCTGACCGTGATTCCCAGAAGACTGCTGACTGGGGCTCCTGTACTCATCTGTCTTTCGCTGCTGGGACTGAGCTGAAGTAGAAACCTTGCCCAAATTTCCATCCCACTTACGCTTATTATCATTGGGAGCATCAGAAGTGGTAGCGCTGATACGCTTGGGCAGCTTGTTCTGCTCAACTGCCTGATCGGTGAGACGGTGAGCCAACTTGATGATTTGTTGAATGGTGCCAAGATTAGCTGAGGTTACGTGACTCTAAATCTCTGGTACAAGACCCTTGAGGTACAGCTCAATACGTTTGATGGGAGGGTCCACCATTGTAGGACACAAGATGGCCAGCTCGTTTGACCTCTTCGTGTATGCCTCGATCTCAGACCCTGTCATCTTCAAATTGAAGAATTCCACTTCCAGCTTGTGGATGTCGTCATGACTGCAGTACTCTTCCTTGATCAATTCCTTGAAGTCATTCCATGGGGTGGCATTAGCAACCGCTAACCCAAGCAGTTGAACCTATGCTTTCCACCAGGTTAACGCAGCACCTTCCAGCGTTCCAGTAGCAAATTTCACCCGACGATCTTCAGGGCATTCACACATCTTGAAAACAGACTCAGCTTCTCGAACCAGTGAAGGAGGCCTACAGCCCCTTCTGTGCCGCTGAAAGTACTAGGTCGGCAATCCATGAAGGTTTTGAACGTGCATACAGGAGGCTGAGCATGTTGACCTCCTGCAGGGACAGCTGCGAGTGCCTCAGCAACTCGTTCATTGATCAAAGCCGTTAACTGGGCTTGAGTTAGGTTGATACGTCCTCCGCGTCCGTTCATGATCTTCACAATGAAGCAACGTAAGTGAGGAAAGTGTCGCGAAAGTGCGTAAGTGTGGGACGACAGGAGAGAGTAAGCACACAAGGTTCAAATAGCAGTTATCACGTTAACTAGTGCACAGTGTAAACTATCTAACCGACAATATAAACATAAATCATACCACTTATTGTGTCGAGTCTTGCACGTGGAGCGAAGCGTCGTTGTGGATCGTTGAGCACTGTATAGGTTATAGTCTGGTTTTATCAAAAAGCTTTTCCGCTTTTTAAAACCAAGTTCACTGTAACCAATGGCTCTGATACCAATCTGTCACAACCCCAATTTCCACCATGTGGAGTATCACAGCTTGGAGGCGTGACATGACCAGGATCGTGTGACAACCCTCACTAAACCAGGTATCCGTACGACTTAATTAATAATTAATTACTGCTTAATTACTGTGCTTGCTTGAACTTGTGGATAAACTGCTACTTGAATACTGATACATGTACTTACTTGCATCATACTTTACTTGCTGTCACTCCATGTTTTGCTTACAGCACCTTTGTGACAACCTTGATACACCAAAAGCACAGTAGCACAATGAACGGATAACCTATTAAACGTGCTGTCATAACTAGCACCAGGCGGGTACTGCCTCTAAGGCCTGTAAGAGCCTGAGATAGTTCGCTACACTAGTGGTGAGTGTAGGGATATAAGGGTTGTAGAACTGCGTCACTAGGAATAAATTACAGTGACCGGATGTGCCTAAAACGTACTCTAAGTACAAAATTCAGCATTTGGCTAACTAATAAAGTGCCAAAACATGAGGAAAATATTCCCGACACTTTGGAGGAATAAGTTGTGTCACTAAAAATAATAATAACGACACTTTAAAGCTTTGTTAAGCACTTTAACGGATCTCTATCCAACCGAACAACCGGACTTTACCCGGAACATAAAAATATTGCCAATAACATTGTTTATCTTTTTCTGAGCCAGTTAGGGTCCCTGAATACCCTAACACCCGTCATAATGCATGACACACTAGTAACTAAGTTAACCTACTAAATTAACCTAACTAATACCTAATGTTTAGTTGGAAATGAACTATGGAACCCCCCCCCCTTCCAACGAAATCGTCCCATGTGGGGACACCCTCACTAATTTTGAATATTTTAATCTTGCATGCTTAATATCTAGATGACACATTAACCATTGGTTAATTTGGAAAGACTTTGTCTATAAGTATAAGCTTAGGTCCATCATATTCATTTCATCACAAACTCAACTTCACACCTCTCTCTCTCCCTCTCTATAAGCTCTCGGCCGAACACCCCCTATATCATCCATCCATCTTTCGATCTTGATCATCTCATTCCAAGAGCATACAAGTGTTGAGGATCACGTACGAGGAGGCTTGGTGCATTCGGAACGCGAAAGACCTCTTCTCATTGCTTTTATCCACTCATTTTGCGTCTAGATTCTTCCCTAGCCTCGAGCTAGTAGTAAGTTGCTTGAATCACACTCTCGAACTATTTTGAAGTGGTTAAAATGTTATGTAACGGCTAAAACTCGTAAACATACAAGTTGATACATAAAAGTCTACTAAAAATGCTAGTAATGGTGGTTAAAAGCTTGAATGTTGTGTAAATCTTGTAGTACTTGATTTGTGTGGTTATTTAGGCCCGATCTATGTTGTGGTAGCTCGGATCATCGTTTAACCCGGATTGGTCATGATCATGGAATATGACATAAAGCTTGTTTAAGTGTAACAAGGGTTAAGTGATGAAACTCTACCACACATCAAACTTGAACTTGTGTAAAAATGATTTTACTTACGAAATAGTGTTTAAAACTAGTAGATCTACGAATCTACAAGCGGTATTTTCAAAGGACCGAGTGTCAAAGAAACCATATTTTTCTAAAAATGGATTTTACATGAGCAAGAATGATTTTTAGAACACACAAGTGTGTAAACACTTGTGTAGCACTAAGTTTCGACAAAATAACTATCTTTGTAAAAATTGATAAGAAGTTGTAAAGATGGAATTTCTTTAAAAACGGGGTTTTTACGAAACCGGATTGACTTATATAAAGATCCACTAAAAGTAATGGAATTTACTTTATATTCTTGGATAAAACGCAAGTTCATGTAATTTATGCGATATACATATTTATTTACTAGTTTGTTGTTTTGGACATTGTTTTGATTGAATAAGAAAATTGTTGGTTTGATTTGTAAAAGAAAATGATACGCTTGAAAGCGTGGCCACCTCCAGTTACAGAGGAAACTCTGGCGAAATTTTTCTAAAAACCTAACACTTGGGAACATTTTCACTACAAGTGTTGTAAATCTATTTTTGACTTGCTTTCAAAACGTAAATTTCGCCATGACTTTATTTACAAAACATCGGAGGTGGGGTTTTCACAAAATAAAAACGGGGTAAATATATATTTGATATATATACTTTTCGTAGCGTCACTTGTAAAATGTTTATGATTATTTTGTGAAATATACGAATATTACTTTTAGGGTAAAAATAATATTACCGAATGATAACGATTCCAAAAATAATACAAACGCCTTCATAATTAATAATAAGTTACAACGGTATAATTATTACCACCTGATCTTTAAAACGTAACTTACGCATTTTAAGAAAATATTTATGAGCGCGTATTTTTGTCAAGGTATTATTTTGGGAAAATTTATGTAATAGAAAATATAATATTTTTGAGAAGAATATTTATATTTTGGAGTTAGAAATAAAATATATTTTAAGTGAGACTTAATAATATATTTCGAACACACATGTATTAAATCCCCCATCCTTGGGAAGGAAAATGATTACCAAGTATTTACTAAATGTAAACACGAAATAGTTGTCTAACTATTTCCCAAAAACTTAAACCATAAAGCTAAGGCACGGCCATCCGTCTAACAGAATTAGTACGTGTAGGTCGTCACACAGCTGCTTGATCAGGAGACATACTTGGTAGAGACGCACCACTGTGAGTTCATGTCCCCCTTTTCTCTTAACTGTTTTCAGTTTTCTAAACTGCGGGGGTGAAATACATGTTACTATGATTACGAGTACTTTATACATGGTATGGTTAGCGTAAGGAGGGTTACTACTTAGATCATGTGAGTGGGTAGGCGGGAACTGGAGGCCATTAATCCTCATTGTAGGACCGAGGGACGTAAGCGGTAGATCTATCTGGGTGTAGCGAGCCCAACTCCAGGTCCAACAGTACGGACCTCGGGGTGACTTTGTGCCCAACGCAAAATCCGCTAGGTTTGAGTCTTCCTACTTGCACTTCACACATATCAATGGCCTTGCAAACCATTGGTGATCTCTTTTTCCTTATTTGCTACATACCAGGGATTTTTATACTTACAAGTGTTTTACATACTCACTACACATGAACTCGCTCAACATTATTGTTGATTTTTCAACTTACATGTATTTCAGGGAATTAAAGGATCTGGCGCGGTATGACACGTTTTCCCGCTGCACTAGTTACGAGGTCATCCGGGTTTGGGGAATGTGACTCTTTCCTGGACAAGTCACAGTCCTTAAACTGTGTTTATGTCATGTTGATGTTTGTGTTTGTTGAACAATGTCGTTAGGATGTGTTTCCGTTGAGACAATGTTGTTGAATTTGGTTTTTAAAACTTAATTAAATGGATGATCTTGCATGGTTGTATTTCATATAGCTTTGTTATGGTTAAGCTATGGTATTAAGAAGTCACACCAAAATAACCACGCTTCCGCAAAGCCAGGGTGTGACAGCTTGGTATCAGAGCTCTGATCATAGCGAACTAGGATTCCTTCTCGAGTCTAGACTATGATCACTAGGGCTCTCACGAAAACATTTTTTTTATTGCATACCATTTAAGTCCAGATCCAAAACTTTTTACAAACAAATGTTGAGCACATTTATTTATTATTTATAGGCTCAGTCTGGGAGGCTGAGGCTCGGTCTGGGAGGCCGAGGTAGTTGGCTAGTGGGACTAGGAGAATTGGCTAGTGGGACTAGGAGAATTGGCTAGTGGGACTAGGAAGAGCAGTCTGGGAGGCTGGGAGGCTAGTGGGACTAGGAGAATTATTTGATTGCTTACTTGGTGACTAATGTGCTTATCTGATTGTATGACTGATTATTTGTGCACATTTGTGTTTATGTTACAGACACATGGACTCGACCGGCCCTGGTGATTCAGACACCACAGGCCCTAGACCTATAGTATCAGACGACCTAGAGTCTTCAGAGCGCGAGGTTCACACATCCGACGTTACTAGCACAGACGAGGATGACTTTCAACCCTTTGCGTTACCTGATGGTGCTGATGAGCTCGCTGATGGCCCTTTGGCCGGGGACCTACCACTTGTAGAGATCCCTGCTCCCATACCACTTGCTTCATATCATGCTTACGATTTGCTTCCCGACGTCGATCTGTTTGATGACGAGCCCTTAGAGGATGAGGTTCAGGGCGAGGCCCTTCTTGCTGCTGGAGATCTTTTGTTGATCGCAGATGCTCCCACTGAGGAGTCACCTGCTCACTCTCCGGTCCCAGACTCTTTCGAGTCTGTGGCCTCCGCACCTTCACACACTCAGAGTGCGCAGCACTTCTCTCACGGTTCAGATCCAGATAGAGCATCCTCTGTTGCCCCTGCTTCTAGCTTTGCTTTCGACCATGATGTTGAGGAGGACTCCGATCCTGTCTTTCCCCCAGGATTCGACCCAGATGAGGATATAGAGTTTATACCCATGGATCAGCCTATGGAGGATCCGGTCGACCCAGTTGACCCAGTTGATCCCATCGGCCCTGAGTTTGATTTTGAGATGGCTTTTGATGATCCCGAGCCTGCCATGGCCCTTGAGCCAGTGGCTGCTCCTGACCCAGTGCTTGAGCATGACCCTGCTCATGCTGGCATACCCATTGATCCTGTGATTGCTGACCCACCCATTGATGATCACCCTGCTGATGCACCACTACTGGAGGGTGACCATGTTATTGCTGCTGATCATGTTGATCCCCCACTTATCGCTGATATACCTGTTGACCCTCTTGTTGCACCCCATCTTGACCCTATGCCTGTACAGTTTGATCGAGCACTTTTTGATGCACAGATTGACCCACGAGATGAGCACGCCCAGCATGGGTGGATTCCTGCTGACGATGAGGTTCCACCTATTCCCCCTCAGATCACTGATACCCGTCACGTTGATACCTCTTTTACTTTCCCTCAGTACACACCTCCAGCTCGACCTGGAGAGGGTTCCTCGGCTCGTCCCTTTGGACATGTGCCGACATATATTCCAGTTATGCCACAGTCTTCATCTGCTATTCCCCCTGTACCACCATTCTTTGTGCCACCTTTTGATCCAGCCAGTGAGCCGTTTCTCTGGACGTCACCTTCTGTTATGCCACCGACCGACCCCTACCATTCTTTCCATATGGGGTATTCTATTGAGGACGTTCTGATGTCGTTTGTTGTCCAGCAGGAGGCGCTCACACGGCGTATTCAGGAGCTCGAGAGAGTTCAGCCACCGCCGTGCCAGTGTCAGGGTCAGACCCACCCTGTTTCTTCGCAGCACTCTCGACCATTGTTACCTAACTATGCTGCACGCCTTTTGGCACTTGAGCAGCAGGTTGCTTCTTGGTTGCGTACCCAGAGAGCCATGGAGGAGGACTGGCTCCAGTTGCGTCGTTTGTTCTACACTCACTTTCCCCCTCCTCCACCGCCATCTGTGTAGGGCTCTTCAGTACCGTATGGGTAGACGTTGGTGAGAAGACGGCGAATGCTTTAGACTGCACAGCATTTTTGGATACTACATTTTGATTCTGACTTTTGTTGATCATGTATATGGGATGTATTGACACTGATTTGATATAGTTTTTGGACTAGGGTGATGTAGCCCTTAGTCGACTGATGTTGTATGACACTGTGATGTACTTGTACGCTTACTATGTGGTCTCAATATATGGCAATCGCAGTATTCTCATCATATTTGATGCTTGATTTGGTTATTTATATTCTATGACATGGGATGTTGTGTGATTGATGTTTGTGACATGGGATGTTGTGTGATTGATATGATTATAACATGAGATGTTATGTACTATTACTATCATAATAAAGCGTATGTATTATAACATGGGATCTTTACTATGGCCTGACCGACGTAAACACATCTTTTAGAAGATGCCGCCGAGACGTCAAACGCCGATGCCTACCAATGAGGCAGAACTCCAAAAAGTCATCGCTGCCGCCATCGTGCAATACGCCGCCTCGCAAGGAGGACCCAGCGGAAGCAGCTCAAACAACAATGGCAACAACAATCCACCTCATGGTAATACTAAGTCATTAAGACATACCATGACCTAATTGGATATCTATAGCAATGATGCTAATGCCGCTCACATGTTATAATGTATGTGCAGGGTGCACCTACAAGCAGTTTCTAGACTGCAAGCCTGTCAACTTTGATGGCACTGGAGGTGCTGTCGCCTTTGTTCATTGGGTGAGAAAACTGAATTTGTAC
Source organism: Helianthus tuberosus (assembly GCA_030545235.1). Lineage (NCBI taxonomy): Eukaryota > Viridiplantae > Streptophyta > Magnoliopsida > Asterales > Asteraceae > Helianthus > Helianthus tuberosus. Next base: position 54,375,842 of record CM060429.1, on the reverse strand, counting down.
TTCGCATGAGCAAAAGTGCACCAGACCAGCAAGTCACCTACATTTCTGGGCTATTTTTGGATGGAGCCCTATCTTGGTGGAATTTGCAAGTGCAGACACTTGGTGAAGCTGCTGCCTACGCACTAATGATGTATAAGAATTTATACATCTTTTAAACGTCAAATACGCCCCGTTTATGTGAAAACTCTTTGTATTTTCATTGATTTTGGTACTCATTTGAGTTGTTTGTGAAAATACAGGTCCGGGCTTCGGCCCGGTGTTGAAACGGAGGCTTTTGGAGCAAAATGGAGCGAAAACGGAACATTTCAGCAAACTGCCAGATATGGCACTACCATGCCAAACAGTGGCACGACCGTGCCAAGCCCTCCGACATCGGCACTCTCAGCCAACACTAGCATCTATCAGCCAAATCGTCAAAATTCAGGGGAGCACTACCGTGCCAAACAGTGGCACGACCGTGCCAGGCCAAAATCAGCTCCTGATCAGCTTGTTTCCGAGAACGATGTGACTGTTACCGAGCACTACTGGCTCGCACGACCAGAGCATCTCCGAGCACGGTCGTGCGACCTCGGGAACATTTGAGCGGGATTTTTCCAGAAATGGCAGCAAACAAGATTGACAGACGAAAAGTGACTCTGACACTTGCCAAGCACGACCGTGCCAAAAGGTGGCATGGTAGTGCCAAACGCCCAGCAGTTTAAATACGAGTTTCTAGCTCATTTGCAAGGGAGTTGGAGCATTTTGGTGACTTTTTCTCTCAAGAATCTGGTCTTGGAAGCTTGTTGGAGCCAAGAGGGAGCCTTGAAGAGGACTTAATCACTTGAAGACCTACTCAAACATCATTTAAATCTTGTCTTTAACTTGGTTAGCTTACTAGTTACTACATTATGAACAATTTATGTTTATTTGCACTTGATTTGGTAGCCATGAGCCTTATGGGCTAAACATTTGAGTTGTCTAAACTTTGTTAAAGCTAATGAATATGTGATAACATGGAAGTAGATGTGATGATTGTTCTTGTTAATCTTCATGTTGGTATTTAATCTTGTTCTTGGAGTTCATGTGTATGCTTAAAGTTCTTGTTCTTGAATGTTTGCTCATAAGCATTTACATGTTGTGTTGGAAAGCCCATGTAAGGATTATGATTATTGAATCTTGTTAACTTGTTAGTATGATTCATAGCATGAAACTAGGAATGGTGATTGCTAATGTGATTGAATGATGATTTGAGCATATGTATGAATTCTTGCATCTAGATTTGGAGAGATCATGAGTATGTTTATATGGATTCTATAGTTTGTGTTCTTGTTAGTTTGATGATTTAGGCCAAAGTTGTTAGCTAGCATGACCATGCTTGTGGTTCATATCAAGAACATGATGATAGTGCCAACTACTTAAAACCAAGTTAGGGTGATTAGTGTGTTTTTCATATTAGTTTTCCCTAATTTGTAGAGTTAGGAGTTTTGACAAACAAATAGCTCATGATTAAAGTTTAACATCAACTTAGCAAGTGAGCTTAAAAGAATAATTTTTAGGTGATTAGAATGTTAATTCATTTTTAGTTTTCCTAAGAATTATAGACTAGGAAACCTTGATTGGGGACTTAGTTAAATTTAGAGCTTGTATCATCACAAACCCTTCCACCTTGTTGTCATATGTTTGCTAGTGGAGACTTAGTTTAGGCAACCCTTTCTTAGATATTGTTTCTTGTTAGATTTTTAGTAGTTTATTTCTTTGCATGCTAAGTTAGAAAAATCAACCCAATCATTTGAAAAGGCTTTAAAGTAGCAAAAGTTTAGTATCGAGACACCGCATCCACGGATTGATATCCGGTTCTTACCGATTGGCTATATTACCACCCGACGGGTACACTTGCCCTTTTGTGTGTGTAGTTAGTTTTTAGGTGAAAAACCATTTTTAAAACTAAATTTGTGTGAAGAAAAACTTAATTAAAAATATATTTAATTCACGCACATCAAGTTTTTGGCGCCGTTGCCGGGGATGCGGTCTTCTTGAAAACGATTCGAGTTGCTTATTTAGCCATTGTGAAAAGTGTAAAAAGTTTGTGTCTACTTGTTTTATTTGCCTTTGCTTGACTATTTGAAAAAAAAAAAAATGAAATGATTGTTTGCTAGTGGTTTTTGTTTTTGTATATATTTTGTGCATTGTGCTCCTCCTTATTCCCTACAGGTCGTGCATGTCCTCAACCCCCGCTGCTGATATCTTTGAGCCTTCAGCGGAGCCGGAGCGTGATCTTCACCGGAGACTGCGGGAGCGGTTTCGCTTGGTAGCCGAGACGATTGAGACAGACGCAGGAGACGACGACACCTTCTACGAGGTTCGAGTAGACATGGCGGACGCAGAAGAGAATAGGATTTTGAACGAAATAGGAAAACCGTCACTCGATGGTTTACCTGCGAGCATCAATGCACCGACAATTGACAATAATAATTTCGAGATCAAAGCTGGCACCATATCGATGTTGCAGAATGCGATACAGTTTTATGGCAAGGATCACGAGGATCCTAGTGTTCACATTGCGGGGTTTCTAGAGGTTTGTGCCACGTTTAGGATTCGTGATGCATCAGCGGATGCTATCCGCCTTCGGCTCTTTCCGTTTTCTTTACGGGATGGAGCCAAGGAGTGGCTTCTTTCACTTCCAGCTGGATCTATCACTACATGGAATCAATTAGCTGAGAAGTTCCTTCAGAAATATTTCCCTCCAGAGAAAACTGTTCGGTTGAGAACCAAGATTCTGAATTTTCGTCAGGACGAGGACGAGTCCCTTTATGAGGCATGGGAGCGTTTCAAAGAGCTTATGAGGAAGGTCCCACATCACGGGTTGCCCAAGTGGCAACAATGTCAGATCTTCTACCATGGTCTGGACAGTCAGGGACAGATGATGGTGGATACATACTCGGGTGGGGATATCGGCACGAAAAATGCCACCGAGGCATTTGAGATTCTAGAGAAATGTGCCGTGAAAAACCGGACGCAACAGCCACCAAGGGGCAAGAGTTCTCGGCAGGGAGTTCATCATGTGGACGACTACACAGCCATGACAGCACGTATGGATGCCTTATCTTCGAAATTTGATCGAGTGATGGAAATGCACTCGAGAGGTTCTTCGAGTGGGGGAGCATATCAGGTAGGTGATTTTCAGACGGGAGAGATGCCGCACGAGCATGTTGATTTTATGGGAAACCAATACCGTCCTCAAAATAATCCCTACAGCAATACTTATAATCCGGGGTGGAAGAATCACCCAAATTTCAGTTGGAGGCCCGATGCTTCTAATCTGCATCCACCCGGATTTGCTCCACGTCCCCCAGCTCCAGCTCAGGGAGCATATGGTCCACCTCGACCTCAGCAGGGACCTTCCGCCAGCGAGCCTAGTGTGCATGATATGCTTAGCCAGATCTTAGCCGGTCAGAACACTCAAAAGGCCGAGAATGAGAAGCGGTTTAAGGAGTATGACGGTCGTTTCACGAGGCACGAGAATGAGTTGAGAAGCCAAAAGGCTTCCATGCAGACCATTGAGAACCAAGTTGGCCAGATTGCCAAGATGTTGTCTGAGAGACAACAGGGGGGCCTTCCGAGCAACACAGAGACCAATCCAAATGCTACTGCAAAGGCCATCACGTTGAGAAGCGGCAAGACCGCTCAACCCATCCCTCCGGCTGTTCCAGCAAAGCCGACTGATGATGATGAGGTTGACGAGGAGATTGAGTGTGAGTCTCCGGGTGAGGTGCAACAGAGGCGAGTCCCAGCAAGTACCGCACGACCCAAGGAGCCAGTGAGAGAGTATGTCCCTCCCATTCCATATCCGGGGAGGTTGAAGAAGCAGAAAATGGAAGAACACTATGGTAAATTCCTCGAGCTTTTTAAGCAACTTCATATAAATTTACCATTTGTCGAGGCACTTGCTCAAATGCCTAAGTATGCCAAGTTTCTGAAGGATATCCTATGCAACAAAAAGAAACTTGAGGAGCTTTCGCAGGTGACCTTGAATGAAGAGTGTTCAGCGGTTCTTCAGAACAAACTACCGAAGAAGATGAATGATCCTGGGAGTTTCACTATCCCGTGTTTGATTGGTAGTTTGTCGGTCAGCAATGCTTTAGCTGATCTTGGAGCTAGCATAAACCTCATGCCATATGCGGTTTTTGCTAAGCTAGACTTGGGAGAGCCCAAGCCGACTCGTATGAGCATTCAGCTAGCCGACCGTTCAGTGAAGTATCCTCGAGGCATAGTTGAAAATATGCTGGTGAAAATCGACAAGTTTGTCTTTCCTGTCGATTTCGTGATTCTAGACATGGATGAGGACAAAAATGTTCCACTTATCTTAGGTCGCCCATTCTTAGCCACTGCGAGAGCCTTGATTGATGTCTGCACCGGTAGACTTACTCTTAGGGTTGATGATGAGGAGGTTACCTTTGACATTGGGAAATCCATGCAACACTCGCAAAGTCAGGATGATACACTCTACTTCATTGAGACTATCGACACATATGTGAGTGATCATCTTCGTGATGCATTCGAGGAGGATGTTGTGGACACACAGTTGCTAGGAGGGGAGGATTTTAGTTCACCTAGGGTGGACCGAGTAGTCGAGGAGGTGACCTGTCTGATAGGTCACGCGTCTCCCCCGTGTCCCGAGGTTTTTGAGGTTGTGGATCGCGTTGCTGAGCCTAAAGCACGCCCTTCTATTGAGGATCCACCTTCGGTTGAGCTTAAGGAGCTCCCAGATCATTTGGAGTATGCTTTCTTGCAGGGCGAGACTCATCTGCCCGTTATCATTTCTGCCGGATTGTCGAAGGAAGAAAAGGATCGATTACTTGAAGTCCTGAAGCAGCACAAGAAGGCGATCGCTTGGAAGATTATGGATATAAAAGGGATCAATCCATCCTTTTGTACCCATAAGATTTTGATGGAGGAGGACTTTAAACCTGTAGTACAGCATCAGAGGCGTTTGAACCCCAACATGCAGGAGGTTGTGAAGAAAGAGGTCATCAAACTACTTGATGCAGGTTTGATATACCCGATCTCTGATTCACCATGGGTTAGCCCTGTACAGGTAGTCCCGAAGAAAGGAGGCATGACAGTGGTGACCAATGAGAAAAACGAGTTGATTCCTACTCGTACTGTCACCGGATGGAGAGTTTGCATAGATTACCGCAAACTCAATGATGCCACGAGGAAGGATCACTTCCCACTTCCTTTCATTGATCAGATGTTGGAGAGGTTGTCGGGCAGGATGTATTACTGCTTCCTTGATGGTTTTTCGGGTTATTTTCAGATTCCCATCTCTCCTGAGGATCAGGAGAAGACGACATTCACATGTCCCTATGGCACATTCGCCTACCGGCGGATGCCCTTTGGACTGTGCAATGCCCCGGCCACATTTCAGAGGTGTATGGTGGCCATTTTTCACGACATGATCGAGGACTCCATGGAGGTTTTCATGGATGATTTTTCTGTGTTCGGGAGTTCTTTTGATCAGTGTCTCGGGAATCTGAAAAGGATGTTGGCTAGATGTGAAGAAGTCAACCTGGTGTTGAATTGGGAGAAATGCCACTTCATGGTGAAGGAGGGCATTGTGCTTGGGCATAAGATTTCACAGGCGGGGCTCGAGGTTGACCGAGCCAAAGTCGAGACTATTTCAAAGCTCCCGCCTCCCACATCCGTGAAATCTATTAGGAGTTTTCTAGGTCATGCAGGTTTTTACCGGCGATTCATAAAGGACTTTTCCCAAATCGCCCGTCCCATGACTCAGCTCCTCGAGAAGGATGCCCAGTTTGTTTTCTCCGATGAATGCCTTCGGGCATTCGAGTTGTTGAAGGAGAAGTTGGTGAATGCCCCGATCATGGTTGCTCCCGACTGGGAGCTGCCATTTGAGTTGATGTGTGATGCGAGTGACTTCGCAGTCGGGGCTGTCTTGGGTCAAAGGAAAGATAAACACTTCCATCCGATATACTATGCGAGCAAGACCTTGAATGACGCTCAGGAGCATTACACCACGACAGAGAAAGAGCTCCTAGCTGTGGTCTTTGCCTTCGATAAGTTTCGGTCATATCTTGTCCTTTCCAAGACCATTGTGTACACGGATCATGCAGCCCTTCGGTATCTTTTCAGCAAGCAGGATGCTAAACCGAGATTGATACGTTGGATTTTGCTGCTACAAGAGTTCGATATTGAAATCCGTGATAAAAAAGGGGCTGAGAATTTGGCAGCCGATCATTTGTCTCGACTTGAGCATTCTGAGGAAAAGGAAACTCGTGGGCCTAACATCAATGACAATTTCCCCCACGAGTCCCTCATGAGGATCGAGACTAGTGATGATTCCCCATGGTTTGCTGACTTTGCAAACTACCTCGCTAGTGGCATCCTGATCAAGGGGATGACCCATCAGCAGAAGCGAAAGTTCTTTGCGGATGTTAAGCATTACTTCTGGGATGACCCTTACTTGTTTAGGGTAGGAGCGAATCGGATGATCCGACGATGCGTGCATGGTGACGAGGCGAGGGACATTTTACGCCACTGTCACGAAGGACCCACGGGAGGCCATCACGGAGCAAACAACACGGCGAGGAAGGTGTTTGATGCCGGATTCTTTTGGCCGACTATTTTCCGTGATGCCCATGAGTGGGTGAGGTCCTGTGATGCTTGCCAGAGGGCGAGCAACATTTCTGCATGCCATGAGATGCCACAAAACGGCATCCAAGTTTGTGAGGTTTTTGACGTATGGGGGCTAGACTTCATGGGCCCTTTTCCGACCTCTTTTGGGAACCGCTACATCCTTGTTGCTGTTGATTACGTTTCAAAGTGGGCTGAAGCACAGGCTTTGCCCACTAACGATGCGAGGGTAGTGGTGAGGTTTTTGAAAAAGTTGTTTGCTCGCTTCGGTGCCCCGAAGGCGTTGATTAGTGATCGTGGGACGCATTTCTGTAATGCTCAGCTTGAGAAAGCATTGTCCCGATATGGTGTGCAACATCGATTCTCTACACCATATCATCCGCAGACGAGCGGACAGGTCGAGGTTACTAATCGGGGTATCAAGCGGATTCTGGAGAAGACGGTTAATTCTAGCCGTAAGGATTGGTCCGAGAAATTGGATGATGCACTGTGGGCTTTCCGGACAGCCTACAAGACTCCTATAGGCACCACACCGTTTAAATTGGTCTATGGGAAGTCTTGTCATTTGCCTATTGAACTCGAGCACAAAGCATACTGGGCTTTGAAGACAGTTAATCTTGACATGGCTGCTGCGAGTGAGAACAGGTTTGTGCAGATTCACGAGGTTGAGGAGCTTAGGCACGATGCGTATGAAAGCTCCAAGCTGTACAAGGAACGTACTAAGACGCTTCACGATGCCCGCTTGAAGGACAAGAAGGAATTCCGAGTGGGTGATCGTGTGTTGTTGTACAACTCACGTCTTAAGTTGTTTCCTGGTAAGCTTAAATCTCGGTGGTCGGGTCCTTACACTGTACGGTCAGTGTTTCCTTACGGGACCGTGGAGATAGGCCATGAGGATGGCCGGTTGTTTAAAGTCAACGGGCATAGGTTGAAGGCGTATGTTGGAGGGCCCGTTGACCCGAGTGAGGAGGTTGTTACCCTCCACCCCAGGAACAAATGAATTCGGGGTGGTGAGTCTAGCTGAAGACTCGTAAATAAACTTAGCATGTTTGTGTGTTTATTATTTTTGTTGTGTGTGTTTGTCTTTTTATTTTCAGGTTGCGGTTCGTTCTGGTCGCGAGGGATGTTAGAGCTTGTTACTGGCTCTCAGGTATGTTAGTTCGGTTCTTTTTCTTGGTAGGAGATGCTTCGTGAGTGCCCCGGGTTCAAGGAGTTTCCCCATATATATTTCCATTTTCTAAAAAAAAAAAAAAATTAATTAATTAAAAAAAAAAAAAAAATTAATATAATAATAATTTCGAAAAAACAGCACCTTCACAAAAGTCTGGCACCACCAGACAAATTTTGCAGTTCAATAATTGCCCCATTTTGAATAAAACCCAACTACCACCTTCATCTTCTTCTTCATAAGTTCATCTTCTCACTTGAACCCACTTCAAAGCACTCACGAATCCTCTGCATCTCCTAGCTTCCTCCAAGAATTCTTTCATCCCAAAAATCATTCCAGGTACGGATCTCTCCATTTCTTGTTAGTTTGTAGAGTTTTTGTAGATATGTTCTTCATGTTCTTCATAGTTAGTTCTTTAGGTTTTTAGGGCTTGGTCTAAATCACCCGATTCAAGCCCGTTTTTCGTGTTTTTTGCGTTGATTTGAACCACAAGTGACCGATTTACCAAACCCCTAAGTAAAAACGTGAAAAAAATCGGGGTTTTGGGCTGTTTTGAGCGATTTTCAGATCTGGGTTTCCGTCACGCACGGTCGTGCCAAACCAGGGCACGGTCTTGATCTTCAAAAACTCATAAAAACTTCATAAATTTTCCAGAAGTTCAAGATGGCACGAGGGTGTCATAGTCCGGCACGGTCGTGCTCTTCATAATGTTCATCGGATTTCCCAGATCTTCAAGGTGGCACGAGGGTGCCAACATAGGGCACGGTCGTGCTTTATGTCAAATCGCTCATTCCAGTCGTTGGACGTCGGTCAGGCACGAGGGTGCCGTATTGAAGCATGATCGTGCTTCTCGAGATCGCCCAGACCAGTCGTCGGACGTCGGTCAGGCACGAGGGTGCCGATGTGGAGCACGATGGTGCTTCTCCAAAAATGTTGGTTCAAATCCGAGCCGTTTACGGCCGAGCACGATGGTGCCTTGGGAGGGCACGGTCGTGCTCCTGGGGAATAAAAACCCAGACTTCATAATTTTCCCAGAAAATCTTCATAAACTCACTGATTTGCAGGCCTAGCACGGTAGTGCCATATGGTGGCACGACCATGCCATATGGTCCAGTCCCGAAATTTGTCTGTCTGTTTTGGCTGCTGATTAATCTTGTCTGAATTTTGCAGATGGATCACCCTTATTTGCGGTTCTCAAACAATGCCAGGGAAGGGTACTGTATCTCGAAGGTGGAGCGGTTATGGGATCGACGGCATCTAATCGAGCCCATGAGGAGGTTACAAAGGGTTGATTTAGACTTGCTCGGACAGACCGAGCGATTTGATGATCTTATTACACCTCCGTGGTCCCGCCTTTTTGAGATCGCAGAGCCGCAATACATAGAGTTGGTGATCGAATTTTTCGCATCGTTCCGTTTCACGTTTCCATGCCCAGATGTTTATGAGAAAACTGTTGGTGTCAAGTTTCGCTTGGGAAGGAAATGGCATCACCAATCGATTAGTCGATTCGCTGTGGTGTTGGGGTTATATACGGAAGATGAGATTGATTCTGAGTTATTTCATGAGAGTTTGCAAGATTGGGAGCCAGATACAGACAAGGCCGCCTTTTGGAATCAAATTACTGTGCCTGGACGACGTTGGGAACCTCGGAAAGCCAAAGCTACATGGATCCTCGACCCACTTCATCGGGTCATCGAGCGCGCCATATTCCACGTCATCGGAGGTCGGGGTGATAGCACGGGAAATATCACCACCCGCGACCTTTTCCACTTGTACTGCATCGTCTCCGGCTACCATTGCAACGTAGCCGTCAGTGTGGCAGAATCGATTTTTCGCGGTGTCGGTTCGACACCCACATCGCGCATCTGCGGAGGGGCCTTCGCTACAAAACTGGCCAAACACTATCGGGTTTCCTTAGACAATTTAACCGAAGCCTGTGATTATGGCCTTCTCGATCTGCAGCAGATGAAATCGATGCACCTGATTCGAAAAGTAAACGGGGTCCCAAAGCTTGTGGACAGATTGGGAAGGATTTGGGACCCGCTAGCTGTTGATGATGAGACGGATGATGACGACGAGGGTGGTGATGGCGGAGATCATGACGTGCACATGCACGATATTCCAGTTCAGGATCAGGAGGGGGCCGCTGGAGGAGCGGGCCCCCAATTGCAGATTGGACAGGGGTTTGAGAGTCCGAACTGGGAAAACGTGTATGGTGGATTTGGTGGTGGAGGTTTTGAGCATGGCGCTTACGGCACTTACGGTCCTTCCGAGCCGTCAGGGATAGATCTGTGGAGGCGCATGGACGGGTTGGAATTAGGCCAGCAAGAGGTGAGGCGAGATGTCGATCTGATACGCGCGGAGCAACACAGGCAGGGCAACTTCTTGGAAGAGATATACGAGCAGTCCCGACGCAGCATGGACTGGTTGTTTGGTTCGCAGCAGCACATCGCGAACTCAATCAACCATCCATACACTCAGCCACCGCCACAATTTAGGCGTAGATCCAGATTTGACCCCAGGAGCAGCGACGCCGGTCCTTCGGGATCCGGCGAGAGGTCTTAGTTCCGCTCTCCATCTCGTATTTTTACTATCATTTCGTGTTTGAGGGGTGTGCCATTTTCCGTCGTACGTACACCCCTCCGTCGTAGGTGTTAGTTTTTATTGCTTTCGTAGTGGTTAAATTAATAAACAAAGGCAAGGGAAAAATGGGTTGGGTAATATTCTTGTGAATTTGACCTTGTTTGCTAAATGTGCAGTGTTGGTTCAAACTCTTTTGAATAAATGACGAGGTGTTGGCTTGGTGGATGGCTTGGTAGTTCGTTGTGGATGGTCCTTTTTACTTCATATTGCTTCAAGTCTAGCCTTTTTGTTTCAGGGGAGTTTTCGTGTTCCTACCTTCCTTTATTTGTATTGAATTCGCATTTCCATTGCTTATTCAATTTTTTGTTGTACATCGAGGGCGATGTACAATTCAAGTGTGGGGAGGTGGTCTATCGCTTGAGCTTTGTTGTCATATACATATACAAAAATAATAATAATAATAATAATAATAATAATAATGATGCAAAGCTCTCTTTTAACAATTTTTGTGGCATATTAATCAAATCAACATAAGTATCGAAATAAGCACCAAAATTTTTGATAAATAAATAAGGGTTAACGCAAAAAGGGGGTTCGCTCGTGTAAGGAAAACCGTCAAGTAACATGTTTTTTGTATAAAATTGAGCATGAGAAATCAAGCGATTGACCTACTTGTTTGCCTTGCATATTTACCCAATACGCCCGTTTCCGTGAGTTATTTTTGAGCCTTATAGCTTTAGGATTATTTTTGCTCATGTTTTTGCGGGCAAAGATTGAGTGAGCCGGATAACCTTTGCGATTTAGAACTTGTTTTAGGTATGCATTTCGAGGCCACAAAGCAAGAATTCAAGCATAGAAGTGATTGAGGCATTAGGAAACCTTTTTATTTTCGCCATTTATATTCACCTCCCTACCCAAATCATTCCCATAGTTACACCAATTTGAGCCTTTCCCGTTCGTTTCTTTTAAACCACCAAAATATTAACCACTTAGCCAAATTAGCCTTTTATATTTTGAACCCATTTTCGGTTGGAAACCCGGTTCGGTTGATGATTAACTTGTAGTTTTGTATAGTTTCCTCTTTGTTGTTATGTACCCTCATGATCAAGAGTTTTTAGCTAAGTAGACGTACTTAGTTCTCTCCAAAGCATGGGTTGTTCTTGTTAAAAAAAAAATATAGTTGAAAAAGCCTTATCAAATGGCTTTGTTAGAGCAATTTTGGGAGTGAAAAGCAATACTTGTCGGTTAGCTCTCGGTTAGTTATTATTTAGTTGTATAGTTCTATCTTCTTGTATTTCAAGTTAGTCGAGCCGTCGGGTTACAACCGTTTTAGCCACTTTTCAAAATCCACTTCCACACCCTTAACCCAAGCCAAGTTACAACCCAATCAAGACCTCATGATTTATGCTATATTTTTGCCGAGTGATTAGATTTGATCCTTCCACAAGCTTATGATATCGCATAGTTATCGTCTTGGCATCGAGTGTTCTAAACATACTCCACAAATTGTATGTGCACCTATTGTCACACCCCGACCACGTAGAACATACAAAACGTGGCGGAAATGTCGGGGAGTGTTGTAACAGAATTAATCGTTTCAATTCAATGGCAATTAAAGTTTCGTTTTATAAATCAATTATGAGAGTTTACAATGTTTAAACAAGAAACAAAGGGTACATAACATAAGTTAACTAGTTATTGTCTCGTTTTAAGTTGCTAAGGCACGAGTCCATCCTAAATGTAGCATGTATCAACAATCATTTCAAAGCAGTACCTGAAACATGTGTAAAAACGAGGTCAGCAAAGAAATGCTGGCGAGTACATAGGTTTTGTGAAAATAAGATTCATGACTTCTGTTTTAAGAAAATGTTTAGTCATGAACCTTGTAATTTGCTTTGTCTTTGTAAATCATTTGAAAAATAATAAGTCCAAGTGATATGTATAAATAAGAGAATAATGCATGATTAAATGAATAACCATGTAAAATGAGTTTGTATAAGATAAGTTGTTTGTAAATAATTGTCTTGTGAAAAGTATGTTACTTGTATAAAATGTTCTATGTCTCAAACTGAAATGATTCAAATAACACTACAATATGTAATACCATACAAACACTTATATATAGGAAGTACCTGCGGCGTATCCACCATGCTTGTATCATATTACACACGCATTGTTACTTAATCACTTAATCAAACCAAACCACCAAAGTAATGTTCATGCCCAATGTAAATCATGTGATATGTAACCAAAATGATATGTATGGCTAGTGAAATGCATCAACTAAACCATAGATGAAACGCACAAAACAAAGTATTGAAGTAAAACTTGGTTTAAATCAATACTATGTTTCGTGGAAATGCATGATCAAATGTAAATCATGTAATATGTATTCAATGTGATTTGTATAAATAAATGTAAGATTAAACAAATAACCTTATAGTAGCATATTAAAAGTATACTTTGGATTTGTAAGTAACATATTAAACTATGTTTTTGGTTTCATATATAACATATCAAAATATGCTTTAGATGCGATAAATAACATATTAAACTATGTTTTGGTTTCATAAATATATGTTGGTTTTGTACAATACCACACATGAGAGTATATTCAACTATACTTTGATAGTGTGATTTAAGAATTCATTCAGACCTAGTGCATCAAAATACACCTTTGAGACTATAGGAATACCACAAAGGAAATCCCTATTTGGATGGAGCAACAAATTGGTTTCAGACATTCCATGACAACAGGAATGGGGTGTCAAATCCTATAGCGCTATATCATACTAACAATCGGTCTGGTGAACATAAAATAAGCACAATTCAACAATTTATTTTATGTTCTTTGAGAAATCAATGTTTAAACTATAATTAATCATTCAGTTTGTCATATGATAAGTAATAACATGTATAATCAATTATACTTTTGGAATCATGAAAATAACAGATAGGTACACATGCTTCACCCCAAAACAGTTTAGAAAACAGTAAAAGAGGGGAATAATGTACTCGCCTGAGATTGCTCAGATGTCTAAAGATAACCACCAAGTAATGCTAGAGATCTCGGAATATCAAACGGCACCTAATATAGGTAACTACATTAATAAACCGGACCTAAATCGGAGGATTTAGATAGAATGAGGGTTCGTAAACCAAACGAGTATAGAGACTCGTCTCATATGGTTTAACAAAGCCTACATACTAAATGAAACCTAACCTAAGTGCTTTCGACCCATCGCGACCTATTAAGGTAGCTTATGCTACTTTAACGCGTCGTGCGCGTGAAACGCGTTCGGACCGTCTAACTAGTCCTATGACAAGTGTTATATGCCTAAGCATGTTACATAATCAGTTATGTGACAAAAGTTTAGGTTACATATGCTTAATTACCAATTATACATGAAAAGGGTATTCTGGTAATTTAACTAAGGCATATAAACTACCTATCATACAACTACTCAAACGATGTGACCATAGGGTATAACCTCGGAAGGTTATTCCCTACCTACTATGGTCACCTAATGTGTTTGGTCGGATCCTAATGATCGACCAAATGGGTCGGGTTCGAGGTATAAGCGATTCATTAGATCGCTTACCCTACGACCCTAGACAACGTGGTAATCAGTGGGCATAGTCCCAAGGGACTATGACCAACGTGATTACACTCACGTTGCGAAGTTCAAACGAACTTCGCATTGACCATTACTGGTCAACGCTGAAAGTCAAACAAAGTTTGACTTTCTGACTCGAAAAGCAATAAAATAAGGAAAAGAACGAAAGAATACTTACGAAGGGTCCCCGAATGCTAATCTAGATCTTAATAACTCAGGTATGAAACAATGGTTCCAACTTAGAGTCACTTAGATCAGATTCTAGTGGTTTTGGAGTAATGGGGGGTGGGGTATTTATAGTTTTCAGGTAACCGTTAAGATCGTTTGTCGAATATCGTGCCTTAATCGTATCCGTACAAGTGTCGGAAAGTTGTGGTGCCTAAAAATGATGTTTATCAGCTGAATATGCAAGTTGCAAGTGTGTGGTTGTGGTTAAAACAGCTGGTACACGCTGACTGTTCGTTCTGATCTGTTCTGGGAGTCTGACGCGGGCCGCCTAAGAATGTTAAGAAACTGAGGCGGGCCGCCTAGCTGTCTGATCAGCAAACTTCTTGCAGAATTGACAGTTTTGGTCCCTGCACGTGTTTAAGGCCATTTCCGACACTTCTAAGGCCCGTAAAGCCAACTTTAAGGCCCTAAAATGTTGCCTAAACATTGTGGACATGAAACATGCTCAAAAATATGCCGGGTGTTGGTTCGTTTGGCCGTACGAACGCGATGTTCGCTTAATTACGACGGAATGCGCACAAGCGCGAAAAACGATCCAAATGACGAAACGAATGGATTTTTGGCAAGCCAAACACTAAAGCATAATATAGTCATGCTTACATAAATTTTTGGATGTCCGGATGTATTCAGAACATAAGTTATGCGCGAAAATGCAAACTTGTGCACTTTTTGACACTTTTAGTCCCTGAATGACCCAAAAGTTTATTTTAGCATACCGAACCCCCTCAAAGCCTATTTCTAAGCTATGTGAAGGATAATTATGGTATGTTTAACTTATGGTCATGTTCCGGAATGTCTGTTACAGTTCAAATTGGCATACTTTCGCAGTTTGTCAAATTTAGTCCCTGTAAGCGAATTAACTTGTTTTTGCCATACCAAAGCCTTCAAAACTTATTTCTAAGTTATGTAAAGGTTATTTAAGGTATGTTAAGCCTATTTCACAATTCCGGAGTGTTCGTTGGATTAAACTGGTTATATTTACGCATCAGAGCGCGTATAACCTTCCAGAAAGCAATTTAAAGCTTAAAATCAAACAAGAGTTGATATGTGCAAATGATACACATATTTTTACAAATCCCAAGTATGAAATACAATATTTCATTGGTTTGGCATTTGTTTGATGGTTGAAGTGACACAGGTGTTACAGTCTCCCATACTTTAGGAAATTTCGTCCCGAAATTTAATTCTAGAGGAAACTTGTGAGGACAGCTGTGACGGTTTCGCCTTCTAATAGATCCATTGAACCCTTAAGTAATACTCTGGGTCATGTTAGGATTCTTAGCGAATTTGTTAACCCTCAAAGTGAATTCCTTGTAGTAATAGAACATGGAATTTTGAACTACGGATAGAAAAACGTTTCTTATGAAAACTTATCATAGGAAACTTGTGTGTGCTTGAAATCAGAATTGGGGAGTGTAAGAATAAATGACATCGGTCAAAGTCCGAGACTTCTCCCGTATCATTATTCTCGTCACTTTAGGTCTTAACACATGACAAAACTTCTTGTGGTTTCTGTGCACTGACTTCCATAATTATGTAGGCCTCCATAATTACGTAATCCCTTGCACAGTCCGCACAGTTCATTTCATAATGTGTAGTGGAAAAATCAATTGAATAAGCATGAAGCGACCTGTCTAGACCACCAAAGGATCTTTTCAACTAGATCAGCGAACGATCTTTTTAACTAGATCAACGCATGATCTTCTTAACTAGACCGTCGTGCGATCTTCTTGAATAGATCACTTAAGGGATCTTTTTAATTATATCATCACATGATATTTCTAATCAGATTTTCAAAATCAATCTGTTTAACCAGACCACTCAAGGGTCCAATTATAGAATAGTACATTATAACCCAAGGGACTTTACTACAACGTAGAAGTCCATTAAGGATTTAAGATAGTAACTTTGGATATCCTATTATGAATCTCTCATATGAAATATGAAAGACTCTACGAGGATTTGGATGGATCACATACAACCACAAAACATGTAAGAAAACACATAAGCACATAATTAGTTAACTTAATTCTTTAATTCGTTATCTTTGGGTATGGATATTTAAAGCACACTAGAAATCCAATCCATGAATTTCATTCGGTACTTTAATCATTTTCAAGGATCCATCTATAAAGATAGAAGGATTCTCAATAAAAGTTTGGCTTTGTTTCTTAAAAGAAACAAGTGTTAAAGGTTCTTGGGGAGATCACAAGTGATCATAAAATGATAGAACCATACGAGTAGTTTGTCTTTGAGTTGACATCATAAGGTTGTATCCAACGTTCACACAATCGTATCAGTTTTTCAAAAATAAAAACGACGAATTTTTATTTATATAACAACTGACTTGTCTTTAAACATCATAAGATAACAACCAAGGAAATAACAAAACACTAGTTGTTCACTGCCGCATCTTTGTTCATGTTTGCCTCATTGATGTTAAACGCTCGTCCTCGCGCCGGAGGTGCGTTAACAAGCCTTGGGCAATTGTTCCTGTAGTGGGTAAGGTCACCGCAGTTATAACATGACCCCGGAGGGAACCGTGCTTGAACAGCAGCAGGGTTTGCAGCAGCTTGATTTGCATAGCGACAAACATTGATCAAATGTCCCAACCGCCCACAGTGGGTACATTTGTGACACTGCTCTTGCGCTAGATGATGACGGTTGCACTTGTTGCACAAAGGTGCAGTACCAACATAGTTTTGCCTTTTGCGAGGTTGTGCTGGTTGGTTTGGTGCAACCTGTTTGTCTTGAGCAGTTACAGCGCAGTTCTGAGAGGCTTTGCGCTTCTTCTTCTTGGACACCTCAGCATTTTCTTCCTTTGGTTCCACATGAGCAGTCTTGTCAGATGGTCTTGGGTCGCCCTTCCGAAACAGCTTTTTCTTTCTGATGTGGGATTCAGTTAGGGTGGCAGACAGTTCAATGGCTTGTCTGACAGTAGTAGGGTTACTGCCAGTAACAATATCCTGAACTAGGTCAGGAAGACCATCCGTATATTTCTCGATCGCTTTATCCACAGGAGTAACCATAGCAGGACACAACAGGCTCAATTCTTCAAAACGGTCAGTATAGGCTCGATGTTCACCACTGTCTTGCTTCAAATCATCAAACTCCCTCTCCAAAGTTCGCAGTTCATGACGAGGGCAAAACTCCTTCATCATAAGAGCCCTAAGCTCAGCCCAAGTCTGTGCTAACGCAACCTCAGCACCGCGGTCTCTCATCACCCCGTTCCACCATGTGAGAGCCCTCTTCTGAAACACACTTGAAGAAAACTCGACCTTGCGATTTTCAGGACACTGAACATGACGGAAGGTATTCTCAATGCTCTCGAACCATTGAAGAAGCCCAGTTGCTCCCTCAGAACCACTAAACTTGAGTGGTTTAGCCGAGTTGAAACTCTTGAAATTGCATGGAGCATTGTTGTTGTTGATGGCTTGCATCATTTGAGCATAAAGATTTGGGAAGGCAACAGCCATTTGCTGCGCGATGATTTCCGCCAGTTCGGCATTTTCCATCTGATTGTCGCGTCGAGGAGGCATTCTAAAAGAGGTACATGAAAGGAAACGAGTGAGAGAATTTAAACGAAAAGAATGAGATGAAACAAATCTGATGAAAGTAAGGATAGTGGTCATTTGTTTGTTACTACAAAGCAACGAACGACCCTGGTGACTAATCAAAGTAAATGGATCAAAAATAATGTATCGCGAAGACATGCTCGCCTATAAGTGAACACTCATCCCAAGAATTCCCAGGTAAGCACAACTGGTCTCGCGTCTGATGAGATGTATACGAAGTGCTTGCCTAGACAGAAAACCCAGAATACAGGCATTCACCCTTCCAGTTTGCACGTGTTCACATTATTTAAAACCCAAAACCTTGACGAGATTTTGAAACTCAAAGGGATTCAAAACCTTACAATTGAGAGTTCAAAACCTTGTAATCAATCATCCTAGAACAGATGATTAGTTTTCAAAGCGGTTTTGAAATTTATGTTCTTGTTGTGGTCGTCGCCTAAGGATAGGTGACAGTATTGTTTTACGACTAAACGCAAGTAAACTCGCGTTAGGGTCCTAAGAAGGTTATAGACTAGGTCAAAGCATTACTAATAACCTAATTCCCTATAACCATTGGCTCTGATACCATCTTTTCTGTCACACCCCGACCACGTAGAACATACAAAACGTGGCGGAAATGTCGGGGAGTGTTGTAACAGAATTAATCGTTTCAATTCAATGGCAATTAAAGTTTCGTTTTATAAATCAATTATGAGAGTTTACAATGTTTAAACAAGAAACAAAGGGTACATAACATAAGTTAACTAGTTATTGTCTCGTTTTAAGTTGCTAAGGCACGAGTCCATCCTAAATGTAGCATGTATCAACAATCATTTCAAAGCAGTACCTGAAACATGTGTAAAAACGAGGTCAGCAAAGAAATGCTGGCGAGTACATAGGTTTTGTGAAAATAAGATTCATGACTTCTGTTTTAAGAAAATGTTTAGTCATGAACCTTGTAATTTGCTTTGTCTTTGTAAATCATTTGAAAAATAATAAGTCCAAGTGATATGTATAAATAAGAGAATAATGCATGATTAAATGAATAACCATGTAAAATGAGTTTGTATAAGATAAGTTGTTTGTAAATAATTGTCTTGTGAAAAGTATGTTACTTGTATAAAATGTTCTATGTCTCAAACTGAAATGATTCAAATAACACTACAATATGTAATACCATACAAACACTTATATATAGGAAGTACCTGCGGCGTATCCACCATGCTTGTATCATATTACACACGCATTGTTACTTAATCACTTAATCAAACCAAACCACCAAAGTAATGTTCATGCCCAATGTAAATCATGTGATATGTAACCAAAATGATATGTATGGCTAGTGAAATGCATCAACTAAACCATAGATGAAACGCACAAAACAAAGTATTGAAGTAAAACTTGGTTTAAATCAATACTATGTTTCGTGGAAATGCATGATCAAATGTAAATCATGTAATATGTATTCAATGTGATTTGTATAAATAAATGTAAGATTAAACAAATAACCTTATAGTAGCATATTAAAAGTATACTTTGGATTTGTAAGTAACATATTAAACTATGTTTTTGGTTTCATATATAACATATCAAAATATGCTTTAGATGCGATAAATAACATATTAAACTATGTTTTGGTTTCATAAATATATGTTGGTTTTGTACAATACCACACATGAGAGTATATTCAACTATACTTTGATAGTGTGATTTAAGAATTCATTCAGACCTAGTGCATCAAAATACACCTTTGAGACTATAGGAATACCACAAAGGAAATCCCTATTTGGATGGAGCAACAAATTGGTTTCAGACATTCCATGACAACAGGAATGGGGTGTCAAATCCTATAGCGCTATATCATACTAACAATCGGTCTGGTGAACATAAAATAAGTACAATTCAACAATTTATTTTATGTTCTTTGAGAAATCAATGTTTAAACTATAATTAATCATTCAGTTTGTCATATGATAAGTAATAACATGTATAATCAATTATACTTTTGGAATCATGAAAATAACAGATAGGTACACATGCTTCACCCCAAAACAGTTTAGAAAACAGTAAAAGAGGGGAATAATGTACTCGCCTGAGATTGCTCAGATGTCTAAAGATAACCACCAAGTAATGCTAGAGATCTCGGAATATCAAACGGCACCTAATATAGGTAACTACATTAATAAACCGGACCTAAATCGGAGGATTTAGATAGAATGAGGGTTCGTAAACCAAACGAGTATAGAGACTCGTCTCATATGGTTTAACAAAGCCTACATACTAAATGAAACCTAACCTAAGTGCTTTCGACCCATCGCGACCTATTAAGGTAGCTTATGCTACTTTAACGCGTCGTCCGCGTGAAACGCGTTCGGACCGTCTAACTAGTCCTATGACAAGTGTTATATGCCTAAGCATGTTACATAATCAGTTATGTGACAAAAGTTTAGGTTACATATGCTTAATTACCAATTATACATGAAAAGGGTATTCTGGTAATTTAACTAAGGCATATAAACTACCTATCATACAACTACTCAAACGATGTGACCATAGGGTATAACCTCGGAAGGTTATTCCCTACCTACTATGGTCACCTAATGTGTTTGGTCGGATCCTAATGATCGACCAAATGGGTCGGGTTCGAGGTATAAGCGATTCATTAGATCGCTTACCCTACGACCCTAGACAACGTGGTAATCAGTGGGCATAGTCCCAAGGGACTATGACCAACGTGATTACACTCACGTTGCGAAGTTCAAACGAACTTCGCATTGACCATTACTGGTCAACGCTGAAAGTCAAACAAAGTTTGACTTTCTGACTCGAAAAGCAATAAAATAAGGAAAAGAACGAAAGAATACTTACGAAGGGTCCCCGAATGCTAATCTAGATCTTAATAACTCAGGTATGAAACAATGGTTCCAACTTAGAGTCACTTAGATCAGATTCTAGTGGTTTTGGAGTAATGGGGGGTGGGGTATTTATAGTTTTCAGGTAACCGTTAAGATCGTTTGTCGAATATCGTGCCTTAATCATATCCGTACAAGTGTCGGAAAGTTGTGGTGCCTAAAAATGATGTTTATCAGCTGAATATGCAAGTTGCAAGTGTGTGGTTGTGGTTAAAACAGCTGGTACACGCTGACTGTTCGTTCTGATCTGTTCTGGGAGTCTGACGCGGGCCGCCTAAGAATGTTAAGAAACTGAGGCGGGCCGCCTAGCTGTCTGATCAGCAAACTTCTTGCAGAATTGACAGTTTTGGTCCCTGCACGTGTTTAAGGCCATTTCCGACACTTCTAAGGCCCGTAAAGCCAACTTTAAGGCCCTAAAATGTTGCCTAAACATTGTGGACATGAAACATGCTCAAAAATATGCCGGGTGTTGGTTCGTTTGGCCGTACGAACGCGATGTTCGCTTAATTACGACGGAATGCGCACAAGCGCGAAAAACAATCCAAATGACGAAACGAATGGATTTTTGGCAAGCCAAACACTAAAGCACAATATAGTCATGCTTACATAAATTTTTGGATGTCCGGATGTATTCAGAACATAAGTTATGCGCGAAAATGCAAACTTGTGCACTTTTTGACACTTTTAGTCCCTGAATGACCCAAAAGTTTATTTTAGCATACCGAACCCCCTCAAAGCCTATTTCTAAGCTATGTGAAGGATAATTATGGTATGTTTAACTTATGGTCATGTTCCGGAATGTCTGTTACAGTTCAAATTGGCATACTTTCGCAGTTTGTCAAATTTAGTCCCTGTAAGCGAATTAACTTGTTTTTGCCATACCAAAGCCTTCAAAACTTATTTCTAAGTTATGTAAAGGTTATTTAAGGTATGTTAAGCCTATTTCACAATTCCGGAGTGTTCGTTGGATTAAACTGGTTATATTTACGCATCAGAGCGCGTATAACCTTCCAGAAAGCAATTTAAAGCTTAAAATCAAACAAGAGTTGATATGTGCAAATGATACACATATTTTTACAAATCCCAAGTATGAAATACAATATTTCATTGGTTTGGCATTTGTTTGATGGTTGAAGTGACACAGGTGTTACACCTATATTTAGCCGAGTGTGTGTGAACATTGTGAGGATGCATGGTGAACTTGTAGGAATTTCTAAGATGGACCATTGCTCATAAACATATTTTATATACCTCTTTCCGGTTCTTTCTTTATATCGAGCACTCCTTGATTGTTTTGACCCGAGTTATTTGTTTGTGCTTATGAAATGCTAGTTGAGATGATTGCCATTTAGAGAGTTTCGTTGATTTTAGTTTGCTTGAGGACAAGCAAAGTTCAAGTGTGGGGATGTTTGATGTATAAGAATTTATACATCTTTTAAACGTCAAATACGCCCCGTTTATGCGAAAACTCTTTGTATTTTCATTGATTTTGGTACTCATTTGAGTTGTTTGTGAAAATACAGGTCCGGGCTTCGGCCCGGTGTTGAAACGGAGGCTTTTGGAGCAAAATGGAGCGAAAACGGAACATTTTAGCAAACTTCCAGATATGGCACTACCGTGCCAAACAGTGGCACGACCGTGCCAAGCCCTCCGACATCGGCACTCTCAGCCAGCACTAGCATCTATCAGCCAAATCGTCAAAATTCAGGGGAGCACTACCGTGCCAAACAGTGGCACGACCGTGCCAGGCCAAAATCAGCTCCTGATCAGCTTGTTTCCGAGAACGATGTGACTGTTACCGAGCACTACTGGCTCGCACGACTAGAGCATCTCCGAGCACGGTCGTGCGACCTCGGGAACATTTGAGCGGGATTTTTCCAGAAATGGCAGCAAACAAGATTGACAGACGAAAAGTGACTCTGACACTTGCCAAGCACGACCGTGCCAAAAGGTGGCATGGTAGTGCCAAACGCCCAGCAGTTTAAATACGAGTTTCTAGCTCATTTGCAAGGGAGTTGGAGCATTTTGGTGACTTTTTCTCTCAAGAATCTGGTCTTGGAAGCTTGTTGGAGCCAAGAGGGAGCCTTGAAGAGGACTTAATCACTTGAAGACCTACTCAAACATCATTTAAATCTTGTCTTTAACTTGGTTAGCTTACTAGTTACTACATTATGAACAATTTATGTTTATTTGCACTTGATTTGGTAGCCATGAGCCTTATGGGCTAAACATTTGAGTTGTCTAAACTTTGTTGAAGCTAATGAATATGTGATAACATG
This sequence comes from Helianthus tuberosus, assembly GCA_030545235.1. Lineage (NCBI taxonomy): Eukaryota > Viridiplantae > Streptophyta > Magnoliopsida > Asterales > Asteraceae > Helianthus > Helianthus tuberosus. The sequence continues at coordinate 54,352,868 of CM060429.1, read as the reverse complement.
GAAGTAGATGTGATGATTGTTCTTGTTAATCTTCATGTTGGTATTTAATCTTGTTCTTGGAGTTCATGTGTATGCTTAAAGTTCTTGTTCTTGAATGTTTGCTCATAAGCATTTACATGTTGTGTTGGAAAGCCCATGTAAGGATTATGATTATTGAATCTTGTTAACTTGTTAGTATGATTCATAGCATGAAACTAGGAATGGTGATTGCTAATGTGATTGAATGATGATTTGAGCATATGTATGAATTCTTGCATCTAGATTTGGAGAGATCATGAGTATGTTTATATGGATTCTATAGTTTGTGTTCTTGTTAGTTTGATGATTTAGGCCAAAGTTGTTAGCTAGCATGACCATGCTTGTGGTTCATATCAAGAACATGATGATAGTGCCAACTACTTAAAACCAAGTTAGGGTGATTAGTGTGTTTTTCATATTAGTTTTCCCTAATTTGTAGAGTTAGGAGTTTTGACAAACAAATAGCTCATGATTAAAGTTTAACATCAACTTAGCAAGTGAGCTTAAAAGAATAATTTTTAGGTGATTAGAATGTTAATTCATTTTTAGTTTTCCTAAGAATTATAGACTAGGAAACCTTGATTGGGGACTTAGTTAAATTTAGAGCTTGTATCATCACAAACCCTTCCACCTTGTTGTCATATGTTTGCTAGTGGAGACTTAGTTTAGGCAACCCTTTCTTAGATATTGTTTCTTGTTAGATTTTTAGTAGTTTATTTCTTTGCATGCTAAGTTAGAAAAATCAACCCAATCATTTGAAAAGGCTTTAAAGTAGCAAAAGTTTAGTATCGAGACACCGCATCCACGGATTGATATCCGGTTCTTACCGATTGGCTATATTACCACCCGACGGGTACACTTGCCCTTTTGTGTGTGTAGTTAGTTTTTAGGTGAAAAACCATTTTTAAAACTAAATTTATGTGAAGAAAAACTTAATTAAAAATATATTTAATTCACGCACATCAACTAACATGGACCAAACTGAAGGAACTAATGCGCAAAAAGTACTGCTCTCGCGCGGAAATCCAAAGATTGGAAACTGAGTTCTGGCATTTGAAGATGGAAGGTCCGAAAATTGCGGAATATGTTCAAAGGTTTCACGACCTATCACAGGTGGTACCCTATATGGTCACTCCAGAATTCAAGCGGATTGAACGCTTTATTTGGGGTTTAGCTCCTCAAATCATTAGTATGGTAACCTCTTCAAAACCGGCAACAATCACTAAGGCGATCGATCTAAGCGTAGCTCTCACTGAGGAGGCGATCCGCCTAAACAAGTTTTCTGATGTTGAGCAAAGGAAGAAGGAGACTCATGTAGAGTCGTCCGGGGATAACAAAAGGAAATTCTCAAATTTCAAACAAGGCACAAGCAGTGATGGCAGGAAAGGAGAACCAAGCGCACCGGTTCAAGCTATGACTGGTACTAGAAGGAAAGGAAATGGATATATGGGTGCACATCCCAAGTGTAACTCTTGCCAACGCCATCACCCTGGCCGATGCGGGCCAAAAGTATGTGAAGCTTGTGGAAAGACTGGTCACTTGAAGGATTCTTGCTGGGCTAGTGCTGGCCGGGGAGGCCAAGGAGGATTTGGGAATAGAAATAATAATCGTGGTGGTATTGGGAATCGCCCACAGGGGAACAATGGAGGAAACGGGAATCGAGGCAACAATGTGAATCAAGCTGGTAATGCGAGCCAAAACAACAATCAAGCTGGGAATGGAGCAGGAAATGGTCAAAGAATGGGTTGTTTTAACTGTGGTAACATTGGGCATTTTAAAAGGAACTTCCCAGAATTGAACCGAGCACGTGGAAGGGTTTTCAATATCGAAGCGAGGGAAGCGCGCCAGGACCCCAATGTCGTTACTGGTACGTTCCCTGTGAACCAACGCTATGCATCCGTTTTATTTGATACTGGCGCCGATTATAGCTTCGTATCGTTAGAATTTAAGAATATGCTTGGTTTAACCACTAGTAAGTTAGATATTCCCTACTCAATCGAATTGGCAAATGGGAAGTTAGTAGAAGCCAATGAAGTGATCAGAGGTTGTGCAATCGAGTTGGGAGAACGTGAGTTTACTTTGGATCTACTACCAGTCCAGCTGGGGAGCTTTGACGTGGTAGTAGGAATGGATTGGTTATCAAGCAACAAGGCAGAAATTGTTTGTCACGAAAAGGTCGTTCGTATCCCGACCGAAGATGGCGAAACAATTGTGGTACATGGCGAAAAGCGCGATACGCCGTTAAGAATTATCAGCTGCCTGAAAGCGCGAAAGTGTTTGCAGAAAGGATGTGCTGCCTTCCTGGCACACATTGTAGACAAGAAAGCTGCAGAACCGAAGATCGAAGACATCCCTGTCGTGAGGGAGTATCCGGAAGTCTTCCCGGAGGACTTGCCTGGACTGCCACCTCAGAGGCAAGTGGAGTTTCACATCGATTTAGTCCCAGGCGCCGCGCCTGTGGCTAAGGCACCTTATAGACTTGCCCCGTCTGAGATGCAAGAATTGTTGACACAACTTCAAGAGTTGTTAGACAAGGGATTTATCCGACCAAGCTTCTCGCCTTGTGGAGCTCCGGTCCTGTTTGTCAGGAAGAAGGACGGTAGTTTTCGAATGTGCATCGACTACCGGGAGCTGAACAAGCTGACGATCAAGAATAGATATCCTCTGCCAAGAATTGATGATCTGTTTGATCAACTGCAAGGTTCAAGCATTTACTCAAAGATCGATTTGCGATCTGGATACCATCAGTTAAGGATACAAGAGGAAAGTATTCCGAAGACAGCCTTCAGAACTCGTTACGGACACTACGAGTTCCTTGTTATGCCGTTTGGGTTGACAAACGCACCAGCAGTCTTTATGGATTTGATGAATAGAGTTTGCAAGCCGTACTTGGACAAGTTCGTGATTGTGTTTATTGATGACATCTTGATTTATTCAAGGACAAAGGCGGAGCACGAACAGCATCTAAGAGCTATTTTGGAGCTGCTGAAGAAAGAACAGCTGTATGCCAAATTCTCTAAGTGCGAGTTTTGGCTACGTGAAGTACAATTTCTTGGACACGTGGTGAACGGAGATGGAATCCATGTGGATCCAACCAAGATCGAAGCGATCAAGAATTGGGAAACGCCAAAGACGCCAACCGAAATTCGACAATTCTTAGGTTTGGCTGGTTACTACCGAAGATTCATTGAGAATTTTTCAAAAATCGCTCAACCATTGACACTCCTCACGCAGAAAGATAAGAAGTTTGATTGGGGAATCAAACAGGAAGAAGCGTTCCAGATATTGAAGGATAAGCTCTGCAATGCGCCAATCTTAGCACTACCAGAAGGTACAGATGATTTCGTGGTATACTGTGACGCCTCACGTCAAGGATTGGGTTGTGTGTTGATGCAACGCCAAAAGGTTATTGCTTACGCATCGCGTCAATTGAAAGTACATGAAAAGAACTATACCACACATGATTTGGAACTTGGCGCAGTGGTTTTTGCATTAAAGATCTGGAGACACTACCTTTATGGTACGAAATGTATAATCTTCACAGATCACAAGAGCCTACAACACATATTCAATCAGAAGGAGCTGAATATGAGGCAGAGACGATGGGTTGAGTTGTTGAATGATTACGACTGCGAGATAAAGTACCACCCAGGGAAGGCGAATGTGGTCGCCGATGCCCTAAGTCAAAAGGAGAGGATCAAGCCCATAAGGGTTAGGGCTTTAGAAATGATTATCCAAACTGATCTTTCCTTGCGCATTCGTGCCGCACAGAAAGAAGCTCTTAAGGAAAGAAATCTTGAAGAAGAATATCTCTGTGGGATGGAGAAGCTTTTGGTACCAAACGAGGAAGGAACGTTATGTTTTGAGAAAAGGATTTGGGTTCCTCTGTTTGGTGGTTTAAGGAAAGTTATTTTTGATGAAGCTCACAAATCGCGGTACTCTATCCATCCAGGAGCGGATAAGATGTACCAAGATCTCAAGGATTACTATTGGTGGCCTAGGATGAAAGGCGATGTTGCTGTTTATGTGAGCAAGTGTCTAACGTGTGCTAAGGTGAAAGCGGAATACCAGAAGCCTTCAGGACATCTGCAACAACCTGAGATTCCCAAGTGGAAATGGGAACAAATCTCAATGGATTTTATTACAAAGTTGCCAAGAACGCCAAGAGGTCATGACACTATCTGGGTGATAGTTGACCGCCTAACGAAGTCCGCACACTTTCTGCCAATCAAAGAGAAGGATAACACTAGCAAATTGGCTGAAATTTACATGAGAGAGATCGTCGCAGGTCATGGAGTGCCTCTCTCGATCATCTCTGATAGAGACGGAAGGTTTGTGTCAAGGATATGGCAATCCTTCCAAGAAGCTTTTGGCTCACAATTAAATCCGAGCACTGCGTTTCATCCGCAAACTGATGGTCAAAGCGAGCAAACGATTCAGACGTTAGAAGATATGCTGAGAGCATGTGTAATGGATTTGGGCGGTAGCTGGGACAAGCATTTGCCTTTGGTCGAATTTTCATACAACAACAGCTACCACACCAGTATTGGAGTCGCGCCATTTGAAGCCCTTTACGGACGCAAGTGCCGATCACCCCTATGCTGGGCTGACGCAGGTGATAGGCAGCTTGTTGGTCCCGAAATCGTCCAAGAGACGACAGACAAGATTGCGCAGATTCGAAAACGCATCGAAGCAGCTCGCCACAGACAGAAAGCCTATGCAGATCCAAACCGGAAACATTTGGAATTCCAAGTTGGAGATATGGTTTTATTGAAAGTTTCACCCTGGAAGGGTGTGGCACGCTTCGGAAAGCGTGGGAAGTTAAATCCGCGTTACATTGGCCCTTTCAGAATTTCGGAAAGAATAGGGCTAGTAGCATACAAGCTGGACTTACCTGCCGAGCTAAATGGAGTTCACGATACATTTCATGTATCCAACCTGAAGAAAAGTCCAACTCAAGATACCATTGCCATTCCCACCGACGAGATTCATGTTGACGACATGCTCCATTTCGTTGAAGAACCGGTTGAGGTTACGGATTGGAAAGTAAACAAGACCCGCCGGAGCAGTGTCAAGCTCGTCAAAGTTCGTTGGAATGCCAGACATGGTCCTGAATACACCTGGGAGCGTGAGGACCGGATGAAAGAAAAATACCCCCACTTATTTCCTAAGAACCCTGCATCTACAAGCAGAACTTAAAATTTCGGGACGAAATTTTTCTAACGGGGGGAGAATGTGACAACCATCACTAAACCAGGTATCCGTACGACTTAATTAATAATTAATTACTGCTTAATTACTGTGCTTGCTTGAACTTGTGGATAAACTGCTACTTGAATACTGATACATGTACTTACTTGCATCATACTTTACTTGCTGTCACTCCATGTTTTGCTTACAGCACCTTTGTGACAACCTTGATGCACCAAAAGCACAGTAGCACAATGAACGGATAACCTATTAAACGTGCTGTCATAACTAGCACCAGGCAGGTACTGCCTCTAAGGCCTGTAAGAGCCTGAGATAGTTCGCTACACTAGTGGTGAGTGTAGGGATATAAGGGTTGTAGAACTGCGTCACTAGGAATAAATTACAGTGACCGGATGTGCCTAAAACGTACTCTAAGTACAAAATTCAGCATTTGGCTAACTAATAAAGTGCCAAAACATGAGGAAAATATTCCCGACACTTTGGAGGAATAAGTTGTGTCACTAAAAATAATAATAACGACACTTTAAAGCTTTGTTAAGCACTTTAACGGATCTCTATCCAACCGAACAACCGGACTTTACCCGGAACATAAAAATATTGCCAATAACATTGTTTATCTTTTTCTGAGCCAGTTAGGGTCCCTGAATACCCTAACACCCATCATAATGCATGACACACAAGTAACTAAGTTAACCTCCTAAATTAACCTAACTAATACCTAATGTTTAGTTGGAAATGAACTATGGAACCCCCCCCCCCCCAACGAAATCGTCCCATGAGGGGACACCCTCACTAATTTTGAATATTTTAATCTTGCATGCTTAATATCTAGATGACACATTAACCATTGGTTAATTTGGAAAGACTTTGTCTATAAGTATAAGCTTAGGTCCATCATATTCATTTCATCACAAACTCAACTTCACACCTCTCTCTCCCTCTCTATAAGCTCTCGGCCGAACACCCCCTATATCATCCACCCATCTTTCAATCTTGATCATCTCATTCCAAGAGCATACAAGTGTTGAGGATCACGTACGAGGAGGCTTGGTGCATTCGGAACGCGAAGGACCTCTTCTCATTGCTTTTATCCACTCATTTTGCGTCTAGATTCTTCCCTAGCCTCGAGCTAGTAGTAAGTTGCTTGAATCACACTCTCGAACTATTTTGAAGTGGTTAAAATGTTATGTAACGGCTAAAACTCGTAAACATACAAGTTGATACATAAAAGTCTACTAAAAATGCTAGTAATGGTGGTTAAAAGCTTGAATGTTGTGTAAATCTTGTAGTACTTGATTTGTGTGGTTATTTAGGCCCGATCTATGTTGTGGTAGCTCGGATCATCGTTTAACCCGGATTGGTCATGATCATGGAATATGACATAAAGCTTGTTTAAGTGTAACAAGGGTTAAGTGATGAAACTCTACCACACATCAAACTTGAACTTGTGTAAAAATGATTTTACTTACGAAATAGTGTTTAAAACTAGTAGATCTACGAATCTACAAGCGGTATTTTCAAAGGACCGAGTGTCAAAGAAACCATATTTTTCTAAAAATGGATTTTACATGAGCAAGAATGATTTTTAGAACACACAAGTGTGTAAACACTTGTGTAGCACTAAGTTTCGACAAAATAACTATCTTTGTAAAAATTGATAAGAAGTTGTAAAGATGGAATTTCTTTAAAAACGGGGTTTTTACGAAACCGGATTGACTTATATAAAGATCCACTAAAAGTAATGGAATTTACTTTATATTCTTGGATAAAACGCAAGTTCATGTAATTTATGCGATATACATATTTATTTACTAGTTTGTTGTTTTGGACATTGTTTTGATTGAATAAGAAAATTGTTGGTTTGATTTGTAAAAGAAAATGATACGCTTGAAAGCGTGGCCACCTCCAGTTACAGAGGAAACTCTGGCGAAATTTTTCTAAAAACCTAACACTTGGGAACATTTTCACTACAAGTGTTGTAAATCTATTTTTGACTTGCTTTCAAAACGTAAATTTCACCATGACTTTATTTACAAAACATCGGAGGTGGGGTTTTCACAAAATAAAAACGGGGTAAATATATATTTGATATATATACTTTTCATAGCGTCACTTGTAAAATGTTTATGATTATTTTGTGAAATATACGAATATTATTTTTAGGGTAAAAATAATATTACCGAATGATAACGATTCCAAAAATAATACAAACGCCTTCATAATTAATAATAAGTTACAACGGTATAATTATTACCACCTGATCTTTGAAACGTAACTTACGCATTTTAAGAAAATATTTATGAGCGCGTATTTTTGTCAAGGTATTATTTTGGGAAAATTTATGTAATAGAAAATATAATATTTTTGAGAAGAATATTTATATTTTGGAGTTAGAAATAAAATATATTTTAAGTGAGACTTAATAATATATTTCGAACACACATGTATTAAATCCCCCATCCTTGGGAAGGAAAATGATTACCAAGTATTTACTAAATGTAAACACGAAATAGTTGTCTAACTATTTCCCAAAAACTTAAACCATAAAGCTAAGGCACGGCCATCCGTCTAACAGAATTAGTACGTCTAGGTCGTCACACAGCTGCTTGATCAGGAGACATACTTGGTAGAGACGCACCACTGTGAGTTCATGTCCCCCTTTTCTCTTAACTGTTTTCAGTTTTCTAAACCGCGGGGGTGAAATACATGTTACTATGATTATGAGTACTTTATACATGGTATGGTTAGCGTAAGGAGGGTTACTACTTAGATCATGTGAGTGGGTAGGCGGGAACTGGAGGCCATTAATCCTCATTGTAGGACCGAGGGACGTAAGCGGTAGATCTATCTGGGTGTAGCGAGCCCAACTCCAGGTCCAACAGTACGGACCTCGGGGTGACTTTGTGCCCAACGCAAAATCCGCTAGGTTTGAGTCTTCCTACTTGCACTTCACACATATCAATGGCCTTGCAAACCGTTGGTGATCTATTTTTCCTTATTTGCTACATACCAGGGATTTTTATACTTACAAGTGTTTTACATACTCACTACACATGAACTCGCTCAACATTATTGTTGATTTTTCAACTTACATGTATTTCAGGGAATTAAAGGATCTGGCGCGGTATGACACGTTTTCCCGCTGCACTAGTTACGAGGTCATCCGGGTTTGGGGAATGTGACTCTTTCCTGGACAAGTCACAGTCCTTAAACTGTGTTTATGTCATGTTGATGTTTGTGTTTGTTGAACATTGTCGTTAGGATGTGTTTCCGTTGAGACAATGTTGTTGTATTTGGTTTTTAAAACTTAATTAAATGGATGATCTTGCATGGTTGTATTTCATATAGCTTTGTTATGGTTAAGCTATGGTATTAAGAAGTCACACCAAAATAACCACGCTTCCACAAAGCCAGGGTGTGACAGATCGAGCCACCAATCATATTGAACAACATATTTTAAGTAAATAAAACTAACCATAATACAATTGGTGACCAAAAGGAAGTTAACCGAGTTCAATTTAAACAGCGGAAGCATAAGATGTTAAACCATAACATAAGTTCGTAGTTCATAAGTTTAAAGACCCAAAACATAAGTTTCATAAGTTCATAAAGTTTATTTATTGAGTACGGGACATAACAGTTCACATCCCACAACGACCACCTCCATGTGCAAGCCCCATAGCATCTAATGACCTGCAAAGCATGTAACAACGAGTCAACAACAAAGTTGAGTGAGTTCACGGTTGGTTGTCCATTTTAGATTTGTTTCCAAAAACGTAGTTTAATCTTCATCAGCTAACCAGCCGTGGGGGTTACCCCATAGTTCAAAAACATTTATCAGTTAACCATCCCATGTCCACCTTCCCTGGCTATCCAGCCCGGCACTCCGGCCGTGGGGGCTACCCCATTATTTAAACTACCAAACTCGTTTATCATATCGAATACTAACGAATATTACTTGTGCCCTAGCGTCGGTGTCTATCATCACCGACGTGCCATAGTCCATTAGTACACGCCCGTCCGACTGGCATGGTGTGAGGTTTGTTAAACCTAATAGCGCTATTAACTAATGAGCCGCTCGCCAAAGAATCGGTGATTAAGTCGATATAAAGGGAGGGACTTCGCTGATAGAGTTCTAGTCCAGTAAGTCTAATTCCGTCCCAACAGGACGAGGAATTCTCATTCCTGAACATGTCCCAAGGACGAGGAATCCCTATTCCTGAACCCATTCCCATTACCACCGGGAATTACCATGCTTTGTAGAAAAGTGTGAACTCACCTCGGTTTGCTCGGTTAGATTAGTTACTCTAATAATCAGGAAATCAAGCACGTCCTAATAAGGTACAGATAACAATCAATTTCTCATGCACAACACGTATGGTTTATCTACCCATTACTTTTATCACATATCACACAATTTAAACGTCAACGCACTTTGTTAAGTTATATATTATTTTACCCTAAAATAATATAACGGTAAAATAAACAAATATTCACACAAGAGTTTTAGTATACAATATATATTTTAGATATATATTTATCAAATTTTATTTACGAAAGTCAACCTCCGATACTTGGTGTTTTGTTATGTAACAACTCTAATCAAAATTCATAATTATTGAATTAATTAGTCCAAAAGGAAACCCTAATTGAGACACCCAAGTGATTCTGAACAAACCCTAAAATTTTCATAATTTTCAGAATCAGGATTAGGGCCCCTAAAACTCAGGGGGGGTAAAACCCTCGTTACGATTATCTAAATAACTTTCTGTCAAAATAGAATTTCACAAAACTGTCGACTCAGCAAACCTACCCATGCACGTAGCTACTCTATAAAAAATAGGTTTGCAGTCGCGTAGCGCGACTGCTAGAGGGGTACCCGTCGCGCTACGCGACTGGGTCAAATTTTCAGTATAAATAGGGCTGTTTGGGACTTGAATTCTGGCACAAAAACGACGTAAAAATTCCACTCCTACACTGAGTTATAGCAGAAACACTTTCAATCCACACACTGATCTCGAAATTCTGCCGCAAAACAGGGTATTAGCACAATCGCTGCTACGATTCATTTATCCGACGATCAATATATCCAATGAATGTTTAAGTGCCGCCCACATTAGGGTTATACTTTATTATTCGTCATTAATTTGACGGATCATCGTTAATTCGATAGATAAAGTATTATACTTTGTCATTCGTTGTTAATTCAACGGATCATCATTAATTCGATGGATGAAGTATTGCATTTTGTCATTCATTGTGAGAATTTGATCTCGTAAATTATCGTAATTGCTGGAGTGATTACTAACCCAGTTTTGTGTGCATTGTTATTTATATTAGGTTAACAAGGCTAAATCATAGATTAGACTCTGACCATATTAAATCAGCAATGTGAGTCATTCTCTTTTTATCAAATCTATTTACAAAACCCTATTTATTTCAAAGTTATAATTACAGGGATTAAGTTTATGTAATCACCATATTACAGCCGGTATGTGGGGTTTTGTATACATTACTTGATAATCTTCACCATTGGGGCAGCCAAGGGGTGATATGACCATAGTCACAGACACCATTGGACGAATGGGCCAATGGGTCGAGTGACAAAGTACTGTGGGTAATTGGTTTGATATCAGAAACATTGTAATCTTCCTTAATACTGTAAATTATAACAAATGTGTCATTTTAGTAAATAGAATGATTCACTCAGTATTTCCCGCTGACAAAACCTTTTTCAAACATGTTTCAGGTGATTTGCTGTAATTCAGGAAAAAGTGCTGAGAAGCATTTCAAGCTTGAAATAGTGGCTCATTATAAAAATAAGGAAATAAGTTTGTAAAATAAAGATTTTATAAAATCATACTTTTGTAAATTATCGGGGTTTTATCCCGAATTGTGAAATAAAATAATCGGGAAAATTTTAGCTTTAAACGATCCTGTTAAATAAACTTCCGCTGTTAAACTTAATTAATTAAATACCACAGTATTTCTGTCCCGCGGCTTCTGAAACGGGTCAAACCGGGTCAGGGGCCGTGACAGAAAAAGGTGGTATCAGAGCCACTGAGTTAAGCTAATTAAGTATTTAAAAATACTTAATTTTTCCTGATTACTATTATGTGATTATTTGTGGTATTAACTGATTAATTGTTAATTACAGTATGGGTAAGAAAAAGCTAGCAAGTATCTATCTTAAATTAGATAGATCATCCAATGAGAAGGGAAGTTCATCCCGAACCAAATCCTCGAATCAGGCTGAAATTCCTGAAGAAGGAATATTTGTGCGGAAGGCACAATACGAGGAATCACTTTCTCCTAAAAGGAGGGAGATGATTATTAAGAAAAGTAAAGAGAAAATCCGAGAAAAGAAGATTAAACGAGAAACCCAGGAATTAATTGATAAATCACCTTGGGAAGATAAACTAGATGAGAAATGGGCAAATTTATATATGCTAGCCACAGTAGCAGAAAATATAAATCTTTAAAGTTTAGCACCCTACTCTCACAATCTAGAAACTCTGTGTGATAAATAAAATTTGAAACCTGAGTATGTTTGTTAGTTATCTTTGTAATCAACTAGTACACAGTATGTAATAAATTACAAAGTTATTTGTAAATTTAACTTAGTATTTTGTGCATTTTTGCATATATGCTACATCAGCATGAGTGGAATATCTGAAGCTTTTCAGAACCTTAATCTTTATCCCGTAACTATCGAAGCTTCCAAAGAATATACTAGCTACTATCCCGATGTTGAACAACCAGTAGAATTCAAGGTTCCACCTTTGAGCAAGCCAAAACAAAAGAAAAGAACTTATGTAGGATGGAGAAAAATACGTAAGAAGAAGCCAGCTAAAAAACTGCCCAAAATAAACAATCCTTTGAAAAAGGGAAAAGAAATTATAACCGGAGAGAGTTCTAAACAACAAGAAATGGAAACTGGAGACAAAAAGAAGGATAAGGAGATAGAAATACAAATGGAGGAAATTACTAAAGAAGTAGTAATGGAAATTGGGCAAGGGTCTATACCAGCTCAGAGAGAAATCGGAGAGAGTTCCAATCCAACCCAGGAAAGAACCTTTCAGGAGGAGATAGATTTTCTGTTGGAAAACTGTGAGACGATTCAGCCTGTCCAGACAAATCTTTTTACTTATTCTCTTGAAAACCAACTCCCTATGAATTGGGAACCAGCAATTCCAGACCCAATAGTTCACTCCCAAACCATAGGAATGGACGAATGGTGGACAAACGATTGGCAATTCCAAAATATTGTCAACGATTCTTACTCTTTTCTTCCACAATTCGATCCAGAACCATTACCTAATCCACCCATGAGCAATGAAAACATGGCTGAACTTCGCCACTTTGGCGAAGAATTGTTTGATATGGGGAATAGAATGAGGGAGATAGGTGGACAGATTGCTTGGAAGTACGACGAAAGGGAAATGCGTTTTTAGAACAGCAAGTAACGAGAGTTAGAACGATGATAAAATGGTAGTTGTATAATAGTACTAATAAAGTTAGTCTGTAAATAACCAATAAAACTCTGTATGATATCTGTGAGTAATGATGCATATTATAATAGATATATAAATGAAATCGAGAAATCGATTGTTTTAACTATATCTGTATTATATATAATTTTCTGATTATTTGTATATAATTATTAGTTATCAGTTACTAATAAAAGTTATATATATATTAATCAGATGGCCAACAATGGTAATGAACCAGTAAATGAAGATAATCAGTCTGAGCAACATCCAGGAGATCAATATATGACTCGGCAAGATATCGAAAACATTGTTGCTCAAGGGATAGCTAATGCTATTCCAGCATTCGTTGCTGCTATCAAGAATCCACCCGAACCACAACAAATTGTCCCTAGTAAACAGATTACTGAAGATAACTTCAGTAATAGTGTAAATGGAGGCAACAATCATGTTAACCATAATAAAGAACCACATCAAGCTCCATTACCCAAGAAAATGAAAACTGCAACGCCTGGTTGCACTTTCAAAGAATTCCTTGCTTGTAAACCCACTGAATTTGCAGGCAATGAAGGAGCAACTGCATCACTGCGTTGGTTAGAGAAAACCGAAGCAGTTATTGCAATAAGTAAATGTGGTAAAGATGATCAGGTCATGTATGCATCCAATTTGTTCAAAGAAGGAGCACTCGAATGGTGGAACACTGTGTTACAATCAAAAGGAAGAGTAATAGCTTATGCTATGACTTGGGAAGAATTTAAGGGTTTGGTAGAAAGAAAATTCTGTCCCGAGTATGAAAAGGAACAGATGGCAAATAAGTTTCTAAATCATCGGATGATGGGTGTGGATTGTCGCGGTTATACCTCGACATTCTTTGAATATGCAAGAGTAGTACCAACACTGGCTTCGCCAGAACCTGTACTCATTTCTCGCTATATTTGGGGGCTAATTAGCGAAATCCGTAATATTGTCAAAGCTGCGAGACCTCGCACTATTGATGATGCGGTAGAATTAGCTAATACTCTAACCGATGAACTGGTGCGCACAAGAGATGAAGATAGGAAAAAGGAACTAGCTCAGAAAATTACCCAAGGATTTCGTGTGGGTAATAATAACAGCTTCAAGAGAAAAGGAACAGGGCAATATTCAAATCCACCTTTCTGTAGAAATTGCAAAAGGAAGCATTACGGAAAATGTAATTTAACTTGCAATCTTTGCAAGGGTATAGGTCACCGTGAAGAAAACCGCAGAAAGAAAACCGTAATCTGTTTTAACTGTGGAGAAGCGGGGCATTATAAAACAGAATGTCCTAAATTGGTTAAACCAGTAGATAACAAACCCAAGACAACCGAAGGAACTACTAAGAAGAATGCCAGGGCATTTCAGCTGACCACTCAAGAAGCAGAGCTCATTCCGGACGTGATAGCGGGTACGTTCTTAGTTCACAACGTGTACGCAAAAGTATTATTTGACTCTGGTGCAAACCAAAGTTTTATAAATACTTCATTCTGCCAAGCTCTTAGTTTACCTTTAACCAATATTAGGCAGATTTTTACAGTTGAAACAGCAGACGGAAATTCAGTTAAAATAGATAAAGTTTTGCAGGAAGGAAACATAGAACTTTTAGGACATAAATTCTCTGCAAAACTATTACCGATGAAATTAGCTGAATTTGATGTGGTATTAGGAATGGATTGGTTAGTCACCAACCATGCTAGAATCCTTTGTGATCAGAATTCCATAGAAATTCAATCACCCACCGGAGAAGTAATTAGGATTACAGGAGATAAACCACGTAAGGCCATGAAGTTCATATCAGTAATGAAAATTGCTAATTATGAACGAAAACAAGGAATAGTGTATATGATTTCGGTAATCATTAGCACTAAGGGAAAAGATCTTAAGGAAATACCAGTAGTCTCAGAATATCCTGATGTATTTCCAGAAGATTTACCGGGATTACCTCCAGATAGGGAAGTAGAATTTAGGATTCATCTAATTCCAGGAACTACACCGATAGCCAAGGCACCTTATCGGTTAGCACCCACAGAAATGTTAGAACTGAAACAACAATTAGATGAATTACTAAGTAAAGGATTCATACAACCTAGCTCATCCCCGTGGGGAGCGCCAGTGTTGTTTGTAAAGAAAAAGGATGGTTCAATGAGAATGTGTATCGATTATAGAGAATTGAATAAGGTTACAATTAAGAATCGATATCCATTACCTAGGATTGATGATCTTTTTGATCAACTTCAGGGGGCTAGATATTTTTCTAAGATAGATTTACGCTCTGGATATCATCAATTGAAGGTACAAGAAGAAGACATACCTAAGACTGCTTTCAGAACTAGGTATGGTCATTACGAGTTTACAGTCATGCCCTTCGGATTAACAAATGCGCCTGCAGCATTTATGGACATGATGAATAGGATCTGTAAACCGTACTTAGATAAATTTGTAATTGTCTTCATAGACGATATACTTATTTATTCTAAAAGTCAGACAGAGCATTGTGAACATCTTCATGCACTCTTAACTTTGTTAAGAAAAGAAAAGTTGTATGCCAAATTCTCGAAATGTGAATTTTGGTTACAAGAAGTGCAATTTTTAGGACACATGGTAAACCATGAAGGAATTCATGTAGATCCTGCTAAGATCGAGGCAATTACCAAATGGAAGGTTCCACAGACAGCAATGGAAATTAGAAGTTTTATAGGTTTAGCTGGGTATTATAGACGGTTTATTAAGGATTTTTCCAAGATAGCTGTACCCTTAACTAAGCTAACCTGTAAAGCTACTAAGTTTGAATGGGGACCTAAACAAGAAGAAGTTTTTAGAATTTTAAAACAGAAATTAACCCATGCACCAATCTTAGCCTTACCAGAAGGAACTGAAGATTTTGAAGTATATTGTGATGCTTCAAAATTAGGATTTGGATGTGTGCTTATGCAACGCAAGAAGGTAATTGCATACGCATCAAGGCAATTGAAAAAGCACGAAGAAAACTATACAACTCATGATTTAGAATTAGGAGCCGTAATTTTTGCCCTTAAGATTTGGAGACATTATCTGTACGGAAGTAAGTTTACTATCTATACAGATCATAAGAGTTTAAGATATATCTTTGGGCAAAAAGAGTTAAACATGAGGCAAAGAAGATGGATGGAAATCCTAAGTGACTACGACTGTGATATTCAGTATCACGAAGGAAAGGCGAATGTAGTTGCAGATGCCTTAAGTCGTAAGTATTATGAGAAACAACGACGGGTTCGTGCTCTCAGATTAAATCTACAAATAGATTTAATGGAACAATTGAAGAATGTTCAAACTATAGCAATCAAGGATGAATGAAAGGAAGAATCAAGGAATTAGAACAAGGAGCAGATGGAATTTGGAGATTCCACAAAAGTAGAATTTGGGTACCTAAGCAGGGAGACTTAAGACCTAAGATTTTAGAAGAAGCTCATAAATCTAGGTACACTATGCATCCAGGAAACAACAAAATGTATCAAGATTTAAGAAAGAACTTTTGGTGGATAGGAATGAAAAAGGACATAGCCAGCTATGTTTCTAAATGTCTTACTTGTTCACAAGTTAAGGCAGAACATCAGAAACCTTCAGGATTACTACAACAGTTAGAGATGCCAGTATGGAAATGGGAACTTATAACAATGGATTTTGTTACTAAGTTACCCAAAACCAGAAAAGGTAATGATGCGATTTGGGTAATTGTGGATCGATTGACCAAATCTGCTCACTTTCTACCTATGAAAGAAACCTTTAGCATGGAAAAACTGGCTAAATTGTATGTAGATGAAGTTGTATCCTTACATGGAGTTCCACTCTCCATTGTTTCGGATAGAGATAGTCGTTTTACTTCCCATTTCTGGAAAAGTTTCCAGCAAGCTATGGGAACTCGACTAAATTTGAGCACTGCATATCATCCCCAAACAGATGGGCAAAGTGAAAGAACGATCCAAACTCTAGAAGACATGCTCCGAGCATGTGTAATAGACTTTGGTGGAAGTTGGGATGATCATTTACCATTAATTGAATTCTCCTATAACAATAGTTATCACTCAAGCATTGATACTGCTCCATTTGAAGCATTATATGGAAGAAAATGTAGAACTCCAGTTTGTTGGGCAGAAATAGGAGAAAATCAATTATCAGGTCCAGAGATTGTGCAAGAAACAACTTATAAAATCACTCAAATCAAGGAAAGACTGAAGACAGCTCGAGATCGTCAAAAGAGCTATGCTGATAATAGATGCAAGCCATTAGAATTCCAAGTTGGAGACAGAGTACTGTTGAAGGTTTCTCCTTGGAAAGGAATTGTTAGATTTGGTAAGAAAGGAAAGCTAAGTCCAAGGTACGTAGGACCATTTCTAGTGATCCAACGTATAGGACCAGTAGCTTATCGTTTACGACTACCAGAAGAATTATCTGGAGTACATGATGTATTTCATGTATCCAATCTCAAGAAATGCTTATCAGATGAATCACTGGTAGTACCTCTTCGAGATATAGAGGTAAACGAAAAGTTGAAATTCGTTGAGAGACCTCTTCAAATTGAGGATCGAAAGATCAAATTTCTCAAGCACAAACGACTAGTACTAGTCAAAGTTAGATGGGATTCAAAGAGAGGAGCTGAGTACACTTGGGAACTAGAATCAGAAATGAAGAAAAAGTATCCCCAATTATTCCAGTAATCTCGAGGACGAGATTTTTCTTAAGGTGGGGAGAATGTAACAACTCTAATCAAAATTCATAATTATTAAATTAATTAGTCCAAAAGGAAACCCTAATTGAGACACCCAAGTGATTCTGAACAAACCCTAAAATTTTCATAATTTTCAGAATCAGGATTAGGGCCCCTAAAACTCAGGGGGGGTAAAACCCTCGTTACGATTATCTAAATAACTTTCTGTCAAAATAGAATTTCACAAAACTGTCGACTCAGCAAACCTACCCATGCACGTAGCTACTCTATAAAAAATAGGTTTGCAGTCGCGTAGCGCGACTGCTAGAGGGGTACCCGTCGCGCTACGCGACTGGGTCAAATTTTCAGTATAAATAGGGCTGTTTGGGACTTGAATTCTGGCACAAAAACGACGTAAAAATTCCACTCCTACACTGAGTTATAGCAGAAACACTTTCAATCCACACACTGATCTCGAAATTCTGCCGCAAAACAGGGTATTAGCACAATCGCTGCTACGATTCATTTATCCGACGATCAATATATCCAATGAATGTTTAAGTGCCGCCCACATTAGGGTTATACTTTATTATTCGTCATTAATTTGACGGATCATCGTTAATTCGATAGATAAAGTATTATACTTTGTCATTCGTTGTTAATTCAACAGATCATCGTTAATTCGATGGATGAAGTATTGCATTTTGTCATTCATTGTGAGAATTTGATCTCGTAAATTATCGTAATTTCTGGAGTGATTACTAACCCAGTTTTGTGTGCATTGTTATTTATATTAGGTTAACAAGGCTAAATCATAGATTAGACTCTGACCATATTAAATCAGCAATGTGAGTCATTCTCTTTTTATCAAATCTATTTACAAAACCCTATTTATTTCAAAGTTATAATTACAGGGATTAAGTTTATGTAATCACCATATTACAGCCGGTATGTGGGGTTTTGTATACATTACTTGATAATCTTCACCATTGGGGCAGCCAAGGGGTGATATGACCATAGTCACAGACACCATTGGACGAATGGGCCAATGGGTCGAGTGACAAAGTACTGTGGGTAATTGGTTTGATATCAGAAACATTGTAATCTTCCTTAATACTGTAAATTATAACAAATGTGTCATTTTAGTAAATAGAATGATTCACTTAGTATTTCCCGCTGACAAAACCTTTTTCAAACATGTTTCAGGTGATTTGCTGTAATTCAGGAAAAAGTGCTGAGAAGCATTTCAAGCTTGAAATAGTGGCTCATTATAAAAATAAGGAAATAAGTTTGTAAAATAAAGATTTTATAAAATCATACTTTTGTAAATTATCGGGGTTTTATCCCGAATTGTGAAATAAAATAATCGGGAAAATTTTAGCTTTAAACGATCCTGTTAAATAAACTTCCGCTGTTAAACTTAATTAATTAAATACCACAGTATTTCTGTCCCGCGGCTTCTGAAACGGGTCAAACCGGGTCAGGGGCCGTGACATGTTACAAAAATTATGGCGAAGTTTATATTCGAAAAGAAAGTTATAAAATATACTCATAACGCTTGTTTTAGAAAAATATTTTCTAAGTGTTGGGATTTTAGAAAATTTCGCCAGAGTTTCCTTTGTAAATGGAGGTATCCATGCTTACTAGCATATCATTTTCTTTTCAAAAATTCATTCAAACAATTCTCAAACATCAACATACAATCTCTATTTACCAAACTTGTCAAAAACAAGCATAAACTATAAACTTATGAACTTGAAAATTTATAAAAATATGTAGTAACTTACTAGCATACTTAGTAAGTCTTGTTACCTTTTAAAATGTGATTAGTTCTTTAAAAACTTTATTTCTAAAGACTTTAAGTGTTTACAACTTCCACCATATTTTCTAAAAATATTTCTCCATGAAAGTTTCTAGTTACACAAGTGTTTCTACACTTGTTTATCCACCAAAAATGTGATTAGTTTTTTGTAAGGTCCAATATTTAATGAAACTTATATTTTTCACTTGGTTCTTTTGAGAAACCACTCATGGATCTTTAGATCTACGAGATTGTAACCTACTTTGATCTTTATTTTTACAAGAAAGCATTTATTTATTCAAGTTCATAGTTTATGTGTGGGTGATTCCATCATCCTACACATTTCTAACTTTCTCATCTTGCTAGATCATGTTTTTAATCATGATCTAGCAAGATCATATGATGATCCATATCAACTACATGAGTAACTGTGACAACCCTCATAATCCCATGTAGCCGTACAGTTTATTAATAATAATTAATGTGCTTGACGACTGTGTGGCATCACTTAACTGCTCTCTGATATCTGTGTTATGCTTACACGTATTTGTTAATATACTAATAGTGTACAGAAAGGTCACTAAATAGTCCGTTATATTTTCCTGAGTGTTAGAAAGCAAAAACGTTACAAAATATATATATAGGACGCTTTACGGATTAATTAAGCACTTTAACGGAACAACACCGAACCGAACAACCGGACTTTACCCGGAACATAAAAATAATGTTAATAACATTACTTATCTTTTTCTGAGCCAGTTAGGGTCCCCGAATACCCTAACACCCGTCACAACGCATAACATACTAGTAAATGGTTAACCCCCAACTAAACTAACTTAAACACTAACTATCTAGTTGGAAACAAACTATACCCCCCCCCCCATTTGTTGAACGATTAGGGGACATAGTTCCCTACATTTGATTATTTTGATTAGTTTATTAGATCATGTTTGTACCATGGGAAACACACTAACTCTTGGGTAATACACTAGTTTTAATTTATAAAAGAACATGATGGTTCATAAGGCATCCACACATTTCACCACACCTCCACTCCCTTCCACCCTCTTGTTCTCGGCTGATACAAGGCAGCCCCACCACCACCATCATTTGATCTTGATCTTGCAATTCCATCTACCTACAAGTGTGCTAGAATTCACATAAGGAGGCTTGGTGCAAACGGAACGCGAAGGACCTCATTCTATTGCTTTTATCCACCCGATTTTCGACTAGAACCTTCCCTAGCCTCGAGCTAGTAGTAAGTTGCTCTAAACATCTTCTTGATCTATTCTTAAGTGGTTAATGAGAGTTTCGTCGGTTAAAAATTTCGAACATATAAGATCAAAGTCTAAAAGTTTACTAAAGTAATGAACAAGGTGGTTAAAGGATGAATGTTAGTGTAAATCATGTAGATCTTGTGTGATTATGATGATTGGCTGATTATCTGATGTTGTGCTGAATAATATTAGTATGTGATGTTGTTGTGGTCACTAAACTCGTTAACGGAATCGATCGAACATGATTTAGATGGTTAAACACTTGAAATCAGAATCTGTCTAACTTTTACAGCCCACTTCTGTTGGCTGTAAACAGGTCTTAACCTCAACAAAAAATTGATATTTTGAATCTAAAATATGTTATTATGAAATACGGTTCTAATGGCACCGGAATCGTAATTTTTGGACTCCGTTTACTATTTTTAAAGTGTTAATTTGTAACAGCTACTTAAGCTGAATTTTGACAGCAATAAATGGGTGTCGTACTTTCAGTCATAACCTGAGTTTTGTGATGAATCGGACCATGAAAATTCTACTGTAGATGATAACTGAAGTATTTGTAATTACCCCACTGGAATTTCGCAAATCGGACTTACGACGAATTTTTAATAAATTGTTTCGTGGACTGTGGTCAGAAATACATAAATCTGAGTTCAGTCCCGAATATGAATTTTAATAAAATATTGGTGATGAACCGGACCCCGATATTTTTACACAATAAAATATGGAATGTTTAAGACATTGTGTAAAAATTTGGGAATTTTTGGAACATGTTAACTATTTTATTAAAATCCCCGAAAACAGCCCAGTTTCGAGTATAAAAGCTGAAACGACATAAGTAGTGATTTGCGTGTCTAAATGTCGAGTATGCTATCTGTGAATGATTTAACATGTTATATATGTTATATGCATTATTGTATGTTTGCTTATGAGTGGGGAATGGATGGGAAGTATATATGGGCGTAAATCGTTAAAGTGTGTGCCTGTTATGTGGTAGAAGTAATGTGCAAATAAACCGTACGTAGGATACGTGTTATGCATGAGAAACTGATTGTTATCCGTACCTTATTAGGACGCGATTGACCGACCTTGACTGTTAACTATATTGAGAATCTAACCGAGCAAACCGAGGTGAGTTCACACACTTTCTAAGGCATGGGATTCCCGGTGGTTTGGGAATGGGTTAAAGAATTAAAACTAAATCTACATATCCTCCTTGGGTAGGATATGTACGGCCATCCTCCATAGAGCGGATGCCATTATTAATCCTACGAATTCTCCTGGTGCAGAATACGTACGTTCGTCCTCCTGGTGCAGGACAACAACCTTAAAACTAGCTAGACAAAACTCTATCATGAAGTCCCTCAATTTATATCGACTTAATCGCCGAGGCCAATGGCGAGCGGGTCATTAGTTAATAGCGCTATTAGGTTTAACAAACCTCACACCGTGCCGTTCGGACGGGCGTGTACTAATGGACTATGGCAGATTGTCAGTGATGATAGACACTGATATAGGGCACAACTTATTTGCGTAGCAGTCGATATCATTCCGTCTAGTAGTTCAAACGGGGAAAACCCCCACTGATCATGGTTATGAATTGGGTAAAGAAAAAAAAAAGGAAATGGTTAAACATACTTTCAACTACGGGGTAACCCCCACGGCAAATAAGCCAACGAAAGTCAAACCACGTTTTTCAGAAACAACTTAAAACTAAACGACCAAACGTGAACTCACTCAACTTTGTTGTTGACTAGTTGTTACATGCCTTACAGGTCGCTAGATGCTTTTGGGAGCTTGCACGAGGAGAAGGTTGTTGTGGAATATGGGTTGTTATATCCCATACTTAATAACTGAACTTTATAAACCAACGGAACTCGTGTTTGAACTTTAACTTATAAACTATGGACTTATGTTTTGAACTTACGTTTTATGCTTCCGCTGTTACCCTAAAATCGGTTTACTTCCTTTTGGTCACCAATCGTATTGTGTTTGGTTTTATTTACTTAATTATGTTGTTCAATATGATTGGTGGCTCGATCCTGGTCATGTCACGCCTCCAAGCGGTGATACTCCGCGTGTGGATTTTGGGGGTGTGACAGATTGGTATCAGAGCCATTGGTTATAGAGAACTTGGTTTTAATAAGGGAAAAGTTTTCATTAAAACCAGACTATAACCTGTACAGTGCTCAACGATCCACAACGACGCTTCGCTCCATGTGCAAGACTCGACACCATAAGTGGTATGATTTATGTTATATTGTCGGTTAGATAGTTCTCACTGTGCATTAGATAATGTGATAATTGCTATTTGAACCTTGTGTGCTTACTCTCTAATGTCGTCCCACACACTTACACACTTTCGCGACACTTTCCTCACTTACGTTGCTTCATTATGAAGATCATGAGCGGACGCGAAGGACGTATCAACCTCACTCAAGCCCAGTTGACGGATTTGATCAACGAACGAGTTGCGGAGGCACTCGCAGCTAACCCTGCAGGAGGTATAACCTGCCATACCAACTCACCATAGGACATTTAGATCCTACCTTCGCAAACCAACCCTCGTGCTTAATCTTGTCTTTTATTCTCGCGCAACAGGTCAACATGCTCAACCTCCTGTGTGCACGTTCAAGACGTTCATGGACTGTCGACCTACCACTTTCAGTGGCACCGAAGGAGCAGTGGGCCTTCTTCACTGGTTTGAAAAGCTTAAGACAGTTTTCGAGATGTGCGAATGCCCCGAAGACCGTAGGGTGAAATATGCTACCGGAACACTTGAAGGAGCTGCGCTAACCTGGTGGAAGGCACAGGTTCAACTACTAGGGCTGGCAGTTGCTAATGCCACGCCCTGGAATGGTTTCAAAGAGCTGATCAAAGAGGAGTACTGTAGTCGGGATGACATCCACAAGCTAGAAGTGGAATTTTACAATCTGAAGATGACAGGATCTGAGATTGAGGCGTACACCAAGAGGTCGAATGAACTGGCCATCCTGTGCCCAACTATGGTGGACCCTCCCATCAAACGTATTGAGCTTTACCTCAAGGGCCTTGCACCAGCGATTCAAAGTCACGTAACTTCAGCCAACCTGGGTACCATTCAGCAAATTATCAAGTTGGCTCATCGTCTCACCGACCAGGCGGTGGAGCAAAACAGGCTACCCAAACGTATCAGTGCCACAGCTACTTCTGATGCACCTACCGATAACAAGCGAAAATGGGATGGGAACTCCAGTAAAGGTTCAACTTCAGTTCAGTCTCAACAGCGAAAGAGTGATGACTACCAGAGTCCCGGTCAGCAATCTTCTGGTAATCAAGGGCAGGGTGGATACCGAGGAAACCACCCCAAGTGCAACCGGTGCAACAAGCATCACAGCGGGCAGTGCAACAAAGGTCGATGTCAGAGATGTCACAGGCTGGGCCATGAAGCCAAAGATTGCAGGAGCCCACGTCCTGCGAATCAGAATCGCCAACAACAACAACAAGCCCCACAGAACCACCAGCAACAGCATCAGCAGGGAAATAAAGGATGCTTTCAGTGTGGCGCTGAAGGCCACTTCAAGAGGAACTGCCCCCAGCTAAACCAAAACCAGAACAATAACCAAGGAAATGGGAACCACAATGGGAACAACAATGGAGGCGGAAATGGGGGAGACAACAATGGCAACGGGGCAAGGGGTCGTGTGTTCGTGATTGGTCAGGGAGAAGCAAGGAACGATCCCAACGTTGTGATGGGTAAGTTTCTTCTTGACGACTTCTTCGTTACTGTTTTATTCGATTCGGGTGCCGATACTAGTTATGTGTCCGTGAAAGTTAGCCAAATTCTTAAGCGCACCCCAACACTCCTGAACACCAAACACACGGTAGAACTAGCTAACGGTAAAAGTCTTGAAGCCACACACGTAGTTAAAGGTTGTAAGCTCGTCTTAGCTGGTCAGACTTTCCCCATCGATCTTGTTCCTATCACACTTGGTAGTTTCGACGTCGTTATTGGGATGGATTGGTTATCTCATCATCAAGCGGAGATTGTTTGCAAGGAGAAAATCATCCGCATTCCTCGTTCTGATAAAGAACCCCTCGTGATTCGTGGCGACAAGAGTGGTGCTGTCGAAGGCATCATCTCTTTCCTTAAGGCCCAGAAGTGTTTGCGAAAGGGCCACACCGCCATTTTAGCACTCGTTACTGACACATCTACGGAAGAGAAGAGAATTGAAGACATCCCTATTGTGCGCGAATTTCCCGAGGTATTTCCTGAGGAATTACCTGGTCTTCCTCCTCATCGCCAAGTTGAGTTTCAAATCGAGCTAGCCCCTGGAGCAGCGCCAGTAGCTCGAGCACCATATCGTCTAGCCCCATCAGAACTCGAAGAACTGTCCACACAACTACAAGAACTCTTGGAAAAGGGTTTTATACGTCCTAGCTCTTCGCCCTGGGGAGCTCCAGTACTATTCGTGAAAAAGAAAGATGGTACCTTCAGGATGTGTATTGACTATCGCGAACTTAACAAGGTGACTGTGAAGAATCGTTATCCTCTTCCACGTATTGACGACTTGTTTGACCAGTTGCAAGGGTCGAGCTATTACTCCAAGATTGATTTGAGATCGGGATACCATCAGCTGAGAGTCCGAGATGAGGACGTCTCCAAAACAGCATTCAGAACTCGTTACGGCCATTACGAGTTTCTGGTTATGCCGTTCGGGCTGACGAATGCACCGGCAGTCTTCATGGATCTCATGAACCGAGTGTGCAAGCCTTACCTGGATAAGTTCGTTATTGTGTTCATCGATGATATCCTGATCTATTCTAAGAGTCAGGAGGAACACGAGCAGCATCTACGACTTATGCTGGAACTTCTTCGAAAAGAACGGTTGTATGCCAAGTTTTCGAAATGTGATTTCTGGCTTCGCGAAGTCCACTTTCTAGGCCACGTGGTAAACAAGGATGGAATTCATGTGGATCCATCTAAGGTTGAATCGATCAAGAACTGGCCCGCACCCCGCACACCAACAGAAATCCGCCAATTCTTGGGTTTGGCCGGATATTACAGAAGGTTTATAAAAGATTTCTCCAAGATTGCGCAACCTCTCACTTCACTGACTCAGAAGGGTGTCATCTATCGTTGGGGTGATGCACAGGAGTCCGCATTTCAACATCTAAAGGATAGACTTTGTAGCGCGCCTATCCTCTCATTGCCTGAAGGCATAGAAGATTTTGTGGTTTACTGCGATGCTTCCATCCAAGGACTTGGTTGCGTGTTGATGCAACGTGACAAGGTCGTTGCCTATGCATCACGCCAACTTAAAGTTCACGAAAGAAACTACACTACTCACGATCTGGAGCTGGGAGCAGTTGTATTCGCACTTAAGATATGGAGACATTACCTGTACGGTACAAAGTGCACCATTTACACCGACCACAGGAGTCTCGAGCATATCTTCAAGCAAAAAGAGTTAAACATGCGACAACGCCGATGGGTCGAACTCTTGAATGATTACGAATGCGCTATCAAGTATCATCCGGGCAAAGCCAATGTTGTGGCTGACGCCCTCAGTCGAAAGGATACTTTACCTAAGCGTGTACGAGCATTACAGCTTACCATCCAGTCTAACCTTCCGGCTCAGATTCGAGATGCCCAGGTCGA
The DNA here is from genome assembly GCA_030545235.1 of Helianthus tuberosus. Lineage (NCBI taxonomy): Eukaryota > Viridiplantae > Streptophyta > Magnoliopsida > Asterales > Asteraceae > Helianthus > Helianthus tuberosus. Next base: position 54,326,728 of record CM060429.1, on the reverse strand, counting down.
AGCATTGAAAGCAGAAAACATCAGGGTTGAGTCCCTACGAGGATCGAGGCAGCGGCTAGAACAAAAGGGAGACGGTGCCTACTATGTTAACGGACGCATCTGGGTTCCATTTTATGGCAACTTACGCGAGCTTGTGATGGATGAAGCACATAAGTCTCGTTATTCTGTACACCCTGGTTCAGACAAAATGTACCACGACCTCAAGACTACGTATTGGTGGCCTGGCATGAAAGCCCACATAGCAACTTACGTCAGTAAGTGCTTGACTTGTGCGAGAGTCAAGTCTGAATATCAGAAACCATCAGGCCTACTTCAACAACCGGAGATCCCGAAATGGAAATGGGAGCAAATCTCCATGGATTTTGTTACTGGCCTGCCCAGATCTCAACGCGGAAACGATACCATTTGGGTGATCGTAGATCGATTAACCAAGTCTGCACATTTTCTGGCCATCAAGGAAACGGATAAGTTTTCTACTCTTGCAGACATTTACCTAAAGGAAGTGGTATCAAGGCACGGAGTGCCAATCTCTATTATATCTGATCGTGACGCACGTTTTACTTCTGAACTGTGGCAAGCAATGCACAAGTCCTTTGGCTCACGTTTAGATATGAGCACCGCTTATCACCCGCAGACGGATGGGCAATCTGAACGCACCATCCAAACCCTTGAAGACATGCTTAGGGCATGTGTAATCGATTTTGGTAACGGCTGGGAAAAGCACCTCCCGCTAGTGGAGTTCTCATATAACAACAGCTACCACACCAGCATCCAAGCCGCTCCGTTTGAGGCATTGTACGGACGCAAATGCCGATCGCCTCTCTGTTGGGCAGAAGTTGGTGACAGCCAAATCACTGGCCCAGAACATGTGGTAGATACCACCGAGAAAATTGCTCAGATACGACAGCGAATGGCGGCAGCTCGTGACCGTCAGAAACGCTATGCTGATGAGGGAAGAAAACCACTCGAGCTCCAGGTTGGGGATCGAGTGCTACTCAAAGTCTCACCTTGGAAAGGTGTAGTCCGCTTTGGCAAACGAGGCAAACTCAATCCGCGTTATGTCGGACCGTTCAAAGTCATTGAGAAAATTGGCCAAGTCGCCTACAGGTTGGATCTACCTGAAGAACTCAGCGGAGTTCACAACGTATTCCACGTATCAAATCTGAAGAAGTGTCTGTCAGATGAGCCCTTCATAGTTCCTCTCAAGGAACTCACAATCGACGACCAGCTGCGATTCATCGAGGAACCAGTAGAGATTACTGATCGAGATGTTAAGATTCTCAAGCACACAAGAATACCTCTCGTTCGAGTTCGTTGGAATGCTCGTCGTGGCCCAGAGTATACCTGGGAACGAGAAGACCAAATGAAACTCAAGTATCCCCAACTGTTTAAGAAAAACGCAACCACTACTGAGGCTGAAGCTACCGCAGAATTTCAGGACGAAATTCCAAATCAACGGGGGGATGATGTGACACCCCAGGAAAATCTGGAAAACAACGCAACTTAACTAGCTTCCTCAGTAACCACGCGCTAAATTTCGGGACGAAATTCTCATAACAAGGGGAGAATGTGACAACCCTCATAATCCCATGTAGCCGTACAGTTTATTAATAATAATTAATGTGCTTGACGACTGTGTGGCATCACTTAACTGCTCTCTGATATCTGTGTTATGCTTACACGTATTTGTTAATATACTAATAGTGTACAGAAAGGTCACTAAATAGTCCGTTATATTTTCCTGAGTGTTAGAAAGCAAAAACGTTACAAAATATATATATAGGACGCTTTACGGATTAATTAAGCACTTTAACGGAACAACACCGAACCGAACAACCGGACTTTACCCGGAACATAAAAATAATGTTAATAACATTACTTATCTTTTTCTGAGCCAGTTAGGGTCCCCGAATACCCTAACACCCGTCACAACGCATAACATACTAGTAAATGGTTAACCCCCAACTAAACTAACTTAAACACTAACTATCTAGTTGGAAACAAACTATACCCCCCCCCCCCCCCATTTGTTGAACGATTAGGGGACATAGTTCCCTACATTTGATTATTTTGATTAGTTTATTAGATCATGTTTGTACCATGGGAAACACACTAACTCTTGGGTAATACACTAGTTTTAATTTATAAAAGAACATGATGGTTCATAAGGCATCCACACATTTCACCACACCTCCACTCCCTTCCACCCTCTTGTTCTCGGCTGATACAAGGCAGCCCCACCACCACCATCATTTGATCTTGATCTTGCAATTCCATCTACCTACAAGTGTGCTAGAATTCACATAAGGAGGCTTGGTGCAAACGGAACGCGAAGGACCTCATTCTATTGCTTTTATCCACCCGATTTTCGACTAGAACCTTCCCTAGCCTCGAGCTAGTAGTAAGTTGCTCTAAACATCTTCTTGATCTATTCTTAAGTGGTTAATGAGAGTTTCGTCGGTTAAAAATTTCGAACATATAAGATCAAAGTCTAAAAGTTTACTAAAGTAATGAACAAGGTGGTTAAAGGATGAATGTTAGTGTAAATCATGTAGATCTTGTGTGATTATGATGATTGGCTGATTATCTGATGTTGTGCTGAATAATATTAGTATGTGATGTTGTTGTGGTCACTAAACTCGTTAACGGAATCGATCGAACATGATTTAGATGGTTAAACACTTGAAATCAGAATCTGTCTAACTTTTACAGCCCACTTCTGTTGGCTGTAAACAGGTCTTAACCTCAACAAAAAATTGATATTTTGAATCTAAAATATGTTATTATGAAATACGGTTCTAATGGCACCGGAATCGTAATTTTTGGACTCCGTTTACTATTTTTAAAGTGTTAATTTGTAACAGCTACTTAAGCTGAATTTTGACAGCAATAAATGGGTGTCGTACTTTCAGTCATAACCTGAGTTTTGTGATGAATCGGACCATGAAAATTCTACTGTAGATGATAACTGAAGTATTTGTAATTACCCCACTGGAATTTCGCAAATCGGACTTACGACGAATTTTTAATAAATTGTTTCGTGGACTGTGGTCAGAAATACATAAATCTGAGTTCAGTCCCGAATATGAATTTTAATAAAATATTGGTGATGAACCGGACCCCGATATTTTTACACAATAAAATATGGAATGTTTAAGACATTGTGTAAAAATTTGGGAATTTTTGGAACATGTTAACTATTTTATTAAAATCCCCGAAAACAGCCCAGTTTCGAGTATAAAAGCTGAAACGACATAAGTAGTGATTTGCGTGTCTAAATGTCGAGTATGCTATCTGTGAATGATTTAACATGTTATATATGTTATATGCATTATTGTATGTTTGCTTATGAGTGGGGAATGGATGGGAAGTATATATGGGCGTAAATCGTTAAAGTGTGTGCCTGTTATGTGGTAGAAGTAATGTGCAAATAAACCGTACGTAGGATACGTGTTATGCATGAGAAACTGATTGTTATCCGTACCTTATTAGGACGCGATTGACCGACCTTGACTGTTAACTATATTGAGAATCTAACCGAGCAAACCGAGGTGAGTTCACACACTTTCTAAGGCATGGGATTCCCGGTGGTTTGGGAATGGGTTAAAGAATTAAAACTAAATCTACATATCCTCCTTGGGTAGGATATGTACGGCCATCCTCCATAGAGCGGATGCCATTATTAATCCTACGAATTCTCCTGGTGCAGAATACGTACGTTCGTCCTCCTGGTGCAGGACAACAACCTTAAAACTAGCTAGACAAAACTCTATCATGAAGTCCCTCAATTTATATCGACTTAATCGCCGAGGCCAATGGCGAGCGGGTCATTAGTTAATAGCGCTATTAGGTTTAACAAACCTCACACCGTGCCGTTCGGACGGGCGTGTACTAATGGACTATGGCAGATTGTCAGTGATGATAGACACTGATATAGGGCACAACTTATTTGCGTAGCAGTCGATATCATTCCGTCTAGTAGTTCAAACGGGGAAAACCCCCACTGATCATGGTTATGAATTGGGTAAAGAAAAAAAAAAGGAAATGGTTAAACATACTTTCAACTACGGGGTAACCCCCACGGCAAATAAGCCAACGAAAGTCAAACCACGTTTTTCAGAAACAACTTAAAACTAAACGACCAAACGTGAACTCACTCAACTTTGTTGTTGACTAGTTGTTACATGCCTTACAGGTCGCTAGATGCTTTTGGGAGCTTGCACGAGGAGAAGGTTGTTGTGGAATATGGGTTGTTATATCCCATACTTAATAACTGAACTTTATAAACCAACGGAACTCGTGTTTGAACTTTAACTTATAAACTATGGACTTATGTTTTGAACTTACGTTTTATGCTTCCGCTGTTACCCTAAAATCGGTTTACTTCCTTTTGGTCACCAATCGTATTGTGTTTGGTTTTATTTACTTAATTATGTTGTTCAATATGATTGGTGGCTCGATCCTGGTCATGTCACGCCTCCAAGCGGTGATACTCCGCGTGTGGATTTTGGGGGTGTGACAGATTGGTATCAGAGCCATTGGTTATAGAGAACTTGGTTTTAATAAGGGAAAAGTTTTCATTAAAACCAGACTATAACCTGTACAGTGCTCAACGATCCACAACGACGCTTCGCTCCACGTGCAAGACTCGACACCATAAGTGGTATGATTTATGTTATATTGTCGGTTAGATAGTTCTCACTGTGCATTAGATAATGTGATAATTGCTATTTGAACCTTGTGTGCTTACTCTCTAATGTCGTCCCACACACTTACACACTTTCGCGACACTTTCCTCACTTTCCTCACTTACGTTACTTCCAGACGAGTCGCTCTCCCACCTGTCGCATTCTTTCACTACTTTCTAAAATTTCCTCGCCAAATGTCCTAAGTTCTTGTACATTATCTGCACTCATTGAGGGTGCAGGTTCTAGGACTGGGTTCGGAAACTGGGGTGCAGGTTCCTGGTACGGAGGTGTAGGGGCCTGGTATGGGTAAGGGTTTTGTAAGATCTCTCTGATGAATACATCATTGTCGTAATATGGATCTAGAGGATCTAACCCTGGGTAGGCTCCTAGGTTCGGCATGGGTATGTCTTCATGTATCGGGTAACGTTGTACATAATCCCGATTGTCATCCCACCATGGGTCGTAATTTGGGTTTAAGGGATTTGGTGCGGGTACCCTAAGTATTTCCTCCGGATTAAAATCATGCATCTCTATTTGATTTTCAGGGTTTTCTATTTCCATCGGTTGGTCAGGAATTGGTGGTTGTGGTTGGGGTGCTATCATTTATTCCAGATTAGGGTCAGCCGGAGTGGTTGCTAAGATATGGATGTTAGCTATACCCCTATTAATCATATCCTGGGCATAGGCATCGGTTTCTCTTCTAGCTGCTTCTAGTGCTCTCTGGTCTTGCAACTTTTTCATACGCTTCCTACGCTCGTGTGCCCCTCGACTGAACCATCCTCTCTTTTTCTGAGGGAATGGCTCCTCGGATTTAGCCTTAAACACGAATATTCCTTCTTCTATATCAGCAGAGTACCCTGAGAGGGCAGGCTGAGAAGAGGAGGTGCCTTCGCTTCTAGGCGAACCAGACAATTGACAATACGCGTCAGATGGTCCTTGGTCACTCATACTGTAAACTAACAAATAGTCAAATAACACATAACAATAAAATACAATTATGCACGTATTCCCGTAATTTATTTCCTAACAGATTGAATTTTGATGTCAGCAGAACGCTTCTGTGGCTGAATCAGTGGCTTAGCTCTGATACCACCTTCTGTCACAACCCCCGTCTCCCTATTCAATTACAGGAACGGGCAGCCGCGAGCTAGTTTCGGTGGTATCACGTATTGTCTAATTTGGCAGCGGAATTTTTCATCAGGACCGTAGTTAGGAAATATTTGATCAGAGTAAAATACCACATTTTCATAATATTAAACACATGGGATAAAACCCAAGTTTGTAGTACACGCATTTTCATAGGAATAAATCCTATTTTATTTAATAAAAACATCTATTTTATCTTAGGTAACTTTATTGCCACTTTTCCAAGCCTTCGGTGCTGTCCAGCTGGCTTCTATTTGGCTTTCACATTTTGTTACCTGAAACGCCTTTGAAAACATTTTGTCAGTGGGAAATACTGGTGAGTGAATCTCAGTTTAATCAAGTTTAAATAAAAACCATTGTACAGTATTGAGGGCGGTCTCGCAATTACATTTGTTTCCAAGTTATATCAATTATCACCCGTGGTACTGTCAGACCCGACTTGTGGAAATGTTACTCCTTGACCAGGTGGTAACAAATTTTGTATACAAAACCCCAACATACCCACGATAATTGTATCCTTACAAATACTCAATAATTGTTTAATATATAATTTAATCGTATGAGGTTTTGTAAAAACAGTTAACAAAAGTTTACAAAAAGCGGATCAACTCACATTGCTGTCTTAGATTATCCTTTAGGGTTTCCTGAGAATTATCTATAATTTACACAAATGCACACGCGTTAGTATAATAACCCATTTTAACATTAGTAATACCCTCCCCGAGACGGCATTCCAACGACTACGTCGGGCAGAACCACGACAGCCGTTACGGAACCCTAGATCAATTGGGCAGAGTATCTAATACGTATTCAGGGGTTATGATACTTACAACGGAGCAGAACTTCACTATTTAGGGGGGTATTATACCCGAGTATTATGCCTACACTTCAGAATTTAGAGAAAGAAAACGTTTTTGAACGAATTCGACTGACGATCCGAGGCCCTCTATATATAGTGTTGATTTCTGGTCCTCTCGCGGCCCGTGTAAAGTTAGGCCAAGGCCTACGCGGCCCGCGTCAACACTGGTCAACAGCGTAGCTGATCTGGGTCAGCAACTAGACCTGCCACGATGATGACACGTATCATCACCGGGCGACGCCACATTCTTGATCTCTAGCGGCCCGCGTAAAACCCTTAAGAGGTTTACGCGGCCCGCGACAAACTTAAAAACTTGATTTTTAATTATTTTTAATAATATTTAAGGTATTCGGGGCCCGTTTTTACATATGGGGTGTTTTTAGGGACATATTGGGATATTTTAAATATTTTTAGGGTGTCGGAAATTATTTGGGAGAGTGTCGGTTTAATTTAGAGTTGTTATAAATTCCATGTAAAGAAACTATTTCATTTACATACAATTTAGCTAATTGTTCCATACTGAAAGTTTCCTTCATTGATAGGAAATGAGCTGACTTGGTTAGTCTATCTACAATCACCCAAATTGTATCATTGCCTTTCCTTGTTTTGGGTAATTTAGTAACAAAATCCATTGTTATCAATTCCCATTTCCAAACAGGCATTTCTAATTGTTGCAATAAACCTGAAGGTTTCTGATGTTCAGCTTTGACTTGTGAACAGGTTAAACACTTTGCAACGTATGCTGCTATATCCTTTTTCATTCCTATCCACCAGAAATTCTTTCTTAAATCCTGGTACATTTTATCGCTTCCTGGATGCATTGTATACTTAGACTTATGGGCTTCTTCTAATATATGATGACGTAGGTTTCCTAATTTAGGTATCCATATTATGGAATCTCCAAATTCCATCTGTTCCTTGTTCTAATTCTTTGATCATTCCCTTTAATTTTTTAGTATCATCCTTGATTACTGATTCTTGTTCTTTTCTAATCTGTTCATTTAAATCTATTTGTAGATTTAATTGAAGAGAACGTACTCTTTTTGGCTGTTCGTGATACTTTCGGCTTAAAGCATCAGCAAGTACATTTGCTTTTCCTGCATGGTACTGGATATCACAATCATAATCACTAAGAAATTCCATCCAGCGTCTTTGTCTCATATTTAATTCCTTTTGCCCGAAGACATACCTTAAACTTTTATGATCGGTGAAAACAGTAAACTTACTACCGTACAGGTAATGTCTCCAAATCTTAAGAGCGAAAATTATAGCTCCAAATTCTAAATCATGAGTGGAATAATTTTCTTCATGATTCTTAAGTTGTCTGGATGCATAAGCTATAACCTTTTGACGTTGCATCAATACACATCCATAACCTAATTTAGAAGCATCACAATAAATTACAAAATCTTCAGTTCCTTTTGGTAACGCTAGTATGGGTGCATGGGTTAATCTTTGCTTAAGGATTCTAAAGGCTTCTTCTTGTTTTGGTCCCCATTCAAACTTAACAGATTTACAAGTTAGCTTAGTTAAGGGAATGGATATTCTAGAAAAATCTTGAATAAATCTTCTATAATATCCGGCTAGTCCTAAGAAACTTCTAACCTCGGTTGGTGATTCAGGGGTTTTCCAATTGGTTATCGCCTCGATCTTGGTGGGATCCACATGAATTCCTTCATGATTAACTAGATGTCCGAGAAATTGTACCTGTTATAACCAAAACTCGCACTTTGAAAACTTAGCATAAAGCTTTTCTTTTCTTAATAAACTTAAAAGTGCGTGCAAATGTTTTGCATGTTCCTCTTTACTCTTAGAGTAAATGAGAATATCATCTATAAAGACAATTATGAATGTATCCAAATATGGCTTACATATTCGGTTCATCATGTCCATGAATGCAGCTGGGGCATTGGTTAAACCAAATGGCATGACAGTAAATTCATAATGGCCATACCTTGTTCTGAAGGCGGTCTTAGGAATGCCCTCTTCCTGTACTTTTAATTGATGATATCCTGACCTTAAATCGATTTTTGAGAAAAATCGTGCTCCTTGTAACTGATCAAACAGATCATCAATTCTTGGTAATGGATACCGATTCTTAATCGTGATCTTGTTTAATTCACGGTAATCAATGCACATACGCATTGATCCGTCCTTCTTTTTTACGAATAAAATTGGCGCTCCCCATGGGGATGAACTTAGTTGTATGAATCCTTTTTCTAACAATTCGTCTAATTGTTTCTTTAGTTCTTGCATTTCTGCAGGTGCCAAACGGTAAGGTGCTTTGGCAATTGGTGCTGTTCCTGGTATTAAATGGATTCTGAATTCAACTTCTCTATCTGGAGGTTGCCCTGGTAATTCTTCTGGAAATATGTCTGAAAACAAGGATACTACTGGAATATCCTTTAATTCTTTTCCTTTAGTGTTAGTGATTATAGAAATCAAATTCACTAATGACCCTTTTCTTATGTAACTTGCTGTTTTCATCACAGATATGAATTTAGTGGATTATATCCTTTAATTGTGATCTTTTCACCCTTTGGTGAATTTACTTGTATTGACTTTTGATCACACAAAATACTGGCTTTATTGGCTATTAACCAATCCATTCCTAATACGACATCAAATCCTGCCAAATTCATGGGGTAAAGGTTTGCAATAAATTTATGATTTAGAATTTCTATTCTTGCTCCCTGCAAGATTTCAGAAATTTTAATAGTTTTTCCATTTGCTGTCTCTACTAGACATTCTTGTGGAAGTTTAGTTAATGATTGATTGAGAAGTTTGCAAAATGAAGTATTAATAAAACTTTGGTTTGCACCAGAGTCAAATAATACTTTAGCAAAAATATCATTAACTAAAAACGTACCAGTGATCACATCCGGGATCATCTTTGCTTCTTCTGCAGTCAGAACAAATGCTCTAGCACTTTTGGTATTCTTGTTATTCGTAGTTGGAGCTAACTTTGGACACTTTGGCTTGATATGACCTTGTTCTCCGCAGTTGTAGCATATTCTGTTGTTAGCTTTCTTCCTGCAATCTTCTTGTGACAACCGTAAAAAATACAGGTATCCGTACAATTAATTAATCTTGATTAGTGCTTAATAACTGTGCTGAATTACAATTAACTGCTCTCTGATTTCTGTATCATACTTACATGTGCATCAAATATTGCATACTGTCACATCATTTTTATTTACAAACTTTAGTGACATAAACGATGCACAAAGCACAGCTAGCACAGTTAGCGGATAACTCAGAAAAATGCTGACGATGTTCAGTACATAGACAAACAATGTTTTGAGACCCAGTATGGGCCAGAGATAAGGTACTACACCAGTATAGTGTGTAGGAAAGTGAGGATCACAAAACTGCTTCACTAGGTGATAGTTTAAGTGCCGGAAAGTGCCTAAAACCCACTTAAAGTGCTGAATTCAGCAATTTTTTTAGCAAAAATCAGCATTTTAACAAGTTTGTATCATGCAAAAATATGACTAAATGGTCCTGAATGCTTTCCTAAGTGTCGGGAATTAAAAGTGTCACAAAAGGGTACTTAAAGATCACTAAACGGAATAGTTTAACACTTTAACGAACCGGTATCTAACCGAACAACCGGACACTACCCGAAACACCAAAATTATACTAGAAGCATTGTTTTAATGTTTCTGAGCTAGTTATGATCCCCGAACACCCTAACACACTATATACCACATAATATGCATAAACACTAACTAAATCACTTAGTTTTCAACCATTATGCTTAACTTACCATTGGAAACCGACTAGACCCCCCGTCCCCATGGTAGTGGACGGTCACAATGTAGCCCCCACCCTTGATTCACTTAAATCTTATAAGGATTTGTTATGTACTTAATAGACATAATACACAATGGATAAAAGGATTAAATGGTTATAAGATGATCAAGACCCTCACTATCTCTTACACGCACTTCACACCATCTTCCTCCTCCCTCTCCCTTGGTTCTCGGCCAAACATAGCCCACCACACCACCACCATTTTCATCCATTGATCATCCATTCCATATACCCACAAAGGTGTAAGAAGGTCTACAAGCAAGATTGGTGGTCTTGGATCTTGAAGGACCTCTTCCAACAGCTTTTATCCAACACATTTATCGTCTTCTTCATCAAGTGTTCTTCCCTAGCCTTTGTGCTAGTAGTAAGCTTCATATCACTTGATCTTACTTCATATATTGTTGGTTAAAAGATGATGTACATTGATAATCTTGTAGAACACTAAAAACATAATCTTGAAACATGAACATAAGCTTGTCATATGATGAACTCTTGATGATACTATGTTGTTTAGTGTATGTATAATACTTGATTGTTATTTTCTTGAGGTTATGATGTTGATCATCATAAGGAGCTTGCTAGATTGTGATTAAACACATGATCTAGCAAGTGAGAGGATGATTATGTGATAAAACAAGATGATCATCCTCATGTGTAAGCATGAACTTGAAGAATAAAGTGATTTCTTGAAAAATAATAATCAAAGTGAGTTAATAATCTTATGGATCTAAGATTTATGAATGGTTTTCCAAAAGGACCAAGTTCAAAATATGATTTTTAGAAGATCTTGGTTCTTACTTAAACATACACTATTTTTGTGATAAAACAAGTGTAGAAACACTTGAGAAACAAGAAGATTTCATAAAGAAACGTTTTTGTAAAACATGTTTACAAGTTGTAAACACCTAAATCTACCAAGAATGATATTTTTAAAAAAGTAAACACACTTTAAAGGGTAACTAAACCTACTAAACACACTACCAAGTTACTACAAGTTTTTATGAAAGTTCAAGTTCATGATTATTATGTAGATAGCCTTGTTTTGGCACTCGGTAAGTGTAGATTGATTGTGATGATTTTGAAAAGAAAATGATATGCTTTGAGAGCATGGACACCTCTATTTTTAGGGGAAACTATGGCAAAATTTTCTAAAAATATAAACCCTTAGAAAAATATTTTCTAAACAAATATTTACAAGTGTGTTTTAACTATGGTTTTCAATATAAACTTTGCCATAGATTTTGTTACAAAAATACAAGTATTGGAGGTTGGTTTTTATAAATAAAAATGGATAAATATGTATTTAGAATATATATTTACATTAAAGACACATTGTGTGTGATTATTTGTATACTTTGTGTATTAGTTATATTATTTTAGGATTTAAAGTAATATAACTTAACGAAATACCAAGAATTTACAATCCAAAATAATAAAAAAAATAACAAGGAATACATATGTAAGTTACCCACCTAATATTGTGAAACCGAACGATAAAAGGTAACTTACAAATATTCCGGAAAATACCGTTATAAATATATTTTTGGTAAATAATATTTTGGATACAAGAAATGAAAATATGATTTTTGTAAATATTACAAAAGTTATATTATATTTTCGACAAGGAGAAAACATATTATTTTTGGAAGTAAAAATATATTTTCTTAGTATATTTAGAAGATATATGATTTTTGAGAAAATATATATTTTCTTGAAATACATTATTTTTAGACAAAATAAATTTATATATATTTTCAAAGTTAGACTTGAAAATATATTATTTTGGAACTACAAATACATGAATGTGAATATACATGTATGAGATACCCTCATCCTTGGGAAGGAAATACGAAAATAAATACTTGAGAAGTATTATTACACAAAAATCCTGTTTAAATGATTATTCCAAAATTAAATATAATGTAAAGTTAAAATGATCATTATTTTAACAAATAATTATAACTTGGAATAACATTAAAGACCTGAAAGAAACGTACCTCAGAAACGATAATTCTAAGGCAAGGCACGGCCCGTTCGTCTAATAGACCCTAGTACATTGTAGGAAGTCGTGTTTGCTTACGAGATTTGAGTAACGAGTACTGAAGACGCAAAACAGTGAGTTCATGCCCCCCCTTTTCTTTAAACTGTTTTGTTTATTAACTTCGGGTGTGAAATACATGTTACAAAAGGATTACATACAAATACAATTGGTATGGTTAGCCTAGGAAAGTACCATAGATCATGTGAATGGGTAGGCGCATACTTGAGACCATTAATCCTCGTATAAGGACCGAGGGGCATGAGTGATAGATCTATTTGGGTGTAGCGAGCCCACACCCATGAGGACCAGGGTAGCCCATAGGGTGACTATGTCTTCCAGCCGGAAGCCCGGTACAAAGTTGCTAGGTTTGAGTCTTCCTACACCGTCACACATATCAGTGGCCTTGCAAACCGTTGGTGATCTTTTCCTTGTTTGCTTTCATACCGGGATTTACAAACATACATACATACATACACTGTTTACAAAGGTTTCTACATACGTATACAAATACATGAACTCTCTCAACTTTTGTTGATGTTTTCAAATTACATGTATTTCAGGGAACTAAGTGGATCTGGCAGGTATTTGCATGTTTTCAAGCTGCGTTATAAATAAGAGATGTCATCCAAGTCATTGGGGTTTAGGAGATATATCTTAATCCTAGACGAGTTACATGGTCCTAAACTCGGGTTTGTTTAAGATCTTTTGTCGAGTCTTTGTGAACTCATTAAAACATGTTGTGGTTTGTAACTTAAATTTGGTGTCAACGTTTCAGACAAGTACGTTATGTTATTTTCAAACTTAATTAATGGATGAACATCTTATGGTTTTTATCATATAGCGTTGTTATGATTGAATGCTATGGTATTAAGAAAGTCACACCAATAACCACGCTTCCGCAAAAGTCAGGGTGTGACAGCTTGGTATCAGAGCTTCGATCGTAGCGAACTAGGATTCTTTCTCGAGTCTAGACTACGATCAGTAGGGCTCTCACGAAAATGTTTTCAAACATGTTTACATTGCATACACGAAATGTCCAAATCCAGGAAACAAACATTTTTAAAAATAAAAGACACAAAGTACATTTCAAAGAATTCGGTTATAATTCAGTCTGAGAGACTGGGTAGTCTGAGAGACTAGTTGGGACAGTCTGAGAGACTGGGGAGTTTAGTCTGAGAGACCAGGTAGTTCAGTCTGAGAGGCTGGGTGGGATAGTCTGGGAAGACTAGGATGAATACATGCTTACTTTATTACTGCTTACATGCTTATTTGATGATTGTTGATATATATGCATATGTTGTGATTGTTTTGTTACATACACCATGTCCTCATCGGAGAGTGAGCTGTCAGATACTATAGACCCTATGGCCATAGTTTCGGACGATGAGATTGTCCCGGACCCTGAGGTTTTCACCTCTGACACTGAGAGTAGCGATGATGATGATTTCCAGCAGTTTACTTTACCAGATTTTGCGATGATATACCGCTAGCTGATGTTTTACCTGGCGAGGATCTATTTCTTGTTCCGGTCCCTGCTCCCTTGCCCCTTGCTGCATTTCCTCTCGAGGATTTGCCTTTTGATGCTTTGTCTGACGATGATATCGATCTTTTTATTGAGGGTCCCCCTAAGGAGGCCCAGGATGATGGAGCTCCAGTCGACGATGTTATTGCTATTCCGCTTATTGAGATTCCGATCATTGAGATTTCATCTGATCATTCTGGTCCTGATTCATTCGAGTCTGTGTCATCTACTACTCTGCACGCACTGGGATTGCAGCGTTATCCCACCGATTCTGATTATGACACGGCTATGTCTGTCGCACCTGTTCCTCCACAGGACTTTGAGTTTGATGATGAGTTTGATCCTGAGCATGAGGTTGACTTCATTCCTGACGATCAGCTTTTTGATGTACCCGCTGATCTTGAGTTGGCACCAGTCGACCCTGAGCCTATACTTGCACCCGACCCTATACCTGCTCACGATCCTCTGCCTGAGCATGACCCAGTACCTGTTGACAAACCTGTTGTTGCACCACCCATACCCGATCCGATCCCTGCAGCCGCTGACCATGCTCATTTTGCTGACCATATAGATCCCCATTACGCATTCACCCGCAATGGATGGATAGAGGACGATGATGACTTGCCTCCTTTTGTTAGGCCTGTTACTCCCCCACCTGCACCTACACATGCACCTGTTGATATTGCCCTGTTTCATCCACATGTGTCTGATATACACCGCACTGATCTACCGGTCACGTTCTTACCGGATATCCCTCCGCCCCGTCCAGGGGAAGGACCGTCTAGCCAGCCGTTTGGCCATGTTCCATCGAGTCAGCAGCCCAGTCATATTCCTCCTGTGTCAGCAGCTTTTCCCTTTATGCCACAATTTACACATACTGCTCCTTTTGCTTCTGCACCATCGGGCGAGCCACTTATTTGGTTTCCGCCTAAAACTATGCCTGTTTCTGACCCATATCATCCCTTCCACTACACTGGTTACACGAGGGATGAGCTACTCCTGTCCTTACAGCTTCAGCAGGAGATGTTATGTAGTAGAGTCATGGAGCTAGAGAGGATTCCGCTTCCTCCACCTTGTCCTTGTCAGTCACCGTTTGCGACTCCACCTGCTCCTCTTCTGCCATACCCAGATTTTGACGTTCATTTTCTTACTATGGAGCAGCAGATTAGCTATCTGTTGCGTACCGTTTATGCTCTTGAGGAGGAGTTAGCGCATGTGCGCAGTTTGCTATTCGTTCCTCCACCTCCTCCTCCACCATCAGCATAGCAGGTTTTTGGTTTTATGCAGGTAGCATACTTTTGGTGAGAGTGTCGCTATTGGGCCCAGATTGCACAGCCTTTGAAGACCACTTTTTGACTTTTGACCATTGTAGTTGTATAGACGATTTGGACAAGGGTGATGTGACCCTGTAGTCCCTTTTGATGCATGGTACATTGTAGAACGTGTAAAACTGTATTTGTGGTCATTGATATATGAAAGCTCAATCGCAACATTCTCATTATATACATTGTTGAATTACTAGTTAACATTATGATTGGGATGCTATGTGTTTACTTGCGTTGATAAATGTTATTACATACACATACTACATACTTATATGCATAAGACCTGACCTATACTATCTTCTTTAGAAGATGCCTCCTCGAAGAGATAACACACTGCCTACAACTGAGACCGAGTTACAAGAACGGATTTCACGAGCGATAGCACAGCACGATGCCCTGCGCTCTGAGCAAAGCGGGGGTACCTCGGGAAGTAACCCACCTCATGGTAATGTTTAAGTCATTTGAGACACATAACGTTACATTTGGATATTCCATGTGCGATCGCTAATGCTTTCTGTGAATGACGTTGCTTGTACAGGTTGTACCTATAAACAGTTCTTAGACTGTAAGCCTCTAAATTTCAACGGCACCGGGGGTGCTGTGGCCTTTGTTAGATGGACGGAGAAGACCGATTCTGTGATAAGAATGAGCAAATGTGCGCCGGAACATCAAGTCACCTACATCTCCGGATTGTTCTTAGACGGAGCGCTTTCATGGTGGAATCTCCAAGTTCAAACTCTAGGAGAGGCAGCAGCATACGCTTTGACATGGAATGAAATGAAGGAACTCATGCGCAAGAAGTATTGCTCCAGGGCTGAAATTCAAAAATTGGAAACAGAGTTTTGGAACCTCAAGATGGATGGCCCGAAGATTGCTGAATATGTGCAGAGATTTCACGACCTATCTCGCGTTGTACCATACATGGTTAATCCAGAATTCAAGCGCATCGAGCGTTTTATTTGGGGGTTGGCACCTCAAATTATGAGTATGGTGATAACATCAAAGCCTGCCATGATCACTGAGGCTATTGATCTGAGTGTAGCACTAACTGAGGAAGTGATCAGGTTAAACAAGTTTTCGATCTCTGACCAGAAGAAGAAAGAGACTCACGTTGAGTCATCGGGTGAGAACAAAAGGAAGTTCTCAAACTTCAAGAAGGGTACCTGCAGTGCTAATAAGAAGAAGGATGTGAACCCACCAGCTGAGGTCAAGACTGGTGCTGAAAACAAGGGAAAATGGTATATGGGCACTCTGCCCAAATGTGATGTGTGCCAGTACCATCATGCCGGCCAATGCAGGGTTAGGAAGTGTGAGTCTTGTGGAAAGAATGGACATTCGAAGGAGACATGCTGGGCTGGTACTGGTCGTGGTGGTCAGAGAGGTTATGGTAATGGAAACAATAACCGTGGTGGAAATGGGTATGGAAACCGCCCTCAAGGAGGAAATGGCGGTAATGGTAATCGTGGTAATTATGGGAATCAAGCCGGTAGTGGAAACTGTGGAGCGAACAACAACCAAGGTGGTAACGGAAATGGTAATGGTCGGGGACCAGGTTGTTTTAACTGTGGAGATGTGGGGCACTTCAAGCGTGAATGCCCAAAGATCAACCAAGCTCAAGGAATGGTTTTCAACATAGGAGCGAGGGAAGCTCGCCAAGATCCAAATGTGGTCACTGGTACGTTCCCTATCAACCAACGCTTTACATCTGTAATGTTTGATACTGGTGCCGATTATAGTTTTGTATCCCTAGAATTTAAGAATATACTTGGGTTGGTAGCTAGTAAGCTAGATGTTCCGTACTCGATAGAGCTAGCTAATGGAAAGCTAGTAGAAGCGAATGAAGTCATTAGAGGTTGCGTGATAGAACTGGGAGAGCATGAGTTTACGCTTGATCTTCTGCCCGTCAAGTTAGGAAGCTTTGACGTGGTAGTCGGAATGGATTGGTTGTCAAGCAACCGAGCAGAGATCGTATGTCACGAGAAGATCATTCGCATTCCGATGGCGAATGGAGAGACAATTGTGGTGCATGGAGAGAAGCACGATACGCCCCTAAGGATCATCAGTTGTTTGAAGGCTCGAAAGTGTTTGCAGAAAGGATGTGTTGCCTTCTTGGCACACATTGTGGACAAGGAAGCCGCTGAGCCAAAGTTGGAAGATATCCCAGTTGTAAGGGAATATCCTGAAGTCTTCCCCGAAGACTTACCAGGATTGCCACCGCAGCGACAAGTCGAATTCCATATAGACTTGGTTCCAGGTGTCGCGCCTGTAGCCAAGGCACCTTACCGACTTGCGCCCTCAGAGATGCAAGAGCTATCAACACAACTCCAGGAGCTTTTGGACAAGGGATTTATCAGACCAAGCTTCTCGCCTTGGGGGAGCTCCAGTGTTGTTTGTTAAGAAGAAGGACGGTAGTTTCCGCATGTGTAAAGACTACCGCGAGCTGAACAAGTTGACCATTAAGAATCAGTATCCTTTGCCAAGGATTGATGACCTGTTCGATCAATTACAAGGTTCGATTTTTTACCCCAAGATCGATCTTCGATCAGGTTATCACCAATTGAGAATACAAGAGGAAAGTATTCCAAGGACTGCCTTCTGAACTCGATATGGACATTACGAGTTCCTGTTATGCCGTTTGGTTTGACAAACGCGCCAGCAGTGTTTATGGATCTGATGAATAGAGTCTGCAAGCCGTATCTCGACAAGTTTGTGATTGTGTTTATCGATGATATTTTGATTTATTCGAAGACGAAGGAAGAGCACAAACAACACATAAGAGCTATTTTAGAGCTGCTTAAGAAAGAGAAATTATAAGCAAAGTTCTCGAAGTGCGAGTTCTGGTTGCGTGAAGTTCAGTTCCTTGGTCATGTGGTTAACAAAGATGGAATTCATGTGGATCCCACAAAGATCGAGGCGATCAAGAATTGGGAGACTCCGAAGACGCCAACCGAGATCTGTCAGTTCCTAGGTTTGGCAGGATATTATCGCAGATTTATTGAGGATTTTTCGAAAATCGCTCAACTGTTGACCTCCCTTACACAGAAGGATAGGAAGTACGAATGGGGAGATAAACAAGAAGAAGCTTTTCAGTTGTTAAAGAACAAGCTTTGCGATGCACCCATCTTATCCCTACCCGAAGGCACCGACGACTTCGTGGTATATTGCGACGCCTCGCGTCAAGGTTTAGGCTGCGTGCTGATGCATCGACAGAAGGTTATAGCTCACGCTTCGCGCCAGTTGAAGGTTCATGAGAAAAATTACACCACGCATGATTTGGAATTAGGCGCAGTGGTGTTTGCATTAAAGATCTGGCGACATTATTTGTATGGCACCCGATGCACGATCTTTACAGATCACAAGAGCTTACAGCATATATTCGATCAGAAAGAGCTTAATATGAGACAGCGTCGATGGGTGGAGCTGTTAAACGATTATGATTGTGAAATCAAGTACCACCCAGGGAAGGCGAATGTGGTCGCAGACGCCTTGAGTCGGAAGGAAAGAATTAAGCCCATAAGGGTTAGGGCCTTGGAAATGATTATTCAAACGGACCTCTCATTGCGCATTCGTGCTGCGCAGAGAGAAGCTCTTAAGAAGGAAAATCTTGTGGACGAATATCTCCGTGGGATGGAGAAACAGTTAGTACCCAATAAGGAAGGAACATTGAGTTTCATGGGAAGAATTTGGGTACCCCTCTTAGGTGGTCTACGAGACGTGATCTTTGATGAAGCACATAAATCAAGGTATTCGATCCATCCAGGATCGGATAAGATGTACCAAGATTTAAAGGATTTCTACTGGTGGCCGAGATTGAAAGGTGATGTTGCAACATATGTTGGCAAATGTTTGACTTGTGCCAAGGTAAAGGCCGAATATCAGAAGCCTTCAGGCCTTCTGCAACAACCTGAAATACCCATGTGGAAATGGGAGCAGATTTCAATGGATTTTATAACAAAGTTACCAAAGACACCCAGAGGTCATGATACGATTTGGGTAATCGTAGACCGTCTGACGAAATCTGCACACTTTATGCCAATAAAAGAAAAAGATAACACAGGTAAGCTTGTTGAGTTGTACCTCAGAGAGATAGTTGCATGACATGGAGTGCCTCTCTCGATTATCTCTGATAGAGACGGAAGATTTGTGTCAAGGATTTGGCAATCCTTCCAAGAAGCCTTTGGTTCTCAGATGAATCTGAGTACTTCGTTTCATCCACAGACAGATGGCCAGAGCGAACGAACAATTCAAACGCTAGAAGACATGTTACGAGCTTGTGTGATGGACTTGGGTGGCAGTTGGGACACCCACCTACCATTGGTTGAATTTTCGTACAACAACAGTTACCATGCAAGCATTCAAGCCGCACCGTTTGAAGCTCTCTATGGACGCAAGTGTCGATCACCGTTATGCTGGGCAGATCCGGGTGATAGGTAGCTTGTTGGTCCCGAATTGGTTCAAGAGACGACAGACAAGATTTTACAGATCCGAGAGCGCATCAAGGCGGCTCGTGATCGACAAAAGAGCTATGCGAACCAAAGGAGGAAACCTTTGGAGTTTCAAGTGGGAGATATGGTTTTCTTAAAGGTCTCACCCTGGAAGGGTGTAGCACGCTTTGGGAAGCGTGGGAAGTTAAAACCGCGATACATTGGACCGTTCAAAATCCTAGAAAGGATTGGTCTTGTAGCTTACAAGTTAGATCTACCCGTAGAACTGAATGGTGTTCATGATACATTTCATGTATCTAATCTGAAAAAGAGTCCAACTCAAGAAACAGTTGTCATTCCTGCCGATGAAGTTCACATTGACGACACACTCCACTTTACTGAAGAACCTATTGAGGTTACTGACTGGAAGATTAACAAGACGCGAAGGAGTAGTGTTAAACTCGTCAAGGTTCGATGGAACGCGCGACACAGCCCAGAGTTCACTTGGGAACGTGAGGATCGCATGAAAGCAAAATACCCGCATTTGTTCCCCAACTCCCCTGCAGCTAGTAGCAGAACATAAATTTCGGGACGAAATTTTCTTAACAGGGGGAGAATGTGACAATGTGGCCCCCACCCTTGATTCACTTAAATCTTATAAGATTTGTTATAAGGATTTGTTATGTACTTAATAGATGATTAAATGGTTATAAGATGATCAAGACCCTCACTATCTCTTACACACACTTCACACCATCTTCCTCCTCCCTCTCCCTTGGTTCTCGGCCGAACATAGCCCACCACACCACCACCACTTTCATCCATTGATCATCCATTCCATATACTCACAAAGGTGTAAGAAGGTCTACAAGCAAGCTTGGTGGTCTTGGATCTTGAAGGACCTCTTCCAATAGCTTTTATCCAACACATTTATCATCTTCTTCATCAAGTGTTCTTCCCTAGCCTTTGTGCTAGTAGTAAGCTTCATATCACTTGATCTTACTTCATATATTGTTGGTTAAAAGATGATGTACATTCATAATCTTGTAGAAAACTAAAGAACATAATCTTGAAACATGAACATAAGCTTGTCATATGATGAACTCTTGATGAAACTATGTTGTTTAGTGTATGTATGATACTTGATTGTTATTTTCTTGAGGTTATGATGTTGATCATCATAAGGAGCTTGCTAGATTGTGATTAAACACATGATCTAGCAAGTGAGATGATGATTATGTGATAAAACAAGATGATCATCCTCATGTGTAAGCATGAACTTGAAGAATAAAGTGATTTCTTGAAAACTAATAATCAAAGTGAGTTAAAAATCTTATGGATCTAAGATTTATGAATGGTTTTCCAAAAGGACCAAGTTCAAAATATGATTTTTAGAAGATCTTGGTTCTTACTTAAACATACACTATTTTGGTGATAAAACAAGTGTAGAAACACTTGAGAAACAAGAAGATTTCATAAAGAAACGTTTTTGTAAAACATGTTTACAAGTTGTAAACACCTAAATCTACCAAGAATGAGATTTTTAAAGAAGTAAACACACTTTAAAGGGTAACTAAACCTACTAAATACACTACCAAGTTACTACAAGTTTTTATGAAAGTTCAAGTTCATGATTATTATGTAGATAGCCTTGTTTTGGCACTCGATAAGTGTAGATTGATTGTTGATTGTTTGTGATGATTTTGAAAAGAAAATGATATGCTTTGAGAGCATGGACACCTCCATTTTTAGGGGAAACTATGCCAAAATTTTCTAAAAAAATAAACCCTTAGAAAAATATTTTCTAAACAAATATTTACAAGTGTGTTTTAACTATGGTTTTCAATATAAACTTTGCCATAGATTTTGTTACAAAAATACAAGTATTGGAGGTTGGTTTTTATAAATAAAAATGGATAAATATGTATTTAGAATATATATTTACATTAAAGACACATTGTGTGTGATTATTTGTATACTTTGTGTATTAGTTATATTATTTTAGGATTTAAAGTAATATAACTTAACGAAATACCAAGAATTTACAATCCAAAATAATACCAAAAATCACAAGAAATACATATGTAAGTTACCCACCTAATATTGTGAAACCGAACGATAGAAGGTAACTTACAAATATTCCGGAAAATACCGTTATAAATATATTTTTGGTAAATAATATTTTGGATACAAGAAATGTAAATATGATTTTTGTAAATATGACAAAAGTTATATTATATTTTCGATGAGGAGAAAATATATTATTTTTGGAATTAAAAATATATTTTCTTAGTATATTTAGAAGATATATGATTTTTAAGAAAAATATATATTTTCTTGAAATACATTATTTTTAGACAAAATAAATTTATATATATTTTCTAAGTTAGACTTGAAAATATGTTATTTTGGAACTACAAATACAAGAATGTGAATATACATGTATGAGATACCCCCATCCTTGGGAAGGAAATACGAAAATAAATACTTGAGAAGTATTATTACACAAAAATCATGTTTAAACGATTATTCCAAAATTAAATATAATGTAAAGTTAAAATGATCATTATTTTAACAAATAATTATAACTTGGAATAACATTGAAGACATGAAAGAAACGTAACTCAGAAGCGATAATTCTAAGGCAAGGCACGGCCCGTTCTTCTAATAGACCCTAGTACATTGTAGGAAGTCGTGTTTGCTGACGAGATTTGAGTAACGAGTACTGAAGACGCAAAACAGTGAGTTCATGTCCCCCTTTATCTTTAAACTGTTTTGTTTATTAACTTCGGGGGTGAAATACATGTTACAAAAGGATTACATACAAATACAATTGGTATGGTTAGCCTAGGAAAGTACCATAGATCATGTGAATGGGTAGGCGCATACTTGATGTAACACCTGTGCCTCCACGGCCATCAAACAAATACCAAACCAATGAAATATTATATTTCATACTTGGGATTTGTAAAAATATGTGTATCATTTGCACATATCAATTCTTGTTCAATTTCAAACTCTAAATCGCTTTCTGGAAGGTTATACGCGCACTGATGCGTAAATATAACCAGTTTAATGCAACAAACACTCTGGAATAGTGACATAGGCTTAACATACCTTAAATAACCTTAACATAACTTAGAAATAAGTTTTGAAGGCTTTGGTATGGCAAAATCAAGTTAGATCGCTTACAGGGACTAAAGTTGACAAACTGCGAAAGTATGCCAATTTGAACTGTAACAGACATTCCGGAATATGACCATAAGTTAAACATACCATATATATCCTTTACATAGCTTAGAAATAGGCTTTGAGGGGTTCGGTGTGCTAAAATAAACTTTTGGGTCATTCAGGGACTAAAAGTGTCAAAAAGTGCACAAGTTTGCATTTTCACGCATAACTTACGTTCTGAATACATCCGGACATCCAAAAATTTATGTAAGCATGACTATATTATATTTTAGTGTTCGCCATAAGAAAAGTCCATTCGTCGCGTCATTTGGTTCGTTTTTCGCGCTTATGCGCATTCCGTCGTAATTAAGCGAACATCGCGTTCGTACGACCAAACGAACCATCATCCAGCATATTTTTGAGTATGTTTTGAGTTCCCTATACTTTAACTTCATTTTAGAGCCTTGAAACGAGGTTAACGGGGTTCAAACGCATCGAAAATCGCTTAAACGGGCTGCAGGGACCATTTCTGCCAATTTTGAAAGTTTGTTGAAACAAGGGGCAGTGGCGTAGCGCCACTGCATGTATCCTTACCAGTCACGCTACGCGACTACCTATTCTGGGCAGAAACATGCAGAAACTCAGTTTTTCGCATTCGGGACCAGATTCGACGTATTAACAGCTGTTAACAGCTGTTCTCCACTCCTTAATCCCTTGCCACATGTTGATACCCTATGGTGAGTGGCCAATTTAGTCACCATGAGTTTCCGACAAGTGTACGGGTTGGATCATGGCACGATATTCGACAAGCGATCTTAACGGTTCGGGTATTCCTATAAATACCCAACCACCCCCATTGCTAAAAATAACTAGAAACTTGATTTGAGAAACTCTAAGTTGAAACATTTGTTTCATACCTGAGATTTTAGAATCGAGTTTAGCATTCGGGGACCCTTCGTAAGTATTCTTTCGTTCTTTTCCTTATTTTACTGCTTTTCGAGTCAGAAAGTCAAACTTTGTTTGACTTTCAGCGTTGACCAGTAATGGTCAATGCGAAGTTCGTTTGAACTTCGCAACGTGATTGTAATCACGATGGTTATAGTCCCTTGGGGCTATGCCTACTGATTACCACGTTGTCTAGGGTCGTAGGGTAAGCGATCTAATAAATCGCTTATACCTTCGAACCCGACCCAGTTTGGTCGATCATTAGGATCCGACCAAATACATTAGGTGACCATAGTGTAGGGAATAACCTTCCGAGGTTATACCTTATGGTCACATCGTTTAAGTAGTTGTATGATAGGTAGTTTATATGCCTTAGGTAAATTACCAGAATACCCTTTTCATGTATAATTGGTAATTAAGCATATGTAACCTAAACTTTTGTCACATAACTGATTATGTAACATGTTTAGGCATATAACACTTGTCATAGGACTAGTTAGGTGGTCCGAACGCGTTTCACGCGCACGACGCGTTAAAGTAGCATAAGTTACCTTAATGGGTCGCAATGGGTCGATAATACTTAGGTTAAGTTTCATTTAGTATGTAGGCTTTGTTAAACCATATCATATGAGTTCCTACACTCATTTGGTTTACAAACCCTCCTGCTACCCAGTCTTCCGATTTAGGTCCGGGTTAATTATGTAGTTACCTATGTTAGGTACCGTTTGATTTCCGGGACTCCTCTAGCTTACTTGGTAGTTGTTCAAGACTCCTAAGCACTCCCAGGCGAGTACATTATTCCCCTCTTTTACTGTTTTCAACTGTTTTGGGGTGACTCATATGTGCTAAATGTTTTATCAATGGTTTCGAGAACAATTACAATGTGGTTTCACGAACAATTACAATTATTTCAAGAACGCTAACAATGATTTCAAGAACGAATACAATGATTTCAAAAACTAATAACAATTTCAAAAAGTGAACAAACTTGTTGGTTGTAGTTTACATGACCGATGACATTCATTAGCAATGATCAAGCCGACCAGTATTAGGTTATGGTACCATAGGATCTGACAAATCCCGTTATTTACTGCACCCATTGTTATGTGTGGGGGTTGTGGGTAGCGACTGAATCTGTAATTATTAACTTATCCTTTGGTAAGGGTTTGTTAAGAACGAGAACGAGAGCGAGTTGGAACGAGGAACGCGTCAAGAAGGTTTGAATGTTATTAGAGAATCGACCATAAAGTAGTTTCACAATTAAAATATTAACTTACCCTTTGGTAAGGGTTTGTTAAAACAAGAACGATTTGAACGATTAAAACAAGATGGTTTAACGATTGGGTAAACATTTGTACATGATTGACATTTGATCATGTATTTCCCACAAAACATAACTTTGATTTAAACCAAGTTTTACTTCAATACTTTGTTTTTGTGCATATGGTTTAGTTGAGACATTTCACTTGCCATACATGGATATTTGACATAGACATTTGACATGGATATTTGACATAGACATTTGACATGGACATTTTGACATAGACATTTGACATGGATATTTGACATAGACATTTTGACATGATTTACATCTTGACATGAATACTTTGACATATTATTCAATACATTTGACAATTGATTTAAACATAGACATTTTACATTCTTTGGTTTGGTTTGGTTAAGTGATTAAGTAACGATGCGTGTGTAATATGATACAAACATGGTGGATACGCCGCTGGTACTTCCTATATATAAGTGTTTGTATGGTATTACATATCATAGCGTTATTTGAATCATTTTAGTTTGAGACATAGAACATTTTATACAAATAACATACTTTTCACAAGACATTGATTTATAAACAACTTATCTTATGCAAACTCATTTACATGGTTATTCATTTAATCATGCATTATTTTCTTATTTATACTTATCATCCGAACTTATTATTTTTCAAATGATTTACAAAGACAAAGCAGATTACAAGGTTCATGACTAAACATTTTCTTAAACAGAAGTCATGAATCTTATTTTCACAAAACCTATGTACTCGCCAGTATTTCTTTGCTGACCTCGTTTTCACATATGTTTCAGGTATTGTTGGATGATATCGATTGATAAGATGCATGCTCACATAGGACTGGACAAGGCCTTAGTGACTCTATAACAATGATAGACTATGTTTAAATAGTGTATTTAGATTTCCAGACGATGTAATTACTCTATGTTTAATAAAACGAAACACTTTTGATATCCATGGTTATGAAACATTAATTCTGTTGCAACACGCCCCGATGTTTCCGCCGCGATTTGTTGTTTTACGCGGTCGGGGTGTGACACTTGAGACCATTAATCCTCGTATAAGGACCGAGGGGCATGAGTGATAGATCTATTTGGGTGTAGCGAGCCCACACCCTTGAGGACCAGGGTGGCCCATAGGGTGACTATGTCTTCCAGCCGGAAGCCCGATACAAATTTGCTAGGTTTGAGTCTTCCTACACCGTCACACATATCAGTGGCCTTGCAAACCATTGGTGATCTTTTCCTTGTTTGCTTTCATACCGGGATTTACAAACATACATACATACATTATTTACAAAGGTTTCTACATACGTATACAAACACATGAACTCGCTCAACTTTTGTTGATGTTTTCAAATTACATGTATTTCAGGGAACTAAGTGGATCTGGCAGGTGTTTGCATGTTTTCAAGCTGCGTTATAAATAAGAGATGTCATCCAAGTCATTGGGGTTTAGGAGATGTATCTTAATCCTG
Organism: Helianthus tuberosus; assembly: GCA_030545235.1. NCBI lineage: Eukaryota > Viridiplantae > Streptophyta > Magnoliopsida > Asterales > Asteraceae > Helianthus > Helianthus tuberosus. The sequence goes on along the minus strand of CM060429.1, from coordinate 54,300,014 downwards.
GACGAGATACATGGTCCTAAACTCGGGTTTGTTTAAGATCTTTTGTCGAGTCTTTGTGAACTCATTAAAACATGTTGTGGTTTGTAACTTAAATTTGGTGTCAACGTTTCAGACAAGTACGTTATGTTATTTTCAAACTTAATTAATGGATGAACATCTTATGGTTTTTATCATATAGCGTTGTTATGATTGAATGCTATGGTATTAAGAAAGTCACACCAATAACCACGCTTCTGCAAAAGTCAGGGTGTGACACTTCTTCCTTATATCTCGATATTTTGCAGAAGTTACAGTATATGGAGCATCTTCCTGAATGCTTCCTTTTGCAATTTTTACAGTAGGGTGCAGAGGTAGAGCCTACATTTTTCCCACGGTTAGAATTTCGAGAACGAAATTCTTGTGTAAGCTTCTGAGTTAGGTTTCTTCTTTGATCCTCTTCTCGCGTACGGACTAATTCATCTGTCAAGGTGTTGGCTAGTTCTACAGCTTCTTCTATGGTTTGAGGTCTAGCTGCCTTGACTACATGCCTTATCTCCCTGATTAATCCCCAGATGTAACGGGAGATTAACACTGGTTCAGGTGAAGCAAGGGTTGGCACTATTCTAGCATATTCAAAGAATAACTTAGTGTACCCCTTACTATCCACTCCAATCATTCTAAGGTTTAAGAATTTGTTTGCTATTTGTTCTTTTTCATTAGGAGGGCAGAATTTCCTTTCTACCATGTTTTTAAACTCCTCCCATTCCATATTGTAAGTTTTATCACTTCCTTTAGTATGGAGAATAGTGTTCCACCATTCTAGTGCTGAATTCTTAAACAAATTGGAAGCAAACATTATCTTATCTTCTTATGCGCACTTGCTTATTCTTAAGACTGCCTCAGTCTTTTCTATCCAACGTAGAGTTGCAATGGCCCCTTCGTTGCCCGAGAATTCCATTGGTTTACAAGAACAGAATTCTTTGTAAGAACAACCGTAAGACACGGTTCTTCTTCGTTTGGGGATGGGTATTTGAAGTACGGGTCCATTGTTCACGCTGTTTTCAGGTTCAGAGGGTCGCTTGCTATCATGATTACTTTTATTTTCTGCTTCTCTAACTGATTGAAGAATATATGGCATTGCATCTATTATTCCTTGTGCTACTATGTGTTGAATGGCACTGTTATCCACTTGGTTTCCATTGTTGTTATTTGGATTTTCGTTACTCGGGTTATTGTTACTCTGGCTATCGTTATTCAGATTTTCCTGATTCACTTCGTCGGCCATCTGAATTTAAACATTTGCCAATTATTAATATCACAGAATAATTAATAGTTTAAGTAACAACCACATAATACACATATTGGTAAAAAACGTCGAGCATTGCGACTTTACTCTTTTTATATAGTATGCGTCAAATACACACTAAAACAGGAATTTAAAAATTACAACACTATTATGCATTACTAACCACAAAGTGGTCTATACTACAATATATTATTATTATTATATATATAGATTATATATTTTTTTTTCATACAAACATATTATATATTTATTATATTATTATTATTACCAACTCCACTATCATCTTCATGGATATGGATTTCTCCCGAAATCCATCTGACGCTCGTCATATTTCCAGACGAGTTGTTCCCCTACATACCTCATCCTTTCAATACTTTCTAAGATTTCTTCTCCGAAAGTTCGGAATTCTTGCAAATTCTCTGCACTCATTGGGGGTGCAGGTGCTGGTACTAGATCTGGGTACTGTGGCATGGGATTCTTCTGAGGGTACGGATTCTTTAAAATCTCCCTAATGTATTCATCGTTGTCATAATAGGGATCTAGAGGGTCCAGACCTGGATACGCTGCTATGTTTGGCAAGGTTTTGTTGTTTAGATGGTAGCGTGGCACATAATCCCTAAGATCATCAACCCATGGATCATAATTTGGGTCTAAGGGATTAGGAGCTGGTATCTTAGGTATCTCCTCAGGGTTGAAATCATGCATTTCTACCTCCATCGGCTGAGTGGGAATTAAAGGCAAGGGTTGTGGGGCTACTAGTTGTTCCAGACTTGGGTCGGCAGCAGTTGTGGCTAGGATATGGAAATTCGCTAAGCTCCTATTAAGCATATCCTGTGTATGGGCATCTGACTCTCACTTAGCGGCTGCTAGGACTCTTTGTTGTTGCAACTTTCGCATTCTTTTTCTACGCTCAAATGCTCCGTTACTGAACCATCCTCTCTTTTTCTGAGGGAATGGCTCTTCAGACTGAGCTTTAAAGGCAAACATTCCTTCTTCCTGATCAGCGGAATACCCAGAGAGGGTAGGCTGGGAAGAGGTACCTTCACTCCTAGGTGAATCGGACAATTGATGATACACGTCTGAGGGTCCTTGATCACTCATACTGTAAACTAACAAATAGTCAAATAACACATAACAATAAAATACAGATATTCACGTATTTTAAAAGTTTTTTTTCATAACAATTTAGATAATATATTGTTGTCAGCAGAACACTTTTGTGGCTGAATCAGTGGCTTAGCTCTGATAGCACCTTCTGTCGCAACCCCCGCCCCCTTATCTGTCCCGGCAACGGGCGGCCGCGAACATTCATTTGTGGTGGTATCAGTTATTAATTTGGCAGTGGAAATTACATCAGGACCGTAGTTAGGAAATGTTTATCAGAGTAAAACCACCATATTTTATATTAATAAACACATGGGTAAACCCAAGTTTTATTATTGCAATAGGGATAAACCCTATATTTTTGAATTTAAAACATCGTCTTTTAGATAACTTTTATAGCCACATTTTTTTCCAAGCCGTCAGTGCTCTCCAGCTGGCTTTTTCCTAATTGGTTGTCACATTGTGTTACCTGAAACGCGTTTTAAAAACATTTGTCAGTGGAAATACTGGTGAGTGAATCCCAGTTTAATCAAGAAGAGTTTTATCAATTAACACAGTATTGAGAGCGATCACATTGTTTATTTCTACACAATTACTCATTCAGTACTGTCAATCCTGACTAGTGGGTCATATTACACATTGGCTAACTCGTCGTCCAATGGTAACGTGTTCCACATTTTGTATACAAAACCCCAACATACCGACAGTAATTGAAGAACTACAAAGACTCAATCACTGCTTAATCATATTGTAAAGCATTTAAGGTTTTGTAAAACAGTTCATAAAAGGTTTACAAAAAGCGGATAAACTCACATTGCTGTTTTAGACTTCTTCTAGGGTTTCCTGGTGTTAATCTATAATTTACACAAATGTATATACGTTAGTATGATAACCCTTTATTTATATTAACGATACCCTCCCCGAGACGGTATTCCAACAACTACGTCGGGCAGAACCACGACAATTGTTACAGAACCCTGGGATCAATCGGGAAGCGTATCTAATACGTAACTGGGGTTATAATACTTACAACGGAGCAGAACCTCGCTAATTAGGGGGTATTATACTCGGAAATTATGCCTATTGCGAGTTCCACCAAGTTAGCTTAGTGCCTTCGAGAGTACCAGTGGCGTACTTCACCCTATGCGTCTCAGGGCATTCACACGTCTCCAAGACAGTCTCGAGCTTTTTAAACCAATGGAGGAATCTAACAGCTCCTTTAGTTGCACTGAAAGTACTAGGACGACAGTCCATGAACGTCCTGAATGTGCCTACAGACGGCTGAGTGTTCTGACCTTGTTACGCGAGGAAGAAAGACCAGGTTAAGCGCGAGAGTTGGGTCATGAGAGTAGGATCTAACATCCTAGGATAGGTTCGTAACAGCAGGTTATACCTCCTGCCTGGGCGGCTGCGAGTGCTGCCGTAACTTGTTCGTTGATAAGAGCCGTCAGCTGGCTTGAGTTAGGTTCACACGTTCCCTCATGATCTCACATCGAAGGAAACACAATTGGGAAAGGTGTCGCGAATGTGTGTAAGTGTGGAGTGACAGTAGGGAGCAATCACAATTGTGTTTTTCAAACTATAGTTACTACATTTATCTAGGCATACCATGAGCAAAGTTCTATGCAATCCAGCAAGTAGGCAATATAAACATAATTCATACCACCTAGAATGTCGAGTCTTGCACGTGGAGTGAAGCGTCGTTGTGGATCGTAGAGCACTGTACAGGTTATAGTCTGGTTTTAACAAAAACGTTTTCCTTATTAAAACCAAGTTCTCTATAACCAATGGCTCTGATACCAATCTGTCACACCCCCAAAATCCACATGCGGAGTATCACCGCTTGGAGGCGTGACTGACCAGGATCAAACCACTAATCATATCGAACAAGTATATAATTAATTGTAAAAGTCCAACCAACGTGATTAGTGTCCAAAACAAACATAGTTAAGTTATGAGCGGAAGCATAATGTTTAAAACCAAATCAATAGTTCAAATATCCAAATGTTTAACATGGCACACAGCTGTCCATGTCCCACAACGACTCTCCCTTGTGCAAGATCCAGCTAAGTACCTATAGACCTGCAAAGCATGTAGTAACGAGTCAACAACAAGTTGAGTGAGTTCACGGTTGGGTGTTCGTTTTAAGTTGTTCCAAAAACAGTTTCCTTTAACTGGCGTTCCTGCCGTGGGGGTTACCCCATAGTTGAAAACGTGATTTGTTTAACCCTTTGTTTAACCCATTTACTCTGGCAATCCTGCCGTGGGGGCTACCCCATGATAGTTATCTGGCATTTCGGCCGTGGGGGCTACCCCATGTATCCACTAGACTCGTTACCGTATCGACCACTGACTGAAGTCATGTTTAAGTGCCCTGAAACTGTCAATGTCTATCAGCATTGACGTGCCCCAGATCCATTAGTTCACGCCCGTCCTCTGCGGCACGGTGTGAGGCTTGTCAGACCTAAATAGCGCTATCTAACTAATGACCCGCTCGCCATTGGCCCGGCGATTAAGTCGATATAAAAAGGAGGGACTTCGTGATAGAGAGTTTTGGTCTAGTATAGTTATCTGTCCGTGAGGACGAGGAATTACATTCCTGAACCATTACTGTCCTACCCAAGAAAGGACGAGGAATCCATATTCCTTAACCCCATTCCCAACCCCTGGGAATCCCATGCTTTGTAGAGTGTGAACTCACCTTGGTTTGCTCGGCAGATTACACAAAAAGGTCAAGTCTAGCAGCTAGTGGTCAACCACGTCCTAACATGGTTATCATACAAGTCAGGTTTTGGTGTCAAGGAGTGCACACAAGTATCACATTGATAACATACAAGAAACGCATACGAAACATGGCAACACATATAACACATTCGCAGTCGAATTCATAACATACTAACACTTGTACGATCCCAAAGATAAAGCCCAAATAAACAGGCGGCCCAACATGTTGTGCGGTCGGCACAGCCTTGTGCGACCCACATCATGTTGTGCGATTCCGTTACTATACCCGGCCCAACATATCAAGAGAACCCAAACATACAAATACGGCCCAAAATTAGCAAAGGTGGGTCTTGTGCGGTTCGGACAGAATTGTGCGGTCCGACCTACTTGTGCGATCCAATAACAATCAGGCCCAACCAACAAAACAGTTCAATAATCTTGTGCGACTTAGTTTTTGTTACCCAGCCCAACATACGGCCCAATATATTAAATGGCTAAACAACCTTGTGCGACTCGAACTACTCTTGTGCGACACATAGCAACTTGTGCGACTGTGGGTGGTCTTATACGATTAGGTACCTAACTTCCTAAAATTATGCCATCAGTTACTATCTTGATAATTTCCATATTTGTAGATATCAATCAACAGTTTCTAAATCCAACCGTATTCGATCGATCAAACTAATTATCATCCATCCAAAGAACCCTAATCATTTATCAAGCATATTCATCAAGCTTAACAATTAAATATATAAACACAGATCGTGCATGACAACTCAACACTTATTCAAGCCTGATGCACCCAGCCGAAAATCCTTATCCAAACATTAATATATAGCAATTATTTATAATCCATATAATGGATTGCATGTGCACACATAACAAAAGTCCTTCTGACAATTCACATATAGGTAGTCCCAAAGCATTCAGAAAACATCAAGTCTATCCTAAAGAACATGTGTAAATAATTAACATCTACCCTAGTCTAGGTTTCCATCTCGTTTAACACACACACTCAACCAAACGAGCACAATAAATTACATATTCCAAACCCTCATGATTATCCATGCCATCAACATCATACCGAGCATATTGACAATAAACAGATTAATCCATGCCATCACTAACACAATAAATAGGTTATACATCATATTCATGCGACACATCATAACATTTAATCCGATTTACATGATCATACAACAGATTATAAACATCATCCTTCAACATGCAACCCAATCCGAGAACAAGACCTGATAATCGATTAACATCATAAATCCAAAGCATAGAACATCACAGCCGGTTTAAACGAGTATTCGGTTCTCATTCATCATCTTAAATTCCAATCATATTACACAACACTAAACCATTCAGATCCAAACATGTACATGGTCGATTGCATACATTCATATTAACATAACAATGCATTATTATGAAATCATCAAATCTCATACATGTGAGCCGATTAACAAGAACACTTATCATTCAACATCATACTCTATCATATTAGCCGAAACCCTAGATCATCATGCAACTACATTAGCACACACATCAAAACATCATCAAACATGTATTCGATAAACCCAAACACTAACCGGATTAGAGATGATTGAGGGTTAATCCGAATGATGAAACTTCGAAGGAGAGACTCTTTGTTGCCGTCACGTTCAAGAGGAGAGAAAGAGAGCACTAGGGTTTGGTGTGTAATATGAAATTGCGACAAATGATTAACAAGCTCTCTAAGGGTGTGTGTGTGTAAGCGTATGAGGGAGTGGGCCGAACCCCACCTTGGGCTGCCCTTGGATCGGATGTAAGGAGTGTAGCCCAAATGGCTTGTGCGGTCGAGTGTGTTGTGCGTTTATCATACATACATTCATAAGCACTTAATAACATAACAATCACATAAATATTCACTTTCATAAAAGTCACATATCGTACACATACGTTACATCAAAGTACAAAGATCGGTTTGGAAATACGAGTTGTCACATTATCCCCAAGTTGAAAGAAATTTCGTCCCGAAATTTAGCACGTACTCACTGAGGAAGCTAGTTAAGTTGCATGGTTTTCCTGGGGTGTCACATCCTCCCCCCGTTGATCTGGAATTTCGTCCCGAAATTCCGTAGCTTCAACCTCAGTAGTAGTTGTACCGGTTGCGAACAGTTGGGGATACTTTTGTTTCATCTGATCTTCGCGTTCCCAGGTGAACTCTGGGCCGCGACGTGAGTTCCAACGAACTCGAACGAGAGGTATTCTAGTACGCTTGAGGGCCTTAACATCCCGGTCCGTGATTTCAACAGGTTCCTCGACGAATCGTAACTGCTCGTCGATCGTGAGCTCCTTCAAAGGAACTACGTGGGTCTCATCTGACAGACACTTCTTCAGATTTGACACATGGAAAACGTCGTGAACTGCACTGAGTTCTGTTGGTAAGTTCAGTCTATAGGCCACCTTGCCTATTTTCTCAATGACTTCGAAAGGTCCAACGTATCGTGGGTTAAGTTTGCCCCGTTTACCAAAACGAACCACACCCTTCCAGGGTGAAACCTTGAGTAGTACGCGCTCCCCAACCTGGAGCTCTAGTGGTTTTCTGCCCTTATCAGCATAAACTTTCTGACGGTCACGAGCCGCCGCCATTCGTTGTCGTATCTGAGCAATTTTCTCTGTTGTGTCAATCATAGGTTCTGGACCAGTAATCTGACTATCCCCCACCTCTGCCCAACAAAGAGGTGACCGGCATTTACGCCCGTACAATGCCTCAAACGGAGCAGCTTTAATGCTGGTGTGGTAGCTATTGTTGTACGAAAACTCCACAAGTGGCAGATACTTTTCCCAGCTGTTGCTAAAGTCAATCACACACGCCCTAAGCATGTCTTCGAGGGTCTGGATGGTACGTTCCGACTACCCATCCGTTTGCGGGTGATAAGCTGTGCTCATATCTAACCTTGAGCCAAAGGACTTGTGCATTGCTTGCAACAGTTCTGATGTAAAACGTGCATCTCGATCCGAGATGATAGAGGTTGGCACCCCGTGCCTTGAGACAACTTCCTTGAGATATACGTCTGCTAGTGTGGAGAACTTATCCGTTTCCTTGACAGCCAAGAAGTGAGCAGACTTTGTGAGTCGATCCACGATCACCCAAATAGTATCATTACCACGTTGTGATCTAGGCAGGCCAGTAACAAAATCCATGGAAATTTGTTCCCATTTCCATTGTGGTCTCTCTGGTTGTTGAAGTGGGCCTGAAGGTTTCTGGTATTCCTCCTTGACTCTCGCACAAGTCAAGCACTTGCTAACGTAAGTTGCTATGTGTGCCTTCATGCTAGGCCACCAGTATGTGGTTTTGATATCGTGGTACATTTTATCCGAACCAGGATGTACCGAGTAGCGAGACTTGTGTGCCTCATCCATCACAAGCTCTCGTAGGTTGCCATACAGTGGGACCCAAATGCGTCCCGTGACGTAGTAAGCACCGTCTTCCTTCTGTTCTAAGCGTTGCCTTGAGCCGCGTAGGGCTTCAGCCCTGACGTTTTCTGGTTTCAATGCTTCTACCTGAGCATCTCGTATCTGGGAAGGAAGATTAGACTGTATAGTGAGTTGTAAAGCTCGTACGCGCTTGGGCGCAGTGTCCTTTCGACTGAGGGCGTCAGCCACAACATTGGCTTGGCCCGGGTGGTACCTGATCGAGCATTCGTAGTCATTCAGCAGTTCGACCCATCGTCGCTGTCGCATATTGAGTTCCGTCTGTTTGAAGATATGCTCGAGGCTCCTGTGATCAGTGTAGATAGCACATTTGGTACCATACAGGTAGTGTCTCCATATCTTAAGTGCAAAAACAACCGCTCCCAGCTCTAAGTCGTGTGTAGTGTAGTTCTTTTCATGAACCTTGAGTTGGCGTGAGGCGTAGGCTATAACTTTATCCCGCTGCATCAATACGCAACCAAGACCCTGAATGGATGCGTCACAGTAGACCACGAAGTCGTCTGTGCCCTCTGGCAATGAAAGAATAGGTGCACTGCAAAGTCTATCCTTTAAGTGCTGAAACGCTATCTCATGTGCGCTTCCCCAACGATAAACAACGCCCTTCTGCGTTAGTGAAGTAAGAGGTTGTGCAATCTTGGAAAAATCCTTAATAAACCTTCTGTAGTAACCTGCCAATCCCAAGAATTGGCGAATTTCCGTTGGCGTGCGAGGTGCAGGCCAATTCTTAAATCGAGTCTACCTTAGATGGATCTACATGAATCCCATCCTTGTTCACCACGTGGCCTAAGAAATGGACTTCACGAAGCCAGAAGTCGCATTTTGAAAACTTGGCGTACAGCTGTTCTGCTCGAAGGAGTTCCAAAATGAGTCGTAAATGCTGCTCGTGTTCCTCCTGACTCTTCGAATAGGTCAGGATGTCGTCGATGAAGACAATAACGAACTTGTCCAGGTAAGGCTTGCACACTCGATTCATCAAGTCCATGAAGACCGCAGGTGCGTTTGCCAGCCCAAAAGGCATGGCCAAAAACTCATAGTGTCCATAACGAGTTCTAAAGGCTGTTTTGGAGACGTCCTCTTCTCGGACTCTCAGTTGGTGATATCCTGATCTCAAATCAATCTTTGAATAGTAGCTCGACCCTTGCAGCTGGTCGACAAGTCGTCAATGCGCGGAAGAGGATAGCGATTCTTCACAGGCACCTTGTTGAGTTCACGGTAGTCGATGCACATCCTGAAAGTACCGTCTTCCTTCTTTACAAATAGCACTAGAGCTTCCCAGGGCGAAGAGCTAGGACGAATAAAACCCTTATCCAAGAGTTCTTGTAGTTGCGTAGATAACTCTTTCAACTCTGATGGAGCCAATCGATACGGTGCACGAGCTATGGCGCTGCTCCAGGAGCTTGTCACCATGAATTACCAAAGGTTCTTAACCAGCACGAGAAATGCGGACGATCTTTTCCTTTGCAAAGGATCTCTGCTCGATGTTGAGGTAGTCAATCCATCCCAATAATGATGTCGAAATCATCACAACGTTGGGGTCATTCCTAGCATCATTCTGACCATTCACGAACACTCGACCCCTGGCACCATTGCCATCGTTATTACCCCCGTTGTTGTCTCCACTATTGTTCCCGTTTCCTTGGTTGTGGTTCTGATTCTGATTCTGGTTCAGTCGTGGGTAGCATCTCATGAAATGATCTTTAGCACCACACTGATGACATCCCTTGTTATCCTGCTGTTGCTGCTGATTTTGTGGAGCTTGTGGCTGCTGTTGTCGGTTCTGGTTTGCAGGACGTGAGCTTCTACAATCTTTGGCTCCATGAACAAGCTTGTTGCATCTCCAACGACGATCTTTATTGCACTGCCCGCTGTGGTGCAAATTACATCGATTGCACTTAGGGTGGTTTCCCTCGTATCCACCCTGACTTCGATTACCAAAAGACTGCTGCCTGGGGCTCCTGTACTCATCCGTTTTTTTCGCTGCTGCGACTGAGACTGAACCGAAGTGGAATCCTTTGCTCGAATTTCCATCCCACTTGCGTTTGTTGTTACTGAGAGTAGCAGAAGTAGTAGTAGAAGTACCAACATGCTTAGGCAGCTTGTCCTGTTCCACTGCCCGGTCGGTGAGACGACGAGCAAAACGAGTAACATCCTGGATAGTAGCAAGGTTAGCAGAAGTTACATGACTTTGAATCGTCTCGTGTAAGCTTCTATCTCTGACCCCGTCATCATCAGATTAAAGAACTCCATATCCAGTTTGTGGATGTCATCACGACTACAGTATTCACGTTTGATCAGTTCCTCAAAATCCTTCTATGGGGTGGCATTAGCAGCCGCCAACCCCAGCATCTGAACTTGCGAGTTCCACCAAGTTAGCTTAGTGCCTTCGAGAGTACCAGTGGCGTACTTCACCCTATGCGTCTCAGGGCATTCACACGTCTCCAAGACAGTCTCGAGCTTTTTAAACCAATGGAGGAATCTAACAGCTCCTCTAGTTGCACTGAAAGTACTAGGACGACAGTCCATGAACGTCCTGAATGTGCCTACACACGGCTGAGCGTTCTGACCTTGTTACGCGAGGAAGAAAGACCGGGTTAAGCGCGAGAGTTGGGTCATGAGAGTAGGATCTAACATCCTAGGATAGGTTCGTAACAGCAGGTTATACCTCCTGCCTGGGCGGCTGCGAGTGCTGCCGTAACTTGTTCGTTGATAAGAGCCGTCAGCTGGCTTGAGTTAGGTTCACACGTTCCCTCATGATCTCACATCGAAGGAAACACAATTGGGAAAGGTGTCGCGAATGTGTGTAAGTGTGGAGTGACAGTAGGGAGCAATCACAATTGTGTTTTTCAAACTATAGTTACTACATTTATCTAGGCATACCATGAGCAAAGTTCTATGCAATCCAGCAAGTAGGCAATATAAACATAATTCATACCACCTAGAATGTCGAGTCTTGCACGTGGAGTGAAGCGTCGTTGTGGATCGTAGAGCACTGTACAGGTTATAGTCTGGTTTTAACAAAAATGTTTTCCTTATTAAAACCAAGTTCTCTATAACCAATGGCTCTGATACCAATCTGTCACACCCCCAAAATCCACATGCGGAGTATCACCGCTTGGAGGCGTGACTGACCAGGATCAAACCACTAATCATATCGAACAAGTATATAATTAATTGTAAAAGTCCAACCAACGTGATTAGTGTCCAAAACAAACATAGTTAAGTTATGAGCGGAAGCATAATGTTTAAAACCAAATCAATAGTTCAAATATCCAAATGTTTAACATGGCACACAGCTGTCCATGTCCCACAACGACTCTCCCTTGTGCAAGATCCAGCTAAGTACCTATAGACCTGCAAAGCATGTAGTAACGAGTCAACAACAAGTTGAGTGAGTTCACGGTTGGGTGTTCGTTTTAAGTTGTTCCAAAAACAGTTTCCTTTAACTGGCGTTCCTGCCGTGGGGGTTACCCCATAGTTGAAAACGTGATTTGTTTAACCCTTTGTTTAACCCATTTACTCTGGCAATCCTGCCGTGGGGGCTACCCCATGATAGTTATCTGGCATTTCGGCCGTGGGGGCTACCCCATGTATCCACTAGACTCGTTACCGTATCGACCACTGACTGAAGTCATGTTTAAGTGCCCTGAAACTGTCAATGTCTATCAGCATTGACGTGCCCCAGATCCATTAGTTCACGCCCGTCCTCTGCGGCACGGTGTGAGGCTTGTCAGACCTAAATAGCGCTATCTAACTAATGACCCGCTCGCCATTGGCCCGGCGATTAAGTCGATATAAAAAGGAGGGACTTCGTGATAGAGAGTTTTGGTCTAGTATAGTTATCTGTCCGTGAGGACGAGGAATTACATTCCTGAACCATTACTGTCCTACCCAAGAAAGGACGAGGAATCCATATTCCTTAACCCCATTCCCAACCCCTGGGAATCCCATGCTTTGTAGAGTGTGAACTCACCTTGGTTTGCTCGGCAGATTACACAAAAAGGTCAAGTCTAGCAGCTAGTGGTCAACCACGTCCTAACATGGTTATCATACAAGTCAGGTTTTGGTGTCAAGGAGTGCACACAAGTATCACATTGATAACATACAAGAAACGCATACGAAACATGGCAACACATATAACACATTCGCAGTCGAATTCATAACATACTAACACTTGTACGATCCCAAAGATAAAGCCCAAATAAACAGGCGGCCCAACATGTTGTGCGGTCGGCACAGCCTTGTGCGACCCACATCATGTTGTGCGATTCCGTTACTATACCCGGCCCAACATATCAAGAGAACCCAAACATACAAATACGGCCCAAAATTAGCAAAGGTGGGTCTTGTGCGGTTCGGACAGAATTGTGCGGTCCGACCTACTTGTGCGATCCAATAACAATCAGGCCCAACCAACAAAACAGTTCAATAATCTTGTGCGACTTAGTTTTTGTTACCCAGCCCAACATACGGCCCAATATATTAAATGGCTAAACAACCTTGTGCGACTCGAACTACTCTTGTGCGACACATAGCAACTTGTGCGACTGTGGGTGGTCTTATACGATTAGGTACCTAACTTCCTAAAATTATGCCATCAGTTACTATCTTGATAATTTCCATATTTGTAGATATCAATCAACAGTTTCTAAATCCAACCGTATTCGATCGATCAAACTAATTATCATCCATCCAAAGAACCCTAATCATTTATCAAGCATATTCATCAAGCTTAACAATTAAATATATAAACACAGATCGTGCATGACAACTCAACACTTATTCAAGCCTGATGCACCCAGCCGAAAATCCTTATCCAAACATTAATATATAGCAATTATTTATAATCCATATAATGGATTGCATGTGCACACATAACAAAAGTCCTTCTGACAATTCACATATAGGTAGTCCCAAAGCATTCAGAAAACATCAAGTCTATCCTAAAGAACATGTGTAAATAATTAACATCTACCCTAGTCTAGGTTTCCATCTCGTTTAACACACACACTCAACCAAACGAGCACAATAAATTACATATTCCAAACCCTCATGATTATCCATGCCATCAACATCATACCGAGCATATTGACAATAAACAGATTAATCCATGCCATCACTAACACAATAAATAGGTTATACATCATATTCATGCGACACATCATAACATTTAATCCGATTTACATGATCATACAACAGATTATAAACATCATCCTTCAACATGCAACCCAATCCGAGAACAAGACCTGATAATCGATTAACATCATAAATCCAAAGCATAGAACATCACAGCCGGTTTAAACGAGTATTCGGTTCTCATTCATCATCTTAAATTCCAATCATATTACACAACACTAAACCATTCAGATCCAAACATGTACATGGTCGATTGCATACATTCATATTAACATAACAATGCATTATTATGAAATCATCAAATCTCATACATGTGAGCCGATTAACAAGAACACTTATCATTCAACATCATACTCTATCATATTAGCCGAAACCCTAGATCATCATGCAACTACATTAGCACACACATCAAAACATCATCAAACATGTATTCAATAAACCCAAACACTAACCGGATTAGAGATGATTGAGGGTTAATCCGATTGATGAAACTTCGAAGGAGAGACTCTTTGTTGCCGTCACGTTCAAGAGGAGAGAAAGAGAGCACTAGGGTTTGGTGTGTAATATGAAATTGCGACAAATGATTAACAAGCTCTCTAAGGGTGTGTGTGTGTAAGCGTATGAGGGAGTGGGCCGAACCCCACCTTGGGCTGCCCTTGGATCGGATGTAAGGAGTGTAGCCCAAATGGCTTGTGCGGTCGAGTGTGTTGTGCGTTTATCATACATACATTCACAAGCACTTAATAACATAACAATCACATAAATATTCACTTTCATAAAAGTCACATATCGTACACATACGTTACATCAAAGTACAAAGATCGGTTTGGAAATACGAGTTGTCACACAGAGTACTCCGTTTGGTCCAGTGGATGCCCCGAGAATGCCCGGGATTGATTTTGTTAGTCGTTAAAAAAACATTAAAATAGTAATCTAATTCTAATAAAAATTCACTCGAACCTCAACTATAATAAATTGCAAAGAATGTCATGTGAGTATCTCCTCGACTCTCAAGAATAATAATAATACTAATAATAATAATAATAATAATAAGTATTTTTTGGGACGAAAAGTAGCGATTTAAAAAAATTGTGTGTTTTAATTTTTTTTTTTGGAATTTTTTTTGTGTTCACACTGGTTCTCGTGATTCTCGCAATATAGGGTGGTTCCTGACGGGTCCTTATATATATATATATATAGGGTAGAGTTCATGGAGAACCACCTTTATTGCGAAAACCGCGAGAACCAATATGAACACAACAAAATGAACCCACTACACCACCAAAAACCTAAAAAAACTAACCCCCACCCAAAAAAAAAACCCTAACCCCGCTCCCCCAAAACCTAACCCCCCCCCCCCCCCAGCTAAATGCAAAAAGGTAAACCACCCAAAAACCAAAAACCAAAAAAAAAAAAAAAAACCCTAACCCTGCTCCCCCAAAACCTAACCCTCACCTCCCACCCAAGCTAAATGCTAAAAATTAAACCCCCAAAAAAACCTTAAAAAAATCTAAAAAACACACAAATTTTTTTTCATGGTAAAATCGCTACTTTTAGTAGCCAAAAAAATTTAATAACGAAAAGTAGCGATTTTACCATAAAAATATTAATATATATATATATATATATATATATATATATAGGGTCGGGATTTGGAGAAAACGGTAGAAAGTGTGAGAATGGTGAGAACGCTTATGGATCGTCCGATCAAAACAATATATCGACTAGATTGGCGCGGTGGCGTTTTCGTAAATAACATCAATTTTATTACGTGGAGACGCCTCATTAAGGGTAAAAAGGTCTTTACACTTCTATACCAAAACACCATACTAATGAATAAAACGCCATTACGGACCAAAACACAACCCTATATAAACAAAAACATCCCAGAAATAAAAACACACACCCCAGAACCTGAAACGCCATATTTTCTACTATATACCATTCATCTTACAAACGCCAAAAATACCCAAAACATCAAACACACCTACTCAAAAAATGCCATATTTTCTACTATATACCATTCATCATAGAAAACGCCAAAACACTCAAACATCAAAGATTCCAAAAAATCGACGGTTCTTTCAGATACACTATTTCCTCAGTAAAACGCCAAAAATGGCAAATATCGTTTCTTGTGTATTCAAATATTGTTCTACGCCAAAGTTTCGGAGAATGCATTCTTCCCTGAGGTGTTGTGACTCAAATAACATTTTGCTGCATGAGTTGGACAAATCATAAACAAAAAGATGATGGTTTCAGACTTATTTCATTTTTTGTGTTTTGTTATTGATGAATATTATAATGGCATGAAAAGACGAATGACACTGATGAGTTGTTTGAAGATACATATTCAAACAAAAAACTTATGTCATTTTGTCTTTCCAAACGGCCAAAAAAACACAAGCATGGCTAAGCCAAACCGCCAGGGAACATGGTTCAAAGAAGAAAGAGACAAATGACAGTGAAGATTTGGAAGATGAATTGTTTCTATTTTTATTTTTTTAATTTTCTTTTTCTGTTGTTTGTTATGTATTTTTCAACTTAGAAAATAAAAAAATATATTATATTAATAAAACGCCAAACAGTCATAATGCATGTGAAACGCCATAATGCAGTAAAAACGCCAAAACTCCCAAACTATAATGAAAGTAGTTTGCAGAAGTATTAATAAAAACTAAAAATGGAAAAAAAAACGCCAAAAACTACTTAAAGCCATTAAAAACGCCAAACTTGGGAGATGGAAAGTCTATGACCCTAAAAACTCATAAAAAGTTGAAAAAAACAGTAAAAATACACAGTAACTGAAAAGACGGCTACTTTATTAATATCATTTATTATAAATAAAATCCCGCCTAAACTACGCGCCAAAAACATCCTATAAGAGAGACGTCTCTGCACAATCAACTGATCACAAACCAAAAAACAAACGACATATTTCCTAGAAACCATTCACTTTAAAACGCCATAAAAATAGTTGTAAACCACAGATGCAGAACCTCGATTCTTCTATATTGAGTATTGATCTGAATGAAGTTTCACTGAATGGATTCTTCTCTGAGTTGGGTATCTCTATAATCTTTTGCTGAATTAGATTGATAAATATTCAAGAAAAAGAGACTGATGACACTGATATGACATCATGTCACTTTGTTCTTGATGGATATATTGATGGCATGTTGTTTATTATCTAATTCTCTACTAATTTAAAAAAATTGAGTATAAAACGCCAAAAACTACAAACACCAAAACGTCTGATACTGTGAAAAACTGTGAGAACGAATGCTAGCAAAGCACGATATTGCTATATAAAACGCCAAAAAATGCAAACAAATTATTACTGGAAAAATCAACACTAATTGACAGATGAAAATTGAAAGAAATAGTAATTGCTAAAACAGTAAAATGAAGAGATTGTATCATTATTGTCAAACATTTATTTATATTAAAAGCCACTACATGGAAAATTGAATTTATTTATTTTTTTCAAAACGTCATAATTGTCTGTCACATTATAGGCCTGTATCCTACATGGCACAACACTTGATATAATAAAATCAAAAAAATTACTTATGTTTTTTACATTAAAGGTCTGCATCCTGATCTAAAAAACAATAAAAACGCCAAAACAATACTTAAAACGCCAAAATGTTTACTATGATCCTGAGCTAAAAACAATAAAAACGCCGCGTATTTATTAAACGCCAAAAAATGGAAAGATAAATTGACACGCGTTTAAAAAAAGAAATATGAAAGGACAAAAAAGCCTCTCCGCCCTTCTCTAAGCGGTATGACACGTGTTGGGCCAGGAAGCGTTCTCACCGTTCTCACACTTTTGAGCATTTTCTCCTGATCCCGTTTCTATATATATATATATATATATATATATATATATATATATATATATATATATATATATATATATATATATATATATATAAAATGATTGTTTATTAGAAGTTTTGAAAGTTCTGTAGTTATTTAGAGTTCTGAAATGAACTCAACCCTATATATATATATATATATGATGGTTCAAATGAAAAAACACTTTTAACGTGAAAACTCGAAAACTAACTAAAAAAACCTAAAAAACACACGAATTTTTTTATACAAATTTTTTATTTAAAATCGCTAGTTTTTGTATATAAAAAAAACTTTTTTTCAATAAAAAAATTTGTAGTGCACATGTGTAGTACACATACACTCACATGTGCACTACAAAAAAAGGTTTTTGAAAAAAAAAATTGTATACAAAAAATAGCGAAAATTGAATAAAAAAATTGTATGATTTTTAGGTTTTTTTAGTTAGTTTTCGAGTTTTCGCGTTAACTAGTATCCCTATATATATATATATATATAGGGGAATGTTCAAATGAAAACCACAAGTTAACGCGAAAACCCGAAAACTAACTAAAATAACCTAAAAAACATATCAATTTTTTTTACAAATTTTCGCTTTTTTTTGTATATAAAAAAACTTTTTTTTAAAAAAAAAATTGTAGTACACATGTGTATGTGTACTACACATGTATATTATTACACACGTGCACTACAAAAAAAAATTTGAAAAGAAGTTTTTTTATATACATAAACTAGCGATTTTTAATAAGAAATTGTAAAAAAAAAAAAAAAAACTGGTGTGTTTTTAGGCTTTTTTTAGTTAGTTTTCGAGTTTTCACGTTAAAAGTGGTTTTCATTTAAACCATCCCCTATATATATATATATATATATATATATATATACATATATAAGTTGGTATAATACGTGTATAATGATATATGATAATGTGCTCACATTTATGTAAATATATTACGAAGCGCAAACCGTAGATATATTGCTAATAAACGAGTGTGATAACAGATATAACATAATGAGTGTCACCATCGAAATCGTTCAAATCACGAAAATCTTAGTATATATATATATATATATATATATATATATATATATATATATATAGGACAAAGATCCGTTAGGAACCACCCTTTATTGCGAGAACCAGTGTGAACACAAAAAGTAATTCCTAAAAAATCTAAAAAACACCCAAAATTTTTTTATTTTATTTTTTACTATTTTTTTTTGGAAAAAACGCTATATTTTGTTGATAAAAAAATAAAATAAAAAATTCAAAAAAAATAAAAAATTCAAGTAACAGTTATCCATGCACATGTGCATATGTATCATTTCTTTGTCAAATTCCGTAATTTATTACAAATAATAGTCAATTGCACTTTCATTTACACTACCACGTGTAATACACTACTTTTTACGTTAACAATATTAGAAATGCACATGTGCATCTATATGTATCAACATGAAATAAGGTGTTTTGGTACACTACTTTCTCTTTCATCTATCATTCCATCCATAATACACAAGCATGCACATGTGCATGCTTGTCATTTCTTTGACAAATTCCGTAATTCATTACACATATTAGACAATTGCACTTTCATTTACACTACTTTTTACATTACCAATATTAGAAATGCACATGTGCATTTATATGTATCAACATGAAATAAGGTGTTTTGGTACACTACTTTGAATACACTTTCCCTTTCATCTATCATACCATCCATAATACACTTCCATTACCTCCTACCATCCATAATACAATACCATTACCTCCTACCATCCATAATACAATACCATTAATAATATTTTCACTTTATTACATGTATGTAAACACCATTTATACCATCCAATCAACATATTACATCATAAATTGACAACTATAACCAAACCATCAACCACTAGATATAACTAACCAAAAAACATGTATATGGGCCTACTTATCCATTCAAAATCATAAACTTTTTGTACCAAAACATGTTATATCATGGTTATACCTAATGATGTACATGTTCATTTTGAATATTGGTAATGTAAAAAGTAGTGTATTACGAATGGTATTGTAAATTAAAGTGCAATTGTCTATTCCTGATAACGTATTACCGAATTTGTCGAAGTAATGATACATATCCACATGTGCATGGATAACTGTTACTCGAAAAAAAAGTTTTTTTTTATGGTAACGAAATATAGCGATTTTTTTTTTAAAAAAAAAAAATTTGAGTGTTTTTTAGATTTTATTTTGTGTTCACATTGGTTCTCGCGGTTCTCGCAATACGGGTGGTTCTCGCATGAACCTTACCCTATATATATATATATATATATATATATATATAGGAACGGGATCAGGAGAAAACGCTCAAAAGTGTAAGAACGGTGAGAACGCATCCTGGCCCAACACGTGGCGCGGGACATGATCAGGGTCCCAAGGGTTTTTTTGTCTTTTCAATCTTCTTTTTATTTTCCCAACGCGGTATATTATTTTATGGCGTCTAAGTTTTTTGGCGTTAATTGTATTGATTAAACTTTTTGGCGTTGAATTAATTGTTTTTGTGTCATATAGATAATTTTATGGCGTTATAGCGTTTTCTGTTCAATTTTTTGGCGTTTTGTGTTGTTTTGTATAATAATTCACTTCGAGTCATTAATATTTGCATAAGATTACAATAAGACGAATTTTTTTTTGGCGTTTATTGAATTTTTTGGCGTTTAATACATTTTTTACAAGGTGCTTTGCCAGCACCCGTTCTCCCAGTTTTCATACTACTAGCGTTTTGGTGTTTGAAGTTTTTGGCGTTTTATATAATAATGTTTTTTATTTATATAGAATTAGATAAAAAAAAACAACATATAACTTGATATCAAAAATATAAAATGAAAAAAAAAATGGTAATCTAATTTCTCTTCCGAATCTTCACTTTCACCAGCCTCTATCTTTCGGAATTTGTTTTGGCGTTTTGAACCTTTTTTGAATACTTTAGCTAGATGCTAACTTTCCTACATAAACCCTGTCTTTTTTAGACGAAGCTGCATAGTGGCATCCAGTGTTTTGGTGTGATAATATTGTTTGGTGGCATGTTATTGAAGATCAACTCTTGCTTGATGCTATTTGTAATAATGGAGTCCAAAATAGCATTTTACACTTGTGTTGATCCCTTTATTCCATGCCGATATTCATCAAGAATAAAGCTCACATGATGACATATCACTGTCATCAGTCTCTTTTTCTTGAATATTTGTCGATCTCATTCAGCAAAATATTATTGAGATAACCCCTTTAGAAGAAGAATCCATTTCAGTGAAAACTTTGACATCTGTGGTTTTTTTTAACTAACATTTTTTGGCGTTTTAAAATGACTTGTTTCTAGAGGATATGGCATTTGTGTTTCTGGGTGTGATTAATTTCATTGTGTATAGACCCCTCTCTTATAGGAGTTTTTTGGTGCGTAGTTTAGGCGGGACTTTTTTCATTATAATAAATTATAGTAATAAAGTAACTATCTTTTCAGTTACTGTTTTTGTATTTACCGTGTTGGTCCGTTTTTATCAGTTTTACAGGTTATAGACGTCCCGTCTTCTAAGTTTGGCATTTTTTATGGCGTTATGCAGACCAAGATGACAAAATACAATAACGGAGTAAATAAAATATTAAGCAGGATTTTTTTTTTGTTATTTTTGACGTTTTGTAAGGAATAACCATTTTTGGTATTTTTTTTTTTTTTTTGGTGTTTTGCTAATAAAGGGAGAAATATATCATTTAATTATCTTAAAAAAAACAAAAAGAAGATTACACAGAAGAAAAAAAGAGGAAAAAAAATTAAAAGTCTTCGTCAGAAGGTACTTTATCCGAATATTGTAGTACCGACCGAAACGAGTCGTTCAGAGGTGTTCTACTCAATATGAAAGGCGGAAACAGACATATCGAGTTAGATTCAGCTAGATATTCACTTTAAATGTCTTTCTGATTGATTTGACAAAGTTTTACAGCGAAACGACACTTCGGCAGCACTTCGGCTCCGGAAACACACATACACCACCACCTCAAACGAAATTACATGACCTCTATTTATAGGCAGCATAATTTCGCATGAACCAGACTCAAACGAAATTACTTCACACGAAATTATAATTTCGTGCGAAATTACATGTAATTTCGTGTGAAATTACACATGGTGATTTCATGCGAAATTACCTATTTTGACATGTTTTCTTGAATTTCGTGCCCTGATCTATCTATACAAAAACAAGACTCGATATAAGACGAAGTCGACAGACGTATGCACCAACAAACTCCCCCTCTGATGTTGACGAGTCTTAAGTGTCGAGTCTTCAACGTCTTCAGTCTTTATCAGTCTGTAATTTCCTCAGTCTTCTCTCTTCTCTTTTCATCATCTCCAGGATCTCGACCTGGCTCTTATCTCACTCTAATTCTCTTGATCAGATCTCTTGATTCTTTAAGATCATCAGCACATCAGCAACAATTCCGGGATCAGAACTTGGCTTTCATAAAATCAGGATTGTAACCTGGCTAACCTGCACACATCTCTACCTCACAATAAATTTCACAAATTTAAAATTTGACAAATTTATGTATCACTTGCAGTAATTAATCAATCAATGAATGATTTTACAATGTTAATATCTAATGATCCACTTGTAGAAATAGAATGATTTAACATTTATAAGCTTCTGATGGCCACATGTTGGTAAAACATTAATTTTTACTTTAAATGGACTCCCCCTCACAAAATCCATCATGTTTAGCGCTCGGAATTTTGAAAATCAGCTTTTCAACATCAGTTATCGAAAATCTTTTTGGATTTTTCAAAATTTATGCTAAAACACACTAAAATCTTTTTGTATTTAAAGAAAATACAGTAAAGAAATATATACAAACAATATTTTTGTGAGTTTGTGTAAGAGGATCATATCAGTTTCTGAGACAAATCACCAACACCGTTAAGCTTTAAACATTTTAAGTTCTAAACAATTCACTTAGATTGTCAGTATACTGATCCACTTAAATTTTCACACAAATTTCAACTGTTTTGAGATACGAGATTAATGTTTTAAGCACTTAAACTTATTCGCGTGTCCCACCTCAGAATATACTCCCGTATCCAGATCCCAATATTCAGTCTTACAGGTGAGTATACCTAGATGATATCTGTAAAGGCTTAAATGCGAGGGCCGTGAGAGCTCAGGCTATTGCTTCCGCAAAATCAGAGAGATGACGGCTTCGACTTTTGGTGTGTTCCCTTTAGAGAATATTTTCTTCAACAGCACATGATTAGCATTTTGCAATGTTTCATCATTTTTTATGCTGAGGGTGGGCTATATTTCAAGCAAGCGTAAAGTATTCTCCGGGGACTAGGCCATTGCTTCCGCAAAATCAGAAGTCCCGGGATAATACCCCAGATATCACTAAGCATAAAGACCTAGTATCTCAGAAAGAG
The DNA here is from genome assembly GCA_030545235.1 of Helianthus tuberosus. NCBI lineage: Eukaryota > Viridiplantae > Streptophyta > Magnoliopsida > Asterales > Asteraceae > Helianthus > Helianthus tuberosus. Next base: position 54,276,977 of record CM060429.1, on the reverse strand, counting down.
GGACCTTTCAAACAAGATTTCGGGGGTTACCCATATATCCGAGAGATGTTCCCCACGAGATAAGTAAGTTTGAAATTTAGATTTATATCTCGTCACAATCTACTAAATGTGCAAAAACCTACTGGCACATTATCAGTGAGACTGTTTATCACATTTGACTTTCCAATTCTTTAGCATGTTGTGATAGTCCACTGATGTACTATCATTTCCTCTTTTTTCAACAAAACTCATTTTGATTTTATCATGTTTTTGGCTTTTTTTCAAATTTTCAAATGTTTTTGGAATTTCTGAAATTTCTTACTCCCCCTAAAATGCAAAAGCATTTAAAAAATTTGAAAACAAACTGTACAAATAAAGTGACAACTGTAGTGAATTGCTTCAATTCGCCACCCACTTGGCATAAACAATCAGAACTCCCCCTAACAACAAACTATTTTCTCATTAAGATTTCAAAACATTTAAGTTTGTTTTAATCAAAATAATTTTTCCAGAAAATAAGTTTGGTTGAATTTACCACATGTAGGCTAGGGGTTCATCACATTGTTCTTTTCAAACTTTTTGAATGAAAGTTACATCAAGTTCAATTTAATGACCTTGATTAACCACTTGTAAGTTCAACTTTACCAGATGAAAAAATGATATATGACAAATTTTAAGCACAACTACCACTTCCAAACTGAAATACCACTTATAAGAAAGATGCTGATTCTTAATCTACACTTACCAACCTGGAAGTTCCGGCAATTTCACCACCTGTAGAATTTAACAATTTTAGAAGTACAAATATTTAAGTAATGATGCCGATTCATGCTCCACGATTACCAACTTGGGAGCTCCGGCAATTTAGGATTTTTTAAGTAAAGAACACAGACACCCAAGTCTGACCTGCTTTGGGTGCAATCAAATCATCTTCAGTCGGGTAATAAGTTGCCTTTTTTGTTGCATAAAAATCTTTTACCCCTTTGGCCTTTCCATCAACCATTTTCCCAAAAATCTTTTTAACATTTCCATTAAACACTTTCTCAATATCAAATTCTTTCTTTTCAGAATAAAATTGATTTGAAATCTCAACTTTACCAATCTTTTGTTTGAAATTTTCAGTCCTCAATGGTGGAAAATTCACATAATCCATTGGAGGAACTGATTTCTCATCTTTTACCTCAACCTGTGGCTCCTCTGATTTTGTGGAATCAGATTCATCGCCAGATTCACATCTGATTTCTTAACAACCCACATTTGGTTATCAAGATTAACTCTTCTTTTGTAAAATCTTTTCTTTGAACATTCACCAACTTCATATGTTGAATTTTTAAAAATTTTGAATTTTTCAGTTGGTGGTTCATTTTTCTCAACAATCTTTTCCTTAAGTTTATAAACAACTTCCTGTTTGATGTTAGTTGCTTTAGGACAATTCCAAGCAATATGACCAACTTCTTGACATCTGTAACAGGTTCTTGTTTCCTTTCTTTGATATGCTCCATTCTTCATTTCTTTTTGCTTCTTAGCAAGAAATTCTCTGTTTGATTGCTTCCAGAATGAGCTTTTCTCTTCTTCCTCTGAACTTGCTCCTGAAACAAATACAGTTTTTGGTTTATAAGTTTTCTCATTTTTATGATTTTTTGGTGGAATAAAACCCAGACCTTTTTTTTTAAATTACCATTATGGTTTGGTCTCTTTTGAAAACCATAACCAGAATTGTAACCCTTTTTCTTGTTTAATCTTTGTTGGATTCTTGAGGTGTAAGGTCTTGGTTTTCCAGAAAGATTTACATCTTTTATTTCAGAAACATTAATTTCTGTTAATTTGAAAACCTTTTTGATCATTTCAGTTTTAACACCTCTTGTTGGAAATTCCTCATCAAAATATAATTTGTCTGAATCATTCAAAGTATATGCCACTTTGATTGGTTCACCATTCAAATTAGATTTTGATAACATAAATTCTTTATTGTTAACCCTTTTGACCGACGACTTTGGACTGTCAACTGATGAACTCAAACTCTTGGATTCGGACTTTGACTCTGACTCCTCATCTTTATCCAACACCTGATCGACCACCTTTTTTATTAACTCAGACTCATGATCAGTGTCAGACGATGTGAACGTGACGTCAATGTTTTCTGGTAAATCATCAGTTGTTTCGAATTTTAACTTTATATTGACAGCCTTTTTTACTTGCTCCTCATTCGGTTTTCTGGGAGAATATCCTTCCCAGATCGGAGGCGGGCACTTGTTATAATTTGCACTTTGTTTCTTACTAGTATCCTTCTCTTTTGGCTTCTCATCTTGAAAGGCTTCAAGACCTGCAACAGTTGGATAAATTTGATCAATCAGATAATCAGAACTAGAATAACTCTGTAACAACCGTCTAATTCTTTCATTCTCTATCTTTTCTGTCTCCAACTCTTGCTTCCACTTTGCACTTTCTTCAATGTAAAAGTTAATAGCTTTCTGCTTTGACATCATTACAGCATTCATCATTGTCAACGCATCTTCTCTTTCAGAATTTGTCTTTTGCAGACCAGTCACTGTCCTGTTCAATACATCATATGATTCTTTCACGTGGTTGAGATCAAACAATAACTTTTCCTTCATTTTATCTTGTTCATTCAACTTCTCATCATTCTCGGCACACTGCTTGCAGGATTCTAAACACTTTAAACAAGGCTTGATGACTTCCACAAATTTTTCAATTTCTACTATCTTCTCAACTTCAACAACTTTTTCAATTTCAATCACTTTTTCAGCTTCAACCATCTTTTCAGAAACTTTAACTTCTTCATACTTTTCATTCTTCTTTGTCTCAGCAACATTCTCACTTTTCTTTCTCAATTCTTTTGCTGCTCGTCTCTCCTTCAGCTTCTCCATTCGATCTGCAAAATAAAATTGAAAACTTTAAGGAGATAACATAGATTTTCCAATATTTATTTGTGTCTCCTCTTCATCATCACTATCATCAGATGATGATTGATCAAACACTGGCTCTTGGATGATTTGTGCAGTGAGAGCTACCACTTTTGAATCAGGTGGTATGTAATTATCCCAACTGAAACCCTCTGCCACTTTTTCATCATCTTGATCAATTATGCCAAAGTAAGCTTTCTTATTTGCCTCTACGATCATTTTGGCATGAGCAGTTTGTGGTTCTTTTTGTTTGTATGGTTGATCAGCAACTTGTTGATATATGGCTTTTCGATAGTAATCATATTTTCCAAAAGGATTCTGTGCTTCACTTGCTTCTCGATTTTTACATTCCCTCTTGAAATGTCCTTTCTCCCTGCATCGAAAACAAGTAACTTTAAATTTATCAAAACCCAAAGTAGAAACATTTGCATCCCTAAAATCATCTCTTCCTGTAATCATTTTAAACTTTTCAGCTCTCCTCAAAACACTAGCTAAACACCATTTGATGTCCATGAGCTCCATCTCTTCTGCATCTATCTGATCGTAATCCTCTTTCGTCAGCATAGGATTTCTGATCCTTCCTGCAACCAATCCTTCATATGACTCCAGCACAGTAGCAAGTAACGACATGTGACTTTTTGGCAATATCTTCAGAAAAAATTTGACCATTCTGAAGATGCAACGCGATATTGCAATTCAACACTTGACCATTACTGTTGTTTGAACTTTGAAATTGGTGACTTAAAGTTGAACTCTTTGGATTAACACTCGGATATGATGAAAATCCACTGCTGCTGTTTGGACTTTGATTTACTGAACCAGATGAATTTTCAGCACTAAAAGCAGTTTGGACTTTTGGACTTGCTTCAACCTCTTGAACACTTCCTTTGTAATACATTTTGACATCTTGTTGACCACTAGGACTGTTCATTCTTGCAATCTTTTGTTGTTCCAGATCTTGACCCTCAATCTTTTTAATGAACTGTGAAATAGTCAACTTGTCATATTCTCCAGTATTTTTCAAAATCATCAAGTATGTACCCCACTCTTTTTGAGGTAATGCATCAGCTAATTTATCGACCCATTCTTCTTGATCTTTGACAATTTCTAACAAAGACATAGATCGCACTAGGTGACAATATCTTTCAATCAGCTTCTTTGATGATTCACCCGGCAAACTCGAAAATAAATCAAACTCTTTCTTTAGCAATGCTTTCTTGCTCCTAATCATCTTCTCACTACCTTCAAATTTAGTTTTAAGCGCATCCCAGATCGATCGTGAAGTATTGTCATGCTGAAGCAAAATGAAGATGTCTTCTTTAATAGCTTGCTGTAACAGACTGATCATCATCTTTTTGGCTTTATACATGTCTCGTTCTTTGTCCGTGAATTCAGAAATAGTTTTAATAACTCCCAAGTCTGTACGCGGTTTGACATATTTTTTCTCAATACATTCCCAAGATCTCAAATGATTAGCTTGAACCCAGTTTTCAAACCGATCTTTCCAACCATAATACTCCTCAATTCCCATTAGCTTCGGAGGTTTTTGTAAAGTTCCAATCTCATTTTCCATGTTCATGCTTTGAGCAATGGTAGCCGGAGTAGTCGGGGATGTAGCAAATGCGTTATAGAACTCTTCTTCCATGATTCGGTAACAATTTTCAAAATCAGACACTTTCAAACGAAATAACTTCTCAAGCGAAATACCCTCCACAAACGAAATAACTTGCACAACAGTTTCAAGCGAAATAACAACACAAACGAAATTAGAAACTTCAAACGAAATTAGGAATTTCGTTTAAACCATCCAAATGAAATTTAATTTCGTACGGAATTACACACCAATTCAAACGAAATCACAATTTTGAAACGAAATTGTAATTTCGTATGGAATATCTCAAGCGAAATTATAATTCCGTGCGAAATTAGGTGCAATTTCAAACGAAATTAATCTCAAAATATAATTCCGTGCGAAATTATGATGCTATTTCACATGAAATTATGCTGATGTCATCATTTCGGTCAAACTTTTGTCAAATTGATCAGGTTTTAGCTCGATTTAAGGTCCAATTCTCTCAAGGCTTTGTTAAAACACAATTTCGCATATAATGTGTGAAATTCAAACCATTTTAACCGTGAAATTTTGTTCAATTTTGAAAAGAAGGTGTAGAAGATAGAAAATCTGATGAAATCAAGCTGAATACGGTAGAACTCCTCCTCCTGAGCTCTGATACCACATGTAGGATCGTTTTACCGACCGAAACGAGTCATTCAGAGGTGTTCTACTCAATATGAAAGGCGGAAACAGACATATCGAGTTAGATTCAGCTAGATATTCACTTTAAATGTCTTTCTGATTGATTTGACAAAGTTTTACAGCGAAACGACACTTCGGCAGCACTTCGGCTCCGGAAACACACATACACCACCACCTCAAACGAAATTACATGACCTCTATTTATAGACAGCATAATTTCGCATGAACCAGACTCAAACGAAATTACTTCACACGAAATTATAATTTCGTGCGAAATTACATGTAATTTCGTGTGAAATTACACATGGTGATTTCATGCGAAATTACCTATTTTGACATGTTTTCTCGAATTTCATGCCCTGATCTATCTATACAAAAACAAGACTCGATATAAGACGAAGTCGACAAACGTATGCACCAACAAATATTATCCATCACTTGCGTCATCTTCTTCCTCCTCGGAGTCTTCATCTGGATCTTCATCCATATCATCTCCTTCATCTTCATCAGCTTCTTGTTCCTGAAGATTATGAAGCCTCCACCTGAACATGTCTTGCGGTAACTCCAATTTTGAGTCTATTTCTGTCTTGGTATAAGTGGCGTTATGCAATTCTTCCATGAAACCCAGACGCTGCTTTGTCATGATGTTCTCTAGCCAGTAGACTTCCTGCTCTCCGCTGTCGTATGTAATCGTCACCATGTCTGTTTCATCATCAAAACGCCATGATGTCATGACAGGGTCCGGCTTAACATCTCCTTTGATTGGTCCAAATTTGCTGGTTAATGCGTTTCATGGCATTCGTTGTCTAGAGCGATGCCAATGGATAAGATTTGCCTCTGTATCTCTTCTTCCATCTTCAGAATTGCCCTGACCGTCTAAACATACACCCTCCTTCTGTTGTCAAAAAGGAGGACGTATCGCTTGATTCCCAGAGTGTATCTCCATGAAAAGATTGTTGCCATGTTTGGCGTTTTGGTTAAGTTGGTGTTTTTGGTTAAAGATGTTTTTTGCAGAAAATGGATAGAATGAAGTGATTATGGAAGCTATGTTGTACCTTGTTTATATAATGATGTTTTTGGCGCGTAATTTAGGAGGGAATTTCTTCTAATAAATGTTAATAACTGAAATTCAGTTACTGTGTTGTTTCATCTTCCTGTAATGTCCAACGCGTTTTATTACTAATTTTTTCGCGTTTTGTTTTTATTGGCGTTTTGTTTTTTTGAATGGCGTTTTATCATTTGATGGCGTTTTGAATATGAGCGGTAAAAGACCCTTTTACCCTTAATGAAGTGCGTCCCACATAATAAAATTGATGTTATTTACGAAAACGCCACCGCGCAATCTAGTCCACGGATTGTTTTGATCGGACGCCATAGGCGTTCTCACCGTTCTCACACCTTTGAGCGTTTTCTCTAAATCCTGACCCTATATATATATATATATATATATATGTGCGTGTATGTGTGTGTATGTGTGTGTGTGTGAATACACATATATAAATACGCCAACATAATCTAAATAAAGGCTTTTCGAGAAAATCTCAAAGTTATATGAAAATTCTAAGTATTGAAAAAACTTAGTTGTTTGTAGAATAATTGGTTATTAAATCGTTCTTACTTAATTTAGGACATATAAACCAATTTGAGTGATTGCGATAATATAAAACGCACCCAAACGTGACACTCACGGAAACCCCTCTTTTTACTATTTTATATACTGTTTTGGGGGAAGAACACGTCGTTACGAAAGAAAAGTATATGTTTTTGTATAAAATATGCTTTTGAATTATATAAAAATGTATTTTCATGGAAAATATGATTTTTAGATAACTTACTGTGTTTTGTGGAAAACATGGATTTGGGAAGGTGTATGACTTAAACTGTTTTTGAGGAAAACGAGTTTTATTTATATAAATATGTTTAGGGGAGAAACAAGATTTGTTTTAAATAAATATGTTTCTGGAAGAAACGGGAAAAGATTACGGCGTTTTGGGAAAACGATCGTAAAATAAATTAAATTTGGTTGGTACAAGTTCAACCCAGTCTCCGGGAGAATACCGAAACTTGTACAACCTACGATATTAATTTGTTATTCAGTAGGTTATATAATTGGGGATGGCACACAAGAGATATCCTGCCACAAAGAATTAATCACTTAAGTATGGTACGCCTGGGATTGTTGATAGATAGCGACGCATTGAATTCTTTAATTGTCTAGTGTGGGTTAACGCCTCAATCGTAATGTATAGCTCGTAACGTCTAGCTAACTTATGAAACAGAAAGCATAACCGAAACTTGATATCAAAATAAAATCACGGGTATAAGTTTTCATCAGAGATATGCTTGCGGGGCCATTTCGGATGATTTCTTCCATGATATTTTACAAAGGAAATATAATAAACTTTCTTAAACCTATCAGGATGTTTTAAATCATTAAAATGCTTTTATTAAGAAAGATTTTCCTTACACAAGTTGTTATAAATTTGATATGTGAACTCACCCTCCATTGTGTTGACACTTGATTTTTACGTGTTCTTTAGGTACATGAGTTCGGCTTCGGGATTTTGGCATATCTTGTGGTAGTGATGCTTGTCGTGTTTAAAAATGTTTTGGACAACTTTTAAAACTAATTTGGGACCGCGTGTATTTAGATCCATAAGGATCAAGACAACTGTGTTGTAACTATGGACTGTATCTGAACTTTAAACTCTAAAGTCATGCTTTAAATAAGTGTATGTCCAAAATAAACAATGCATCTTCTATTAAGATACTTATGGGTACTAACCTCCGTCACCGCCATGTTTGTATTCCCGCTGCGACGTTTTTGGGGTGTGACAAATATCTCCACAGGTTTCTCGACAAAGTGCATAGTGTCATCGACACGAATTTCACCTAGAGGGATGTGGAGGTTTTCATCGGCTAAACACTTTTTTCAAAATGGACACGTGGAAAGTTGGGTGAACATTCCCAAGTTCAGATGGTAGATCAAGTTTGTAGGCCACCTTTCCGATCCTCTCAACGATCTTAAATGGTCCCACATATCGAGCTCCAAGTTTTCCTGTCTTTCCAAATCTAACCACACCTTTCCAAGGGGATACCTTGAGAAGGACATGATCACCAAATTGGAATTCCAAGGGCTTCTGTCGTTTGTCCGTATAACTCTTTTGACGGCTTCTAGCTGTCAAAAGGTTATCACGGATTTTCTTGACTTTGTCTGCTGTTTCCAGAATGAGTTCAGGTCCGGTGAGCTGAGCTTCACCAACTTCATTCCAACTGACAGGTGAACGACATTTTCGACCATATAGAGCTTCGAAAGGAGCCATGTTGACGCTGGAGTGATAACTATTGTTGTAGGAGAATTCGATCAAATGTAGATGCGAATTCCCACTACCACCAAAGTCGATCACACATGCTCTAAGCATATCCTCAAGTGTTTGGATCGTCCTTCCGGATTGTCCATCCATTTGAGGATGATAAGCAGTGCTCAGATTCAGTTTGGTTCCCATGGCAGATTGCATGGTTTTCCAAAAGTGAGATGAGAATCGAGCATCACTATCTGATATGATGTTCAAAGGAACACCATGACGAGATACAATCTCATCTACATAGATCTTGGCAAGTTTGTTAGTAGATAGATCCAAATATTTTTTTTTAATCATTAAAATATTGCATTTTAATGATGGGAATGCAAAAAAATACCATTCGTTTCGCAATTACGCCGCTGGTACTTCCTATATATAAGTGCTTTTATGATATTACATATCGTAGCGTTATCTAAACCACTTCGACAAAAACAAAGACATGACACATTTTACACAAATGACACATATCTCAAATGACACTGTTTTACAAATGACATATTTTATACAATTCATTTTCATTTGGTTAATTATTTAACCATACATCTTTCTTTTATATCATCTGATTTTAATATCGATTTTCACATGATTTTATAAAAGAAAACATTTTACAAGATTCATGACTACTTTTTGTTAAACTCTTCTTTTAACTTTCAAGTCATGAATCCTTCATCAACAAAACCTATGTATCTCACAGGCATTTTTATGCTGACGTACCTATTTTCACATGTGTTTCAGGAGCTAATGTTTGATGATGATCTTGCTACACTTAGGCGGACTCGGGCCTTAGTGACTTAAAACTATGAAAGACAATTTAATTACTGTTCCGTTTTTGTTTAAACTAAGACAATGTAATCATTTACCTTAATAAAACCAAACTTTAATTACCATGTGTTGTGAAACAATGATTCTATTACAGCACTCTCTGACGTTTCCGCCTCGGTTTGTTGTTTTACACGAACGGGGTGTGACAGAGGAAAATGAATACTTTGAAACGTGTCGTTTGCGCAAAAGCGCGTTCGGATAGTCTAAGTAGTCTTATGATAAGTTTTATATGCCTAAACATGTTTAATAATGTTGCATAATCAGTTTAAGTGTCAAAATTTAGGTTACATATGCTTAAAATGAAATTATGCGCAAAAATGGCATTTTGGTCATTTTCCTAAGGCATATAAACTACCTATCATACAACAAATCAAACGAACTGACCATAAGGTATAACCTCGGAAGGTTATTCCCTATACAACTATGGTCACATAATATGTTTGGTCGGATCCTTATAACTATTGCATAGAAGCCCATTAAGGATTTAAGATAGTACTTTTGGGATATCCTTCTAAGAATCTAACATATGAAAATATGGAAGATTCTACAAGGATTTGGATAGCGAGCATTTGAATCACACATAACACATAATCACATAATTGTCAACTTGGTCATCAACTTGTTATCAATTTGTACATATGTATTTAAAGTACACTAGGAATCCAATCAAGGAGTTCAACTAGTACTTTAAACATTCTCAAGAATCTAACTATGAAACTCCTTGTCACAAGTTTTCACGGTCAAGACAATATATTGCAATACTAAACCTTTTGCCATTCTTTGGCTTCAAGATTTCATTTTCAATCAACAACTCTCGTAGTTGTCAAAGTATTGCAATACCAAACTTTTTGTCATTTATTTGGCTAACAAAACCTATGTACTCGCCAGCTTAATTGCTGACTCTCATTTTCACATATGTTTCAGGGTCTCAATTATTCGAGCATGCAACGCATAGGACTGCATCCGGGCCTTAGACTTCTTAAATCAAAAGACAATTACATGTATTCTTTGTTTGTAAAACAATGATAACAATAATGAAACCATTTAGTACCAGTTGTTGTGAGCAATTTGTAACGTGACTCCCCGATACTTCCGCCGCGTGTTACGCGATTGGGGTGTTACAAAAATTTGAAAATCAAAACTCACAAAAAGTTGGTAATAAGTGGTGCAGGTTTAACCACAGTGCTCAAAAGTCAAATCAAGCTTACAGAAGAAAATGGAATGATGACTATTACACATCAAATCAGTGTTATGATTTGAGTGTTTGGTCTGAGAGAGAAGATTGGTACGACAACAGGATGTGTTTCAATTGTGGTTTAAGTGGACACATTACGGTTAACTGCCGGAGAAAAAGATTTGAGACGAGAAGATGTTATGATTGTCAACTCAAAGGCCATTTTGCCAAAAATTGTCCAATAAGATCGAATAGAGAATTGTTGGATAAATCTCACAAGAAAGAAAAGAAAGCTGAGAAAGCGGGAGAAAAGCCCAAAGAATGGATAGTAAAACTATCACAAGGGCAGAGAGATAAATTGAGAAAGAAGAGAAAAAGAGTTAGAGAATATTTGATGAAAATTTTGTCCTTGGATACTACCGTGGAATCAGATACTAGTTCCGATGAATCATTTTGCTCTCCAACAAAAGATCACTCAAGTAAAACGAATTCATAAGATACAAATTTGGGGACAGAAGTTAGATTTTCAGATGAAATATCTATCAAATTGTTTGATGACAATAGAGACTGTGAATGGACTACTGTTTCTAAAATTGATGAATTTGGTCTACCTAAATCCATTATGGATTAGGCTCCAATTCAAAACTGACTAAAGTTCATTTGCATGTGCAGGATAACAAGGCTTCAAGAAAACATCTATTCAGAAGCAGTGGTTGTTCGTGCAAAGTTTGAAGAATGTTTTTATTTTCACACAAACAAAATGATAGTCTCGCGTTCGCATTCGTAAAAAAATCGTTGTTTGGTTAACACAGAAGATTTTTATTTTTGATTTCGAAATATTACTTGTGCAAAAAGAGGAAATGATAGTACATTAGTGGACTATCAGTGCATGCTAAAGAATTGTATTGTTTAAAATGGTTAAACAATCTCACTAAAGATGTGTCGGTAGGCTCAGCTAGACTAGTAGTTTTGCGAAAACGATACAAACTTAAAAAAGAAAAGCCTAGTTGTAGTGGGAAAAATGGTTGAAAGCATAGTACTTAGTTTTGCCCTTCGTGAGTGTGTACCTACTCGGTAATTGCTGAATGCTGAAAAGCATAAAAACCGGTCAGTTTGTGAGCTTTCACAACTTACTAAGAAAGTCACTATGATTGTGTTTATATTTTCAAAAGATTTAAACTTGTTTTATTTCTTTATTTTGTTTAAGCATTGGACATCCTCTGCGTATACGAAAGTATTGAACTGGATGTTAGTGCCTGAACGTTTCTGCTTTATTTTACTTGGTGTTTCATTTAAATCTTGGATCACCTCTACGTATATGAGAATATCAAACTGGTGATTGAGATCTAAACAATATCAACTTGTTTTTACTTCTTATTTTTTTAAACATTGGACTTTCTCTGCGTATCGAAAAATCGACCTGATTGTTAATGTTTAAACGTTCTGCTTTTTTTTTTACACAAATCAAAGATTGATGAAAGTTTAAAGGCATTATTTGTGTAAGTGTATAACACTATGAGGGGATATGCTGAGATCATGGGGTTCATAAGAACTTAATGCAAATTAATGGACAACAATATCGACAATCAATGTGAATTGTTTAAACTAAGTGTTTCATAAAGATCAACGGTACAGCTGATATGTCTCATTAAAACTTATATGATTCTTTAGCACATTTTCTCACAAAAATATAAATTGTAAATATTACATTTCAGTTTGTTTACATTTTAGCATTTTATATTAAAAACCCAAAAAGATTTTCTTTCAAAATTTTCCATTGAAACCAAATAATGTTGAATGAGAGCCGGAGAAACGAGATTATTTAGATATTGTTTATGTGTGGAGCATCTTTCAAGGGGGAGTCTGTGGTTTCATTTAAAGATGTTGATCAAGAATGCAGATCAAGACTCCGGCAACAACCAGGGGGAGACTGTTAATGCATATGTTTGTCGCCTACGTCTTGATGTAATAGGGCTAGATAGCGTCAGATATGAGTTTACGTTGTAAAACAGGCTCATCCACACGGATGTAGCTCATCCGCACGGATGTAGCTCATCCGCACGGATGAGCTGCTGGTCCGCACGAACGTGCTGGTTCACACAAAGGTAAACCTTAATCCGTGTGAATTACATGTGTATATATATAGAATGGTTTAGACTGAGTGTTAGAGAATGTGAGTGACGGACTGTGAGGCGAAGCACTATCAAATTTGTACCAAAACTGTGAATTGTTTATAAAACATAGAAAATTGTGAAATCTTGTGTTTCTACTTATTTCTGATGGATTCCGCACATCAAACTTAGGTTTAGATATCACCGTGAACATAATGAATAATCTGAAAACCGGACCTACAGTAGGGGTAATTTTGTAAAATGTTCTTGTAGGGTAATTTTAAAACTTGCAGAGTAATTTTGATACACTTGTAGAGTAATTATGATACTCTACAAAATTACCCTAAAAGATCAAAATTATCTTACAAGATCAAAATTACCATACAAGATGATTTGTAGAGTAATTATGATAATCTACAAAATTACTATATAAGATCAAAATTACCCTACAAGAACATTTTACAAAATTACCCTACAAGATCAAAATTACTCTACGAGATCATTTGTATGGTAGTTTTGATAATTAATCTATGAGTAAATAATTACGAAAAATGTCACCGCGTTTTTTTATCTTTTCACCCTATTCGTACGTTTTGTGTGATAAGGGTATTTGTATTTGATCTTTTGTATAAATATATAAGCCATATTCGGTGAACAAATATTTGTAGTTGATAATTAAAGAGTACTTTTTTGTAGACTTTTTGTTTGTTTCTTTCATATTTCCCAATGTTCCTTTTATTAAACTTTTTTTAAATATATGATCTTCTTCGTTTTTTTAACACAACCATTGCGGTTTAAAGAGGCGGGGAATTGTTAGTACATAAGTCTGTAGCTTCCGTCTGCATTGAGTCTTATGTATTTTGTGCTGTGTATGTATTTTTGTATATGTATGTATATGTATGTTTGTGTAAAGACAATTCAAGGAACGGTGCATAACTGTTAAAGTGAAGTCCGTCGGATGACTTGTGTCAACCGAACGGATGGCCATCCGATCGGATGACCATCCGATCGGGTGACACTATTACCTTCCCTGATTGCCTATAAATAGCTGGTTAGTGCTAGTTGTTTAGAACGTTTTGCTGATCATTGTAGCGAAGCTCTATCTGTCTGACTTTCCACCGGAACTTCTGTATTTTCACTATCATTCAATGAAATCAGACGCGTTAAACGTTGAACTTGTCGTTGTTGATTCTCAGACATTATCGAGGGATTCCGCACCTCGATTCTGATGGATTCCGCCACATTCTACTCGAACAGATCCTGTGAAATGGCCTAACAAGTGGTATCAGAGCCACAGGAGGTTGAATCAGAGACAACAAGAGCAAATTCACCGAGTTTTCAGTGATTTTCTGCCGATTTCTGTCAAATCTCACCAAAGATTTTGACAAATTCTTCATCTTCTCCTTCATTTCTTGCAGTTTTTACATTTTCACACCTTAAAACCGGAAAAAATCAAAATTAAGCAAGATTTCACGGACGAATTTGACTAATTTTGATATCACTCGAATCGGAATTGAACATAGAACAATCCTACAAAGTTTCATTGAAAAATTCGGACTAACACTGAATCAAATCGATCAAAAACTATGTTGAGTTCTTCGCACAAGATGACGTCATCCACCCGATCGGATAGCTATCCGATCGGATTGGCATAGATTCTGTTCTTATTTCTTTGCTGACGTCAGTGCTCGTTCGATCGGATCATCATCCGATCGGATTGGCTTTGTGGTTTAAGTGCTTTTAGAGGTTCAAGTGTCACTCGATCGAACGACCATCCGATCGGATAGCCATTCGACACTTGCTATCCGACACTTGTGCTATCCGATGATTGTTACTTGGTTTATCTTTCACCTGTGTCATCCGATCGAATCACCACTCGATCGGATCACCATTCAACCCAAGTGCAATAATTTCATGTTTTTGAATGTTGTGAAATTTTTCTAAGTGTTTGACTTTTTCAGGTGTTTTCAAGATAGGGGATGAATTCTTGAACCCGTTCAGTGATGTCTTTGCATACAACACCGAAGATGCATCGACAAATACAAACACCAATACCAATCCAAACCCGAAAAGGCGATCGCAGATTCTCTTAGTGTCGACAATGCCTATGGAACGTATAACAAGCCGCCGAAGCTGATGGCGATTGAAGACTACAACCGATGGGTAGACAGATTTGATGGTTGGTTGAAAGCTTTTGCTTACATGAGTTGGAGGTGTATGAAGAAATGTTACGATATTGGAAGAAAAGATTATGAAAACTTGGTTGAAAATGAACAAGAGATGTTTATTGCTGAACAAAAGTGTGTAGCCCTGTTACATCAATCCGTTAGAGACGATATTATTTTTTTGATTAGCGACGATAATTCAAAGGATTTGTGGGCTAAACTAGAAAAGTAGTGTATTGGAGGAGAAGAGATTGTGAAAAACAAGAAATGTCTGCTGAAAAAGGAGTTTGACTTATTCTCATGTATGAAAAATGAAAATGTATTAAAGATGGTTGAACGGTTCTGCCATTTGAAGATAGAACTTGCTAGACATGGCATCACTGTTACTGAAGAATAGATGGTCGAAAAGCTGTTTGAATCTTTACCAGAAGAGAAAGACTGGCAGTATTATGGTATGGTTCTGAAAAACACAAAAGCAATGTCAGAAATGACTGTTGACTGGTTGATCGAAAGATTTGAGTGTCATGAGTTGGAAATCAAGAAAATGAACAAAGTAAACAACACTCCATATCAACAAAATGTTGATCTTTGCTACAGGGGTAGTATGATTCCGAAAACCACTTCACCGAGAACCGCATTCACTGCTGAGAGTTCACACTCGATGACTCAAGAAATGAAAAGCAACACTTCTTCACCCAGCAGTGGTTATCATGGAGGTTCTTCTTCGTCTGTTAAGCAGTCAGCAACAACAAAATGTTCCCAAAAATGTATTTCAATGTAACATCGCTGTGAACCTGAACAATGCTCAAAACTTCAATGAAGAGACAGCGAAACAACAAATGGTGTTTCTTGCTTCGATCTTAGAATCATATGAAAGCCTGGTTGCCGAAAAAATCAGAAATACAAATCTGACAAAAGAGATTATGACCAGATTGATCCTGAAAAGATGGAATTGATCGATATACGCTGGTGTATGGCAAGCGTAATCAGGAGAGCACAACGGTTTATGGAGATCACGGGAAGAAATTCCATTGGACGGCCTCAGACAAAACTCGGTTTTGATAAATCTAAAGTGACATGCTTTAAGTGTAAACAAAAGGGGCACTTCAAGCGGGAATGCAGAAACTCAGCAGTGGATGAAACAGCTAATCCTTTTCATGATGACTACCAAGGTTGGAGAACTCGCTAGTCGCTAGTCGGCCGGTGAGGTGGGGACTAGCGACTACTCGGGATTACTCAGGATTACTCGGGATTAATCGGATCGGAACTTTATATGTAAATTTTATTATTTTTATAAATATGTATATATATATATATATATATACTCACACATCCATATCAATATAATACTTAAAAATGTAAAAGTAGTTCAAAATACAAACTAAACTTACATATAAGTCATAACATAACAAGTCTTAGTACTTAAAATTCAAACATTAACAAATAGCTCAAATGTAATCGTCATCCCCGTAGTGTTCAATGATTTCGACACCATCCGACTCGTATTCAATCTCCTCGTCTACTTCATCCTCTTTCTTCGACTCAAATTCTTCGTCATATTAGGGTAAGTGATAAGGAAAATGGGCTAAAGTTGTAATCTTGAGCCTGTTTTGTAAGGATTTCAAATGGGCCGACTAGGGCGACTTGGGCCGACTAGGGCGGCTTGGACCGGCTTTAACCGACTAGCGATTTTTTGACTGATTAGTGAAAAATTACTCAGTAGGAGGCTGACTAGCGACTAGTCGGAGATTAATCGCCGAGTAATCGCGATTTTTGCAACACTGATGACTACTATAAGAAAGCTGTTTATCACAAAAACCGCGAAGAGCCGCCCAGAATGAAGCAAATCGAGGAGACTCCAAAGGAGAAGTCGAGAGCTTTAGCTGTGATTAAAGATGACGAAGGTTTCGATTGGAATGAGTTCTTGCCAGAAGATGATGCAGTTGGCTTTACATTCATGGCACAAATTCATCCACATAAAGATACATGAACTGAAGAGCAAAAATACAACTATCGAAAGATGTTAGCATTGCATATAAAGGATAAAAACTATGCAGCTTGGAAAGAAGCCAAAATAGCAAATAGATGGAATCCTGATCGTGAATGCTATTTGGATCCGAAAGGCAACATAATTGTGGAACCATCATCACTCAAACTTGAAACTCTCATAGAATCTTTAAAGCAAGAAGATGAACAAAGAGAAAGAGAGAGATGCTGCAAAGAAAGCTGAAGAAGAAGAAGAGCTAAAGTCAAAGAAGATAGATGAGGGAATTATTGACACCATGAAGGAAATGACAGCAGAAAACCTGACAAAAATGGCCA
The DNA here is from genome assembly GCA_030545235.1 of Helianthus tuberosus. Lineage (NCBI taxonomy): Eukaryota > Viridiplantae > Streptophyta > Magnoliopsida > Asterales > Asteraceae > Helianthus > Helianthus tuberosus. The sequence continues at coordinate 54,259,861 of CM060429.1, read as the reverse complement.
ACAAAGTGCTTATGGCAAAGGAACTAGAGGTAGATTCCAAATCTGCGTCTGAGTCAACAAGCAAGGTCAGTAGTAGTGGTTCAACCAATGAATCAGGTAAGACTGATGGCGCTAAAACAGAGAGTGATTGCAAAAATTGCATGAAAGAATGCAAAGTTTGCAGCACACATGCGTATCTCACACTCAAAAAGACCCAAGATCTGGTTGAGAAAGTCGATATGGTTGAAAAACAAATTTTAAATCGAGATAAACTGCTTAAGGCTTCAAATGAGAGAATAAAAGAATTAACAGAAAGGATTGAGAAAGATAAAACTGATGTTGACCGCTTTAAGAAAGAAAATGAGAAATTAATTCTTGAAAACAGAACCATTTTAGAAAATTATGAAAAATTGAAAAGAACAGTGAAAGATTCTGATGAGTGAAATGGTAAAACTTACAAAGAAAATGTTCATTTGTCTGGAGTTCTTCAGGCAAAAGAAAGACAAATCAACTAGCAATTGGACAAGATCGCAAATCTTAAGCTTCGGTTCCAAGAAGCTAAGATTGAAAACGAAAGAATAAATTTGAAATTGAACAGTTACAACTCCGCGAGCTTTGTTCTTCAACACATCGTTCCCAAACCAATTGGGAAGAACAAAGCTGGTGAAGATGTCTACTCGGATGGAACGGGGGTGGGTTATCATCAAGTTCCACCGCCTGTGCTTAACAATTTTTCTAAGAAACAGTCCGGGTTGGTTAATGAAGATGAAACAAGTGAGAAAACAAATGATGTAAAGCTTCCAGAAACAATTGATGTCACATTCACATCATCATCTGATGAAGATAGTGTTTAATCTTAAGTCGTAAAGAATGTTGTTGAAAAGGATTTAAAATCAGACAGTGATTCGACTGAAGATGAAGAATGTTTTCTGAATAATTACATTCTGAAATCAAAATCCCAGAACAACTCAAGTGACGAACCTACTCTTGTCATGTACAAGATGTATGGTTCTGATAAGTTGTACTCGGATATTGAATTCCCAATTGAGAATGTGAATGTCGATAAGTTGAAGCAAGTTTTCAAACTTGTTGAAATTGAGGTTTGTGAAATTGAAAGGTTAAAAAGTTCCAAAAGGTTTTTGAACTTTGAAAAGGATAAATCTTACTATAAAAAACCTGCTGTACCACCACGTTTTAACAATTACAACCAAAACAGATGGTCGAGTGGTTATCAGGGTGGTAAGAACAATCAAAAGAGGAACTTTCAAAACAAAAAGTTTGTCGAAAAGAAAGTTTTTGTGAAAAGCTCAAGTTCACTCTCCGAACAAGAATCGGAAATTTTTTCAACAACTAATGAAGATTTTTTTGCAAAGAAGGCCTCACAGCCTCAGACTGAAGGGAAAAGTCGGGAAGTTGACACCCGCACTTGCTTTAAATGCAACGAAGTTGGACACATTGCATGAAAGTGCACCAACTCAAAACCTAAGTCTGTGTTTGTTGAGAATCCAAGAAAGAAAAATGATGTCAAAGGCAAAGCGCCAATGTTTGTTGAGAAAAAGATTTTGAAAAATGAAAACATCAAAGTCAAAACTGAACCAGTAAAACAGCCGGTAAAGAAAACTGATAAATTTTACAAACGGGTTGCTTCTCCACAACAAACTTGGAAGCCAAAATCTGAGGCAACAACATCAAGTGTTTCAAAATCAAAGATTTCTGTTTCTGAAAAACAATCATCCTCAACTAAACCAGGCAAGATGAATGTACCTTTGAATTTTTATGAGAAGTTGGAGAAACAAACTTCGACCCTACCAGGGAAGAAGTATGTTCCAAAGAAAGACCAACCATCTGGTCAACCTCTGAAAGAAGAATTTTTCTTATACAAAGAGGTTGAGGTTGGGTCTGAAGAAAGCTTGAAAATGAATGACAAGAATTTCCCACCACTGTACACAAAGAAAACTCACCTTAACGTCAAGCTACCCGAGTCAAAGGAGGCTTGGGTTGCTTCAAAATCTAACTAAATGTTTATGAAATGTGCAGGAGCTCCCGAGATCTATCTCAAAGTGGATTATGGATAGTGGAGCATCCCGGCACATGACAGGGAGAAAAGCCATGTTATATGATGTTTGAGGTTTCAACGGTGGATACGTCGGATTCGCAGGAAATCAGGGAGGACGTATTGTTGGGGAAGGGACATTATCAAATGGTGTAATCACGTTTGAAAGAGTCAATTACGTAGCAGAACTGGAGAACAATTTACTTAGCATTTCTCAAATATGTGACAGAATGTATTCAACTCATTTTACTAACAATGAATGTCTGATCCTGAAGCCGGGGTTTGTCATCCCCGAGGAGTGGATCATCATGTGTGCACCACGGGTTAATGATTTGTACGTGTTGGATATGAGTGTTGCTACGACTACCACGGGTCAACCCCAGTGCTTCGTATCAAGAGCTACTGAAAAGGAGTCTGAGTTGTGGCCCCGAAAGATGGGTCACATACACCTACGCAAGATGAATCATCTGGTGCATAACGATCTAGTAAAAGGTGTTCACTTGAAGAGTTTTCATCTGGAAGGGGAGTGTATCAGTTTCATAAAGGGAAAACAACGGAAGAAATCCCATCCTGGTAAAAAGATGAACTCAGTCTCGAAGCCGCTGGAGAGACTTCACATGGATCTCTTTGGTCCTGTGAATGTCAAGAGCATAACGGGAGATCTATATTGCCTAGTAGTCACTGATGACTATTCAAGATTCTTGTAGGTGACGTTCCTGAAGTCAAAAGATGAAACATTTGAGAGTTTGCTGAGGTTATTCAAGAAGATAGAGAATTTGTACCGAGCACGCATACGAAGACTAAGAAGTGACAATGGTACGGAATTCAAAAATAACAGAATGGAGGAATTCTGTGATCGAAGAGGTATATTGCAAGAATTCAGCGCACCTTATACTCCGCAACAGAATGGAGTCGCAGAAAGAAAGAACAGAACGCTGATTGAAATGGCGAGAACGATGCTAGCTGATTCCAAGTTACCGATTAATTTCTGGGCAGAAGCAGTATCAGCCGCTTGCTATACTCTCAACAGGGTACTTACTGTGAAGAAGCACAACAAGACATGTTTCGAGTTGATCAACAATCACAAGCCTAATCTCGAGTATTTAGAGCCATTCGGGTCACCCTGCACAGTTCTAGATCCCGATGGCAAATTTGGTTCAAAGAGCATAGAAGGTATCTTCGTGGGGTATTTAAGTCCACTCAGACGAATCTTTGTTCCAAGTCTCAAAAGGATCATCGAAGCACAGCATGTTGAATGTCAAGGCTATACTATGCCTCCACAGAAGCCCGCAGACTCATGGCGATTTGTTGGGATTGAACCCTATCAGAGGAACAGTTTATTAGAGCCAAAACTGGATCAGAGTAGTGGATCCAAAATAAGCAGATGTTATGCTTTCATTCTCTCCCCTTGAAAGTGGTTTCAACATCTGATGGCCTCCATCCACTGATCCTTACAACAACTGCTCACTTACAACTGTTGATCAAGTCAAAGACTGATGAAGACTAAAGCTCTGTTGATCAATCTACTGCTTTGGGTCAAGCACTGCTGGAGATATCAAATACTGCTGGAGTCACAACAGTGGAAGGATAAAGCAGTAGTTTAGTTGTTCATATGTAATGTATTATTATCAGTAGTTAGAATAGCAGTGTTTGTATAGATCAGTTGTTTAGAGTTTGTTAGGAGGTTAGATGTCACTTTCATGGTGACGTCAGCAAAGATGCCACAGTGGTTTGTCCGTGCCTATAAATAGAACAGTACCCTGTACTGTTCTATTAGCTCTTCACCACTTTTCTTCCTGTAAGAACAAACACTGTGAGCTTAGACTGACGGGGAGTTTGTTACATGCATGCATTGTAATCGTAGTTGAAATAAATTCAATATTTCGAATCTATGTTGAAAATGTGTGTTAAAAGCAATTATCCTGTTTGATTGTGTGCAAAGTTTAATTCCATGTATATTCCGCTGCATTACTTGTTCATTGTTCATCTTAATTCAAACATAAAACACAATTAATCCAAACTCAGATCCTAACAATTGGTATCAGAGCTCGGACAGTCAAATTTGATCTAACAAACATTTTGACATAAATAGTTCAGCTCACAATCGTTGATACTGATAGTTGTTCATTTTGTTGAAAAACAGAGTAAGGTTTAATCACGTTCAAAGTTGATTAATCAGTACCTGTAAAACAACCAGGATGACGTCACAATCACAGGATGATAAGAATAACATCGGTTCACTTTTCAAACCACCCATGTTGAAACGAAATGAGTATAACATCTGGGAGAGAAGGATGGGTCACATCCTTGCTCAACAGAACACTGGATGTTGGAGATCAGTTGTTTTTGGGCCCCATGTTCCTATGGTGCCGAGTGCTGAGGATCCAAAAAAGTTCAAACCTAAAAAATATGAAAACTATACTGAAACTGACTTTCAAAAGTTCGAACTGGATGCCAAAGCATTCAACATCATTGCATCTGCATTACCCAACGAAATTTATGCTGGGCTGTTACATTATAACAGTGCCAAAGAGTTATGGGATGCACTTAAGGAACAATTCGGGGGAACTGAAGAAGTAATTGAAAATAATAGGGAAATTCTGAATCAGCAGTATGAAACCTTTTGTCACATTAAGGGAGAGTCATTGACTCAACAGTTTGAGAGATTCAGTTGTCTCATTAGTGAGCTAAGACTTGTTAAGGTTGAACTTCCTAAATCCACACAAAATAACAGGTTTCTTAGACCACTACCTGAAAAATGGGATACAATTGCCTTTGTGACTAGAAATTATGTTGAGTTCAAAGACCTAACACTGACCCAACTTCATGGTAGACTCCTGACCTATGAAAGGGAGTTAAATCAGAAAAAGAAGTTGCAAGAGTCTGGCAAAGTTACAGATGACTATTCATTTGGCAACACAGCTCTTCTGGGTCAAAGAGAGTCTGGTAGCGGTAAGGATCAGAGTTATGATCATTTTATTGACATAACTGCAAGAGGTAATTTCAACTCTGATCCTCACTCATCCAACTTTGCTTTCATAGCAAATGGAGAAAGTCAGAACTCTGATAATTTGTGTTTTGAACTCAATGATTTGCAGCACTTTGATCCCACTGACTTAGAAGAAATGGACATCTTGCATCAATTGGCTTTGCTTAGTGTAAGAACAAGCAAATTCTATAAAAGAACAGGGAGAAAATTCCCAGGGTTACATGGGAATTTAAAGGTGGGGTTGGATAAGTCAAAAATCAAGTGTTATAAGTGCAATAGGCTAGGTCATTTTGCTAGGGAATGCAGGAGTCAAACCACTGGTCCAATTATAACTCATCCCAGCTCAAACCCTAGACCACAACACCAAAGCACTGTGCACTATGCCCAATATACCCCTGCTGCCCATGTTAACACTGCTCATTATGCTGCAGCCCCTGTGCCTGTGCATTATGTTCAAACCACTGTTCCACAAATTCAGTATGTTCAAGCCCCTGTCCCTCAGGCTCCAGTGCAACCTGTTGTACCTCAACAAACTGCTCCAACAGTGGTTCAACCAGATCAACAAAGCTTTTTCACCCAAGGTCTTGTTGACTAGAGCAGTATGCCTGATGAGCTTGGTGATGAAAATTTTGCACTCTATGCTTCTAATGATAATTTTAATCATGAATTTTGTCTTATGGCATTAGATTCCATACCAGAAGGGGTAGAAGCTGAAGGAGAACAGCTAAGTGTTGAAACAGTGGTTGAAGCAGTGGTTACTGCAGTTGTTGGTGAAACACTGCTGGGAGAAAATTCAGAAACCCTGATTGAACCACTGGTAGATCCCTGGTCCAAAGAAGACAAAGAATAAAAGGAAGAGGAGAAAGAGGATGAGAAAGAAGAGAAATCTGATGAAGGAAGTGATCATCAATGTGATTGTGCCATGATGGCTGCTGCCAAGGTATCACCTCAGGTTCTTAAAAATATGTGTTCAGACAAATGCATTATTGCATTTGCTAGCATTAAAGAGGTGAATGAAAACCTTAGGGATAAGGTCTTAATTGATGAAGTCAAATTTGAGAAGTCATTAAAAGAACTTAAAATCAAGTTGGCTGAAAAAGACAAAGAAATTTGCAGTCTAAAAGAAGAGCAAAGCATTACCAAAAACCAACTCCAAACTATGATAGAAAAATATCATGTTTGCAAAAAGGAGTTGGAATCCACCCAAATCACTTGTGAAAAATGGGTGGAATCTTGCAAAGGCTATGAAGTAATGCTTGAAAAACAGATTAAAAGCAATGTAAAATTTGGTGTAGGTTTTAGAAAGCATGACCAAGTTGAAAACAATGCTACAAATGAATCTGGTTCGATGGAAATCATACCCACAAACAAGAATGGCCAAGAAATCAAAATAACTGACAAAAATGGCAACAAAATCACACTTGAAAGACCATTGGACTCTTCAACATATGAAGAGATTGAGGAATATCAATTTAAACCCAGATGGTCTGATGAGTGTGACATTCTTGAAAATTTTAAGCCTATGGATTTCACAACCACTGATGATGTCACAGCTCCAAAAGCAAAGGTCATTCCTCTCAAAGACATCCCAACAGTGGTTCAAAACTCTGTTGCTAAGGAGTCTGAGAAAAGGAACAAAAGAGAAAAGATCAAAAACCTGTTTTGTGATTTTTGTGAAAAGGAGAATCATCTAACAAAAGACTGTTTTCATCTAAAAGCATATGATCTAAACAAAACAAGTGTCATTATACCTGCTGAGAGCTGCACCATCTGTGGTAAAAAAAAACCACAAAACTCAAGAATGTGTGTATCTCAAAAACTTTGATGTAAAAAAGAATGAGTACACTGCAAAAACATCCTTGAGTTCATCAAATTCATCTGTCACGTTCACCAAGAACCAACCATTGTTTATGCCAGTCCAAACAGCTGTTATAAAACAGCTGAACCAAACATCTGTCAAAAGAGATGTTCAGGTGACTGATGCACCCCCTTCCAATCAATACAGAAGAGGTAAGGGACAACCACCATACCAAAGGATCCCACATGTTTATGAGGCTTACAAAAGGCCCTCTAAACCAAGAGTGAACAGGCATCCTTTTGGTTATAAGCAGATCATTGGGCAAGACCCCCAACAGTGGTTATGGCTTTGGAGACCCTAATGAACTAACTCTTTACTACATGTGCATGGAGCTTCTGCACGCTTAGATAGTCTTTGGTATGTAGATAGTGGAGGCTCCAAGCACATGACAGGATGTAAAGCCCTTCTCAAAGATTTTAAAATTCATGGAAGGGGTGATATATCCTTTGGCAATAATAGTAAAGGGAAGGTTCTGGGGTCTGGTACTGTGCAGTCTGGTAAAGTTAAGTTTGAAAATGTCAATCTAATAGAAAATCTAAAATTCAACCTCCTAAGTGTCTCTCAAATGAGTGATAAGGGTTATGGCTCCTTCTTCACAAAGGATTGTTGTAGGATTGTTGGACCAGAAATGGTTGAAAAGATTGAAGCAATAATTAAAACTGGAAAAACACAACTTGTTGCTCAAAGAAGTGGCAATGTTTATGTGGTGGATATGTCAAAAGAGATCCCTAGGACTGATGCCTGTCTGTTCTCAGCTGCTTCAAACAAAGAGACAGAATTATGGCACAGGAGATTGGGGCACACAAATCTCAAGACAATCACTGCCATTTCAAAACAGGGGTTAGTAAGAGGTTTACCTCAAAAACTGTTCACCTGTTCTGAGCATTGTGTTTCCTGCTTAAAAGGAAAACAACATAAAAGCTCATACAAATCAATTGAAGAGTCCAAAACAACCAAATGTCTGCAAATGCTTCATATGGATTTGTTTGGCCCAGTTAAAGTCATGAGTCTTAGGAAGAAAAGATATTATCTGGTTATTGTTGATGACTTTTCTAGGTTTACATGGACTTACTTTTTACACTCAAAAGATGAGACTGAAGGCATTCTGCAAGACTTTGTGAAACAGGTTGAAAAGCAGTTTGACCTTCCAGTAAAAATCTTCAGAAGTGATAATGGCACAGAGTTCAGAAACAAGGAGTTAGATGATTTCTGTGTGTCAAAAGGAATTGTTAGGCAATACAGCATTCCAAGAACACCAGAGCAAAATGGGGTTGTTGAAAGAAAGAACAGGACTTTGATTGAGGCTGCCAGAACCATGCTTGCTGATTCAGGTTTGCCATTAACCTTTTGGGCAGAGGCAGTAAACACTGCTTGCTATGTCCAAAACAGAGTTTTAATCAACCCCAAGCATCAAAAGACTGCCTATGAACTGCTGTATAAAATAAAGCCATTGATTTCATATTTCAAAGTTTTTGGTTGCCCGTGCTTCATTTTAAACTTAAAATATTCTATCTCAAAGTTTGCAGCCAAAATTGATTGTGGTTATCATCTGGGATACTCAACCACTGCTAAAGCCTACAAAGTGTTTAACACAAGGACCAAAACAGTGGAAGAGACTTTGAATGTAAAGTTCAATGAACTCTCATCAATGAAAATCCCAGCAAACCCAGCAGAATTGTTTGATCTTGATAAATTCACTTTTGAAAATACTGCTGTCAAGACTAACAGTGCAGGTCCATCAGAAAGTTCATCATCAGACTATGGATATGAAGTCATCATTCCACAACAAAAGTCTGCATCAAATGGTAGAGCAGCAGATGTTCAAAACAGCTGTCAAAGTTCAACCACTACTACCTCAACAATTGTTGACCAAAGTAGCCCATCAACCCCTGCGTCCACATCATCAAACACTGTTGACAAAAGTCCCCAAACAGTGGATAAAAGTCAGCATGTGTCCACTCCATTACCTCCTATTCCACCATCTTTTGAAGCCACTGCTGGATCATCAAAGTCACCGGCAGTGGTTAGCTCAGATGATTCACATCTGCAGCCTTCACCACTAAATGCCATTATTCCATACCAGGGAGATCTTATCTTCTTGAAATCTCATCCACCTGACCAAATCATTGGCAACATCAATGAAGGGGTGCTCACAAGGAGCCAATCCCAAAACATTTGTCTTTTTGTTGGTTTCCTATCTCTCCATCAGCCAGTCAAGTACCAAGAGGCACTGAAAGACAACAGCTGGGTAGAAGCCATGCAAGAGGAGCTCCAACAGTTCAAAAGACAACAAGTATGGGAACTTGTACCACTGCCAGAGGGTGTAAGTCCTATTGGCACAAAGTGGGTCTTCAAAAATAAAACTGATGAAAGGGGTATTGTTGTCAAGAATAAAGCTAGGCTTGTGGTTCAAGGGTTCCGACAGGAAGAGGGCATTGACTATGATGAAACATTTTCCCTTGTAGCAAGACTTGAAGCTATCAGACTATTCCTGGCCTTTGCTGTCAACCACAACATCAAGGTGTATCAAATGGATATCAAATGTGCATTCCTCTATGGTAAGATTCAAGAAGAGGTTTATGTTTGTCAACCTCCAGGCTTTAAGGATCCATTTAATCCAAATCATGTCTACAAGCTTAATAAAGCTTTGTATGGCCTGAAACAAGCACCAAGAGCCTGGTATGAAGCTCTTTCCACCTTTCTACTTTCCATTGGTTTCACAAGAGGTAAAATAGACAAAACACTGTTTTTAAAATGGAAGGGAAAGGATTTGATGATTGTCCATATTTATGTAGATGACATCATCTTTGGAAGCACATGTAATAAAATGTGTGAAGACTTTAGACAACTCATGACAGCTGAGTTTGAAATGAGTGCAATGGATGAACTCCAGTGCTTTCTTGGTTTCCAAGTTAGGCAACTGCAAAATGGCACTTTTATCCATCAAGGCAAATATGCCAAAGAACTTTTAAAGAAATTTGAGATGGATGATTGTAAACCATGCAGTACACCCATTGCAACCAATAAAATTGTCATGTCTGATGAAAAGGATGATTTGGTTGATCAAACTTTATATAGAAGCATGATTGGGTCTTTATTGTACCTAACAGCATCTAGGCCAGACATCATGTTTGCAACATGTGTTTGTGCAAGATCCCAATCAACCCCCAGAAAGTCAAACCTTATTGCTGTAAAAAGGATATTCAGATACCTAAAAGGTGCTCCCACACTTGGTATCTGATATCCAGCTGATGGTAAAATTGAGCTTTCAGGTTTCTCAGATAGTGACTTTGCTAGATGTGACAAGACAAGGAAATCCACTTCAGGAGGGTGCCAATTCCTATGCAATTGCTTAGTGTCTTGGCAAAGCAAAAAAGCAAGCAGCTATTTCCACATCCACTGCTGAGGCAGAGTATATAGCTGCTGCAAGCTGTACAGCCCAACTGCTTTGGCTTCAAAATCAATTGCTGGATTTTGGTATCACTGCCCTAAATACACCTCTCATGTTGGACAGTCAGGCAGCAGAAAATATCATCAAAAATCCAGTCTCCCATTCAACCACCAAGCACATAGATATCAGACATCACTTTGTGAGGGATTGCTATGAAAAAGGTTTGATTTCTCTGCACCATGTACCAACTAAGGATCAGCTAGTAGATGTGCTACCAAAGCATTAGACACATCCACCTTTGAAAGCTTGATCTCTAGGATTGGCATGCTAAACATGGAATAACAAGCAAAATCTTGTTTTTCTTTGAATAAAAGCATTAAAATGTTTTCAGAAAATCAAAAATCCATCCTTAAAAATAGCTAAAAATATTTTTTTCATTAAATCCTTAAAAGTCTGCCATAACCACTGCTTTGTTCAAACATCTGTTCCACTAAAGTCTGTCCACTGCTGAAAGTCATCCCCTGTTCTCTCATTTTCTTGGTAATCACTGTTGTTCAAAATCAGTGTTTTTAACCACTGATATGCTATCCACTGATAGTAAAAATCACCCACTGTTTTCATTATTACCGTTACACCATTGTTATTCCTTCATCAGTGGTTTCATAAAACAACTGTCCTCCATTATTCATCAGGGTTGACACGTGGACAGTACATAGCGGTCAGATCTTTTGTAACCGTTTCCATGTCAGCATTCACTTTTTCCTTATAAAACCCTGATCAAAACCCCAAACAGGGTTTTACTGTCGAATCGAATTCACAAAAATTCCTTTCTCAAAGCAGTTTCCTTCTTCTTCTCTCAAATTCATCTTCGTCTTCATCATCTTACAAACCATTCATGTCTTCTTCTCCAAAATCACCGTCTTCGTCTTCTCAAAAGACGCTGAAACGGACCCCAAACCCATTGAAATTCCGTACAAAGCTCCTCACAACTATCTGGGTTTACTCACAAAACCTGGTAACATGTATATCTACGATTCCATTATTGATACTATGTCAGCATCAAAGTACAAAACTTTGTTGACTGCTGATGCTTCGATCTTCCTGGCAACCCTGAGAGAATTTTGGAAGAATGTCACCCTTGAACTTCAAGGTAAAACAGCAATAGCCATCAATTCTTCAATAAAGGGTAAAGCAGTGAAAATCACCCCACAATCCATTTCAGAAGTCTTCGAACTCGATGATGAGCAAGGTAAAACTTCTTTTCCCAAAATCGAGTATAAAACTGATTTTCTTGAAAGGGGGTATGCAGATGAAATGAAAAAGGATACCTTACAAAAAGGTAGTTTTCCTCCTGCAACAAGATTCTTTTTTCATAACCTCTTGATGTGTGTCTCAAATAAAACAACTGCTTTTAATGAAATACCATTAAAGATACAATACCTGGGTTATGCTATTCTACAAAATGAAAATTTTAACTACTCCCAGGTGATCTTTAATGATTTGGTTAAAAATGTTGATAAAAAAACAATTTTACTATTTCCAAGATTTCTAAGTTTTTACTTTCAAAAGAAATTTGGAAAGGAGGATGCTCATTTGCTTCAACAAGGTGAATCTTTTCAAATAAACAGTTTAACAGCTGAAACTTTTACAAGATTATCAACACCTTCCAAAACAAAAGCAGAGGTCCCTGAGCAGAATTTAGCATCTACCACTGCTCCTCAGGTATCTGCTGCTAAGCCCACTACTCTAGGTAATCACAGCAACAAAACAACTGCTGTGAAACCCACACCTAAAACCACCAGAAAACCACGACAAAAGAAAACTCAACCCCCCCCCAACCCAAATCAAAGGCAACTCTGGATGATGAGATACCAGAGCAACTGCCAGTGACAGCACAAAAGTCACAAGAAACCACTGCTGCTACTTCCTCACAGCAGATGGTAGAAATATCTCAACCCATACCTCAAACTCCTCCTGCTTCTTCTCAAAAAGAACAGGTTGTACACATAGGGACACCACAATATGATGCTCTGGAATCACTCAAATCCATCATCCACAGCCCAATGCCCGGGGCAAATTTGCTTTCTACACCCAACCTCACCTCCACAATTCCCCCACAAACAAAATTATTGTTGGATGCTCTTGATTTGAACCAGACACAAACCAGTCCTTCTCAATCACCTGTTCATGAGAATATGCCTCAACAAGTGACTGGGTCTGATGTATCAATCATTGCTAACCCACCAACAAGACCTGAGGAGGTTACACCCCTTGAGTTACAAGTAACTCTTGGTGGTAGTTCAAGTGAAGCAGCCACTACAAGTGCTGAACCCATTGGTTTGCATTTGGACAGTGGTTTCATCAATCAGACTTCCTTGAAGGAAATTCCTTCTCTGGGAACATTTGTGTATCCGGTCTTTACTGGTTCACTAAAAAGTGTTTCTCAATTTGAAGGAAGAAGTCCCCAGTACCAAGACAAAGGGGCATCAGTGGATGATTTCTGGGATACATTTCCTGGGTCAACCACTGTTACAACCACTGCTAGTGGGAAATCAGATGATCCCATTAAGTTGGGTGATGGTTTAATGTACCAAGAATTAACGGGTAGAATTGATAAACTTGATACAACTGTTGCAGAAATTAAAGATATGATGCAACAGTTGTTGAACGCTCAAAAGGTACCAACCACTGCTGCTCCAGCTCAAGCACCTGCACCACAACCTGCACCTGTTGCAAATGAGCTCTGGAATTTGTTTCAACCATTGCTTATCCATCAAAGGCAGTTAGTTGACCACCAACATGAAATTCAGCTTCAAAAGATCAGAAATGCCATGGAAGCAAGGTTTAAAGACACCCAGGCAGATATCAAGGCAATAAAGGCCCGTTTGTTGAAAACCACTGGCACTGCTCCTCCCTCTATCATATTTGTGGATAATCCACCACCAGCTGATGCCAAAAAGGGGGAGAAAATCAAGCAGTTGAAGAAGAAGGGATATGAAGATGGTCTGTAGATTGAGCCACAAAAAGATAGTATGCTTGCAGACATACCCTTGCCAGATGGTTCAAAGAAGATTGATGTAACCACTGATGCAATTGCTAAGGCAAAAGCTGATGTGAAAAAGGATAAGGAGGCTAAAGATAAAGCAAGATTTGCTCAGGAGAAGAGAGCTTTCATGGAGCTGAATGAACAGGGTACTTCTGAGCCTAAGGTTGATCAGGAAAATCCAAAATCTGAAAGCCCTGAGCCCAAAAAGAAGCAGCCCACTAGAAAAGTGAGGCAACCCAAACACACACTATCCAGACCCACAAAGCACACTCCCAATTCTTCCAAAAGCTCCAAAAATCCATCTCCCAAACCATCAGTTGTTAAGACTCCTGCTGTATCAACAACTGTTGATACTTCAGTGGTTTCAACAACTGCTAGCCAAACAACTGCCACCATCTCAACACACACCACTTCAACACACAACACAACCACTGCCTTACCACCACCACCAAAAACATCATCATCACCACCATCACCTCCTGCTAAAAAGCAGAAGACATCAGATGTTACAACATCTGTTGTAATGACAACAATGGTTGAAACACCAGTTGTTTCAACAACTGTTAGTCAGCCACCTTCCACCACTTCACAACCATCCAACACACCACCAGCCTCTCCTAAACTAAAAATGAGAAGGATAATTTTACCTGATGATGATTCTCCATCACCACCACCAACATCTTCACTTTCACTTGTCAATATTCCAAACCATGTTCCTCTCTCTTCAGCTCAAGTTCAACAACCAATCACTGCCATCATTCCTGCAGGTTTCCAATATCCTCTAGAACTTATAGCAGTTAGAGAAGAGATCAAATCCTTCTACTTTGAGGATGACCCTACTAAAAGGAGTTTGCCATCAGTTGAAGGATATCCTAGGCCTAACAACATTGAAGAATACTTGAAAGTTAAGGCTCAACAAGCAGAGGATATCTCCAAAATAAATTCACAAGGAAAATCTGACAAAGAAATTCAAAGGCATTATCAATTTCTCCTTACACAAGTCAGATCCTTAGAGCAGTTTGCAAAAAATGTATGTCAACAAATATCAGAAAGAGCAGATGAATCATTAAGAAAAGACTACATTGATAACATCATGGCTTATAAGAAATACAAGGGATAAAAATACATGTATAAAGATTGGACCATTCCTGAGCTTGAAAGTGAAGCAGCCAGGATTCAAGACATGATCAAAAACAAGGTTAGACATACTCCTCCTGATTGGTCAAAATACAAGAAGAATGTACCTAATAAGGTATTGGAGCTGAAGAGAATGAAAGAGGAATTAATCACTGCTGATTTTGGGTCAAGAAACCAAATGATGAGGTGGAAAGATGACAAAGTCAGGGCCACTTACAAAAAGTTGGAGGAACTAAGGAAGAAAAATCCAAAGATTCCAAAAAAACTGACTATCCTGAAGCAGAGGTTTCAACAAGACCACCAAAGCTGCCAGTCAGGAAATCTACTGCTCCACCTGGTGCTTTCATTTATCAAAGAAGAAGACAAAAAGATATGGAAGCAGAAACACCAGAAGATGTAGCTGCTAGTGATGATATTATAAAATCAGTCATTAAGCAGATGATGGCTGAAAATGTTGAACTTGCTCAAGCTCAAAGCACTGCTCAGCCAGTCATCAACAGGCCACCTTCACCAAACTCATCATCTAATAAAAATCTCCCAAGAAACCCAATGGACTCAAAAGTACTAAAGTGGAAAACTGACAAACAGACCCAAGTACTGACTGTGATCTAGTCCAGTGGAGAAGTGAAGAAAATAACAAGGGAACAAGCACTAGGCCTAAGTGTTGAAGATCTGCAGGATCTCCTTGATCTTCCACTTTGCAGGGATGAAGATGATACAGATGCCCTAGACTTTGAATTGCAACTTAAAGGTCAGATAAGGGAACTGCTGATGAGGCAATAAAGATCTACAATAATGAAGGGTTTTGGCATCATCTGTTCCAGGGGGAGATTGTTGGGATTAAACCCTATCAGAGGAACAGTTGATTAGAGCCAAAACCGGATCAGAGCAGTGGATCCAAAATAAGCAGATGTTATGTTTTCATTCTCTCCCCTTGAAAGTGGTTTCAACATCTGATGGCCTCCATCCACTGATCCTTACAACAACTGCTCACTTACAACTGCTGATCAAGTCAAAGACTGATGAAGACTAAAGCTCTGTTGATCAATCTACTGC
Source organism: Helianthus tuberosus (assembly GCA_030545235.1). NCBI lineage: Eukaryota > Viridiplantae > Streptophyta > Magnoliopsida > Asterales > Asteraceae > Helianthus > Helianthus tuberosus. The sequence continues at coordinate 54,244,352 of CM060429.1, read as the reverse complement.
TATGGGTCAAGCACTGCTGGAGATATCAAGTACTGCTGGAGTCACAACAGTGGAAGGATAAAGCAGTAGTTTAGTTGTTCATATGTAATGTATTGTTATCAGTAGTTAGCATAGCAGTGTTTGTATAGATCAGTTGTTTAGAGTTTGTTAAGAGGTTAGATGTCACTTTCATGGTTACGTCAGCAAAGATGCCACAGTGGTTTGTCCGTGCCTATAAATAGAACAGTACCCTGTACTGTTCTATTAGCTCTTTACCACTTTTCTTCCTGTACGAACAAACACTGTGAGCTCAGGTTGAGGGGGAGTTTGTTACATGCATGCATTGTAATCGTAGTTGAAATAAATTCAATCTTTCGATTCTATGTTGAAAATGTGTATTAAAAGCAATTCTCCTGTTTGATTGTGTGCAAAGTTTAATTCCATGTATATTCCGCTGCATTACTTATTCATTGTTCATCTTAATTCAAACATAAAACACAATCAATCCAAACTAAGATCCTAACACGATTCAACTACGATGCCTTATGGGATTCATTCGAGTTAGAAGAAGAGCCAGAGTTCTTTGATGATTTGGATATTTTACGAGAATATGAAGCATCGCAGGGAAGATTTCCAGCAAGATCTTCTACACATCATCAACAAACTTCCAACGATGATGAAGTTGGTCCCAGTCATGCTGGAGAGAATGATGAAGTTCAGCAAACTCCGACTACTTCGGAACGCGAGCCTGCTCCTGAAAATCAGACGGTGGTCAATAATGATAATTCAGAATCTGATGATGTTCCTACTTTTGATCATGGTGATTCAGAGTCTGAGGGGGAGCAAATCCAATCTTCAGATCAGACAGTTCTTGACAACGAACAAGTTGCGGACCAGAATGTTACTAATTTGGAAGGCGAGGTGGATGTTCCTGGTGAAGTTATGCCAAGGACTCTTTCATACCATCCCGAGGAGTTGATAATAGGAGAGCTGCAATCAGGAGTTCACAGAAGAAGCCAGATTGACCATGGGCTTACTTGCTTTTATACTAAAATTGCTCCATTACAAACTGAATTCTCACTCAGTTGCTTTATCTCACAGATCGAACCACGAACATACAAGGAAGCACTGACGGAAGATTCATGGGTCAATGCAATGCAAGAGGAGCTGAGTCAATTCGAAAAACTTGGTGTATGGAAGCTTGTGGACCTACCTGATGGACACCGGAAGATAAATACAAAATGGGTGTTCAAATGCAAGAGAGACTACCGAGGAGTGATTGTCATAAACAAAGCTCGACTCGTAGTCCAGGGTTTTAGTCAGCAAGAGGGAATAGACTTCACAGAGGTTTACGCTCCTGTTGCTCGTCTTGAAGCCATCAGAATTTTCCTAGCTTTTGCTTCATGGAAGGGATTTAAAGTGTACCAGTTAGATGTCAAATCGGCATTTCTATACGGAAAAGTAAAAGAGGAGGTATATGTCGGTCAGCTACCGGGCTTTACTGACCCAATCCACAAAGACAAGGTCTACTTGTTAGACAAAGCGTTATATGGTTTGCATCGGGCCCTGAGAGCCTGGTAAGAGACGCTCTCTCAACACTTGCTTGCCAACAGCTTTATCCAAGGAAAAGTGGATGCTACCCTCTTCACAAAGGAAGTCGATGGGCACTTACTGATTATACAGATTTATGTTGATGATATAATCTTCGGGTCAACAAATGATGAACTCTGCAAAGATTTTGAGAAGGTGATGAAGCAGAAGTTTGAGATGTCGTCAATGGGTGAGATGAAGTTCTTCCTAGGGCTGCAAGTCAACCAAATGCCTGATGGAACTTTCATTCATCAAACGAAGTACGTTTACGACGTTCTGGAGAAATTTGGGATGTCCGAGACTGCTCCAATATCCACCCCATTAGCAACCAATCATGGTATCAACCCTGATCTCACCAGAGAGAATGTGGACGAGACACTATACCGCTCAATGATCGGTTCGTTGATGTACTTGACAGCATCCAGACCCGATATCATGTACCCGACTTGCCTCGCGGCCCGATATCAGTCGAGTCCTAGAGCCTCACACATGTCTATCGTCAACAGGATTCTACGCTACCTGAAAGGAACTCCAACACTGGGGTTGTGGTATTCCAAAGACGGTGACTTTATGCTCGAATGATACTCAGATTCTGCCTTTGGTTGCTGCAAGCTTAACGCAAAATCAACAACTGCAGGATGCCAATTCTTTGGACCCCGATTGGTCACTTAACAATGTAAGAAGCAAACCTCTGTTGCTCTTTCAACATGTGAAGCAGAGTACGTGTCTGCCAGCAGCTGCTGCTCGCAGATCCTATGGATTCAGCAACAGATGCGCGATTACGGTTTGCAATTTCTTACTTCACCTATATTTGTTGATAATGAGGCTGCAATAAACATAACAAAAAATCCGGTACATCACGCTAAAACCAAACATATAGAAATTCGTCATCACTTCATCCGAGATTGCTTCGAGAAGAAGTTGATACGAATTGACAAAATCCACACCGACGAACAAAAGGCAGATTTACATACCAAAGCTTTCAATAAAGCTCGTTTTCAATATCTTTTAAAACTAAATGGTGTGAAATTGTTGTCGGATGCGAGAAGATACTTGGCTTCGATGAGAATATCGAGGCAGAGGATGTTGAAAAGCAGACTGCTTTGGTTTGTCGTATTTTTAGTTGTTTTGGTATTTAGGGGGAGATAGATATATTTTCGAAAAATACAAAAACAATAAAAAAAAAACATGAGATATTTTCAAAATCCAAAAACAATAGAAAACCAAAAACAATAGAAAACCAAAAAGATTTTGTGTAAAAAGAGGAAATGATAGTACATCAGCTAGACAGTTGCAGTATGCTAAAGATATGTAATGTTTAAAAAATGTTAAGCAGTCTCGCTGATGAAATGCCGATAGGTTTTTACACACTTAATAGACTTTTCGGGATATAAACATAAAAACACAACTTGCTTATTTCATGTGGAACATCTCTCGGATATATAGGTAACCCCTGAAATCTTGTTTGAAAGACTTTCTATTTCTGACATACTAGGTCTATGTGCTTGATGATATCTGGGGTATTATACCAGGACTTCTGATTTTGCGGAAGCAATAGCCTAGTCCTCGTATAATACTCTGCACTGCTTTAATCTTTAAAGCCTCCCCTCAGCATAAAAAATGATAAACATTGCAAAATGTGATTCATGTGCTGTTGAAGAAAAGATCCCCAAACGGGACACACCGAAAGTCAAGCCATCATCTCTTTGTTTGAACGGAAGTTCTAACCTGAGCTCTCATGGCCTTGCATTACCCGTTACAGATACCATTATTGTACATTCACCTGTAAAACTGAATATAGAAGTCTGGATACGAGAGTATATTCTGAGGTGGGACACGTGTATAAGTTAAGATCTTAAAACACCTAATTCATATCCTGAATAGTTGAAATTTGTGTGAAAATTTAAAAGGATCAGTATATCGGCAATCTAAGTGAATTGTTTAATACTTAGTGTGTAATCAAGCTCAACGGTACTTGTAACTTGTCGGTAGCTGATATGATCTTCTAACACGCTCACCAAAAATATGTCTGTAAATAGTTTCATTTACTGTTTACTTTTACTGCATTTCATTTTATTGTTAGTTAAAAACCAAAAAGATTTCACTGTGTTCTAGTTTAAACTTTCATAAAATCTCAAAAAGATTTTACATTTCTGCTTTATTTTTTTTTCGACAAGCCAAGGTGGAAAGCGGATCTTCAGAATCTGAGAAGTGAAGCAGAGCAGGAAGATTCTAAACTGGACAACAGGGTTGGGAGCTAATCTTAAAAAATTTATGAAAAATTAAAAGTCAAAACAAGTTCATTATATTGACACTTATAAAATTTTCATGAAAATGTGAACAAATTGTCAGTTGTTTCGTATTGGGTCAACCAAGGTCATTAACTTGGACTTGGTAGACAAATTAAGTGCCTAGGGTCATTAACTTGGACCTAGATACTTAAGTGGATTTCTAAAAACTGAACAAATCTGGTAAAAATGCCAAAAAGTCAAAAGGTCAAAACAACAAAAGTCAAGAGGTGTTTAGATCGGATGACAATCCGATCGGATGGCAATCCGATCGGAAGGCCATCCAACACTTGGACCATCCGACACTTGGTCATGACTATATATAGTGGTCAATGGCCATTCAGTCAAACTTCTTCGAACGATTGACCATCCGACACTCTCCCAAACACTCTCACTTTTCTTGATCTTGTTCCACATTCTTACTTTCCAAACTTCATAGGATTATTGGCTTGCACAATCTTCACTATGGGAAAGGTAAGATCTCTATCTTTGATTGTTAAATTTGAATATTTTGATGTCGGCGACTGTTCGGACATAGATCCTTAGATCTAGGATTTATTGATGATTTTTGGTAGAATCTAAACATAGGGTTTTGTTCACAGGCCTTAGATCTATAGGTTTACCGTCTTAATTTGTTCAAAAACATGTTAGATTTGATGAATTGAAGGTTAGAAGGTGTCGGCAGTCGGTACGAATAAAGTCAAATTAATCACAATCCAAGCCGAGTTAGAGAAAATTGAACATAAGGTTTTGATAATCGGTAAAAACTCTACATGAATCTGTGTTCAATTTTGTGTAAAAGTTAGAAAATTTTTGATGTTCATAAGATATTCAAACTGTTCTTCAATGTCTGATGATCGAGTGGCAGTTCGATCGGATGGCAATCCGATCGGATAGCCATCCGATCCAATGCACTTTACTTGTTTGAAATATTTCTAAGTGTGTGTCTTGAAATCTGTGCCTTATATGTTAATCAGTTGTTTTGAATAAGATGGCATCTCGATCGGATGGCAATCCGATCAGATGGCCATCCAATCCAAAACACACATTCAATGTTTGACTGTTTCAAGAGCTTATATGATTGTCATTGATCGAGTGGCAATCCAAATCGGATGGCAATTCGATCGGATGGCCATCCGATCCTTATCATTCTATAACATGTTTGTTTATCATTGTGTTATCTTGTCATTGATCGAGTGGCAATCCGATCGGATGGCCATCCGATCCATATCATTCAATCACAAGGGTTGACTTGTCAAAGGTTCTGAATTGCTTGTCACATGGATCGAGTGACAATCCGATCGGATGGCCATCCGATCCAAATGCACAAGTCTTGTCTGTTATGATCTTTATATATGTTGGTTCATCTGATCGGATGGCAATCCGATCGGATAGCCATCCGATCCTCAGTACTGCATAGAGTGAACATTTCCAGAGTTAGAAAAATTTTTGAAATTTCAAAATTTTGTCAACTTGTCACTTTATGTCTCGAACTTTGTGCAAACACTAACGTTAATTATTTTTGCAGACAAGAGCATCAGATTGGGACAAGTCTCACAACATTTATTGTATTTTGGATGACCACTATACAGACACAACACCGTTTAAAGACATGGCGAAGTTTTTAAGGGAGAGTAAGATTAATAAGGCGTTAACTGATCAAACGATAGTGTATGAATCTCATGTTAGAAGGCTTTGGAGGCCGGTGAGGTATAATGAGGATGAAAAGATGATTTATTCAGCTGTTAGAAAGAAAGACGAAAATGATCAAGATGTAGATATGGAAATTAAGTTTAACGTAGGAGATTTGAGACGAGTTTTGGACTTAGGAGATAATGATGAGGACCTTACCATTGTTCCTGAACGTTTATGCAAAGGTCTATGGTTTAGAATGGGGTTCATTGGACATTTAAACGGCAAATATCTCAAGTCTATGTTTTGCAAACCATATAAGTTCCTAATTCACTGTGTGATACATGCTCTATCACATCGGAAGGGTGCTTATGACGAACCATCAGATTATATCATGAACATCATTACTTGTTTGGTGCTCAATAGGCCGTATAATGTATCTCAAGTAATTTTCGATCATATGGTAAACAATATCAGGGGTGAAAAGTACATTATGTACCCCAGGTTCATTCAAATGCTTATTGATGATCAAGTGAAAGACCTTCCAAAGGATTCTGAAGATGAATTAGGTGTACGTCATATGATAGCTGAGACTTTGGGAAGGTTAACTTCATATAAGCTGAAGAAAGATGAAAAAGAGCCAAGGGCTAAGAGATTGAACTGTAAGATTGCAAATCCGGGATATGTTGCACCTGAGAACGATGCATGGAGACATGAAAAGAGTAATTCAGAGGATGAAACAGATAGTCTAAGGGATATGCATGAGAAGAAGCTTAGAAACTGGTTTGTGAAGGACGGAAAAGGAAGAGAACACCAAAGACCTCCCCAGCTGTATCTGCTCCTAAAGTGTCAACACCAAAGATAGTTTTTAAGGGTATAGTTGAAAGGGGGAGTCATAAGAAAAGTTAGATCTTTAAATGTTATATTATTCTAATGAATATTCAATGCTTGTTTTGCAGGGCTTTCAAAGGAATCACCACCAAGGTTAGTGGATGAACTAGTGTTGAATCCAGCAGATGGTATATAACAAGGTGTTGGTCTGATGAAAGAATCACTGGAAGGATTTCTAAAGAAGAATGAAGAGGCTGCTGCTGCTGCAAAGAGTGTTCAAGCTGAAAGTATTAAAGAGAAAGAGCCAGAAGGTGTTGCTCATACAGATTCTAGTGATGCTGATGATGAATCTACAGAAACAGAATCAGAGATTGAAAAGATTGGTGTTGGAAAGGTTACTCTGAAGAAGAAACCTCTGAAGAAGAAAAGAAAGGATTCTGATGATGAAGACGAATCTTATATTCCTACACCGCAAGCTGAGAAGAAGACGCTTAGAAAGAAACGCAAAGCTGTTCAAACAGTGGTTATTCCAAGAAGTGTCAGGGCAAAGAAAGGAGGTGCAAATATACCAAAAGATCAAAGTGGCAAAAGTGAAAAGCATGTGATAACTTCAAAGGGTCCTGAAGCTGTTAAAGATAAAAATGTTGAAGTTCCTGAGGTTGAACAAGTACAGAATGTTGAAAAGAAAGCTGGTGATGATGATAATGTTATTATTACGGAGAAAAGAATGTCTACACCACCACCAGAAAGTCAACCTATTCCACAAGATGATGAGACGTCAAATCCAAAGAAAACTGTTCTTCCTGGTCCATTTGAAGGTTTTCCTAACATTCATGGTGAACTCAAAGATGACATTCTTCTTGGTGAAGACTACGATATGTTTCATGATGCTACAGTCAAAGATCTGAAGAAGAAAGTAAGTCTTCTAGAGAAAGAGAATGCAAAAGCTGAAGCTGATCGTAATGAATTGAAAAAGCAGCTTGAAGAGATTACTAAAGTGAATGAAGAAATAAAGTCTGTTGTGATCAAACATGCAAAGAAGATAAAGACTTTTGGTGAAGATGTTGATGATAATTCTAAGCTTTTTGAGCAATTATCATTAGAGATTACTGATTTGCATGTGAAGAACAAGAACATGAATGATACTAATCAGACGCTACATCAAATGTACAAGAACTTCATGAAGCATCTGCTAGTGAAATCAAAGTGCTAAAGCTGGAGATCGAAGCACTTAGAGCTGACAAAACAGTGAAAGATGAGCAGCTTAACATGTTATACACAGTGATGGAACATCATCTGGGTATTAATGTTCAATCTATCTACAATAACATAGAAATTCAGAAGGTTGAAGAGCGAAGGGCTCAAAAAGAGAAAGAGTTGGCTGAGGAAGCAAATAAAAAGAAGAAAGAGTTGATTGTCGAAACACAAGAAGCTGGAGGTTCCTCAAGTCAACCTGAAGTTGATGTTGATATGGTGGATGCTGTGGTAAATGAAGAGGAGCATATGGATGTTGATCCATAACAAAGCTTCGTACTTGTTGGTGAAGCTACTTCTCTATCTTATAGTTTTGATGATATTATTCGCCTTGTGCAAGTTGAACAACGTAAAAGGAAGGCGAAAGAACCTGAAGTGATGTTATTACGATGGAAAGAAGAGGAGAAGGAAGAAGAAAAGATAGAAGATGAAGAGTTGGAACGTATTCTTGAAGATGTAGACAACTACGACCCTTCATGGGATGATTACAAAGATGATGATGAAGATCAAGGCTCGACGAGGTTGATTGTGATGCCTTCAATTCAACAATCGTTGGATGATTTTCTAAACGATGAAATCAACGAGCAGGAGGAGGATCATCACCAGGAGTCTTCTTCTTCTGGGAAACAACATGCTGACCAGGTATTCCTCACACAACCAACTGTTATATACTTAAATGCTCGAGTTGAGGGGGGGGTTGGAGGTACCAAGGTCTAGGGCTGAAATGTTGGAAGAATTAGGGTTAGATGATGGAAAGTTTAAGTTTGATATTGAGGACGAGATTCCTTCATCGCCAGAAAAAGAGTACGAGTTCAAATATGCTCATGAAGCTGATAATTACAATGATGTAATAGTTGAAGAAGGGTAGGATTCATCTGATGAAGATACGCCCTTTCACTATTCTGGTCTTGATGATTCATTTCCGACACTTGCTGAGATGTTTAAAGAACAGAATGAAGATGAGATCAGAAGGAAAGTTGTAGAGAAAATAAGCACAGAAGGAATTCCTAGAACAATTCCACGAGAAACATTGGCAGAAGAAAGAAAGAAATGGTTTAAAGTCATGCCAAAAGAAAGAAAGTTCAGGAGACCTCTTCAATACTTCACGCATAATGCTGATTTATCTTTGGGAGATATTTTCTCATGGGGATATCTTGAAGATTTGAAAGTGTATGCTATTCGTCGTGAACAGGGAGTACAGTACTTTGAATTTCTGTCAGACATTAAAACACTCCCGTGGTGGGATGTTGAAGAGTTAGTTCAGACGAAGAACATAAAGCAATTCTATCATGGTCTTGATGTGAAGCAACATGATCAACATTTGTGGAACTACATAAAGTTGCAGGCAAAGGAGAGATTTCCATATTGGAGCCACAGTTTCCAGAACAAGATATAAAGATTGATCCAGTTACAGGAGAGAAGGATATTACTTTGAATATAAAGCCGTCGAGATGTCTGAAAAACATGCCGCTACGTGCTATGGAGCAAGATTTCTATGAAGACTTTCAGGGTTGGATGTATGATGCGTGTGAAGTGTTATATATATTGGGTGTATATTTTAAGCCCCTTTAACACTTTTTAGTCAAGTTTTAAATTTATAAAACACGGTATTTTACTAACACTAAACACACATATGGGCAAGTGCACCCATCGTGAGCGTAGTATAGTGTTGGCAAGATACCGAGGTCGTCCAAGGACACAAGAGCTTTTAGTACCGGTTTATCCTCAACGTCTAATCAAATCAAAAAGTTTAGAAAAATGTTTTAAGCTAAGAAAAATAAAACTAACTAAAATGCTGAAAATAAAAATAAAAAAACAGATAGACAAGATGAATCACTTGGTTCCGACTCGTATCTAGTGTAACCTTTGATTATTTCCGCACTTTTGCACTTATTTAAGAGATTATCTTAGTTATTGTAGTAGGCCCCTCTTTTGAAGGTGACGTTACCCACGCCCCAGTAGTTTGAGTCAGCAAGGATACAATCCTAAAAGGGTGGATTATTGGAAGATAATTAATTAAGTTATTAATGCAAATTATGGTAGGCCCCTCTTTTGGAGGTGACGTTACCCTCGACTAAGTAGTCTGAGTCAGCAGGGATACAGTCCTAAATAGCCGGGTTATAGTATTAATAGTAGTTAGCTTATGAGGGGATCAAAGAGTTTGGACCCCCGCCATCCAATACCGTTAAGTATTGAAGGAGGTCCTACTAAATTTGACCCAGGTCCATTGCAGGACCTCTAAACGCTGAACAATGGCAAGACTCTTACCAAACTGTTCCCTTAACCCCCGACCAGGTAGCCAACATACCTCCATATAGACCGTGGAAATATGAATGGTGAAAATCTTTTATTTTATATAGACAGTAAAATAATGTCAAGACACCACGGACAAACGATAAGGAAGAATCACCTTCAACATAAGAAACTAGTTATTAAAGTCATTAATACAAAACCAAGTAAAAAGTGCGAAAAGATTAGAAATAAAAAGTATTACACTAGACACTTGTCTTCACCAAGTGATGTAAGAGACTTAGGCAAACATGGCCTTGATTGTCAAGAACTCTTACGATCAATCTTGGATCCCGAGACGACTCACACACTCTATGATGGACAATGGATGATGGTGGTGGATGATGGTGTTATGGTGGTGGTGGGTGGTGGATGAAGTGTGAGAGAGGTGGTGTGCCAAGGGATGGTTTGAGCTTGAGCCAAGCACTCCTATTTATAGGCTGAACAGAAGCTCGGGCACGGCCCCGTGTCCAGTGGGCACGGCCCCGTGTCCACATCCTTCTCTTTCTTCATTTAATGCAGCTTGTCTTATTAGTTGACCACGCCCCCGTGTCCGCTGAGCACGACCCCGTGTGCAGAAGAATCTTTGTACTATGAAGATTTTCTTAGATTGTGCGAATCTTATAGTTGACCACGGCCCCGTGTCCGCTGAGCATGGCCCCGTGGTGGGCAATAAAAGCTTCTACCACTTTGTCTTTTCTGCTGACACTTGGGCACGCCCCCGTGCTGGCTGAGCACGGGGCGTGTTCAGTCTCATGTCTTCTTGTTTTGCTTGGGAAGATGCTGTCATGGGGTCGGGCATGTCACGTCTTGTTCCTTTTCTTGTATTTATGTTAGATTTTGATGTCTTTTTGCTTCTTTTGTTAATTTGAGCTCATTTAATCCTGAAAATACAAAAGCACACTTTTTCCAACATTAGTACTAAAAAAGGGTTAGTTTTATGCCACAATTGATGTAATTTATATGTTGCATTTTGCACACATCAAATACCGCCACACTTGAATCTTTGCTTGTCCTCAAGCAAAACTCTTTAATATGTGGCAATTACACTCCCAAATGGAATGGGTAGAAAAGAAGGTTTTTTGGGCTTGTCATAGAGTGTCGGGATTTCCAAGATTCTTTATTTAGTTTTATTTTTATTTATTTACAATCCTATTCGTCATGATTTATTTAAAACTTTTCATAAGATAAATTACTTATTAGGGCATAACATGCTTCTTTAAAATTTTATTTATATACAAGTTCACATACCTCACGGGGATCACTCAACACTCGGCCGAAAATGTATTTTTGTGGATCACTCGAGAGCGGCATGGAACTTACTCCTACCATAGGCTTGCCAAGCAATCAATCCTCATCCTTTTTAACTTATATACCTTTGTAAATATCAAGAGGACTTTGTGGGTGAAGGGTTAGGCTTGGGTTAAAGGTAGGTGGTTGGGTTAGTGGTTAGTAGAAAAAGGGCGAAAAGCGTAACAAACGTCGGTTTTTGTAAGGCTTTTTTTTATAACTTTTATTTTGATGAAACTATTATTCAAACAAAGTTATTTTTGATAAACTTGTTTGTTTATTTTCTTTTGCTTCATCATCAACACACAATATTTTTTTTTTTTGACAAGTCATACGACAAATCGAACTTGTTACTAAAACAAAGGGTTAAAAATGAAAAAGGTTTTGGTGGGTAAAAGGGTGTTTGGTTTGGGTTATGAAATGAAAAGGTTTAGGCTCAAAGGGGCACTAGGGGGATTTTGGGTAGGTGGTAAAAAAAATAATGGTGTAGAAATAAAAAGGGTTAGTCCTAATGCCTCCATCATTTACTTACTCGGGTTTAAGTTGGTAAGGACCGGGAATGTATCGTCATGGCAAGTTCTAGAGTCGTAAGAACCAAGCGGCTATTCACACAAGAAACGAAAAATGAGCATTTAGTCTAATGATATATATTTGTATGCTCAATAAAGGCTCAAAACTCACTTTTGTGGGAATGGGTTTTTATGTGATCAAGTATATATAATTGAATTTTAACTAAGCTTGTCATGCCTTTTCATAATTTTCTTATGTTGGTTCTTTTTATCACGACGCTATCGGTTGTAAATTCGTAAAAATATAACCTTTTTAGAATTTTTGAAATTCCCGGGTTAAACCTAGACAAGTAAAAAAAAAAATTTTTTTTTTTGAAAAAATTTGGGGTGATTAGCGGTTCCAATAGAGTTTTGTGTAAGGCTTGTATTTAGGACTTGCAAGATTCAAGGTTTTAGCATCCCCCCCCCCCCCCACACTTAAATTACACATTGTCCTCAATGTGTCCCAAAAATAAGTTTTTAGGTTGATTGAATGTGTAAAAAGGAGTAAAAAGCAAAAATTTTGTGTTACTGGGCGCTGAACACGGCCCCGTGTTATCCGGGCACGGCCCCGTGTTCAAGTGCCAGTAATAAAATTAAATCAAGAGAAACAGAAGCCTGGACACGGGGGCGTGTTGAGTGAACACGGCCCGTGTCCAGTTACCTGAACTGGGTCTTTTTCTGCAGACTGTGCAGCACGGGGCCGTGTTGGGCGGACACTGCCCGTGCCGAACTTACTGTAAACGAAGAAAATCATCGGATGGTCCTGTTTTCCTGCATCGGGTGCTGGTTCAAGTTTCCCTTGTATCCTTTGCCATCTCAAGTGTGTTTTATTCATTTCAACACCACCCAAACACCAAATTAACTAAAACCATCATTCATTAGTCATAGAGAGAATTACATATTAGTCCTAAAATTAAAATATTAGATAGTTAGGTCAAAGAAACACAAGAAATCTCAACCCAAGAAGTTCTAGCCTACTATTTATTCTACTAGCAAAATTTCCGAAAAGATAGATCTCTCGGTTAAAAGTGGTCTGACAAACTTCTTTCTCCGGGTATGGGTTCCTCACATGTCGGCGAGCCACTCTTCGATCTCCCTAGGGAGAAGAAAAGCGGGCTCATGAGCATTGGTTTGAGGAGGTGCAACTTCCACCGGGATTTCTTGGAGTTCTTCAAGAGGAGGTTCCGCCGGAATGTCGTCCCAACCGGTAGGATTTTGGATTCCAAGTGCTAGGTTCCAATCCTCTTGAGGGAGGATTGGTTCCATGGGAGGTGTTACAAGAATGTTTAACCTCTGGTGCAAGAGGTTTATTTCTTGAAAACTGTTTTCCAACCCCACCGAGAGATAATTTATACGGTCAATGAGGACCTCCTCCACCGAAGTCATCTCGTCAAGGGCTTCACGTAGCGCCATTACGTATCTTACGAGAGTTGCTTCAATCGATGGCCTCCTTTCCCGTCGACTGTTCCTTGAGTGCGCAGAAGAAGTTCCACTGTTTTGGCTAGACATTCTACGAAAACATACCAAAAATAGTTTGTTTTAATGAAACAGTACCACGGACACGGCCCCGTGCTCACTGAGCACAGCCCCGTGTTCAACTTTCTGCAGATTTTTAGAACAAGGAATCTTGGGGTTTTAAATTATTTTCTTAACTTATGAAGCTTTTTTTAGCAAAAATAACTTAAAACAATGTTGTGTAACTTATTTTTAACAAGATTCCTTGAACAAAAATTCAATAAACATCACAATAAAGCTTGAAATCAAGCTTTAATGGAGTTGTTGGTGCAAGAAGGTAATGGATAAAAGAGGAAAGGACAAGATGTTTGTTAGAACCTTCTTTTAGAACATACCTAGGAAGGAATGTTAGAAAATCCTTTCAAATCTCTGTCCCTGGATGGTCCAAATGTGCAGGATTCTTGGCTGCATTTATAGAAAACGACAGCATGCTGGACACGGCCCCGTGTCGGCTGGACACGGCCCCGCGTGCAGGCAAGATTCTGACACGTTTTGTCCGTATTCTGACAAAAGTCAGAAGGGAATCTTTTGGTGGACACGGGGGCGTGTTGACCTGGGCACGGCCCCGTGTCGGAAGGCTGTTTTATGAAGTGCGTCTATTTTTAAGGAACTTTTCCTGATCGGGCGGTTCCTTACTGGATGGAACAACCCCAAAGTGCCTAAGATACCTTAATTGCTCTAGATTAAGACGAGAACGCAAGAGGTTGTCGGTGAGGGTGATTCCTATGCTATATGTAGGTGGACAAGTCCAACCCTTTCCCGGGCTCTCGTTAAAGAAGGTGTATGTCGAATCGCTCAGGTCTATGTATGCATCAAACGAAGTTGATGGGGAGTCCTTCACGGCACAATCGACACAGGGACGACTATCGCTCAAGTCCTCACTAGAGTTAGGAGTATCTTCGGAAACAACGAAGTTGTTTGAATGCGGTTCCAACCCTTCTTCTTGGCTATTGTCTTGGAAAAGATTATTGAAATCTTTCCTAAGTTCTTTTAACCAATCAATAATTAGATCTTCTAGTTGAAATAATTCATCGAGAAGCATTTCTCCTAGAAAATCCGGTTGGGAGCATTCGAGGGAGAGATAGGGATTATTTTTACTTTCGCCCCTCTTAAGGATACTAGGAAACGATGGGTCTATATAGTGGGGTTTACAATTTAGAAAATAACATTCTAATTCCTTATGGTTACCACCACATAATTGACACCACATTGTACCATAAGAGTGCCGAAAGTAAAAAGTATCAGTATCACTCATGTTTGTGTCAGAAATTACCAACCGTCGGGATCTTACGGTTCTGTTTTCAGTAACTGAAACTTGGGCACGGGGGCGTGTTGAGTGGGCACGGCCCCGTGTTCAGCTTACTGTCTGACTTAAAACAGGATTGCCAGTTCCAATGATTGGGCACGGGGCGTGTTCAGCGGGCACGGCCCGTGCTGAGTTCTGCAGAAGCTGAAAAATTAAGAAAAATCCTAAAAAAATTAAAAATAAGAAAAAACGATTAGGCCGTTGATTCCTAACTTTTTTAAAATCCTTGTGTCCCTTGCAGTGGCGCCAAAAACTTGATGCGTGTGAAGTGTTATATATATTAGGTGTATATTTTAAACCCCTTTAACACTTTTTTAGTCAAGTTTTAAATTTATAAAACACGATATTTTACTAACACTAAACACACATATGGGCAAGTGCACCCATCGTGAGCGTAGTATAGTGTTGGCAAGATACCGAGGTCGTCCAAGGACACAAGAGCTTTTAGTACCGGTTTATCCTCAACGTCTAATCAAATCAAAAAGTTTAGAAAAATGTTTTAAGCTAAGAAAAATAAAACTAACTAAAATGCTGAAAATAAAAATAAAAAAAACAGATAGACAAGATCAATCACTTGGTTCCGAATCGTATCTAGTGTAACCTTTGATTATTTCCGCACTTTTGCACTTATTTAAGAGATTATCTTAGTTATTGTAGTAGGCCCCTCTTTTGAAGGTGACGTTACCCTCACCCCAGTAGTTTGAGTCAGCAATGATACAATCCTAAAAGGGTGGATTATTGGAAGATAATTAATTAAGTTATTAATGCAAATTATGGTAGGCCCCTCTTTTGGAGGTGACGTTACCCTCGACTAAGTAGTCTGAGTCAGCAGGGATACAGTCCTAAATAGCCGGGTTATAGTATTAATAGTAGTTAGCTTATGAGGGGATCAAAGAGTTTGGACCCCCGCCATCCAATACCATTAAGTATTGAAGGAGGTCCTACTAAATTTGACCCAGGTCCATTGCAGGACCTCTAAACGCTGAACAATGGCAAGACTCTTACTAAACCGTTCCCTTAACCCCCGACCAGGTAGCCAACATACCTCCATATAGACCGTGGAGATATGAATGGTGAAAATCTTTTATTTTATATAGACAGTAAAATAATGTCAAGACACCACGGACAAACGATAAGGAAGAATCACCTTCAACATAAGAAACTAGTTATTATAGTCATTAATACAAAACCAAGTAAAAAGTGCGAAAAGATTAGAAATAAAAAGTATTACACTAGACATTTGTCTTCACCAAGTGATGTAAGAGACTTAGGCAAACATGGCCTTGATTGTCAAGAACTCTTACGATCAATCTTGGATCCCGAGACGACTCACACACTCTATGATGGACAATGGATGATGGTGGTGGATGATGGTGTTATGGTGGTGGTGGGTGGTGGATGAAGTGTGAGAGAGGTGGTGTGCCAAGGGATGGTTTGAGCTTGAGCCAAGCACTCCTATTTATAGGCTGAACAGAAGCTCGGGCACGGCCCTGTGTCCACATCCTTCTCTTTCTTCATTTAATGCAGCTTGTCTTATTAGTTGACCACGCCCCCGTGTCCGCTGAGCACGACCCCGTGTGCAGAAGAATCTTTGTACTATGAAGATTTGCTTAGATTGTGCGAATCTTATAGTTGACCACGGCCCCGTGTCCGCTGAGCACGGCCCCGTGGTGGGCAATAGAAGCTTCTACCACTTTGTCTTTTCTGCTGACACTTGGGCACGCCCCCGTGCTGGCTGAGCACGGGGCGTGTTCAGTCTCCTGTCTTCTTGTTTTGCTTGAGAAGATGTTGTCGTGGGGTCGGGCATGTCACGTCTTGTTCCTTTTCTTGTATTTATGTTAGATTTTGATGTCTTTTTGCTTCTTTTGTTAATTTGAGCTCATTTAATCCTGAAAATACAAAAGGAAGACAAAAGCACACTTTTTCCAACACTAGTACTAAAAAGGGGTTAGTTTTATGCCACAATTGATGTAATTTATATGTTGCATTTTGCACACATCAATGTACAACCAGAGTACAGCGGAAGCGGTGATATCTTTATTTGATAAATCAAAGGGTGAATCGAGGAGGATCAGTGTGTTGGATCCGATGTGGTTGGTAAACTGCTCCAAGAAGGATATTGATTGCCTATTCTATAACAAGATCATGTATGAAAAGCCAGACAAAGTTCAAGCTCAACAATATCAGAAATTAGTGAACTTGTGCTATGCAAAAGACATCAACTCTGGGAGATACTGGAAGTCAAAGTTCATAGATTTGGAGATTGATGAATTCTTGAAGAAGTATAAGCGCAGTCAAAGATTTAAAGAGATTGCTGATAAAGCTGTGAAGCTGGGAAGATGGAAGCTGATGAGACCTCCACCACCAGACCAGACACCGATTGAAAAAGAAGAAAACAAGATCCCAAGGTGGGATAGGAAGCGTGATGGTGATCCTGAATATAGAAAATACTTGAATGAAGTTGGAGAGAGATGAAAAGAGACGACAGAAAGCTAAGGCAAGAAGACGCAGCAGGAAGACGGATTGAAGACTATGCAGGAAGGAACTACAGCTACATCCAAGGGGGAGTCTTTTAGTACATATGTCTGTAGCTTCCGTCTGCATTGAGTCTTATGTATTTTGTGTTGTGTATGTATTTTTGTATATGTATGTTTGTGTAAAGACAATTCAAGGAACGGTGCATAACTGTTAAAGTGAAGTCCGTCGGATGACTTGTGTCAACCGAACGGATGGCCATCCGATCAGATGACCATCCGACCGAGTGACACTATTACCTTCTCTGATTGCCTATAAATAGCTGGTTAGTGCTAGTTGTTTAGAACCTTTTGCTGATCATTGTAGCGAAGCTCTGTCTGTTTGACTTTCTACCGGAACTTCTGTATTTTCACTATCATTCAATGAAATCAGACGCGTTAAACATTGAACTTGTCGTTGTTGATTCTCAGACATTATCGAGGGATTCCGCACCTCGATTCTGATCGATTCCGCCACGTTCTACTCGAACAGATCCTGCGAAACGGCCTAACAGGAATGTTACAAGGTTCGGCAACATGTAAACTTTGTGGGGAACAAGAAGAAGATGCGGATCATTTATTCACGGCTTGTTATGTGGCTTCAGTTCTATGCTACAAAGTGAGTACGTGGTGGAAAATACAACAAATTTTCGCTTTCAACATGAAGGATTTACTGGAACTCTACAAACAAAGCACAAATGATGTATGGAAAAGAAGCTTCATAAAAACAATAATTTTGACAATGTGTTGAACCATTTGGAAGGCGAGAAACGAACTCATTTTTAGCGGAAAAATGGTGAATTTAGAGGCAATATTTGGAGATGCAGGCAACATTCTTCTCATGGATCAAATGCAGGGGAAAAAAATCAAACCTGGAGTAGAATCATCATCATCATCATCATCATACTCAATAAATCCCACCAATAGCAAAGCTAAGGTAGGGTCTGAGGAGGGTAGATGTAGACAACCTTACCTCAACTCGTAGGAATAGAGAGGTTGCTTCCAGTGAGACCCCCGGCTCGATTGTAGTTTTGTATCAAGCCTTGGACCTAAGACACATACCACTCAAACAATCGGGACAGAGACTGATTGGTGCATGTACCCCGTGTCTTTCAGCTATCAACGTCACCACATGATGCATGATTAATCATCCGCCACTTTTAACGTTATTTTCACGAAATTAGTAAAATAACGTTAAAGTTAGTACCATTTCACTTTGAAGTAGGTTAGGAAAGAACTGCTTTTATGTTTTAATTATATATAATTCTGTGAGGAATTTTCAAGTGGTTGGCTAGTTTCTTGCTAACCATTTGAATATGTCATTGATGTAAAATTTGGTAAGGAATAAAAGTATTGATTGCCATTCAAAAAAAAAAACACAACCATTGCAAGACATCCGGCCACCGGAAATTTCCGTCTTTCCGATCAAGGGCTGACCCTAATTCATCTTAGCGGAAAAAACAGGCCCCGACCCTATTAACCTCATCCTCGGTATATATAAAAACTTTAGGCCCCCAAAAAAGGGCCTCAGCCAGGGGTGCGGCTCGCCCCACCCCCAAGGCCAGCCCTGATGGTATGCTACCTACTGAAGGAGGTATGTTTGTCTAGCAACACAGAGACTCCATAGCAGGTCATACGCGGGACACTAACCTCCTGTTTGGCCAATATGATTATTGCATCCCATAGCTGTGAATCTAGTGGCGGTAGGCGAGTATGTAAATGGGGCATTTCTGACTGAAGTTCAAAGTCAGATAGCTGCACCAGTATTATTAACAACAGAACTGTGCCTCCAGTGAGATTTCTAATGCCTCCAGTCAGATAGCTGCACCAGTATTATTTCTGACGAACTCACCAACGGGATTTGCAACAACTCTCTAGAAAAGATGAACCTCAGGTGTTGAGTTCAGGTGTTGGATTTAAGAAAAGATTAAAAAACTCTTGAATGAGATGCAAATGAGTTGTTCAAGAGAACATTGGTACGAGCCTATGACTGGTTCAAAATTTAAACAAAAAGGAAAAATAACTAAAAGAAAAAAGCATTTGAGTTATAATTGCTATGAAACTCAAGTCTCAAAAATAACCTATGTATTTTTCAAAAACAATTATTCCGTTTAATTCGACCAATCCAATATTATTCTATATAAAGTGCATGTTGTAATAAACGAGATTTAAGAAAAGCCATATCAAAATCCTTCACTAGTGTTGAAATGAGTTTCAGCATAGACGGTTTAAATGTTATTTTGAATAATTATATTACAAAGAGCTGCATAACACGAAAACTGATTTTAAAGGAGATTTAAAAATTACTTTTAGACAATCAGAGCAATACACACACCATCGTTAAGAGGATATGTATCATGTGCGTAAACAGGCACACAAAAATCTACATCTGTTGATCCATACCAATACCAAGAATCAACTGTGCAAGATGAGTCAGATATGGTTCTGCCTGAGCCCTGCTGCTCAAAATTGGCCTTAAACTCTGAAGCTCACTAGTAAATTCCCTTTCAAATTTCCTGCAAATTACTCAACTCAATTAGATCTCTCTCTCACACACACACACAGAAAGATAAGAATAAATATTAAATAGAGTTAATAACATAAATAGTACCGTCCCTATTGTCTATGGACAAGCGGACACAAAAGTCAATTGGTGGTTACTCGTCGGCAGCAATTCTTGGTGAGAACTGGTCGCTGATGAAGAGGACAGTACCACCAGCGGCTCTTAGGTTTTTTATAATTTTGTTCAAGTTAAAGGTAAAATGGTCATTTTACCCAAATTTAACAGATTTTCTAGCAGAAGTTTGCGATAGACTCAAAATGTTGCAAAATGATTACATGTCTCAAACATGCAACTTTTTTAAAGTAGACCGCAAAGATGTTCAAACGACATGACTATTTATGTAATTAACTCTAATAAATAAATTAAAGGTTAACTTAACATAGTGAGGAGGATGCTTACAGGACACATTGAATGACTGATGACTCCTGGGTGGGTGAATTAGGCTTCTTAGAAGGCTTCCTAAGCTTCAATAAAACCTTGCAACTTTCATAGGAGGGAATGTCAGTGTCTTCTGGAACTTCAATGGAGTTCATCAGCCACTGAGTCGCCGCGGCATATTGTAGGCATACAAGTTTCAGTTTCTCTAACTTCTGCACATTCACCCCAAGTAACTTGTACTAAAATCATCCTTTTCGAGTGATC
This sequence comes from Helianthus tuberosus, assembly GCA_030545235.1. Classification (NCBI taxonomy): domain Eukaryota; kingdom Viridiplantae; phylum Streptophyta; class Magnoliopsida; order Asterales; family Asteraceae; genus Helianthus; species Helianthus tuberosus. The sequence continues at coordinate 54,224,109 of CM060429.1, read as the reverse complement.
CCTCTAGTTCCTTTTTTTTTTTTTTTTTTTTTTTTTTGAGATTCATATGTTCATATTTCGGAAAATTTTTATTTTTTGAGATTCATATGTTTATATTTCGGAAAATAGAGCTCAATATGAATAAGGAATAATGCCAACCTTGAGGAGGATTGGTGAAAGAAGAGAGCATTCCTTGAGACACTTCTCCATGAAAAAGTCATGATATTGGATTACCTATTTTCATAGAAAGATATGGTTAAACTAAGATGATTCAGGTAATAAGAAATTTAACTGAAGAGGAAAGAATTGAGAAAAATATAAAAGTAAATATATACATTTCATAAAAGATGTCAAAAGTAAAGACGAATCAACACATACCTCATCTATGCTCTTTGCATTCTCGAGTTTATTATGCATAACATGCCAATTTGGTTCAAGAACCTAAAAGGAAGATACAGAACTGCTATTCAATCATAAACTAGGTTTAAAAAAGCGGGAAGCGCACAAAAGCGACGAGGTCTAAAATTAAAGCGCAAAAGCGGCGGGCTTTTTGTACGCAAGGCGCACATATTAAAAATAAATCTTATAAATTACATATAAGGCACCTATAACACATAAAACACATTAATATATGTATATTTAACATCTAAAACACCATAATATAGATATATATCAAGTTAAGTAGCAAAAACCCGAATAGTTATGTAGTAGGTAATCAAAAGAAGGTTGCTTAAGTGTTTGCAACTTTAGAATAGGTAATCAAAAACGACAATATAGCCAAACTAAAATCGCAAAAAGCGTGCGCTTTCCGTACGTTGCTCGCCTTATGCTACACAAGGCGCACAGATCTGCGCCCAGATGCGCTTCGCGCTTAAGCGCGCTTAAGGCGCGATTTTTTAAACCAAGATCATAAAGATAATAACCACGATAATGTCTGAGAAATTCTTAAATTAAAAAAAAAAATAGTAACAAGAACAAAAATGGGGAATAGACAATGAAACAGACAAATTGGGTAATGGGTTGAAAAGGGTAGTTTTTTGTACAGGCCAGTTCGGGTTGATTCAAAACAGTTATTTTGCCCAAAAGCATTACCTTCTTAAGAAATATTAGAATTCTTAAAATAAAATGAAATAAGATGTTTTCAGCATTAAAGATACACTTAAGGCAACATTTGGCCCATTTTCCAGTTTTAGCTACCCATCAAATATAAGACTAACCCAAATTGACCCCTTATTTAAATTAAAATGTAGAGTAAAATGCACGGATAGTCCCTGTGGTTTTGTAAAATAACACCTTTAGTCCCTAACTTTTAGAAATTACACTGGTGCTCCTTGTGGTTTGACAGTTTGTTACTCGGATAGTCCCTAGAGTGGATGAGGGTTATTTTTCTTAGTTAAGTGGGTGTGAAATGACCTTAATGCCCTTACTGTATTAAAATTTATTAAAATATAAAAGATAAATTTAGCTCAAGTGGGCCCCACCCCACCCTCACCCCCACCCACACCTCCATAGATTTGAAACCTGCAACTCCTAATTCACCTTTATGAACTTCTTCGGTCAACACAAAAGCTCAAATATATGTTACTTATGATTATGATAGAGGTTATGCCTCAAAGTCCGGCTTCCGGCGAAAGTGAACGTTGTGATCAAGGTTGCGTGAGCATTTTTTAGGCTAAGGTAAGTTCTACCTTATCGGAGATTGACGGAACGAACAAATTCATTTCTCTGTCTACTCTTGTTCTCTCTCACTGATAGGATCTGAATTCAATGAAGATGATGAATGTAAATCTGTAACTATATTTGATTGAAGAAGATGATACGTACAAAATAATAACCACCAAAGTGGTCCCAGGGCCAAGCCCTTCTCATGCACAAGGCAATGAACCTAATCACTAACTAATTCTCTTCCTATCCTACACTAATGACTAATGCCTTATTTATAGAAATAGAAATACACTTTACCCCCTCCTATAATAGACAAGTGACAATTAACTATAAACCAGAGTATGATTCCTATCATTACTCCCCCCTTCAAAACAGTCTTGCCCTCAAGACTGGGATCAACTGCGACGTCCGGTGGCCGAGGCTGCCCATGCACGACCCATAAATGCGATGTAGCCGAAAACTTCAATCGCGTTCCAATGAGAGGACGGTGAGACAATGAACTCTTTCCCCGGTCAAATGGAGCTTTTCCCTTCTCACACAAGTCCAAATCAGAAAAATTCAGGCCCACAACCATTTTTTGCTCCACACCTTGGGCCGGATCTGGATAATTCAAATCCACAACTGTTTTCAGCTCCACATCATGGCCCACCACAGGTTCTGAGCCCAACTTCCAGTGTACATCATCAGATATAGCCCATTTAACCCACGTCGTCACCAAACTTCCCTGATCAAACGACTGTACTTCAGATCTGGAGACGATCGCCTCCACTTGCTCTATTAGAGATGGAAGTGGAGAAATAGAACCTGAAGAACGATCCACCATACAGTCACGTGTCGGATCTGAAGATGGATCTAGAAGATGTGATGGAGGTCTGGAAGGTAGTGTCAAGACCTCATGTGCCACATAAACTGAAGCAGAAATCGGCAGTGGTAGAACAGAAGCGGAAATTGGATCTGATTGAAGATAGATCCGAAAATTCAGGGATATCGGATTCAAATTGAGAAATATCCGAAAATTCAGGGATCTGAGTGAAGATAGATCCAGAAATTCAGGAAACACAGATCCTAAAATGGAAGAGAAATCTGAGTTCTGAGTGAAACAGGAGGTGAGTTGAAGTAGAGCAGAAAGGTAGGTCGGACCAATGATAGGATCTGAATTCAATGAAGATGATGAATGTAAATCTGTAACTATATTTGATTGAAGAAGATGATACGTACAAAATAATAACCACCAAAGTGGTCCCAGGGCCAAGCCCTTCTCATGCACAAGGCAATGAACCTAATCACTAACTAATTCTCTTCCTATCCTACACTAATGACTAATGCCTTATTTATAGAAATAGAAATACACTTTACCCCCTCCTATAATAGACAAGTGACAATTAACTATAAACCAGAGTATGATTCCTATCACTCACACACAAGTGTGTGCGCGACGATGAAGAACACGAATTATGAATTCTAATTTCAAATCTTGTATCATTAACTTTGAATCTTTGTAATTCTGACACCGGAATTTGTACGGACTAAATGACGTGTGCCTTAACCGTGACCCATACTCATTTCCTTATTGATTTGGAAGACATTGGTGATGGCGTCGAGAGTGGTTGTTTGTTTTTGGGAGTTTGTAGTCAACGAGGGAGTTGCAGGTGGGTGAGGGTGAGGATGAGGGTGGGGGTGGGGCCCACTTGAGTTAACTTATCTCTTAGTATTTTAATATTTTTAATATGGTAAGGGCATTAAGGTCATTTCACACCCATTTAACTGAGAAAACCAACCCCCATTCACTCTAGGGACTATCCGAGTAACAAATTGTAAAACCACAGGGAGCACCAGTGTAATTTCCAAAAGCTGGGGACTATAGGTGTTATTTTACAAAACCACAGGGACTATCCGTGTATTTTACTCTAAAATGTAATTGTTGAAATTATTACAAAAGAAGATTTCAAAGAGTTTCAAAATGTGAAAGATCATAGACAAAAAGTTTGTTTTACCTCAAATGTTAGATAATGTAGAAGACTGTTTATAAACTTAAGCATGTTACGGCACAATATTGAAGAAGTAGAGATTGCAGTTCCATGCCTATCACGTTTGCGTGCTCCCTACAACAATAAAAGTATAATTTACCATATACATCATTAAATTCTTTGAATAATAATTGATGGTAATTATACTTGGTCACATACTTGATGTACTTGCCATGCTGCACAAAGTTGCCGATGCACGTGTTTGCAGTGAAACAAAAACCGAAAGATCAACTGGTATTTTGTCAAAGCTTTTCTTGATATCACAAGTGATAATGGCCATTGAACCTGAAACAGAAGAAACCCGTAAATTTCATAAACGCTGAGAAAGAAAGAAAAGATGATATTTACCTTGTAATTAACAGAAAAGGTTTCAACACCAGTAATACTCAAGGGCTCTTCGGTCTCTGCCACAGTCTCACCTGTTTGTAGATCTTTGAGGGTGCTCAATCTCTTTAGTAAAGAACATGAGTCCTGAAACCAAAATGACATAATGCCTCATTAACAAAATATTTACTGCAATTACTGTCTAATAATGTTACCAACCACAGAACATGTGACGTCTTCATGCAAAGGATCTGCGGCAGCAGCTGTTGAACGCAGTGCAATGTCTAAGAGAGACTGAAAATCAAACCCAAGTATCAGCTTAATCAGTCCGAATGTATTATACTTCTGAATGTTATTCATATACAAAAACACCACCATATACAAGTTTACATGAAACAACAAGCATGAACATGATAAGATCTAAGATTCACCATCAAAAGTGGATAATAACAACCATTATAGCATAGTTATTAAAGGCGCAAGGCGCACTCAGGGCGATTTGTTGGGCCCCGGGTTTTATTTGCGCCTAGGCGCGCCTGGGCGCTCGCTTTAATAACTATGCAGAAGATTATTGGCACCATAGTTACTAAAGGCACGAGGCGCATTCAGGCCGCTTTGTTGGGCCCGGGGCTTTATTTGCCCCTAGGCGCTCGCTTTAATAACTATGCGTTAGTATTACTATAAGACACGGTAAGTGGATGCAGACCTGAAGCTTCTCAACAGAGATCTCATTTGGTGTTTTAGCAAGTTCATCACGGGCAATATCCATAAAGTGAACCAAAAAATCACCCTGTAAGTCAAATCGACCGTCAAGGCGTCAACTAGTTAATCATAGCCGAAACAAGACTAAATATCAATCAAAACTATCAAAGGGTTTAGTTGCTAAGCACATACCTGATCGAGAAGAAGGTAATGCTTTATAGAACGTAGCTTTCCAATGAGATCATACTATCAACAATACAAATATAATTGATCAGTAAAGTGAGTAAACAAATAACAGCCAATCACTTTCTGTAAGTGTAATGAAACAAGCACTAGAAGATACAGCAGTCAGAAATAAAATAACCGCACACCTTATCCTTCATGAGATTTAGTAATTCCCCACTAGCAAAATCGTAGGCAGATTTGATGCATTCAAGATAGTGATCATTGGACCCAAAGCTGGTCAATTTTGAATTTTCCAATGCGGGGACCTATAGAGACAAGCTAGTATAAGATTCGCAGAGTACACTCTAGGAATTTTTTATTTCAGCCGCTTAAACAATTTTATATAAAACATAACCTGAACAGTGTGGCCACATTCTCTCATGACATTTAAATATTTCCCTGTTGTTAAAATGGTTTCGGCCGAATTTGCAAGGAACGAAGGGATATCATCTTTTAGACTGTATCTTTGCCTCCAATACATAGCATCATAATCTTGGGTAAGAGACTCCTATAAAAACCACTCTGTCAGAAACAAAACCTGATGCACTTATATATATATATATATATATATATATATATATATATATATAGAAAGTATATCGTACATTACGGCTTAACGTACTTCACGTACAACAACGTGCGTGATTTGTTCTATAACATGCGTGATTAATGTTTTCAATACGCGTGATTATTGTGTTTCAACATGCGTGATTTTGGATTTTTGAGTTATAACGTGCGTGATTTTAAAATGAACGTGCGTAATTACCTGTCGTACGTGATGTACGTTAAGCCGTAATGTACGTTAACCTTCCTCTATATATATATATATAGGGTAAGGTTCATGCGAGAACCACCTTTATTGCGAGAACCAATGTGAACACAACCTAAAATAGCTAAAAAAACCTAAAAAAAACCTAAAAAAACCTAACCCCCACCCCCCCCCCAAGCTAAATGCTAAAAACTAAACCCCCCAAAAAACCTAACCCCCCCCCCCCACCCCCCAAAAACCTAAACCCCCCCCCCCCCCCCAGCTAAAAGGCTAAAAACTAAACCCCCAAAAAACCTAAAAAAATCTAAAAAAATCTAAAAAAAAATCTAAAAATTTTTTTTTGATTTTTTTAATATTTTTTATGTTAAAATCGCTACTTTTAGAAGCCAAAAAAATTGCGTTCACATTGGTTCTCGCGGTTCTCGCAATAAGGGGTGGTTCCTAACGGATCTTTGTCCTATATATATATATATATATATATTTGTATTAGTAGACAAAATCGTACCTTTTGAAGAGATTTGTTCTCAGCAATGAAGAACTCGTCATGTGGATCATCAATAAGTCCTTCATACACCCACCTGTGCATGTTATATTTTACTTCTTAGAGTATGAGAATTTAGATGTTCAAATCGATTATCTGTGTACCCTTTTATGCGTTTATATAGAAAATTTCACAGAAAAGAAAAAGAATGTATTGGAGGTTAACACCTTTCTAGTATGCCAAGATAAGCCGAATTTGCAGAGTCTATCATCTTCTCCAGCAATGACCTCACCAAGTAGTTACCAGCCATTAACTTGGCCTGTATACAGATTTAAGATAAAGAAATAATTTGAACAGGTGAAAAAAAGTTAAAAAGTTGAGAATTTTACCTGACTCTGTAGAAGGTTAAGGACTGCTGAACCAACAAAATTATATGCCGAAGCCTTCTTTATAACTATTGACAATGCTTGCATTGATCCCATCATTGGCTAAAAACATAAAAGGTATAAAATGTATATAATGTATATAATGAAAATGAGAAGGAAGAAGAGTATAACTTGCACGATTCAATTATACTTTAATGACAGCTCCGCCATATCTTCAGGAATAAAGGACAATTAATACTTCAGATAGATCAAAAGATTGGAGCCTTTACATCACACGCCCATGAATAGACAATTAATACTTCGGATAGATCAAAAGAGATTGTTGGTCATTTGTGGTTAGTTTGGATGAACTTGTATGCAGTTACAGCTTAGAGATATGAGTAATTTTGGAGTTCATGGGATTCATCAAGAGTCATTCAGTTCTATCAGACTGAGTAACAAGTGGAAAATACACAAGAAAATGTGTAGTAAATTTAATAGAAAAGGTACCTGACAATAGAACCATAAACCTTGTATTGAGAGTCTTCCTAATCGAAATTGATGTTCAAGCTGCGCCACCATAGCCTGGTAGTCCTGAGAAAGATAGGAACTATATTGTCTGAATATGCAGCTGGAAGCATGCACCACTATCACGGGGAAGGGTAGAAAGTTCCAAGTGAAATTTAAAAACATGGAAAAACATACACCACTACTAAAGCAACCATCTTATCCCAAATTTATCAGGGTGGACTAGAACTAAAGCATGTAGAAAAAGATATTAATGGCAGATTTATTTTGAAAGAAATCTTCAGTTGTATTTCTTGAGTTGAGTCTGACCTTCATTGAATAGGTGAAAGTTCAAGCCCGTTGGCGGGTTCTCCACACACACATATATTCGAACTTAACATAAAATACATATCCACTAATAACACTGAAAGGATATGGAACAAAAAGGCATAAATTCCAAAACAGTGATAAAGAGTTAAAATAACTTCAAATAAAAAGCAAGAAATTAACAAAGAGGTGATTTACAATGAAAATTTCCAGATAGAAGTTTCATTGATTGTTTAATAGTGGACAAAATAACACATTTTGTGCAATTTTGCCGTTCAAATTGGATTTCATAACTAGACAACATCATAGTTATCGATAGCGAATAGCGACAAGGTACCTATATGCTACGTAGCGATAGCGATGAGATAGCGCCCGCTATTTCGTGTATAGCGATAAGGTAGTTAAAAATTTAAGAAATAAAAAATAGCTACTATAATTTTTTTATACATATATAATGTTAATTTTATACATTTTTATGTATAAATTTATAAACTTAAGGACCAAATGTAAAGTAGTAAAAATAAAGGGGGTTAAATGTACAAATATACAAACTAATTTTACACCTTTTAAGTATTTTTACAAGTTTTAAGGGCTAAATGGAAACTTGTGAAAGTCATCATCATCATACTCAGTAAATCCCACCAATAGCAAAGCTAAGGTAGGGTCTCAGGCGGGTAAGATGTAGATAGCCTTACCTCTACCCCGTAGGAATAGAGAGGCTGCTTCCAGTGAGACCCCCGGCTCGATAGTAGTTTTGCATCAAGCCTTGGACATAAGGCAAATAACACTCAATAATCGAGACAAAGGTCGATTAGCGCATGTACCCTTTTGTCTTCCGGCTATCAACGCCACCACATGATGCATGATTAACCATCCCCCTCTTTTAATGTTATTTTCACGAAATTAGTAAAATAACGTTAAAATTAGTGCACTTTCACGCTGAAATAACCAGCTGTTGGGTTCGTAGGCTTCAGGGTAGCCGGCCCTAGTTATTAGGCCCACTTAGTTAATTTGTTAACCAAGTAGAAAACCCTAATCTTGTTCTATAAATACCTATGATGTAAATATAGTTTGTGTCATTCTGTAAACAGTTGTGCGCATCTAATAAAAGTGAAACCCCAGTTGCAACCCGTGGACGTAGGTCACCTTGACCGAACCACGTTTTGGAATTTAGTCTGTGTCATTCTGCAAGTGTGTGTCTGTGTGTTTGTTCCGCTTCCGCTAAAGCCTACTCTGATCCGATACCCTAACAAGTGGTATCAGAGCCAAAGGTTCAGTTAAACACACGGTTATCGCAGGAGAGGGAGAGAGCTGGACGAGAGATCTTGATCGGTTGTTGCTGTTGTCGCCGCTGACTTGTTTACGGCCTGTACCTATTCTCTGGTTACGGCTCGTAAGGTCTAAGGTTTGCGTCGTAGGGTTTGTTGTTGCAGATCTGGTGGTTTTGGGGTGTTTGGCAATTAGGGTTTCGGTTCTTGAACCCTGGTTATTCGCTGATTTTACGCTCGGGTAAGCAAGAGAAGTCGCTGGTTCGGGTACTTCAGATTTCTGGTTTATTGAAGGTTGCTCAGGTTTCGGATGCTTGGTTCCCTGTGGTTTTTCCTGGTTTTCTCGTTTGCTATGGCTGAAGACGGGAAGTTCAACGGTACTGATTTTGCATGGTGGAGAATGCAAATAGAGGCGTTGCTTGGTGAATGCGAATTGGATGTGGTACTGGAAGAAAAATCTGCTGGAATGGATAAAGTTGTCGAAGCAATTTGGAACTCAAAGGACAAAAAGGCACGAGGTAAAATTACATTGGCTTTGACGAAGAGCGTTGCTTTTAATATCATGAAAAAAACAATTGCTCGTGGTATGTTAACAGCTCTGTCAATTATGTATGAGAAGCCGTCTGCCGGTAATAGGGTGTTCTTGATGAGGGAACTGTTTAATATGAGAATGAACGAGGGCAATCCAGTTGCTGATCACATTAACGAAGTCAATTCAGTTTTGCCCAGGTTAGCAACAATGGGCATGAAGTTCGATGATGACACTCAGGCTGTGATTTTGTTATCTTCCTTACCTGATAGTTGGTCAGGGTTTGGGATAACGGTCACTGAAATTGCTAGAACTGGTAATTTGAAGTTTGATCAGATCCAGGATAGTGTTTTGGGTGAAGACATTCGTCGGAGGAGCTCTAGTGGAGGATCTACTTCTGGTATGTTCAGTGTTAGCAGGGGAAGAGGTAAAAACAGAAGCAGTGGGAGTCGTGGGAAAAGCTTGTCTAAAGCTGGGAAGAATGTGAGGTGTTGGAACTGTGGAGAAAATGGGCATGTTAAAAACGAGTGTCCTGATCCTCATAAAAAGGATGGTAAACAGCATGTAAACAGTGTTGTGTCAGATGAATCTGACGGTGACGTAGATGAATCTAACGGTGACGTACTGGTTTGCTGTGAAGAGTCTATAGATTTTTGGGCTATGGATTTTGGTTCTTCGTTTCACGCCCTGCACAGCGGGAAGACGATGGTGAATCTGAAAAAAAAAGACTTTGGAAAGGTATAATTAGCTAACGGTCATGTTCTTAATGTTACGAGTATGGGAGATGTCAATCTGAAGACTCCACTGGGCACTACATGGAACTTGCAGAATGTCAGGGTAATTCCAGGCTATGATGCACTGGGACGGGTACGGGAACGGGGTACGGGAACGGGGTACGGGGACGGGAAACGGCAAAACTAAAAATTTCAAGAAGCGGGGACGGGACGGGACGGGTACGGGTACGGGAATAAAAACATATAAAAAATAAATATATATATTAAAGATAATGTAACACAAAACCCCAAAATAGTTATACATTGATGTAAAGTTCAAAAATCCCATATCTTCCTAATCTAATCAAACGTTAACAAGCAAATCGCTTTCAAGTTCCGGTTCATCTAATGAAAGATCAACTAATCAGTAGATAATCAACAACAAACTAGTAAACAACAACCAAAATCATACCTTTCATACCGAGCAAGTGCGCTCTAACTCTTGAATACGATCCTTGTCGATTTTCACCACAAACTTTGCACTTGAATTTCCAAGTTCCTCCCGAACCTTGCTTTTCTAGTTTTTCCACATAATCCCACAATGGAGGTTCATCTATAGATGATGATGATCCTTGTGTTTCTTCATTAGAAGCCAAAATTTTGGAGTTTGAATAGGAAAAGAGAAGAAGAAGAAGAGGATCGGCAATTCGCAGAGGGAGTGTAGGGTTTTAAACGTGATCGTCGCTTGGTATAACTGAATAGGAGGGGGAGCTATTTTAGAATAGGATTAAAAAATCTTTTTTTTTTAAACCAAAAAAAAATAAACGGAAACTTGACGGAAACGTTTCCTGCACGTCCCCAAACCCCGTCCCCTTCTACAGCACGTTTCCAGGCCGTACCCAACATGCCGGGGACGTTTCCCGACCGTCCCCGTGCCGTTTCCGTCCCCTAGCAGTCCCCGGGACGGGAGACGGCACCTCAATGGCGTTTCCGTGCTTTCGAGATTCCAGGTTTAACGAAGAAACTTATTTCTGTTAGTCAACAGGATAAACAAGGACTAGATGTTAAGTTTGGTGGTGGGAAGTGGAAGGTGATTGATGGAAATCTTATTGTTGCATGTGGGAGAAGACGAGGATCGTTGTATCTAGTTGAGATACCTGCCGAGGGAGTAGCCGTCCCTGTACAGCATAAAGTCTGGTTCACTGAATCTAGTAAGCGGAAGAGGGTTCAATTTGCAAACTTGAATCCTAGTGCTTTGGGGATTTCAGTTGAATGTGTTCAGGGGTCTAAGCTATGTTGCACTGGGACGGGTACGGGACGGGGTACGGGGACGGGTACGGGAACGGGAACGGGAAACGGCAAAACTAAAAAATTCAAGAAGCGGGGACGGGACGGGTACGGGAATAAAAACATATAAAAAAATAAAATATATTAAAGATAATGTATCACAAAACCCCAAAATAGTTATATTTATGTAAATATAATGTTAATTTATACTTTTTATGTAGATGTATAGATAAGTTTTATAAGTTTAAGGACCAAATGTAAACTAGTGAAGATGGAGGGGGTTAAATGTTTAAATACATAAACTACTTTTACACTTTTTATGTAGAAAACTACAAGTTTTAGTGTTTAAATATACACTAGTAAAAATAGAGGGGTTAAAATGTTGAAATAACTAAACTTATTTAAACAAAAAAAAACCCTAAACACACCCATACAATAAAAAAATAGATAATTAAAAGATATATATGATTTAATCTATAAATAACCTCTTTTTACAACATAAAAAAGCTATATGTACAACTTGAAGAAGCACAACTCTTAATGAAATAAGAAAAAAAACAAATAAACATAATAAAAAAAGTTTTAGGTTAAAGTTGAAAAAAACAAAACATTGAGGATGAAATGTGTAACTTAATTAAAAAGCTTTAGGTTAAAATTGATAGAACCAAAAACATGAAGGATGAAATGTGTAACTTAGTGTTTTAGGTTAAAATAGATGAAACAAACACAGCCGTCATTCTCTCAGCCTCCATCTCCAAGGTCGTCTGTTCCATTTTACTGTGTTTCTTGATTATCATCACAAGTAAGCTTATTTTCTTCGTCTTTCATCTCTATTCTTGAGCATAAAACTTTGATTTCATGTCTGTGTACATGAATCGCACGCTTGGAAACTTGAACGTCGCTTGGTTTGTTTCAATAGGAGGCGGAAACGTATCCATGCCGTCCCCATAATCCGTCCCCATCTTCAACGCGTATCCATGCCGTCCCCAGCCTGCCGGAAACGTTTCCACGGCGTCCCCGTGCCGTTTCCGTCCCCATGCAGTCCCCGGGACGGGAGACGGCACCTAGTAGCCGTTTCCGTGCTTCCTAGGGTCTAAGTTTAAGCCAGTCAGGGGATTTGGTGATAGTGGGAGCACGGGTCGTGTTCCGAGTACAATCACAAAGAACCGTTGGGTTTTGAAGACGAAGGTTACGACTGAAGAAAAAAGCTCTCCTGGAAATAGTTTGCAAAATGTGGAGTGGTATTAATTCTTGGTGTATCTCTAGAGCTGGTGGATCGTGCAAGCCGGTTGAGATAGAGAATGGGTCTGATAAGACTGTTGGGTTGGAGCTTGTGGGAGCTTCAACTGGTCTCTCAAGTACTTGATGAGAGGCGTGGTTGCAACTAGGTGGCTTGGATGTGACTAAAGTCTTAGCTTGTTCTTGGAACTGAAGGCTTGGAAGACTTGTACGTAAAGATTACTAAAGTTACTATTGATGGGTTTCTTGGATGCACTTTGTGGACTATGCAAAGCCTCCGAGTGGGATATTGATGGTTCGTAGGCTTTAGGGTAACCGGCCCTAATTAGGGTTAGCCGGCCCTAGTTATTAGGCCCACTTAGTTAACTTATTGACCAAGTAGGAAACCCTAATCTTGCTCTATAAATACCTATGATGTAATTGTAGTCTGTGTCACTGTAAACAGTTGTGAGCATTTAATAAAAGTGAAACCCTAGTTGCAACCCGTGGACGTAGGTCACCTTGACCGAACCACGTAAATTCTCGTGTTCTTTATTTTCTACAAGTGTGTGTGTGTGTGTGTGTTTGTTCCGCTTCCGCTCGAGCCTACTCTGATCCGATACCCTAACACCAGCCGCTATCTTCTTCTTCATCTTCTTCCTGGTTTCCGGCAGAAAGCATCATCGGAGTGGTATTTTTTCGCCGGAATTCGCCGTCGGAGTCACTATATGCTTGATATGTGGTCGCTATGCACCTCGTAGCGGCGATTGGCCGCCACACCACGCTATTCGGTATAGCGTCCGCCTTGGTTTTAAAATGCGCGCATAATGCGTGATGCGCTTGATGCGATGCGGAAAACGCATCAGGTGTAGCGATGCGCTGAGATTACCTGATGCGAGCTTGATGCGGTGAAATTGCATAATGCGACCTATCGCATGATGCGTTCTATTGCGCGCAATATGAACTTGGTAGGATTTTTGCGTTGCAACCTTTGCTTCTTTGAATCGTTAGGGAATGAGTTGCAGGTTTATGGATTGTAGGTAAGAATAGAGAAGGAAAAAAAAGAGTGTGAGATCCGATTGTAAAAGTCAAAAGATATAGGTGGGAGCTTGTGTGTTGTAGTAGTAAAAAGTACAAAAGAAAAACTATACTTTTTTCTGAGTTTTGTATTTTTTTTCGTTATGATATTGTGTTGCAGGTAAAGCCATGCTACTTTTTTCTGATTTTATTTGTTTTTTCACAATCTTGTCTTTTTATTGAATTATTTTTATTTTCTTTTCCCTTATTTTCTTTGATTTTTATAGACGTTTATTGGTGTTTTTTATATGTATTTTGTGTATAAGTACACTTAATAAATGTTTTAGAAGTATATTATTATATGTAAGTATTGACAATAAAAATTGTTATGCATGATTAGTTTTTAGTATTTTTTTTAATAAGAAACGCATCGCATACGTGATGCGCTCGCATTGCGCATCACGCATCGGATTTTTGGACCAAAACGCATCGGAGCGCATCGCGCATTTTAAAACCAAGGCGTCCGCTATGGACGCTCGATAACTATACAACATTAATAATAATAATTTAAGAGAAATTCAAACAGTTTTTAAAATCAACTACATTATGGTGTCAATGAACAAAGCAAAATAAAAAAAATTTAAAAAAAATTAAAAAAAATTAAAAAAAACATGAGAAAAACTTTACTGGCAAGATTAGCATTGAATATTAAACTTACTAGGAGGAGGGCCCTAAGTGCAGCAGCAAAGGCATGATTAACCAATCCAGACTTAAACTGGGATCTTGACTCAACAAACTGATTGATGAGCAAATAGCTCTTGCACAAAGGGAATATCCGCTTTGCCGATTCCTGCATTTGTTTCCCTTATTTTAGTTTTCAGCCATGAACATGCATGCATTCGTAATATACATAATGTGTGTTTGGTAGTAGCATAGGAAATGACTACATATGTGAACATTCTTGCCTGGAGTGCCAAATCCATAGATCCGTCAACATGGAAGCTAAAAGAGTCTTCACCCCCTCCAGATTTTTTGATAGAAATATATCGCCCATCAATACCAGTTAAAGCAGACAGAAGATCGTCAATTACAATCATTTCCTGTATCAAAAACATTAGTCCATTACATTAAGAAATGCACATCACCCAGCTGTTGTAGTTCACCGTATGGCCCAGTGGTTCACATACCTGACCCAGGATATTTGGGTGTGTGTTTCAAAAGTAACTATATGATATTAAATAATATGTTGTAACAAAACGTGTTGTAAGCATTAGTGTTTGGACGTGCTTATGTCGTCTGAAAGTTATCAAAATCAAATAACTAGTTGGTGAATTTTAATTAATTACACAATTAATAGATAAGATGACGAAAAAAGGACATCTGTATATGTTGTCGGTTTCTAAACTGAAAATACAATACTTTATTTCCTATATATATATAATGTTTAAATTTTTCAGTACTAATTGTTAGTAGTTAGTAGTGTCATTTTAAATGTGACATCTATAGGTGCAACAACTTTTTCTAATTGAATTATTACCAATGGTAAAACTGGCTGAAAGATAACAGATATAAGATAAAAATAGGGACAAATAAGTAATTGTAGTTTTACCTTCAATTATCATTTTTTTTGCCACTGGTAGAAGATTAATTATCCATGACTAACTATATGAGCACCTTAAATAACTACATAATGATAACTACTTTATCCAAAAACTAGCTATATTGACTTCAAACCAACCGACGTCCAAACACTCGCAGTGTCGTCTAATAGTTAGCACCAACATCATGCAAAATGACCCTAACATTGCAAGAAATTCTTCAACTGTAGGGGTAAATCTCATTTAGTTAAGGAATCTAATGAAATTAAAGGGCTTGTAGCCTATCGGTATCGAGGTTCTAGTCCTAAGGTGGACCATTGGTCTAGATTTAGGAGTAGGTTTAGAGGGTGTTTGAGTTAGTTGTTCTATAGTAAAAACGAAACATATTTCATCAATTCATCTATAGAAGCTTGATCAGTCTTTGTGCTAGGTCATCTTTATGTATGTGCCAAATTCGGTGTATTACTCCAAGAAAATGGTTACACCACCAAACTTGGTTGTTCGTCTCCCATAGTCCGTCCAGGGTATGCATCGAGTATATATCCATACTCGATGCAGTTATAGAATCTTTTCTGTCTGAAGCTGTTGGTTATTAGATAACCAAGTTGACACATTTAATTTAAATACTATAAATTAGCAAGTTACCTATGCATATATGTGTTGTACATGATGCTTTGGGAGTTTTTCAAAAATAATTTTGAAATTTTCATTTCTAACTCTAAAGTTTACATATTTGGCAAATTAGGTTTAAAGTTTCAATCTTAAGTAATTTAACCATTTGATTAATTTGATATTTCACTTTTAATTCTAAAGTTTTCATCTTTTGCAATTAACCCCTTTGATTTTTTTTGCTTTTAACACAAAGTTTTTCATCTTTTACAATTTAACCCCAACACTTTTTTACTTTCAATTTTGATCCCTTAGACTTTTCATCTTTCGTAAATTTTCCGTTTAACGTTTCGTTCTAAATTTTCCGAGTTAACACCTCGCAATGTGCGTGTGGGGTTCAATGTTTATTCATCTACTTTTCCCGTTTGACAGGCCCATCGCAGCGCGTCTATTTTTCCCGTTTGATAGGTCTTCGCAACGCGCGGGTCAGAAATCGACTTAGTTATTCTTTTCTATGTTTTACACACAGGCTCGTGGTCATGTAAGAAACATTTGCATTTCATCTAATACGATATATAACTAAAGAATCCCCGCCGCATTGCGGCGGGTGGTAATTCTAGTTATAACCTTAAACCAGAACCTGGACAGGTGTACTTCTTTAAAGCACTCGAGTGTCCTAGTTTCAAATAATAACCTCCAATCATTGTCATAACAATAATCACTAAATTCTCATCACATTGTCTATTGTAAAGGTGATTCCTCCATGAATGAGATATTTGATGATTGGATAGGTGCTAATTTTCTTGACTTTTTGCATGAAGTAAGTGAGTGCTTGTGCTAAAAAGCAAAGAAACAGGTCAACCTCAGAGTGTCCCAATGTACATGTTGAATGCACAAAAGAGTCATTTAACCTATCTACTTTGTAGCAAAAGAAATAAAACACACATTAGAGAAACTGTAATCTTGTAAGTCATATCATGAGCTCAAATCCTCATACGAAATATTTGAACAATAATGGAGGAAGCAAGTAATTATTTTGCTTGCAGGTGTATAGCAAGGTAATGGGGACTATCCTAATCAACAAAAGAATCGAGAGATTGATAGATACCTGCAGTGAAGCATTGTAGCAACCAATAGGCTTCTCAGATTCCAAACTGTAGAAGCAAGCAAAAGGTAAGAGAAAACCTATAAAGAAAATGCAACATCATAATAAAGTAAGTAGTATACCAAATATCCACTGAATTTCCCTTAGACTCAGGCAGCACAGATGTGGATTTTTCTTCCTGGTGGAAATTGCCGGTGAGGAAAGGTCTATCGAGGTTCCATTGAGGAGTACAAGGACATCGAGAGGCATCCATCATGCAAAAACCCTACTAAAAATTGCCCAAACATCACTTAACACTGACTGACTGTGTCCTTTAGGGTTTTAAATTCACACACATACCATACATACCTGCTGTCGTACGTAACTTAATCGGATAGAAACAAGATTAACGTAGTCTTGTCTTGTGTTTTACCAGATCTTCCATCTATTTCGTTTGTTTGAGATGAAAAGGAGGGAATTGGGGGAAATATCGGGCGTGGGCAGCTCGGGTCGAGTCGCTCGGTGTTACACAAACACTAGGCGCAAACGGGATCTACATGTATCCTAGGGGTTGCACGGGCTACCCCTCAACATTCTGGTGGACAAGGGCGGCCTTCCGTCGAGTCAGGTGCTGTTTGTTTTTGCTTAAAACCTCTGCAAAGTGCTTATGTCTGCAGGCGGGCAGACATAAGACCTTAAAGACTGTTTGTTTTTTTTTTTAAACAGATCTTCAAATGGCTTATTTCATCTTAAATAAAAAGCACAAAAAATAAGCTTCAAACATCTGCAACACCCTCTTATCCTCTTCTCCTTCCAGTTCCAGCCAGCACCACCTCTGCCGCCACCACCTCCACCTCCGACACCACCACCTCCGACACCACCACCCCCGACACCACCTCCTGCATACGAAAGAAGAGAGAGACCGTAGAGAGAGAGAGGGAGCGGCAGGAGAGAGAGAGGGAAAGAAGAGAGAGAGACCGTAGAGAGAGAGAGAGGGAGCGGCAGGAGAGAGAGAGGGAAAGAAGAGAGAGATCGGCGGTGGTGGGTTTGATGTTCTTCATCTTCAAACAAAACCCCCAAATCGAACGACGGTGGTGCTAGGGCTCGCGGTGGTGCTAGGGCTTCGCGGTGGTGCTAGGGTTCCCGGTGGTGCTAGGGTTTGCGGTGGTGCTTGACGGTGGTTGTTGGTTGTGGTGGTGGCAGGTGGACGGTGGAGGAGGTGGTGGCGGATGGTTGTGGTGGTGGTGGTTGATGAAGCACAGAGAGAGGACTGAGGAGTGTTGTGTGTTTGTGTGTGTTGTGTGTGTGGTTTTTGTAGAAGTAAAAAAAAAAAAAAAACCCTCTTCTCCTTGCAGACTGCAGACCTTTGGTCCACCTCTTCTCATGCAGATGCCTGCAGATGTGGTCCGCCGACTACAGACCTTTTACATCTGAAAAAACAAACAGCACCTCAGTCTTCTTCTTACATGGGTAAATAAATTCCTCGTTACCCTTTTACTATAAGGCCACCCGGGGTGGCAGACTTTTGCTCCGTGATAAGCATATATCACGAGTGCTCTTGTACAAAACACCATCGTCACTCCAATGGATCACGCGTCAAACATAAAACGCGTTATATTTTTAATGCGTGATGTTTTGATTGTTGTGAGGGAAATTGTTGGTTGGGGGGATATTGTTGGGTATGGTGGTGAGTGATGACCATATCCACTAAAAAAGTTTGTGAGTGATGGAATAATGGTTGATGATATGGCGAAACTTGATTGGATGTTGTGAGTAATGAGTGATCACCACCCTTACCCCCTAACCCTCCCAGATTATATGACGGCAACAATAAGGTATTTGAGATGAAAAATGAGTGAAAGTAAGGCCATGTTTGGATTAGATGAGCTTATTTTACCTCCTTATGACTTAGGTGTTGGTTGTTTTTTAAGAGGTAAAATGTCTGCAATCTGCGGACCACATCTGCAGACATTTATAGCAGAAGAGGTGAACCAAATGTTTGTAGTCTGCAAAAAAAAAAGACTGTTTGTTTTTTAACTTCTGCATGCTTCTAAAATAAACTGGTGGTGGTGTACAGACGGTGGTGGTGGTGGTGGTGAACGGTGATGGTGGTAGACGGTGGTGGTGGGTGGTGGGTGGTGGTGGTGGTGGACGGTGATGGTGGTAGACGGTGGTGGTGTGTGATGGACGGTGGTGGTGGACGGTGGTGGGTATTGGAGGACAGTGGTGGGTGGTGGATGGTGGGCGGTGGTGGTGATGAACAGTGGTGGTGGACGGTGGTGGGTGTTGGAGGACAGTGGTGGGTGGTGGACGTTGATGGGTGGTGGCCGGTGGTGGTGGTGGTGATGGACGATGGGGGATGGTGGTGGTGGTGTTGGACGGTGGTGGGTAATGGACGGTGGTGGTGATGGACGGTGTTGGTGATGGACGGTGGTGGGTGGTGAATGGTGGTGGGGGTGATGGACAGTGGTGGTGGGTGGTGGTGTTTAACCCTCTGCAGACTTAGAAGATCTTAGAAGTGGCTGGACCAAGTCTGCACCAAGAAGACTCCGCGCAGACCTTTTTTAATGAAACGTCTTCGGAAGAACAAACATTCTGCGCGTGACAATGTCTGCGTGTGGTCTGCGTCGCCCAGACAGAAGAGCCTACGCAGAGATTTTATGAAAAAACAAACAGCACCTTATTGACTTCTTAGAAAAGAAGTTTTTGTGAAATGATGTTTGGGTAATAAGTTGAAAAAGAGATTTTTAGACATTGAAAATGAGAAATGAAAAAGTCACTTGGTTGTGACTTTTCCAAAAAGGAGATAAGAAGGTTAAAAAGTGAATAAGAAGAAATGTTAGCGAGCAGCTATGTTGTAAAGCGTTGATGACCTAAATACATGTTCTAACTTAATGTTGTATTGGGATTTTTTTTTAAACTCAGCCAAGGCCCACACTTTAAAGAAAGGTTAAATAAATAACTCATAGGGCAAAAGTTAAAATACAGAAGAGAAGTCTACCAAATATTATCTAGACATAAATTAAAAAAATAATATCTAATAATAAAATTTAGAGTTAAATGCCATTTTAGCTTATGTGGTTTTGGCCATTTTGTAAGTTTAGTTCAAAGGTTTTATTTTTTGTTTGTGGGTCTAAAAATGTTTTACAGTTGCCATTTTAGTCCACTCGGTTAACTTAATCCATTTTTTCTGTTAACGAGAAGGGCAATTTGGTCATTTTATATGGCTGAATTGCCCTTCTACTTAACAGAGTTACATATAAAATGATTGAATTGCCTCTTCTTATTAACAAAAAAATGGATGAAGTTAACCCAGTGGACTAAAATGGCAAAGGTGAAACCTTTTTGAACCCACAGGCGAAAAATGAGACCTTTGGACTAAAATGACAAAATGACTCAAACCACAGGGACTAAAATGACATTTTTGTCACACCCTGACCGCGTAAAACAACAAACCGCAGCGGAAACGTCGGGGAGTCGAGTAATAGAATTATTGTTTCATAACACATGGTATTTAAAGTTTGGTTTTATTAGAGTAAATGATTACATTGTCTTAGTTTAAACGAAAACATAACATAAATTAACTTGTCTTTCTCGATTTTAGTCACTAAGGCCCAAGTCCGCCCTAAGTGTAGCATGATCAACCTCAAACATTAGCTCCTGAAACACATGTAAAAATAGGTACGTCAGCATAAAAATGCTTGTGAGATACATAGGTTTTGTTGATGCGGATTCATGACTTAAAAGTTAAAAGAAGTGTTTGACGAAAAAGTAGTCATGAATCTTATAAAATGTTTTTCTTTTATAAAATCATGTGAAAATCAATATGAAAATCAAATGATACAAAAGAAATGATGCACGGTTAAATAAATAACCAAATGAAAATGAATTGTGTAAAATATGTCATATCTTGAAATAAAATATCATGTCTTGTGTAAAAGATGTCTTGTTTTGTATAGAAGAAGTCATGTCTTGTCCTTGTCGAAGTGGTTTAAATAACGCCACGATATTTAATATAATAAAAGCACTTATATATAGGAAGTACCAGCGGCGTATCCACCATGCTTTTATCACATTACACACGTCTCGTTATTTAAATCACTTACCAATAACCATCAAATAATGTCTGGTTTAAATCAATGTCAAATGTCATGTATAAACAATGTCTTGTGTAACAATGTCATGTGTAAACCATGTCTTGTATAACAAATGTCAAGTAATAACCAATGTCTTGTATGGCAAGTAAAAAATCTTTACTCAAACCACATGTAATATTGTCATGTATAACCAAATGTCTTGTGTAACCAAATGTCGTGTACAAAACAATGTCTTTGAATAAACAAAACTTTAATTCAAAAGTTATGTTTTGAAAACCACTGCTTTTATTGTTATGAACATTTATGTGGTTTGTTATCCGAATACACTCAAGCCTTGTGACCGCCGGATAAACCCTTATCAAGTCAAAGGTTTATCAAAATGTTCATCGGATTCTGTCGTTCCCTAAAATGTCACTTCCAAACAA
This sequence comes from Helianthus tuberosus, assembly GCA_030545235.1. Taxonomy (NCBI): domain Eukaryota; kingdom Viridiplantae; phylum Streptophyta; class Magnoliopsida; order Asterales; family Asteraceae; genus Helianthus; species Helianthus tuberosus. The sequence continues at coordinate 54,202,893 of CM060429.1, read as the reverse complement.
ACCTAGGAAGCGGGAATGGGATTTATCAAATCCTATGGTACCATTACATACTACCAGTCGGCGTGATCAATGTTAATGAATGTATCTTGTCTCGTTAAACATACCAAATGTCATAATCAATGTAAGCATGTCATGTAAAATGTCTTTAAAACCATGTACTAAGTATACTAAGTCAACATACGAAGTATAATGTCCATGAAATCAATGTGCTAGATATGCTAAGTCAACATATGTAGCGAAAGTATGTTTAAAATCAATGTGCTAGGCATGCTAAGTCAACGTACGAAGCAAAAATGCAATATAAATCAATGTGCTAGATATGCTAAGTCAACATATGCAGCAAAAGTATCCTTGAAATCAATGTGCTAGGCATGCTAAGTCAACATACAAAGCAAAACATAATTGAAATCATGTACTATATGTGTACTAGATGAACATAACATGTAATGTCATGAAAGCATGAAAGTAACAATAGGCATAAGTGTTTCACCCCAAAATATTTGAAAGCATTAAAAGAGGGGACTATGTACTCACTTTGGTTTGCGTATAAGTCTTGAAATAAAGATCAAATAAAGCTCGAGGAATCAAGGAATCAAGTGGCACCTAGTATAGATAACTATGTTAATAAGTCGGGTCCTAAACTGGTGGATAGGATAGAATGAAGTTCTATAAATCAAATGAGTATTGAAACTCATGTGGTATAATTTAATGAACCTAACATTCTGATTAGAAAGTAATCCTAACTGATTTTGACCCGTTACGACTCGTTAAGGTTGTTTACGCTACTTTAACATGTCGTTTGCGTAAAAGTATGGTCGGATGGTTATATATGTCATATGATAAGTCCTATATGCCCAAACATGTTTAAAAATGTTATTATATCAGTTTAGATGTCAAAAGTTTGATTACATAAGATTAAAATGATTTTATGCACAAAAGGGGCATTTTGGTCATTTTTAAAGGGCATATAAACAACTTGTCAAATAACTAACCAAAGAAAGTGACCATAAGATATAACCTCAGTAGGTTATTCCCTATATAACTATGGTCACAAATATGTGCTTGGTCGGATCCTAAGATCGACCAAACGGGTCGGATTCGAAAGTCAAAGCGGTGGTCAAGATCGCTCGACTTACGACCCTAAATAAGTACTAAACTAGAAGTGACGAGTTAAACATGTCAAAACATGTTTAACTAAGTTGAAAAACTGATTTGGTATCAAAACAAAGTGTTTTGATACCCGAAAATAGTTTCGTCGTAAAATGCACATAATTATGCATTTTGACCGAAACTTTGACTTGTCACTTCGACTAGTAAACGTGGTAATCAGTAGGTATAATCGCAAGGGATTATAACCATCGTGATTACGATCACGTTGCAAAATTCAATTGAACTTTGTCTTGACCAATTCATGGTCTAAACCAAAAGTCAAACAGTACTTGAAATAGCTAAAAATAAATAAACAAGAGTAGTAAGAACACTCACTTGTGTTCTAGGAGGAAGAAAACTCAAGTGGGAGGCCTCCAACAAGGTGGTAGCAACTCCTCTGGAGCTGATGTGATGAGAAAGAAAAGACTTAAACAACTTGTGAATGAATGAAGTTGGGTATTTATACTAATTCATGAATCATAGGATCATGACAAGTGTTTATGTAATGCCCAAGGCTTCATAGGATCATTCCAAGTGTGTGGACAAGAGTTGAAGCCTCGGAGGACACTTAAAATAGCCCACAAGATTGCAAAACAATGAATGGAAACTAGTTGCAAACAGCTTGGAAGCTAATAAGAAGATTCTGCCAGTTGTTGGCTCTTGCGCCCCACGACCCAGGGAGCTTCCCCTGTCGCGCCCCGCGAGCCAGTGTAAGTCGGGCTTTAGAAAATGGCAAAACAGGTCCCTGCAGCATGTAAAGCTTGTTTTCGACGCATTTAACCCCCGTTAACCTAATTTTAAGGCTTTAAAAGGATGTTAAAGCATAGGGGACTTGAAATATGCTTGGAAATATCATGGATGTCGGTTCGTTTGGCTGTACGGTTGCGTTTTTCAGTTAATTACGATGAAAGTTCTAACGAACGCGAAAACGATCCGAATTGCGAAACGAATGGTATTTTTGCACTCTTATCACTAAAATACAATATTTTAATGATTACAAAAATTTTTGGATGTGTGAATATAGTCTGAATGCAGAATATACACGAATTGGCAAACTTTCGCAATTTTGATGCATTTAGTCCCTGTGCATGAAATAACATGTTTTAGCCGTACCGAACCCCTCAAAACTTATTTCTAAGTTATGTTAAGGGTATTTAGGGTACGTTTAGCTCATGTCATTGTTCCAAAGTGTATGTCACGTTAAACTGATTACGTTTACGTAACAGTTTGCGCATAACTTTCTAGAAATTGTTTAAGAGCCTAAAATCGAACAAGAATTAAAACGTGCAAATGTCAAACATAAATAAACAAATCTTGGGATCAAAACACAATGTTTCATTGATAATTGAATTGTTCGGAGTTGTAAAATGTTTAAAAGACACAAATGTCACAATTTTGAACTGGGGGTAAAATACTAATTTGTCAAGACCACTGAGCGAGTGCTAGACAATTGCTAGGCGCAATAAAAGGTTACAATGAGTCAACCAAGTAAAATAAAACACTACTATAGTTTTGCAAGAAAACAAAAAAAAACTAAAACAATGGCAAGATCACAATTTTTAACCAGGGAAAAAGCGTAATTTTGAAATGGGGCAAAAGCGTAATTTTAAGCTGGGGGCAAAATCATAATTTGAACTGAGGGCAAAATCGTAATTTTGAGCGAGGGGGGAAATTAATTCTATTTTGAACCGGGGACAAAAACGTAATTTTGAGTTGAGGGTAAAATCATTATTTTAAACTGAAGGCAAAATCGTAATTTTGAGCTAGGGGCAAAAACATAATTTTATTTTGAACTGGGGGCAAAAACGTAATTTTGAACTGAGGGTGAAACCGTAATTTTAAACTGAGGATAAAATCATAAACTGGTTGGACCAATAGGGAAGTGCCAGGCAAGCTGCCTGGTACTATTCCCTTAACTTGTAAATGTATATGTAGTATAATATAATATAATTTTATATCATAAATACAATCATTACCATCCAATATTTAAAAAAAAACTTTCTTAATCAAAAACCGACCACAAATCCTTCGAATCTAAGGGTGGTTTAAATTCGAGCCAAAATAAACCAGTTATGCCACCACATTTTCAGTATTCGCAATTCTACCCACAATATCCACATATGGCAAATGTGTCAATTCAAGTTGCGTCGGGTCAATTCACATTTTTCACAAAAGATGAACCACCATTTGACCATTTTGCATATCGTGATTGAAATGCCGCTACCAAAACCTACCATATCGTAAAGTAACCGGGGTATTGAAGAAAGTCAACTCCCGACTAATGATGATGACGATATGGAAGAAGATCAAAAACAACATGATGACAATAAAGAAGAAGAAGTTCTCGATGATAATTAAGACCCTTTTCAAAATAATGGAAAGTTCTAAAATGGGAGCCTCATCGGCATTGGAATATTGAGAAGTGGCCTTGGACAACGTTTTTCTTCATAACTATCCAACAACCCAAACGTCGAAAATCAACAAAATGCTTACGCGTCTTTGGGTCGAGCTCTTGAACATCTGAAAGCATTGCTTAGTGGAAGCAACCGAAACATCTACCATTTATATTCCAAATGGAAGAAACTGTATTCCAAGATGAGTGGGTTCAACAGATTATTCCTCCATGCGGTACAATTTCTATTCATTTAATTTGAATAATTAATATTTAGATATTAGAAATTAGAAATATTATTAAAATTTTCATTCTATAAATATATATTTCATCATGTATGGACTAGTTGAAGCTCGGATTTTAATATATTGAAGGAACCGATGAAGGACTACCAAGAAGTGTATAAGGGGGAACGTTTCCGCACATGGACACATGGGAAATTGTAAGAAACCATGCAAAACGGGAACTCATGTCGTCGATGGGTGCGGAGTTTGCCAATCAATCATAAAAATAGAACATATATATATATATATATATATATATATATATATATATATATATATCAAAATCCGCCAATTACACAAGTTCAAATGAAGGTTTCACTAGCCAAGTACCTAATTTTAACGAAGACTCAACACAGACAAGGCTGACATAAAAAAGGCCAGAAAGTGGATGACTCATCAAGCAAAGGAAGTTTTGTCGACATTGTTGTTGACTTTATGTCGTTGAAGGAATGAAAGAAATATGAGAAAAAATAGCTTCTAGATAAGACGTTGGATCCGAAATTAAAAAAAAACAAATGAAAATGTGATTCCCGCACAGGTAGCTATCCGAGATGAAGCATTTGGTCAGGATATTGTCACACCCCGACCACGTAAAACAACAAAACGTGGCGGAAACGTCGGGGAGTGTTGTAACAGAATCATTGTTTCATAACACATGGAAATTGAAATATTGTTTTATTGATTAAATGAGTTACAATGTCTTGACAATCAAAGAAATATAACATAAATAACTAGTCTTGCATCTTTTATTGTCACTAAGGCCCAAGTCCGCCTAAGTGTATCTTGATAAATCCTATGCATCATATCCTGAAACACATGTGAAAACAGGTACGTCAGCATAAAAATGCCTGTGAGATACATAGGTTTTGTGAAAATAGGATTCATGACTTGTAAGTTTAGAAAAAAAAAATGTTTAGCAAAAGTCAGTCATGAACCTTGTAAATTGATTTGTTTTGTAAATCGTTTGAAAAACAATAAGTTCAGATGATATGTATAAATAAGAGAATAATGTATGGTTAAATAAATAAACATGTAAAATGAGTTTGTATAAGATAAGTTGTTTGTAAAACAATGTCTTGTGAAAAGTATGTTATTTGTATAAAATGTTATATGTCTCAAATTGAAATGATTCAAATAACGCTACGATATGTAATACCATACAAGCACTTATATATAGGAAGTACCAGCGGCGTATCCACCATGCTTGTAACATATTACACACGCCTCGTTGCTTAAATCACTTACTCAAACCAAACCATCAAAGTAGAATGTTTATGTATAATCAAATCTCAAAATGTTTATGTCTAATGTAAATAATGAATTGTGTATATCAATGTCAAAATGTTTATGTCTAATGTAAATCATAAATTGTGTATATCAATGTCAAAATGTTTATGTCTAATGTAAATCATAAATTGTGTATATCAATGTCAAAATGTTTATGTCTAATGTAAATCATGAATTGTGTATATAAATGTCAAAATGTTTATGTATGGTAAGTGAAATATATCAACTAAACCATATGTAAAATGCACGAAAACAAGGTATTGAAGTAAAACATGGTTTAAATCAGAGTTATGTTTTGTGGAATAAATGCATGCTATACTGATATAAACATCTATGCGGTATTGTGAAAATTCATACATCCAAGCCTTGCGACAGTAGAATAAACCCTAGCACAAAGTCTAAGGTCCACCTAGAAATGTATTCGGATTCGGTCATTCCTTCCAATCCAAACAAACCCAGGATTTCAGGAATGGGAGTTGTCAAGTCCTATGGTACCACTACCTACTACCGAGCGGCATGATCGGTGTTAATGAATGTACATTGTCCCATTTAAACAAACCAAATGTCATACCAAAATGTAAGCATGTGATGAATAATAAATGTACTAAGTACGCACACAATGGGCATAATTAGCAAAGCATAGAATGTAATGTAAAATAATGTACTAAGTACGCACACAATGGGCATACATAGCATAAAATGTAATGTAAAACAATGTACTAAGTACGCACACAATGGGCATACATAGCATAAAATGTAATGTAAAACAATGTACTAAGTATGCACACACTGGGCGTACATAGCATGAAATGTAGTGTAAAACAATGTCCTAAGTATGCACACAATGAGCATACATAGCATGAAATGTAATGTAAAACGATGTACTAAATATGCACACAATGGGCATACATAGCATGAAATGTAATGTAAAACAATGTACTAACTACGCACACAATGGGCATACATAGCATAAAATGTAATGTAAAACAATGTACTAAATATGCACACAATGGGCATACATAACATAAAACACAATGAAATCATGTACTATAAATGTACTAATGAACATAGCAAGTATATGATGTGAAAACAGGAAAGCATGAAAGTAACAAGTAGGCACATGTGTTTCACCCCAAAATGTTTGGAAAACAGTAAAAGAGGGGTCTATGTACTCACTTGAGATTGCTTAGTAGTCCTTGAGTAACAACCAAACAATGCTAGAGATCACGGATATCAAACGGCACCTAATATAGGTAACTATGTTAATATACCGGACCTAAATCGGAGGATTGGATAGAATGAGGGCTTGTAAACCAAATGAGTATGAGAACTCATGTAATATGGTTTAACAAAGCCTACATACTAAATGAAACCTAACCTAAGTGCTTACGACCCATTACGACCCGTTTAGGTAGCTTATGCTACTTTAACGCGTCGTTCGCGTGAAACGCGTTCGAACCGCTTAACTAGTCCTATGACAAGTAATATATGCCTTAACATGTCTAATATTGTTGTCAAATCAGTTTAGATGTCAAAAGTTACGTTACATATGCTTAAAATGAGTTTTGGCATAAAAAGGGTACTTTGGTAATTTACCTAAGGCATATATACTACCTATCATACAACTAACTAAACATCGTGAGTCGTGACCATAAGGTATAACCTCGGAAGGTTATTCCCTATATACTATGGTCACCTAATGTGTTTGGTCGGATCCTAATGATCGACCAAACGGGTCGTGTTCGAAAGTATAAGCGATTATTTAAATCGCTTACCTTACGACCCTATATAAGCACTAAACTAAAAGTGACGAGCTAAGCATGTTAAAACATGCTTAACTAAGTTTAGAAAACAGGTTTGGTATCAAAACAAACGGTTTTGATACCTATAAGTAGTTTGGTTACAAAACACGCAAGAATGCGCATTTTGGCCGACACTACGGCTCGTCACTGAGCCTAGATAACGTGGTAATCAGTAGGTATAGTCGCTAGGGACTATAACCATCGTGATTACGCTCACGTTATGAAGTTCAAATGAACTTCGCATTGACCATAAACTAGTCAATGCAGAAAGTCAAACAAAGTTTGACTTTAACGCTAAAAGAATAAAAGAACGAAGGAACACTTACAAAGGGTCCAAGAATGGAAGGTTTGAATCCGAACACTCTCAGGTATGAAGTGTTAAACACAACAACTTAGAGAGCAAGTTCAGATTTAAAAGGTGTGGGTTTTTGGGGTTGAGATGGATGGGTATTTATAGGATATGCAAGACCGTTAGGATCGTTTATCGAATAACGTGCTTTGATCACATCCCTACACTTGTTGGCAAGCTCATGTACATCAAATTGGCCCCCCATAAGCAGGAAACAACACTTGGAATTGGATTGGGAGTGCTAAACAGCTGTTAACAGCTGTTAAAATGGCTTTTGCTGATCAGAAGGGGCCTCGCGTGACGCCAAGGGGGCTAGGTGTCACGCTAAGGTCCTTCTGATCAGCAACCAGTTTCCAAAGTTTCCAATTCAGTCCCCGTTGTGTATTAAGGCCATTTCCGACATGTTTAAGGCTCGTTAAGCCATTTTCAAGGCCCTAAAATGATGCCTAAACATTGTGGACATGAAACATGCTCAAAAATATCCCGGATGTCGGTTCGTTTGGTCGTACGACCGCGATGTTCGGTTAATTACGACGGAATGCGCATAAGCGCGAAAAACGACTCAAATTGCGTGACGAATGGATTTTTGACAAGCCAAACACTAAAGCATAATATTATAATGCTTACATAAATTTTTGGATGTTCGGATGTATTCAGAACGTAAGTTATGCGCGAAAGTGCAAACTTGTGCACTTTTTGACGCTTTTAGTCCCTGAATGACCCAAAAGTTTATTTTAGCACACCGAACCCCTCAAAGCCTATTTCTAAGCTATGTAAAGGATATTTATGGTATGTTTAACTTATGGCCATGATCCGGAATGTCTGTTACAGTTCAAAGTGGCATACTTTCGCAGTTTGTCAACTTTAGTCCCTGTAAGCGATTTAACTCGATTTTGCCATACCAAAGCCTTCAAAACTCATTTCTAAGTTATGTAAAGGTTATTTAAGGTATTTTAAGCCTATTTTACTATTCCGGAGTGTTCGTTGCATTAAACGGGTTATATTTACGCATCAGTGCGCGTATAACCTTCTAGAAAGCGATTTAAAGCTTGAAATCGAACAAGAATTGATATGTGCAAAGGATACACATATTTATACACATCCCAAGTATGAAATAAAATATTTCATTGATACAGTATTTGTTTGATGGCCGTAGAGGCACAGGTGTCACAGATATGAAGACATTTGCAAACATAATGACAATGTGACCGGAGTGATGTTGGTTATTTAAGATTTGCTGATGATGAAAGTCAAACCCCAAAGGAATCATCTCCCTTGCTTGATTGAATAAGGATTAAGCATGATTCAAAGTAACATAAGTTCCCTCTTGAAAGCTTCACAAACAACCAACCAAAAAATATGGAAAAAAGTTATGGGTCTAGGTGCTGGAAGACATTGAAAGCTTCACAAACAACCAACCAAAAAATATGGAAAAAGTTATGGGTCTAAGTGCTGGAAAACAAAATACAAAGCGCTGAAAAGATAAAGATTGGCCAACAAGTCAACAGTTGAAGACTAAGTGTTGCTCAACAAGTCAACAAAGAAGGCTAAAGTATTGGAAACCAAAAGTGTTGGAATCCTTCAAGTAGTTTTGGTTTACGAATCTTTCTTTGCATTTCCTATAGTTTAATAATACAATTGTTTTAGCTTAATTGTCCAGCAGTTTTGCAAACTACTCTGCTGCCAGTTACATCATTTAATAGGTTGTTTAGGGTCGCTTTCATGATGACGTCACCAATAGTTCTCTTCTCTTATAAATAGAACAGTACACAACGTATTCAACAACTCTTACAGATGAATATCATCTTATCAAAGTATCTAGAGAGAGAAAAAGCATAAGAAGTAAGAGAGTGTGTGCCTGGTGAGGGGGGTGTGCTGTAGTTATGATGTATTGCTTAATCAATGATGTATATGAATCATTTGACAATTATTCTCCATCTCCAGATTGTGTTTTGAATGATGTGTTTAATATTTACTTGTATTGATTATCTTTGAATTAACAGGTTTTATACAAAAACACACACAAATACACATTCTTAGAGCTAATAATTGGTATCAGAGCAAAGTTACAATGAATTGACTTCATCGTTTATTCAGAAGACAAACCAAGCTTAAATTGATAAATGGGTGAAGTGATTAGAACGTGAGAAGAAATAGACCATTCAGAACAATAAATTGTTCCGATACTCTGGTTTTTGAGAAAAACTCAATAGAGTTCAAAGAAGATGTCAATCACTCATGATCCTTACAATACCGGATCGACAAACATGTAACATTTGTGCTCTTGTAAACACTGTACGATGTAGAGCAATTTCAAATATCAATGAAACAATATGTTTTGATCCCAAGATTTTTTTATTTATGTTTGACAATTTCACGTCTTAATTCTTGTTCGATTTAAAGCTTTTAAATAATTTCTGGAAAGTTATATGCAAACTGTTACGTAAGCGTAATCAGTTTAATGTGACGTACACTCTGGAACAATGACATATGCTAAACATAACCTAAATATCCTTTACATAGCTTAGAAATAAGTTTTGAATGATTTGGTATGGCAAAAACAAGTTTATTTGGTCTCAGGGACTATTTGCGACAAACTGCAAAAGTCTGCCAATTCTCATAGCAACGTAGACTCCGAAACAAGTTCATAGGCTAAACATACCCTAAATACCCTTTACATAGCTTAGAAATAAGTTTTGAGGGGCCCAGTATATGAAAATATGCTTATTTGATCACAGGGACTAAAAGCGTCAAAACTTCGAAAGTATGCAAATTCGTGCATTTTTTGCGTTCTGACCATATCCATACATCCAAAAAATTTTGTATTCATTAAAATATTGTATTTTAGTGATGGGAATGCAAAAGGACCATTCGTTTCGCAATTTGGATCGTTTTCGCGTCCGTTACGACTTCCGTCGTAATTAACCAAAAAACGCAACCGTACAGCCAAACGACCCGACATCCATGACATTTTTGAGCATAATTCAAGTTAAATATACTTTAACTTCATTATGGAGCTTGAAAATGGGGTTAACGAGTGTTAGAAGTGCCAAAACACGTCAAAACAAGTCCAGGGGCCAAAACTGACAAGTTCTAAAAGTTCTGACCCTCCTGAACTCTTACGGACCATATGCAGAAGGCGTCTGCGGTCCATAAACCTTGCCCAGAACCAGTTTTTACATCAGCCCTTTGTTTTTAATGTGTGTTAGCCAAGTTTGGGTGTTTCCCAAGCATTAAACCTGATCAAAACACTTGTAATGATCCCCTTAATCCTTGCTCAACACACAATACACTTGGCATCATCCTATGCAATCTTGATTCCTATAAATAGCAAGCTCCATCAACACCACAACTTGCTCAATTCTTTTCTATCTCTCATACCTGCTCTAATTGGAGGCTACCACATTTGTTGGAGGCTTCCTAACTGAGTTTCCTTCTTCCTAGAACACAAGTGAGTGTTCTAACTAGTCTTGTTTAGTTTTTTTTTAGCTATTTCAAGATAAAAGTAAAATAGTGTTTGAATTTTGGCTTTGACCATGAATTTGGTCAAGACAAAGTTCAATTGAACTTTGCAACGTGATCGTAATCACGATAGTTATAATCATTTGCGATTGTACATACTGATTACCATGTTGACTAGTCGAAGTGACGAGTCAAAGTTCGGTCAAAATGCACGATTATGTTTTAACATGTTTAACTCGTCACTTTTAGTTTATTGCTTATTTAGGATCATAAGTCAAGCGGTCTTGACAACCGCTTAGACTTTTGAACCCGACCCGTTTGGTCGATCATTAGGATCCGACCAAACACATATTGTGACCATACTTGTATAAGGAATAACCTCCAGAGGTTATAACTTATGGTCACTTCGTTTGGTTAGTTGTATGATAGATAGTTTATATGCCTTTAGAAAATGACCAAAATGCCCTTTTTGCGCATAAATTCAATTTAAACATATGTAACCTAAATTTTGACACTTAAACTGATTCTGCAACATTATTAAACATGTTTAGGCATAAAAGACTTATCATAGGACTAGTTTGACCATCTGAACGCGCTTTTGCGCAAATGACACGTTAAAGTAGCGTAAAACTACATTAACAGGTCATAACGGGTCAAAAGCACTTAGGATTCATTTCAAATCAGAATGTAGACTTTGTTAAACCATATCATATGAGTTCCAACACTCATTTGGTTTACAAGACCTCATTCTATTCGATTTCCTGATTTAGGTCCTGATTTATTAACATAGTGATTCGATACTAGGTGCCACTTGATTCCTTGATTCCCCAAGCTTTGTTAGTTCACTAGATCAAGGATACTTTGCAATCTCAAGTGAGTACATAGTTCCCGTATTTTATGCTTTCAATTATTTTGGGGTGATTCATATGTGCTAAAACGATTTCAATTTTTCAAAAACAAAAACTATGGTTTATATTAAAACACGACGATTTCAATAATGTGAGCGAACTTGTTGGTGCGTTGATTCATAACACGAATGACATTCATTAGCTTTGGCCAAGCCAACCAGTAGTATGTTATGGTACCATAGGATTTGACGAATCCTGTTATTGGGCTATACCCTGGAGTTGGTGGATAGTTTGGGATAACGACATAATCTGTTATTTTAACATACCCTTTGGTGGTTTGTTAGTCGATTTAAAGATATCATTTGGTGGTATAGTCGAGTCACACAGGTTTGAATGTATTCAAATAGAACGACCAAAAGTTTTCACAATTAAAACACGGACGATTTAAAACAACAAACCGCGGTGGAAACGTCGGGGAGTCATGTCACCGAACTATTGTTTCACAACACATGGTATTTAAAGTTTCTTTTTATTGAATTAATATGTAACATTGTCTTGGAATAAACAGAAACAAGTTTAAACATATTGTCTTTCGAATTTTAAAGTCACTAAAGCCCGCGTCCGTCCTCTGTGAATCAAGCATCATAATATCAAACATTGGCTCCTGAAACATACGTGAAAAGAGAGTCAGCATAAAAAGCTGGTGAGTACATAGGTTTTGTGAGTGTGTCAAATTCTTGGCCTTGATACATATTGCAATACCTCGTCCGACTACGAGAGTCGATAAGTGAAAACCTTGTATCAAAAGTGTTTGATATTGCAATATGATTAACCAACTAAAACATGTTGGTTAAAGCTTGTGAAAACCTTGTAGCCATGAAACTTGACCAAAACATTTCTTTTGTAAAACCGAGTAGTAAATCGATTTAAAAGAAAACTTCGTATGGTTTATATCATTAAGTGAAAATCGTTGCGTGACATCTGTCACACCCCAACCGATGGCGGAATCATCGGGGCGTGGCACTGAGCGAAACAGATTGTCCAGAAGTTTCCATAACAACTATAATTACCGATTATTTAAAGCATCACGTCCCATACCATGACATAAAAGGTAACATAATTATTACAGACAAGATCTAGTCAAATTGTTCTGTTCCGACAACTCAGATTTCAAATACAGACAATTCGTTTATTTGTTTCTAGACCTTTCCTAGCCTCGATTTCACAGCAAGCCAAGCACATAAACACCTTAAGCACCTGTCACATACGTTAAAGTAAAAGTCAATACACATAGTGTAAAGGTGAGCATACAAGTTTGACAGATATAATAGAGTTCAAAATCATTTACGTATAACCAGGACGTACACAGTGTGAAATGAAGCACGTTAGTTATCGACATGAACCTATCGATACCAATGACTGTGGGTTGACTGCCCAAGGCAGTTCGTAATACACACTCACCACTGTGAGCCATGTAATTCATTGTCCTTAACAACCCCTGAGTGAACAGGTGCTGAGTCCAAACTATAGTACTATCGTTGCTAAGGCAGGTAGATAGCATTACATATGTAAACATAACAAACAAGCATTCATTAAGTCACGTATAACATGCAGTAACGGTTAGCGTTAAAGTATTGCGTAGTGTGTTCAATGTGGTTTAGTATAAGTAACGTATGTAACACCCAAAAGTGCGTAAAGCAAAAAGGGTTCGAGTATACTCACAGCAATGATAGATTGAAGGGAGCGCTTAGAGCGGAATTAGCCTGATCAGAACGATAGCAATAATGATAAGTGACGCGTAAAACGAAGCAAGGTGTCAGTGGATCGGATGGCAATCCGATCGGGTGGCTGGTCGACCAGGTGACAATCCGTTCGAACGGTCATCCGATCGGATGACCATGCGAGTGGATTGTTACCTCGTTTGGGATGGATATGTTTGTGTATGATGGCTTGTCTTTTGAAGTTTTCATTTTAGCATTTTGAAAATAGAGAAGTATCTCTACCTTTCAGGTCGATCGAACGAACGGCTGTTCGATCGGACGACAATCCGATTGGCGAGGCTTCTCAGGTTGAGAACAAGTTCACAGCAGGACGGTCACTCGATTGGATGGCTATCCGATCGGGTGGCAGTCCGTACATACTGAACATGTTGAAAATTGTTTAAGTGTTGAAGTCAAACATCACATGGTCGAGTGGTAATCTGATCGGATGGCAATCCGTTCAATGTTCAAACCTCAAATGAAATAAAGTAAGACATAAGTATGGAACCCAAGGTGCAATCCGATCGGGTGGCTGTCCGGTCGGGTGGCAATCCGGTCGGACGACAATCCGTCCCAGACGACCTGGTCGTCTTCTTCCTTGGTTGTTTTAGTAGTTTGAAGTTTTGAAGTGTTTAATGAGGTACATTGATAACATGCTTGAACAACAGAACCCTCGACTCGGCTCAAGTGACTCGACCGAACAGGAATCACCCTAGTCCGACCGGTTCACGGTTCGAGTCGGTAGTTCATGTTCAAACCTGAAGTCAATACCTCTTGGATAGAATTCAGATTTGGAACCGATACGACACCAAGAATGGGTAGAAGATCAGAACTAGGTCCGAGTATATCGGATTTGAGTGCATTGATTGTAAAAGAGTTGAAAGAAAGTTAGAAAAACCATTTTTCAATCCTTTTCACCATGAATATGTTCAGATATATGAAAGATCTTTGTTTATTCATGCGCAAATCATTCAGATCTGGGTTGTTCTTGGTGGATTGAAGCCATAACATGAAGTTCTTACGAACACCATGATGACATCATCCTTGAACACCTCAAATCTAGTGATTTCACGATTAAAAGTTAAGATTCAAAAGATAGAAATGTGTTGGAGTGCGTGTAGATTAAGAAAGTACAAGATTTAGGTGGAAAACTTACAAGAATCGCGAGAAATCTGAAGAAATAGTGGCTGGAACGAGTGGAGAGGGAGAAAGAGCTGTCAACATCAATGAGGTTGACATAGGGGGGTATTTATAGGGTTTCTATAAATGGAAAGGAGGAAAAGAGGCTGCTAGATCGAGTGGCAGCCCGTCCGGGTGGCAGCTCGGTCGAGTGGCAATCCGACCGGGTGGCACCTGGGTGGGTGGCAGCTCGGTCGAGTGGCACCTCGATCGGATGGCAGTCCGATCGGATGGCAACTCAGTCGGCTGGCCACTCGGTTCAAGTGCTCGGCGCGATGAGTTTTGCAGTTTCGATTCGAGTGTGGAGCGTTGCGATGCGGTTCGAGCGAGCGATGCGATAGTCTTACTTATCAAATTACTTTTAATCCCAACTACTATATCAACATACAAGCATCCTATTTAATTTGCGTTTAGCGTTTCGATTCCATTTGCGACGCGATAGATTGCGATTTCGATTCACCTCAACATAAACATAACATGCACAAGTAACACATAAATAGTACACACACGTAAAACAATATCCAGGTCACACCATTCGAGTTGTGATTGCGATAGAGATTGGCGATAAAGCGATTAAACATGCGATTAATGTCGATAAATAGCGATTAAACCTCGATTATTAACAAATACTCCACATAATACAACTGACGTAAAAGCATAAAAGACTATATACAAGTCAAAATAGGAATTGAGCAAGGAGTGACATATCGCAATTAGCAATCTTGTCTCCCTATGACTTCAATCTTGACTTTGACTTTGACTTTCAAAACACGGGGTGTTACAGCCTCCCCTAGTTGAGGGAATTTCGTCCCGAAATTAGGCCGAAGCCGTAACAAACAACTGCGGGTACTTCGCCTTCATGTCGCTTTCGAGTTCCCAAGTGAACTTGGCGCCTCGTTTGCCCTCCCATCGAACCTTCACAATGGGAATGCGTGAGCGTCTGAGCTGCTTGGTTTGGTGGTCCGTGATTTCGACAGGCTTCTCCATGAAGTGTAGTGTTTCGTTTACTTGAAGATCTTCTAGAGGTACAACTCAGCTAGGCACTTTCAAAGGTTCGACACATGGAAAGTCGGGTGGACGTTACTAACTTCCTCCGGTAGTTCGAGTCTGTAGGCGACTTTTCCGATCATTTCCAGAATCTTAAAAGGTCCAACATAACGAGGCGCTAGTTTCCCTTTCTTGCCGAATCTGACCACGCCCTTCCAAGGTGATACTTTTATGAGTACGTAGTCGCCAACGTCAAATTCAAGGGGCTTGCGTCGTCTATCGGCGTAACTTTTCTGACGACTCCGAGCTTTCAGCAGATTGTCTCAAATTGGAGGACTTTGTCAGTCGTTTCTTGCAATAGCTCAGGACCGGTTAATTGCGAGTGCCCGATCTCCTGCCATACAATTGGCGATCGACATCTTCTTCCATACAATGCCTCAAATGGTGCCATTTGGATGCTGGAATGATAACTGTTATTATACAAGAATTCGACTAATGGCAGGTAAGCGTCCCAACTACCACCGAAATCTATGACACACGAATGGAGCATGTCTTCAAGGGTACGGATCGTTCTCTCAGTCTGACCGTCGGTTTGTGGGTGGAATGCGGTACTTAGATTAAGCGTAGTACCGAGAGCCGTTTGAAACGTTTCCCATAGACGCGAGGTAAACCGAGCATCACGGTCAGAAATGATGTCGCGAGGCGTCCCATGTCGACAAATGATCTCATCGGTGTAGATTCGGGCTAATCTTTCTACCTTGTAGTCTTCTCGTATTGGCAGAAAATGAGCAGATTTGGTCAAACGGTCAACGACAACCCAGATGCTGTCGTGACTTGATGGCGTGCGCGGAAGTTTCGTTATAAAATCCATAGCTATACTCTCCCACTTCCACATAGGGATCGGGGGTTGTTCGAGTAAGCCAGAGGGTCGTTGGTGTTCAGCCTTGACTTTCGAGCAAGTTAGGCACTTCCCAACATAGAGAGCGATATCTCTCTTCATGCCCGGCCACCAGTACTTGTAGCGAAGATCTTGGTACATTTTATCGGCACCAGTATGAATAGAATACCGAGATTTGTGGGCTTCGTCCATCAAAATCTGTCGTAAATTGGTCCGCTTAGGGATCCAAATTCAGTCCAGAAAGTGGAATATCCCATTCGACTTACTTACAAGCTGGGCTCCATCGTGATAGATCCTTTCCTTCTTCAATGTGTGCTCTTTAAAACAAGCATGCTGGGCTTCGTGGATGAGGGTTTCAAGATCGTATTGGGCTTGGATATTTCGAATGCTGAGCAGATAGCTCCGTCTGCTGAGGGCGTCAGCAACGACATTTGCTTTGCCGGGGTGATAACGGATCTCACAGTCGTAATCGTTGAGGAGTTCTACCCATCGGCGTTGATGCATATTAAGTTCCTTCTGGTTAAAGGTATGTTGTAGGCTCCTATGATCTGTGAAGATCGTACACTTGGTACCATACAGGTAGGGTCGCCAAATCTTTAACGCAAAAACAACAGCGCCTAGCTCGAGGTCGTGGGTTGTATAGTTCTTCTCGTGGATCTTGAGCTGACGAGTTGCGTAAGCGATAACCCAGTCTCTTTGCATGAGAACACAACCAAGGCCAAGGTTTGAGGCATCGCAATAGACTATGAAGTTGTCGTTTCCGTCAGGTAACGTGAGAACAAGAGCATTGCAAAGCATACGCTTGAGGGTTTGGAAAGCAGACTCTTGCTCAGTTCCCCAAACAAAAGGCTTGTCTTTATGCGTGAGGGCGGTAAGCGGTACAACGATTTTAGAGAACCCTTCGATAAATCGACGATAATAGCCCGCTAGTCCGAGAAAAGAACGGACTTCAGACGGGTTTTTCGGTGTAATCCAACTCTTAACAGCTTCGATCTTCGCGGGGTCGACGTGAATACCTTGACTATTGACAATGTGACTGAGGAATTGAACCTCCTCCAGCCAAAATTCGCACTTGGAGAACTTGGCATAGAGTCGATTCCGGTGGAGTAGCTCGAGAACCAAACGTAGATGTTGCGCGTGTTCGGCTTTCGACTTGGAATAGATCAAGACATCATCGATGAACACGATGACGAAGCGGTCGAGATAAGGTTTACACACGTGATTCATCAGATCCATGAAAACCGCGGGTGCGTTGGTTAGACCAAAAGGCATAATAACGAACTCATAATGGCCGTATCGAGTGCGAAAAGCGGTTTTGGGAATATCCTCTTCTTGAATGCGTAGTTGGTGATAGCCTGAGCGTAGATCGATCTTTGAGAAACACGTAGCACCTTGTAGCTGGTCAAACAAATCATCAATTCGAGGCAGGGGATAGCGATTCTTGATGGTCAACTTATTCAATTCCCGGTAGTCGATGCACATCCTGAACGACCCATCCTTCTTTTTGACGAAAAGGACTGGTGCGCCCCATGGAAAGGTGCTCGGGCGAATGAAGTCCTTATCAAGTAATTCCTGGAGCTGATTCGAGAGTTCGCGCATTTCAGACGGAGCGAGTCGATAAGGAGCTCTGGCAATAGGGTTTGCTCCAGGAATGAGGTCGATACGAAAGTCGATATCACGACTTGGAGGTAACCCGGGGAGATCATCAGGAAACACATTAGGAAATTCTCGAACCACTGGAACATTGTTTACTCCTGGTCTTCCTTTCTTTTCCTTCTCCGCTACTACAATATTAGCCAAGAAAGCTCTGTATTCCTTGCGGAGATACTTGCTAGCTTGGACACACGACATGAGTTTAAGACACTTCGAAGGGGTCACACCATAAACACACAATGAATCACCATTCACGAGCGAGAATCGAATCATCTTATCGAAGCACACAACTTCAGCATGGTTTTCACGAAGAAAGTCCATGCCTACTATGATGTCAAAACTTTCAAGTTGCATCGGAATAAGGTCGATTGGAAAGATGTGATTGTTGAGTTCTAGAGTACAATCACGAAGAACGGAATTAACAGCGACAGTTCTTCCGGTGGCAACTTCGACATCGAACGTCGAGGGGAGATGGGAGTGCTTACGATTAAGGAGCTTCTCGAATTCAAACGACACAAAACAGTTATCAGCTCCAGTATCAAACAAACACGAAGCATATATACCGTTTACAAGGAATGTACCATTAACCACATTGTTGTCAGCCTGGGCTTGGCGCGCATTGATGTTGAAAGTTCGGGCACGGGCGGCTTGTTGCTGTTGCTGTTGAGGCTGTTGCTGTTGCTGCTGCTGCTAAGGCTGCTGCTGCTGGGGCTCTTGTTTCACAACCCTGTTCGGGCACATGTTCGCGAAGTGGTTGGGATCACCACACGCGAAGCAGACTCTGGTTTTGATCGCGGGTGCCTGAGCCGCTTGTTGGCCTTGAGAAGCTGGAAGTAGAGCTTGATAAGCAGTAGCTTGAGCTGGTGCTTGTCGGGGACCAGTACGGCAGTTGGCGGTAAAGTGGCCGTACATGTTGCAATGCACACAAAATTTGCAGGCAATACCCACCGGATGATGATAAGAACATGTCGGGCAAGCAGGGTGAGGGCCAGTGAATGCACGCTTTGCAGACAGTGCGTAGGTAACTGGTGCTGGAGTTGTTCGATGTTGAGGTTGCTGCTGAGCCGGTACGGCTTGAAGCGGGGCAGCAGTAGTAGTGACAACACAGTTCTTGTTGCTGGAGTTGTTGTTGTTCTTCCTCTTGCGACGAGAGGACTTTGATGATTGAGAAGCGGCGACGGTTTCAGCGGCTGGTGCGGCGGTGGCTTGGTGCAGGTTCTTGGTAGCTTTATCCCAAAATCCAGCTTTGACTCGCTTGTTGCTGGCTTTGAAGCATGCACAAAATCTACCACACAATCCGGCAGAGCGCGGATGTACTTCTTGATTGTCATGTCAACAGTCTTCACTTGATCAGGATAGATAATACTGAGCTGCTTGAAGCGAGCAGTTAAAGCAGCGTTGTCACCATCTTTCTGCTTCAGATGCCAGAATTCATCCTCCAACTTTTGGCACTCATGGGGAGGGCAGAACTCTTCGAGCATAACGTTCTTCAGCTCATCCCATGACAGACCATAAGCTGCGTCATTTCCGCGTTTGTTCCTCTCGGCCGTCCACCAGTCTAATGCGCCGGACTGGAAGACGCCGGTAGCATTCAGAGTGCGGAGATTGTCAGGACATCCACTCTGTCGCAGGGTGACCTCGATTGAATCGAACCATTGAAACAAGGCCGTAGGGCCATCTTCGCCAGTGAATTCTTTCGGTCCGCAAGCTTTGAACTGTTTGAAGCTAAAAGCAGTTTTAGTGGTAGCTTTGGGAGCTTCGGTCCTGGAATCTTCAGACGATTTGCTCACATTCTCGTATAGTTCACTCACGATCTGAGGAACAACCTTTGCTACTTGCTTAGCGACGAGAGCAGCAAGGCGTTTGTCTCTCTGTTCTTGACGAGTAACTCGTGGGTGACGGGGTCCAGATGTGTGTCCAGATGACGACATTGTCTGCAACAGACATCGCCATAGGGCTCAAACACAACATAATCGAATCTCACCTTACACGTCTAGTACTACTAAAGCTCAAAAATACGATCACGTAAACACATAGGCACATAATCACAGATTCATATAAGCACAGAAGCACATAAGCACATAAGGCACAGAATCACAGAAGCACATAAGCACAAGAGGCAGTCAGAATACAGAAGCCTATCATTCAAAGTCCGCGAGCGTTCGAGAATAGCGATCGCGAATAGCATAGCGAGTAGTATATCATAAGCGAATAATATACCAATCAACATGGCGCAAGGTCATTCCTCATGCAGTAGCGATTTGTCAGCGTAATGTGAATTGTGTGTGATTTGGCGGAGCGAGAAATGCGATATCGAAACTATCAGTACCACCGTGCTGTTTACCTCAAAACGCTAACAAATAACATATAAAACACATAAATTCATATAAAATCGATAAATCACAGAGTTGGCGGCGGCGAAATCCAGAATTGAAACACATAAAAATCGAGGATAGATTGTCTCGGCTATTAGACGTCGACTAACCAGAGTGATTCGACTATTCACAAGTGTGACAACCGGTGATTTACGGCTTATAATTACGCACAAATCAGAGCATTATGACATTATATTACCAATGTGCATTTTAAAAATATACACATTAAGTAATACCATCCACCCATTTGAAACTTTATATACAATATACGTATAACTAAAGTATGTGAATAAAAACTACTACATATGAAGTGATATAGAGAAAGCAAACAATTCTCTTACTTTTCCTCACTCTCTCTTGTTTATACTATACTTACACACAAGCAAATTGTGCATTTTGGTTTGCTTGAAGATCTATACAAGATCTCTATAAAATCTTTCCAAAATCTCTATAAAATCTTCACAAGATTCACAAGATCTCTACAATATCTTGTAAGATCTCTAAAAGATCTCAACCAAATATCTATATAAGATCCCTATCTTATCCTCTCCCTCTCAAATACTTGTCTGCAACTTATAAACATACAATAAACACACAAATGGAAATCAAAACACATCCATCCCTCCTCCTACACACCTGTATAACACAGACAAACCACAAGCCAACTCACCCAGTCACACCTCCCTCTCCCTCTCGATGCAAGATCCGGCGAACCCCAAAGAGGAGCAAGCAAGCCGGCAGCTGCCGGCGAACACCTCCTCCGACCTCTCCGATCTACGTGCTCCAACGACCCCCTCTCTCTTCTTGATGACTGCGGCGGTGGTGTGTTGTTCCGACGATGATTGTGTCGTGAAGACGATGATGATGATGATGTCAGCTGCTTGCTGATGAAGACAGAGAAGATGACTGAAGAAGTCGAGGCATCGACGAGAGGAAACGAGGAGCAGCCGGCGACGGCGCCGCCGAGAGATGCGGCGGCAGTGGTTCTGACCAACGACAGCGGTGGTCGTACTAAACTTTTCCGGTAAGTTCTAGGCTTCACTCTTTCAGATCTCTCTAGATCCACAAATACTTCGGCTGGTTCCGTTGTTTTTGGTGGTGTTTCAGGACGATTATGATGATCGAGGAGATGTTGAAGATGATTAATGATGATGATGTTGGTGCTGGTGGCCGACACCACTACCGGCGACGGAGGCGGAAGTGATGATGACGACTTGAGTTTGGTTCGGGTTTCAGTTTCAGCTCAGATTTTTCGGGTTTCTGTCACACCCAGACTTTCCACGTGTCACCGGTGGGCCCGGTGGGGAGTATCGTGACGTGGTTGGAAACATAATAGTCAAACAACACAATTATATAAATGCACAGCGGAAGCAAAAGATAAATATTATTACATTCCGAATATAAAGTAATATCCAGTATTACAACGGAAAGTAAAGGATCCACAGGCGGATCTTTAAACATATCAATTGTTCAACAGACTTTAGACGCCTAGAACTTGCAAGATTCCTTACTAGTGCCCTGAGCTTCCAGCCAATTTCGTTCAGTACCTGTCACTTAACCTTTTTGGAAAATACGTCAGTTTTCACTGGTAAATACACTCAACCGACTCATTTGAAAAGAGTTTAAGAAAATTGGTTTGAATGCACGAGGCACAAAATATCTTTTATAATTTGATTAAAATGCACAGAGGCAAAATTAACCTTTTTAACTTGGGAAAATTATTTGTATATAATCTTGTATACAGTTTTACTTATTTGTCGTCCGTTAGGGCCGGTTTGTAGGGCCGGACTAGATTAACTGACACGCCACAGGTATAATGCCCACAGGCTATCATCCCCTAAGTGGATTACCAGTTCCGGTATAATGCCCACAAGGATGATACCTCGGAGTGGATTACCAGTTTTTACATAATGCAGCTGTCAGGTGTATGCCTACACCCCATGCTTAAGTCATGGCCATTACTTCGAATGATGCCAAGGATATCCGGGACATGGTCATTAACCCCCAAAGGCCATACACCAAATAATACATATTAAACGGGTTGTAAGTACATTAATCACAATCCGATTTAAATAACTACACACTCGACCAAGCGGTACTTTTATAGTGCCGTATCCCAAGCCCGTATAGGGAAAATAAGTTAAGAGTATTTACCTGAGCTAGTTCCTGTCTTAAATAGTAAGAATTTAATAATTCAGCCGTATTCACTTAAGTAAGCGTAGGTACCATTTACCAGAAGGCTCTAGTCTGGAATGATTGTATAAATAACTCATTAGAATGCTAACGGGTCTTTAATTAAGCCTAAGCTTAGACCGGTTAGTCTTACAGGAGGATACGGTTCGTACGCATGATTAAGCGAAGACCGGTTTAGAATGCGATTTAGACCCGACAAGTTCAGAGACTTGC
Source organism: Helianthus tuberosus (assembly GCA_030545235.1). Taxonomy (NCBI): domain Eukaryota; kingdom Viridiplantae; phylum Streptophyta; class Magnoliopsida; order Asterales; family Asteraceae; genus Helianthus; species Helianthus tuberosus. The sequence goes on along the minus strand of CM060429.1, from coordinate 54,180,062 downwards.
CTAATATGGTTTTATTATTCACATTCTGGATTTTGAGATAAAACCATTAAGGTTTGACCCGTTTTGGCTAATTTATGTAAACTTGTTACATAAACCCAACCGTACGCGTAATAAGCGTGATGGGTATTCATGAGAGCCATATACAGGTTTCCAAAATTAATTATGTCTCAAATATGTTGTGACCTCAGTAAGATGTCTTTCATTATGCCCGAAACGTATATAAACACAAACTAGGCCCCGTAGGGGTAGTTTGGTCATTTAAAAGGTTATAAAAGAGTTTAAGTATTTACCTGAGTTACAGGTCTGATATAATCAGCAAAAATACTTATTTTGATAAGTTATAACAGTAGGTTAAAGTATATATGTGAATTTACCAAGTATAACCAAACTATGCACCGTAGGGGCATTTTGGTAATTTCACATAAGCCGAAAGGCTCAAAACCGAAGTCTGAGTAAATCAGCCTTTGCTTACTGTTAAAACATTCTAATTTTCCTAAAATTTCAGTAGGTATCAACCCGGGTATGTTCAATATAATTTTAATGCATACCATGCGTTAAAAACGCTAAATAAGGCGATTAAAGGCCATTTCCGGGTCCGATACTTAAATCTGATATTTTTATATTTCCAGAAGGCTTAAAATAATTTATTTATCATATGTGATCAGTAGCAAAAGGTTTGGAGTCGTTTAGATATGTAAAACTCATTTTATGGCCAGTAAGGGCAAAACCGACAATTACCGGATTAAGCCTACGACTACTAGTTATGCTCAGCCTAAAATTTATTAAAAATCTTTAAAAATCCCAAAATAATATATTACATCAGTGGGTATTAAGTTTGATACCAAAAAGTAGGCTTAACTAGGCTATACGCTAATTACGCCGTTTTATTAACATAAAGCATTACATTTGCGATAATGAGCATAACTCTTAATCTACAAGTCAAACTGATGTCAAACTTTGCATACAAGTTTATATATCAGTAATTAAAGTTTCTACTCTTTTACATTTCCAAAAATCACGTTTTAAGATAATAAGGGCATAATGGTCAACATATGAGCAATTAACGGAAACGCGTAAACGAATGGGTCAATCAATGAACCAACCACAGAGGGTTGTGCTAACATGTAGCCTGGTCCTAAAGAAGCTCTAAGACATTTTCAAATCATACTAAAGCGGGTCAGAACTGAAAGTCAAAGCGAAAGTCCAACTATGCGACTTTCAGTTCCGAACCGGGTCTCTACAGTAAATTGTCGGGTTGAACATGCTTAGACATGTTCTTACACTTATTACTAAGTTATAACAATGATCCAACAGGTTGTATATGATCTACAATGATAATTATGCATAAATGGCATTTTAGACTTCCTGTTGACTTTTTAATTACACTTTTGACCCGACATTTGAACTAGTTAGAGTGGTGATCAGGGGAAACCCTTTTGGGGTTTTATTACCCACATAAATACCAACTTATAACTACTTTTAATTCCAGATATGACTGAGCCATTGTTGACTAATCTCGAAGTCAAACCGTAATTACGACGGTTTGACTTTTAGCTAAATAACTAAGCTAAACTCAATTTAGAAAGGATTAGAACACTTACTGAAGTCCTAAGCTTGATTAGGGAACACTTGAGAGGAAGTTGAGCTCCAGAAGTGGTCCTCAAATGCAGATGAAGGTGTGAAGAGAATGTTGAACACTTGTGGCCTTTTATAGTGGATTCAATCACCACAAGGTGTTGACAACAAGGTCTAGCACACACCACAACCTTCCCACATGTGTCCTAGATGCTTAGGGGGTGTTTTTAGGGGCCAAGAGATGTGGAAAATCGATTGGAATCGGGCAGATTGCACTTCAGCAGGCAAAACCCATTTAATTCTGATCTGGGGACCCCTAGCGTGACGCTAGGCCTCCCTCGCGTCGCGCTAGGCCCTCCCTGATCAACTTTTTGATTTCTTGCAATTTGATCCTTGGCTCTTCAAAATTCGATTAGGCACTTGTTTTCTTGCATTATAAACCCTCATAATTGATCTATAAAGGCCTTAAAACATATACCCACCTTATTAAGCCCCCGGTTAACTTTATTGTTACCCGAAAAGTCCTAACTTCCATCGTTTACGCTTTAACCCTTCGCACACGAATTTGATCATAACTTTCTCATACGATAACGAAACTTCATGAAATTTATATCGTGTATTCTAGTGAGCATATTTAACATTTACAAAGCTTCGGGTTTGTCAAAAGGTCACTCAGAGGTATAAATTAAACATGTTGACACATTTAGTCCCTGTAGTTTGAAATCTCTCACTTTTAGCTTCGTATGATCCATGATTTATTCGTTTGAAGGTATGAGCATCATGTAGGGTTAATGTACATTGTATTTATTCACAGTTGACACTTAGACTACGTAATTTCACATACTTTCCATGTTTGTCAACTTTAGTCCTTCTATAATATTTCTTTCATACGTTTAACATTTGACACTTGTCTACACATTATAGGACGTGAATTTTCGAGGTGTTACATCCTCACCCCCTAAAAATAAATCTCGACCCAAGATTTACTGAAATAAGTAAGGGTACTTTTCTTTCATCGTGGATTCAACCTCCCACGCGTATTCGGGACCTCTATGGGCATCCCATTTGACCTTTACAATAGGTACATGCTTCCTTCGAAGCTTCTTTACCTGTCGATCTTCAATCGACAAAGGTTCTTCCACAAATTTTACGCTCTCATCTATATGCACATCTGTATGCAGTATCACCAGTGAGTCGTCAGCGAAACACTTTTTCAGATTGCAGATGTGGAACACGTTGTGAATTCCACTGAGCTCTTCTGGTAAGTTTAGCTTATAGGCAACTGACCTGACACGTTCGATAACCTCGAAAGGTCCTATGTATCTCGGGCTTAGCTTGCCTTTCTTACCAAACCGCATCACTCCTTTCCAGGGTGACACTTTAAGTAGGACTTTGTCACCTACTTCGAAGTGAAAATCTTTACGCTTAGGATCAGCGTAACTCTTCTGCCTGTCTCGGGCAGCTTTGAGACGGTCACGAATCTGGACAATCTTGTCCATCGTTTCGAACACAATCTCTGGTCCTGATAATTGGACATCTCCAACTTCCGCCCAACAAACTGGCGATCTACACTTTCTACCGTATAATGCCTCAAAAGGCGCAGCCTTAATGCTGGTATGGTAGCTATTGTTGTAGGAGAATTCGATTAATGGTAGGTTCTTATCCCAACTACCACCCAAATCGATCGCACATGCACGTAGCATGTCTTCCAACGTTTGAATAGTACGCTCACTCTGACCGTTAGTCTGAGGATGATAAGCCGTACTAAAATTTAAACGTGTGCCCAAAGATTGTTGGAAACTTCTCTAAAAGGTGACGTGTATCTTGTATCTCGATCAGAGATTATAGACACAGGTATGCCATGTAAGGCTACAATCTTATCAACGTATAACGGGGCTAACATGTCGGAGCTATAAGTCTCCTTAATGGGCAGGAAATGTGCTGACTTAGTCAGTCTATCAACTATAACCCATATTGTATCATTTCCTTTCCTTGTCTTGGCTAACTTGGTGATAGAATCTATAGTTACCATTTCCCACTTTCACGTAGGAAGTTCAGGTTGTTGTAGCAAACCTGACGGTTTCTGATGCTCGGCTTTGACTTGCGCACATGTCAAGCATTTAGCTAAATAGGTGGCCACAGACTTCTTCAAGCCTATCCACCAATAGTTTGCCCATAGATCCTGGGTAGCTGATGGCAAATTCTTAATCGTTGCCTAATTAGGGTTGCGGCATTTAATACATAAGCAATATGAACCGTCTTTCTTATTTAACAATATCAAACCTAGGAATATCGAGTTAGGCTATATGAACCCTCTATTTTAAAACTTAGTAAATCAGGGTTTCGATTCTTCCAATGATGGTACTAGCCGTCTTGGAGATTTCATAATAATACAGCCTTAAATGGGATATGAAACTTAACCCTACCTGCCTTCCAGGGGTAAACAGGGTAATCTTAGGAGAAGATAATCAAGGTACAAGGAGGTTATAGAGATTTTCATATCTCAGGTTCCAGTTCACTCATCATTGCTTGTGTCAAATAAGTGACACATTTATGTTACTAGTCCACGAATTCCTTAATCGGGAATATTTACTTGGACAATTTCATTCTGGATATCTTCTTTGAATACTATTAGTTGACTTTAGTACCATATGATCATTGGGATATCTTTGTGGTCCCATGCATTAAACCTCCATACTGATCAGGCATGGAAGTAATCTATGGAATTTATTAAGATACACCAATCCTCATATAGCGCTTTTGTCATACCATTTGGTATTCGAAATCGATAGAGATTAAAGAGATATCAACTATATGTGCTTATATTTAATCAGAATGGAAATTTTCACAAACTAGGCACCTAGCTCGGTTGGCTAGGCGCGCGAAAGGGTGCGGTCTAGACCCAGGTTCGATTCCGGGGATGGCCGGTTCCACCATTTTTTTTACAGGAACAGAAAAATAGTCCTTATTACTAAATGAATCAACTTCTTGGTTGCTATCCGACAACTGCTATTCATCATCCTCATGGCTTTATACTAACCATGGTTTCATCAAACTATTCCGGCCAATAAGGCACTAACATTCTTAATGAACGTCATTTTAAAAATTATATTAATATCACTTAGCCTAGGTCACAGAAGACCATCAATGGCATTTAAGGGTTGGACCTAGTCCATCACCTTTTTGACAGGGGATCAAAAGTCACATCTGTCTTTATTATACTGATGAATTTAGTTAGCTTGAAAGTTTGCCAAAAGGTATCAGAAAAGGGCGATTCCTATAAAATATCAATCTAGGATTTGTTGGAGCATTTTCTAAAGTATCATCGGTCACTTTCCATCTCGTTTTAAATGACCGGAGTCTTAATCAAACGGAGACAACAGTTCTCAACATTTATCATTCCTTATAGCATCATATGTGCCATTATCAAATAAAATTCATGCATAACTGTTTGATATGAAAAGGTATCTGCTATATAGTTATCATTCTGCATCATCTCCTTGGCGTTCGTATGGAAGACTCATGCGTTTGCTTTCTTGGCCTTTTCAGTCTTCTTTGCATACTTAGGGCAGTTGGTCTTTATGTGCCCCTTCTCATTGCAATTGTAGCAGGTGGCATCTTTAATCCTCCTGCATTCAACAGTCTTGTGCTCCTTAGACTTGCATAACCCACATGCAGGTGATTCAGACTTAGAATTGGATTCAGATCTGCACTTTCCAAAGTGGCGTCTTTGACAAGTCGTGCACTTTGGCTTCTCCTCTGTTCGCTGACTGTTCCTTCCAAACCCAGACTTCTTAGAATCAGTGTTTCCCTTGTGCTTCTTCTCTGACCCTCGTGAGTTATCATCCTCACGATTCCTCTTACTTTCTTCAGATTTCTTTAGCGATCTCAATCTGACCGCATCTAAAGTAAGGGATAAGGAAATGTCAGCTACTGATCTGAAAGTCGCTGGCCGAGAAGCTTTTACGCTTGCCTTGATCTCGGGGGCTAAACCACCGATAAAACGAGCTATCCGTTTTGGTTCCGGGGTTACTAGGTATGGAACCAATCGAGACATAGTGTTGAAGCTCGTTAGGTAAGCTTGACAGTCGAGGTTTGTCATCACCAAGGATAGAAAATCGGACTCTATCTTCTCCACCTCATGCTGAGGGCAGAAATTTTCCCTGATAAGGGCAACAAATTGATCCCACGACATATTATACAATGGGATCTTTCCGGTGGCCTCAATCAGAGATCTCCACCATGCTAACGCTTCACCCTTGAAAGACTGCGACACAAACTTGACCACGTCTCTCTCAGCACATTCGCTGATGTCTACAACCGTATCCATCTCATCCAGCCATGTCATACAGTCAATGGCTCCCTTCTCCCCAGTGAAATCCCGGGGCTTGCAAGAAACAAAATATTTATACGAGCAACCCTTGTCACGGGGCCCTTGATTACGTATAACCAGCTGAGATGGAGCACTGTGGTTCGAGGAGCGTCGATCATTGTTTTTCTTCGGGTCGTCATTATTGGACGGTGGCTTTGAAGGCTGTGTAGATTAGGTCCTACTACGAGTCTCACTGTACTCTTCATACTGCCTTTGCAAAGCCTGTGTAACAGCGCCGTCTATGGTTGCCTTTAATTCCGCACCAGTTAGATTAATTCGGGCGTCATTATTAACCTCTGCTGGATGACTATTACCCTCGTCTGAGTTAGCCATTACAATTGAACTGTTGCAGCAAACAAGGACAATAGTTCATTTGGGAGTTTATTATGGAATTGCCCCTTAGGGAAATTCATTAACCATGGTAAACAGAGACCATATTTGGTTAATTTATTAATCAAATTTATTTAGGATTTCTATAATAATTTATCCTAATTATAAAACAGTAACAGTCTTATTCGTGGCACCAAAGGCCTAGTCACATGGACAATTATAAATTATATGCTAGGATTTCAGAGAATCGAAGCATTTGAGGTTTGAACCAACGTTCATTACCTTTCCTTGACAGGGAGTTGTAGGCTACCACTGTCTTTAGTCCCAGAGGACGTTAATTATAGCCCGTGGGCACTTCATCCATAAAGGATGATTATATAAATAAGGGAATTTTAAATTAACCCAATTACAAATGACTGATGTGATTTTATCATATCACACTTTGTCGAGCATGATAATATGCTTTCAGATGTTTAATAAGGATTTGAATCTCTTAAATAGGTTCTACCATCTTGGCCTTGTCTGCAGTGACACTTAAGCTAGGTTTTACCCTTTAGATTCTTTTTAATAATTAACGCAGAACAATTTCTAAATTGAACTGTTAACAAGGATCTGAATCTAATTGTGGAACTACCATCTTGGCCCTGTCTTAATGTGACGTACGGCTAGGTCTCGTCCTTTTTAGATTTTGCCATTTTATTATAATGGTAGATCTTATAATATAGGAATGATATTTTAAACATAATCGTTCCTTTAAAATTTAAACAAGTATATGGTTGCCCTAAACAGGACTTCTGATAATATGACTTGCCCATGCAAAGGCTAATCAGAAAAATAACAAGGAAGTAATTAAAAGACAATGAAACGAATTTGGATTTGTCTTATGTTCTTGTCTAGACTCAAGAATGTGCAATTGTGTAACTGAGATTAAACGCAAAAGGCTAGCGTTTAATTCACTCAGTGTTGGCTCTGATACCAACCTGTCACACCCAGACTTTCCACGTGTCACCGGTGGGCCCGGTGGGGAGTATCGTTACGTGGTTGGCAACATAATAGTCAAACAACACAATTATATAAATGCACAGCAGAAGCAAAAGATAAATATTATTACATTCCGAATATAAAGTAATATCCAGTATTACAACGGAAAGTAAAGGATCCACAGGCGGATCTTTAAACATATCATTTGTTCAACAGACTTTAGACGCCTAGAACTTGCAAGATTCCTTACTAGCGCCCTGAGCTTCCAACCAATTTCGTTCAGTACCTGTCACTTAACCTTTTTGGAAAATACGTCTGTTTTCACTGGTAAATACACTCAACCGACTCATTTGAAAAGAGTTTAAGAAAATTGGTTTGAATGCACGAGGCACAAAATATCTTTTATAATTTGATTAAAATGCACAGAGGCAAAATTAACCTTTTTAACTTGGGAAAATTATTTGTATATAATCTTGTATACAGTTTTACTTATTTGTCGTCCGTTAGGGCCGGTTTGTAGGGCCGGACTAGATTAACTGACACGCCACAGGTATAATGCCCACAGGCTATCATCCCCTAAGTGGATTACCAGTTCCGGTATAATGCCCACAAGGATGATACCTCGGAGTGGATTACCAGTTTTTACATAATGCAGCTGTCAGGTGTATGCCTACACCCCGTGCTTAAGTCGTGGCCATTACTTCGAATGATGCCAAGGATATCCGGGACATGGTCATTAACCCCCAAAGGCCATACACCAAATAATACATATTAAACGGGTTGTAAGTACATTAATCACAATCCGATTTAAATAACTACACACCCGACCAAGCGGTACTTTTATAGTGCCGTATCCCAAGCCCGTATAGGGAAAATAAGTTAAGAGTATTTACCTGAGTTAGCTCCTGTCTTAAATAGTAAGAATTTAATAATTCAGCCGTATTCACTTAAGTAAGCGTAGGTACCATTTACCGGAAGGCTCTAGTCTGGAATGATTGTATAAATAACTCATTAGAATGCTAACGGGTCTTTAATTAAGCCTAAGCTTAGACCGGTTAGTCTTACAGGAGGATACGGTTCGTACGCATGATTAAGAGAAGACCGGTTTAGAATGCGATTTAGACCCGACAAGTTCAGAGACTTGCCTAATATGGGTTTATTATTCACATTCTGGATTTTGAGATAAAACCATTAAGGTTTGACCCGTTTTGGCTAATTTATGTAAACTTGTTACATAAACCGAACCGTACACGTAATAAGCGTGATGGGTATTCATGAGAGCCATATACAGGTTTCCTAAGTTAATTATGTCTCAAATATGTTGTGACCTCAGTAAGATGTCTTTCATTATGCCCGAAACGTATATAAACACAAACTAGGCCCCGTAGGGGTAGTTTGGTCATTTAAAAGGTTATAAAAGAGTTTAAGTATTTACCTGAGTTACAGGTCTGATATAATCAGCAAAAATACTTATTTTGATAAGTTATAACAGTAGGTTAAAGTATATATGTGAATTTACCAAGTATAACCAAACTATGCACCGTAGGGGCATTTTGGTAATTTCACATAAGCCGAAAGGCTCAAAACCGAAGTCTGAGTAAATCAGCCTTTGCTTACTGTTAAAACATTCTAATTTGCCTAAAATATCAGTAGGTATCAACCCGGGTATGTTCAATATAATTTTAATGCGTTAAAAACGCTAAATAAGGCGATTAAAGGCCATTTCCGGGTCCGATACTTAAATCTGATATTTTTATATTTCCAGAAGGCTTAAAATAATTTATTTATCATATGTGATCAGTAGCAAAAGGTTTGGAGTCGTTTAGATATGTAAAACTCATTTTATGGCCAGTAAGGGCAAAACCGACAATTACCGGATTAAGCCTACGACTACTAGTTATGCTCAGCCTAAAATTTATTAAAAATCTTTAAAAATCCCAAAATAATATATTACATCAGTGGGTATTAAGTTTGATACCAAAAAGTAGGCTTAACTAGGCTATACGCTAATTACGCCGTTTTATTAACATAAAGCATTAAATTTGCGATAATGAGCATAACTCTTAATCTACAAGTCAAACTGATGTCAAACTTTGCATACAAGTTTATATATCAGTAATTAAAGTTTCTACTCTTTTACATTTCCAAAAATCACGTTTTAAGATAATAAGGGCATAATGGTCAACATATGAGCAATTAACGGAAACGCGTAAACGAATGGGTCAATCAATGAACCAACCACAGAGGGTTGTGCTAACATGTAGCCTGGTCCTAAAGAAGCTCTAAGACATTTTCAAATCATACTAAAGCGGGTCAGAACTGAAAGTCAAAGCGAAAGTCCAACTATGCGACTTTCAGTTCCGAACCGGGTCTCTACAGTAAATTGTCGGGTTGAACATGCTTAGACATGTTCTTACACTTATTACTAAGTTATAACAATGATCCAACAGGTTGTATATGATCTACAATGATAATTATGCATAAATGGCATTTTAGACTTCCTGTTGACTTTTTAATTACACGTTTGACCCGACATTTGAACTAGTTAGAGTGGTGATCAGGGGAAACCCTTTTGGGGTTTTATTACCCACATAAATACCAACTTATAACTACTTTTAATTCCAGATATGACTGAGCCATTGTTGACTAATCTCGAAGTCAAACCGTAATTACGACGGTTTGACTTTTAGCTAAATAACTAAGCTAAACTCAATTTAGAAAGGATTAGAACACTTACTGAAGTCCTAAGCTTGATTAGGGAACACTTGAGAGGAAGTTGAGCTCCAGAAGTGGTCCTTAAATGCAGATGAAGGTGTGAAGAGAATGTTGAACACTTGTGGCCTTTTATAGTGGATTCAATCACCACAAGGTGTTGACAACAAGGTCTAGCACACACCACAACCTTCCCACATGTGTCCTAGATGCTTAGGGGGTGTTTTTAGGGGCCAAGAGATGTGGAAAATCGATTGGAATCGGGCAGATTGCACTTCAGCAGGCAAAACCCATTTAATTCTGATCTGGGGACCCCTAGCGTGACGCTAGGCCTCCCTCGCGTCGCGCTAGGCCCTCCCTGATCAGCTTTTTGATTTCTTGCAATTTGATCCTTGGCTCTTCAAAATTCGATTAGGCACTTGTTTTCTTGCATTGTAAACCCTCATAATTGATCTATAAAGGCCTTAAAACATATACCCACCTTATTAAGCCCCCGGTTAACTTTATTGTTACCCGAAAAGTCCTAACTTCCATCGTTTACGCTTTAACCCTTCGCACACGAATTTGATCATAACTTTCTCATACGATAACGAAACTTCATGAAATTTATATTGTGTATTCTAGTGAGCATATTTAACATTTACAAAGCTTCGGGTTTGTCAAAAGGTCACTCAGAGGTATAAATTAAACATGTTGACACATTTAGTCCATGTAGTTTGAAATCTCTCACTTTTAGCTTCGTATGATCCATGATTTATTTGTTTGAAGGTATGAGCATCATGTAGGGTTAATGTACATTGTATTTATTCACAGTTGACACTTAGACTACGTAATTTCACATACTTTCCATGTTTATCAACTTTAGTCCTTCTATAATATTTCTTTCACACGTTTAACATTTGACACGTGTCTACACATTATAGGACGTGAATTTTCGAGGTGTTACAGTTTCGGTCAGAATCAGTCAAACACGGTCAACAGGAGGTTTTGGTTCGGCTCGAGTCATAGTTCAGTTCGGGTCAACTCAGCTTAAAAGTCAACTCAACTCGGGTCAAACCCGGTTAACTCAGTTAACTGGTTGACTCGGTCAACTCAGCCAGTCAACTCGATCAACCCGGTTGACTCGGTCAACTCAGTCAGCCTACTCGAAAGGTCGACGCGAGAGCTTTTGTAAAAATTTTAACGGCGTGAATAATATCGTTATTTATATTATTTTAAATACTTACGTGACAAACGAGCTCGAACCAAATTAATCGACGAATTGTTAGTTAAAGTTACTTGGAGTTATTTACTACATTGTTTATATAAATTGATCATACGTAAATAAGGTTGAATAAATTGATTGAATTTTTATAAAATAACGACAACTTGTGTTGTCGTGGGCGTAAAAAAAACAGAGAAAACTCTGCCCGTTTTTCGAGAAATTTCGTAAACAAAACGTGTTTTATTGTAAAAACATAACAATCGGCTTCAAACGACTTCTGAAAAACCAGATGTAAATGCATATTATTTTCGGCAACACAATATAACCTACAAAACATATTCATAACTTTTTGACCAAAGACATATTTCAAGTTAACCAAATTTGCTAGTTTATAAAACAACTATAACTAATTATATTGTTTCAAATGCCGATAACATTGCTTTCGTTTTATAAAAAAAAAATTTAGTTTATATATTTATTTTTAAAAACTACAACTCGACGATTCTTTCTATAGAAATAAATATAACTATTATATTATTTTCAACAATATCAACATGAAACTCTATTAAATAAATATAACTTTTTATATTTATTTTTAACGTCTAAACGGCAATTACTTATGTTTTAATAACGACCATACGAGATGCGGTATATGATACGAGTTGTTGTATATTATTTTCATACGAATATTCATACATACACATACGACTTCTCGGGACGACGAAGCGATCTTATCGCTATATTTTTATATTCTTATATAAATATTTATATATTTTAATAATTTCTCGAGAACTAAGTCTTCCAAGACTTATTAATTACCGACAATAAGCGAACTAAATACAACTTACTCGTTTTCATTAAGTTCATAACTTACCGTCGAATCGTTCGGTCAACGATTCGGTAGAGCTCGGTGACACGTAGTTTAGTTACCGAATTATTTGTATTCCGTGTTAGGAATATTGTAGAATGCACGCTAGCAATTCACGTCTTGGGAACGATATCACGAAGTCGTATTTAGCTAGCTTTGCACATGGAAATCCAGGTGAGTTCATAACCCCACCTTTTTACGGTTTTACATTTTTCTAAATGTTTTCGGGGTGGAAAGACATGCACGTTTTGCAAAGCATACAAGGTTTTCGATAAACATAAATTACGTATTTCTAAACCATTTTAATAAACACAAATGGTTTACGAAAAGTGTCACGGCCCCAGCCCCGGTTTGACCCGGTCAGAAGCCGCGGGACAGGAACTCGTGGTATTTATTTAATAGAGTTAACAGCGGAAGATTTTAACAGGATCTATTTTAAAACTTAAAATGCCCGATTATTTTATTTCATAACTCGGGATAAAACCCCGGTAGTTTACAAATAAATGATTTCACTGGGAAATCCTTATTTTACAAAACATGTTTCTTTATTTATTTTGAGCCACTTCCTTAAGCTTGTAGTGCTTCGCGGCACTTTTTCCTAAATCACAACAGATCACCTGAAACATGTTTGAAAAAGGTTTTGTCAGCGGGGAAATACTGGTGAATCGTTCTTTTTACTAAAAACGATGCATTGTTATAATTTACAGTATTAAGAGCGATTACAATGTTTCTATATGTCAACCATCTACCCACGGTATTTGTCACTCGACCACCTATTGGCTATCTCGTTGTCCAATGGTGTCTGTGACTATGGTCATATCACCCCTTGGCTACCCCGTTGTCCAATGGTGACGGTTATCAAGTAATGTATACAAAACCCCACATACCGGCTGGAATTGAAGACTACAAAGTCTTAATCCCTGTAATTATAACTTTGAAAATAAATATGATTTTTGAAAGCATTTTGGTAAAAAGAGAATGACTCACATTGCAGATTTACACGGGCAGAGTTTAGCCTACTGATTAGCCTGATAACCTAATTTAAATAACAATGCACACGAACTAGGTTAGTAACTAATACAGCATTTACGATAACTCACGAGACTAAAACCTTCACAATAAATGACAAAGTGCAATACTTAAACATCCATCGAATTCACGATGAATGACAAAGTATAAACCCAATTTGAGCAGCACTTAAACATTCATCGGATAGTTTCAATCGATCGGACATTGAATCGTAGCAGCGATCGAGTTAATACCTGGTATCGTAGCAGCGCCTCGCTATTATAACTTGTAATTTCGACTTTTGGACAGTATAGCTTCGTTTTTGTAAAGTGATTTCGACACCAGATGAAAGCTCAATGTCCAACCTATTTATAGGTGAAAAATAGGGTTCACGCGGCCCGCGTGAACCTTGGCTCAACATTTACGCGGCCCGCGAGGCCGCCTAGTCTACGCGTATGTTTGCTGGGTCACGAGTTAGGGTTGCCAGATGGGTTATACGTGGCCCGGATACTTATCCGGTCAAATTTGATGTTGACGCGGCCTGCGTAAGGGTCCGCTTATCTTTACGCGGCTCGCCTGAAGACCATTTTTCTTGATTTCTTGGTTTTTTTATATGAATTAGGGTTTCAGGGGTCCGGGTTTTTACTTACGGGTTGGTTAGGGACATTTTGAGAGTCCTTACATCCTCCCCACCTTATTTAAAATATCGTCCTCGAGATTTACTGAAATAAGTGAGGATACTTTCGCTTCATTTCCGATTCTAGTTCCCAAGTGTATTCGGGTCCTCGTTTCGAATTCCACTTAACTTTGACCAGCACTAGTCGCTTGTGCTTGAGAAACTTGATTTTTCGGTCTTCTATTTGTAGTGGTTTCTCTACGAATTTTAACCTTTCATTTACCTCTATATCCTGAAGGGGTACTACCAGCGATTCGCCTGATAAACATTTCTTGAGATTGGATACATGAAATACGTCATGTACTCCAGCTAACTTTTCTGGTAGTTGTAAGCGATAGGCAACTGGTCCTATACGTTGGATCACTGAAAATGGTCCTATGTATCGTGGACTTAGCTTTCCTTTCTTACCGAACCGAACTACTCCTTTCCAAGGAGAAACTTTCAAGAGTACCTTGTCTCCAACTTGGAACTCTAGTGGCTTGCGTCGATTATCGGCATAACTCTTTTGGCGATCTCGAGCCGTCTTTAGTCTTTCCTTGATTTGAGTAATCTTGTCGGTAGTTTCTTGTACAATTTCAGGACCTGATAATTGACTTTCTCCTATTTCTGCCCAGCAAACTGGAGTTCTGCACTTTCGTCCATACAGTGCTTCGAATGGGGCAGCTTCGATGCTTGCATGATAACTATTATTATAGGAGAATTCGATCAAAGGTAGGTGATCGTCCCAGTTTCCACCAAAATCTATTACACATGCTCGGAGCATGTCTTCTAGGGTTTTTATCGTCCTTTCACTTTGTCCGTCTGTTTGAGGATGATATGCAGTGCTTAACTTTAGTCGGGTTCCCATGGCTTCTTGGAAACTTGTCCAGAAATGGGAAGTGAAACGACTATCCCTATCCGATACAATGGAGAGTGGAACTCCATGTAAGGATACTACTTCGTCTACATACAACTTGGCTAACCTTTCCATGCTAAAGGTTTCCTTCATGGGTAGAAAATGAGCTGACTTGGTTAATCGATCCACAATTACCCAAATCGCGTCATTACCTTTTCTGGTTTTGGGTAACTTAGTAACAAAGTCCATTGTTATGAGTTCCCATTTCCATACAGGCATTTCTAGTTGTTGAAGTAGACCCGAAGGTTTCTAGTGTTCTGCCTTAACTTGTGAACAAGTAAGGCACTTAGAAACATATCTAGCTATGTCCTTTTTCATACCTATCCACCATAAATTATTTCTTAAATCTTGGTACATTTTATTGTTACCAGGATGCATGGTATACCTAGATTTATGAGCTTATTCTAAAATCTTATCTCTTAATTCTCCTTGCTTAGGTACCCAAATCCTTTTCTTATGAAATCTCCAAATTCCATCATTTCCTTGTTCTAATTCTTTTACTCGTCCCTTCATTCCTTCAGCATCATCTTCGATTGCTGTTTCTTGAACATTCTTCAGTTGTTCCATTAAATCTAATTGTAGATTTAATCTAAGAGCATGAACTCGCTTTTGCTTTTCATGATACTTACGACTTAAGGCATCTGCAACTACATTGGCCTTTCCTTCGTGATATTGAATATCACAGTCGTAGTCACTTAAAATCTCCATCCATCTTCTTTGCCTCATATTTAATTCTTTTTGCCCAAATATGTACCTTAAGCTCTTATGATCCGTATAGACAATAAACTTACTTCCATACAGATAATGTCTCCAAATCTTAAGGGCAAAAATTATGGCTCCTAACTCTAAGTCATGAGTCGTATAGTTTTCCTCATGATTTTTCAATTGTCTTGAGGCATACGCAATTACCTTCTTGCGTTGCATTAACACACATCCTAATCCTAGCTTTGAAGCATCACAGTAAACTTCAAAATCTTCTGTTCCTTCTGGTAATGCTAGACTTGGGGCATTTGTTAACTTTTGCTTTAAAATCCTAAAGGCTTCTTCTTGCCTAGGTCCCCATTCAAACTTAACTGCTTTACAGGTTAGCTTAGTTAATGGTACAGCTATCTTGGAAAAATCCTTAATAAACCGTCTATAATATCCTGCTAACCCTAGAAAGCTTCTAATTTCCATAGCTGTCTGTGGAACTTTCCATTTGGTGATTGCTTCTATCTTAGCAGGATCTACGTGAATACCTTCGTGATTCACCATGTGACCTAAAAATTGCACTTCCTGTAGCCAAAATTCACACTTCGAGAATTTGGCGTAAAGCTTCTCCCTTCTTAGTAAGGTTAAGAGTGCATGCAAATGCTGACAATGTTCCTCCTGACTTTAGGAATAAATAAGTATATCGTCGATAAAGACAATTACAAATTAATCCAAATACGGTTTACAGATTCTATTCATCATATCCATGAATGATGCAGGTGCATTCGTTAGTCCGAAGGGCATGACTGTAAACTCGTAATGACCATACCTAGTTCTGAAAGCAGTTTTAGGTATGTCTTCTTCTTGTACCTTCAATTGATGGTATCCTGAGCGTAAGTCTATTTTAGAAAAATATCTAGCTCCCTGGAGTTGATCAAAGATATCGTCGATCCTAGGTAATGGGTATCGATTCTTAATTGTAACCTTATTTAATTCCCTGTAATCGATACACATTCTCATTGACCCATCTTTCTTTTTCACAAACAATACTGGAGCTCCCCACGGGGATGAACTAGGTTGTATAAATCCTTTGCTTAATAATTCAACTAACTGCTTTTTTAGTTCTAATATTTCAGTAGGTGCTAACCGATAAGGTGCCTTGGCTATTGGTGTAGTTTCCGGAATTAGATGAATCCTAAATTCTACTTCCCTGTCAGGTGGTAATCCCGGGAGTTCTTCTGGGAATACATCTGGGTATTCTGATACTACCGGAATTTCCTTAAGTTCCTTACCTTTCGTGTTAATGATTACTGAAATCATATACACCATTTCTTGTTTTCTTGAATAACTAGCCAATTTCATTACTGAAATGAATTTCATTACTGAAATGAATTTCATTACTGAAATGAATTTCATTGGCTTTCGTGGCTTATCTCCTGTAATCACCACTAATTCTCCTGTGGGTGTATGAATTTCTATGGCATTTTTATCACAAAGAATTCGAGCATGGTTGGTTACTAACCAATCCATTCCTAACACAACATCGAATCCGGCTAAATTCATAGGTAACAGGTTTGCAGAAACTTTATGACCTAAGAGTTCTATTTTTCCTTCGCGCAAAACCTTATCTATGTGAACAGAATTCCCATCTGCTATTTCAACTGTAAAAATCTGCCTAAGGTTGGTCAAAGGTAAATTAAGAGCTTGGCAGAATGAAGTATTGATAAAACTTTGGTTTGCACCAGAGTCAAATAATACTTTTGCATACACGTTGTGAACTAAGAACGTACCAGCTATCACATCTGGAATGAGTTCTGCTTCTTGAGTAGTCAGCTGGAATGCTCTGGCATTCTTCTTAGTAGCTCCGTCGGTCGTCTTGGCTTTGTTGGCTGCTGGTTTGACCAATTTAGGGCATTCGGATCTGAAATGCCCAGTTTCTCCACAATTATAGCAGATCCTGGTCTTCTTTCTACAATCTTCCTCACGATATCCTACAACCTTGAAAAAGTTGCAAGTTTCATTGCATTTTCCAAAATGTTTCTTTCTGCAATTCTTGCAGAAAGGCGGAGTGGAAGATTGCCCGGTTCCTTTCTTCTTGAATTTGCTATTATTACCCACACGAAATCCTTGGGTAATTTTCTGAGCCAATTCCTTCTTCCGGTTTTCTTCTCTTGTGCGAACTAGCTCGTCAGTTAGAGTGTTTGCTAATTCGACCACATCGTCAATAGTGCGAGGTCTCGCAGCTTTAACGATATTACGGATTTCGCCAATCAATACCCAAATATAGCGAGAAATAAGCACCGGTTCTGGCGAAGCCAGGGTTGGTACCACTCTAGCATATTCGAAGAATGTCGAAGTATACCCTCGACAATCTATACCTATCATCCGATGGTTCAGGAACTTATTCGCCATTTGTTCCTTTTCATATCCGGGACCGAATTTTCTTTCCATTATCTGCTTAAATTCTTCCCAACTCATGGCATAAGCCATATTTCTTCCTTTGGCTTGAAGTACCGTATTCCACCATTCTAGCGCCCCTTCTTTAAAAAGATGCGACGCATACATAACCTTGTCTTCTTCAGCACATTTACTTATCATAATTACTGCTTCGGTTTTCTCCAACCAACGCAGTGCCGCAGTCTCCCCTTCATTGCCTGCAAATTCAGCTGGTTTACAGGCAAGAAATTCTTTGTAAGTGCAACTAGGCGTTGCAGCTTTCATTTTCTTAGGAAGCGGGGCCTGCCATGGAGCATTATCGTGATTAGTATGGTTGCCGCCTCCGTTTACACTATTACTGAAGTTATCTTCTTGAGTACATTTACTAGGAATAATTTGTTGAGGTTCAACAGGTTTCTGGGCAGCAGCAAGGATTGCTGGAATAGCATTGGCTATTCCTTGGGCAACGATATTCTCGATATCTTGCCTAGTCATGAATTGATCTTCCTGGTTTTGCTCAGATTGGTTAACTTCATTAACTGGTTCATTATTAGCGTTTTCCATCTGGTATTTAATATATATAAATTATTAGCATAAATAATAGCCATATGCGATTAATCACACAATTTCACAGCACATGTTTAGTCAAAATTGTTGATTTCTCAACTACCATTTTTTTATATATTATAATATGCATCAGTACACACCATTATCTTACAAAAGTTTTATTTGTAGGTTATTTTACAGACTTATTTTATTATTACTATTACTATTATACAATCACATCTTCACAATCATCCTATCCCTGAGTACTTTAGAAGCAACGTTCCCTCTCGTCGTATTTCCAGGAGATCTGTTCTCCTACCTCCCGAATCCTATTCCCTGCACCTATCAGCTCCTCGCCAAAATGGCGGAGTTCAGCTAAGTTTTCATTACTCATTGGTGGGTTGGGTATAGGTTCTGGGTCGAACTGAGGGAAAAAGGTATAAGGATTATTAAGGAGGTTTTGAAACTGCCAATCATTGGTCCACCACTCGTCCATTTCTCCTAGAGGTTGGGTGTGAATTAGAGGGTCTGGAATGGCTGGTTCTAAATTTATTGGAAGTTGGGTTTCAGCAGGATAAGGGAAGAGATTTTCATTGATAGGTCTAAGGATATCGCAGTTTGCAAGTATGCGATCTAATTCCTCCTGCAAAGGCAATTCTTCGACTTGCCTAGAAATTTCCCCAATTTCCATTTCTACTTTACTAGCCTTTTCCTCAATTTCGATCCTTTTTCCTTTATCAATGGGATTTTCTATTTTAGGAACTTTCCTAGTTACTGGTTTCCTCCTGCGTACACGCCTCCAACCTACAAATCTTCTTCTTTTCTTAGGCTTTGGTTTCTCCGGAGGTGGAGCTTGGAATTCCATGGGTTCCTCCACATCGGGTAAGTAACCAGTAAAGTCTTTGGAAACTTCCACGTTCACGGGATAGAGATTGAGATTCTGAAGGGCTTCAGATAACTCATTCATGCTGTTTTAGCATATATGCAAAAATGCACACAAAATGCTAAGTTAAAATTTTATAAAAAAATTTCTCAGATAAATATTCAAGTATTATTGCATACCGTGTGACTAATTTAATACAAAGGACAACTGAAAATTAAAACATACTAGGGTTTATTGTAACTTATTTATTTACTAGATAAAATTTTCTTTAAAGTTTCTGGCTTGTAGATGATATGGGTGCTAATATTGGGTCAGGGTATTTAAACGTTAGCATTTACTGCTATAGTGGCTAACATATAGAGATCTGCCAATTTTTCATCTAACTCATCTTCCCATGGTGGATTATTGCCTAATTCTTGAGTTTCCTTAGGAATCATCACTTCTTTTAGTTGTGACTTTCTCACTTTCTCTTGACTTTTTCTAATAATCAAACTTCTTTTATTAGGAGAAAGTGGTTTCTCAAACTGTGCTTTACGGACAAATATTCCTTCCTCAGTATTTACTGAGTGTTTTGAGGATGATGATCCCTTATCTTTTGGTGCATTATCTAATTGACGATAGATGTCTGAAAGTCTTTGTTTACCCATACTGTAAACAAATATAAATAGTAAAACATATAATCACAAAATGGCAATTAATAAAATTAAGTATTCTCTAAATACTTAATTGGCTTAAATCAGTGGCTCTGATACCACCTTTTCCTGTCACGGCCCCAGCCCCGGTTTGACCCGGTCAGGAGCCGCGGGACAGGAACCCGTGGTATTTATTTAATAGAGTTGACAGCGGAAGATTTTAACAGGATCTATTTTAAAACTTAAAATGCCCGATTATTTTATTTCATAACTCGGGATAAAACCCCGGTAGTTTACAAATAAATGATTTCACTGGGAAATCCTTATTTTACAAAACATGTTTCTTTATTTATTTTGAGCCACTTCCTTAAGCTTGTAGTGCTTCGCGGCACTTTTTCCTAGATCACAACAGATCACCTGAAACATGTTTGAAAAAGGTTTTGTCAGCGGGGAAATACTGGTGAATCATTCTTTTTACTAAAAACGATGCGTTGTTATAATTTACAGTATTAAGAGCGATTACAATGTTTCTATATGTCAACCATCTACCCACGGTATTTGTCACTCGACCACCTATTGGCTATCTCGTTGTCCAATGGTGATGGTTATCAAGTAATGTATACAAAACCCCACATACCGGCTATAATTGAAGACTACAAAGACTTAATCCCTGTAATTATAACTTTGAAAATAAATATGATTTTTGAAAGCAATTTGGTAAAAAGAGAATGACTCACATTGCAGATTTACACGGGCAGAGTTTAGCCTACTGATTAGCCTGATAACCTAATTTAAATAACAATGCACACGAACTAGGTTAGTAACTAATACATCATTTACGATAACTCACGAGACTAAAACCTTCACAATAAATGACAAAGTGCAATACTTAAACATCCATCGAATTCACGATGAATGATAAAGTATAAACCCAATTTGAGCAGTACTTAAACATTCATCGAATAGTTTCAATCGATCGGACATTGAATCGTAGCAGCGATCGAGTTAATACCCGGTATCGTAGCAGCGCCTCGCTATTATAACTTGTAATTTCGACTTTTGGACAGTATAGCTTCGTTTTTGTAAAGTGATTTCGACACCAGATGAAAGCTCAATGTCCAACCTATTTATAGGTGAAAAATAGGGTTCACGCGGCCCGCGTGAACCTTGGCTCAACATTTACGCGGCCCGCGAGGCCGCCTAGTCTACGCGTAGGTTTGCTGGGTCACGAGTTAGGGTTTCCAGATGGATTATACGTGGCCCGGATACTTATCCGGTCAAATTTGATGTTGACTCGGCCCGCGTAAGGGTCTGCTTATCTTTACGCAGCCCGCCTGAAGACCATTTTTCATGATTTCTTGGTTTTTTATATGAATTAGGGTTTCAGGGGTCCGGGTTTTTACTTACGGGTTGGTTAGGGACATTTTTGAGAGTTCTTACAAAAAGCTTATATTCTATACCGGTTTTTCCAACAAGCCTATTTTTCGAAATGTGCATACACACGTATTCTAGTTTTCTAAACTACGGGAAAGTACAAGTACAAACGACATGCTAAACTAAGGAATGACACAATAGATCATGTCACGAATAGGGTAACATAAGCACCATTAATCAGTTACATACCAAGACCGCGGAACAAAAGGTTAGATCTAACGGGTTTCAGGCAACCACACTCTTGGTCACTCTAGTACCAAGCAGTGCTTTTGTGTCTCTAGTCGTGGATTCGACAGCTAAAAATGCCTATGGTTTGGATGCTTCCTATATTGTGTCATATGCTAATGGCCTTGCAAACCATTAGCTATCTCGTATTCCTTATGTCACGGCCCACGACCCGGTTTGACCCGTTTCAAGAGCCGCGGCAGAAAATACTGCGGTATTTAATTTAATTGAGTTTAACAGCGGAAACAGGATCGCTTAAAGCTAAAATTTTTCCCCGATTATTTATTTCACAATTCGGGATAAAACCCCGATTATTTACAATAGTATGTTTTTTTACTATAAAAGCGTGATATTACAAAATTTATTTCTTTATTTTTATACTGAGCCACTATCTTAAGCTTGAAATGCTCCACAGCACTTTTCCTGATTTACAACAGATCACCTGAAACATGTTTGAAAAAGGTTTTGTCAGCAGGAAATACTGAGTGAATCATCCTATTTTGCATAATGATGCATAGTTATCAATTACAGCATAAGAGCGATTACAATGGCTTCTATCTTATTTTTATCTGGCATTCCGTCACAATGGTGACAAGTCACAATGGTGACGATGGTCATACCACTATTTAGATCAATGAACCTAAATAGTGACGATTATCCCTGTAGGTCAATGAACCCAACAGTGATTATCCCGAGTAGGTCAATGAACCTAACTGGATGAGAATTAGTAATGTGCACAATACCCCACTAACCAATAATTCAAGATATCCACGACTTAGTCCCTGTAATTATAACCTTGAAAATAATTTGAGGTATTGTAAAATATTTGATAAAATAACTCATAAACTGTGAGAAAAGAAGAATGACTCACATTGCAGATTTATACGGGCAGAGCCTAGCCTACTGATTAGCCTTTTATCCTAATTTCAATAACAAGCACACAATTTGGAATTAGTAATCAATCCAGCATTTACGATAACTTATGAGATCAAATTCTCACAATGAATGTCAAAATACAATACTTTGTCCATCGAATTAACGATGATCCATTGAATTAACAATGAACGACAAGGTATAATACTTTACCCATCGAATTAACGATGATCCGTTGAATTAACAACGAACGATAAAGTATAATACTTTACCTATCGAATTAACGACAATCCGTCAAATTAATGACGAACGATAAAGTATAACCCTAATGTGGGTAGCACTTAAACATTCATTGGATATTTAGATCAATCAGACAGTGAATCGTAGCAGCGATTGTGCTAATACCCTGTTCTGCAGCACCCCGCTATACTTAATTAGGGTTTAGGGTGTTTTATTTGAAGTAAATAGGACAGAACTCGGTGTATTTTGTGAATTTCTTCGTCGAACGAATGCCCAGAAGCCTGTCCCAAAGCCTGCTATTTATACAAGATTTTGGCTTAGCTTACGGACCGTAAGCTTATCAATGTTGAGGTCCGTAAGGCAGCATACGGACCGTAAGCTTGGTGACCTTACGGTCCGTAAGGTACACTTCATGCTTAAATTGTTGCCACGTGTGGGACTAGCTCAGATGAGTCGACATTTTCTGAAATTTCAACTTGGAGAGCACGTAATTCGGATAATCGTCAAGTAGGGAATGCCCCCCCTGAGTTTTAGGGGCCCTAATCCTGATTCTGAAAATTATGAAAATTGTAGGGTTTGCGCAGAATTACTTGGGTGTCTCAATTAGGGTTTCCTATTGGTCAAATTAATTTAATAATTATGACTTTTGATGAGAGTCGTTACATTCTCCCCACCTTAATAAAAATCTCGTCCTCGAGATTTATTGGAATAATTGAGAATACTTTCTCTTCCTTTTTGATTCCAGTTTCCAAGTATATTAGGATCCTGTCTTTGAATCCTACTTTACTTAACATTATTGGTTACTTTATATCTTGGAAAGGTACTACCAAAAATTCGTCTGATAGACATTTCTTGAGATCGGATATATAAAATATATCATGTATTCCAACTAACCTTCCTGGTAGTTGTAAACTATAAGTAAATGATCCAATACGTTGGATTACTGGAAATGATTCTACATACTTTTGGACTTAGTTTTCCTTTCTTACTCCTTTCCAAGGAGATACTTTCAATTATATTTTGTCTCCAACTCGAACTTCAACGGCTTTTATCTATTATCTGTATAATTCTTATGACTATCTCTTGTTGTTTCCATCCTTTCCTTCGTGATACTGAATATCATAGTTGTAGTCATTTAGGATTTTCATCCATCTTCTTTGCCTCAAATTCCTTTTGCCCAATTATATATATCTTAACTTCTTATAATCTGTATAGATAGTATCCTTACTTCCATACAGATAATATCTTCAATTCTTAAGGCAAAATTATGATTCCTAATTCTAACTCTTGAGTGGTATAGTTTTCTTCGGACCTTTTTCAATTGTCTTGAGGCATACGCAATTTCTTTTTTTTTTTTGCGTTGTATTAAGGAATATCCAAATCCTAACTTTGAAGCATTACCATATACTTCAAAATTTTCTGTTCCTTAATGTCTATAATACTAATCCTACAAAATTCCTAATTTCCATTACGGTTTGCAGAATCTTCCATTTGGTAATTATTGCTATCTTAGCAGATCTAAGTGAATACCTTCATGATTCACCATATGACCTAGCATTGCACTTCTAGCAGCCAAAATTTATTCTTCGAAAATTTTGGAGTAAAGCTTTTCTTTTTCTTAACAACCAATATTGTGCTAATCGATAAGGTTCCTTGGTTTATCGGTAAAATTCCTGGAATTATATGAATTTTAAATTCTATCTTCATGTAATCCAGGTAAATCTTCTGGAAATATATCTGGTTTTCTAAAACTACAGAAATTTCCTTAAATTCTGTATCTTTAGTATTAATGATTACTGAAATCATATATACTATTCTTACTTTCGTTCATAATTAACAATTTCCATTACTGATATGAACTTCATAGGCTTACATGATTTATCTCCTGTAATCATAATTACTTCTCCGATGGTTGATTGAATTTCTAAGAAATTCTGATCACAGATAATGATCACAACATTGAATTCAACTAATTTCATAGATAATAGGGTTGCAGAAAACTTATAACTTATTTCTATGTTCTGCATAACCTTATTTATTTTAACTGAATTTCCATCTGCCGTTTCTAAATATAGAAATTTATCTAATGCTGGTTAACGGTAAGTTAAGAGTTTGGCAGAGTAAAGTATTTATAAAACTTTGGTTTGCACCAGAGTCAAATAATACTTTTATGTAAACGTTGTAAGCTAAGAACATACCGGCTATCACATCTGGAATCATCTCGGCTTCTTGAGTAGTCAGCTGAAAGGCTCTCGCATTCCTTTTTGCTCCTTCTGACGGTTTGGCTTGATTGTCAAATAGTTTATTTAGTTTTGGACAATCTGGCCTAAGATGTCCAGTTTCTCTACAGTTGTAGCAAACTGAAAATTTCTTCCTCCTACAGTCTTCTTCTTGATGCCCTGGAATCTTGCAAAAATTGCAATATCCTTTGCATCTTCCAAAATGCTTCCTTTTGCAAAAATTGCAAAATGGACTAATAGAAGATTGCCCATTCCCTCCTTTCTTGAAATTGTTATGGTTACCCGAACGAAATTCTTGGGTAATCTTTTGGGCTACTTCCTTCCTTCTATTTTCTTCTCTTGTCCGTACTAACTCGTCAGTCATAGTATTGGCTAATTCTACTGCATCATCAATTGTGCGAGGTTTCGCAGCTTTGACGATATTACGAATCTCGGAAATTAATCCCCAAATATAACGAGAAATAAGTACCGGCTCTGGTGAAGCCAGGGTTGGTACTACTCGAGCATATTCGAAGAATATCGTAGTATACCCTCGACAATCTACATCCACCATCCGGTGGGTTAGAAACTTATTTGCCATTTGATCTTTTTCATACTCGGGACAGAATTTTCTTTCTACAAGACTCTTAAATTCTTCCCAGTTCATAGCATACGCCATCCTTCTTCCTTTTGCTTGTAACATCGTATTCCACCATTCTAGCGCCACTTCTTTGAAAAGATTTGATACATACATAACCTGATCATCCTGAGCACATTTACTTATGGCAATTACTGCCTCAGTTTTCTCTAACCAACGCAGTGTCGCAGTCGCTCCTTCATTGCCTGCAAACTCAGTGGGTTTACAAGCAAGAAATTCTTTATAAGTGCAACCAGGCGTTGCAACTTTCCTTTTCTTAGGGAGCGGAGCTTGCCGTGGTTCATTATCATGATTAACATGATTATTACCTCCATTTACGCTATTACTGAAATTATCTTCAGAAATGCGTTTACTAGGAACAACTTGTTGTGGTTCGATTGGATTTTTAACAGCAGCAATGATTGCTGGTATAGCATTGGCTATCCCTTGAGCAACTATTCCTGGAATAGTGTTGGCTATTTCTTGAGCAATAATATTTTCTATATCTTGCCTAGTCACATATTGGTTCCCCGATTGTTGCTCAGATTGATTACCCTCATTAACTGGTTCATTATTAGCGTTTTCCATCTGATATCTATTTTATAGATACATAATTAGTATAAAGGAAATAATCCAATGTCACAATTTAGTTGCACATAATCACATAAACGAATATACAAACAAAATTGTAACTTTTCTAATATTTCCTTATATCATGTTTCTATATACACCCGTTTTATTATTTATTTTACACATACTGATTTTACTGTTACTATTATACAACCACAGTTTCATAATCCCCTATCCTTTGTCAGATGATGTTCTAGTAGCGGCGTTTCTTCTCATCGTAATTCCAGGAGATTTGTCCCAAAGTTTCTTGGATTCTATTCCCAGCATCCATTTTGTCAAAATGATGAAGTTCAGTCCTATTCTTGTTACTTATTGGTAAATTTGGTAAAGGTTCTGGATTGTACTTAGGAAAAAGCCTATAGGGATGGTTTTGTAACAGTATTTCATTATCCAACCATTCGTCTATATTCCAGTGATTAGAAGAGTTTGGAATAGATGGTTCTAAGTTCATAAAATTGTTTTCATTAACAGGCTCAATAGTATCATCTGTTGCCATTATAAAATCTAATTCTTCTTGAGATGGTAATCCCTCCATTTGCCTAGAACTTTCCCCAATTTCCATTTTCTTAGGCTTAAGTTTCTCGAAAGGTAAAGCGTTGAATTCTATAGGTCCTTCTATGTCTGGAATATACCTATTAAAATCTCTGGAAACTTCTATTCTTACTGGATAGAGATTTAAATTCTGAAGGGCTTCCGACAGATCACTCATGCTGATTAGTAACATACATACAATTACTAAGTCATAACAAAATTTTATAGAACAAAAATAGTATTTCATACTACCAAAACAAATACAAATTAAAACATACTAGGTTTTATTTGTAATTTATTTATAAATTTTCTTAACTGTAGATAATAAAAATACTAAACTTTAAATCAGAATATTTAAAGATTTATATTTACTATTACAGTAGTTAACATATAAAAATCTATATACTAACTAAGTATGATGACTTAATTTATATATATTAACTATTCATTATCATGGTGAATATTGGTTAGTGCTGCCTTGTTTAAGCATAGGTGATCAGTCCATGCCTAACTAAGGCTAGGTTATCCAATATCTGCCTTTGATAATAATCATAGTATTTAAAAATAATCTTAATACTACTACTACTATTAATATATTTTTATTAATAATAAAATTATTAATAATAAATAACTATCAAAATTTTAAATAAGAGTATACTTCAAACATAAAAATATAATTTCTTTACCACAATATAGTAATACTATATTAGGTAATTCCATATATTAATCAAATATATAATGTTTTTCAATTAACAATAATAGAGCAACAAAATAAAAATCTGCCTATATTAACATTAACAAATAGCCAGTTAATAAAACACATAATTACCTAATAGTAATCAGAAAAAAAAAATTAAGTATTTCTAAATACTTAATTAGCTTAACCCAGTGGCTCTGATACCACCTTTTTCTGTCACGGCCCACGACCCGGTTTGACCCGTTTCAAGAGCCGCGGCAGAAAATACTGCGGTATTTAATTTAATTGAGTTTAACAGCGGAAACAGGATCGCTTAAAGCTAAAATTTTTCCCCGATTATTTATTTCACAATTCGGGATAAAACCCCGATTATTTACAATAGTATGTTTTTTTACTATAAAAGCGTGATATTACAAAATTTATTTCTTTATTTTTATACTGAGCCACTATCTTAAGCTTGAAATGCTCCACAGCACTTTTCCTGATTTACAACAGATCACCTGAAACATGTTTGAAAAAGGTTTTGTCAGCAGGAAATACTGAGTGAATCATCCTATTTTGCATAATGATGCATAGTTATCAATTACAGCATAAGAGCGATTACAATGGCTTCTATCTTATTTTTATCTGGCATTCCGTCACAATGGTGACAAGTCACAATGGTGACGATGGTCATACCACTATTTAGATCAATGAACCTAAATAGTGACGATTATCCCTGTAGGTCAATGAACCCAACAGTGATTATCCCGAGTAGGTCAATGAACCTAACTGGATGAGAATTAGTAATGTGCACAATACCCCACTAACCAATAATTCAAGATATCCACGACTTAGTCCCTGTAATTATAACCTTGAAAATAATTTGAGGTATTGTAAAATATTTGATAAAATAACTCACAAACTGTGAGAAAAGAAGAATGACTCACATTGCAGATTTATACGGGCAGAGCCTAGCCTACTGATTAGCCTTTTATCCTAATTTCAATAACAAGCACACAATTTGGAATTAGTAATCAATCCAGCATTTACGATAACTTATGAGATCAAATTCTCACAATGAATGTCAAAATACAATACTTTGTCCATCGAATTAACGATGATCCATTGAATTAACAATGAACGACAAGGTATAATACTTTACCCATCGAATTAACGATGATCCGTTGAATTAACAACGAACGATAAAGTATAATACTTTACCTATCGAATTAACGACAATCCGTCAAATTAATGACGAACGATAAAGTATAACCCTAATGTGGGTAGCACTTAAACATTCATTGGATATTTAGATCAATCGGACAGTGAATCGTAGCAGCGATTGTGCTAATACCCTGTTCTGCAGCACCCCGCTATACTTAATTAGGGTTTAGGGTGTTTTATTTGAAGTAAATAGGACAGAACTCGGTGTATTTTGTGAATTTCTTCGTCGAACGAATGCCCAGAAGCCTGTCCCAAAGCCTGCTATTTATACAAGATTTTGGCTTAGCTTACGGACCGTAAGCTTATCAATGTTGAGGTCCGTAAGGCAGCATACGGACCGTAAGCTTGGTGACCTTACGGTCCGTAAGGTACACTTCATGCTTAAATTGTTGCCACGTGTGGGACTAGCTCAGATGAGTCGACATTTTCTGAAATTTCAACTTGGAGAGCACGTAATTCGGATAATCGTCAAGTAGGGAATGCCCCCCCTGAGTTTTAGGGGCCCTAATCCTGATTCTGAAAATTATGAAAATTGTAGGGTTTGCGCAGAATTACTTGGGTGTCTCAATTAGGGTTTCCTATTGGTCAAATTAATTTAATAATTATGACTTTTGATGAGAGTCGTTACACCTTACATATACAGAACTCAGTTTCAATATGTCTTTACAGATTATATACCATGTTTTATACAAATTCAAAGCATAGGATTATGCATGCATGTTGTCAATGTCAGGGTGGACATTGACGGTTACACATATTTTACAAATACAAGAGTTTACAAATACATGGTTTTACGAATATAATGCGTTACAAATACGGAGTTTCCATATAACATGACAAGAAAATGATTTTAAGTTCGTTTTCTCAAAAATACTTCACAAACCGGTTATTCAAAAGATTTATTACAAATCTTTTCCAAAACAAACTATGAACTCGCTCAACTTTATGTTGATTTTTCGCATGTTTCTTTCTCAGGTTACATTTCAAAGTTATGGCACGGTTGGAATAGGAGAACCATGTGGAGTCGAGTACTTAGTGGGCGTTCGTTTTCTAGAAGTCTTAGTTTATTTGTTTCCGCTGTGCAATGAAGATACCAGTCCAGTCACGCCAGCTCTGATAATTTCGGGGTGTGACAACAAGGACCTTAGGTACACGCTTTGGCCTTCGGGACTGTGCTCTCTCCTCGAATTTGGGCGAATGACACGCATCCTTCCAGTTTCAGCGTGACTTCAAGTCGTTGGAGTCCGTCGAGGCTTTGGTGAGAGTTTTGTAAAACTAATAGAGATCAGAACAAATCGTCGAGGTTCGGGTTTCACCCCTGACTTAACGACTTCCTTCCTGTTTTTGATAAAATAAAGGAGAGATTATGTGTCAAATTATGGATTTCACTCCTGATTTGGCACAATTTCTCCCGTTTGTAGAGAAAATGCGGGTCGAAAAAGCAATTTAGTCGAGAGTTTACGGTTTTCACGCCTAATCCCGACCTAATTGCTCGTTTATTTTTGAAAACTAGAGTGCAGTGATAGTGTAGCATAGGCGAGAATAGCGAGAAATAACAAGTAAGCTCGTACATAACCTGTAGGGGTACACAAGTCTGTTTGTTGGTACCTAACTATAGACTAGGTCATTTCTAAGACATCGATCCGGACTAGGTCGAGTCTTGCCTAATTCCCTATAGTTATGGCTCTGATACCAATCTGTCACACCCCAACCGATGGCGGAATCATCGGGGCGGGACACTGAGCGAAACAGATTGTCCAGAAGTTTCCATAACAACTATAATTACCGATTATTTAAAGCATCACGTCCCATACCATGACATAAAAGGTAACATAATTATTACAGACAAGATCTAGTCAAATCGTTCTGTTCCGACAACTCAGATTTCAAATACAGACAATTTGTATATTTGTTTCTAGACCTTTCGTAGCCTCGATTTCACAACAAGCCAAGCACATAAGCACCTTAAGCACCTGTCACATACGTTAAAGTAAAAGTCAATACACATAGTGTAAAGGTGAGCATACAAGTTTGATAGATATAATAGAGTTCGAAATCATTTATGTAACACCTCGTAAAATCGTGTCCAATGATGTGTTGACACGTGTAACGAACCCTAATAAAGTCAAACGTTGACTAAGAGGGACTAATTTCGTCAAAAATTGAAAACCTCGATTATAGAAGGATTGAAAGTGTCAACATGCCTAAACTAGGCCTCTGAGTGACCTTATTCAGTGTTCGTATTCTCAATTGAGCCACTTGTTGGACGAGAGGAGCCGTTTGTGTAATTATGTGAAGGTTTGCGCATTGAAGGGTTAAAAGTGTCAACATATTAATTCTTACCTCTGAGTGACCTTTTAACAAACCGAGAGCTTCATTATGTTCCATCATATTCTCGGGAATGCCTAATGTTGGCCATTCAAGGCTTTTATGCCAATAAGTGAAGTTGCGCGCAAGTTTGTAAGTTAGAGGGGTTAAAAGCGTCAACATGTTTAATTATACCTCTGAATGACCTTTTAACGAACCCGAAGCATTTTGATGTACTACCATACTCTCGAGAATGCTTAACATGAGCTACATAGAGCTTTAATGCTATTAAATGACAATATGCGCATGTTTACGCATTAAAGGGACCAAAAGCGTCAACGTCGGATAATACACCTTTGAGTGATCTTTTATGCGAATTGGAGCGTCGTAATAAATGAGCATACGCTCGGGAATGCCTAGAATGGGCCTAGGAAGTTTTTGATATCGATGAATGTTATTACGCGTCACTTTACGCGTTAAAAGGACTAAACGCGTCAACGGGTGAAACTACGCGCTTGAAGGTCTTTTAAGGGAACCGGGAACTCCGCAAGGATTAATCATACTCCCGGGCATGCCTAAGATTTGTCACTTATGATAGTTATACCTAATATTATCGTAATACATAATATACATGAAGTTTTGGGGCATTTATGTCACATTTGGAAGTTTAAAAACGATTCAGAAAGAGACAGGGACTGATATTGTAAAAACTTGAAACATGCTTGGGCTGGTCTGGGCTTAAACATGGGCCATAAGCCCAATGGGCTGCTATTTTCATGGGCTACGTAAGCAATCAACAACATAGGTTACTATTTAAGAAACAAATTCAAGAACAGGGACCCGTTCTGCATTTTCGCCAAACTTATAAGCTGGGCCAGATTCCAGGCGGGCCGCGTAGGCTTGGGCCGCCCATTTACGCGGGCCGCGAGGCCCTGTAGCTGCACATATAATTTTTTTATTTGTTTTTCTTGCTTGCTTACCACTCAAATCCGATTCTTAATCATTAAGCTCGACTTTCTTGGACTCCAAGCTGATTATACCAGCTGTTGTGACACCTGCCATGATCCTAAAGATCCATCTAACATATGTCTTAATCTAAATCATATCCAAAACCTATAAATAGTTGGAGTATTCATTCATTTCATGGCACCTCTTTCATTCCTTCATCTATTCTCTCATTCTGGAGCCTCCTGATCTGATTGGAACTTATTTTCTTGTAGAAAAGATAGCTAGGACTCTTTGTAAGTGTCTTAGCCCTCTCATTAGTTCAGTTTTATGTTCTAACAACCGAAAAGTCAAGTTATCATAAATTAACTTTGACATTCGGCTTAAACTCAAATGGTCCAGCCACGGTTCGAGATGAATGTGGTTATATGACCATAGTTAGGTAGGTGATTAACCCTTAAAAGGGCACCTCCTAATTCCTTCGTTTGCTTAGTTAATTGTCGGGTCAAACCATTTAGGTAAAAAGTCAAACTTGGCAGATTTGTAAATAATAATTAAAATTAATAAAACAGAGGTTCTAAATTTTATTTTATCATTCTAATGACTTGGTAATTGGTATTAGAACATGTTTAATCAGGTCTAACCTGACAATTATCAGTCTAAGGTCAGTTTATAACCGAAAGTCCCAAAAGCTTGACTTTTGCTTTAACTTTCAGTTCTGACCTGATTAAGTTTGATTCTTCCATGTTTTAAGCTTCCATTAGGACCGTATTGTATAGTAGTATAACCCCCTGAAGTTATATTGCTTGGTCCTTAGTAGTTTGAATTATATGCACATGTCCGTTATTATGCTTATAAATGCCATAATTGCCCTTTTGAACCTAAAACGAGATTTTTGAAAATGTGAGAGTACCAAAACCTTTATTACTGATTTATAAACATGTCCTAAAAATTTGACATCAGTTTGAGGTCTAGATTAGGAGTTATGCTCAATAGCGTAAATTGAAAGCTTTTTATTAATTAAAAGGCATAATTAGCATAAAGCCTATCTAAACCCAAATTTTGACACCAAACCTTTTACCCACTGATGTAATATAATATTTTGGGATTTTTGAAGATTTTTATTTATTTTTAAACTGATCATGGCATAGGGTTCATGCTTTGATTCGGTAATTGTCGGTTATACCCTTTTTGCTAATAAAATGAGTTTTACATAAATTTTTGATACCAAACTTTTTGCTACTAGTTTTATATGATATATAAAATATTTTGAACTTTATAAAGTGATCAAAAACTCAGATTTCCTATTTTAACCTGAAAATCGCTTAAAAACGACTTTTACGCGTTTTAAACACATAGTATGAGTTAAAACTATTTTGGACATATAAAACTTAATACCTACAAATTTTTTAAGTAAATTTTTCTAATTTAATAGTAAGCAAAAGTTTTGAACCCAGATTTCCAGTTTTGACCTTTAAAGCTTATGTGAAATTACCAAAATGCCCCTACGGTGCATAGTTGTGTTATGAATGATAAATTTCACATATATGCAATACCCTACAGATATAAATTATTAAATTAAATATTTTTACTGATTATTACAGACCTGAACCTCAGATTAAAATTTAATCTCTGTTATAAAGGGTAAAATGACCAAAATGCCCCTACGGGACTTAATTTAGTTTTAAATACTTTTTGGGCATATATGTTAACATCCTACTGATGTATTAACGTATTTTAAGCATAATAACATAAGGGACTTGCATATGGTTCATTTGGTTACCCGTTACGCATTTACGCGCTTGGATCGGTTTATGTAACTAGTTTACGTAAATTGCCGAAACGGGTTTAACCATATCATTTTTATCTTAAAATCCAGAATGTACTTAGTTTACCCATATTATACAAGTCTTCGTACTTGTTGGGTCTAAAGTACATTCTATTCCGGTCATCGCTTAATCTAGCGTATCGTGCCGTTTTAGACACTTTAAGCTAATCGGTCTAAGTCCACAACTTAAATAGGACCGTTAGCATTCTGAATTGGTTACATATTACCATCACTCCAGACTAGAGACACCCGGTAAAAGCTACCTGCATTTAGTTAGATTGGATACGACTGAGTTATTATGATGTGAATCAAGTATTAGCTCAGGTAAATACTTTTAACTTATTTTCCCTTATACGAGCTTGGGATATGGTATTATAATAATATCACTTGGTCAGGTATGAAATCATTTAATCGGATTGTGATTAATAAATTTACATAACCCGTTTTAATCTGTCTTGTTTGATAACATAAACATTGGGGGTTAATTCGACCGTGTCCTGGATATCCTCGGCTCATTTCATTCGAAAATGGCCACGACCTATACACGGGGTGTAGGCATACACCTGACAGATGCAAATGTTAAAATATAAACCCACATGTTGGGGACAGCTCCTTTGTGGGCTTTATAAGTGGTGAGTCGGTTAATCACGGCCGGCTTCCAACCGGCCCCAACTGTATGACAAACATGTAAATCTGTATACAAGATTATCTTTAAATAATTGTCCCAAGTTATAAATGATTTGTGCCTTGTGCACTTAAATCAATTTTCATAAACTCTTTCAAATGAGTCAGTTAATTGTATTTACCAGTGAAAACTGACGTATTTTCCAAAGACTAAGTGGCAGGTACTACTCGTAATAGGCTGGGGGATTGCTCGGTGTCGAAATAGAGGATCTTACAAATCCTTAGAGATGCCTTAAAGTCTGCTAAACTTCACTTTATACATTCTGTAAAGATCCACCTGTGGATTTGATATTACAGGCTCGTCTATAATAAATACTTTGTTATTTTCATACATTTGGGTTTGTAATAATATTTTATATTCCAAGACTTCCGCTGTGCTATTCTGTGTATGTTTGACCATGATGATATCAACTACGTCACGATACTCCCCACCGGGCCCACCGGTAATATGTGGAAATATTGGGGTGTGACAGGTTGGTATCAGAGCCAACATTGAGTGAATTAAACACTAGTCTTTTGTGTTTAAACTCAATGACACAGTAGCATATTCCTTAGACCTTTGAGTCTAGACTTAACATAGGAATGCTCTCATCCCTATTAAGTAAACATTGTTTTTGATTTTATGTATTTTGAATATATCGCCAAGCAAGGAAGCTGTCGATGGAGATTATCCTCATCCGAAGCCAAGGAATGTTAAGCTTCGCATCACAGCTAGGATAAGCGTGTGACCGGTTTGGAGGAAGACCTTCCTGGATTCATTCCTAAAACCAAACCCATTGAATTGCGATCAGACTTTAGAGTCCATACCGGAGGTCCCCGAGGCTCAAATTTTACAGTCTGCGCCAGTGGAGTCCATACTAGGTGGTCCCTGAGGCTCCTATTTTGAAAATAATACCAGTGGGTCCTAATGATCCCTATTCCTTACCTTCAAGCTTTGAAATCCCAAACTTGGATTATATCAGTCAAAACCCAATCCATGATCCTTATCATTCCTTAACCATGGAACCCTTGAATTCTACTTCTATAGCGGATCCTGATTGAAATCCTTACCTTATTTATTGAGATCTTCAGTATCTCTACCGTGTACGGGAAAGCAAAGAAGAGAAACGATCGAAATGGAGCAAGGAAGGCATTAGAGAACCCTTCTTTCGTAATATTCTTTGTCTTTCAAGTCCTTATAAGGACTTATCTTTTCTATTTAGTCCCTATATGGACATACCTTTCGACTTAAGACCCTATATGGGCATTTGCTATTTAGTCCTTCATGGGCATAGTATTTCATTAAAAGTCTTTTGTAGACATATTGTTTTATCAAAGTCCCCTGGTGGACATAATAATTCATTATAGTCCTTTTGATGACATATTGTTTCATCATAGTCCCTTCGTGGTCATATTGATTCATCAAAGTCCCTTTTTGGACATATTATTCCAATAAAATCCCTTGTGGATATGATATTTTATTATAGTCCTTTCAAGGACATATTACTTCATTAACAAGTCCCAATAAGGAGGTATCTTTCGACTTAAAGTTCATGTGAGGACATCTGTACAGCAAAGCCCTTTTGTGTGCACGCGGTACCAACATAGTCCTTTTATAGACATGTTATTTCATTAAAATCCCTTCGGGAATACGCTAATTCGAAATAGTCCCTTTGAGGATATGATATTTCATTATAACCCCTATATGGATTTATAATATTTTATAGTTCTTATATGGACTTATATTTATACTCTTAGTCCTCTGTGGACATATATATATTACTAAAAGTCCTGATTAAGGCACTATTATAAATTCTTAATGATTTATTGAAAAGTTTTGAAAATTTATATAGGTATTCGTTTCGTCCTTTATCCAACGATAGTTCTGAATTTTACTCGAACTTTATCGATCAGCTGAAAATTTCAAAAGATCTTGTTAATGGTATGACCTAGCCTATATGTCTATGAACATGGCTATGATGGTAAAACCCTCTTAAGATAATTAATCTTTGTTAACATCTGAGAACATGTTAACACTCCTGGCAGTGTGGCGTGAGAAACCACACCAGCCGTCAAGGTATTGGATTACATCCAAGCCTTAAAGCCTATATGATCAGAGTCGATCATGGCAAGTATCATCAATGTGATGATCATAACATAAATATCCATTAGTGGTGAAGTGCCTACGGGCTATACTTGATGTCTAATAAAGACAATGACAGTTGTAGTCTACGACTCCCTGTCTAAAAATATTGGACTATGTCCAAACATAATAGTCTATATGATCAATGTGATCATGACTAAAATCATCAGTACGATGATTAAAATTTAAACATCTCTAATGATGTTTTGCTTAAAGGCTATATTATATTGTCCAATTGAGACAAGGCAATTGTAATCTTTTGTGATTCTTTGCCCAAGGGGGTGAGCTATGCTCAAATCCCATAGTCTATACGATCATTGCGATCCTGACTAGTATCATCAGTATGATGATCATAATATTAACATCCCTCGTAATGAAATGCCTTTGGGCTATACTTTATTCTAGTGTCGATATGACAAAGATAGTGGTGATCTTTATGATCCCCTATTCAAAATGATGGGATTATACCCAAACCTAATAGTCAATATGATCGATGTGATCATGACTAATATCATTAGATACGATGGTTATATATAAACATCCATTAGTGATGTTAATTGCTTACCTTTCTGCCAAATGAATCGTCTTTCAAGACGATGACAGTTGTAGTCTATGACTCCCTGTCCAAAGGTGAAGAACTATGTTCAAGCCTTAAAGCTCTTAATCTAACAATATTGCGGCATATGAATTGATGTCCTTGTGACAAACCCACAAATTATGCCTCCGTGCTATAATTTGTCGTTCTTGACAAGTTAACATACTAAATGTTAACATCCCTTGTGACAGGCCTTTTGTGCCAGATCTGATAAATGTCCTTCGTGACAGGCCTTAGTGCCATATCCTATAACGTCCTGGAGACAAGGCCATTTATGCCATGTCTAAATGTCATTGGGACAAGGCCCTCGCGCCATATGATTACTTGTGTCCTTCATGACTGGGCATTATGCCATACCTTTCTATGTCCCACGCGACAGGCCTCTGAGCCATAGGCATATATATAAATGATAAAAGTCATGTAAAGCTAGCCTTTGAGCTATTCATAATCGTCCTTGTGACAAAGACAGTTGTGACATATGATCCCCTGTCAAGCAGGTAATGGACTCGCTCCAAACCTTAATTGCCATTGATTGTCCTTTTTTGACCTAGGCTAAATGTAATGGATATACATTCAAATAACATTCATTAGGAATGTTTGGAACATAATAGCCTATACGGTTTATGGATGCCGTGGCTGATCTATATCAGGTCATCGGATGATGACTAACAATTGTTTAATTTGGTGATTAATACCAAGTTTCGAGTATGGAAAACTCGGATGAGGTAGACAATTGTCGCGATACTATCAATGTGACAAAGGCTAATAATGCTACAAACATAAACCTCAATATTAATGGGGTCAATCTACAAGCTGTGGTTGACGCAGCAGTTGGAAAGACCATGGAAAAGGTCATGAAACAGTTCAAAGAGCCGAATGCTTCTCACTCTAAATTTCATTCAAAACCACATTCAAATGCTCATGAAAAGAGATTTGTTCACACTTCGAATGTGAAGAATGGACCAAAGGAAGATGATAACTCCCAGAAATCTAAGAAAGAGAGCAAGTACTTAATAAGAACCAACAAAAGTTCAGTAAGAAGCCTGTATGTAAGAGCTGTTATAAAAGACAATGAGGACAATGTCAAGTAGAACAAATACCAAAGCAGTGTGGCATCTGCAAAGGAACTGGTCATTAGTCCGACGAATGTAGGGACATAAAGAATGCAGTCTATTACGACTGTGGTAAGAAAGGCCACATCAGAACTAAATACCATAAAGCTGCCAAAAGGGGTGCAGCTAAGCCTGGAAAGGCTAAGAAGGGAAATGCATGAATTCACTTGATGAATGCCAAGAGGCAGTACATGATGTCATCAAGTACACTCCTTATCATTCACCAATGATAACTTCTGTTAAGTGTCATGTTTTTAATACAGGCAATAATAAGTCTTCATAGACCATAAGCTTAGCAATATTTTTTTACTCACAAGGTATAACTTACCAAGGAAACCATAGTAACCGATTCTTCTACTATCGGCGACGAATCTTTCTGAAAAATCTAAGGGTACTCTTTCTTTGAATAGAGTATGACAATACATTTTATTTTAAATAATTTTATTTATTTTCCTCATTGATTTTATCAACTGCGAGTGCCAACTATGTATGATAAAAGCGCCATATGAGGACTGGCGTAACCTAGTGCGTCCCATAGATTGCTTCCATGCCTGATCAGTATGGAGGTTTAATGCATGGAACCACTAAGTTATACCAATGGTCATATTGTACTAAAGTCAACTAGTGGTATTCAAAGAAGATATCCATAATAGAAATACCTAAGCAGGCGTCTCTACTTAAGGCATCCGTGCACTCGTAAAACAGATGTGTCATTTGCATGGCACAAGCGACGGTAAGTGGACCAAGGTCAAAGATTGAGCTACCTCTATCATATTTGGATAACTTGATTTCTTCTCAGTAGAACTACGCTGTTTTACCCCTGAGGGGCAAAGTGAAGTTAGGATTGACATCCTATTAGGAGTTGTATATGTTACAGAAGCTCCATATCGGTTAGCATCAATGGAAATGGAAGAACTAAGGGCTAACCAGATGAGTTATGAAGAAAGGCTTGTACAACCTAGCTCATTGTCTTAGGAGCTCTGACTATTATTGTTGATAAAGGAAAGAACGATGCAATACGCTTGTGCATTAGTTATTGCAACCTAACTAGGAAACGATTAAGAATCGTTATTAGCTGCCCAGGATCGTAGATTTGTTCGACTAACTATGAGAGTAGATGATTCCTTAAGATTGATTCGGGTAGTAGTTGGAATGACTATCTCACCCTAATTAAGTTCTCCATAACCAATAGCATTATATAAGCATCAAGGCTGCTCCTTTGGAGACCTTGTTTGGGAGAAAATGTCAACGCCTGTTGTTGGGCAAGAGTTTGGAAAATCCC
This sequence comes from Helianthus tuberosus, assembly GCA_030545235.1. Classification (NCBI taxonomy): domain Eukaryota; kingdom Viridiplantae; phylum Streptophyta; class Magnoliopsida; order Asterales; family Asteraceae; genus Helianthus; species Helianthus tuberosus. The sequence continues at coordinate 54,140,687 of CM060429.1, read as the reverse complement.
AATTATCAGAATCTGAGAATTTTCTTAAAGACGACGGATAAGATAATATGAATCCATAATTGTTTAAAAGCTGCTAGTAATCGGCAGAAGAGCAATGCGAATAAGAGGCGCAAATCTCTTAAAATTCCAAGTAGGGAACAAGACTCTATTGAAAATACCAACATGGAAGGGTACCATACGTTTCGGAATAAAGGGCAAGTTAAGCCCTGGATATATGAAATCATTCGAGATCATCAAATGCGTCGGTAGCATAGCTTATAAGCTAAACTTGCCTAAGGAGCTTAGTGGAATTCATAATGTGTTCCACATCTTTAACTTAAAGAAATGCCTAGCTGATAAATCGCTAGCAATGCCTCATAAAGACATATAAATTGATGAAGGCATGAGGTTTATTGAAGTACCTATATCGATCAAGGATCGACAGGTAAAGAAGCTCCGAAGAGAAGCATGTACCTATTGAATAGGTCAATTGGGATACCCGTAGAGGTCCCCAATATACTGCGGAAGTTAAGTCCATTATACGATAGAAAGTACTTCCATCTTTTTGAGTGAATCTCGGGGTCGAGATTTCTTTTAAGGGGGTGGGGATGTAACACCTCGTAAAATCATGTCCAATGATGTGTTGACACGTGTAACGAACCCTAATAAAGTCAAACGTTGACTAAGAGGGACTAATTTCATCAAAAATTGAAAACCTCGATTATAGAAGGATTGAAAGTGTCAACATGCCTAAACTAGGCCTCTGAGTGACCTTATGCAGTGTCCGTATTCTCAATTGAGCCACTTGTTGGACGAGAGGAGCCGTTTGTGTAATTATGTGAAGGTTTGCGCATTGAAGGGTTAAAAGTGTCAACATGTTAATTCTTACCTCTGAGTGACCTTTTAACAAACCGAGAGCTTCATTATGTTCCATCATATTCTCGGGAATGCCTAATGTTGGCCATTCAAGGCTTTTATGCCAATAAGTGAAGTTGCGCGCAAGTTTGTAAGTTAGAGGGGTTAAAAGCGTCAACATGTTTAATTATACCTCTGAATGACCTTTTAACGAACCCGAAGCATTTTGATGTACTACCATACTCTTGAGAATGCTTAACATGAGCTACATAGAGCTTTAATGCTATTAAATGACAATATGCGCATGTTTACGCATTAAAGGGACCAAAAGCGTCAACGTCGGATAATACACCTTTGAGTGATCTTTTATGCGAATTGGAGCGTCGTAATAAATGAGCATATGCTCGGGAATGCCTAGAATGGGCCTATGAAGTTTTTGATATCGATGAATGTTATTACGCGTCACTTTACGCGTTAAAAGGACTAAACGCGTCAACGGGTGAAACTACGCGCTTGAAGGTCTTTTAAGGGAACCGGGAACTCCGCAAGGATTAATCGTACTCCCGGGCATGCCTAAGATTTGTCACTTATGATAGTTATACCTAATATTATCGTAATACATAATGTACATGAAGTTTTGGGCCATTTATGTCACATTTGGAAGTTTAAAAACGATTCAGAAAGAGACAGGGACTGATATTGTAAAAACTTGAAACATGATTGGGCTGGTCTGGGCTTAAACACGGGCCATAAGCCCAATGGGCTGCTACATAGGTTACTGTTTAAGAAAAAAAATTCAAGAACAGGGACCAGTTCTGCATTTTCGCCAAACTTATAAGCTGGGCCAGATTCCAGGCGGGCCGCGTAGGCTTGGGCCGCCCATTTACGCAGGCACCAAGGCCCTGTAGCTGCACATATATTTTTTTTATTTGTTGTTCTTGCTTGCTTACCACTCAAATCCGATTCTTAATCATTAAGCTCGACTTTCTTGGACTCCAAGCTGATTATACCAGCTGTTGTGACACCTGCCATGATCCTAAAGATCCATCTAACACATGTCTTAATCTAAATCATATCCAAAACCTATAAATAGTTGGAGTATTCATTCATTTCATGGCACCTCTTTCATTCCTTCATCTATTCTCTCATTCTGGAGCCTCCTGATCTGATTGGAACTTATTTTCTTGTAGAAAAGATAGCTAGGACTCTTTGTAAGTGTCTTAGCCCTCTCATTAGTTCAGTTTTATGTTCTAACAACCGAAAAGTCAAGTTATCATAAATTAACTTTGACTTTCGGTTTAAACTCAAATGGTCCAGCCACGGTTCGAGATGAATGTGGTTATATGACCATAGTTAGGTAGGTGATTAACCCTTAAAAGGGCACCTCCTAATTCCTTCGTTTGCTTAGTTAATTGTCGGGTCAAACCATTTAGGTAAAAAGTCAAACTTGGCAGATTTGTAAATAATAATTAAAATTAATAAAACAGAGGTTCTAAATTTTATTTTATCATTCTAATGACTTGGTAATTGGTATTAGAACATGTTTAATCAGGTCTAACCTGACAATTATCAGTCTAAGGTCAGTTTATAACCGAAAGTCCCAAAAGCTTGACTTTTGCTTTAACTTTCAGTTCTGACCTGATTAAGTTTGATTCTTCCATGTTTTAAGCTTCCATTAGGACCGTATTGTATAGTAGTATAACCCCCTGAAGTTATATTGCTTGGTCCTTAGTAGTTTGAATTATATGCACATGTCCGTTATTATGCTTATAAATGCCATAATTGCCCTTTTGAACCTAAAACGAGATTTTTGAAAATGTGAGAGTACCAAAACCTTTATTACTGATTTATAAACATGTCCTAAAAATTTGACATCAGTTTGAGGTCTAGATTAGGAGTTATGCTCAATAGCGTAAATTGAAAGCTTTTTATTAATTAAAAGGCATAATTAGCATAAAGCCTATCTAAACCCAAATTTTGATACCAAACCTTTTACCCACTGATGTAATATAATATTTTGGGATTTTTGAAGATTTTTATTTATTTTTAAACTGATCATGGCATAGGGTTCATGCTTTGATTCGGTAATTGTCGGTTATACCCTTTTTGCTAATAAAATGAGTTTTACATAAATTTTTGATACCAAACTTTTTGCTACTAGTTTTATATGATATATAAAATATTTTGAACTTTATAAACTGATCAAAAACTCAGATTTCCTATTTTAACCTGAAAATCGCTTAAAAACGACTTTTACGCGTTTTAAACACATAGTATGAGTTAAAACTATTTTGGACATATAAAACTTAATACCTACAAATTTTTTAAGTAAAATTTTCTAATTTAACAGTAAGCAAAAGTTTTGAACCCAGATTTCCAGTTTTGACCTTTAAAGCTTATGTGAAATTACCAAAATGCCCCTACGGTGCATAGTTGTGTTATGAATGATAAATTTCACATATATGCAATACCCTACTGATATAAATTATTAAATTAAATATTTTTACTGATTATTACAGACCTGAACCTCAGATTAAAATTTAATCTCTGTTATAAAGGGTAAAATGACCAAAATGCCCCTACGGGACTTAATTTAGTTTTAAATACTTTTTGGGCATATATGTTAACATCCTACTGATGTATTAACGTATTTTAAGCATAATAACATAAGGGACTTGCATATGGTTCATTTGGTTACCCGTTACGCATTTACGCGCTTGGATCGGTTTATGTAACTAGTTTACGTAAATTGCCGAAACGGGTTTAACCATATCATTTTTATCTTAAAATCCAGAATGTACTTAGTTTACCCATATTATACAAGTCTTCGGACTTGTTGGGTCTAAAGTACATTTTATTCCGGTCATCGCTTAATCTAGCGTATCGTGCCGTTTTAGACACTTTAAGCTAATCGGTCTAAGTCCACAACTTAAATAGGACCGTTAGCATTCTGAATTGGTTATATATTACCATCACTCCAGACTAGAGCCACCCGGTAAAAGCTACCTGCATTTAGTTAGATTGGATACGACTGAGTTATTATGCTGTGAATCAAGTATTAGCTCAGGTAAATACTTTTAACTTATTTTCCCTTATACGAGCTTGGGATATGGTATTATAATAATACCACTTGGTCAGGTATGAAATCATTTAATCGGATTGTGATTAATAAATTTACATAACCCGTTTTAATCTGTCTTGTTTGATAACATAAACATTGGGGGTTAATTCGACCGTGTCCTGGATATCCTCGGCTCATTTCATTCGAAAATGGCCACGACCTATACACGGGGTGTAGGCATACACCTGACAGATGCAAATGTTAAAATATAAACCCACATGTTGGGGACAGCTCCTTTGTGGGCTTTATAAGTGGTGAGTCGGTTAATCACGACCGGCTTCCAACCGGCCCCAACTGTATGACAAACATGTAAATCTGTATACAAGATTATCTTTAAATAATTGTCCCAAGTTATAAATGATTTGTGCCTTGTGCACTTAAATCAATTTTCATAAACTCTTTCAAATGAGTCAGTTAATTGTATTTACCAGTGAAAACTGACGTATTTTCCAAAGACTAAGTGGCAGGTACTACTCGTAATAGGCTGGGGGATTGCTCAGTGTCGAAATAGAGGATCTTGCAAATCCTTAAAGATGCCTTAAAGTCTGCTAAACTTCACTTTATACATTCTGTAAAGATCCACCTGTGGATTTGATATTACAGGCCCGTCTATAATAAATACTTTGTTATTTTCAGACATGTGGGTTTGTAATAATATTTTATATTCCAAGACTTCCGCTGTGCTATTCTGTGTATGTTTGACCATGATGATATCAACTACGTCACGATACTCCCCACCGGGCCCACCGGTAATATGTGGAAATATTGGGGTGTGATAATTTACGCATAACCAGCACGTACACAGTGTGAAATGAAGCACGTTAGTTATCGACCTGAACCTATCGATACCAATGACTGCGGGTTGACTGCCCAAGGCAGTTCGTAATACACACTCACCACTGTGAGCCATGTAATTAATTGTCCTTAACAACCCCTGAGTGAACAGGTGCTGAGTCCAAACTATAGCACTATCGTTGCTAAGGCAGGTAGACAGCATTCCATGTGTAAACATAACAAACAAGCATTCATTAAGTCACGTATAACATGCAGTAACGGTTAGCGTTAAAGTATTGCGTAGTGTGTTCGATGTGATTTAGTATAAGTAACGTATGTAACACCCAAAAGTGCGTAAAGCAAAAAGGGTTCGAGTATACTCACAGCGATGATGGATTGAAGGGAGCGCTTAGAGCGGAATTAGCCTAATCAGAATGATAGCAATAATGATAAGCGATGCGTAAAACGAAGCAAGGTGTCAGTGGATCGGATGGCAATCCGATCGGGTGGCAATCCGATCGGGTGGCCGGTCGACCGGGTGACAATCCGTTCGAACGGTCATCCGATCGGATGACCATGTGAGTGGATTGTTACCTCGTTTGGGATGGATGTGTTTATGTATGATGGCTTGTCTTTTGAAGTTTTCGTTGTAGCATTTTGAAAATAGAGAAGTATCTCTACCTTTCAGGTCGGTCGAACGAACGGCTGTTCGATCGGACGACAATCCGATTGGCGAGGCTTCTCAGGTTGAGAATAAGTTCACAGCAGGACGGTCACTCGATCGGATGGCTATCCGATCGGGTGACAGTCCGTACGTACTGAACATGTTGAAAATTGTTTAAGTGTTGAAGTCAAACATCACATGGTCGAGTGACAATCCGATCGGATGGCAATCCGTTCGATGTTCAAACCTCAAATGAAATAAAGTAAGAGTTAAGTGTGGAACCCAAGGTGCAATCCGATCGGGTGGCTGTCCGGTCGGGTGGCAATCCGGTCAGACGGCAATCCGATCAGAAGGCAATCCGTCCCAGACGACCTGATTGTCTTTTTCCTAGGTTGTTTTGGTAGTTTGAAGTTTTGAAGTGTTTAATGAGGTACATTGATAACATGCTTGAACAACGGAACCCTCGACTCGGCTCAAGTGACTCGACCGAACAGGAATCACCCTAGTCCGACCGGTTCACGGTTCGAGTCGGTAGTTCATGTTCAAACCTGAAGTCAATACCTCTTGGATAGAATTCAGATCTGGAACCGATACGACACCAAGAATGGGTAGAAGATCAGAACTAGGTCCGAGTCTATCGGATTTGAGTGCATTGAGTGTAAAAGAGTTGAAAGAAAGTTAGAAAAACCATCTTTCAATCCTTTTCACCATGAATATGTTCATATCTATGAAAGATCTTTGTTTATTCATGTGGAAATCATTCAGATCTGAGTTGTTCTTGGTGGATTGAAGCCATAACATGAAGTTCTTACGAACACCATGATGACATCATCCTTGAACACCTCAAATCTAGTGATTTCACGGTTAAAAGTTAAGATTCAAAAGAAAGAAATGTGTAGGAGTGCGTGTAGATTAAGAAAGTACAAGATTTATGTGGAAAACTTACAAGAATCGCGAGAAATCTGAAGAAATAGCGGCTGGAATGAGTGGAGAGGGAGAGAGAGCTGTCAACATCAATGAGGTTGACATAGGGGGGTATTTATAGGGTTTCCATAAATGGAAAGGAGGAAAAGAGGCTGCTCGATCGAGTGGCAGCCCATCCGGGTGGCAGCTCGGTCGAGTGGCAATCCGACCGGGTGGCACCTGGGTGGGTGGCAGCTCGGTCGAGTGGCACTTCGATCGGATGGCAGTCCGATCGGGTGGCAGCTCGGTCGGCTGGCCACTCGGTTCGAGTGCTCGGCACGATGAGTTTTGCAGTTTCGATTCGAGTGTGGAGCGTTGCGATGCGGTTCGAGCGAGCGATGCGATAGTCTTACTTATCAAATTACTTTTAATCCCAACTACTATATCAACATACAAGCATCCTATTTAATTTGCGTTTAGCGTTTCGATTCGATTTGCGATGCGATAGATTGAGATTTCGATTCACCTCAACATAAACATAACATGCACAAGTAACACATAAATAGCACACACACGTAAAACAATATCCATGTCACACCATTCGAGTTGCGATTGCGATAGCGATTGGCGATAAAGCGATTAAACATGCGATTAATGTCGATAAATAACGATTAAACCTCGATTATTAACAAATACTACACATAATACAACTGACGTAAAAGTATAAAAGACTATATACAAGTCAAAGAAGTCAAAACAGGAATTGAGCAAGGAGTGACAGATCACAATTAGCAATCTTGTCTTCCTTTGACTTCAATCTTGACTTTGACTTTAACTTTCGAAACACGGGGTGTTACAACATCGTTCCAATAACATTTGTCCAAGTGATTTGAATAACACTACGATGTGTAATACGGTAAAAGCATTTATATATAAGAAGTACCAGCGGCGTATCCACCATGCTTTTATTATATTACACCCGTCTCGTTATCTAAATCACTTACCATAAACCAATTGTCCAATCGTCCGTGTTATAAACCATTCGTCCGTGTTGTAAACAAATCTTTCGTGTTATAAACCAATCGTCCGTGTTATAAACCAATCGCAGTGTTATAAACCAATCATTCATGTTTTAATTGTGAAAACTTTTGGTCGTTCTTTAATGAATGCATTCAAACCTGTGTTGACTCGTCTAGACCACCAGAGGGTCTCTTTAAATCGACTAACAAACCACCAAAGGGTTTGTTAAAATAAACAGCTTCTGTCGTTCCCCAAACTTCCACCAAATCCAATGGACAGTCTGGTAACGGGATTGTCAGTCATATGGTACCATAACATACTACTAGTCGGCCCAGCCAAAGCTAATGAATGTCATTCGTGTTATCGATAACGCACCAACAAGTTCGTCACATTATTGAAATCGTATTATTTAATATAAACCATAGACTTTGTTTTGAAAACTTGAAAATGGTTTAGTACATATGAGTCACCCCAAAACATTTAGAAAGCATAAAAGAGGGGAGCTATGTACTCACGTTAAAAATTGTTTTGTGTATATAGCCAAATCTTTGAAAATAAGAATAGGCACATATGAATCACCCCCAAACATTTGGAAAAGTAAAATAGGGGAACTATGTACTTATTTGGGATTGCGAAAGTGTCCTTGATCAAGAGAATAAACAAAGCTCAAGTGCGTCCTCTTGTGTCGGATAACTATGTTAGTGTGTCAAGACTTTAATCGGCGGATCGGATAGAATGAAGTCTTATAAACCAAATGAGTGTTGGAACTCATATGATATAGTTTAATAAACCCAACATTCTTATTTGAAAGTGATCCTAAGTGCTTTTGACCCGTTATGACTCGTTAAGGTAGTTTACGCTACTTTAACGGGTCATTTGCGTAAAGATATGATCGGATGATCAAACATGTCCTATGATAAGTCTTATATGCCAAAACATGTTTGAAATGTTGTAACATCAGTTCATATGTTAAAACTTTGGTTACATATACTTAAAATGGATTTATGCGCAAAAATGGCATTTTGGTCATTTTTAAAGAATATCGAAGCGACTTACCATAACATAACCAAACGACGTAACCATAAAGTATAATCTCATTAGGTTATTACCTATACAACTATGGTCACAAATATATGTTTGGTCGAATCCAATGATCGACCAAACAGGTCGATTCGAAAGTCAAAACGGTGGTCAAGACCGCTCGAATTACAACCCTAATAAAGCACTAACATGAAGTGACGAGTTAGACATGTCAAAACATGTCTAACTAAGTTATAAAAACTTATTTGGTATCAAAACTTAGTGTTTTGATACCCGAAAATAGTTTCGTCGTAAAGTGCACATTATGTGCATCTTTGACCGAAACTTTGACTCGTCACTTTTACTAGTAAACGTGGTAATCAGAATGTGCAATCACAAGGGATTATATCCTTCATGATTACGATCACGTTGCAAAGTTCAATTGAACTTTGACTTTTCCAATTAAGATCAGAACCAAAAGTCAAACAGAAAGTCAAACTGTTTGACTTTTAGCTCAAAACAAGCTAAAATAAAGAACAAGACTAAGGAAGAACACTTACTTGTGTTCTAGGAAGATAAGAAACTCAGTAGGAGGCCTCTAAAGAGAAGCATGGATAACTTTTACTCGATTTTTTTTTTGGTTTTTTAGTGATGAATATAGCGATTTTTTACATACTAAAAAAAATTTGAGTGTTTTTTAGATTTTTTAAGGTATTTTTGGTTGTGTTCACATTGATTCTTGCGGTTCTCGCAATAAAGGGTGGTTCCTAATGGATCCTTGTCATATATATATATATATATATGGTGGGGATCCTACGGAAAGTGTGTTTTTCCTAGAAAGTCTAGGAAGCGATCTGGGCCATCCAATGGGTGTGTTTAATGGTTGAGATCATCTTGTTGGCATTTTGGTAATATGTGTTTCTTAAAAATAGGATTATTTAATTAATCAGGGGTAGATATGTCATTTAGCTTGTTTTAAATATGGAAATAATTGTCATTCCATAACCACCCCACATTTCATGCGATTTTTTTTTCTCTCTCTCCCTTTCTCCCTTTCTCTCTCTCTCTTCCTTCTATCCTTCACGAAGAAACACATCAAGAAAACACATCGTATTAATCTGCTTGCTAATCTTCTTGCTGCTAAAACACAGCGTCAAGAAATCCTCTAGCATTACCAGCATAGATGGTAAAACACATCGTATGAATCTGCTTGCTGTTAAAACACAACTGTATGAATCTGCTTGCAGTTAAAACACAACTGTATGAATCTGAATGCTAAAACACAACTGTATGAATCTGCTTGCTGTTAAAACATAATTGTATGAATCTGCTTGCAGTTAAAACACAGCTGTATGAATCTGCTTGCTGTTAAAACACAACTGTATGAATCTGCTTGCTGTTAAAACACAACTGTATGAATCTGAAGGCTAAAACACAACTGTATGAATCTGAAGGCTAAAACACAACTGTATGAATCTGCTTGCTGTTAAAACACAACTGTATGAATCTGCTTGCTGTTAAAACACAACTGTATGAATCTGAATGCTAAAACACAACTGTATGAATCTGCTTGCTGTTAAAACACAACTGTATGAATCTGAATGCTAAAACACAACTGTATGAACCTGCTTGCTGCTAAAACACAATTGTATTAATTTGCTTGCTGTTAAAACACATCGTCAAGAAAACGGAGATGATACGAACAGTATTTGAATGGTGATGATGAACTCGGAGATGGTGGAGATGGAGAAGTGTTTGATGATGACGAAGACGAAGAAGGAGAAGGTTGCGAAATACAAAAAATCTTAGAGAAACAGGTTCCGTAATTATAGGCATTGTTACACGAGAGATAAAATTCCAAAAATAAAATAAAATGTCAAATTACACAAGTGCCATTTTAGTTAAAATCCCTCCATGCCACATGTCACATTCTTATTGCTTCCTAGACTTTCTAGGAAAAACCCACTTTCTACCCAACTCCTCCTCTATATATATATATATATATATATAGGGTAAGGTTCATTTGAGAACCACCTTTATTGTGAGAACCATGGGAATCAATGTTAACACACCAAAAAAACCGAAAAAAAAAACTAAAAAAACCTAACACCCCCACCCCCACCCAAGCTAAAATGCTAAAAACTAAACCCCAAAAAAATCTAAAAAACACGCAGAAAAAACTTTTTTGTTTACTATTTTTTTACATTAAAATCGCTGCTTTTAGTAGCAAAAAAAAATGGAAACGAAATATAGCGATTTTTTTTATAAAAAATAGTAATTTTTTTTGTTGTGTTTTTTAGCTATTTTTAGATATTTTTGGTTGTGTTCACATTGATTCTCACGGTTCTCGCAATAAAGGGTGGTTCCTAACGGATCTTTCTCCTATATATATTTATATATCAGGGTTCTCGGGATATTTAGCGATTACATTTAATGGGGTGGTTCTTGAGTGAACACTAGACCATTGATTTGATGATGTAAATCAATGGTCGGGATTTGTTTACTCAATTTACAAATACACTAGTGTTCACTCTAGAACCTTACCGTATATATATATATATATATATATATATATATATATATATATATATATATATATATATATATATAAGCATGTATTGATAGATACGAGTAGAAGATTGGAGTAGTTGCATATGTATATGCATGGACGTATATGAGAGAGTAGATGATGATGATGGTATAGTATGCATGTACGTGGGGAGAGTAGATAATTATGGTATACATGCTTGGACGTATATGAAAGAGTAGATGATGATGATGATGATGATGATGATGATGATGATATGTTATGTGTATGCATGTAGTTGGACAGAGAGTATATGTATGCATGTGAGAATAGGAGAGAGAAGATGATGGGTGGCACGAGAATCTAGGCAAGCAATAGAGGCAACAAGTGGAGAAACGGTGGCATTTGGTATTTGGAGTTTAGCTTAAGCTCCTTGTCTCCTTGTCTTCGGTATGCCCCATTTGAAGCCTCTTTTGCCTTCTTCCCCCACTACCAAACAAAACCCTAACTTTTTCGTAACTGCTTTTTTTCTTCTCACCTCCTTTTTATTTTATAATTCCACGTACTTTATGTTTACTCCTTTCATACTTTTCATCTGTTTTTCTTGACTCTACCACATCCATACAATTTTTTCACCAATTTCTTTCTTTTTGTTTTATCTGTTTATTTAATGCAAAAGAAAATTTATTTCAATCTTATTATAATTGTTAAACGAATTCCTTTTCTATCATTTTCTTTAGTTTATGAAATGCTAATAAGCAAAAACAGATTAAAAAAATGGAAAAAGTAAAAGTAAATACAGAAAATAGTTTTATAATTATTGCTATTACCATTATTATTATTTTTATTATAATAAAAACAGTAAGACTATACAAATTAATAGTCCATATCAAATGGTTATATTTAGGATTTCACAATTGAGCTGCTTGTTCTTCTACGATTCACTCGTTATTTAAAAGTTAGAAGTTGTATGTAACATTTATTTTTGTTCTAAATACCAAGATGTTGATATGTCAAAAAAAAATTTAATTTTAGTACAACTCAATCAAAGATATTCGAGCGTGACAGGATTATTATACGGGATATAGCAATAAACCAAAAACTCGTTACTTACATGTAGTCTTCATATGCAAACTAATGGTGCACATGTACTCGCAATGTGAGAATAAGAAAAACAAAGGGCACACGTTTCTTTGTGAGATACGAAAATGATTATTTATTGACATGTTTATGAGTAAAACGTAGTTAGGAAATGGGATACGGTTCAAAAATTGTTTTTTTTTTAATGTAAGAGAAAAAAAATGATTATTTTCTTGACATCATCGGCAAGTTTCTTTGAAATGTAATATTGAACACAAATAATAAGATTTTAGGTGATATAATATATTATTTGTTTGTCATTAACACTTAATGGCTTGTTAACACATAACGGAATTTGGTGTGACCTAAAACAACTTATTCACACATGAAATTGCCCAAAAACAATGAATTATTGGACTTATCATCAAACACAGGTTATTAACATCTAAATAACATGTTTTTTTTACCTTCATTGGTTTAGTTAACTGAAAACAACTCACTAACACATGATAATGTCTATTAGACCATGCGTAGTCGTTGGGGTGAATAATGCCCCACCATAGGGCGTTTTGCGCCATATGACAGCCCAGTCAACAATAAGACATTATTTGGCGTTTTTACAAAAGGGTGTAGTGGGGATGTGAGACATTATGTTAAATGAGATGTAATATAATTAAATAAAACAACAACCATCAAAAAATCTTATTGGATAAAGAATAATAAGATGGAGGATGATTAGACAAACAAATGGGGGGCAAGGCGTGTTTTAAATCACGCTGGAGAGTTTTTTTTTTTCGAAAATCACGCCCAAAAACGCCCCTGGGGGTGGGGGTCAGGCGTGTTGGGGCATGTTTGGTGGCAAATTTTGAAAAATCCACGCCCATTACGGATGGTCTTAATGGTAGTTGATTCGTCATAAAAGTTTCTTTGATGACCTGCCAATGAAAGGTCCATTTTTTATGACCTGTCGGTTGTAGGTCCGTCTCAATGAGTGGCATGTCACTAATTCATCGACGATATTTCCATGGTGATCAATGACGACCTTTGACAGTGATTTGTCTATAGGTAATCTGGTTGTCAATAATTAGTCAGTAAAGTCTTTACCACACCACTAATCCACACCACACTCACCGAAAAATTACTAACGAGTCCTACCTTCACTGAGAGTTACCAACGAATACGTTAAGGTTCACTAATTTCAATGAATATTTGCTCTCTAAAAATTTTCTATCAAAACGTAACCATTTACCATTTACGTATAGTTTTAATTGTTGTTTAAAACATGTAACCCTATTCAAGATCAAAAGTTTTTTTTTTTTTAACTTTACAGTTTTTCAAAATTAAGTAATAATAATTAGATATTTGTATAAGTTACATGTCAGTTTTGTATTTGTTTTTTTTTCTTTAACATACCTTTAGTTTAAACAGAAAAGGGGGTAAATGGTGGTGTTGAGCATTTAGCGTTTGGCTTTGGTATGGTGTGTTTGGACGGATGAGTAATAAAAGCAAAAGGCGTTTTGGCCACCCTCATTGATTCCCTGTCCACCTTAAAACATGACAAAACATTTTCCAAATTCTTTTTCTAATTATTATATCTTCTCAAATATTCCAAATTTAATAGCATGCCTGCTCTTTATGCATAGCAAATGTACACCATGCAATGCACGTTTGCGAATATAAATATACCAATATTCTAAATTAATGATTTATGATAAAAATGCTGATATAAATACAAGTAATCTATATTGTTGGACTCAACTTAAGTTTGTAAATAGATTTATATAAATCTTTTCATAAGCCAAGTATGAAATAATGCTTTGCAACACGGTAACGTGGCCTTCAAAAAAATTATACAACAATACAACCATTTTAGTTCTTTTTCTACAGCAATAAGATATTATTAAATAACTAGAAAGGAGATAGATAAGCCAATATATCAACATTACAAGAATAAAAATGAGTTTTCCTTCGTCAATAACCACATTTACATGTGTCTTAACATATCGAATATTAAAAATTTGGTGTATACCTAGCAATCAAACACTTGTAGCATGATTTAATGAATTAGAAACAATAAAATTTGAAAACCGGAAAAATAAATAAATGAAAATTATCTTTTATCATTAGATCTATTGGATAAATATTTTTATGCAGCGCCATTTTCGTAATTGGATAAATATCTTTATGCGGCGCCATTTTCGTATTTACGCGAAAGCATGTTTGCATTTACTCATGGATAAAAGTAAACATCACTATTTACTACTAAATCGTAATTAACATAGAAACATGTATTCATCAAGGATGTCTAAAAAACTTGAATCCAATTCGAAAACCCAAAACATTCCGGAAGAGTATTGCCTATTGGAATGGGTATGCGATCAACTATAAAAAATTTCTTGGGTTTGGAATGAGTATGGTATTAGATAATACTTGTCTAATATCCTGAAACTAATCTCATACTTGTTTTGTTTAGGTAGAAACAAAATATATTATCATTATCAATCTATTATCTATTATTAATTATCATTATCATTATCATTATCATTAGAGTTAATAGCCAAAATGGTTCATGAGGTTTGCTCACTTTTGCCACTTTAGTCCAAAATCCAAATTTTTTAAATCTGGATCCCTGAGGTTTGCATTTTGTTGCCATTTTAGTCCAAATTTCAAAAACCCCTTTTTAACTGTTGCAACCAGCCTATTTTGTCCTTTTGCGCAGGGATATTTTGGTCATTTTTATGAGTTATTATAACAAACCCAGATCAAGAACCTAGATCATTTCTCTCAAAGCAGATCAAGAACCCAGATCAACTCTCTCTCTTCTCTCTCTTTATAGCACCACCACCACCGCCACCTCCTCCCCCTTCTCACCACCACCACCGCCACCATCAACACCCACCCCACAAGCACCACCTCTTCAAAGCACAACCACCCCCGTTCTCCCCCCCTCACTAAAACCCTAGCTTTTACCCTCTCTTTCTCTCTCTAAAACTCGCCGGAGGCGATGATGATACAACAACTCTCTGCACCTCCTCTCTCTCTCTAAACACACCTGACTCTCTCTCTCTTCTCTATATAGCTTTTACCCTCTCTTTCTCTCTCTAAACCTCGCCGGAGGCGATGATGATACACCAGCAACGATCAGAGGGTTTTGACTTGATATGAGGTACAACAGCAACGATCAGAGGCGATGATGATTTTTTTTGTTATCTGAGTGAATCGAGTGAAGCTTGAGACTTACCGTATCTTGGCGGGGTAATATCCGGCTGTTGAAGCAACCGCGATGTTTGCAGCCATGGCGGTTGGTTCCTCTTTGTTTTGATTATTATTAACAGATCTGAGCCTCTTCTAATTCCTCTTTTTCATATTTTCGTTTTTATTTTTATCAAGGGTTTTGACTTGATATTTTCAGGGTTAATTAGTGTTGTTGATTCGTCATAGTTGCAGGTGTTGATGTTCAGTTGTTTGAGAAGATGATGATGATTCAGTTGTTTGATGATCTGCTTTGAGAGAGATGATCTGGGTTCTTGATCTGGGTTTGTTATAATAACTCATAAAAATGACCAAAATACCCCTGCACAAAAGGACAAAATGGGCTGGTTGCAACAGTCAAAAAAGGGGTTTTTTGAAATTTGGATTAAAATGGCAACAAAATGCAAACCTCAGGGACCCAGATTTAAAAATTTTGGACTAAAGTGGCAAAAGTGAGCAAACCTCAGGGACCATTTTGGCTATTAACTCTTATCATTATCATTATCATTATCATTATCATTATCATTATCAATATATTAAAAAAGAAAGGAAATGAATAGTGTGCAATATATTAAAAAAGAAAGGAAATGAATAGTGTCAGGCAGTTGCCTGACACATGTTCATTGGGCCAAGTTTGTGTTTTTTTTTTTGTATTCATACGCGTGTAAAGGAAGCAACCATGTGTTCCTTATTCCTCCGTCGTATGTTCAGATTTGAGTTTCTAGCGACTAAGTGATGAAGATAACGATGAAATCTGCCACTGCATAGAGAAACGAAAGCAACCACACTCATCTTCACCAAGCACCTCCTTCAGCTGGTTGATAGTTTACCAGATTTTACAAAACGAGCCTTCCCAAACCAGACTACAATCGGACTATAATCAGGTATGGAGCTCGGATTATTAGAACCTACAATCCAATGTGATTCCTTGATATAGTCTATTCATCGACAAATAGAAGTGAACACGATGATTAATACATTATAAGGAATTGGTGAATATAATATATACACATATAATGTATTCTCTAGTGATCAAATTCTGATTGATAGTTTTTCCTAGTTACGCCAATGTAACTACCTGAAAAACCATTTATGTCTTTCTCTTGCATTATATCCTTTAAGTACAACATGCAATTAATTTTATTGTTAGGGCTGATTTTAATTCTTTATGGATCAGTGATCCTTTTATGTATCCAGGATATGTTATCATTAAAATGTGTAGCGGGTACTGGAAGGATCAAGGATCCTTAGTCCTTATAACGGTTTCTAATAATTGTCTTCGATATGTTGTTATATTTTGATGCAGGTAACTAGATGGACTGGGTCAAGCTAGAATTTCGTGGAATATGCTTGGAATTAGGCACGTGCAAATGTGGCATTAGCCATTGTGAGCGATCGTGGGAGCTCCCTCAATTTTCGTTTAGTTAGTTATCAGATATTTCTAATTATAATTAAGGGATATTGAGCTCATTTGTATAGAACACACTACTCTCGCACACTTTGAAACATCCGAAACTGCTCTCAAACACATACACTAGAATTCATTTGAATCAAGCTCAATATCATCTGAAGTTGTATTGAATTGTTCATTGTTTGTTCAATATAGTTGGTGATCGGTAGTTTCCATCACCAGAGGTTTTTTGTGTCGGAGATCTTCTAAAGATCAAGGGTTTTTTCCTTGTATAAATCACGGTGTTCATTGTTATTTACACTTTACATTCATTTACATTGTTGTTCAATAAATAAGCACTCTGCCTTACAAACAAAATTTGGTTACATTATCCTAAACCGATTTTTGACCAAAACAATTTGGCGCCCATCGTGGGGCAAGTGGTGCTTCGATTCTATAGATTTTTGTTCAATTATGTTCATTTTCATCAACTCCATGGCCTCTCAGGGAAAATCCACTTCAAGTGCCATGCCGGTGGTTACCTCATCTCAAACCAGTGTGTCGTTGCCTCCCATTCCCCCACCATTCAAGAAGAATGTGGAAAATGCTCGGAAGAAGACATCATATGTCTTCGAAGGATCCAAAACTTCTACTACTTCATCTTCTACCAATACTAACAGTGATATTTCTGTTTTGTTTTCGCAGATTAAAATCTATATGGAGCAGCAAGACAAAACCAATCATATACTTTAACTTCATCATGGATCTTGAAAATGGGTTTGACGGGTGTTAGAAGTGCCAAAACGCGACGAAACACACTCAGGGACCAAAGCTGTCATGTTTGAAACTTCAGCCCTTGCATACACCATATGGACCGTATGGTGAGGTCCTTTACGGTCCGTAAGGACCCTTCAGCATAGCAGAAAGTTCCTGCTAATTCCCAGCTGTTTGCACCTTGTTTCCTTTGTTTGTTTTCAACCTTGTGGGCTGGTTTATGTGTTCTACAAGGCTCAAAACCTGGTCCTAACAAGTGTATGGTCTTGATCATCCCTTAATCAATACACAAGACACTTGGCAATGATGCAATGGTGCTTGAAATTCTATATAAAGCCATGTTCATCTTCATTTCAAATTGCTCATTCATTCTTTCTTTTACTCTTGCTATGATTGAGGCTACCACACTTAGTTGGAGGCTTCATATTTGAGCATTCTTAGTCATTTTTCCATGCTTAGGACACTTGTAAGTGTTCTTTCATGCTTTGTTAATTATTTCGAGCAAGAAAGTCAAACAGTGTTTGACTTTCAGCTTTGACTATGATTTGGTCAAGTCAAGGTTCGTTTGAACTTTGCAATGTGAGTGTAATCACGATGGTTATAGTCCCTTGCGATTATACCTACTGATTACCACGTTGATTAGTCGAAGTGACGAGTCAAAGTTTCGGTCAAAATGCACCATTATGTGCATTTTGCGACGAAACTATTTTCGGGTATCAAAACACTTTGTTTTGATATCAAATCAGTTTTCTAACTTAGTTAAACATGTTTAAACATTTTTAACTCATCACTTTTAGTTTAGTGCTTGTTTAGGGTCGTAAGTCAAGTGGTCTCGACAACCGCTTAGACTTTCGAACCCGGCCCGTTTGGTCGAATCATTAGGATCCGACCAAACATATTTTGTGACCATAGTTATATAGGGAATAACCTTTCAAGGTAATACCTTATGGTCACTTAGTTTAATTAGTTGTATGATAGGTAGTTTATATGCCTTAGTAAAATGACCAAAATGCCCTTTTTATGCATAATTTGGATTTAAGCATATGTAATCAAGTTTTTGAAACCTAAACTGATTATGAAACATAATTAAGTATGTTTAGGCATATGATACTTATCATAGGACTAGTTAGGCCATCCGAACGCGCATTCGCGCAAATGACACGTTAAAGTAGCGTAAACTACCTTAACAGGTCATAACGAGTCAAAAGCACTTAGGATAGGTTTCAAATCAGAATGTAGGCTTTGTTAAACCATATAATATGAGTTCCAACACTCATTTGGTTTACAAGACCTCATGCTATCCGATCTCCCGATTTAGGCCTCGGTTATTAACATAGTGATTCCATACTAGGTGCCACTTGATTCCTTGATTTCCCGAGCTTTGTTAGGTCACTTAATCAAGGATACTGGCAATCTCAAGTGAGTACATAGCTCCCCTCTTTTATGCTTTCATTTGTTTTGGGGTGACTCATATGTGTTAAATGCTTTTCGAGTTTTCATAAACAAATGCTATAGTTTATATAAAACATGATGATTTCAATTATGTGAACGAACTTGTTGGGGCGTTAGTCGAAAGACATTTGAATGACATTCATTAACTATGATCAAGACGACCAGTAGTATGTTATGGTACCATAGGATCTGACAAATCCCGTTACTAGGTTATTCACTGGATTTGGTGGGTAGTTTGGGGAACGACATAAACTGTTATCTGATTAACAAATCATGTGTTGGTTTGTTAGTCTTGTTAAAGAGGTCTTTCAGGGCCTATTAAAGATACCCCATGGGTGGTATATCGAGTCACACAGGTTTGAATTTATTCTTTAAAGAACGACCAAAAGTTGCATTTCATAATTAAAACACGGACGATTTAAACAATTTGGACGAATGTTTTCAAACGAAGACACACAACGTGGTTTACTTAAAGATATAAACCATACAATGTTTACTTTCAAAGACGATCTACTGCTTGGTTTTTACAAAGACAAATGTTTTCAGTCAGGATTCATGGCTACAATGGTTTTGGTTTACTTATATCATCTTGTAAAGATGATAAAACATATTGCAATATCAAACACTTTTTGATTTCAAGATACATACTCGACAACTCTCGTAGTTGGACGAGGTATTGCAATATGGATTCAAAACCATGAATTTGACATACAAAACCTATGTACTCGCCGACATTTTTGTGTTGACTATTTTCACATATGTTTCAGGTTCTACTATGTGATGATTGTTGATTGCTTGCTACACATAGGATGGACGCGGGCTTTAGTGACTTAAAACCTGAAAGACAATTATTGTACTTATTTGGTTTGTATCAAAACAATGTGTCTATTAATGAAATAAAACAAAACTTCAATTACCATGTGTTGTGAAACAATGATTCTATTACGACACTCCCCGACGTTTCCGCCGCGGTTTGCTGTATTACGCGGTCGGGGTGTGACATGTGTGACAAAAGATATTTTTTTCTAAATTTCCTAGACACCGCTCGATATCCTTTTATGCGTGGAATTTGATCGAAATATTTATTATTATAAAGAAAGACTTACTTGAAAGCAATAAATAATCATATTTTAGGAAGTTGATAAAGATATTTGTTTATGTTTAAACATGGAGTAACAAATATTTGTATATAAGATATACTTTTGATTGGTTACGTACACTATGGTATGTTAACACATAAACTATATAGATATTTGTTTATAAGTGTTGAAAAAATCTCACTTCCTAAAGTTTTACTATAACTCGTTTTATATGGTGACATGTTATAACATTATCTTTTCATGTATTAATTGTATTTAATATGCTATGTATTTGTATGGATAGTATTCAATAGAATAATTAAACCAAAGTTGTGGTTTATTGTCACTTTTAAGAAAGAGTATACATATGGTTAGATATGACACTCAAATTGTCATACTCCCTAAATCTCATTATCAATTTGTAGAATGTTATATGATTTTAGACCATGAAATCGCATATGGCTTGGTCATGTAAATATATATATCTCAATTTATGTTATATGGAAAGAGGGTTGTTTATAATGAAAAACTAGACAAAAGATTTCCATTTGTCATACCTAAGATATGCTACTGAAGTAGGAATATTATTAAGAGGGTATGATAGTTTGAAATGATTTCATACTCGTGGGACAGAGTAAAAGATGAAAGTTCATGAAAGCTTTAGATTCTATCTCGTTCCCTGAAGTGAATGTGATTACATATTAATCATTGTAAAAGGTAGTAATCATGGACATAATTGAGAAAGTTGTAATAATGAGATCGACTATTTAGAATTGTAAATGGTCATGTTAATAATGAGATGGACCACTAAAAGTGGCAAACTAAGGAGTGACAATATAACATGATAGTTGAACTATAAAGTTACAAGACACTCTCTCGTATCTACAGTTTTGTATTACATACATGTAAGTAATACATATACGATCATAAACCAGAAGTTTATGGATCATAATTATTTAATTAGTTGGCATGACCGGTTAGACCACACCGAGTCGATGATGTTGTGGAACTTAACGAAGAATCAAAAGATTCTTGCTGACAATTAAACTTGTCATCTTTACTCTCAGGGGAAATTAATGATTCACCAACCAAAGTAGGGTAAGAATCCCTAAATATTCTGGAAGTGATTAAAGTATATGCATATCCCAAACATGATACCATTTAGTGTTTTAATCAAATCATTGTCTAAATGGTTATCAAATCCACAACCTAAAGTTTTTGTGATGATGGCTTAGCTAATGTGATCACAAGCATATTATTCCACATTGACACATTTGTTTCGGTTGTAATAGTGAATTGGATTCCCAAGTTATTGATCATCATTGGAATACATGTTTTGTTGAGAAGATCGCTAAACGTCTATGATTGGTTGCAAAACCTATGATCATGAGAGTAGAAGTTCATATGTTATGGACATGTTATTTTACATGCAACATTAATCCACATCAAGCCAACAAGTCATAATACTTTCTCCTCGTATCGTTGGTTTTTGGTCAGGAACGAAAGATGTCCCATCAAAGATTTTGGTTGTGCGACATGTATTGAAATGATCCACCACGATGCACAAAGATGGGACCTTAAAAAGTGGTTGGGAATATATGATAATGAATAGAGCCATTGACGAGATATTTAATTACGGCTCAATTATTTAATATCCATATCAATGGATTAACATTCCCAACATCAGAGGGAGATAAAAAGTAGTTGGAAAAGAAATGAGTTGGTATGAATTATCATTGATCCTCAAAAACTAAAAGTGTGAACTAGAAGTTCAGATAATAACTCATTTACAAAGATTAGTGAATCTATTACCAGACACAATCACTGACCTTAAAGATGTGATTTATATCACATATGCCAACTGCTAATGCTCCAATTAAGATGAGTGTCCTAGAAGGACAACCACATATTTGTGACGGGTCTATTGCATGTCTAATGCATGGTAGACTAAGCGATTCCAATAATAAAATTCCTCAAAAGTTAGAGCAAGTAATTAAGATGGTCAAGTCAGGGTTATATTAATAGGTTCTCCTGAAGAGACATTAGACATGACGGTTCTAGAAGAACCTCATGTACTTGAAAATAAAGTGATCTCATTATATTGTATCAAGTCTATGAAATATATGGAATCGAAACAAAATCGACGTCGTTATACTTTTGTATATAATATAGGGCTTGAAATGATGAGGATCAAAATTTAAGATCTGCCTATGAGAAATGATTAGCCAAAATGGAAAGACGCAAATGAGACAGAGTTGAATTCTCTGTTAAAAATGGAAAGTTTTCAGACCAACAGTCTGTACAACAGAAGTTGTAAAACATATTGGATACAAATGGGTCTTTTATGTGAATCATTAATTGAAATCAAATTAAGCGATATAAGACAAAATTGGTGGCACAAAATATTTGCAAAGACCCATGATTAATGATGAGGAGACACATTCTCCAGTGGTGGATGCATTGACTTTCCAATATCTTATTAGTTTGGTAATATAAAGAGAGAATTGACATGCGTATTAGAAATGTTATGTATCATTTTGATACTGAAAATTTACATGAAAGTACTTGATGGATTTAAATTGTCAATTTCATGTATATACTATCGAATTGAATATAACTGGAACTCCGCGTGAGTATTCTAAAGCAATTGAGTGCTTAAAAGGTTAACTGAAACATCTTATGGATGTAATTCTTGTCCACCAATAAACATACATAGAAAACTTGTACCTTGTGATTATAGCATTTCAATGTACAGTGTACAAGCATGGTACAATATGAATTTTACAAATGAAGCAAGTGTTCAAGACATCCTTGCATATAATATAGAAATCAATAAGGAGGTTTATGTAACAGAACTCCTAAAAAGTATATGCACATACGTTGTTCAAAGTAAAAAGAAGTATGTGAATGATGGTAAATGCCTGAAGCATTGGTTTCAAAATCTCATGAATGTATCTTTTATAAACTTAAAAAGATAGTATGGATCAAATAGTCGGGTTGGGTGTTGTACAATTTATGACACCCCGAACTTTTAAGGTTAGAAATTCCTGGTTCCTCGACTCCTAGTTGCACGGTTACATTTTATGCTTCATTAATTTACATTTTAGGCTTCATTATTTATTAATCAAATATATGTTGAATTAAAACACCTAGTGGCTCGATGGGGTTGCAATTGTTATTGTATATTGTATATCTTATTTGATGGTAGAATATGTTAGACACATATTGTTTCTTCAGCCGTATACCTTTCGATTTAGAAGGACTCACATCGGCCCAAATTCTAAGCCCAAACCAAGCTTGGATTTCTCCTCATGGGCGGCACATATTAGATAAATAGGTTACTTATCCTTAACTAACCATACGCAAGTTTCAAGACCCTCAAATATCTTTTCTTCTTCTTCACTCCTGGAATCCGGCGGCAACTTCTCTTTCATCTTGAAGTTCCCTTTTGATTCCGTCTTACATCTCGGTTAGTGAATCACCCTCTTTGTTTATTGTAGTTCTCAGGTTATAATTAGTCATTTGAGTACGTGTTAATAGGGTATGCATAATCGGTGAGTTTAAATATATAACGTGACATTGTGAGTCGGGTCACATGCTTGATATGGCTGGAACGAACTTGTTGGGTGTTACGTACTGATATTAGTTTAAATATATAACGTTTAATGTTTTCGGGATTGGTCTAGTTAACGGTTAGTAATGATTAGCTGGTTTATATTAGAGAAAAGGTGGGTTGCTATGCATGAATAGGAAGTAATGTCTTTGGTTATTGGGTAATTAAATCCGTGTATGTATGATGATCGAGTAATGATGTAATGGACTGCTAGAATCATTGAAGATGTGCACTTAGGTGGTTGCTTTGTTTGAATATTAATTATGGGTGAGGGTTATGAAACCTGATTTATTAGGGACATCACTTTAGATGTTAATGGATATAAATTAATTATTGATCAAGGTTCGTTTAGAATTGAAGTCCATGTGATAAAACAATATTGAAGTGGTGTAACAAATTGTTGATTATTTGCGTAACAAAAAGAAACAAAGGAAACAGAACAATAATGGTAAATAAGTATTGGAAACATAAAGTTAATTAGAAAAGTTAAATAAATATGAAATCTGATTCTGCACCTCTTGATAACGTATATGGGTTAAACATGTGTGGGCCAGATTATGTAATTGGGTTAGGGATTGGACTGTTGGGCCGGGTTGAGCTGTTTGGGTCAAATAGGTGGAGCGGGCTGTGCACCGTGGTCTCGGAAACACACACATTTAATTGGACCTTGTCAAGTGGGCTATGTGTTGTAACTAATTAAATGGATTCAGTAACATATGGGCCGCACGCAGCTGGGCTCGTGCCAGGTTGGTTTGGGTTGCATAGGTCACGGCCCACCTGTGTGACATATTGGGCTGTTAACATATTGGGCCAGCTGTGGTTGGGTCGGATTGTCATTTAAATGCACACGAATAAGCCGATGATTGTAGTACGTGGCGAACTAGAATGTATATTATGGTATGAAAAACTCTATGTGAGTAGTACGTGAATATTTGCAATGTGTTGAGGAGTGTTCATGGTCTAGTACATGCAGTAGTATAAATGACATGATCGACAAATACTTTCGTGAGACATGGACAATGTTGAGAAACAGATACAACTTGTGCAACTTGTTTGATGCTAGTGCACTATTTGTGTAGTATGTAAAAAAGTGTATGACCTATGTGATTATGTGATAACTGATACATTATATGCAATTTGTTACATGCGTGGTTGATAGAATGAGATTCTAACTGTTATTGATAACCACAATAGGGATTAATTGACCAACTGGGAACACGTACTTTAATCTTACCGAGCAAACCAAAGGTGAGTTCATCTCTCTTGATCATGCGTCCCGGTGGTTGGGACAGTCTTTGGGTATCCCTGAGAGGGATTGGTTTGGGGTAAATCATGGGTATTCCTGTGAGGAATAAGTCTTTTGGATAAATCTGGAATGTGGATAATACACTCTTCCTATCACCTTTAAAGTCCCTCCGTGTTGTTTGGTTACCTGAGAGGTAACAAGGTATTAGTTAGTAGCGCTACTTAGGTTTGGCAACCTCACCCCGTACCTGGAAGGACGGGTGTTGAACTAATGACCTAGTCATGACCAATGCTTTGATAGGAGCATTGGAGAAAGGGCAATGTAAATCAGGAGCCGTCTTGTATTCGGGGTATTATCAACATTAAATTCAATGGATTAACTAAACACTTGGTAACCAACGTTTTCGTTAAACTATGAACTCACCAGCGTTGTATGATACACTTGTTGCATGCTCGCAGGTCGTTAGATATCTTGGATTTGGGAACTTGCTGTCTGGAGTAGCTGGAGTGGTCATGGGTCGACTGGAGGGACTCATGTGATTGATTGTTGATATTATACAGTAGTTTTGAACAATTTAACTTTGGTATAATATTTGCTTCCGCTGAACATGTTGGTTTTCATTTAAACTTGTTGATGACATTTTTCATTAATAATTGGGGATTTTATTTATAAACTTGAACGGGTTCAATGTAAGTAGTGGCTCGTTGTTGGTACGTCACACGCCTAACAGGGACATTCCCTAGGTGGTATTTTGGGGGTGTGACAGTTTGGTATCAGAGCCACTGGTTATAGTGAACTTGGTTTTAAAAATGTTTTTATAAAACCAGACTATAACCGAACAGATCCGAAATCGACCATGACACTCAGCTCCAGACTGCAAGGTTCGTCTCTCGTATACTCATTGTACTGCATAACTAGTGAACACTTACATATGATATTGCATGTGATTGCACGTTTAGCACAACAATATGAATTCATGTATTACTTTCCTGTGTTATGTGACTGATAGGGTGGTATTTCCCTAAACGTTCATGACTCACGTTTCATGATGCTCTTTGTTTGCTACTCGAGTTGGAGGAACCATTTGACATGAGTTAAGAGGAACTGAGATGAGCATGCAAATCGCAGTATTATTGTGGGTGCACACATAATAATAATGTGGGGTGCATGTCAGTCCCAGTGAGGCTTAACAAGTGAAAAAAGGGGTTCCGTCCCGTTAATTGATCAATGTGAAACACAACAATCTATAGGAGTTATAGCAGTGATTGTCTCCTACTCGAACGAGATCTTTTCACTCCTCTCTGAATCCTTACGAATCTCGATGTTATCGAGTATCCCCTGAACACTCATCTGAACGCCTAGCGAACTGTGTAGAATGTTAGGTGCTTGTACGAACGCCCCTGAGTTGGATGTTGCAACATCAATGATTGGTCTATACCTCTCACACTCCGCCTTGTTTGCTGGAACTCACTGTACTAACGTCTTAGACCCTGAAGTGCGATCACTTCTTCAACACTCTGGAAACATACCGTGTAGTACTCAGTCAACATGCAAGAACGATGGACAAGAGGATGAGCGTAGTGCCTTACCAACCTCAGTACTAGAAGGACCCTGATTATCGGCATCGAACACCAGCAAATTGACTTCAACTGAATCCTTAAACCCTAGACAATGACTTATGAGAGTCAACTCTCACAAATCAATCGGGACATAAACGATGACAGTCGGCCATGGTGTAGAATGTGTAACTGCCAGCACAATGAGTAGTGCCTTAGGACGTGGCACGGAATGTGAAAAGGTGGACCCTGACGGTGAAAGGCCGCAGGACTCCGTTTCATCGGCATTAGAAGCAACAGTCATGATGACATCAAGCTACTCGCAAATCATGACTTTCGGTATGGAAATGATGGTGGCTTCAACAAGGAATGGCCGATGTTAAGGCAAGACGCCAACAACCCAGGGAACAATGACAGTTTTGGGAGTTCTAGTAGCAGTAGCAACAACACTGGATGTGGTACTCGTGGAAGGACATTTAGGATGGGCGTGGGCGACGCCAGGATTATAACAACATGGTGGCCTACACGTTCTTGGTAACTAATCACTTTGTCACTGTTCTGCTTAACCCTGATGCTTCTTGAAACCGAACCTGTTGTAGACTCGGCTGATGGCAAGTCAACTGAAACCTCATATGATTGTTAGGATGCAAACTCGACCTTGTCGGACAGGTGTTCGACATCGACCTTCCTCCTACTACCCTTGATAGTTTGATGCAGTAGTCGGTATGGATTGGACCGATTGGTTATCCATACATCGCGCAGATATACCATGTGAGAAGAAAACTTTGCGTACCCTCCTCCCTAGTGGAGAATCGTCATTTGTTCCAGAATATCAGAGTTGTGTAAAGGTTAGCATCAATTCTGCAATGAAAGCCCAGAAGTGTCTACGGAGGGATTACCTCGCCATTGTTAACAACGGTTACTGATGATAAGGCTAAGGAAGAGAGGATCGAGGATCCACCAGTTGTTTATAATTTCTTCCGATGAGCTACTTGAAAACTTCTAGGATTACTTCCACAACTGTTAGGCAGAAACTCAGTTTGATCTCACGCCAGGTGTAGCTCCGAATATTCGTACTCTTACCGTCTTGCACCAGGAGGGTTGCAAGAGCCGTCTAATCAATTACAGAAACTGTTGAACAAGAGTTTTGGCAGACCTAGCTTTTCGCTTTGGGGAGCCCCAGTTACACCCATGAAGACAAGCCTTACCGTACGTGTACTGGTTATCAAGAACTTAACAAGGTGACAGTCGAGAACCGTTTGCCTCGACCATGTAGTGACAACCAGTCGACTAGTTGCGAGGGACAAGCTTTCATTCGAGGACTGATTTACGAACGGACTATTATCAGATGGAAGTCCAAGGGGAGAATGTTCCTAAAGCGGCATATCAAACGCAGTATGGCCATACGACCTTGTGCACCATGACCATTGAGTTAATCAACACACGAGCAGCTTTATGGATCACGTGAATTGTGACAACCAGAATAATTAAGGTTTGCACTACTTGAAATTCCACAAAACCTTACAAACCTCTAGCGCGTGTCTCCGTGTTCATTTACTTATCTTGTGCAACATTAAATGTTTATGTGTGTATGTTTAAAAGAAACCGTGAAACGTTTAATTGTGTGGTTTGGTAGATTTAGGAAATTAACTAAACCGGGCCGCGGAATTATTCGACACTTATGGGCCGCGAGATTACTCGAGCCCAACCCGGACTCTCATATATGTTTGTTTATGTCACACTTGTGCATGGGCTTAGTAAAGCCCAAATGGGGTTTGGAGTGGGCCGGCCATCATGGGCGGCATTTATACACGTAACACACAAGGATTGTGTGTATAACACTCATAATCATCAATCACGTAATATCATAACAAACCCTAATCCCCTCCCCTCTCATAAACAAACTGCGGCAGCCCTTCTCCTTCCTTGTTCGAAGGAATCAGCGATCATACTCCCCTCCCTCGAAGCCTTGTTCACGCATAACCTTGTCCGGTTAGTTCCCTTGTTGTTTCTGTGAGATTGATTGGTTGATATTAAATGCTAAACATTATGATAACCACTGTGATTGCATGAATTAACGATCTATGATGAATTATATTATGATCGCACATGGCAAGGGGGTACGGATATGGGAGATTATATAAACCTTGATCCTTTGAATGAATTATATGCAATATGTGACTAGTTGTTAGCCCTGTCGAATACTCAATGATCTATATAGATACATACGTGTGAATTTTTAATTGCTGGAATTATAAATTACGAGCATGAACTCTAGGGTTTGGGTTGGTAGGGTAGATGGTAATTTGATAATGCTGACAAGGTATCATGTAGTTGATCCGGTTCAAATCTTGAGGGGGGGGGGTGAGTGTTATGTTAATGCCATCCTTGGTTAATGTGTACATAGAAAATAAATGAAACTGAGTGTGTGGGATATTAATAATATGAATAATTAGGAGGTGAAGGGGGTTAAAAACACATTAGAATCACACAAGTTCGAATGCATATTTTAAACTATGGGGTTTCACCTGTGCACGTTATACAATCTGATTAGCCATTCATATCATAAATGGTTGAGCCGAGGGTTATATAAAATAGTGGGCCGAGATCCAATAAAAGAATTAGTCATTTTGATAATGTGAGTCCAATAAAGAATGGGTTACAACCTGAATTAAGGGTTAACATGGGCTGGTAACAGTGGGCCGATTAAATGGAAATGGGCCACACATTGAAGAGGGTTTGGGCTCGATTGGTTAAGTACTAACTATTGGGCCACCAACTGATATGAGTGTATGATGGGCTTCGCGTTACAATTTGTGCACTCGGGTTTGGGGCTTGGTCTAGCACAAGTGTTTGTTTACATAATAGACGTTTAGTGTTGTAAATTGATATTTAAAGTGGAACCCGGTGAATCATCAACATGGTGGGGATTCAAAACACTTAGTATTTGAAAACATGGTGTTTGTTGAAAATTGTTTAGTTGCATGATTCGATAACTTGCATGATATTATACAGTGCCTACTTGTGAAATGTGTGCGTAGAATATAAAGATTAAGCGATACACGACTGATTGTTAATGGTAATCATATTAGGACATGATTGACCAACCCTAACCGTTAGCTATTTTAAGAGTTCAACCGAGCAACCAAAGGTGAGTTCACACTTTTCACAAGGCATGGGATTCCCAAGGGTTGGGAATGGGTAAAGGATTTAAACTGAAACTGCGTGATCTCCTGGTTTGGAACACGTACACAGCCTCTCTACTAAAGGGTGACAACATGCGATAAGGATTTGATTGGAAACCTGCATAATCTCCTAGTTTGGGGAATACGTACACACCCTCTTTATTGAAGGGTGACAACACGGATACTAGGTGTATATTGTTGTTGATTCGTTGTTACATGCCTAAAATGAACACCAACTGTGAACTCGCTCAACTTTGTTGTTGATTCATTGTTACATGCCTTGCAGGCCTTTAGGTGCATATTGTTGGAACTTGCTGTCTGGGATGCTGGAGTGGTCATGGGTCGAGATACATGGAAACGCGAGACGAATCTAATGGCTTTCACACACTTGGTTTATGAAATTCTTAATTAATGTATTATGCTTCCGCTGAACATTAAAGAATGTTTTGTAACACTTCTATCAATAATAAATGAAAGTTTATTTGGAATAATTGTTATGAGTTCAACATGATTGGTGGCTAGATCCTGGTCAGTCACGCCTCCTGCGGTGATACTCCGCTTGTGGATTTTGGGGGTGTGACAGATTGGTATCAGAGCCATTGGTTATAGTGAACTTGGTTTTTAAAAGGGGAAAACGTTTTTATAAAACCAGACTATAACCAAACAGTTCTGAAAACATGAATACGACCATGACACTCAGCTCCAGATTGCAAGGTTCGTCTTTCTTACTTATTGCATACATTACGTGACTAGTACACATTTTTTTATGACGAAACATACGAACACACACTCGTCACTATAGCATGATGGCATGGATTGCTTGCTTACCTTATGATGCGTTGATAGTATGCCATAGTCCTTGGATTTTTGTGATCTTATTACCTTGACGACCTCCGTTTGACATCTGAGTTTGAGGAACCATTTGACATGAGTTAGGAGGAACTGAGATGAGCATGCAAATCGCAATATTATTGTGGGTGCACACATAATAATAATGTGGGGTGTATGTGAGTCCCAGTGAGCCTTGACAAGGGGAAAAGGGGTTCCGTTCTGTTATTTGACCGATGTGAAACATAACAAACCTATAGGGGTCATAGCAGTGATTGTCTCCTACTCGAACGTGAACTTTTCATTCATCTCTGGATCCTTTTGAATCTCGATGCTATCGAGTATTACATGAACACCCATCTGAACACCTAGCGAAGCTTGTAGAATGTTAGGTGCTTATACGAACGTCCCTGAGTAGGATGTCGCAGCGTCGAATGATCGATCGATACCTTTCTTTTCCTCTTCGTTTACTGGAACTCATGTATTGACGTCTTAGATCCCGAAGTGTGATCACTTCTGCAACATTCCAGCAACCTACTGTGTAGTACTCAAACAACTTGCAACACCGATGGACAGGAGGTTGAGCATAGTACTTTACCGACCTCAGTACTTTGACAACCCTGATTACCGGCAACGAACACCAGCGAATTGGCTTCAATCGAATCCTTAACCCTTGTCAGCAACTCATGGGAGTCAACTTTTACGAATCAATCAGGACACAAGCAATGACAATCGACTATAACCTGGAATGTGTAACTGCCAGCACAGAGAGTAGCACTTTAGGATGTGTCTCAGAATGTGAAAAGATGGACCTTGATGGTGAAGAATCGTAGGGCTTCATTTCGAGCAACGACATTGGGAGCAGCAGTCACAGCGACAACAAGGTATTCGTAACCCTAGCCTACAGTATGGAAATAAAGGTGCCTACAACATGGATTGGCCGTGGTTAAGTTAAAAAGACAACGACCAAAGGAACAACGACAGCACTTGAAATCCTTGTAATGAAAAAAGCAACACTGGAAATGATGCTCATGGAAGGGCATCTAGGGTGACGTGGGCGACGCCAGGTTGGTGGCAACTTGGAAGCTTGAACGGGTAGCTAATCGCTTCGTCTCTGTCCTGTTTAACCCTGATGATTCTCGAAAGGCTGATGGCAAGTCAATTGAGGCATCATATGTTTGTAGGGATGCAAATTCAACCGTGTGGGATAAGTTTTCGACATCGATCTTCCTTCTACTACCCATGATGGTGTTAATACAGTAGTCAGTATGGGTTAGTTAACCAGACATCGTGCAGTTATACCCTGTGAAGGGAAGGTTGTCGCCTGTCATAAAGAATCCGAGTGGTGCAGAGGTTAGCATCAATTCAGCAGTGAAGGCCAGAAGTGTCCACGTAAGGATTACCCCGTCATGATAGCACTCTTTACTGAGGTCAAGGCTAAGGAAAGGAGGATCGAGGACCCTTCAATTGTTCATGATTTCTCCCTAAGCGCTACCAGAAGAACTATCAGGTTTACCTTAACATCGTCAGATGGAATATCAGATCTGTATCATGTCAGAAGCAGCCCTTGTTACTAGTATTCCTTATTGTCTTGCACCAGGAAGGTTGCAAGAACTGTCTAATCAACTTCAAGAACTGTTGGATAGGAGTTTGTCAGACCTAGTTCTTTTTCGCTTTGGGGAGCCCCAGTTATACCAGTTAAGATAAGCCTTTTCGTATGCGTATCTATTATCGAGAACGTAGCAAGGTGACAGTTGGGAACCGCTTGTCTCGACCATGCATTGGCCACCTGTCGACCAGTTACAAGGAACAAGCCTCCATTCGGGGATTGGCTAGCGAACGAACTATCATCAGATGGAGGTTCAAGAGGAGAATGCTCTTAGAACAGCATGTCGAACGCAATGCAGCTATTTCAACTTTATACACCATGATTATTGAGTTAATCACCACACCAGCAGCTTCAAGGATCACATAAATTGACTGTATTTGTTGATGACATTCTGAATCATGACCAGGAGAAAGGAACACCATGGGTGGCATATGTATCCTACTTTAGCGCTTCTGTGGGAGGAGCCATTACGTGCAAAGTCTTGTTAAATGTCACATCTAGATTCGAGAGATGCATTTTGATCATGTAACCAACGAAGTGGGAATACACGTGGATCTCGCTGAGATGCATCTTGTTAGAAACTGATCGACACCAAAGATTCCTTCGGGGATGCAGCAATTCCTTGGTCTCGCTAGATACTATCGTAGCTTACCCACAGGATTTTCGAAGGTCGCACAGCTTAAATCTCTTTAGCACAGCAGGGTGCTGTGTTCGTGGAAGACAAACAGGGGGACGTCTTTTCAGCTTTCGAATCGCAACTCAGCAATACACTGGGCATCATCTTTATCCGAAAGTACTGATGACTTAGTAGTATACCATGATGGTTTGAATTAGAGTCCCAGTCACACACCGATGAAACATGAGAAGGTGATGACATACGTAATGAAATCACGAAGAGAAACTGCACGACACACAACTGGCGGTGAAAACCGTGGTCTTGGGATTTTAGATGGAGGCATTACTTGGACGGTGCCAGATGCGTTATTTAGACCAATCACAAGGGCCTACCGTGTACCTTAGCTTCGGCAGAGCTAAATCAGTTAATGGCATCGCTGGAGGGAACTTTTGGATTATTACAACTATGAAACTTGAACGTGCACGAGCTTTGTAGCTCACTATCGACTCTAACTTACCTGATCCGACTCGCCCTGTTAAAACTGGAGAACTGAAGGAAGAGGATTTTCAAGTTGAAACCATGCGGGGCATGGAGAAGCAACCTTGGCAGGTCAGACGATATTCACCACCTCATGGAACGAGTGTGGAACTCATTATACAGTAACTATAGGAAATTTATGATTGAGCAAAGCACACCGGCCTCGATATTCTAGTCGTCTGGGTTTTTGATGAGAGACATTAGGATTTATAAACCTTGTACTGGTGATCGGGCATGAAGGCCCACCTAGCTAGATATGGGAATGATGTTTGACTTGTGGGAAAGTCAAGGTGAAGTATTAGCAACCAGAAACACCCATATGGGAACAAGAACGGACTGCTATGGATTTTATCACTGGGCTACTTACAACTCGAAATGGAAACAATATCACCTGGATGATCGTTAATTGTCTCACGTAACCAGCACACTTTCTAGCCATCAAGGAAACGGATAAGTTTTCTACACTTGTAGTCATCTACCTGAAAGAAGCGGTTGCCAGGCACGGGGTGCCAACCTCCATTATCTCTGATCGCGACCCAAGATTTGCATCTGATTTGTGGCAAGCGATGCACAAATCCTTTGGCTCACGTCTAGACATGAGCACAGTATGTCGTCCACAGACGGATGGGCAGACTGAACGCACCATCCAAACTCTTGAAGACATGCTTTGACATGTATAATTGACTTTGGTAATGGCTGGGAGTGGCATCTACCTTTAGTGGAGTTTTCGCATATCATTAGTTACCTCACCAGCATCCAGGCTACTCCGTTAGAGGCATTGTGCGGACGGAAGTGCCGATCACCTCTTTGTTGGGCAGAAGTTGGAAACAGCTAAATCACTGGCCCAGAGCTCGTCGTAGACTCAACAGAGAAGACTGCTTAGATACGACAACAAATGGCGGCAACTCGTGACCGTCAGAAAAGCTACGCTGATAAGCGCAGAAAACCACTCGAGTTCCAGGTTGGGGATCGAGTACTACTTAAAGTCTTACCTTGGAAAGGTGTAGTTCATTTTGGTAAACGAGGCAAACTCAACCCGCGATATGTTGGACCTTTCGGAATCACTGAGAGAATTGGCAAGGTGGCCAACAGGTTGAATCTACCCGAAGAACTCAGTGGAGTTCATAACGTATTCCATGTGTCGAATCTGAAGAAGTGTCTGTCAGATGAAACTCTCATAGTTCCTTTCAAGGAGCTCACCATCGACGATCAGTTGCGATTTGTCGGGGAACCAGTGGAAATCTTGGACCGGGAGGTCAAGATTCTCAACCGCACCAGGATACCTATTGTTCGAGTTCGTTGGAACTCCCGTTGTGGCCCAGAGTTTAGCTGGGAACGAGAAGAACAAATGAAACACAAATATCCCCAGTTGTTCGAAAACAATGAAACGACTACTAAGACTGAAGCTACTGCGGAATTTCGGGATGAAATTCCAAACCAACGGGGGGATGATGTGACACCCTAGGAAAACCACACAACCTAACTAGCTTCCTCAGTAACTACGTGCTAAATTTCGGGACGAAAGTTCTTTCAAGTTGGGGATGATGTGACAAGCCGAATAATTAAGGTTTGCACTACTTGAAATTCCACAAAACCTTACAAACCTCTAGCGTGTGTCTCCGTGTTCATTTACTTATCTTGTGCATCATTAAATGTTTATGTGTGTATGTTTACAAGAAACCGTGAAATGTTTAATTGTGTGGTTTGGTAGATTTAGGAAATTAACTAAACGGGGCCGCGGAATTATTCGACACTTATGGGCCGTGAGATTACTCAAGCCCAACCCGGACTCTCATATATGTTTGTTTATGTCACACTTGTGCATGGGCTTAGTAAAGCCCAAATGGGGTTTGGAGTGGGCTGGCTATCATGGGCGGCATTTATACACGTAACACACAAGGATTGTGTGTATAACACTCATAATCATCAATCACGTAATATCATAACAAACCCTAATCCCCTCCCCTCTCATAAACAAACTGCGGCAGCCCTTCTCCTTCCTTGTTCGAAGGAATCTGCGATCATACTCCCCTCCCTCGAAGCCTTGTTCACGCATAACCTTGTCCGGTTAGTTCCCTTGTTGTTTTTGTGAGATTGATTGGTTGATATTAAATGCTAAACATTATGATAACCACTGTGATTGCATGAATTAACGATCTATGATGTATTATATTATGATCGCACATGGCAAGGGGGGTACGGATATGGGAGATTATATAAACCTTGATCCTTTGAATGAATTATATGCAATATGTGACTAGTTGTTAGCCCTGTCGAATACTTAATGATCTATATAAATACATACGTGTGAATTTTTAATTGCTGGAATTATAAATTACGAGCATGAACTCTAGGGTTTGGGTTGGTAGGGTAGATGGTAATTTGATAATGCTGACAAGGTATCATGTAGTTGATCCGGTTCAAATCTTGAGGGGGGTGAGTGTTATGTTAATGCCATCCTTGGTTAATGTGTACATAGAAAATAAATGAAACTAAGTGTGTGGGATATTAATAATATGAATAATTAGGAGGTGAAGGGGGTTAAAACACACTGGAATCACACAAGTTCGAATGCATATTTTAAACTATGGGGTTTCACCTGTGCACGTTATACAATCTGATTAGCCATTCATATCATAAATGGTTGGGCCGAGGGTTATATAAAATAGTGGCCCGAGATCCAATAAAAGAATTAGTCGTTTTGATAATGTGAGTCCAATAAAGAATGGGTTACAACCTGAATTAAGGGTTAACATGGGCTGGTAACAGTGGGCCGATTAAATGGAAATGGGCCACACATTGAAGAGGGTTTGGGCTCGATTGGTTAAGTACTAACTATTGGGCCACCAACTGATATGAGTGTATGATGGGCTTCGCGTTACAAATTGTGCACTCGGGTTTGGGGCTTGGTCTAGCACAAGTGTTTGTTTACATAATAGACGTTTAGTGTTGTAAATTGATATTTAAAGTGGAACCCGGTGAATCATCAACATGGTGGGGATTCAAAACACTTAGTATTTGAAAACATGGTGTTTGTTGAAAATTGTTTAGTTGCATGATTCGATAACTTGCATGATATTATACAGTGCCTACTTGTGAAATGTGTGCGTAGAATATTAGGACATGATTGACCAACCCTGACCGTTAGCTATTTTAAGAGTTCAACCGAGCAACCAAAGGTGAGTTCACACTTTTCACAAGGCATGGGATTCCCAAGGGTTGGGAATGGGTAAAGGATTTAAACTGAAACTGCGTGATCTCCTGGTTTGGAACACGTACACACCCTCTCTACTGAAGGGTGACAACATGCGATAAGGATTTGATTGGAAACCTGTGTAATCTCCTAGTTCGGGGATTACGTACACACCATCTTTATTGAAGGGTGACAACACGGATACTTGACCAAAACTCTCTATCATGAAGTCCCTCATTTTATATCGACTTAATCGCCGGGCCAATGGCGAGCGGGTCATTAGTTAGATAGCGCTATTTAGGTTTGACAAGCCTCACACCGTGCCGAAGAGAACGGGCGTGAACTAATGGATCTGGGCAATAGTCAATGATGATAGACATTGACGTCAGGGCACCAACTTACTTTAGTCAGTGGTCGATATGGTAACGGGTCTAGTGGTTCACATGGGGAAGCCCCCACTGGTTATGTTTTGGGAAACAGGGAACTGATTAACTATTGGTTTACGAATGAACTTATGGTTTTTGGAACAAATCTAAAATGAACACCAACTGTGAACTCGCTCAACTTTGTTGTTGATTCGTTGTAACATGCCTTGCAGGCCTTTAGGTGCATATTGTTGGAACTTGCTGTCTGGGATGCTGGAGTGGTCATGGGTCGAGATACATGGAAATGCGAGACGAATCTAATGGCTTTCACACACTTGGTTTATGAAATTCTTAATTAATGTATTATGCTTCCGCTGAACGTTAAATAATGTTTTGTAACACTTGTATCAATAATAAATGAAAGTTTATTAGGAATAATTGTTATGAGTTCAACATGATTGGTGGCTAGATCCTGGTCAGTCATGCCTCCTGCGGTGATACTCCGCTTGTGGATTTTGGGGGTGTGACATGAATCGACCGTGTTATTTGACGACGTTTTGAAAGATTACCAGGAGAAAGGAACACCATGAACGGCACCTGTATTTTGTCCTAGAGCTCCTAGGGGAGGCGCAACTTCACGCAAAGTCTACCTAACTGTGACTTCAGGATTTGGGAGGTACACTTTCTTGGTCACGTAGTCAACAAAGTCGGGATACATGCAGATCTCGCAAGAGATCCATTTCATTAGATAATGATCGGCACCAAATAGTCTATCAGGGATACAGCAATTTCTTGGTTTAGCTAGATACTAACGTAGATTCATCATAGGATTTTCGAGGATTTCACAGCTTTAACCTCTTTAGCACAGCAGGGTGTTGTGTACTCGTGGGAGACAGGCGGGAGAACGTCATTTCAGCTTTCAAATCCCAACTCTACAATGCACTGAGCATCGTCTTTACCTAAGGGTATGGGTGATCTAGCGGTATACCATGATGCTCCGAATCAGAGTCCCAGTTACACGCCGATGCAACACAAGAGAGTGATGACTTACGTAATGGTGTTACGAAGAGGAACTGCACGACATACAATCTGCGGTGGAAACCGTGTGTGACAACCCTCACCAAACCAGGTATCCGTACGAATTAATTAATATTTAATTACTG
The DNA here is from genome assembly GCA_030545235.1 of Helianthus tuberosus. Taxonomy (NCBI): domain Eukaryota; kingdom Viridiplantae; phylum Streptophyta; class Magnoliopsida; order Asterales; family Asteraceae; genus Helianthus; species Helianthus tuberosus. Next base: position 54,102,886 of record CM060429.1, on the reverse strand, counting down.
CTTAATTACTGTGCTTGCTTACAACTGTGATTAAACTGCTTACTGATTTCTGATACATACATGCTCATGCATCACGTTTTATACTGTCACTCTATTATTTATGCACAAACACCAGTGACAACCTTGATGCACAAAAAGCATAGTGAGCACACTATACGGGATACCCATCAAACATGCTGACATAACCAGCATCAGGCAGACATTGCCTCTAAGGCCAGTATGAGCCGGGAATAGTTTACTACACTGGTAGTGAGTGTAGGGAGGTGAGGATTGTAGAACTGCGTCACTAGGTGAAGTTTATAGTGACCGGATGTGCCTAAAACGTACTTTAAGTACAAAATTCTGCGCTTTAATATAAAACTCAGCATTTTAAATTACTCATAAAATGCAAAAACATTGCAGAACGGCCCCGTATATTTTCCTAAGTACCGGGAATAATTTATGTTACAAAAATATTCATAAAGGACCTTTTTCGGCATAATTAAACGCTTTAACGGGACAGTACCGGACCGGATAACCGGACATTACCCGAGACACAAAATTTTTGGCAAACACTTTGTTTTATTATTTTTGGCTAGTCATGATCCCCGTACGTCATAACACCCGCTAAAAATAAACCATCTAACTTACACCATCATCTTTACTTACATATAACCTATTACTTGCATTTAGTTACATTCTTACCATCAAGACCCCCCCCCCCCCCCCCAACGATTTTAGTTCACAAAATGGGACCCCACATATCCATCTAGCCATGCTTCCAATATTTAGTAAGATTATATTTGAATTGTTTAATTGATTGTTGCTTGTGTAAGTGTTCATAAAATATGAATGATCTATAAAGGTATGGCACCAAGATTACTTATCATTTCACCAAGATTTCTCTCCATTTCACTCTCTCTCCCTCTTGATCGGATGCCCAAACCGAAAGCACCATCACCACCTTCAAACATCATCATCTTCTTCATTTTATACCTTCCATTCAAGCTTCAAAGGATCTATGGAGGTTGCAACTTAAGGGGACTTCAAAGGAGCTTGTTCTAGCTTGATTCTTCATCTTTTCTCATCACATTTCTTCACTAGATTTCAACCCTAGCTTTAAGCTAGTAGTAAGTCCCTTGTTACACTCTTGTTAATCTTGTTTCATCTCGTTTTTATGATCTAAGTGTGTAGTATGTTTACATCACTAAAATGACAAGAACATGAGTTATGAATATAAAAGTTACATAAAAGTTTACTTGTGGCTGAATTATGAAGCGGAATCTTGTCAGTTTGAGGGTTGGTTAAAACATGCTTGATGTTTAAAAGTTGTTTTCTTGCTAAATACATTGTTCGGACACTCGTTGATGCGAGTTAGTAATGTTTAAACCGTGAAATAACATGCTGATGTACTTTTCCAGCCGCCTTCAACAGGCTGTAAACGGACTTTAAAAACTCGAAAAACGGAATTTAAAAAGCCTAAATCGTGTCATTTCGAAAAACAAAGAAAATGGCGCTGGAATTGTATTTTTTTGAGGTCGGTTACTATTTTAAAAATCTGTTTTCGTGACAGCAGCTAAGGCTGATTCTTACTGCAGTAAATTGGGCTGTGCGTTTTCGATCACAACTTAAAACCTGAACCGAACCAGCCCCTGAAACTTTTATCAAAGATGGTCACGGATGTATTTGTGACCCTCGAACTGGAATTTCGATAAACGGACTGACGAGGAATTTTTGACGAATTTTTCCGTAAACTGTGATCAGAATGTAACAAATCTGATCACAGTTCGGAAAACGATTTTCTATAAATTATTGATAATGAACTAGACCTTGATATTTTTACACGATAATTTGTGGGTCGATTAGGACGTTCCGCAAAAATTTGGGAATTTTTGGAAAGAGTTAAGTATTTTATTTACTCGTCCGAAAACAGTCCAGTTTTCACATATTGAAACTGAAACGACAAGGGTAGTATTTTGCGTGTTAAAACGTAAAGGTTGATTGTTGATGATCATGGGTTGATTTCAAAAAAAGAAAATGATGTGCGTATTAGCACGGACACTCCCGTTTTTAGGGGAAGTTCTGGTGAATTTTTCTAAAAATACCGAGACTTAGAAAAAAAAAATTATTTTAACAAATATGTTTAACTTTATTTCTCGGAATTAAACCTCGCCATGAGTTTTGACATAAAACTTTAAAGTGTTGGATATGAAACTTGTAAATATATTTTGTCAATACTTTAAGTCGCCAAAACATAATACATGTACGAATACCCCATCCTTGGGAAGGAATCTATTTATACGATAACCAAGAAATATAAACACGAAATAGTTGTCTAACTATTTCCCCAAGAACGTTAAAACTCTAAGCTAAGGCACGGCCGTTCGTCTAATAGATATTAGCACGTTGTAGGTTGTCGTACTGCAGACCGAGTTGAGTTGCTGTTATCAAGGACGCATTACTGTGAGTTCATGTCCCCCTTTTCTCTTAACTGTTTTCAGTTTTCTAAACTACGGGGGTGAAATACATGTTACTATGATTACGAGTACTTTATACATGGTATGGTTAGCGTAAGGAGGGTTACTACTTAGATCATGTGAGTGGGTAGGCGGGAACTGGAGGCCATTAATCCTCATGGTAGGACCGAGGGACACAATGCGGTAGATCTATTTGGGTGTAGCGAGCCCAGCTCCAGGCCCACAGTACGGACCTTGGAGTGACTATGTACCCGACGCACAAATCCGCTAGGTTTGAGTCTTCCTACTTGCACTTCACACATACCAATGGCCTTGCAAACCATTGGTGATCTCTTTTTCCTTATTTGCTACATACCAGGGATTTTTATACTTACAAGTGTTTTACATACTCACTTACACATGAACTCGCTCAACATTATGTTGATTTTTCCAACTTACATGTATTTCAGGGAACTAAGGATCTGGCACGGTATGCTACGTTTTCCCGTTGTGTTAGAGTTACGGGATCATCCACGTTTAGGGGTCGCGACTTTTACCTGGACGAGTCGCAAGTCTTAAACAGTGTTATGTTATAAATGTGGTTACGTTTTAAGAACAAAGTTTTTATATTATCAGGTTGTAATTTCCGTTGCATGCGTCAACGCCTTAAGACAATGTTGTGGTATTTTACTTTTCAAACTTAAATCAATGGATGATCTGCATGGTTTTATTTTCATATAGCTTTGTTGTGATTAAGCTATGGTATTAAGAAGTCACACCAAATAAACCCACGCTTCCGCAAAGCCAGGGTGTGACAGCTTGGTATCAGAGCCTCGATCATAGCGAACTAGGATTCTTTCTCGAGTTTAGACTATGATCACTAGTGCTCTCACGAAAACATTTTTCCACTGCATACCACTTGAAGTCCAAATCCAAAATGTTTTACAAACAAATGTTGAGCACATTTTATTTGTTATAGGCTCAGTCTTGGAGGCTGAGGCTCGGTCTGGGAGGCTGAGGAAGTAGGCTAGTGGGACTAGGAAGAACAATCCGAAAGGCTGGGAGGCTAGTGGGACTAGGAGAACTATTTGATTGCTTATTGATGACTAATATGTTTATTTGACTATATGATTGAGTATTTGTGCATATGTGTGTTGTATTACGAAACATCATGCCTTCATCAGATACTGGAGAGTCGAACACTACAGATCCCATGGCCATAGTATCAGACGACATAGTTCATCAGAGCACGAGGTGTACATCTCCGATACTACCAGTACAGACGATGACGACTTTCAGCCCTTTGCGCTGCCTGATGTCGTAGCAGAGCCTGCTGACGGCCATCTTGTTGGGGATTTGCCACTCGTGGTGATCCCTGCTCCTGTGCCCTTGCCGCTTATCCCATTGTTCATATGCCCCCCCCCCCCCCGACGTTGTCTCTGACGACTATGTCGAACCATTAATAGGAGGATCCACTTGAGGGCGAGGCCCTATTGCTGCTGGTGGTAGCCTACTGCTTGCTGACGCTCCTGCAGAGAAGGCTCATGCTCATTCACCCGTCCCAAACTCATTTGAGTCCGTGGCGTCCGCACCTTAGCATATACAGGGAGTGCAGCACCACTCACACGACGCCGACCCTGATATGGCGTCATCAGCTGCACCGGTTCCCGCACACAGCTTTGAGTTTGATCACGATATTGAGGGTGTTCCTGTTTTTCCTCCTGGATTTGATCCAGACCATGACATTGAGTTCATACACTTAGACCAGCCCTGGGAGGATCCTGTAACCCCTGTGTTTGTTGATCCAGCTGATTTTGAGATGGAGTTTATTGATCCAGCTGATTTTGAGATGGCGTTAGTTGATCCGGAGCCAGCCGTGGCCCCTGAGCCAGGCGTTGCTCCTGACCCCGCATTAGAGCATGACCTTGTTCATACCGATGCACCTGTTGTTGCTCCTTGATTGATCATCTGCTTGGACGAGAGAAAATTGGGGTAACTGTGCAAGACAATCTATTATTATGGGGGCCCACGTAATAAAGGCTTGTAGTGCACAGAAATCCCGGTGGACTCTGCGAGTCAAGCTAATGAAAACCCATGTAGCAGGAAATCACTAAAACACGAATGATCAAGGCGATGTAGCCTCGAGTTCATTCTATTTCATGTAACAAGCCATTTTGGCAAGCCTTTGAACTTTGACGGAGCAGGAGGCGCCGTGGCATTTGTTCGTTGGTCCGAGTAGACTGAATCCATTCTAAGAATGAGTAACTGTTCGCCCCAACAGAGTATTACCTATATCTCGGGGTTATTTCTAGATAACACACTCTCATGGTGGAACCTTCAGTTTCAGACCCTTGGCACAGACGCTGCTTACGCACTAAGCTGGGACGAGCTCAAGGAAATGATTGAGAAGAAATGCTGTTCTAGGACTGGAATTCAGAAGCTTGAGGTGGAGTTCTGGAATTTGAAAATGGACGAACCAGAGATTCCTGAACATGTCCAGTGATCTCACGACTTGTCTAGGGTCGTCCCCTACTAAGTCATTGATGTTGTATGATACCGTTGTGTACTTGTAAACTTTACATTGTGGTCTCGATTAATGGCAATGCAATCGCAGTATTCTCATCACTTGTGATGTTTGATCTACTGTTTATGTTCTATGACATGAGATGTTATGTGGTTGATTTATTTATAGCATGAGATGTTATGTGTTGATATTGTTGAATACATACGTACATTTTACTTGCTATGACCTAACCTACGTGAAACATCTTTTAGAAGATGCCACCAAGACGCAAAATGCGCATGCCCACCTCAGAGGCGGAACTTCAAGAGATAATTGCTGCAGCTATAGCACAGCACGAGGCCCTACGCTCTGAACCTAGCAGGGGTACCTCAGAAAATAACGGTTGTTCCTACTGGCACTTCCTCAACTACAAGCCTCCAAAGTTCGACGGCACTGGAGGTGCCATAGCTTTTGTGAAATGGATTGAAAATATGGATTCCATCCTTCGAATGAGTGGTTGTACGCCAGAACAACAAGTCCCATACGTTTCCGAGTTGTTTCAAGATGGAGCTCGATTATGGTGGAATCTTCAGGTTCGAATAATGGGCCTAACTACAGCATACGCGTTAACTTGGGATGAGTTGAAAGGAATAATGCGTAAGAAGTATTGCACCCAAATAGAAACCCAGAGGTTGGAAGGTGAATTCCAGAGCCTGATGATGGAAGGTCCAAAAATGTTGGAATACATGCAAAGACTTCATGATTTGGCATGAGTCGTTCCGTATTTGGTGGAACCAGAATTAAAGAAATTAGGACAGTTCATTTGGGAACTGGCACCTCAAGTCTTGAGCTTGATGACAGCATCTACGCCACCAACAACTATTGCTGCAAGTAAGATGGGCTTGGCACTCGTTACGGAAGCAGTTAGACTAGAAAAACTTGCAAACCCTGACAAGGAGACTCAGGTAGAGTCGTCCGGAAAGAACAAAAGGAAGCTCACCGAAGATACCCGAATGAATAATGATGAACAAAGATCTATTCGAGGTTGTTTTGACTGCGGGGACAAAGGGCATTTCAAGAAAGATTGCCCTAACAACAAACAGGCCAATGATAAGATTTACTTAGAAACTAAACCAAGACGTGCTGGGTGCAAGTATCACCACGATTGTGGATGTCGGAAGCCTAGGTGCGGGAGGAAAGGACACAACAAGGATGGTTGTGGGATGAAGAGTCCCAGACAAGGAGAAAACAGTAACAACACTCAAGGTGGAAATGGGAAAGGAAATGGCCGAGTGCCAGGATGCTTCCATTGTGGGGACGTTGGACATCTTAAGAGGGAATGCCCGAAGTTGAAACAAGACCGTGAAAGAACATCCAACATCGGAGCTTGTGAAGCATGCCAGGATCCAGGCGTGATTACTGGTACGTTCTCTATTAACCAAAACTTTTGCATCTATTTTGTTTGACACTGGTGCCGACTATAGCTTCGTGGCATTAGAATTTAAGAATATTCTTGGTTTGACGCCTAGTAAGTTAGACATTCCGTATTCAATCGAATTAGCAAATGGGAAACTAGTTGAGACCAGTGGAGTTGTCCGAGGATGTGTGATTGAATTAGGAGGGCACGAGTTTACGCTAGACTTACTACCTGTCGAGTTGGGAAGCTTTGATGTGGTAGTGGGAATGGATTGACTATCGAGTAACAAGGCTGAGATAGTTTGCCATGAGAAGACCATCCGCATTCCACTGATGGATGAAGAAACGATTGTAGTTCATGGAGAGAAGCGGGATACGCCTTTAAGATTTATCAGTTGCCTGAAAGCTCGTAAGTGTTACAAAAGGGATGTGCTGCCTTCCTGGCACACATCGTGGATAAGAAAGCTGCTGAGCCGAAAATCGAAGACATCCCTGTCGTGAGGGAATATCCTGAAGTCTTTCCAGAAGACTTGCCAGGATTGCCACCCCAAAGGCAAGTGAAATTTCACATTGACTTAGTTCCAGGCGCCGCGCCTGTAGCTAGGGCACCTTATAGACTTGCACCGTCAGAGATGCAGGAGTTGTCGACACAACTCCAGGAGTTACTTGACAAAGGATTCATCCGACCAAGCTTCTCACCTTGGGGAGCTCCAGTTTTATTTGTCAAAAAGAAAGACGGTAGTTTTCGTATGGGTATTGACTACCGGGAGTTGAATAAGCTGGCGATCAAGAATAGATACCCTCTGCCAAGAATCGATGATCTATTCGATCAACTCCAGGGTTCAAGCTTTTACTCTAAGATCGATCTTCGATCTGGGTACCATCAGCTAAGAATACAAGAAGAGAGCATTCCGAAGACAGCCCTCAGAACTCGTTATGAACACTACGAGTTCCTAGTCATGCCGTTTGGGTTGACAAACGCGCTTGCTGTTTTTATGGACCTAATGAACCGAGTTTGCAAGCCGTATCTCGATAAGTTATTGATTGTATTCATCGACGATATTTTGATTTATTCAAAGACAAAGGCTGAACATGAACAGCACTTAAGAGCTATTCTGGAGTTGTTGAAAAAGGAACAGTTGTATGCCAAATTCTCTAAGTGCGAGTTTTGGCTACGTGAAGTCCAATTCCTTGGACACGTGGTTAATGGAAATGGAATCCATGTCGATCCCACCAAGATTGAAGCAATCAAAAATTGGGAAACTCCAAAGACGCCAACCGAGATTCGACAATTCTTAGGCTTGGCTGGTTACTATCGAAGGTTCATTGAGGGTTTTTCAAAAATCGCTCAATCACTGACACTCCTCACACAGAAGGATAAGAAGTTTAATTGGGGAATCAAACAGGAAGAAGCATTTCAGTTGTTAAAGGATAAGCTCTGCAATGCGCCGATCGTAGCACTACCGGAAGGTACAGATGATTTTGTGGTATACTGTGATGCCTCACGTCAAGGATTGGGTTGCGTGTTGATGCAACGCCAGAAAGTTATAGCTTACGCGTCGCGCCAGTTGAAAGTACATGAAAGGAACTACACCACGCATGATTTGGAACTAGGCGCAGTGATATTTGCATTAAAGATCTGGAGACACTACCTATATGGTACGAAGTGTACAATCTTCACAGACCACAAGAGTTTACAACACATATTCAACCAGAAAGAGCTGAACATGAGACAAAAACGTTGGGTTGAATTGTTGAACGATTACGACTGCGAGATAAAGTACCATCCAGGGAAGGCAAATGTGGTCGCCGATGCCCTAAGTCGTAAAGAAAGGATCAAGCCCATAAGGGTTAGGGCTTTGGAGATGATTATTCAGACAGATCTTTCCCTGCGCATTCGTGCCGCGCAGAAAGAAGCTCTTAAGGAAAGAAACCTTGAAGAAGAATATCTCCGTGGGATGGAGAAGCAATTGGTACCAAACAAGGAAGGAACGTTATGTTTTATGAAAGGATTTGGGTTCCTCTGTTTGGTGGTTTGAGGAAAGTTATTTTTGATGAGGCACACAAATCACGGTACTCTATACATCCCGGTGCGGATAAGATGTACCAGGATCTTAAGGATTATTATTGGTGGCCCAGGATGAAGGGCGACGTTGCTGTTTATGTTAGCAAATGTTTAACATGTGCCAAGGTTAAAGCTGAACATCAGAAGCCTTCGGGACTTCTGCAACAACCTGAAATTCCCAAGTGGAAATGGGAACAGATTTCAATGGATTTTATAACGAAACTGCCCAGGACGCCCAGGGGTCATGATACTATTTGGGTGATAGTTGACCGCCTAACAAAGTCCGCACACTTCCTGCCAATCAAGGAAAAGGACAACACGAGTAAACTTGCGGAAATATATATGCGAGAGATCGTTGCACGACATGGAGTGCCTCTCTCGGTTATCTCTGATAGAGATGGACGTTTCATATCAAGGATTTGGCAATCCTTCCAAGAAGCTTTTGGCTCACAGTTGAATCTGAGCACCGCATTTCATCCACAAACTAATGGCCAAAGTGAAAGACCTATCCAAACATTGGAGGATATGCTGAGAGCATGTGTAATGGATCTTGGTGGTAGCTGGGATAAGCATTTACCATTGGCCGAATTCTCATACAACAACAGCTACCACACCAGTATTGGAGCCGCGCCATTTGAAGCTCTTTACGGACGCAAGTGTCGATCACCCCTATGTGACAACCCTCACCAAACCAGGTATCCGTACGAATTAATTAATATTTAATTACTGCTTAATTACTGTGCTTGCTTACAACTGTGATTAAACTGCTTACTGATTTCTGATACATACATGCTCATGCATCACGTTTTATACTGTCACTCTATTATTTATGCACAAACACCAGTGACAACCTTGATGCACAAAAAGCATAGTGAGCACACTATACGGGATACCCATCAAACATGCTGACATAACCAGCATCAGGCAGACATTGCCTCTAAGGCCAGTATGAGCCGGGAATAGTTTACTACACTGGTAGTGAGTGTAGGGAGGTGAGGATTGTAGAACTGCGTCACTAGGTGAAGTTTATAGTGACCGGATGTGCCTAAAACGTACTTTAAGTACAAAATTCTGCGCTTTAATATAAAACTCAGCATTTTAAATTACTCATAAAATGCAAAAACATTGCAGAACGGCCCCGTATATTTTCCTAAGTACCGGGAATAATTTATGTTACAAAAATATTCATAAAGGACCTTTTTCGGCATAATTAAACGCTTTAACGGGACAGTACCGGACCGGATAACCGGACATTACCCGAGACACAAAATTTTTGGCAAACACTTTGTTTTATTATTTTTGGCTAGTCATGATCCCCGTACGTCATAACACCCGCTAAAAATAAACCATCTAACTTACACCATCATCTTTACTTACATATAACCTATTACTTGCATTTAGTTACATTCTTACCATCAAGACCCCCCCCCCCCCCCCAACGATTTTAGTTCACAAAATGGGACCCCACATATCCATCTAGCCATGCTTCCAATATTTAGTAAGATTATATTTGAATTGTTTAATTGATTGTTGCTTGTGTAAGTGTTCATAAAATATGAATGATCTATAAAGGTATGGCACCAAGATTACTTATCATTTCACCAAGATTTCTCTCCATTTCACTCTCTCTCCCTCTTGATCGGATGCCCAAACCGAAAGCACCATCACCACCTTCAAACATCATCATCTTCTTCATTTTATACCTTCCATTCAAGCTTCAAAGGATCTATGGAGGTTGCAACTTAAGGGGACTTCAAAGGAGCTTGTTCTAGCTTGATTCTTCATCTTTTCTCATCACATTTCTTCACTAGATTTCAACCCTAGCTTTAAGCTAGTAGTAAGTCCCTTGTTACACTCTTGTTAATCTTGTTTCATCTCGTTTTTATGATCTAAGTGTGTAGTATGTTTACATCACTAAAATGACAAGAACATGAGTTATGAATATAAAAGTTACATAAAAGTTTACTTGTGGCTGAATTATGAAGCGGAATCTTGTCAGTTTGAGGGTTGGTTAAAACATGCTTGATGTTTAAAAGTTGTTTTCTTGCTAAATACATTGTTCGGACACTCGTTGATGCGAGTTAGTAATGTTTAAACCGTGAAATAACATGCTGATGTACTTTTCCAGCCGCCTTCAACAGGCTGTAAACGGACTTTAAAAACTCGAAAAACGGAATTTCAAAAGCCTAAATCGTGTCATTTCGAAAAACAAAGAAAATGGCGCTGGAATTGTATTTTTTTGAGGTCGGTTACTATTTTAAAAATCTGTTTTCGTGACAGCAGCTAAGGCTGATTCTTACTGCAGTAAATTGGGCTGTGCGTTTTCGATCACAACTTAAAACCTGAACCGAACCAGCCCCTGAAACTTTTATCAAAGATGGTCACGGATGTATTTGTGACCCTCGAACTGGAATTTCGATAAACGGACTGACGAGGAATTTTTGACGAATTTTTCCGTAAACTGTGATCAGAATGTAACAAATCTGATCACAGTTCGGAAAACGATTTTCTATAAATTATTGATAATGAACTAGACCTTGATATTTTTACACGATAATTTGTGGGTCGATTAGGACGTTCCGCAAAAATTTGGGAATTTTTGGAAAGAGTTAAGTATTTTATTTACTCGTCCGAAAACAGTCCAGTTTTCACATATTGAAACTGAAACGACAAGGGTAGTATTTTGCGTGTTAAAACGTAAAGGTTGATTGTTGATGATCATGGGTTGATTTCAAAAAAAGAAAATGATGTGCGTATTAGCACGGACACTCCCGTTTTTAGGGGAAGTTCTGGCGAATTTTTCTAAAAATACCGAGACTTAGAAAAAAAAAATTATTTTAACAAATATGTTTAACTTTATTTCTCGGAATTAAACCTCGCCATGAGTTTTGACATAAAACTTTAAAGTGTTGGATATGAAACTTGTAAATATATTTTGTCAATACTTTAAGTCGCCAAAACATAATACATGTACGAATACCCCATCCTTGGGAAGGAATCTATTTATACGATAACCAAGAAATATAAACACGAAATAGTTGTCTAACTATTTCCCCAAGAACGTTAAAACTCTAAGCTAAGGCACGGCCGTTCGTCTAATAGATATTAGCACGTTGTAGGTTGTCGTACTGCAGACCGAGTTGAGTTGCTGTTATCAAGGACGCATTACTGTGAGTTCATGTCCCCCTTTTCTCTTAACTGTTTTCAGTTTTCTAAACTGCGGGGGTGAAATACATGTTACTATGATTACGAGTACTTTATACATGGTATGGTTAGCGTAAGGAGGGTTACTACTTAGATCATGTGAGTGGGTAGGCGGGAACTGGAGGCCATTAATCCTCATGGTAGGACCGAGGGACACAATGCGGTAGATCTATTTGGGTGTAGCGAGCCCAGCTCCAGGCCCACAGTACGGACCTTGGAGTGACTATGTACCCGACGCACAAATCCGCTAGGTTTGAGTCTTCCTACTTGCACTTCACACATACCAATGGCCTTGCAAACCATTGGTGATCTCTTTTTCCTTATTTGCTACATACCAGGGATTTTTATACTTACAAGTGTTTTACATACTCACTTACACATGAACTCGCTCAACATTATGTTGATTTTTCCAACTTACATGTATTTCAGGGAACTAAGGATCTGGCACGGTATGCTACGTTTTCCCGTTGTGTTAGAGTTACGGGATCATCCACGTTTAGGGGTCGCGACTTTTACCTGGACGAGTCGCAAGTCTTAAACAGTGTTATGTTATAAATGTGGTTACGTTTTAAGAACAAAGTTTTTATATTATCAGGTTGTAATTTCCGTTGCATGCGTCAACGCCTTAAGACAATGTTGTGGTATTTTACTTTTCAAACTTAAATCAATGGATGATCTTCATGGTTTTATTTTCATATAGCTTTGTTGTGATTAAGCTATGGTATTAAGAAGTCACACCAAATAAACCCACGCTTCCGCGAAGCCAGGGTGTGACACCGTGGTCGTTGGATTTTAGCGGGAGGTATTACTTGGACGGTACGTGTCACACCCCAACCGATGGTGGAAACATCGGGGCGTGGCACTGAGCGAAACAGATTGTCCAGAAGTTTCCATTACAATTATCATTACCAATTAATTTAAAGTAAAATGTCCCATACCATGTCTTAAAAGGCAAACAAATTATTACAGACAAATCTAGTCAAATAGTTCTGTTCCGAAAACTCAGATTCTTATTACAGACAATTGTTTATTGTTGACCTAGGTCTTTCCTAGCCTCGATTTCACACCACAGAAAGCAATTAAGCATCCTAAGCACCTGTCACATACGTTAAAGTAAAAGTCCATACACATGATGTAAAGGTGAGCATACAAGTTTGATAATATCATATAGAGTTCGAAAGCGTTACGCATAACCAGCACGTACACAGAGTGAAATGAGGCATGTTAGTTATCGACATGAACCTATCGATACCAATGACTGTGGGTTGACTGCCCAAGGCAGTTCGCGATACATTCTCACCACTGTGAGCCATGTAGGTAATTGTCCTTAACAACCCCCGAGTGAACGGGTGCTGAGTCCAAACTAATAGTACTACCGTTGCTAAGGCAGGTAGACAGCATTCCATGTGTAAACATAACAAACAAGCATTCATTAAGTCACGTATAACATGCGGTAACGGTTAGCGTTTAAAGTATTGCGTAGTGTGTCGATGTGATTTAGTATAAGTAACGTATGTAACACCCAACAGTTCATAAAGCAAAAAGGGATCGAGTATACTCACAGCGGTTGATGGATCGAAAGGCGAGGTTCCTCAGTGAAAACAAATCCACAGCAGGGCGGTCACTTGGTCGGATATCCATCCGACCGGGTGGCAACCTTGATACTGAACATGTTGAAAATTGTTTAAGTATTAAAGTCTAAATGTCTCATGATTTGAATGGCAGTTCGGTCGGATGGTAGTCCGATCGGACAGCAATTCGTTCAACACTCAGACTTCAGATCTTGGCAAAATTGGTTAGGTGTGGGACCCAAGGTGCAAGTCATTCGAACAACCGGTCGCTCGGATGGCTGTCCATTCGGACAGTAGTCTGATCGGACGGCACTCCGTCCTGGTCGTTCCGTTCGTCTTACACTTGGCCGTTTTGATTGTTTGTCGTGTTATCGAGATGTGTTGACATCGTGCTAACCAACAGAGTCCCATCCTAAGCTCTAGAGACCCGACCGAACAGGAATCACCCAAATTCGGTCAGTCCTCTGGTTCAGGACGATAGTTCTTGGCTAACGCGGAATCGATAATCTCGTGGATAGGATACGGATCTCGAACCAACACAACCACAAGATTGAGTAGTGAGTCGGCACAAGCTCTGATTCCACCGGTTTTGAATGCATTGAGTGTAAAAGAGTTGAAAGAAAGTTGGAAAACCTTTTCTCAATCCTTTTCACCGTGAATATGTTTAGATCTATGAAAGATCTTCGTTTGTTTTTGTGGAAATCGGTTAGATCTAAGTTGTTCTTGGTGGATTGAGGCCAACACATGAAGTTCTTCAAGAACACATGATGACGTCATCCTAGAACACCTTGAATCTTGATGATTTCACGGTTAAAAGTTAAGATTCAAAAGATAGAATGGTGTAGGAGTGCGTGTAGGTTAAGGAAGTACAAGATTTAGGATGAGATCTTACTGGAATTGCGAGAAATCGAAGAAAAAGCGAGTAGGAGCACTGGTCGAACGTCACTTGCCAAAAGTGGAAAGAATGAAAGTGACAAGGGGTATTTATAGGATTCCCAAAATGGAAAGGGTTGGTCGGTCGGTCGGATGGCATCTCGCCCGGGTGGCAGCCTGGTCGGACGGCACCTCGATCGGATGGCAGCCCGGTCGGATGGCAATCCGGCCGGCCAGCACCTGGTTCGAGCGAGCGAGCGATGCGATGGAGTTGCTTATCAAATTACTTTTAATCCCAACTACTCATATCTCGCACTATCTCTTTTCCACCAATTATCATACCATTTTGATTGCGATTGAGTTCGATTGCGTTTCGATTGATTCCCCACACATAACATAAATAAACATGCACAAGTAACACATAAGGCACACACACACGTATAACAATAACCAAAATGCGTAATTCGGGCTGCGAGTGCGATTGTGATAGCGATAAAGCGATTAAACAAGCGATAAATAGCGATTACTATGCGATTATTAATAGATACTCCACATAATACAACTAAAGCAAAAATAAAATAGACTAATTACAAGTCAAAGAAGTCAAAACAAGAATTAAGCAAGGAGAGACAGATCGTAATTAGCAATATTTTCTTCCTTTGACTTCAATCTTGACTTTGACTTTGACTTTTGAAACACGGGGTGTTACAGCCTCCCCTAGTTGAGGGAATTTCATCCCGAAATTAGGCCGAAGCCGTAACAAACAACTGCGGGTACTTCGCCTTCCTGTCGCTTTCGAGTTCCCAAGTGAACTATGTGCCTCGTTTGCCTTCCCATCGGACTTTCACAATAGGAATGCACGAGCGTCTGAGCTGCTTGGTTTGGCGATCCATGATTTCGACAGGCTTCTCCACGAAGTGTAGTGTTTCGTTTACTTGAAGGTCATCGAGAGGTACAATTAAATCATGCTCAACCAGGCACTTTCGGAGGTTTGACACATGGAAAGTCGGGTGGACATTACTAAGCTCTTCCGGTAGTTCGAGTCTGTAGGCGACTTTTCCGATCCTTTCCAGAATCTTGAAAGGTCCAACATATCGATGCGCTAGTTTCCCTTTCTTGCCGAATCTGACCACACCCTTCCAAGGTGATACCTTTAGGAGTACGTAGTCGCCAACGTCAAAGTCAAGGGGCTTGCGTCGTCTATCGGCGTAACTTTTCTGTCGACTTCGAGCTTTCAACAAGTTGTCTCAAATTTGGAGGACTTTGTCAGTCCTTTTTTGCAATAGCTCAGGACCGGTTAATTGCGAGTGACCGATCTCGTGCCACACAATAGGCGATCGACATTTTCTTCCATATAAAGCCTCGAATGGTGCCATTTGAATGCTGGAATGATAACTGTTGTTGTACAAGAATTCGACTAATGGCAGGTAAGCATCCCAATTACCACCGAAATCTATGACACACGAACGGAGCATGTCTTCAAGAGTACGGATCGTTCTTTCAGTCTGACCGTCGGTTTGAGGGTGGAATGCGGTACTTAAGTTAAGCGTAGTACCAAGAGCCGCTTGAAACGTTTCCCACAGTCGCGAGGTAAACCGAGCATCACGGTCAGAGATGATGTCACGAGGCGTCCCATGATTACAAATGATCTCGTTGGTGTAGATTCGGGCTAATCGTTCTACCTTGTAGTCTTCCCGTATTGGCAAAAAGTGAGTTGATTTGGTTAAACGGTCAACAACAACCCAGATGCTGTCGTGACCTGATGACGTGTACGGAAGCTTTGTTATGAAATCCATAGCTATACTCTCCCACTTCCACATAGGGATCAACGGTTGTTCGAGTAAGCCAAAGGGTCTTTGGTGTTCAGCCTTGACTCTTGCACAAGTCAGGCACTTTCCGACGTAGAGAGCAATATCCCTTTTCATGCCAGGCCACCAGTACTTGTAGCGAAGATCCTGGTACATTTTGTCAGCACCGGGATGAATAGAATACCGGGATTTGTGGGCTTCATCCATCAAAATCTGTCGCAAATCGGTCCGTTTAGGGATCCAAATTCGATCCAGATAATGGAATATCCCATTCGGCTTATTCACAAGATGGGCTCCATCGTGATAGATTCGTTCCTTCTTCAGAGTGTGTTCATTAAAACAAGCATGTTGGGCTTCGCGGATGAGAGCTTCGAGATCGTATTGGGCTTGGACATTGCGAATGCTGAGCAAATAACTCCGTCTGCTGAGAGCGTTGGCAACAACATTTTCTTTGACTGGGTGATAACGAATCTCACAGTCATAATCGTTGAGAAGTTCTACCCATCGGCGTTGACGCATATTAAGTTCTTTCTGATCAAAGATATGTTGTAGGCTCCTATGATCGGTGAAGATCGTACACTTTGTACCATACAGGTAGTGTCGCCAAATCTTTAACGCAAAAACAACTGCGCCTAGCTCGAGATCATGGGTTGTATAGTTCTTCTCGTCGATTTTGAGCTGACGAGATGCGTAAGCTATAACCTTGTCCCGCTGCATAAGAACACAACCAAGACCAAGGTTGGAAGCATCACAATAAACAATGAAATTGTCGTTTCCGTCGGGCAATGTGAGAACAGGAGCATTGCAAAGCATGTGCTTTAGGGTTTGGAAAGCAGACTCTTGTTCAGTTCCCCAAACAAAAGGCTTGTCTTTATGCGGAAAGCGGTAAGCGTCACAACGATCTTTGAGAATCCCTCGATAAATCGTCGATAATAGCCCGCTAGTCCAAGAAAAGAACGGACTTCAGACGGGTTCTTAGGTGTAATCCAACTCTTAACTGCTTCAATCTTCGCCGGATCGACGTAAATACCCTGACTATTGACAATGTGACCCAGAAACTGAACTTCCTCCAGCCAAAATTCACACTTGGAGAACTTGGCATAGAGTCGATTCCCCTAGAGTAACTCGAGAACCAAATGTAGATGTTGCGCGTGTTCGGCTTTCTATTTGGAATAGATCAAGACATCGTCGATGAGTACGATGACGAAACGGTCGAGATATGGTTTACACACACGATTCATCAGATCCAGGAAAACCGCGGGTGCGTTGGTTAGACCAAAAGGCATAACAACGAATTCGTAGTGGCCGTATCGAGTGTGAAATGCGGTTTTGGGTATATCTTCCTCTTGAATGCGTAGTTGGTGATAGCCTGAGCGTAGATCGATCTTCGAGAAACACGAAGCACCTTGTAGTTGATCAAACAAATCATCAATGCGAGGCAGGGGATAGCGGTTCTTGATAGTTAACTTATTCAATTCCCGATAGTCGATGCACATCCTGAACGACCCATCCTTCTTTTTGACGAAAAGGACTGGCGTGCCCCAAGGAGAGGTGCTCGGGCGAATGATGCCTTTCTCAAGTAATTCCTGGAGTTGGTTTGAGAGTTCACACATTTCGAACGGTGCGAGTCGGTAAGGAGCTTTGGCAACAGGGTTGGCTCCAGGAATGAGGTCGATACGAAAGTCGATATCACGACTTGGCGGGAGTCCCGGAAGATCTTCAGGAAAGACGTTGGGAAATTCGCAAACAACAGGTACCTGGTCTACCGCCTCTTCTTTCTTTTCCTTCTCCTCTACTACAATGTTAGCCAAGAAAGCTCTGTATTCCTTGCGGAGATACTTGTTAGCTTGGACACATGACATGAGTTTGAGCCCTTTCGAGGCAGTTTCACCATAGACACACAATAAATCACCATTCACGAGCGAGAATCGAATCATCTTATCGAAGCACACAACTTCAGCATGGTTTTCGCGAAGAAAGTCCATGCCTACTATGACGTCAAAACTTCCGAGTTGCATCGGAATGAGGTCGATTGGGAAGACGTGATTGTTGATCTCAAGAGTACAATCACGAAGAACAGAATTAACGGCGACAGTTCTTCCATTGGCGACTTCAACATCGAACGTCGAGGGGAGATGGGAGCGTTTACGACTAAGAAGCTTCTCGAATTCGAGCGACACAAAGCAATTATCGGCTCCAGTATCAAACAAACATGAAGCATAAATACCATTCACAAGGAACGTACCATTGACCACGTTGTTGTCGGCCTGGGCTTGGCGCACATTGATGTTGAAAGTTCTAGCGTGTGTCGCTCATTGCTGCTGCTGAGGCTGCTGCTGTTGGTGTTGCTGCTGCTGGGGCTCTTGTTTCACAACCCTGTTCGGGCACACGTTCATAAAGTGGTTGGGATCACCACATGCGAAGCAGACTCTAGCGTTGATCGCGGGTGCCTGAGCCGCTTGTTGGCCTTGCGGGGCTGGGAGCAGAGCTTGATGAGCAGTGCCCTGAGCTGGTGCTTGACGAGGACCAGTATAGCAATTAGCGGTGAAGTGGCCGTACATGTTGAAGTGAGCCCAGAAACGACAGGCAAGACCCACCGGGTGATGATAAGAGCATGTTGGGCAAGCCGGGTGGGGGCCTGTGTATGCACGCTTTGCTGGTGGTGCATAAGTAACTGGTGCTGGACGGTGGTGCTGCTGCTGCTGGGCCGATACGGCTTGGAGTGGAGCAGCAGTGGTAGTGACAGCACAGTTCTTGTTGCTGGAGCTGCTGTTGTTGTTCTTCTTCTTGCGGCGTGAGGACTTGGACGATTGGGCGGTGGCGGTGTCGGTAGTTGGTGCGGCGGTGACTTGATGCAGGTTCCTTGAAGTTTTATCCCAAAAACTAGCTTTTACCCGCTTGTCGTTGATTTCGGCGGCAAGCAAGTAAGTCTCTTCGATCGTTGCTGTTTTTGCGGCATGCACAAAATCCGCAACACAGTCGGGTAGAGCTCGGATGTACTTCTTGATCGCCATGTCGGACGTCTTCACTTGATCGGGACAGATGATACTGAGCTGCTTGAAGCGAGCAGTCAGGCCAGCTTTGTCACCTTCCTTCTGCTTAATGTTCCAGAATTCGTCCTCCAGCTTTTGGCGTTCATGGGGAGGACATAACTCATCCATCATGATGGCCTTCAACTCTTCCCAGGTCAGCTCATAAGCTGCGTCATTTCCGCGTTTGTTTCTCTTGGCCGTCCACCAGTCTAATGCGTGGGACTGGAAGACGCCGGTAGCATTTATAGTGCGGAGATTTTCCGGACATCCACTCTGGCGCAGAGTGACTTCGATGGAATCGAACCATTGAAACATAGCCGTCGGGCCATCTTCTCCAGTGAATTCCTTCGGACCGCAAGCCTTGAACTGCTTGAAGCTGAAAGTAGTCTTGGTAGCAACTTTAGGAGCTTCGGTTCTAGACTCCTCATACGATTTGCTGATGTTCTCGTAAATCTCACTCACGATCTGAGGCACAACCTTGGCCACTTGTTTCACGAGGATAGCAGCAAGGCGTTTGTCCCTCTGTTCTTAACGAGAGAGTCGTGGGTGACGGGGTCCAGATGATGGTCTAGTTGACATTGTCTGCAGCAGACATCGTCATAGGTCTTAGACACATCATAATCGAATCTCACCTCACACGTCTAATACTTACTAAAGCTCAGGAACACAGTGAAGCATGTATCACATAAACACATAGGCACATAATCATAGATTCACATAGAGACACATAAGCACGTAGGGCACAGGAACACAGAAACACATAAATCACAGAATCACAGAAGCATTTAAGCACAAGAGGTAGTCAGAATACAGAAACCTATCATTCACAGTTCGCGAGTGTTCGAATATAGCGATCGTGTTTAGTATATCGAGTAGTGTAGTATAAGCGTATATCATAGCATAAGGTCGTCCACAATTTAGCGATTTGTCAGCGTTTTGAGATAGAAATGCAGTGCGAGTCGTGCGTGTCGATCGAAGTGAAAGCAAAAATCGAATAAATCTCCAAAATTTTAAACACATAAATAGGTAAACCCACACATAAGCACATAAAATCGACGAATCATCAGAGTCAGCAGTTGCGGGCTCAGAATCAAAACACATAAAAATCGGGAAATAGACCATCTGCGGCTATTAGACGTTGACTATCCAAAGTGATTCGACTATTCTCAAGGACTTGTTGTGCACATCTGACCTTCAGGACTGTGCTTTTGCCTCGATTCTTGGGCGCTTGGCATGCATCCCGTTAGTCATATCGTGACTTCAGGTCGTTGGAGTCCGTCGAGACTTTGGTGAGAGTTTTTGTAAAACCAAGTAAAGACCGGAGCAAGTCGTCAAGGTTAGGGTTTCACCCCTGGCTTAACAACTTCGTTCCTATTTTGATAAAATAAGAGAGAATTATGCGTCGAAGTATGGATTTCTCTCCTGTTTCAACGCAATTTCTCGTGTTTGTAGATAAAAATGTGGGTTGATCAAGCAATTCAGTCGAGAGTTTTCGGTTTTCACACCTTATCTTGACTTAATCGCTCATTCAAAATTTGAAATTTCCGAGTGCAGTGATAGTGTAGCATAGGCGGGAATAGCGAGAAATGGCAGTAAGCTCATACATAATCCCTAACGGATATGCACAAGTCAGTCTGTTGGTTCCTAACTATAGACTAGGTCTCTAAGACATCGACCCGGACTAGGTCGAGTCTTGCCTAATTCCCTATAGTTATGGCTCTGATACCAATCTGTCACACCCCAAACGATGGCGGAAACATCGGGGCGTGGCACTGAGCGAAACAGATTGTCCAGAAGTTTCCATAACAATTATCATTACCAATTAATTTAAAGTAACATGTCCCATACCATGTCTTAAAAGGCAAACAAATTGTTACAGAAAAATCTAGTCAAATAGTTCTGTTTCGACAACTCAGATTCTTATTATAGACAATTGTTTATTGTTGACCTAGGTTTTTCCTAGCCTCGATTTCACACCACAGAAAGCAATTAAGCATCCTAAGCACCTGTCACATACGTTAAAGTAAAAGTCAATACACATGGTGTAAAGGTGAGCATACAAGTTTGATAATAGCATATAGAGTTCGAAAGCGTTACGCATAACCAGCACGTACACAGAGTGAAATGAGGCATGTTAGTTATCGACATGAACCTATCGATATCAATGACTGCGGGTTGACTGCCCAAGGCAGTTCGCGATACATTCTCACCACTGTGAGCCATGTAGGTAATTGTCCTTTACAACCCCCCGAGTGAACGGGTGCTGAGTCCAAACTAATAGTACTACCATTTCTAAGGCAGGTAGACATCATTCCATGGGTAAACATAACAAACACGTATTCACTAAGTCACGTATAACATGCGGTAACGGTTAGCGTTTAAAGTATTGCGTAGTGTGTCGATGTGATTTAGTATAAGTAACGTATGTAACACCCAAAAGTGCATAAATCAAAAAGGGATCGAGTATACTCACAGCGGTTGATGGATTGAAGGGAGCGCTAGAGAGTAGGGTTAGCCTGATCAGAATGATAGCATAACGATAAGTGACGCGTAAAATGATGTCGGGTACAAGTGAGTCGGACAGCAGTTCGATCGGATGGTAATCCGATCGGACGGCCAGTCGTGCGAGTGGTAATCCGTTCGGACAGTAGTCCGGTCGGACAGCAGTCTGGTCGGATAACTGTTCGAGTGGATTGTTTCTTCCTTTGAGAAGGATGTGTTTGTGTATGATGGCTTGACTTTTGAAGTTTTCGTTGTAGCATTTGAAAACATTGAAGTATCTCTACCTTTCAGGTCGGTCGATTGGACGGTCGTCCGATCGGACGGCGACTCGAATGGCGAGGTTCCTCAGTGAGAATAAATCCACAGCAGGGCGGTCACTCGGTTGGATGTCCATCCGACCGGGTGGCAACCTTGATACTGAACTTGTTGAAAATTGTTTAAGTATTAAAGTCCAAATGTCTCATTATTTGAATGGCAGTTCGGTCGGATGGTAGTCCGATCGGACAGCAATTCGTTCAACACTCAGACTTCAGATCTTGGCAAAATTGGTTAGGTGTGGGACCCAAGGTGCAAGTCGTTCGGACAACCGGTCGCTCGGATGGCTGTCCGTTCGGACAGTAGTCCGATCGGACGACACTCCATCCTGGTCGTTCCGTTCGTCTTACACTTGGCCGTTTTGATTGTTTGTCATATTATCGAGATGTGTTGACATCGTGCTAACCAACAGAGTCCCATCCTAAGCTCTAGAGACCCGACTGAACAGGAATCACCCAAATTCGGTCAGTCCTCCGGTTCGGGACGATAGTTCTTGGGTAACGCGGAATCGATAATCTCGTGGATAGGATACGGATCTCGAACCAACACAACCACAAGATTGAGTAGTGAGTCGGCACAAGCTCTGATTCCACCGGTTTTGAATGCATTGAGTGTAAAAGAGTTGAAAGAAAGTTGGAAAACCTTTTCTCAATCCTTTTCACCGTGAATATGTTTAGATCTATGAAAGATCTTCGTTTGTTTTTGTGGAAATCGGTTAGATCTAAGTTGTTCTTGGTGGATTAAGGCCAACACATGAAGTTCGTCAAGAACACATGATGACGTCATCCTAGAACACCTTGAATCTTGATGATTTCACGGTTAAAAGTTAAGATTCAAAAGATAGAATGGTGTAGGAGTGCGTGTAGGTTAAGGAAGTACAAGATTTAGGATGAGATCTTACCGGAATTGTGAGAAATCGAAGAAAAAGCGAGTAGGAGCACTGGTCGGACGTCACTTGCCAAAAGTGGAAAGAATGAAAGTGACAAAGGGTATTTATAGGATTCCCAAAATGGAAAGGGTTGGTCGGTCGGATGACATCTCACCCGGGTGGCAGCCCGATCGGATGGCAGCCCGGTCGGATGGCAATCCGGCCGGCCGGTACCTGGTTCGAGTGCTCGGCGTGACGAGTGTTGCCGTTTCGATTCGCGTGTAGCGCGTTGCGATGCGGTTCGAGCGAGCGATGCGATGGAGTTGCTTATCAAATTACTTTTAATCCCAACTACTCATATCTCGCACTATCTCTTTTCCACCAATTATCATACCATTTTGATTGCGATTGAGTTCGATTGCGTTTCGATTGATTCCCCACACATAACATAAATAAACATGCACAAGTAACACATAAGGCACACACACACGTATAACAATTGCGTTTCCAGAGACGCATATATGGAAATGGGAACAGACTGCCATGGATTTTATCACTGGTCTACTTACAACTCGAAACGGAAACACTATCACTTGGATGATCGTTGATGGACTCACGTTAACAGCACACTTTCTTGCAATCAAGAAAACTGACGAGTCTTCACAGTTGTGAATGTTCCTCTGAGAGAGGCTGCCTTTAGGCGCGAGGTGCCAACTCCTGTTACCTCTGAATTTGATCTATGCATGATCTATGTCAGGCAATACACAACACCCTTGGCTCACGTCAGGACCAGAGCATTGTTCACCGTCGTTGGACAAACGGTCAGAGTAAACGAACTCTCCTGGCACTGGAAGACATGCTACGAGCATGTGTGTGACTGGCTTTGGTGCAAATTTGAAGGACTCTTACCTATGGTTGAGTACTACAGCGGCAGTTATCATTTTAGTAAACAGACAGCTCTGTTGAGGCATTACATAGACGATAAGGCCAACCTTCTTGTTAGACTGAGATGGTTGACAACTTAATTACTGGTCCATGACTGGTACTCGAAACTCTTGGGAAGGTTGTTTGGATCGGGAGTCGATTAGCGGCAACGCGTGACTGTCAAGAAAGCTGATAAACTTGGGAAATGCTGGAAGATCGTTGTAGGCGATCGTATCATGTTGAAAGTCTCACCCTGGGAGGGTGTGGAACGCTTGGGAAGCGTGGCGAGCTTAACTGACGTCACGATGGACCATTCAACAGTCTGGGAAGAATCGGTAACGTAACCTACAAACTTGAGTTACCTACTGAGCTGGGTAACATTCATGATGTCTTTCATGTTCCGTAATTGAAAGAGTGTTAGTCTGATGAAACACTAATTGTGCCGTTCCAAGAGCTGAAGATCGATGACAAGTTGCAGTTTGTTGAAGAACCTATCGAAATCATGGATCGGGAAGTCAAGGTTCGTAAGCATAGCCGAATTCCGATTGTGAGAGTTCCTTGGAACTCAAGACGTGGACCGGAGTTCATGTGGGAGCGCGAGGATCAGATGAAACTCAAGTATCCTCACCTTTTTCCTGATGACCAATCTAATTCTGGTACTAGTGGTGAATTTGGGGACAAAATTTCTTTCAAGTTGGGGATAATGTGGCACCTGGTGAAAATCCACAGTCATCCTAATCTGGCATCAAGCTGCTTTGGGTTACTTATCAAATTTCGGGACGAAATTTCTTTCAAGTTAGGGATGATGTGACACCCCAAACTTTTAAGGTTAGAAATTCCTGGTTCCTCGACTCCTAGTTGCACGGTTACATTTTATGCTTCATAATTTACATTTTAGGCTTCATAATTTATTAATCAAATATATGTTGAATTAAAACACCTAGTGGCTCGATGGGGTTGCAATTGTTATTGTATATTGTATATCTTATTTGATGGTAGAATATGTTAGACACATATTGTTTCTTCAGCCGTATACCTTTCGATTTAGAAGGACTCACATCGGCCCAAATTCTAAGCCCAAACCAAGCTTGGATTTCTCCTCATGGGTGGCACATATTAGATAAATAGGTTACTTATCCTTAACTAACCATACGCAAGTTTCAAGACCCTCAAATATCTTTTCTTCTTCTTCACTCCTGGAACCCGGCGGCAACTTCTCTTTCATCTTGAAGTTCCCTTTTGATTTCATCTTACATCTCGGTTAGTGAATCACCCTCTTTGTTTATTGTAGTTCTCAGGTTATAATTAGTCGTTTGAGTACGTGTTAATAGGGTATGCATAATCAGTGAGTTTAAATATATAACATGACATTGTGAGTCGGGTCACATGCTTGATATGGCTTGAACGAACTTGTTGGCTGTTACGTACTGATATTAGTTTAAATATATAACGTTTAATGTTTCCGGGATTGGTCTAGTTAACGGTTAGTAATGATTAGCTGGTTTATATTAGAGAAAAGGTGGGTTGCTATGCATGAGTAGGAAGTAATGTCTTTGGTTATTGGGTAATTAAATCCGTGTATGTATGATGATCGAGTAATGATGTAATGGACTGCTAGAATCGTTGAAGATGTGCACTTAGGTGGTTGCTTTGTTTGAATATTAATTATGGGTGAGGGTTATGAAACCTGATTTATTAGGGACATCACTTTAGATGTTAATGGATATAAATTAATTATTGACCAAGGTTCGTTTAGAATTGAAGTCCATGTGATAAAACAATATTGAAGTGGTGTAACAAATTGTTGATTATTTGCGTAACAAAAAGAAACAAAGGAAACAGAACAATAATGGTAAATAAGTATTGGAAACATGTTAGTGCAGTATGTCTATCGCCTCCGTCAATCTTAACTGTAGCTGAAACAGTTTAAACATAGCCTTATATTGTAATATCTAAAGTAAAAGGCAAGGTGGCATTATTGTAAATAAGGGTAAATCCCTTATAATCCTTTGCCTATAAATAGAGGTGTTAGGGCTTAGTTTAGAGACTTTTAGCCATTTGAGAACTTGGAGCTTGGTGCTTAGAGAGAGAAACTAGAGAGAGAAAGTTCTCAACATGATTTCCGGAGCTTGTACACGTCATACAGATCTATTGAATCACGTTATTTGTACGTTATTGTGTGTTCGGTCACGCACGTTCACGGATTCCGCACGTCGAACGTTCGTTACGCAATCGAACGGTGTCAAAACCGATCCTACAATTGGTATCAGAGCTAGGAGCTCGATTGCACTGACAAAACACGTAAATTCGTACCAGATTTCAGTGATTTCAGATCTGATTTTCGTCAAATTCTTCATATTCTACTACTTGTTCACGTTTTTAACGGTTTTCACTAAAAAAACATAAAATTGAACGGGTTTTACTGGTCCGAATCTGCTGATTTTTTAGTATGATGTGAGAAAACAATTGAGTTACAATCCTACCAAATTTCAGATTCAAACTCCTAGCCGTTTAGGAGAAATTTGAATTTTTGTGATCGAAAAAGTTGAAGAATGTTGAATACTGTTGCTGTTGTTCTTGATGTTAACCGCACGGATTGCCATCCGTGCGGATGACATATCCGGGTTGACTATTGTTGACTAGCTCACCCGCACGGACAATCATTCTTTTCACTCGTGCGGATAAGTCATCTTCATGTGCACTTCATTAATTAGTTTGACTTGTTGACTCTGCCACCCGCACGGATAACAATTAGACTAAAGATTCCTTTGTTGACCTGTTGACTTGTTACTTGCAAGATTACTTGTCGATATGCATGTGATTTATTAAAAACGGTGTCACGTGATTCGAAACATATGATATCAGAAGTTCATGTGAATTGAAGGTATTAGGTCCAATGGAAGTGAAATTGGTGAAGTTGTTGTCTGTTTGCATTAATTTCAATATCGGAGGTCCAATGAGAGCATTTTGAATTTCAAAGTTCATCAATCCGTGTTGACCTTAGTTGACTTGTCACCCGTGCGGATAGCATCATTTCCAACCCGCACGGATTACTTTCAGCCATCCGTGTTGACTTGTTGACTTGCCACTCACACGGACAACTTGTCCGCGCGGATAACATCACCACCCGTGCGGATAACAATCCGTGTTGACTATTATTTGACCATCCGGGCGGATAACTTGTCCGCACGGATAGCATTTTTAATCCGTGTCATTGCACCTCACTCGTCCGACCCACATTTAGTCAACATTTTCAGCTTGCCAGTCAACATTATCAACAATACGTGTGAATCATTAATGCATTCTGTGAACATGTGAATTTGTGAATTTCAAGAACATTGCATGTGATTGTGATAAAAATTGTCAGCCACTTAAATTGATATCAATATGTCACGTGAAGTGTCAGGTTGCATGTGAGTTCATTTGAAAGTTAAGTTCTTTGGCTGAGGTCATTTAATTCAACAGGCTACTCGTTCAACCAACATAGAATTTTTTTCGTGTAGTGCCACCCGCACAAACAGCAATCCGTGTCACTGCATTTGACTTTTGTTGACCGTGTCACTGCATTTAACAAAAGTTCATATCTCATTGATAGTTTGATTTTTGATAACTCACCCGAACAACATTTATTCGCAAATCTTCGACACGAGTCTTAGATTGATTTCATCAACGCACACTGTTACGAACTGATTGTTTGCTTGCTTGTTTGTAATTCAAGGATATAAAATCATGGCAAAGTCTGTTGAGCCTGTTCCTTTTAAAGATAACAGAAATGAAGAAGAGAAGTATATCAACAGAAAGATGAAAGCTCAAACCAAGTTGATCAGAATCAATCGTATAATCAAAGAAGCTAAACAAGCAAAGAGATGGAATGCTACTGGACAATGTTATATTGATCAAGATGGAAACATTGCAGTTGATCCAAATGATATTATAATGGATATGTTCATCAAGCAATATACTGAAGAAGAAGAGGGTTGGCAGAGAAAATGGTGGGGAAGTGGAGAAGAGAAAGAAAAAGAAAAAGATGAAACTTCAAAATGTGAAGTTGTGTGCTCAAAATGCGAAAAATTCGAAGCTGAAAATGTCAAACTCTTGAAGAATGTGGAGAGTTTGACATTGGAAATCAAAAATTTAAAAGAAAAGGAAAAAGATTTTGAAAGTAAAAAGAAATTTTCAGATAAAATTTTTGAAGATAAAATCAAAAGTTTTGAAATTGAAAAATTAAAAATTGAAAAAGAATTTCAAAGTCAAATAAAGATTCTTGAAGATGGGAGATCTGTTTTTAGCAAGAACAATATTGAAAAGCAAAAGGTAATAAATTCCCATCGTCAGACAATTATTCGACTTGAAAAAGAAGCTGAAAGTGATAGAAAGAAAATCAAAGTTTTAGAGAATAAATTGAAAAGTTTTGTGACTTCTGCTTCATATGTTTGTCCAAAACCGATCAATTCTGTTCCAATAAGTGACAATGTCACAAATTTTGACAAAGTCAAAATTGAAGATTGTGATGATAAATCTGATGATGAAAAAGAAAAAGAAGAAAAAAGAAAAACATTTTTGAAATTAAATGAAATGTTTAAAAATACTGTTTTACATTCTACTGAGAAAGGTGAATGCTTAACGCAAAAACCTGTAAAGAAGAATGTGGAACAGAAACAAAACGATAAAAAATCAAAAAATTTTCAAAAAGAAAATAAAAGCTCATCAGATCAATCATCCAATCACAATAAAAAATCACAAAAATTTAAAAATTAAAACTCAAAAATAGTTGATAATCAGTGGTGCAGGTTTGACCACAGTGCTCAAATGCCAAATCAAGGATACAAGAGGAGAAATGACGACCACAAGGCAAATCAATGCTATGATCTAAGTGTGTGGTATAAAAGTGGTGTGAAGTATGAAAGTGGTGAAAGGTATGATAACAGAGTGTGTTACACTTGTGGCTATCAAGGACACATTTCTGTTAACTGCCAAAGTCAGAGAATCGAAACGAGAAGGTGCTATGAATGCCAAATCAGAGGACATATTGCAAGAGATTGCCAAATGAGATCAAAGGGAAGATCGAGGGCTGAATCTCAGAAAATGGGAAAGAAACCAGTCAATGTCAAGCCCAAAGAACAGAAAGTTCAAGAACCAAAAGTTCAAGAACAGAAAGTTCAAGAAAAGAAAGTGAAGCT
Source organism: Helianthus tuberosus (assembly GCA_030545235.1). Classification (NCBI taxonomy): domain Eukaryota; kingdom Viridiplantae; phylum Streptophyta; class Magnoliopsida; order Asterales; family Asteraceae; genus Helianthus; species Helianthus tuberosus. Next base: position 54,074,190 of record CM060429.1, on the reverse strand, counting down.
TTCACAGGGGCAGAAAGACAGACTGAGGAGGAAAAGAAAGAAGGCAAGAGAATACTTGGAGAAAATTTTGTCCTCGGATACAACTGGTAAAACAGATAAAAGTTCTGATAAATCGTCTTGTTCGCCAAAGAATGACAAATCAAGCAAAACGGATTCATCAGATACAAATCTGAGGACGAAAGAGGGAAAGAAGAAGAAGAAAGTTTGTGGCAATGAATCTGTTTCTTCGGAAACAAATGAGCCACATGTCAGCGATGAATCTGGCTCAACAAAGTCAGACAAGCCATATTCAGGCAATGATTCTAGTTTGTCGAAACCAGAAGAGCCATGTGTTGAGGTAAAAATAGAGAATTCTAGTCTAACAATGGATGATGAAAATTTTCCACCATTGTTAAACAAGAATTCTAAATCACCCAAGGACAGTCAGGCTTGGGTGAAACTTTTCAAATAGAAAAACCTGACTTGCCGGAGTTCCCAGGTTGGTAAGTGTGGAACAGGAATCGGCATATTTCTTGAGAAATTCACAGGTTGGTAACTGTGATATTTCGAATCACAAAAGACTAATCAAGGACATTAAGTTGTACTTGATTTATCTTTCCGATAAGTGGATAAAGGTAAACAATGTGATGAAACCCCGAGTTTGTAAAAAGACAAACAAAACTAATTTTCCGGAAAAACCATTTTGATTAAAACAAACTTAAGTGTTTTGAAATCATAATGGGAAAATAGTTTATTGTCAGGGGGAGTTCTGATTGTTTATGCCAAGTGAATGGCGAATTGAAGCGATTTGATATCAGTTTGTCACGTTTCTTGTATAGTTTGTTTTCAAATTTTCCCAGAAAATCAAAATTGAAACATATTTTGATTTTAGGGGGAGAAAAATAAAAAAAAAATTAATTAGAAAATTTGAAAATGCCAAAAACATTGAAAAAAAAAACAAAAATGAGTTTTGTTGAGAATAAGAGGAAATGATAGTAAATCAGTGGACTATCACAGCATGCTAAAGAAATGAAATGTCAAATGTGATAAACGATTTCACTAAAGATGTGACGATAGGCTCAGCTAGACTAGTAGATTTGCGATAATGATACAAACTTAAATGAAAAAGCCTAGTTCTAGTGGGAAACATGGTTGAAAGCATAGTACTTAGTTTTGTCCTTCGTGATTGTGTACCTACTCAGTAATCGCTGAATCTCGAAAGACATAATACCGGTTAAGTTTGTGAACTTTCACAACTTTGCTGAAAAGTCACTGTGATTCTGTGTTTTCATTTTGCAAAGATTTAAACTTGTTTTATTTCTTTATTTTGTTTAAGCATTGGACATCCTCTGCGTATACGTGAGTATCGACCTGGATGTTATTGCCTAAACGTTCTGCTTTATTTTCTTTGGTGTTTCGTTTAAGCTTTGGATAACCTCTGCGTATACGGGAGTATCGACCTGGTGGTTAAAGCCTAAACAACTTCAACTTGTTTTATTTTCTTATTTTGTTTAAACATTGGACTTTCTCTGCGTATACAGAAGTATCGACCTGAATGTTAATGTTTAAACATTCTGCATTATTTTCGCACATATCACAGTTGATGAAAGTTTAAAGGCATTACTTGAGTCAGTGTATTGCATGATGAGGGGATATGCTGAGATCGTGGGGTCCATAAGAATTTAGTGCAAAATTAATATACCTTAACATATCGGTAAGTATTTCGAAAGTTTTTAGATTGAGCTTAAGAGGACAAACATATCATCAATCAACTTGAATTGTTTAGAACTTAAAATGATTAAAGCTTAACGGTGCTAGTGATTGGTCTCATAAACTGATATGATCCTCTTACACAAACTCACAAAAATATTTTTTGTATATATTTCTTTACTGCATTTCTTTAAACTCAAAATCCAAAAAGATTTTAGTGTGTTTTAGCATAAAGTTTTGAAAAATACAAAAAGATTTTCGACAACTGATGTTGGAAAGCTGATTTTCAAAATTCCAAGTGCTAAACATGATGAACTATACTGGGTTGGGAGTGTTTGTTGAGAAACTTTGAATGTTATATACAAATGTTTTGAAAGACTGTGTGATTAGTTAATCAAGGTCATTCACTTGAACTTGATGTAACTATACAGATTGATAAATGAATGATTTCTACCAGTAAGTTTCTTAAATCTAAGTGTTATAAATTTGTGAAACTTATGTTGAGGTAGAGGATGTGCAGGTTAACCAGGTTTCAAATCCTGAGCATATGCAGAACAGAGCCAGGAATTGATCCTGAACTTGTGAACATGTGAAGGCCAGATTACGATCCCGACAGCTGAGTCTAAGGGGGAGTCTGAAGACGAGCTCAACGCAAGAGGAAGCGTGGATTCAAGAAGCCAGATAACTATCCTGAAGGAGCTTATATACAGAAAGCCAGGTGTCGATCCCAAAGCACGGAAGCTTGACGAAAGGGGGAGCCTGAAGAAGGAGTTTGCTGGAAGGGGGAGCTGAAGCTCAAGACAGATCCACCGGGATTCTGTTCAAGAAAGAGGGAGTCTATGTTGCAGAAGAGATGATAAAGCTTCAAGAAGACTCAGAGAGAGAGAGAAACAAGTCGCTACGAGTTTGACTACAGATTGACTGCGGCAATATCCAAGGGGGAGTCTGTTAGTGCAGTATGTCTATCGCCTCCGTCAATCTTAACTGCAGCTGAAACAGTTTAAACATAGCCTTATATTGTAATATCTAAAGTAAAAGGCAAGGTGGCATTATTGTAAATAAGGGGAAATCCCTTATAATCCTTTGCCTATAAATAGAGGAGTTAGGGCTTAGTTTAGAGACTTTTAGCCATTTGAGAACTTGGAGCTTGGTGCTTAGAGAGAAAAACTAGAGAGAGAAAGTTCTCAACGTGATTTCCGGAGCTTGTACACGTCATACAGATCTATTGAATCACGTTATTTGTACGTTATTGTGTGTTCGGTCACGCACGTTCACGGATTCCGCACGTCGAACGTTCGTTACGCAATCGAACGGTGTCAAAACCGATCCTACAAAACATAAAGTTAATTAGAAAAGTTAAATAAATATGAAATCTGATTCTGCACCTCTTGATCACGTATATGGGTTAAACACGTGTGGGCCGAATTATATAATTGGGTTAGGGATTGGACTGTTGGGCCGGGTTGAGCTGTTTGGGTCAAATAGGTGGAGCGGGCTGTGCACCGTGGTCTCGGAAACACACACACATTTAATTGGACCTTGTCAAGTGGGCTATTTGTTGTAACTAATTAAATGGATTCAGTAACATATGGGCCGCACGCAGCTGGGCTCGTGCCAGGTTGGTTTGGGTTGCACAGGTCACGGCCCACCTGTGTGACATATTGGGCTGTTAACAGATTGGGCCAGCTGTGGTTGGGTCAGATTATCATTTAAATGCACACGAATAAGCCGATGATTGTAGTACGTGGCGAACTAGAATGTATATTATGGTATGAAAAACTCTATGTGAGTAGTACGTGAATATTTGCAATGTGTTGAGGAGTGTTCATGGTCTAGTACATGCAGTAGTATAAATGACATGATCGACAAATAATTTCGTGAGACATGGACAATGTTGAGAAACAGATACAACTTGTGCAACTTGTTTGATGCTAGTGCACTATTTGTGTAGTATGTAAAAGAGTGTATGACCTATGTGATTATGTGATAACTGATACATTATATGCAATTTGTTACATGCGTGGTTGATAGAATGAGATTCTAACTGTTATTGATAACCACAATAGGGATTAATTGACCAACTGGGAACACGTACTTTAATCTTACCGAGCAAACCAAAGGTGAGTTCATCTCTCTTGAGCATGCGTCCCGGTGGTTGGGACAGTCTTTGGGTATCCCTGAGAGGGATTGGTTTTGGGTAAATCATGGGTATTCCTGCGAGGAATAAGTCTTTTGGATAAATCTGGAATGTGGATAATATACTCTTCCTATCACCTTTAAAGTCCCTCCGTGTTGTTTGGTTACCTGAGAGGTAACAAGGTATTAGTTAGTAGCGCTACTTAGGTTTGGCAACCTCACCCAGTACCTGGGAGGACGGGTGTTGAACAAATGACCTAGTCATGACCAATGCTTTGATAGGAGCATTGGAGAAAGGGCAATGTAAATCAGGAGCTGTCTTGTATTCGGGGTATTATCAACATTAAATTCAATGGATTAACTAAACACTTGGTAACCAACGTTTTCGTTAAACTATGAACTCACTAGCGTTTTCTGATACACTTGTTGCATGCTCACAGGTCGTTAGATATCTTGGATTTGGGAACTTGCTGTCTGGAGTAGCTGGAGTGGTCATGGGTCGACTGGAGGGACTCATGTGATTGATTATTGCTATTATACAGTAGTTTTGAACAATTTAACTTTGGTATAATATTTGCTTCCGCTGAACATGTTGGTTTTCATTTAAACTTGTTGATGACATTTTTCATTAATAATTGGGGATTTTATTTATAAACTTGAACGGGTTCAATGTAAGTAGTGGCTCGTTGTTGGTACGTCACACGCCTAACAGGGACATTCCCTAGGTGGTATTTTGGGGGTGTGACACAATTCATGAGATATTCTGATAAAGATCAATATGAGTTTGAGAATATTATCCATCTTTATCAAAAGCCCTCTCCTAAAGTTCACTATAATCGCAGTTTATAATGATGATGTTCAGGCACCATCGAGATAAACTGTCAAGCTTTTAGAGGGGGAAATTTTGAATGACCCTGGCAGAGTCTAGTTACTACTCAACCTGCAGTTCAAGTATATTTGTGATCGTATTTTTATCCATCGATCAAAATACATCTAGAAGATGTTGGGACATTTTAGTATGGACAAAGCTCAACCTTAAAGTATATTAAAGATTGTTCAGTCACTTGTTATAAGAATGACTATTATCATTTCGTACCAAAGCAGAGATTTTCAGTCTAGAAGTACCATAGTTATGCATATGTGCATTAATATGTTTTGCTAGATATGCATGGTTATAAAATCTTTCACGTGAGCTTATTGTCATGATATAACCTTTGTCAAGAGAAGAGACATTGGAATGAGTTCAAAGAAATATTTCAGGTATAAACAACATTTGATTATATTTTACTAACCCATCAAAATAAGTTTGGCTCGTCTTGTAGATGCGGGAATGTAACAAAACACAGTCGTGGACATATGATATTTTTTGAAAGGAGGCACCTAAAGTCTCGTTAGAAGATTATACAACATTGCTGTAACACCTCATAAAATCACGTCCAATAATGTATTGACACGTGTAATAAACCCTAATAAAGTCAAACCTTGAATTTAAGGGACTAATTTTTTGAAAAATCGAAACACTTTGATTATGAAAGGACTGGAAGTATTAACATACTTAAAATATGTTTCTAGATAACCTATTATGGTTTTATATTCATAAATAAGCCACTTTTTGATCAAGGGTAGCCGTTTGCGTAATTAAATGAAAGTTTGCGCAATAAAGGGTTAAAAGCGTCAACATGTTAATTCTTACCTCTGAGTGACCATTTAACAAACCAAGAGCTTCATGATATTTGATTATACTCTTGGGAATACCAATCGTTGGCCGTCCAAGGCTTTTATGCCTAAAAATGAGGTTACGCGCAACTTTGCAAGTTAGAGGGACTAAAAGTGTAAATATGTTTAATTATACCTCTGAACGGCCTTTTAGAGAACCCGAAGCATTGTAATGTTTAATAATACTCCTAAGAATGCCTAATATGTATTAGATAAGGCTTTGATACTATAAAACGATGATATGCGCAAGTTTGCGCATTAGAGGGACTATTTGCATCACACTGCAAAAGTCTATCGATTCGTATAGTATCGAACCTTCCGGAATATGATCATAAGTTAAACATGCCCTAAATATCCTTTACATAGCTTAGAAATAGGCTTAGAGGTGTTTAGTGCGCAAAAATAAACTTATTTGGTCAAAAGGGACTAAAAGCGTCAAAAAGTGCATAAGTTTGCATTTTCACGCATATCTTACGTTCTGAATATATCCGGACATCCAAAGATTTATGTAAGCACTAAAATATTTTATTTTAGTGATTGGCTTGATAAAATTCCATTCGTCGCGTAATTTGGATCGTTTTTCGCGTCCGTCCGTGTTTCGTCGTTATTAACCGAACAACGTGACCGTACGACCAAACGAACCGACATCCGACATGTCTTTGAGCATGTTTCATGTTCCCCATGTTTAGGCATCATTTTAGAGCCTTAAAAATGGTTTAGCGGGCCTTAGATGTGTCAGAAATGACATTTGGAAGTGCAGGGGCTAAATCTGTCAACAAGAGAAAGTTGCTGTTTGCTGACCAGGTCCTTACGGACCGTATGGCTAGGACCCTTACGGTCCGTAAGCCATGCCCAGATGCAGAAACTCGGTCAGGTGTCTGTTCAGCCCATGTAACCGACTTATATTGCCCTTTTCCACCACCAAGGGCTGCCTAAACTGGTTTATAGGCTTAGGAGGACACTTGTATACATCTGGGACCAATTCTAGGCTTGCTTGGCATGATCTAGTGAGATCAAGATCACTATATAAAGCCCCATTGGTTGCAAACTTTGATCATCCACTCATACCTTCACTTCTGATCATTTCTGGAGATCAAGGCCTTGCCCTAAGCATCTCTAATCGTGCATTAGACCTTGGTTACCGATTATACCCTTTTTGCTTATAAAATGAGTTTTACATAATATGTGGACTCCAATCCAATTGCTACTGATTTTATATAATAAATGAAGTATTTTGAACTTTATAACCTGATCAGAAAACTCAGATTTCCTATATAACCCGGAAATCGCTTAAAACGGCTTTTTGAGCGTATTAAACACCTAGTATGGGTTTAAAACCATTTTGGCATATAAGACTTATCACCAACTGATATAGCCTATTAAATTAATTTGTTTTACTGATTATTTCAGACCCGAGTCTCAGAATTAAAATTAATCTCTTTTATAATCTTTTAAATGACCAAAATACCCCTACGGGGCTTAAATTGAGATTAAACTCGTTTTGGGCATAATGGAAGGTATCCTACTAATATCACAACATATCTAAGGCATATTAACTTAGGAAACCTGTATATGACTCTTTTGGTTACCCGTTACACTTCTTGCGCGTTCGGTTCGGTTTATGTAACTAGTTTGCATAAATTAGCCGAAACGGGTCAAAACTTATCGTTTTTATCTCAAAACCCAGAATGTGTTTAGATTACCCATATTATACAAGTCTTCAAACTTGTCGGGTCTAAATCACATTCTATTCTGGTCTTCGCTTAATTGTGCGTTTGAACCGTATCTTTCCTTAAAACTAACCGGTCTAAGTTACGACTTAAATAAGACCCGTTAGGAATCTAATAGGTTAATAAAACCTTCGTTCCAGATTAAGAGCCCCAGTAGAAGTACTTGTGCTTGCTGATTAGAATATACGGCTGAGTATAAATTGCATTGCTAGCTCAGGTAAATACTCTTAACTTATTTTCCCTATACGGGCTTGGGATACGGTATTATAATAATACCGCTTGGTCGGGTATTGAATGTTTAGTTGTATTGTGATTAAATTATTGAGGTAACCCGCTTTAATCTGTATTGTTTGAAATAAAAGCCTTTAGGGGTTAATGACCATGTCCCGGATATCCTTGACATCATTATATTATAAAATGGCCACGTCTTAAGCACGGGGTGTAGGCATACACCTGACAGTTTGCATAAGGGAAACGGTATCTCACTCTCATGTGGGCCTATACTTGTGGCGTGTCTGTTAATCTTGACTCGGTTTCTACATCGGGCCCTGAACGTATAACGAACATGTAAATCTGTATACAAGATTGTTTATATAATTGCCCCAAGTTATAAAAGATATGTTGTGCCTTGTGCATTCAAATCAATTTTTATAAATGTTTTCAAATGATTCGGTTAATTGTATTTACCAGTGTAAACTGACGTATTTTCCAAAAAGATTAAGTGACAGGTACTGTAGGGAATTGGCTGGGAGCTCAGGGCGTTAATAGGGAATCTTGCAAGTTCTAGATGCCTAAAGTCTGTTGAACAGTTTTCTTTTATTTGGTCCGCCTGTGGATCCATCTTACATTCCGTTGTAATATTTGATATTTCTTTTGAATCGGATTGTAATATATTTATCTTTTGCTTCCGCTGTGCATTTAAAATTGTGTTGTTTGACTATGATGATATCGACTACGTCACTATACTCCCCACCGGGCCCACCGGTAATACGTGGAAATACCGGGGTGTGACAGGTTGGTATCAGAGCCAACATTGAGTGAATTAAACACTAGCCCTTAGTGTTTAATCTCAATGACACAGTAGCACATTCCTTGACCTTCTGAGTCTAGACTTAACATAGGAATACTCTCAACCCTAATCTGAAAACTATTGCTTCCAAATTTATATGTTTTGAATATGTCTCCAATCAAAGAAGCCGTAATGGAATTTCTCCACATCCGGAGCCTTGAATTGCCGAGCTTCGTACCGCGGCTATGGTGCAACGTGCAACCAAGGAGAAAGCATTCAGAAGTAAAGTAAAGAAGAAAACTCCTTTTGCTGAAGTTTGTTTCCTTAGTAGTCCTTATAAGGACATAGTTATCTTTTAGTCCCTTCATGGACAACGTCATTCCTTTCAAGTCCCGTTTAGGGCAATTATATACTCCTTTTAAAAATCATTTGAATATTTAATCAAAATTCCAATTTTATCATTTTTATATGAATATAACATATGAAGTAAATCAAAATAAAATTCCTTTTCGTAATTGATCTGCCAATATATATAATGAAAAGAATCTTAAAGGGCATAACCTAGCTTGTATGTCATTAAGGACCGAGCTATGATGGTAAAAACCTGTTTAAAAGAGATTCAGATCCTGGTTAACATCTAAAAACATGTTAACACTCCTGACAACAGTGATGCGATAAAAATAACACTTGTCATCTCTATAATGGGAATTTCCAACCTCTTATCTAGCCTAGTGATGTAGTAATCATGGCTTAAATCATCAAATGAAGATGATCATATTATAAACATCCATAAGAGATGAAATGCCTACGGGCCATACTTATTGTCCTAAGGGACAAAAGACAGTTGAAGTCTTTGACTCTCTGTCAAGAAAAGGTAATGAAATATGTTCAAACCTTAATGCCTCGATTCTCTGAAGTCATGGCTTATAAATTTAAAACTGTCCTTGTGACTAGGCCTTTTGCGCCACTTTAATATCCTTAATGTTTTATAACTAGGATAAATTATAATGAAAATACTAATTAACCAATATGGTTTATATTACCATGGTTGATGAATCGTCAAAAATGATGATTCCATAATAACCTCTAAATAAATCATTGTCAATATGTATGTAGCGATCAAGCTACATGGCTGGATCAGATGAGGTTAACAGCCACCCGAGGGAGAATAATGATGCTCCCAGAGTTAATATAACTGGTGCGGAACTGCAGGCATTAATAGATAATGTCGTTACACGAGCTCTCGACAGACAGTATGATGAATCAAGTGATACACACTCTAAGACTCTATCTGTGGCTCGTAGTAAGCCCCCTTCTAAATCACATGAGTCAAAGGAAGACGATGTCCGTAACTCGTCAAATCAAAGGAGTGTTCCGTCTAGACAGGTGGTGCTTCATCAAGAGGCACCAGTTAAGACATGCATGATATTTTGTCTCCTGCAAGCCCAGAGACTTTACAGGAGAAAAAGGGGCCATCGATTGCATTACATGGCTCGATGAGATGGACACCGTTGTTGACATCAGTGGATGTGCAGAGCAAGACATTGTGAAGTTTGTTTCACAATCTTTTAAAGGAGAAGCTCTAGCTTGGTGGAGGTCACTGACCCAAGCTACGGGAAAGATCCCTTTGTACAACATGACTTGGGATCAGTTCGTTGCTCTTATCAAAGAAAATTACTGTCCTCAACATGAAGTTGAGAAAATTGAGACTGAATTCTTGACATTAGTCATGGAGAACTTAGATTGTCAAGCATACCTTACAAGTTTCAATACCATGTCTCGATTGGTTCCTTACTTGATCACACCGGAACCAAAGCGAATAGCTCGCTTTATTGGGGGTCTAGCCCCAGAAATAAAGGCAAGTGTGAAAGCATCGAGACCTACTACATTCAGGTCAGCGGCAGATCTGTCGCTATCTCTCACACTCGATGTGGTCAGAAACAAGGCTGCCAAGGCCTCTGAAGATGGAAAGCGTGAACGGGAGGATGAGAATTCTCATCGCTCCGATAGGAAGAAAAAGAGGAACTCTGAGGATAAGAAGAGTTCCGGGTTTAAGAAAGACAACCAGCAGTCGGATGAAAAGACCAGGTGCAAAACCTGTAAGAAATACCACCTTGGGAAATGCATATTTGAGTCTCAGCCTCTACCCTGTGGAATCTGCAAGTCTAAGGAACATAAAACCTTGGATTGCAAGAAGTTGAAAGATGCAACCTGTTATGGTTGCAACGAGAAGGGGCATATCAAGACTAACTGCCCTAGGAATCAGAAGAATCATGAAGAGGCCAAGAAAACAAACGCATGAGTCTTCCAGATGAACGCCCAGGAGATGGTGCAGAATGATAACTATATAGCAGGTACCTTTCCTTATCAAGCAGTTTATGCATAAATTTATTTAATGCTGGCACATATGATTCTATAATGAACGATAAATGTTGAGAACTGTTACCTCCGCCTGATTAGGACTCCGGTCATTTACTGCGAGGTAGAAATTGGCCGATGATACTTGAGAAAACGCTCCAACAAATCTTAGATTGATATTTTATATCTATTAGGAATCACTCTTTTTTGATACCCTTATGACAAGCTTTCAAGCTATCCAAATTCCTCAATATATAAAGACAGATGTGACATTTTGATCCCCTGTCAAAAAGATGATGGATTAGGTCCAAACCTTAAATGCCATTGATGGTCTTTCGTGACCTAGGCTAAACATAATGAATATATATTAAATAACATTCATTAAGAATGTTAGTACTATATTAGCCTGTATGGTCTATTGATACCATGGTTAGTATATGTTAAGGCCATCAGGATGAAGAATAGCAATTGTTGAATTGCAACTAAGAAATTATTTTATTGGTGTTAGGAACCGATATCGAGTATGGCAAACTCAGATAAGACAGCCGTTGATCGTGTTATGAATGATGCGACACATGCCAATGATGCTACAATTGTGAACCTTAGAATTTCCGAAGATGTTCTTCAAACTATGATAGACGCAGCTGTTGGAAAGGCTGTGAAGAAGGTTGTGAAAAAGTTCAAGGAGCCCCATGCTACTCGCTCCAAATTTTATCTAGGACCACATTTCCTTACTCATAAGGAGGGTCTTGTTCATGCCTCAAATGCAAAAGATGAGCTAAAAAGGAAAAGGGAGGAAGATAACTCCCAGAGCTCTAAGAAGAAGAACAAACAAAAGTCCAACCAGAAACCAGTATGCAAGACCTGCAAGAAGCGCCATTTTGGGAAATGCAGGTTCGAATCAAAATCCCAATCACAGCCTAGGACTTGTGGGATCTGCAAATCTAGTGAGCATAAAACATTGGAATGCCAGGAGATAGGAGATGCGACTTGTTACAACTGTAACGAGAAAGGGCATATCAAATCAAATTGCCCAAATTATGCTAAGAAGCTTAAAGGAGATAAGAGGACCAACGCTAAGGTCTCTCAGATGGATGCAAAAGAGGTCATACAAGATGACAATATTATAACCGGTACGTCCTCATCCATGATGTATATGCAAGGGTATTGTTTGATTCAGGTGCAGATAAGCCATTGTGGAATAAATTTTGTTAGTTATTAAATCTGCCTGTTAGAACCCTAAGCACAAAATATGAAGTAGAATAAAACGCTAAGAATTCTGCTTAGAATTGGATACCAATCAATCCTTCATAAATTGTAAGTATGCTAGACTTTTAAAAATCTATCATAAGAATCCTAGACATTAAGTGTAAGGTAAACTTACAGATAGAAAATTCATAGGAACCATTTCTTCTATTCCTGTCAGAAATCTTCAATCATAAAGTCCTAATGTACCCTCTCTCCAGATAAAGTACATCATCATATGAAACTGATATCTCTTTGATCTCTATTGATTACGAATACCAAATGGTATGACAAAAGCGTCATATGAGGATTGGTGTATCTTAATATGTTCCATAGATTGCTTCCATGCCTGATCAGTATGGAGGTTTAATGCATGGAACCACAAAGATATCCCAATGATCATATGGTACTAAAGTCAGCTAATGGTATTCAAAGAAGATATCCATAATGGAATTGTCCAAGTAAGTGTCTCTGATTAAATTCAAGGACTTATAACATAAATGTGTCACTTATTTGACACAAGCAATGGTGGATGAATTGGAGCCTGAGATATGGAAAATCTCTGTAACCTCCTTGTACCTTGATTTTCGCCTGAGATTACCTTGTTTACCTTCTGAGAAGCAAGTAGAGTTAAGATTTATATCCCATTTAGGGCTGTATCATTATGAAATTTCCTAAACGGCTGGTACCGTCATTGGAGAAATCGAAACCCTGATTAAGTAAGTTTTAAAATAGAGGATTCATATAGCCTAACTCAATATTCCGAGAGTTTGATATTGTTAAATAAGAAAGACGGTTCATTTTGCTTATGCATTGATTACCGCAACCCTAATTAGGCAACAGTTAAGAATTCACCATCAGTTGCCCAGGATCGTCGATTTATTCGACTAGCTGTAAGGATTAGCTATTCCTTAAGATTAGTTTTAAGCAGAGGTTGGAATAACCATCTCACCATAAAATAACTTTTTCTATAACAATTATTAGGTAAGTATCAAGACTACTCCTTTGGGGACCTTATATAGATGGAATGTTAAACATCCATTGTTAGAACAATAGATGGGTAAGCTCAATTATCAGGATCTGAAAGTTGCATTGGAAACAACAAATAAGATCATTCGAATTCGTAATCATCTTAAAGTTGCCAGTAAACGGCAGAAAATTTATGATTTATAAAAGTCGCAACCTTCTTATGTCCTTAATAAGGGATAAGGTTCAATCGAAGGTATCGCCCTAAGAAGGGTTTGCTAAATTTCAATTTCCCCAGTTAAGTTAAGCCCTGGATATATAGGAACATTCGGGAAATCAAATGCAACAAAGGTCAATAGCCTATAAGCTAAAACCTATATAAGGAGTTAGTGGAGCTCACGAGGCAACCCACACTGATGATTTAAGGGTATGTTTCACCAATAAGTTGAGACCCATTATCATAATAATAGGCAGATTAATGAAACTTTATGGTTGGACGAGAAATCGGTATAGACTAAGAATCGACAGGTTAATAAGCTTCGAAGGAAGCATGTGCCGATCGTAAAAGTGAAATGGGATGCCCGTAGAGGTCCCAAGTACACGTGGGAGGTAGAGTCCACAACGAAAGAAAAGTACCCTCATTTGTTTCAGTAAATCTCGAGGTCGAGATTTCTGTTAAGGGGGTGAGGATGTAACACCTCGTAAAATCACGTCCAATAATTTATTGACACGTGTAATAAACCCTAATAAAGTCAAACCTTGAATTTAAGGGACTAATTTTTCGAAAAATCAAAACACTTTGATTATGAAAGGACTGGAAGTATTAACATACTTAAAATAAGTTTCTGGATAACCTGTTATGGTTTTATATTCATAAATAAGCCACTTGTTGATCAAGGGTAGCCGTTTGCGTAATTAAATGAAAGTTTGCGCAATAAAGGGTTAAAAGCGTCAACATATTAATTCTTACCTCTGAGTGACCATTTAACAAACCAAGAGCTTCATGATATTTGATTATACTCTTGGGAATACCAATCGTTGGCCGTCCAAGGCTTTTATGCCTAAAAATGAGGTTACGCGCAACTTTGCAAGTTAGAGGGACTAAAAGTGTAAATATGTTTAATTATACCTCTGAACGGCCTTTTAGAGAACCCGAAGCATTGTAATGTTTAATAATACTCCTAAGAATGCCTAATATGGATTAGATAAGGCTTTGATACTATAAAACGATGATATGCGCAAGTTTGCGCATTAGAGGGACTATTTGCGTCACACTGCAAAAGTCTATCGATTCGTATAGTATCAAACCTTCCGGAATATGATCATAAGTTAAACATGCCCTAAATATCCTTTACATAGCTTAGAAATAGGCTTAGAGGTGTTTAGTGCGCAAAAATAAACTTATTTGGTCAAAAGGGACTAAAAGCGTCAAAAAGTGCATAAGTTTGCATTTTCGCGCATATCTTACGTTCTGAATATATCCGGACATCCAAAGATTTATGTAAGCACTAAAATATTTTATTTTAGTGATTGGCTTGATAAAATTCCATTCGTCGCGTAATTTGGATCGTTTTTCGCGTCCGTCCGTGTTTCGTCGTTATTAACCGAACAACGTGACCGTACGACCAAACGAACCGACATCCGACATGTCTTTGAGCATGTTTCATGTTCCCCATGTTTAGGCATCATTGTAGAGCCTTAAAAATGGTTTAGCGGGCCTTAGATGTGTCAGAAATGACATTTGGAAGTGCAGGGGCTAAATCTGTCAACAAGAGAAAGTTGCTGTTTGCTGACCAGGTCCTTACGGACCGTATGGCTAGGACCCTTACGGTCCGTAAGCCATGCCCAGATGCAGAAACTCGGTCAGGTGTCTGTTCAGCCCATGTAACCGACTTATATTGCCCTTTTCCACCACCAAGGGCTGCCTAAACTGGTTTATAGGCTTAGGAGGACACTTGTATACATCTGGGACCAATTCTAGGCTTGCTTGGCATGATCTAGTGAGATCAAGATCACTATATAAAGCCCCATTGGTTGCAAACTTTGATCATCCACTCATACCTTCACTTCTGATCATTTCTGGAGATCAAGGCCTTGCCCTAAGCATCTCTAATCGTGCATTAGACCTTGGTAAGTATCCTTGACCTTCCTTAATTGAGTTTTGCTTAGTTATTAGCTTAGAAGTCAAACCGTCGTAATTAAGGTTTGACTTATCGATTAATCACTAATGGTCCAGTGATTAGTCAAATTGAAAGTAGTTATAAGTTGGTAATTAGGTGGGCATTAAACCCTTAATGGGGCACCCTCTGATTCCCGCTCTAACCAGATCATCTGTCGGGTCAAAGTTTATAATAAAAAGTCAACAGAAACTTAATTTGCGAATTAACACATAATTAGCAATGTAGAAGGTGTGCAACCTATTTTGTCACTCATATAACTTGGTAATTAGTATAAGAACTGATCTAAGCTTGTTTGATCCGACAATTTTCTGTTTAGACCCGGTTCGGAACCGAAAGTCGCAAAACTTTGACTTTTGCTTTGACTTCAGTTCTGACCCATATTAGTATGATTTGGAAATGCCTTAGAGCTTCCTTAGGACCAGGTTACATGATGGTATAACCCTCTGTGATTGGCTCGTTGATTGCCCAATCCGTTTACACGTTTCCGTTAATTGCTTAATGTTGACCATAATGCCCTTTTTACCTTAAAACGAGAATTTTGGAAATGTGAGAGGACAATAATCTTTGCTACTGATTTATAAACATATCCCTAAAATTTTATATCAGTTAGAGGTCTAGATTAGGAGTTATGCTCAATAGTGCACTTAAAAAGATTTTTGTTAATTAAACGGCACAATTAGCATAAAGCCTATCTAAACCAAATTTTTGATACCAAACCTTTTACCCACTGATGTAATATAATATTTTGAGATTTCTGAAGATTTTTAATTATTTTTAAACTGATCATAACCTAAGGTTATTGCCTTAATTTGGTAGTTACCGATTATACCATTTTTGCTTATAAAATGAGTTTTACATAATATTTGGACACCAATCCAATTGCTACTGATTTTATATAATAAATGAAGTATTTTGAACTTTATAACCTGATCAGAAAACTCAGATTTCCTATATAACCCGGAAATCGCTTAAAACGGCTTTTTGAGCGTATTAAACACCTAGTATGGGTTTAAAACCATTTTGGCATATAAGACTTATCACCAACTGATATAGCCTATTAAATTAAGTTGTTTTACTGATTATTTCAGACCCGAGTCTCAGAATTAAAATTAATCTCTTTTATAATCTTTTAAATGACCAAAATACCCCTACGGGGCTTAAATTGAGATTAAACTCGTTTTAGGCATAATGGAAGGTATCCTACTAATATCACAACATATCTAAGGCATATTAACTTAGGAAACCTGTATATGACTCTTTTGGTTACCCGTTACACTTCTTGCGCGTTCGGTTCGGTTTATGTAACTAATTTGCATAAATTAGCCAAAACGGGTCAAACCTTATCGTTTTTATCTCAAAACCCAGAATGTGTTTAGATTACCCATATTATACAAGTCTTCAAACTTGTCGGGTCTAAATCACATTCTATTCCGGTCTTCGCTTAATCGTGCGTTTGAACCGTATCTTTCCTTAAAACTAACCGGTCTAAGTTACGACTTAAATAAGACCCGTTAGGAATCTAATAGGTTAATAAAACCTTCGTTCCAGATTAAGAGCCCCAGTAGAAGTACTTGTGCTTGCTGATTAGAATATACGGCTGAGTATAAATTGCATTGCTAGCTCAGGTAAATACTCTTAACTTATTTTCCATATACGGGCTTGGGATACGGTATTATAATAATACCGCTTGGTCGGGTATTGAATGTTTAGTCGTATTGTGATTAAATTATTGAGGTAACCCGCTTTAATCTGTATTGTTTGAAATAAAAGCCTTTAGGGGTTAATGACCATGTCCCGGATATCATTGACATCATTATATTATAAAATGGCCACGTCTTAAGCACGGGGTGTAGGCATACACCTGACAGTTTGCATAAGGGAAACGGTATCTCACTCTCATGTGGGCCTATACTTGTGGCGTGTCTGTTAATCTTGACTCGGTTTCTACATCGGGCCCTGAACGTATATCGAACATGTAAATCTGTATACAAGATTATTTATATAATTGCCCCAAGTTATAAAAGATATGTTGTGCCTTGTGCATTCAAATCAATTTTTATAAATGTTTTCAAATGAGTCGGTTAATTGTATTTACCAGTGTAAACTGACGTATTTTCCAAAAAGATTAAGTGACAGGTACTGTACGGAATTGGCTGGGAGCTCAGGGCGTTAATAGGGAATCTTGCAAGTTCTAGATGCCTAAAGTCTGTTGAACAGTTTTCTTTTATTTGGTCCGCCTATGGATCCATCTTACATTCCGTTGTAATATTTGATATTTCTTTTGAATCGGATTGTAATATATTTATCTTTTGCTTCCGATGTGCATTTAAAATTGTGTTGTTTGACTATGATGATATCGACTACGTCACTATACTCCCCACCGGGCCCACCGGTAATACGTGGAAATATCGGGGTGTGACAATTGCTCAACATAAAGGATTGCACATTAAGGGATCGAGCGACAAATCGTCGGCTACAAAAGCTTTGTTCGACTTTCAAGGAAGATGAATACACGCACTTAAAAGATACATGTTAAAATGAGGAGGGGGGGCTTATTCAAGTTGCAGTCTTTTTCCCTTAACTAAGTTTTGTTCCATTGGGTTTTCTTAGTAAGGTTTTTAATGAGGCAACATACCTGATCCAGAAGTACCTACACGTTGCACTCTTTTTCCTTAGTTATGGTTTTGTCCCACCGGGTTTTCCTAGCAATGTTTTTAACGAGGCAGTATCAAGCGTATTATGTTGATAACCAAAGGGGAGTGTTATGAATATATTTATTAGTAATGTGGTTATCAACACCTAAAATAGATTAGACTTATTCCACAAGTTTTCCTTTATTATATATAGTCTCTTGTAATATACACCTCAATCAATAAGATCAATCTCTTTCTTCATATTGTTCTTTATATTCCTTTTGCTATTAGGCTAATTTCACAACAGTTATATATATATATATATATATATATATATGTTTTTATAAAACATATCATCATCATACTCAGTAAATCCCACCAATAGCAAAACAAAAGTAGGGTCTGATGAGGGTAAAATGTAGATCGCCTTACCTCTACCCCGTAGGAATAGAGAGACTGCTTCCAGTGAGACCCCCAGCTCGATAGTAGTTTTGCATCAAGCCTTGAACATAAGGCACATAACACCCAACAATCGGGACAAAGACCAATTAGTGCATGTACCCTTTTGTCTTTCAGCTATCAATGTCACCACATGATGCATGATTAACCGTCCTCAACTTTTAACTTTATTTTTACAAAATTAGTTAAATAACGTTAAAATTAGTGTAATTTCACTTTTGCAGCAGATGGACTACACATGTATAGATATAATGGATAATATTAAGGTGCCATGAGGTTGTATACTTGATTCTCTATCCAGCTTAAGTGAAGACAAAATATAGCAAAAAGCAGTTTTGGTATGGAAGGAGAAAGACAAAAGTGGTTTTCTTTTATTCGAAAAGAAAACAGAGCACTGTTGTTCACAAAATTCACATATTCTGCTGCAACACAAAACGACACAAAATCGGTGCACATAAAAACAAATCTCACGCCATTTGGTTCCTATCCTATCTCTCTTTTCTTTTATTCATACTATACTAGTGTGAATCAAAGAACAAACCGCCTATTCATTCAACTCAAATCTGGACTCTTCTCATCTCTCTACAAAAAACCCCCTTTTGATTTCAATTCAGTCGATTGTTGTAAGTTGTCAATCAATTTCAAAACCCAGTAAGGGATTCCTGTTTCTTTGATTGTTGTAGGTTTTTACTCAAACCCTAGTTCTTCGCTTTCTCTCTCTCTCTAGAAACCCCCCAGATCATCATTGAAAGAAAGGAGATTCTAATTGTGTTTTTGATTAATTTCAAAACCCAGTAAGGAATTGGTGTGGTGAAATCCAATGTTTCAAGATGATGGGTCCTCATCTGTGACTTCAACACCAGTAGTCCAAATCTTTCCATCAATGTCTGGAATGGGATCACCATATCCATGGCTCAAGGAGCTCAAATCAGAAGAAAGGGGTTTGTGTTTGATTCACCTGTTACTCACTTGTGCTAAACATGTAGCTTCAGGAAACTTTGAACATGCCAATATTGCCCTTGATCAAATCTCCCATCTCGCCTCACCCGAAGGCGATACGATGCAGCGAATCGCTTCGTATTTTGCTGAAGCACTCGCTAATCGAATCCTCAAAACATGGCCTGGCATCTATAAAGCTGTGCATTCCACTAAGATATCATTTGCCCCTGAGAACATTTTGGTTAGAAAGATGTTTTTTGACTACTTCCCTTATTTGAAAATAGCATTTGTTATAACTAATCAGGTGATAATCGAAGCCATGGAAGGCGAAAAGATGGTTCATGTAGTTGATCTTAATGCTGGTGAGCCTACTCAGTGGCGTGCGCTTCTTCGTGATTTGAGCGCACGCCCTGAAGGCCCACCCCATTTGAGGATCACGGGTGTTCATGAGCAAAAAGAGGTCTTGGACCAAATGGCGCGAATCTTGATTGAAGATGCTGAGAAGTTAGATATCCCATTTCAGTTCAATCCCATTGTTAGTAAACTAGAAAATCTTGATGTTGAGAAACTGAATGTTAAAACAGGGGAAGCTTTAGCGATTAGCTCGGTTCTACGATTCCATTCGTTGTTAGCACCCGACGATGAAGTCGTTAAATCAAGAAAGAACTTGCAAAGGGTGTTCCAAGTGAATCAAAAAGATTTGGTCAGCCCGAGTCAAGATACGGCCTCGTCTTCCCCTTTATCCACCACCATCACTTCAACAAAGATAGAGGGGTTCCTCAACGCGTTACGCGCTTTGTCCCCAAAAGTGATGGTGGTAGCCGAACAAGATTCTGATCATAACAAATCCTCTCTAATGGAGAGACTCTCGGAATCATTATACTTTTATGCGGCCTTGTTTGACTGTTTGGAGTCAACATTACCGCGAAGTTCGATGGAGAGACTGAAAGTCGAAAAGATGTTGTTTGGAGAAGAGATCAACAACATTATTTCTTGTGAAGGTGGGGAGAGAAAAGAAAGACATGAAAAGCTCGAAAAATGGGTTCAAAGACTGGATCTTGCGGGATTCGGGTGCGTGCCTTTGAGCTACTACGCGCTTTTGCAGTCGCGTAGACTGCTTCAAGGGTATAGTTGTGATGGGTGCAGGATCAAAGAAGAGAATGGGTGTGTGGTGATGTGCTGGCAAGACCGGCCCCTTTTCTCGGTTTCGGCTTGGAAGTGTCGAAGGTGAGAGGATGGTGGGAGTGTGTTTGATGATGCTAATGTTTTTTAAGGTTTGAGTTGATGTTTTCGTTTTGTTTTTGGTGTACGAGGGCTAGTTTAGATGTATTGCCAAGTTGTTGGTTTCATATAGTGAATTTTACTTGTTATGAATGCTTTCTCTTCTGTGATTGTTAATGCAAACTGAAAAAAAAAATTGTCAACAACACAACTTTTAGCATGGAAAAGCTGATGGTTTTAAGGTGATATAAGATGTACAAATTATTTAAAAATGCTGGAGTAAATTACTTCTTAAGTCCTTTTTTTAGTAGTTTTAACCAATTGAGTTCAAAATAAAAAAAATTAACGCTTTGAGTTCTTAACCGTTCATTTATAACGTTTTGAGTCAATGTGTTTTATTTGTTTAAACCACTTGAATCCAAAATCAAAGTATAAGTGTTAAAAAACTGAACTCAACAACAACAACAACAACAACCATACCCAGTATAATCCCACCTATAGCAAAGCTATTGATAGGGTCTGGGGAGGGTAGGATGTAGGCAAGCCTTACCTCTATCCCAGGGGATAGAGAGGGTGCTTCCAGTGAGACCCCCGGCTCCCAAAAACCATAACCAAGACATAAGCTTCCGGAAAAACATATATAAGCACACAACTACTAAAAAAATGTGGAAAAGAAAAATAATAAAAAATAAACACCTAAATAAATAAGTAGTTGTTAGTAAAACTACGACGCCGGGATTAAGTGACAACTTATAGAAAGCTATATCACACCTCATAGAAAACAAAAAAAAATTTAACTCATAAGACAAGAACCTAAACCAAAAACCAGACCAAACTCCTAAAAGTCCTTAACCTTAATCCTACGTCTCCACGAAGTTCTATCCTCGACCATGTCCTCGAAGAGGTGCAAATCTAGCAAATCTTGCCTAATCCGCTCCTCCCAAGTCATTTTCGGCCTACCTCTACTCCTCCTTCCATCTACAGTGAGTGTTTCAACTATTCTAATCGGGTCTGTCATCTGCCTTCTCCTGACATGCCCAAACCATCTCAATCTTCCCTCCCTTATTTTGTCTGAAATACAAGCAACTCCTAATCTTACCCTAAAAACCTCATTTCTTATCTTGTCCAACCTAGTATGCCCACACATCCATCTTAGCATCCTCATCTCTGCCACATCTAGCTTTCGTGCATGGATTTTCTTGATGGCCCAACAATCTGTTCCGTATAACATAGAGGGTCTAATTGCAACCCTATAAAATTTCCCTTTTAATTTATCAGGGAACCTCTTGTCGCACAATACCCCTGTGGCTGCTCTCCACCTACACCATCCAACCTGGATACGGTGAGCTACGTCACTGTCTATCTCTCCATTACTCTGAACAAACGATCCTAAATACTTGAACTTAGTTGCCTGTGGGACCACCTGACCCTCAATGGTGATCCGAGTGTCGTGCTCATCGCCTGCTCCACTAAAATGACAGTAAAGGTACTCAGTCTTAGAGCGACTTATCCTCAAACCTTTGCCTTCTAAGGCTACACGCCATTCTTCTAACCTCTCATTCAGGCTCTGTTTACTTTCTTCTATCAGCACAATATCGTCTGCAAAAAGCAAGCACCATGGAACTGACTCCTGAATCGACTTTGACAACTCATCTAGGACAATCGCAAATAGAAAAGGACTCAACGCTGACCCTTGGTGGAGTCCGACTTCCACAGGAAAGAAATCAGTATCCCCTACCGGTGCACGAACACTAGTTTTAGTTTCAACATACATATCCTTAATTAAGTCTACATACTTACTAGGTACCCCTCTATCCTCCAAACTATCCCATATCAATCTACGTGGCACACTGTCATACGCCTTTTCTAAATCAATGAACACCATATGTAGATCTCGATTTTTCTCTCTATATTTTTCCATCAATCTTAGAATGTGTATCGCTTCTGTAGTTGACCGCCCTAGCATGAAACCAAATTGGTTTACCGTAACCTGGGTTTCTCTTCTAAGTCTAGTCTCAATCACCCTCTCCCATAGTTTCATAGTATGGCTTAACAACTTAATCCCTCTATAACTGCCACAACATTGGGCGTCTCCCTTGTTCTTATATAAAGGCACTACAATACTGCTCCTCCACTGGTCTGGCATTCTTCCAGAGTTGAAAATGAGATTGAACAAGTTAGTTAGCCATTGAACTCTCTCCTGTCCCAAGCACTTCCACACCTCAATTGGTATGTTGTCCAGACCCACTGCCTTAGCCCTTCCCATCTTCCTAAGTGCTGCCATCACCTCTCCCTGTGTGATATGCCTACAATAGCAGTTATTTCGTTGTTGTCTCTGTGTAATCGAATTGTCTCTTTGTTGTTGGTAATCCCCATCTCCATTAAAAACTGAACTCAAAACTTATAAAATGAGTAGTTAGGGACTTAGGGCGTTAAATTTTTTTATTTTGGATTCAAGTGGTTAAAACCATTAAAACATAGGGACTCAAAAAATAATTTACTCAAAATGCTGAGAATCAATTTGGTGATAATAGGGTGAGCGAATTCGAAATTCAACCGAAGGGAAAATTAGGGGTTTTTTTTAAGTATGGTAAGGTAACACAACAAATTATGATTTTCAGCACCCTTATGCCTTATTACCTGTACTGGAGCGGTTGGACGAGAACTGGATCCTTAATCAGTTCGGTTCATATGGGTTGAATTGTCACTGATTGGACTACCACTAGTCTGACCGACCGGTTTTTGGTTAGTATAATTATCAATAGAATTGGAATGCAAAATGACATAACTTGCATCCAGAAAGGAGGAGATGAACCAACAATTTAGATTCAATTCTAATTCATTCTTTTGTTAAAACAACCATCATAAGGAATAAAATATACATTCCAATTTCATTCAAACTCCATTTCATTATGTTAAACAAACACTACCTTAGAGCTCTCAAGAAAATCATTCCCTATTTATGTGTGTGCAGCGTATATGGCGGGTTAAATGATTTTTATATGAATTTGTTAAAAGTTTGTATAGATATATTAAAGGCTTGTACCTCATTTAAAATAACTAAAATGATCATCAGATGGGGGCCACATGAAATGAGTAGGAGTAGGATTTAACAAGAAAGATACAATTGGGTTCGCCAAAAGAACGACGAAAATGGTTAAACAATTGGAACACGAGAAAACGATATGTTAAATTTAGAAATTTGGGCTCAACTAGTTAAAATGGCCACACATCAGGAACAAAAACCGAACTTAACTTTAAAATATAATTATCTTCCTAATATTTAAAAATCCATACAAACTCGTTGAGATGAAAATTAAACTCCAGACACAATGACAACATGAAAATGCATGCCATTTATATATAAAATCTGTGTCAACTAGAAAGCTGAAGTTTTAAGCTCATAATAAAAAGCCATAACCTACTGCTTGGATGACGTCAGCTGCCTCAAATTGTATTTAGCCAACTCCTTGTACTTCTCAACAACACCAATGCAACATACAGTCTGCAGATAGAGACAGTTTGTGTTAGCAACAACAAATTGACAAGTATCATAAATCGCCTCTAAAATGCATTTATCAATCTGTGCAAAAAGACAGTACATTGTTCTCGTGATTAACAGAAATATACTCTGTTTATAAAACAAGCATCTGTGTAGTCAAAGGCGCAAAGGGCAAATGCGCAGGCTAGACACCAATATACGCTATATATAATAAGATTAGGTTTAAGGGTGAACACTAGTGTATTTGCGAACTGAGCGAACTAATCCTGGCCATACACGTGTGTAAATCAATGGCCAGAATTTGATTACGAAATACACTAGTGTATTTTACGATTTGATGATGAAATCCTAGCCATACACGTGTGTAAATCAATGGCCATGATTTGTTTACTCAGTTCGCAAATACACTAAAAGGAAGGGAGGTCAGTTTTTGGTCAGTCAAGGCATGTTTTTGGCCACATCAGTCCGGTCATCTCGCCTGAACCAACACGCTCATCCCACATGGCCTGATGAAGAAGCTCGCCTTTTGTCTGTTTTGAAGAGCCTAGACGTGCAGCTGGCTGGCCTGTGACGACATACACTAGAATGCTGGCTTTTCTCTGTTCTATGAGGATCTTGATCACAATAATGGACAACTAGGCACATATGGGTTTTTTTTAAATATTTGTTAGATTGATAATGATGACACACCTTGGCTATTTGGACCACAATAGTCCTATCTGGATTGGTCAGATCAACTTTGTGGGGTTCTGGGACAGATTTTGCAACCACATTGATTATTTTCATTCTGTCCAGACCACTATTTGCACGGGCCTCACATAACACTGCAAACTATCAAAAATTAAATATTCAGTTAGGCACTGGTCATTAATCACAAACTATTGTTAAATCCAAATACAGATAATGAAAATATAACATACCTTATATGGTGTTTGAGGGTCTGTGGGAAAGTACTGAGCAATTAAAGGTTTGATAGCTCTTGAAATCTCTTCTTCAGATGCATAGCATGTCAATTCTATAGGTAGCACTCTTAGAATAAACCTGTGAATCCATGAGTGTCCTAAAAATAAATATATTTTTTCAAAGCAATTGGGAAGTAATGTTTAAAAAATTTAACCTTGACATGTGTCTCTTTGTAGCTGCCGCAGAGGTTATGATGTGCTGAGCAATTTCTTTAGGGGTTCGATCTTTTTCACCTCTCTTGTTCATTTGAACAAACACTACACCATTGCACCCCGAATCAAGGTAGTTGAAACGCCTCTGTTAATCGATGCAATACTTAGACGTTTAGTTTTTCACATTTCTCATAAATAGTAATGTAAATTGTCATTTCCATCTAAAAGAAATAAACTCACCTTGGTTTTGTCTTTCAACTCATCAAGTTCGGCCTCGATTAACTGATCAACAGACTTGCTTTTTATTACTTCTACACAGTTGGACTCGTTTGTTTCTACACATTTTTGTTTCTTTTCTGGTTGCCTCTCATCTTCATTTTTAGCATCTTCTTGTTTATCCTTCGGCTGACTCTCAGTTTTATCATGATCAGAAACTACTGCAACTTGCTCCTTTTTACCATTCTCATGATCATCATCATCAGCAGCAGCATCATCGTCTTCAGAATCGGAATAGCTAAACTTTATCTTTTTATTCATGGGCTTAACTGCATGCTTCACATCTGGTTCCTTTCCCTCAGCTAGCTCTTCAAGAAACTGGCATATACCAATATTAAAGTGAAAAAATAAAAATGTATTCATTTCGCCCTATCCGCAAATTCATTCATATCATAACCGTGCTTGGTTTTAAAACAAATGAGGGGCGCTATGTCCCGAAAGCGGAAGCAAGAGCTTCAGCCTTCATGTACATAAGACTTTGTTCTATGTAGTATGTACAACCAGAAATTGCATCTCTTTTGCATGTCAATCTTTTATCATGTAAACTATTCACAATATCATCCTTTTGTTACTTGTACATACAATCCTCCTACAAACCCTAATTTTGACCAATCTTGACCCAGATGTACATGAGGCGTTTTCCAAATCGCCTGAGTTGTCTCACGCCTCGGTCACACTTTTTAAAACCATGCAACCATGTATGAATACATTTTACTCATAAAGAAGCCAAACATATGCACATAACCTGAGCTAAATCTAAAAATAATTAACAATTTATAAGATAGGAC
This sequence comes from Helianthus tuberosus, assembly GCA_030545235.1. Taxonomy (NCBI): domain Eukaryota; kingdom Viridiplantae; phylum Streptophyta; class Magnoliopsida; order Asterales; family Asteraceae; genus Helianthus; species Helianthus tuberosus. The sequence goes on along the minus strand of CM060429.1, from coordinate 54,048,228 downwards.
CCTGCATTCAAACAATTTCAAGTGGCTCATTTTTCATAAAATTCAAACTTCAGCTGCCACAACTTACCATTGAGGCTTGGTACCAGACCAAAATCCCAAAACAAACAAACAAGCAAACACCCAACTGGGGGATACTACAGATAATATTTTAACTTTTGGGTGTTCTAAGCCTATTGCTCAATCGATTCGATGGTCTTTGTTCAACGTTAAGAAACAAATTATAGGGCTAGAAAAATAGAACATACAGAATCGATAACTTGAACAGCTTCTTGAGAAGCCTGACGCTCCCTACCACCATCACAAGTAATGAAAAACCCTTGAACTCCTGGGCGCAACGGGTACGAACCCTTCTTTACTGATTTCTGTACCAAACACTCAATCCTAAATACATATGATGATGAACTACAAGTAAACAGAGTTAGAAAAAGGTACGTTGTGGGGACGGTAATGGTTCTTCCTCTTCTTGTTGTCGGCAGTAGCCATTTTCAGAAGTTAGGGTTCCGCCGGTTGCTGAAGTTGCTTAATTGCTTGCTATTCTCAAAAGGTCGTCCGGTTACTTGTGAATTTTTCCCATGGAGTAAATTACTCTTTTTGCCCCTTTCGTTTAGCCCGTTTAATCATTGGGGAATTCTATTCCCACACCTCATTATCTATTTGCACACCCTGAAATTTCAATACGCAGCATATAGAGCTATACGATGCGTATTGAAAAAGTTAAAAAACATTGCAGACTGACAGGTGTAGGTGTTGTCTGGCGGCTGGCATCATACGCATCGTATAGGCCTATACGATGCGTATTGGCACCCTGAATTTTTGAAGTTTATTTTTGGTGTGTTGTGTTGGGATTTTGGTGTTTTGGGTTTGTTATTGGTTTTTATTATTAGTTATTTTTATTTTAATGATTTTTAAAATCTTTATTATTTTTATATCGTTAAGTATCGTATTATTTTTATATCGTACCGTATCACATTTTTAACTTAATATCGTATTATCGATTGTACGTAACCAAGCATATCAATCTAAACAGTTAAAATAAACAATCACAAATACAAATAAACTGAAACTGCAAATTTAATTACATAATAAGTTTGTACATACACGGGCAATTGTTCAAAATACATAAACCGTCAAAATACAACAAAAGTACAACGATCCTAAAGCGGTGGATCCTGAGTGGTGCCTGAGGGTCCCGCCCCCGCAGTGCCTGAGGTCCCCGCCCCCTGATCCGAACCGGACTGCTCACCACGTTGGAATGCCTGGATCGCCTCCATGAGAAGACGTTCCATACGGCCGTGAGCGGCCTCCATCCGCGCCTTCATCCGGTCCTCCAACTCAGCCAACACACGTGCCACATCTGGATCGAGCTCATCGTTGAATACGTGCTGGGGGTACTGAGGCACCCCATGTGGCTGCGCCTGTTGTGCCGGAGCACCTAACGGAAATGGAACCGGCGGGGGAGATGGTGGTGGCTCAATGTGGTCACCATCGTCGTCATCACCGCCGTCGCCCTCTGCGGCATCACTATCCGCCGGCTGACCCTCACCCTGTGCCGGCTCCGGAAGCAACTCCGGTAGCTCGTCTGGGAGAGCGACGGGCTCGAAGACCTGCCCGTTCCCTCCTATAAGTCGCAGACCGAGCCCCGGGAAGTCACGCGTCATGTGCATTGTCACACCCCGATATTTGCACGTATTACCGGTGGGCCCGGTGGGGAGTATCGTGACGTAGTTGATATCATTATAGTCAAACAACACAATATTTAAATGCACAGCGGAAGCAAAAGATAGAATCATTTCAACTTTTATAAATTGTAATATTAAGTATCACGATATAGTTGAAATAGATCCACAGGCGGATCAAAATAAAAAGGAAACATTGTTCAACAGTTTTATGGCATCCAAGCTTGCGAGACTCTTATTGATGCTAAGGAGAGAGCCAGCCTATTACGAGTAGTACCTGCACTTAACCTTTTTGGGAAAATACGTCAGTTTACACTGGTACATACAAATAACTGACTCATTTAAAAAGGTTTAATAAAATTGATTTGAATGCACGTGGCACAAACTTTTTATAACTTGGGATAATTATTTGAATATAATCTTGTAAAAGAATTACATGTTCCTTATGCGTTCAGTAGCCCGATCCGTAAACTGGGTTAAAGATCAATAGACACACCACATTATTTATTTAGGCACTGACGGGTGTACGCCTACACCCCGTGCTTAGGTCGTGGCCATCTCGTAAGATGATGCCAAGGATATCCGGGACATGGTCATTAACCCCCCAAAGGCTTTAAGCAAACAAAACATTTCAAAACGGAGCATATCAATGGTTTAACCTCAATTCGATTAAAGATTCAATGCCCGATCAAGCGGTATTTTATATACCATACCCCAAGCCCGTATAGGGAAAATAAGTTAAAAGTATTTACCTTTGCAAGTATCAATCACAAATAGCAAGTGCGTGTAGCTTTTACCGGGTATCCTATTATGGAAAGAAGGTTTATAATAACCAATTAGAATCCTAACAGGTCTTTAATTAAGCCTAAGCTTATACCGGTTAGTTTTAAAGGAAGATACGGTTCGAACGCGTGATTAAGCGAAGACCGGGATAGAATGTGGTTTAGACCCGACAAGTTTGAAGACTTGTATAATATGGGTAAATTAAACACATTCTGGATTTTGAGATAAAAACGATAAGGTTCGACCCGTTTCGGCTAATTTATGCAAACTAGTTACATAAACCGAACCGAACGCGCATGAAGCGTAACAGGTAAACATGAGAGTCATTTACAGGTTTCCTAAGTAAATATGCTTTAAATATGTTGAGATATCAGTAGGATACCTTCCATTATGCCCAAAACGAGTTTAATCTCAATTTAAGCCCCGTAGGGGTATTTTGGTCATTTTAAAGACTATAAAAGAGATTAATTAAAATTTTGAGACTCGGGTCTGAATTAATCAGTAGAACAACTTATTTTAACAAGTTATATCAGTTGATGATAAGTCTTATGTGACAAAATGGTTTTAAACCCATACTAGGTGTCTAATACGCGTAAAAAGCCATTTTAAGCGATTTCCGGGTTATACCATAAATCTGAGTTTTCTGACCAGGTTATAAAGTTCAAAATACTTCATTTATTATATAAAATCAGTAGTAATTGGATTGGTGTCAAAATACTATGTAGAACTCATTTTATAAACAAAAAGGGTATAATCAGTATTTACCGAGTCAAGGCCATAACCTTAGGTTATGAACAGGTTAAAAATAATTAAAAATCTTTAAAAATCCCAAAATATTATATTACATCACTGGGTAAAAGGTTTGGTGTCAAAAAATGGGTTTAGATAGGCTTTATGCTAATTGCGCCGTTTAATTAACAAAAAAGCTTTTTAAATGCGCTATTTAGCATAACTCCTATTCTGGACCTCGAACTGATATGAAACTTTAGGGACATGTTTATAAATCAGTAGCAAGGATTATTGTCCTCTCATATTTCCAAAATTCTCGTTTTATGGTCATAAGGGCATTATGGTCAACATTAAGCAATTAACGGAAACGTGTAAACGAATCGGGCAATCAACAAACTAATCACAGAGGTTTATACCATCATGTAACCTGGTCCTAAGGAAGCTCTAAGGCATTTCCAAATCATACTAAATCGGGTCAGAACTGAAGTCAAAGCAAAAGTCAAAGTTTTGCGACTTTCGGTTTCGAACCGGGTCTAAACAGAAAATTGTCGGGTCGAACATGCTTAGACATGTTCTTACATTTATTACTAAGTTATATGAGTGGAAAAATAGGTTACATGCCTTCTACATTTCTAATTACATGTTAATTCGCAAATTAAGTTTCTGTTGACTTTTTATAAACAACTTTGACCCGACAAATGACTAAGTTAGGACGGGAATCAGAGGGTGCCCTTTTAAGGGTTTAATACCCACATAATTACCAACTTATAACTACCTTTAATTTGACTAACCACTGGTCCATTAGTGATTAATCGACAAGTCAAACCTTAATTACAACGATTTGACTTTTAAGCTAATAACTAAGCAAAACTCAATTAAGGAAGGTCAAGGATACTTACCAAGGTCTAATGCACGATTAGAGATGCTTGGAGAAGGCTCTTGAGCTCCAGAGATGATCAGAAGATGAGTTGTGAGTGAATGATCAAAGTTGCAACCAATGGGGCTTTATATAGTGCTTTTGATTCCTTATGATCATGACAAACAACTCTACTATTGATCCCTGATCATTAACAAGTGCCCTAAGGTCTAAGAACTATTAGGGGTCGCCCATGGAAGTGAAAATATCTATTTAAGTCGGTTACATCGTTCATAACAGCAGCTGTCAACATTTCTGTCGCTGGGCATGCCTTACGGACCGTAAGGCAGGACCTCTACGGTCCGTAAGCCTTTACCAGAAGGCAAAAATTTTTACCCTTTCAAGCTTCGAACAGGCAACTAGTGTAATATGATTTTGGGCCATGAATTATCAGTTTGGGGCCTTTAGATCATGCTTGAATAGTTATGTCCACCCTACCATTATGCAATATTGTCTTGGACTTTAACGAAAAGCCATAAACGAAGGTTTATCGTGCATATCCTCATAGGATTCCACTCTTGCAAATATAAATCAATCATTGCTAGCATTTACCGGATTTGAGTAAATCAGATGTTTATAATATATATTAGGGTCTTGGGATTCATAATGAGGTCGTTCAGAGGTATTAATTAACATGTCGACACTTTTAAATCCTGCCATACATCTTTAACTAGATCCGGGTTTATAACACTTTTGTCTTACATGACACGTGTCGTTATTTCATTGATCACAAATTTTCGAGGTTTACATCCTCACCCCCTTAAAAGAAATCTCGACCTCGAGATTTACTGAAATAAATGAGGGTACTTTTCTTTCATTGTGGACTCAACCTCCCATGTGTACTCGGGACCTCTACGGGCATCCCATTTAACCTTTACTATTGGCACATGCTTCCTTCGAAGCTTCTTAACCTGTCGATCCTTGATCGACACAGGTTTTTCAACAAACTTCAAGCTCTCTTCTATGTGCACATCTGTGTGTGGTATGACTAGTGATTCATCAGCGAAACACTTCTTCAGACTGCAGATGTGGAATACATTGTGAATACTACTGAGCTCTTCAGGTAATTTTAACTTATAAGCAACTGATCCGACACATTCGATGACCTCAAATGGTCCTATGTATCTTGGGCTTAACTTACCTTTCTTACCAAATCGCATTACTCCCTTCCAGGGTGATACTTTAAGCAACACTTTATCACCTACCTCGAATTTCAGAGGTTTACGCTTTAGATCTGCGTAGCTTTTCTGCCTATCCCTGGCAGCTTTGAGACGATCGCGTATCTGGACAGTCTTGTCCGTTGTTTCAAAGACTATTTCAGGTCCTGTCAGTTGGACATCTCCAACTTCCGCCCAACAAACGAGCGTTCTGTACTTTCTACCGTACAAGGCTTCGAAAGGCGCAGCCTTAATGCTCGTATGATAGCTATTGTTATACGAGAACTCGATTAATGGCAGGTGGTTATCCCAACTACCACCTAAGTCAATCACACATGCACGAAGCATGTCTTCCAAAGTTTGGATGGTACGCTCACTCTGTCCGTCCGTCTAAGGATGGTAAGCCGTACTAAAATTTAAGCGCGTGCCCAAAGATTGTTGGAAACTTTTCCAAAAATGTGATGTATATCTAGTATCTCGGTCAGAGATAATAGACACTGGTACGCCATGTAGAGATACAATCTTATCTACGTACATTTGGGCTAACATGTCGGAGCTATAGGTCTCCTTAATGGGTAGGAAATGTGCTGACTTAGTCAGTCTATCCACTATCACCCATATAGTATCATTTCCTTTCCTTGTCTTCGACAACTTGGTGATGAAATCCATTGTCACCATTTCCCACTTCCACATGGGAAGTTCAGGCTGTTATAGTAAACCTGACGGCTTTTGATGCTCTGCTTTGACTTGCGCACACGTCAAACATTTAGCTACATAGGCAGCTACAGACTTCTTCAAGCCTATCCACCAATAGTTTGCCTTTAGATCCTGGTACATCTTATCAGCTCCAGGATGAACGGAATATTTAGAACTGTGGGCTTCCTGGAGGATAACATCCCGAAGTCCTCCATAAACAGGAACCCATATTCGTCCATTTAACCTTAGAATTCCGTCCTTGCCATAGGATAACTGTTCTTCAGTTACTCCTAGTTTTTCATTAGGATAGTTAGCTTCCAACACAGCTTCCTTCTGTGCAGCTAACAACCTTTCGTTCAAACCATTCTTTATCTCAATGCTATTGGCATTGATTCTTATAGGCTTCACTCTTTCCTTTCGGCTTAAGGCATCGGCGACTACATTCGCCTTGCCAGGATGGTATCTTATCTCACAATCATAATCATTCAAAGTTTCCATCCAACGTCGTTGCCTCATGTTCAAATCCTTTTGGTTAAATAGGTGTTGGAGGCTCTTGTGATCAGAATAGATCACACACTTGATACCATATAAATAGTGCCTCCATAGCTTTAGTGCAAATACAACGGCACCCAACTCCAAGTCATGGGTGGTGTAATTCTTTTCATGCACCTTTAACTGACGTGAAGCATAGGCAATAACCTTGCCTTTCTGCATAAGTACACACCCCATGCCAGTGTGTGATGCGTCGCAGTAAACCACGAATTCTTCGGTACCTTCAGGCAATGTCAGTACAGGCGCGTTGCTTAGCTTCTGCTTAAGGATATCAAAGGATTCTTGTTGCTTGGGTCCCCAGTTGAACTTAATATCCTTCCTAGTCAAAGAAGCTAGGGGTGCAGCAATCCTTGAAAATTTTTCAATAAAGCACCTGTAGTATCCCGCCAATCCCAAGAAACTGCGAATTTATGTGGGCGTCTTCGGCTCTTGCCAATTCATGACAGCTTCAACCTTAGCGGGATCTACTTGGATTCCGCGTTCGCTAACCACATGTCCAAGAAATTGGACTTCACGAAGCCAAAATTCACACTTAGAGAATTTGGCGTAGAGCTTCTCCTGCTGAAGTAGTGAAAGAATACATCGAAGATGTTTCTCATGGTCGGCCTGATTCTTTGAATAAATCAGAATGTCATCAATGAAGACGATAACAAATTTTTCCAAGTATGGTTTGCAGACACGGTTCATGAGATCCATGAATGCCGCTGGTGCATTAGTGAGCCCAAAAGGCATCACTAGGAACTCGTAATGACCATAACGAGTCCTAAATGCAGTCTTGTGTACGTCTTCATCTCTAACCTTCAGTTGGTGATAGCCTGACCTTAAGTCAATCTTAGAGAAGTAACTTGCCCCTTGAAGCTGATCGAACAGATCGTCGATCATGGGCAATGGGTACCTATTCTTGATAGTAACTTTGTTAAGTTCTCGATAATCGATGCACAGACGTATCGATCCATCCTTTTTCTTCACAAATAAGATTGGTGCTCCCCAAGGAGACGAACTAGGTCTAATGAAACCCTTGGCTAGCAATTCATCTAGTTGTGTCCTCAATTCCTTCATCTCTGTTGGTGCCAATCTATAAGGCGCCCTTGCTACTGGTGCTGCTCCAGGGATGATGTCAATTCTGAATTCCACTTGCCTATCTGGTGGTAAACCAGGTAGTTCTTCAGGAAAAACTTCAGGGTATTCAGAAATGACAGGGATATCCTCAATCTTAGGTTTCGGCTCATCAATAGTCACTTGTGCCATGTAGATGACGCAACCCTTCTTCAAACACTTAGAGGCCTTGAGCATAGACACTTGCTCAGGCAGTCCATGCTGGGTATCTCCCTGAATGGTAAGTGATTCACCAGACAGAGTCTTGATCACCACTTGCTTCTTATTGCAGACAATCTGGGCCTGGTTATGAGATAACCAGTCCATGCCTAGAACTATGACGAAACCGGCTAACTTCAAAGGAAGTAGGGACAAAGGAAAAGAGTGGTTCTTAATGGATATGAAACATCCCTCTAATACGGTTGAGGCGGTTTCTAAGGTGCCATCGGCTAATTCCACCTCATACTTCACACTTAGGGTTTTAACAGGTAAATTCAGTAACTTACAAAACTTATTATCTACAAATGATTTATCAGCTCCTGAATCAAATAGCACTCTCGCATAGACATCATTTATAAGGAAGGTACCTGTGATCACATTGTCGTCCTGCACAGCTTCCTTTGCATCCGTCCTGAAGACCCTAGCATTGGTCTTCTTCCCTTCCTCAGCTTTCTTTGCATATTTTGGGCAATTTGTCTTAATGTGCCCTTTTTCGTTGCAACTGTAGCATGTTGCGTCCTTCAGTTTCTTGCACTCTAGGGTCTTATGTTCCGAAGATTTGCAAATCCCACATGGCCTCGGCTGAGACTGGGATTTCGACTCAAGTCTGCACCTCCCAAAGTGGTGCTTCTGACAAATCTTACACTTGGGCTTATCTCCAGATTGATGCCCATCCTTCTTAAAACCAGACCCCTTCTTGTGGTCATTGTTTCCCCGGTGCTTCTTGTCTGACCTTCGTGAATTGTCATCATCACGCTTCCTTTTCTCGGCATCCGTGTTCCTCAGCGATCTCTGCCTGACCGCGTCCAGTGTGAGGGACAAGGATATATCAGCTACAGACCTGAATGTAGCTGGCCGAGAGGCTTTTACACTTGCATTTATCTCTGGGGCTAAACCCCCAATGAAACGAGCTATTCTTTTGGGTTCCGGGGTCACCAGATAAGGAACCAACCTTGACATTGTATTAAAGCTCGTAAGGTAAGCTTGGCAATCCAGATTTTTCATTACCAATGACAGAAAATCCGACTCAATCTTTTCAACCTCATGCTGAGGACAGTAGTTCTCCCTGATCAAAGACACAAACTGTTCCCAAGTCATATTGTACAGTGGGATTTTCCCTGTAGCTTGGATCAAAGACCTCCACCAAGCTAATGCTTCACCTTTGAATGACTGGGATACAAACTTTATCACATCCTTATCAGCGCACTCGCTGATATCAACCACGGTGTCCATTTCATCCAATCATGTCATGCAGTCTATAGCCCCTTTTTCCCCAGTGAAATCCCTGGGTTTGCATGAAACAAAGTATTTGTAGGAGCAACCCTTATCACGGGGTCCTTGATTCAGCACGATCCTTTGAGATGGGACACTTTGCTGATTTGAAGAGTGACGATCGTCATCGTCTTTCTTTGGTTCTTCCTTCTTGGAGGGTGGCTTGCTGTGAGCCTCAGAATGAGTCTTAGGCTTGGAATGGGGTACTGATTGGGCTCTGTTTCGAGTACCGCTTGACTCACTATACTGCCTATCCAAGGCTTTTGTAACAGCATTGTCAATTAATGGTTGGAGCTCAGCACCAGTCACATTGAACCTGGTGGCGTCATTATTCTCCCTTGGCCAACTGTTGATTTCATCCGAGTCCGCCATGTATCTTGAACTGTTACATAAGATATCGACAATAATTTATTTGGGATTTTATTATGGAATTTGCCTTTTAGGGCAATTCATTAACCATGGTAAACATAGACCATATTTGGTTAATTTGTTACTCACATTTATTTAGGATTTTACTATAACCTATCCTAATTATAAAACAATAACAGTATTATTAGCACAAAAAGGCCTAGTCACTGGGACATTTGTAAGCCATGATTTCAGAGAATCATGGCATGAAGGTTTGAACATAGTTCTTTACCTTTTTCTGACAGGGAGTCGTAGACTACTACTGTCTTTTGTCTTATATGACAATGAGTATGGCCCGTAGGCACTATATTACCAATGTATGGTCAACATATGATCATCTTAATTGATGATTTAAACCCATGATTTATAGATCATTAAGTTAGGTTAGGAATCTTTTGAAGAATCCTATTATAAGAATGACGTGTGTGATTTTAACGAATCACGCCTGCCACGAGCGTTAACATGTTTCCAGATGTTAACAGGGATTTGAATCTTTTTAAACAGGTCTTACCATCTTGGCCGAGTCTTATAATGACATGCAGGCTAGGTTATACCTTTAAGATTCTTAGTTAATGTTTAAATAGGCAGATTATTTTTAAAAGGAATGATTTTTGGTTTATTTATTTCATGTATAATATATTTATGCATATAATGGCAAAAATGAAATTTATAAACTTAACATTCCATTAAACATTTAAGAGAGTACACATTGCCCCAAACGGGACTTCGAACAAACACTTACCCACGCAGGGGCTGAACTGAAATACAAGTCCACGTAGGGACCAATTACTAAAATAGATGTCCACACAGGGACTAAATAGATACGTCCACACAGGGACTAAGTACATAAATAAATGTCCACGCAGGGACTTGAATGAAAATAGGAGATACAACAATACATATAGGGATTTAATGATCCCTCTTCTTCTTCCCCTTTAACAAGCTTGCTAGGCCCTTGAGGAATCCCCGGTTGTTCCTACGTTCTTCTTGAAATTCTTGCTCCACCCTGTGTAGCCTGTGGAGGATTTCCTCCTGTTCCGGTGGGGAAAACCGTGGCGGCTGCGGCTGGTGCTGAACCGAAGGTTGAGCAGGTATTTGATACCCATGAGTTGGGTATCCCACTCCCCAAGGGGCTCCTTATGGTCCTTCAGGATGAAGGGCGTTGTAGTTTGATGCTACAAGATACGGGTCGGCTTCAGCATAGTTATAGTGAGTGTGAGCCGGCTGCTCAAAAGGATTGTACATCGTCGAACCGGCGTAGGTAGGAATCGGGTTACCAAAACCCATTGGTGGCGGTGGTGGTGCAACTGGTGCAGAATTCACCGCTGCAACTGGGTTTGAAGGCCCACCCATTTGTGGGTCTTCTTGCAGTGGCAGATAGTGGCTGCCACTAGAGTGTTGAGGGGTGCTAAAGTGAAAACCCCTTTCTCGCACGGATATTCGTGCGCCTGTTCTTCTGCGCCTCAGTGGTTCTGGAGGTGCTAGCTGTACTGGCGGCGGTGGTGGCGGTGGCGTGACTGCCACGAATTGCGAATCCTCGGAGGGATCCTCCTGCTGCTGCTGCTGGTGAGGCGATGAATGGTGAGATGGTGTAAAATACCACTCATACTGGTTGAACCTTTCTTGGTAACTGTCTGGACCACGGTAAGGTGATCCATGGAAAGATGATCCATCAGAGACTTCAATAGGGTGTGTGGGGGTTCCAGTTGGTGGTTCAACAAGGTCGGTGTCCTCATCCATATCCATGGCTTGATCACCGGAAAAATGATCCTCTGGTCCCAATGGGTTACAACCCACTGGTTCTTGAATATAGTTCGTCGGGTTAAACCGGCCCTGAAAGACAAGAGTGGGGTTGCCAAAGGAATGGTGCGACATGGATCGCTGTAACGGTAAGTAGGAGTGGTGTGAGTCATCGGGCTCATTTTCTGAATGCGGACCAAAGGAATGGCGGTAAGGAGGCGTTGAGCTGTGCGAGACAGACCGTCTAGCAGGCTCCAAATGGTTCCTCCAGTTTCCCTGAGGATCGGCACTCATTGTAGTAGAAGGAGCTCGACGGTGTGAAGGCCCGGCCTCGTGATCATTGGGGGCGTGGATTGGCCCCTTGCCTCTTCCTCCTCTCCGGAATCTCGGTGGCATATTTCCTGTCAAACAATTAAAAGATACAACAAAGAAATATAAAGGACAAAGTTAAAATTAAAAGAAATTTGGATTAGTCCTAAGTTCTTTGTCTAGACTCGAAAGTCTTATGAATGTGCAATTGTGTAACTGAGATTAAACACAAAAGGCAAGTGTTTAATTCACTCGGTGTTGCTCTGATACCAACCTGTCACACCCCGATATTTCCACGTATTACCGGTGGGCCCGGTGGGGAGTATCGTGACGTAGTTGATATCGTTATAGTCAAACAACACAATATTTAAATGCACAGCGGAAGCAAAAGATAGAATCATTTCAACTTTTATAAATTGTAATATTAAGTATCACGATATAGTTGAAATAGATCCACAGGCGGATCAAAATAAAAAGGAAACATTGTTCAACAGTTTTATGGCATCCAAGCTTGCGAGACTCTTATTGATGCTAATGAGAGAGCCAGCCTATTACGAGTAGTACCTGCACTTAACCTTTTTGGGAAAATATGTCAGTTTACACTAGTAAATACAAATAACTGACTCATTTAAAAAGGTTTAATAAAATTGATTTGAATGCACGTGGCACAAACTTTTTATAACTTGGGATAATTATTTGAATATAATCTTGTAAAAGAATTACATGTTCCTTATGCGTTCAGCAGCCCGATCCGTAAACCGGGTTAAAGATCAATAGACACACCACATTATTTATTTTGGCACTGACGGGTGTACGCCTACACCCCGTGCTTAGGTCGTGGCCATCTCGTAAGATGATGCCAAGGATATCCGGGACATGGTCATTAACCCCCCAAAGGCTTTAAGCAAACAAAACATTTCAAAATGGAGCATATCAATGGTTTAACCTCTATTCGATTAAAGATTCAATGCCCGACCAAGCGGTATTTTATATACCATACCCCAAGCCCGTATAGGGAAAATAAGTTAAAAGTATATACCTTTGCAAGTATCAATCACAAATAGCAAGTGCGTGTAGCTTTTACCGGGTCTCCTATTCTGGAAAGAAGGTTTATAATAACCTATTAGAATCCTAACGGGTCTTTAATTAAGCCTAAGCTTATACCGGTTAGTTTTAAAGGAAGATACGGTTCGAACGCGTGATTAAGCGAAGACCGGGATAGAATGTGGTTTAGACCCGACAAGTTTGAAGACTTGTATAATATGGGTAAATTAAACACATTCTGGATTTTGAGATAAAAACGATAAGGTTCGACCCGTTTCGGCTAATTTATGCAAACTAGTTACATAAACCGAACCGAACGCGCATGAAGCGTAACAGGTAAACATGAGAGTCATTTACAGGTTTCCTAAGTCAATATGCTTTAAATATGTTGAGATATCAGTAGGATACCTTCCATTATGCCCAAAACGAGTTTAATCTCAATTTAAGCCCCGTAGGGGTATTTTGGTCATTTTAAAGACTATAAAAGAGATTAATTAAAATTTTGAGACTCGGGTCTGAATTAATCAGTAGAACAACTTATTTTAACAAGTTATATCAGTTGATGATAAGTCTTTTGTGACAAAATGGTTTTAAACCCATACTAGGTGTCTAATACGCGTAAAAAGCCATTTTAAGCGATTTCCGGGTTATACCGGAAATCTGAGTTTTCTGATAAGGTTATAAAGTTCAAAATACTTCATTTATTATATAAAATCAGTAGCAATTGGATTGGTGTCAAAATACTATGTAGAACTCATTTTATAAACAAAAAGGGTATAATCAGTATTTACCGAGTCAAGGCCATAACCTTAGGTTATGAATAGGTTAAAAATAATTAAAAATCTTTAAAAATCCCAAAATATTATATTACATCAGCGGGTAAAAGGTTTGGTGTCAAAAATTGGGTTTAGATAGGCTTTATGCTAATTGCGCCGTTTAATTAACAAAAAGCTTTTTAAATGCGCTATTTAGCATAAATCCTATTCTGGACCTCGAACTGATATGAAACTTTAGGGACATGTTTATAAATCAGTAGCAAGGATTATTGTCCTCTCATATTTCCAAAATTCTCGTTTTATGGTCATAAGGGCATTATGGTCAACATTAAGCAATTAACGGAAACATGTAAACGAATCGGGCAATCAACAAACTAATCACAGGGGTTCACCATGGGGTGCTACTTACTGCTCTTCGGTAGGGGCCCATGTCTTTTGTAAATTTTCTTTTTATACCATCATGTAACCTGGTCCTAAGGAAGCTCTAAGGCATTTCCAAATCATACTAAATCGGGTCAGAACTGAAGTCAAAGCAAAAGTCAAAGTTTTGCGACTTTCGGTTTCGAACCGGGTCTAAACAGAAAATTGTCGGGTCGAACATGCTTAGACATGTTCTTACATTTATTACTAAGTTATATGAGTGGAAAAATAGGTTACATGCCTTCTACATTGCTAATTACATGTTAATTCGCAAATTAAGTTTCTGTTGACTTTTTATAAACAACTTTGACCCGACAAATGACTAAGTTAGGACGGGAATCAGAGGGTGCCCTTTTAATGGTTTCATGCCCAAATAATTACCAACTTATAACTACCTTTAATTTGACTAACCACTGGTCCATTAGTGATTAATCGACAAGTCAAACCTTAATTACAGCGATTTGACTTTTAAGCTAATAACTAAGCAAAACTCAATTAAGGAAGGTCAAGGATACTTACCAAGGTCTAATTCATGATTAGAGATGCTTGGAGAAGGCTCTTGAGCTCCAGAGATGATCAGAAGATGAGTTGTGAGTGAATGATCAAAGTTGCAACCAATGGGGCTTTATATAGTGCTTTTGATTCCTTATGATCATGACAAACAACTCTACTATTGATCCCTGATCATTAACATGTGTCCCTAAGGTCTAAGAACTATTAGGGGTCGCCCATGGAAGTGAAAATATCTATTTAAGTCGGTTACATCGTTCATAACAGCAGCTGTCAACATTTCTGTCGCTGGGCATGCCTTACGGACCATAAGTCAGGACCTTTACGGTCCGTAAGCCTTTACCAGAAGGCAAAAATTTTTACCCTTTCAAGCTTCGAACAGGCAACTAGTGTAATACGATTTTGGGCCATGAATTATCAGTTTGGGGCCTTTAGATCATGCTTGAATAGTTATGTCCACCCTACCATTATGCAATATTGTCTTGGACTTTAACGAAAAGCCATAAACGAAGGTTTATCGTGCATATCCTCATAGGTTTCCACTATTGCAAATATGAATCAATCATTGCTAGCATTTACCGGATTTGAGTAAATCAGATGTTTATAATATATATTAGGGTCTTGGGATTCATAATGAGGTCGTTCAGAGGTATTAATTAACATGTCGACACTTTTAAATCATGCCATACATCTTTAACTAGATCCGGGTTTATAACACTTTTGTCTTACATGACACGTGTCGTTATTTCATTGATCACAAATTTTCGAGGTGTTACATGCATGCCGATCAGGGTAGCACGGGTCAACAAGCTCGGCTCCACCACGCCCCCATCCGAGAATAACTGGTCCTGCTGGGGAACAAGGCCCAAGGAGACGGCGATACGTGTGATGTACGCCCCCCCTCCCCGCGTACAACACATACCTGTCCTGCCTGTGGAACGCCGTCGTGAACCACTGGGCTAGGCAGCGATGGAGGGCGCACCTCTCCCCGCATATAAGGCAGTACAGGTAAAAGAGATCCCCCTGAGTGCACCACTCGCAACTCTGCTCGCGTGGTGCTATAGATGTGGCAATAAGCTTGTGCAGGTAGCGGTAGAGGGGATCGGTGATATAGGAAGCCCTCTGCTTCGACGTCGTGCCGAAGCGATGCTCGCTGATCACCTGCCAGAACCGCATCAGAGTCGTACGGGGGGCCATCCATATGTCGTTGGTGTAGATGGGGGTGTCTAACTCCTCCACCCGGTAAAGGCCGGAGTGCTCGGCAAACCGTCTGAGTGACATCAAATGCCACTGCCCCGCTAGACGAAAGCTAACCTCTATCCACGGGTCGTCCTCGTCGTCATTCTCCTCTGGACGGTCTGCAGGCCTGGGAGCGTAGTCGAAACTCGACAAAAACTCGCACGCCATGACCCTGTAAGACGGCGTGTATGCCATATCGAACAACCTTTCACACAGTGTGGTTAGTATGCATGTCGTATACAAAACAAAGAAAAAACAGTAACAAATAGTATACCTCGACTATGGAGTATCGTCTTCGATGAACCCTCGGGCTCTCACCGCCTCCGCGACCTCTTCTAGAGCACCCCAATCGAGGGCACCGTGGCCGCCGATCTCCATACGACGAAACTTTTCACATCTGTGATAAGCCTCGCTCCCCTCCTCGAACCTCAGATAATCATTCTCCAAGAGGGGATCCTCTCCAGGGTCAGCGCCACGCCCACGCCCACTTCCAGCGCCACGGCCGCGTCCATGGCCGCGTCCACGGCCACGCCCACCAGGCACCGCCACCGCGATCAACGCCCCCGCCGCTCCTTGTGCGCGGCCACGTCCACCTCGACCGCGACCGCCACCTCGACCGCCACCTCCACCGCCACCTCCCCGGCCTCTCCCTCTACCCATAGCGACTTCCATATCTGCATGATTAAACAATTTTAATCAATTTTTTTTTCAAAATATAACAATTTTTATTTAATTTAAAAAAAATATAACACCGCCACCTCCCCGGACGACCCCGACTATATATTATAACTATTATCTATCTACGACGTATTAGGTTTCGAGGCTCGTTACGGAACTACGCGCGATACGGACGTTTCGACTAAAAAATAAAAAAAACTATATATTTACGACGACTTAGGTTTCGACGCTCGAAATGGACCTAATCGCGTTACGGACGGCCCGAATGGTATATTATAATTATTATCTGTCTACGACGTATTAGGTTTCGGCGCTCGTTACGGACCTACGCGCGATACAGACGTTTTGACTAAAAAATAAAAAAAAACTATATATTTACGACGTCTTAGGTTTCGACGCTCGAAATGGACCTAATCGCGTTACGGACGACCCTAACTGTATATTATAATTATTATCTATCTACGACGTATTAGGTTTCGGCGCTCGTTACCGACCTACGCGCGATACGGACGTTTCGACTAAAAAATAAAAAAAACTATATATTTACGACGTCTTAGGTTTCGACGCTCGAAATGGACCTAATCGCGTTACGGACGACCGTAACTGTATATTATAATTATTATCTATCTATGACGTATTAGGTTTCGGCGCTCGTTACCGACCTACGCGCGATACGGGCGTTTCGACTAAAAAATAAAAAAAACTATATATTTACGACGTCTTAGGTTTCGACGCTCGAAATGGACCTAATCGCGTTACGGACGACCCGAACGGTATATTATAATTATTATCTATCTACGACATATTAGGTTTCGGCGCTCGTTACGGACCTACGCGCGATACGGACGTTTCGACTAAAAAATAAAAAAAACTATATATTTACGACGTCTTAGGTTTCGACGCTCGAAATGGACCTAATCGCGTTACGGACGACCCGAACTGTATATTATAATTATTATATATCTACGACGTATTAGGTTTCGGCGCTCGTTACCGACCTACGCGCGATACGGACGTTTCGACTAAAAAAATAAAAAACTATATATTTACGACGTCTTAGGTTTCGACGCTCGAAATGGACCTAATCGCGTTACGGACGACCCGAACGGTATATTATAATTATTATCTATATACGAAGTATTAGGTTTCGGCGCTCGTTACGGACCTACGTGCGATACGGACGTTTCGACTATAAAATAAAAAAAACTATATATTTACGACGTCTTAGGTTTCGACGCTCGAAATGGACCTAATCGCGTTACGAACGACCCGACCGGTATATTATAATTATTATCTATCTACGACGTATTAGGTTTCGACGCTCGTTACCGGCCTACGCGCGATACGGACAGTTCAAATGTTCTTGAAAAAACACTGAATTTATGAACCTACACGATGCGTATAGGTTGATACGTATCGTATCAATTCAAATGTTCTTGAACAAACAATGAAATTATGAACCGATACGTATCGTATAGGTCGATACGCATCTTATTGACCCATCTGTTCTTGACAAAAATTTGAAATTTTGAAACGATACGATGCGTATAGGCCGATACGCATCGTATCGATTCAAAAGTTCTTCAAAAACCTAAAAAAAACCCCAGTTTTCAACCCAAAATTCACAATAAACCTACGGCTAAAATGCAAAATCTAACACGTTAAAATGATGAGGGTGTGGAGATGAATACCGTACTAGTCTTCGATCTTGAAATCTCGAGCGTATGTCGACCGTATGTATACCACCGTATGTGTGTGTATTTGGGTGTATTTTGAGTTTTGTTTGTTTTTGGATCGTATAAACCCCCTGTGTTTTAAGGGGTTATATCGTTTTCTCATTCTATACGCATCGTATAGATCTATACGATGGTTAGTAAATTACCAATATACCCCTGTTTTTCAAATAAATCCAGGGGTTAATACGCATCGTAGAGGTCTATACGATGCGTGTGAAAGGGCAATACGATACAACTTTGGCCTATACGATCGTATATGCCATAGTTTGAAAATTTGGTTTTTCGTGTTTTCCTCAGTTCGACGCGTATACGAGTCGTTTTTGACGAAATTTCGCATATTTTGTCGTTTTATGACGTATGACTTCAACATACGTCGTTTCGGTGACGTTCGGTTGCGTGCGAATATCGTATTTTACGATTACGTACAGTTTTGTTTGAAGTCCACTTGTACTCCATAGTGCCGTGTTATATGTATACGTTCGTGGAAAATATCATTAGTCGCATATTTTAGCGTACTTTAGAGCATTATATCGTATTTTAAGGTATTTTAACATATTTTCATGTATCTTATGGTATTTTAAGGTATTTTAGCGCATTTTAGCGTATTTCGGCGTATTTTAGCGTATTTAATTGTATGTTGACGTATTTTACCGTATTTTCGAACATTTTAGCGTATTTTAGCGCATGTTAGCGTATTTTAGCATATTTTCATGTATCTTATGGTATTTTAAGGTATTTTAGCGCGTTTTAGCGTATTTAATTGTATTTTGACGTATTTTACCGTATTTTCGAACATTTTAGCGTACTTTAGAGCATTATATCGTTTTTTAAGGTATTTTAACATATTTTCATGTATCTTATGGTATTTTAAGGTATTTTAGCGCATTTTAGCGTATTTCGGCGTATTTTGACGTATTTAATTGTATTTTGACGTATTTAACCGTATTTTCGAACATTTTAGCGTATTTTAGCGCATGTTAGCGTATTTTAGCATATTTTCATGTATTTAATTGTACTGTAACGTATTTTGACATTTTTTAGCGCATTTTTGAATATTTTACCGTATTTTCGTATTACAAATTAATCAATATAATGCATTGATTTGGCAATAAACAAATGGAATACATTATACAAATAAATTATTGTTTAAAATTACAAATCAATCAATAACAAGCAACGTAGGGTCAATGTTAGGATTCATTAGCATATCATACCACGCTATCCGTTCCGTGTAGTTTTCCGTCTAACGTAAAGCTTCTTGGCGTGCGCGTCTACTCCATGTAAGGTTCGGTGGCGGCATTGGATAGTCCCCTTCAAGTCTGACGTGGATGAAATGACCACGATTAACAAATAACAGTGAAACGAACTGATGGGGGTCACGTGCGTACTTTGGATCATATAAGGGAAATACAGTAGAACAACCTTGGATGTCTAATATGTGAACAATCACACCAAACCTATTGGCAAGAAGGAGTGTTGCTTGAGGCATCTCCATCCAATGTTCCCTGGGTGCCATTCCAACCCCGGTAAAATCTATTCTCTGTACTTGTTGGTCGTAGTCCCCTGGTACTTCACTATCGAAGATGTACTCCCACATTTCTTTGTTCGGACCCGTCAGCTCTTCAAGTAGTTGGTTTCGAATATGCCCAAAGTAATCTTGTTCAAACCCTAAACCCACAGCCGCCGCCCGAAACCCACAATGTCCATCCGGCCTGACATATTTTATTCTTGAAATGTAGGGGTGGAACACTTTTGGAATTTGTTTTTTGTATCTGTGTGCATATTCAAGCATTCCCTCATCAGTGATTAATGAAAAGGCATTGCCCTTGCCAGGCTCTTCTTCACGTGAAGATGTTGAACGACCGCGTCGATTTAACGACCTTTGAGACTTTAGAGACATTATAGACGTAGACGTATAAGGGAATCTTGCGATGGTACATAAGAGCTATGTCGAGGAGGGTCACACCTACTTTGTTGTCTGGGAGGCATAACTGAGCTATCTCTAACAGCTTGCTCTTTTCTTTGTTGTTGGACCTTGGAGGTTGGCTGCCCGCGAGTGTTTTCTTGTACGACAGGCGGTTTTTTGTCGCTCATATATGGGTTTACCATCGCCATGATCTTCGATAAGACACTTTTCCTCACTTGCGGGGGTTGGGTAGACAATTTTTGTTTCACATATTCTAATTGTTTGTTTACATCAACATCTTCCTCATCAAAATTTGATGCGTTCAGGTCAAGTTTTCTCCAGAAAATGTCTATATCTTCGAGCTGAATGACGCAGTCTGCAAAACAAAAATTAAACAGCATTAGACAATCATATTAAATTAAGACAACAAAACATTTTTTATAAGTCTATAAGTACCTGTATTCTGCAATCTCTCCAGGCGACATGCACATAACAACCCGGAACCCGATTACAGCTGGCAGCCACATGTTGATCCGAATGACCGCAACGTGTCTATTCTCCGTGTTAGCTCGTTTTCCAATAGGTTAAGAGCATGGATGGAAACTTTAAAAAGTAGGTTGGAAAACATAGGAATCTAAAGGTGGCTGTTCATTCGCTTGGTGCGGCTTTCTTCCAAGGATTTCTTTATTTGCGCATATTGCTTTAGTACCAAGGTGTCCACCTTTTTCACCAGCGATTTCAGACTGCATCTCAGTGTAGTAAGTTGTTTCTTTAATGCAGCATGTACGCCTTCAGCTCTGTTTGTTGTACTTTGCAAGAATGTCAGGGTTTGATTGGTCCATGCAGATACGAACAATTGTCTGGAGGTGCTTAACCAGTTATTCCATAGGAAATTAAAAACATCTGAAAAAAATAAACATATTCAAATTTTATATCAATTTGTATGAATGTATTTACTTAGAGAGAACATACATGTAAGTTGTTGATTGACAAGGTGTCTCTGAAGGTTGAGGATGTTATATTTGTATAACTCTTCGGTAGCGGAATTACACACTGTTTTCCACTGATTTATAAAGGCTTCCCAATCTTGCCCATTAAACGAACCCTTGCAGTGCTTCACAATATTTTGTAAGATGTGGAACCTGCAGAGATATCTGTGTGCGCCAGGGAATATTTTTCTACACGCGTTTATCAGTGCCTGGTCCCTGTCCGTTAGAATTACACGCGGCTCCATGCACTCGTGCAGCATAGACCTGACCTTCTCCAATACCCAGACGTACGTTGCCTCCTGCTCGTTTGAAAGAAATGCATGCGCAACACAGAAGGTGTGGTTTGTCGACGACATACCCACAACTTGCAAAAATGGAAGATTGTACATGTTAGTCTTATAGGTAGCGTCGATCATAAGCACATGCGGGAATGCCCTCCTCATTTCAAAGGACTTATCGTGACAGAAAAATATATGCTGAATGACGTTGCTGGAAGGTTCCGCCTGTATGTAATAGGTCATCTTTTTTTCCTTGAGGATTTGTTCTAGTCGCTGCATGGGAGACGGTTTTTTCTTGAACTTCACGGCCCTAATCTTTTGGCGAGCGTTGTGTATGTCTTTCGGAACACATACGTTCTCAGGGTTCTGTTCGGTTACGGCCTTCTAGATTGTATGGGGCTGTATGTCTTGATCTGTCAGCTCTTGCACCAGCCTAAACTCATTAGGAGTAAGCCTCCTGGCATACGCGTAACCCTCCAGATGTTCAGCAGGGCCGTGGTTGTGCGCCTCGTTAAAATTTTTGTTCAGATAATCTATTCGCCAAGACATACAGCCCCGGTCGAGACAACCTATCACCATAAAAGGGCACACACATTTTTTGCTGCCGGTTTTCCTAACCGTGGCCTTACTCTCATGCTTGCCACTACGACAACATTGGAGCCACACCCTGTTATTCTTGGACCGTCTGGTAACAATTATGTATCCGTTGGCTAAACCCCTTCGTTTTACCCAACTTTCCAAATCATCGCGGGATAAAAAATCCTAAAAACATAACAAGTAATTTAAAAAATATAACAATTTTGAATGTACTTTTTTAAAAATTCTTAAAAAAATATTTGATTAATATTTAAAAAAATTGTTGATTAATATTTAAAAAAATATTTTAATGTATTTTTTTATAATATTTAAAAAATATAACAGGTTTAATTAATTTTATAAAAATATTTCATATAACATTTATTAATTAATTTTTATCCTATTTGAAAAATATAACAATTTTAATGTATTTTGTATTAACAATTGTATAATAATTTAACAGAAAAAAATATAACATTTAACAAAAATATATATCGTTCTTACCTGATCAGTTTTGTACGAAACTTCAGGGTAAGCGGGTGTCTCGTCACCCAATGACTCTTGCACGGGTGGCTCGTCACCCAATGACTCTTGCACGGCTGGATCGTCACCCAATGACTCTTGCACGTAAGAAGGGTGACTAAGGTCTTCTTGTACCCCCGAGGGACCACTAACGAAAACGTTATTGCCATATTCTTCCTGTCCGTACGAGGGAACGTAACCGGGTTCATAAATCAGAGACCTATAACCTTGATCATGGCTACACGCGTTCAAATCTGGTAGCAACGGTTGGCGAGGCATAGCAGACTAAAAAAAACCAACGGGTAAAAGGTAATGGTAAGTTTAACGTCGAATAGAAAAAAGTAAATATATATACTTACCTCGTTGAGGTCTGGCAACGACGATTCATTATGACGGGGACGATAGCCCGACATGACCTCGTGCGCGTGATCATCATTTCCACCCAAATCGTAAGAATCAGGGACATTAAACCCCGCCTAATACAAACGGTGTGCTAAGTATTTCATAAACAAAAAAAAAAAACAAACAGAATAATTTAAAAAAATGATATACCACACTGCTATCCGAAATAAACGTGCTTGTGTCCGCCTCAGACGGCTCACCGAAAACATAGTTGTACCAAGACATGTTTGTTAGTGAATGTGAATATATAACGAAGACGATATATATATCGTCTTCTTCGTCGTTTAAATAGGGGAAGAAGAATTCAAATTCAGAAAAGAATACGAGTCGTATAGCCTTATACGATGCGTATAGGGCATACGTCAATCACTTTACGTCACTCAACAGTGACGGAAAGCTGATCGTACTTTCTAAAAAAAGTAGTACGCATCGTATAGGCCTATACGATGCATATTACTTTAACCCCCGTGAGACATTGTCAGTCTTTGACTGACACATAATTAATTACCAACACAATACGCATCGTATAGACCTATACGATGCGTATTGAGGTTGTCGATTTAATAAACCAAGGTGTGCCAATAATACGACCCTTAATCATTTTAGCCAAAAAAAATCTTTTAACATATCAGCCCTGATATTGTATTTTATAACGATTTTAGCCCCAAACACTAACTATGTTACTTTTTTGCAGTTAAGTGTAAAGGTAATTAGGTCATTATATACCTTAGGGGTTGTTTTTGATAATTTTAAAGTTCTTTTAATATTTAAGAGATTATTAATGCAATTACTCAAGTTTTTTTTATTATTTCGTTATTTTCACGATTATTATTTAACAAAATATGTTTTAAATATACAAATAAATATGTATTTTCATTAACCGTTTATTTTTATAAAAGTTGTTTTAAAAAATAATTTGTTATTTTACATTTTATTTAAACCATCTATTGTTTAAATTCGTGCGACTTAAATGCCTGGTTGGTCCTTGTGGTTTGCAAATATTGCAGACTTGGTCCTAGTGGTTTAATAATTACAAAGTTGGTCCTAGTGGTTGTAATTTTTGCACTCGTATGATCCTTATCACTAACCTATGTTAATTTTCTCAGTTAAGTATTGTTAAATGACTATAATACCCTTACTTAATAAAAAACAAAAATAAAAATAAAACACTATCTCTTCTCTACTACATTATTAATAAATTGTTCGCTGCGAAACAACCGTCGGTCAAACCCACGTTCAAGTAGATCCTGACCGTAATAATTCAGGTGGTTACCTTCAAGATTTAATCTCATCCGTTCAAACCCAAAAGATTTGGCAGTTTGTTTTTTCAACGCAAGTTAAGTTTTGCTGTGTTTTCTGCATGTTTCTCGCTACGTGGGTACGCTCCCTCAACCTTGTCGGTTCATCTTGGATAACTTCTACGTGGTAGTTAGCATACAAGATGTATATATATGTCCGTGCATGCTTTGCATTACATCCTTTTCAATAAAGCATATCAATGTAAGGTGGTTACATATTTTATGTGTTTATGATGTTTGTTATGTTTCGATAATAGTTTCTTATTTAGTTTGTTTGTTTTGCTTCAGTTATGATCGATGGATAATGCTGTGTTTGACGAGGATTCAATTACGGGGAAAAATGTAAGTTGTTAATTTATATGGTATTGTGTTTATTTAACCATGTTTGTTCATTTGAATAATGATGCTTTGTTTTTCAGTTTGCTGGGTTGGACAGCGTTGTGGAAATGAAGCAGCCAGCAGATATGAAGTCTTCTAATATAGTTGGAAATGTAATATCATTTTGTTTTGTCAAGTATTGGGATTTACATAGCATTGTGTTTTTTAATATTATTTTTGTGTTTGTAGGAATCCTTTGTGTTATTATAGTAAAAAATTATTGACATGCTTTTTTTTGTCAGGTTGTAGCTGACGAGTGTGTGGATGGTCATTTGCATGAATTTTCTTATTGCTCTAATGAGAATGTACATATTTAGAAGCAAGCTTATGATGAAGTTTCTGTTATTATTTATGATATTGTGTGTTACTTAAAATCATTGTGTTATTTAAAGCTATTGTGTTTTTTGTGATGGTTTTTTTGCTTTTTTGTAATATACTATGACAACAGTGGTTGACAGTTGTTTTTTTTTTCTTTTCCAGTTGTTTTTTTTCTTTTCCAGGTGGTGGCTGACAATATTTTATCATGTTGTGTATTTTTAAAAATCATTGTGTTTTTTTACAGATACTGTGTTTTTTAGTTTATTTTTGTAATATACTATGACAACAGTGATTAACAGTTGTTTTTTTTTTTTCAGGTTGTGGCTGACAACATTTTTGTGGATGATTATTTTCAAAAGTTGAGTGAGATATCTGATGAAACTGGAGATGTATGTAATAATTCTTTTATAACTGTAAGATAACATTGTTTTAGTTCAACAAGGTAGTTTATTTTATTAACGAGTATATTGTTTTTCAGTTTGAAGAATTGTTTGGAGTACTTCCTGACTCGACTATGTCTTCAATCGGAGCTGCAAAGGTAAATCGTTTATGTTAAAGTATGTAAATTATTTTGTTAGTGATAGTTGGTGATGTTTATGCTGAATCTTATTATGTTTGCTTATATTTTGTTTTGTAAATTTCAGAACAAATCTAAAGGCTTTGATTTGGAGTTTGGTGCTTTGGTTGGATGTCCTGACAATTCTATAAAGCATGAGATAAACAAGGTTGGTTCCAAGTTCCATATCTATATGTTTAGTTGTGTTTAGTTAATATTCTAGATGAGTGACTGACATATTATTCTCTAGCCTCGTAATTTCAGAAGAATTAATCAAAGGGTAAAGGCGCTGAAGAATTGGAAGTGGGATGAGGTGATTGAAATCGACAGTTTTGGCGAAGATTAGTTATGTTGTTTTTTATGTATGATGATGGTTATTATATTTTGGTAATGATACTGTGTTGAGTTGGAGTTTTTTTATGTGTGTATTTTCCTTTCCCTTAAACATGCATGTTTTTCTTTGTTTGTAATATTTTCGTTATAATTTAAAGGGTAATTAATATTTTCGTTGATTCATGCATAGTAAGCCGTGTACCAGTTTAAGTTTCCCGTGTATAATTAATGGTTTGTGTGTTTATAGTAATAACTGTATGTAAACGTGTGTCTCTTCAGTTTTTTGTATGATTGTATCGTTTCCCGGAGCAATTTTTAGATCATGTAACCGTTGTTGCCATTAATAGTTCCGCGTTAGTGACCATAAGCCTTTTATATATATATATATGCAGACATTTCATGTATATCGTATCTCAAGTTATTTAAGTTTTTCAATGGCTTCATCAAGTAATCAAGGAGAAGATTTGAAGGAACTGTTTTATAAAGCAGTGATGGAAGAATTGGAAGCTGAGTTAAAGTTTTCTAAAGATCTAAGGAAATGCTTTCATTCTTTGAAGACTGGAGTTGGCTCTCGCGATGATGTAACTGAGACATTGCGTTTATTGCCTCCAACTGCTGTTCGTGACCTGGCACTTTTGAATAATGGTGAGAGTGGGAACAAAGATGTTCAGTTAATGGCACAGATGTTAGAGATATTTAGACAAGTTAATGAGTCGATGGAGTTGAAGCGTAGGTTTTTACTTTCTTTGTAAGTAGTTTTGTTAAGTTTAGTGATAGTTGTTGTTATAGTGAAGTGGTTTGTATTCAATTATTAAGAGTTATTAGTGGTATTTTTATTTTAATGGAATGTTTTGATTTGTTTCTTGAAAGTTAGTCTGGGTGAATTGTGTTTTTTATTATGGTCGTTTTTTTATTGTGGTTATTTAATCATATATTATTTCAAACATTTAATTTAATATCTTCAGTTTAATTTCTTCGAGCGACCATCTGGAGAATTGTAATTGATTTGGTCTATTTTGATGTTAAATTATGCCTGAATATAGAGTTGTACACATGAAAAAAACACTATCTATATCATAAACATCTAACTTTGATAGATCTCATCTATCTTTATTTAATGGTGTTAGCAATTGCTATGTTAATCAATTTAAAAATAGTTACTTAAAAGTTTTAAATTGTGTGAATTAAATGTAAGAATATAAGAGCAGTTGTAGTTACTAATCGCAATCGAATAAAAAGTCATTATTATCTTAAATATAGACATGGTTATTGATGTTCTTAATAGGGATGTAATGCAATGGTTCATCTCAATTGAATAGGTGGACCACTGTTTTGTTCAAACATCTGCTCTGTGAAAATCTGTCCACTGCCATAACCACTGTTTTGTTCAAACATCTGCTCTTTGAAAAGCTGTCCACTGCTGAAAGTCAACCCCTATTCTCTTATTTCATTGGATATCACTGTTGTTCAAAATCAGTATTTTCATCCACTGATATGCTATCCACTGATAGTTAAATTCACCCACTGTTTTCATTATAACCGTTGCAACCACTGATATTGTTCAATCAGTGGTTTCATAAAACAACTGAAAAATCTACAAATGTGTTAATCTTGATAATGAGGATTTAAGATGTGTTTTGCAAAGGATGTCATTTTTGCAGATATTTCATAGTCACCATCACCAGATGTTGGACATGATATTATGGTTTCACAAGACAAATTCATTTACTTCATCTGAGTAGCAGTTGTTCAAAACAACTATTAAAGCTCACCCACTGATACAGCAACAGTTGCAGACCAAATTAGCCTCAAAATCCTTACCATTACTTTCCAATCAGACATCACCCTGTGAAGGTTTGCTATGAAAAAGGTTTGATTTTTCTGACTCATATTCAAACTATGAATCAACTGTAGATGTGCTAACCTAAACATTGGACATATTTACCCCTGAAAGGTTGATTACTAGGACTGATATGCCTTACATGGATAAACAAGCAAAACTTGTTTAAACATGCATTTTAGGCATCAAAATGTTTTCAGAAAATCAAAAATCCATCCTTATAAATAGTTAAAATGAAAATTTTTCATAAACCTTAAAAGTCTGACTTAACCACTGTTGGGATGAAGCACCTCTATTGAAGTTGATAAGGACTCATGTTGTGCCATTGATGTTGGTTCAGATTTGGCTAAGTTAATCAATTATGCTTCACTTATTATTTGGGATGAAGCACCTCTACAACATCGCCATGTATTTGAAGCTGTTGATCGAACATTGAGGGATGTGTGTCGAGACAGCATGGCTGGTACTGAGCATAAAGTATTTGGTGGAAAGGTTGTGGCGTTTGGTGGTGACTTTCGGCAGATACTTCCGGTTGTTCAGTTTGGTTCACGAAGTGAAATTGTTGCTTCAGCGATTAACAAGTCGCCAAATATATGGAGGTCATGTAAAGTGTTTTCTTTGACAACTAACATGCGTTTACGTGATCCAAGTATTTTTGGTAGGGATCTTATTCAAATGCAGGAATTTAGTAAATGGCTTTTAGACATGGGGACTGGTTCTCTTCCTTCAGTTTATGTGGATGTATAAGATGATGCTACCTGGATTCGTATACCAAGAGATATGTTAATTTCTGTAACTGATAAGAATCTTGAGTCCGTTGTGTTAAATACGTTCCCTAATATTATGAACAGATTTAATGATGTCGATTACTTGAAGGAACGTTGCATTCTTTGTCCGACTAATGATGAAGTTGATACGATTAACCAACATGTTCTTGAGAAGATACCAGGTGAAATGTATACATTGTTTAGTACTGATGAGATATGTGCGAGTACACAAAATGTTGATGAATTGCGTGCTATGTATGCTCCTGAGTTTCTTAACAGTTTGAAATTTTCTGGACTTCCGAATCATGTACTACATCTCAAGGTTGGTGCACCTGTTATTTTGTTGCGTAACCTAAACATGCAACGTGGCTTGTATAATGGGACGCGGTTGGTTGTAAGTCAAATAAGTCGTCGTGTTCTTGAATGTACGATTATTACAGGCCCACATGTTGGAGAGAGAGTATTCATTGGTAGAATTGATATGACTCCAAGTAATTCGTCTTGGCCTTTTGAATTTAAGCAACGACATTTTCCTATAAAAGTTTGTTTTGCTATGACTATTAACAAAAGTCAAGGCCAAACTTTTAATAATGTTTGTGTTTACTTAGCAAAGCCCGTGTTCTCCCATGGACAGTTATATGTTGCTGCATCTCGTGTAACATCTCGTGCTGGACTAAAGTTCTATGTGGATAATAAAGAAAAATGTCCTAACAATATGACTAAAAATGTTGTGTACAAGGAAGTTTTTTATAATTTGCCATTATCGCCAGCTGATAGTATTGTGTAGTTGGTGTTGTCAAACTAGGTTGTTCAAAGGTAACATGTTTTCTTTGTTGAGTATTATTAGCCTTGCGTGTATATATATGGGTCTATATGCGTAGTCTTTGTTTATAGTGTTATGGATTATATGTGTGATGTTGATTGCAGTGTTATATATATTTGCAGCTTATTACTTTATAAAATGAAACGTGCAAGTATTTCAGATTTACGTGCTTATTTTACCAACAACTGGCAAGTTGATGTGTTGGTCTCGAGTGCTTGGACATCGTTTAACCCTAAAACAAATCGTATCCTTTCGTTTGACATGATTCTATCTAATGCACAAGTAAGTATTTCTTTGTAATGCAATATTGTTTAGTTTTTGATTTTACATTGGTAATTATCTAATCTTAAAATGTATATGTTTTTTCAGGGTTCATCTATTCATGCAAAGATTCCATCTAACTTGCTGAGGTTATTTCAGAATGCGTTTAAAGAGGGATGTGTTTACAGGATTCGTAATTTTGTTGTTCATAAGTATAGTACCATGTATCGTCCATTGCGGTGCGATATTTATATTCAATTCTTGTATTCAACAAGTATTACTACTTGTCCGATGCATCCGTCTGTCTTCAGACGATATGTGTTTGATTTTCTTCCATTCAATCTGTTAGCCGATCGTGTTAATGATGACAAATATCTTACAGGTATGTGTGCATTTTATTCTGTTAGTTTTTTTATTCAAGTTTTCTAATGTTATATATATATATGTGTGTGTGTGTGTGTGTAGATGTTATTGGCGTTCTTAGGGAATGGGGCTCTGTTCAGTATCAATTGGAATCTGTTTCATCTTGCAATCCTGGTGTACGAAACATTGTTATCTCTGACACCAAGTATGTTAGTGTTGTCTATATTAATTCTTTCGTCTATATTGTTTATTTTTACTCTCTCATTCTTAAATATATATAATTCAGTGATATGAAGGTGAATGTTTCATTATGGGGACACTTGGTGAATCAGTTTTCTGATGATTTTATTCGAAGAATTGCAAAAAATACAGTTGTTATTATTTTGTCATCTTGCAAAGTTCGATCTTACAATGGTATGGTGTTATGTATAGGTTATGTTGCATTGTTAATTGATTATTTATAACTTATGTTTAAATGTTTGTATTGAATTAGGTTCTACAAGTTTAGTGACAACTGTGGCGACTCAAATTTACTTGAATCTTTCTATACCTGAAATTGATGCCTACAGGATTATGTAATTATGTGATTTGGCATGTTTTATTAGATGCATTATTATTTTATGTTTTATATACGTTGTATTTTTTGTTTTCAGTGAGTCTCCTCAAATTACTATCAATGAAGACAATGCAACTACCTTTCAAATTACGAGTATTGCAAACATATACAGCCTTCTTACAGCAGGAGATGTGGCTGAGGTATTGTATTGCTAATACACACAAATAAATTATTTTTTGTTAGTTTTTTACTTTTAATCATTAGTTTTTGACTTTAAATCATGTACAGGGAACAATTTTCAACATTGATGCAAACATAAGTGGTGTGGAAATGCATAGTGATTGGAAATATGTTAAGTGTAACAAATGTCGTAAGAAGGCGTCAATGATTGACCCTTACTATTTTTGTTGGAACTGTGAAGAAGATGTTGTCAATCCACATCATGTGTAGGTTTTTTTAATATTTTATTTGTTGTTTGTTTTTCGTTTTATTAATCATTTCCGTTTTGCAGATACAAATTGGAACTTTGTGTTACTAATGGTACCAATGATGAGATGACATGTGTTCTTTTTAATGAAGCTGCGGTATCTCTACTTAAAATATCTGCTGATGAGTTAGTTAACAAGTCTTTGTCAGAGGTTAATTTTACATTTCCTTTTACAATTATTAGTTGTTGAATTTTTTGCATGTTTAGTATATATTAGTTAGTTCAGTTGTGTTGATAGCTTATTATGTTTTTTGTAGGGTGTTGATGATCCAAATTGGATAGAATCGTATTTAAATGAAAATTTATGTTCTCGAAGGGTTATTTTTGTTATTAAGATCGATCCCTATAATTTAGCGCCTAAATTTTCCAGCCGTTTTACTGTTTCTAAATACCTCGGAGATGATATCAATGCGCTTATACAGCCTAGGTCTATATCTACAACTGTTGACACTGCCAATCCTCCATCAGCTGGTGTTCTTCAAATTGATGAGGAAACCGAAATGTGTGCAAATATCAAAGATGTTGAATGGGAGATGGCTGATGAAGTGTTTAGCTCATTAGTTGATAATGCTGTTACACCGTCAAAGCAATCATCGGTAACTCTTTATGTTTTTTGTTTTTTTATTTTCAATATGTATTTGTGGTTTGCTTTTTTGTGAGTTTCAAACTTTTACAATTGTTTTCATGACTGTATTAACTTTGTAATATAGGTTACTGTTACTATTATTTTAATATTACTTAATATGGTTAATTAGAGTTAGTTTAATTATTGGTTTGTTTTCTTAGGTTATTGTTTGTAATGGGCGAGATGCTAGCCTTACCCAAAGTGTTGTACAGGTAAATAATTTGTTTTATTTGGGTTTAAGTGACTTTACCTTAGTAAGTTGGTTTGTTTGATAATAGTAACATTACTTCGGAGATGATATCAATGTGCTTATACAATCTAGGTCTATATCTACATCTGTTAACGCTGCCACTCCTCCATCAGCTGGTGTTCTTCAAATTGATGAAGAAACTGAAATGTGTGCAAAGATCAAAGATGTTGAATGGGAGATGGCTGATGAAGTATTTAGCTTAGTAGTTGATAATTCTGTTACACCGTCAACGCAGTCATCGGTAACTCTTTATGTATTTTGTTTTTTATTTTCAATATGTATTTGTGGTTTAGTTTTTTGTGAGTTTCAAACTTTTAATTATTTTCATGACTTTATTAACTTTGTAATATAAGTTATTGTTATTGTTATTTGATTAATGGTTCGTATGTTACGTTTAGATTATTGGAGATAACAAGATAGCTGGCAACCATTTGCAATCTGAAGTAGAGGTTAAGTGTATTTTTCTTTAAATTTTATAGTGTTAGTTAGCTGGAAATTGATTTTGATGTTGTATATAGGTTATTATTGATACGGAGGTAAATGATTGCCTTACTAAAGCGAGAGTTCAGGTAAATGATTCTTTTATTTGGATGTGTATTATTATGTACTTTGAATGTAATATTGGTCGTTTTGTTATGGCAGGATATTGGTAATGATAAGAAGCATGATGACAGTTTTGGTCAATCTGCGATGGAGGTGAATAAATTGGTTTATTTTTTTGTTATTATGTTGGTTAATTTTTTTATGTACTTTGAATGTAATATTGGTTGTTTTGTTATGGCATGATATTGGTAATGATAAGAAGCATGATGACAGTGTTGGTCAATTTGTGATGGAGGTGAATAAATTGTTTTATTTTTATGTTATTACGTTGGTTATTTTTTTTAGTGTAACATGTTGGTTTGTTGCATTTAGGGTATTGTTGGTACTGAGCAATATGAGGGCTCTGCCAGACAAATCAATAAAGAGGTAACTGGTTTTTTGTATATCATTTTAATAATTTAGAAATTATAGAAGTGTTTCATGTTGTCTATGTTTCATGTAGGGTGCTGTTCAATATGATCAAATTACTGATTCTAACAAAAGTCATATAGGAGTGCAAGATGCTGTCAACAATATGTCTAATTCAACGGTTGGTGGTTGTACGGTTGTTAAACAAATTGGAGGGAACTACAAGAAGAGACTTAGGAATAATTCGGAGAAG
This sequence comes from Helianthus tuberosus, assembly GCA_030545235.1. NCBI lineage: Eukaryota > Viridiplantae > Streptophyta > Magnoliopsida > Asterales > Asteraceae > Helianthus > Helianthus tuberosus. Next base: position 54,015,541 of record CM060429.1, on the reverse strand, counting down.
GTGAAACACGTTAAGAAGTAGTTCATTTCCGTCGTTGTCTGTTCACATTCCATAAACGGTTTATGCTTATGTTTTTTTTTTATTTTAATGTAGTTAGTATGTTTGTGTGTTCAAGTAATTTGTTAACTTTATGCTTGTATGTTGTAATGCCGTTTTTGTGGATTGCGAAATCTTTTGTTTTCTTTGTTTTTTTTTTTTGTATTTACTTTTAAAGCTTTTGACTGGTGTATTTTGTGTGACTATTATTTGTATTAGGCTGTTATTAATGTTCATAGATGTCAATTTGTGTGTAGATAATAGTTAATTACTTTTGTAATAGAGAAATTTACATTAGATTAATATTTAACAAATATAATATATAACAAAAATGCAGTATTTATAGTAATGTTTCCCAAAACCACATTGTTATTATTAACACAATGGAAATAACACAATGGTATACGTTAAATTCAATTCTTTTGTAATATCAACAGGCATTTGTAAATTAACAAATACGTTGTATCTACTTTCTAATATTTATTGATATTCTACACGTAAAATAATCAACCTAAATATTGTAGAGCAATCTAACACAAGTTATGTAAGAAAATAAACGTTTATTAACTATAGTTGTGTTAATACTTTACAATCAGTTAGTATACATACTTCTATATGTTAGTTGATCATGTGTTTTGTAATATGTTACTTTATGTAATACATCTAAATTCTAAGCAAAACAAATAAATTTTTTGGTAAAATGGTAAAATAGAGTCATTAGGTAAATTTGCTATAAGACAGTGTCAATATTTAAATAAGTTTATTACATTAAGTAGATAGGATATACTTGTAGAAGGTCAAATACATGAGCGATAAAAAAAATAAAAGTAATCATGAAACGTTTCTAATAGTTCTTCATTATAGTAACCCTTTCGTTCTTCGTCTTCATGTACTCCGACAAGGTATCGTTGAGTTCTTCTAACGAAACTGCTATGTTTTTCTTTATCTGTAACTGTTTATCCAGATATTGTATAATATTTATTTGATCTTCGTTCTGTAGCCCATTCGAAATATACTGCAGAACGTTGTAGTTCATGTCAGTTTTGTTTCTCTCTCCATCTCCAGTGGCGGTGTTATGCATTCTCTGTAGTGTTCGTAAGATTTCTGAATCCTTTTGATCCTCTACAAAGTGTGCAGTGGTTATAATTTTCTTGGCCTCTGTTGTGTCTCCGAAATGGTAGTGTGATCTAGGCATGATTGTAGTTGTGTTGAAGGTAGAGATGTTTCGAGTTAGTGTTAGAAGATAGGTGATGTGTTATGGGTTAGTTTATTTTATAGGTGGTCAGGGGTAGGGAATTGAATAGGCGGTAAAGCGATTGGATTATTCCGTAAAAAAAACGATTGGATTATTATGTTATAATTACAAAGGTTATTAATATTTTTCGTTGATTCATGCGTAATAAAGTGTGTATCAGTTTAAGTTTCCCGTGTTAACTGAATGGGTTTGTGTGTGTAGTAATAACTGTGTGTAAACGTGTGTTTCTTCAGTTATTCGCATCGTTTCCCCAAGCAGTTTCTACATTATGTAACCGTTGCTTCCATTAACCGTTTAGTGTACCCAGATCCAGGTTTATCTAAGTTTACTAACTTTTAAATTGTTTCATAATTTATATAAAAAAAACCAAACGTGTGTTGCTTGTGTACAAATATGTTATACAATTGTGTTTTTGTCATTGTGTTTTTATGTCATTATTTTTGTGAATGTGTGTGTGTCATATATTACATGTGCAGCTTCACCTTTTAAAAACATCAATCCTTTACAAGTCATTCATTTCACCAAACACTTGTCAACTTCAATGAAAAAGGATTCTTTCAAAAGGTCAATCCTGAAACAAGTACAAAAACAAGTACAGACACCAAGAGTGTGAAAAGCTTACATCAGGGGGATATCAATTCCTAGGCAATAAGCTTAGTGTTTTGATCGTACACATGCAGCAGATGTTTTCCCAAGTACTGATTGAAGAATATTATGATGCTGCTGCTGTTGTTGTAAAGTCCAACTGATAGACAAGTAGCTGAAATATATCATCAAAGATTCAATATCTCATTGATTCACCATCAGACATCACTGTTTTTGTTCAAACATCTGTTCTGTTAATACTGTCCACTGCTGAAAGTCAACCCTTCTTCTCTCATTTCCTTGGTAATCACTGTTGTTTAAAATCTGTGTTTTAACCCACTGATGGCTATCCACTGATAGCTTAGAATCACCCACTGTTTCCAGTATAACCGTTTGCAACCACTAATCTTGCTTCATCAGTGGTTTCATAAATCAACTGTCTTCCATTACTCATTCCTTCACCAGGGGTTGGCACGTGGACTTTTGTAATCGTTGCCACGTCAGCATTCACTTTTTCCCTTTATAAAACCCTGATCAAAACCCCCCAAACAGGGTTTTTAATGAGAAACATGTGTTTACGAAAACTATTTTCCCTTAGATTGTGTTTACAAAGTTTGATTCCACTTCCGCTGCATTTAATCTCATTTTACTTTCGTTCATTTGTTCAATTATGACAAACAAACACAATCATAAGAAACTCAGATCCTAACAAAAATAAAAGTAAACGTGAAGTCTCTGTGTTGTGTGTAATCATATATGTTATACAATTGTGTTTTTTGTCATTGTGTTTTTTATTTTGGTACTTTTTAAGTAGTTTGTATGTTATGTATACCATTTTTTTAAGTAGATTTGTGTTACTTATCATAAACGGACTGTACGGATGAAATTATCATGGCAATCTGAATTTAAATATTAAAAAAACCAACGCATTGTACTACAATCATAAAAAAGGGGGATCGAAAAGTAAATGTAAGATATATATTTTTCGGGTTTTCAATATAAACTGAAACTCTATTGCTGTAACACTTCTGCTTGCTGGAGTTTCGTAACCAATAACCTCGAATTCGTTTTAGACCAGTTGAAAAAACAATCGTCACCTAAGGAAATATGTTCAGCTTGAAGTATATGTTTCCATCCAACAACACCGTACATATGGTAGAAAAAATATGAAAAATTTTGTTAGTAATATATACACATTGGGTAAAAGAGAAATAATAACTAAGATAATAAATTGATTGACAAACCTTCTTTGACCATCAATGTTGTGTGTACGAAGATTCGTAACCCAAATATTTCCATTAACAACTTTGATCTTTACTTCAGAAAACTCATTTAAACCAGTTAAGTCAGTAATTAACTTGGGAAGGATCTACATTTTGTAAAAACGTTAAAAATATGTAAATGTTATTAAATGAAAAACACTAAAAAAAATTAACATAAAACAAGATAGTATAATACCAATTGATGAGTTACTGTCATTGCAAAAAAAGGATAGTTAGGATCGTCACTAACTTGTCGATAGCCTTCCACATTGCTAATATGTTCATATTCTGGCTCAATCAAAGGAGTGTTGTTTAACAAAACTTGACGACCATCTTTATTGAATATGATAATATTAATATGATTCACGTCCTTTTTTTGAAAACACAGAGTATCCCCAGGATTTAACTTTAGATCTTCAATAAATTTAAACCAACCATCAGCAATACAATAATTTGGCCCAATCTTTCTAATACGGACTTCCCATTGATGATACTCGGATACATTAAGTATAACCATGTTATCCGGTAAAAGATAATCATAATCTTTTGAAATAAAAGTATCTGGTAGAACCTGTAAAAAATAATTATTACAAATTTATGCGTATTATGTTTTTTTAATAAATCGTAATAACAAAAAATAAAATCTATAAGAAAATTACGTACCGTTGGACTTTGTATAGGATTTTGAATAATTTTACAAAACGATTTTCCAAACTCTTTATTTGGATCATGAGAGAAGAGGTTGAACTTGAAAGTATGATCACCAAGATAGTTGAAAATCATGAAGAAAGATTCATGGCCGAAGTAGTTTAAAACCTCACACCATCCATCCGTAAAGTAGAATACATCTTTTATTAATTTGATAACAACAGACCATGAATGCGCTTCATCAAATTTAAGACTAAGAGTTGAAGATTCTAACTTATTTATCCATATAAATCTACTCATACATATAGGTATAGCCTGAAAACCAAAAAACAAAAGGCAAATTTCTTTCGAATAAAGGATAAAACAATAGGAATCGTTACTTTAAACAAATAATACGGAAAGGTATTTACCTGTTGAAGGGATAGCGGATCAAGTATAGTTATGATAAAATTCGGACCATGACGATACATGTTAACCCAAACACGAAAAATCAGAAAGAAGACTAACAATCAAATAGTACTTGCAACACATACAATGAAACAAAATAGTTCGAGTATGTATTTATAAGAGAAAGTTGCCATATTATTATTCAACTGAATATTGGCCACAAAAAAAAAATTAATGTAAATGTGTACTAAAATTTAACCGATTTAAAAAATCTTGATAGTTATCTATTTAATAACTACCTACTACTCGTAATTATAGGAGCTCTAATATACGTATGTTAACTAATGCTTGTGATAATATTTGTTGGACTTTCATCTTCTTAGGAATCACTTTTCATATTTGTTGTATTGATCGTCAAAGTGTTTGTTATTTAACCTACATTGACAATGATTGTGAAGTTTCTTCCGTCTCTGCTGATACTGATGAATATAATCCCAAGACTTCCGTCAAAAGTTGTTACATAGTGCAAGGTTGTGTGTAAAGATTGGTTAGTCTATCTTTCAACACCTGAGTTTGCTATGAATCATTGTCGTTTCATGCGCAGATTAGGTGATCATAAGATAATTGTCGTTAACCGATTATTATGTGATATTCGTTATGTGGATAATGAATCCCCTAAATGTTTCTTAGGTAATAAAGTTCACATTCCCTTCACCACTCATCCGTGCAATATTTTATTTCTAGCAAGTTTGGATGGGATGGTATGTGTTTGCCTAATCAATACTGGTGAATTGGTAGTTTGGAATCCATTAACTCGTGTGTTCAAGATGCTATCAAATTCTAATTCACAGGGTTTTTTTAATCCGGATGAGGATAGTCTTGGGTTTTGCGTCAGCTCTTCTGGTGATTACAATATTGTGCATATTAAACGGACACATATGATGTTGGCTGTTAACATTTATTCTCTCAGTGAAGGGTCATGGTCAACTCCAATGTTCTCAAACTACAGTCCGTTTAATGTTGACGTCTATAGTTGGTCTGTAGGCACGTTTTGTGCAAATTGTTTGTATTTCGTATTGACCAGATTGTGGTGTGTAGGTAACACATGTGTACTTCGTTTAGATGTTGATAGCAGGGTAATTTCTGATGTTGGATTCCCAGATACAATGGATGTGGAAGCTACAGGTCACTTGGTTAGTATTCGAGATCAACTCCATATGTTGGTTAGTATCGGATTCTATAGTGTGAATATGGAATTGTGGAAACTTGAAAATGAAAAGTGGTCAAAAGTATTTTTTGTCCACCTGCTATTTCTATGCCATTGATGATTGGGTCGTCTGTGCACTATATCAACAGAAATAAGAAGTTCATTATAGTTCAAGAATGGGGTGATATTACTGATGTAACTGTAGAGGCAGAGGAAATGCATGTTTTTTTGCCTATCATCTTTACTCAAGGTGTGAATGGATCTGTTTATTTTGAGAGTGTATGATTTTAATATTTGCTTTGTGCTATTTTATGTAGTTATTTTTTATGTAGTGATTTTTTTGTTCTTCATTGTTTTGATCAGTTAGTAATTGATGTTTGTTGTTGTTTTTATGTGTGGTATAGTTTGTCACAATGAGATTGAATCTTTATGAATTAATGTGCTTATATTATCATGTTAAATATTCATTGAGAGTGTATGATTTTAATATTTGCTTTGTGCGTATTTAATTATGATTACATGTGATTGTGGTTTAAAAACAAAAAGGTCTACAAAAAAAACACAATGGGCCCTTGGAGACCAAGCCCTTAGAGCAACTTGGAAGCCCTTACCATTGTGCAGTTACATAGAATTAGAAACTTCCCACGTTGTAATAGGTGCAGTTAATGATTAGTTTTTACTTGAATGATTTTTTTAGTATAGTCATTGTGTTTTTTGAGTATCATTGTGTTATTGGTTTTCTGTTTTCCACATATTTGATTTTTTTGTAGGTGTCTATTTTTATATATTGTATTGTGTAACTAACTTCCTATTTTTTAGTTGTGGTTCTCATTATTTTTCAATAATCCAATTATCATAAAAAACAATATTTTTATAAAAAGGACAAAATAATATATAAAACCCAATGCCAAAAAAAATCTACGATGTAATTATTTTCACAATTGTAATAACACAATGTTTGACAACTAACAAAGTAATTTATAAAAAATATAATTAATTAATAAAAAGTATATTCGTGTATGTGATTGATTAAAAAGTATCTCCATGTATGTGTATATATTTACCTGTAAATTAGAAACGGTTTATAATATATATTGTTATTTAATTTTATTTACCCCCTATCGCCCATAGTATGTGAAAACCGTTTACCACCACTACCCGTAGTTTTAGGAGTTTTTACTCATCTGTGTCAATTGTTAATTGGGGTAGTTTCTATGTAGGTATTTATTTTTCAAAGGAATTGCTTTTCGTATGTGTTTTCTACCTCTCTCTATCAACGTCAGTATTTTTAATTAAAGTATAATCGTAAGTGAATATGAAGGATCTTCCATCTCTGTTAATATTGATGAAGATTATTCCAAGACTTCCGGCAAAGGAGGTTATACGGTGCAAGGCCGTGTCTAAAGAGTGGTTAGCCTATCTTTGGATGGCATGGTATGTGTTTGCTTATGTAATACTGGTGATTTGGTTGTTTGGAATCCACTAACTCGTGTGTTTAAGATGCTGAGAAATTCTAATTATCAGGGATTTTACAATATGGATGATGATAGTCTTGGGTTTTGTGTTGACTCTGCTGGTGATTACAAAATTGTGCATATTAAACGCACTCATTACAGGTTGACTGTTAACATTTATTCATTTAGTGAAGGTTCATGGTCAACTCCAAGGTTCTTAATTGATAGTCCACATGATATTGTTGTTTATAGTTGGCCCGTTGGGACGTTTTGCGGGAAAAGTTTGTATTTTGTACTGACCAAATTCTGGTGTATGGGTAACACAACGGTTCTTCGTTTGGATGTTGAGTCAAAGGTAATAGAAAATGTAGGTTACCCAGATACATTGAGTGTGGAATCTATAGGTCAGTTGGTGACTATATGAGATGAACTTCATATGGTGGTTAGTATTGGAATGTGTAGTGTAGATGTTCAATTGTGGCGTCTACAAAATAATACTTGGTCGAAAGTGGTGTCTTTTGTACCCCGTGTGTTTATGCCGTTGATGATAGGGTCATCTGTGCACTACATTGATGGAAATAACAAATTAATTATAGTACATGAATGGGGTGATGTTGCTCAGATAAATGTAAGGGCAAAGAAGATGTATGGTTTTTTTCCTATCATCTTTACACAAGGCATTGTAGGTGCAAGCTATATTGAAAATGTAGTTTCACCACATGTTTAGTTATGGTTTTGTATTTAGTTGTTTGTTGTTATCATTGTGTTATATACATAGTATTATGTTTGTGGTTGTTTTTTTGGTTGGTATTTTTTTGTATATGGAGAATCAATATTCGAAATTAACGTGTTATTTTAATTGTTCTATTATGTTTATAATATGTTTGGTGTGTAATATTTTATGCCAATAAATATAATCAACGTTTGTTTGTCATCAGTAGTTTTTTTAACACTTTGTAAACATCTAACTTTCATATATCTTATCTAAGTTCATCTAATGGTGTTATTAATTTCTACGTTTATCAATTTACAAATAACTAATTCATTTTAAATTGTGCGAATTAGATGTAGGATTTTAATTTAGCATGTATCACAATTTGATGTATGACAATACAAGAATAGTTGTAGTTTCTAATCGCAATCGCATAAAAAAGTCATTATTATCTTAAATATGGAGACACTTATTTATGGAGACACTTTTTGATGTTCTTAATAGTTGGATAAGAAGTCATTATGATATTAAAATATGCAGTGTATTTGGATGATGGAAATATTACCAATAAGACTTCTAATGTTGTATACAGGAAAACACAGCTAAATTTATAACTAAATATGAACTTCGACTACCGTTTACAAATTATAATTCTAAATAAAATATGTCATCCATGCCCTAATATACTAATAATTGTCATCAAGGTTAGACTACCAACCAACCAAAAAAACACAATAAACTGTACCAACATGTCCAACCAAAAAACCATCAAATGATGACGACAAAAGGCATTAGTTTATATACGCAGACATCTGCATCATTATCACATAACGTTAACTGTTAAGCTTGGTTGACTGCATCCACATGCGTCAACATGAGGAGGTTTCCTGATTCTACATAGGTTAAATGCATATTGTCACCCATGCTAATATCATTTTCCTTTATGAAACTTGGCCACCCTTCAATCGCATACCTAAATCCATTTTCGTCCTTCTGTCGCTTAACTATCTTCACAACTGTTTTCCCATCCATGTTTCTGACATTCATCTGATGCACCTTCTTTGTTAGCCTTGCCCTGTTTACAACTTCTACAGGTAATCGCTGCATTGATGTTAGAGTTAACAAGTATATTAGCCGTGTTGGATATAATTGTCAGCAGCAACAAATATCAATTGTTAATTTTCGAATAAACATAATTTAGTATCTATTATCTATTATAGTTATTCTATGAAGGTTATAAGTGAAGTTATATTTTATTGTTTAGAAAAAAAACAACTGTTTTAAGGTTTTTTGTTACAAACCAAGTTCAATTGTTATGTGTTTAACTGGTAATTCTGTACGTATAAATAGCCTCATGAATGGTGTTGTAAATTGTTCTCATTAAATAACAGAAATGACATACCATTCGATAATTTGCTTTCCTTATCATTTCAAACATGCATTTCCTTTCAATATATATATATATATATATATATATATATGTTAATGTATAAGAAATATTTATTGGAATATTTTCTTAACTTATGCTTAACTTACCAAACGATCTCGTGTTTGTCGTCCAGTTGCTGACACGGTAGAATGATCATAAGTTGTACAGTATATCAGTTGTTTAGGTTCTTCAGATGTAGAATCGGATGCAATCTGTTTACCTTTCTTTTTAACCTGTTATTACAGCCCGTAACATTAAAGCAAATTAAACTACAATCGTCAACTAAGTATGTATAATAATATGAACAAATAACTTATCCGTTATTATGTTTGAAAGAGTTACATCTTCTTTTGTCTGGTTGTTATTTCCTTCACTTACAAAATTCTTTCTTTCAGACTTCAACTTTTCTTTTTCAACACTTTTCTTATTCACTTCATGTTTCTCATCATTCATCTGCATCCAAGATTTTTAAAATTCATTAACATCTGAGGATCAATATATTGTATTGTAAAAATATGTAAACTCATTACCCCAGTAATCAATTGGTCGATTGAGTCTTCTTGATCAGTGAAGATTTGTTATACGATAACATCCGTAAATAAGTCGTATTGACTAGCAAACCATTTTAACTTACTTTAAATTACTTATAGAGTTGAAGTGTTCATAGTATGTGTGTTTAGGTATTTCAACAACTGAGTTGTCTTTAGTTGTCTCCTTCTTTCTAAAAACAACCTCAACTCCGCTACGATAAAGTGTCAAGTCAAACGATTCGCTGTCTGTTTTCATCAACATCAGTATATCACCGTCTTCTATGTCAATATATTCAAACATCTCCGGACACCCTTTAGCAAAAACGTAGCATGCATTTATTTTTTCGGTCTCAACTTTCCAACACTGACCTGCTGCGTATATGTTATAAGAATCTTTTACTGGCCAGTAACAGTAAAATTTGTTCACATAAGCTTCTGGAATGACCTGAAAAGTTGTGTAATATTTTATAAACATATATTCATTTATTCCATTTGCTGACAAGTATAACAAAAAACAAATTCCTACTAACATATAACTATACTTACTATGATCTTTAAATCTCCGTAACGGTTGACTGTCAAGAACGATTCATCACAAACGTTTTCTATGAAACAATGTATTTGTAGACATTTTTCTTTTATTATCCTCAAAACCAATAAGGTGTTCTTTGTCAATTTAAGACCTTTTACAATACTTATCCATCCGCCAGTGACAACACTTTCACCTCTTACACTTCTCAGCCATGCTGTATAGCTTATTCCGCTTTCATGATTTATCGTTACCTTTGTCCGGTTCCAGTAATCTCCTCCCACAAGCTTTACAAACTCAATTGGTAATACCTGTAGTTACATTTACTAATTTCAGTTTACGTAATGAAGTTTACACTTACTTATTGAAGGCATTACAGCATACCAGTTTTAATGATTTAGGGTCTTGTAATAGAGACAGGCAGGACGTAATCATTTTTGTATACCTGTGATATATAACATTTAATATTAACTGTTAGCATTAATACACAATGTGTTAAAATGTAATCTTATGTCATGAGAATATTATTCCTAATTCATAATGTGCAATAGATCTCTTCTGTATACCGTTTCAATATATCAGTAAATATATATATATATATATATATATTCGTAAAATATCTCTTTTCGCATAATCGTACATGGGTTAGGTTATTTTGGAGCAACTTATATCTTATTGACTTATAAAATTTAATAAGTTGTGTTTATAGTGTTTGGGTTAGCTTATTTAAGTTATTTTTGTGTGTTGAGAAGTTGTTTTTGATAAGTTAGTATTTGTAACTCCTCACTTATGACTTATATAAGTTAATAAGTACTTTTAGAGAAGGAACCCCAAAAATAAAAAATTTTATAACAGAATCATATGTTTTCATCCGTGTGTGTTTGGGATTCCTTCTTAAAAATGACTTATTAACTTATATAAGTGACAAGTGAGAAGTTAGAAATTCTGACTTCTCAAAAATGGCTTGTCAACACACAAAACCCTTTAAAATAAGCTAACCCAAACACTCAAAAAACAACTTATTAACTTTTATAAGTCAATAAGTCATAAGTTGCTCCAAAAAAAGCTAACCCAAACACCCCCAATTGTTTGATTGCAACTTTTTCATATATTATTATCATTATACTGTAAACATTAGTTCGACAATGTCCATAACATGCAATACATAAGATATATATCAACTATACATAACATATGAGAGGTTGAAGATGATTGAAACCTAAAATCAGATTTGACGTCTACAAACAAGTTATTTGCCGTAGTAACCATCATATGTCACTGATTAAGTATCTAACAGAGGTTTAGAAATCTAATAGAAATTAAACCGTTAAGATTTACAATCGGAAGTTACCTTTTTGTCGATCAAATCTTCGGCGGCGATGATCTTCAAGGAGATATGAAACGCCGGTGATGATGAAGTTGTTTTGATTGTGATAGATATGATGTTGATTGCGTATCTTTTTATTATCTTTTATATTTTATTGTTTGTTTAATTAAATAAAGAAATACTTGAATATTGGTGGTATGGATAGTGTTAATATTAGCCATGGTATTGCTACTGATTCTATATATTGTGTTATTGCGTCTGATTATTGTGTTTTGCAACTAGGTGGGTTTTGTATACATTATGTTATGTGTTCTTGTCATTGTGTTTACTTTGTATCCAATGGATATTAATTTTATTAAATTAAATATAAAGAAAGATTAAAGAGTGAAATATGTATAAAATATTATACTCTACAATTAACACTTCCTAAGATTTCAACGACTCTCGCCTTCTTCCACGCGATTTAATTCTTTCTTTTGTTTTGCAGATTGGCTAGGATGTCGCAGATTTTCTGATCCTGTTTCAACAGTTGTGTGATAAACTCTTCTGCGTTGTTCTTGAAATCTGATGGGGGAGAGTGGAGGACTTCATCAAGCTATCCGATGCTGCTCCAGGTTCGCTTGTAATTGTTATCACTGATGATGCCGATTTTTCTGTTTAGTTCTTCATATGCTCCCTTTTCTTCGAGCGACCATAGAGAGAATTGTAATTGATTTAGTTTATGTTGATCTAACTTTGATAGATCTCATCTATCTTTATTTAATGGTGTTAGCAATTGCTATGTTAATCAATTTAAAAATAGTTAGTTAAAAATTTTAAATTGTGTGAATTAGATGTAAGATTTTAAGTTAGTACGTATGACAATTCGATGTCTAAGAATATAAGAACAGTTGTAGTTACTAATCGCAATCGAATAAAAAGTCATTATTATCTTAAATATAGACATGGTTATTGATGTTCTTAATAGTTGGATAATAAGTCATTGTGTTTTTTACAATGGTTTGTGTTTTGCCAACGAAATTGTATATTATAGTATATATTGTGTTTTTTTGGCTTTTGTGTAATATCCTTGGGAGATCCTGATAACATCAATTGCTTTTTTTTGTATATGTATTCTGCATGTTTATGATTTATTGTATATTATAGTATACATTGTGTTTTTTTGGCTTTTTTGTAATATACTTGTGAGTTCTTGATAACATTATCTGCTTTTTTTTTGTATATGTATCCTGCATGTTTATCTTAAATAATATTCTCATGACATAAATATAATCTACGTTTGGTTGTGTTGATAGTTTTTTTTAATACTTTTGTAAACATGTAACATTGATAGATCTCATTTATCTTCATTTAATGGTGTTAGCAATTCCTACGTTAATCAATTACAAATAATTAATTAAATATTTTAAATTGTGCGAATTAGATGTAAGATTTTAAATTAGTATGTATGACAATTCAAGAAGAGTTGTAGTTATTAATCGAAATCAAATTAAAAGTCAACATTATTTTAAATATAGACATAGTTATTGATGTTTTTAATAGTTAGATAAGTAGTCATCGTGATATTAAAATATACAGTGAGTTTGGATGATGTTAATCATATATACCCAGACAGCAATGAGTTTGGATTATGTTAATCATATATACCCGGACAGCGGACGGGTAAACTACTAGTTAGGACCAATTCTTCATCTACACCCTAAACCACCACCAACATCTCTCTAAATTGTCCCTGAGCATACATCGCAGACCCAATTTGCCCCTCATTATTTTCAGACTCGAAAGGATTTGAAGGAGGCACAGACAATGCAAGGGGCTCACCACATCCCATTATAACCTCCTCCGGGGGGCAGGGGATTCAACGCAACTAGCGGCTGGTCACCCATAGTAGTTTCCATATCAATTTCAGCAGATTTATCACTACAAGCACCACCACCAAATGATGGATTCATGAATGAAAATTAGAGAGAAATGGGGGAGAAGAAGAAGACGGACCCATTTATAAGTTACAGAACTAGTATGTGTGAGTTCAGGATTGGATCGATACGATTACAAGCTCTGCGGTGAATTCGGTTTAAGGTGCGGAATCCGTTAAACCAAACCGTAATCGTCCGCGAAAAAGTAAATAATAGTCGTTTTATTATCGAATAAACGACAACCGGACAGAGTTTCGACTCGATCTATACACTAGACACTCGTAATCTAAGAAACATGACGAAATCGAGAGTGTCTTGTTGTGAAAGATGAACTCGTGAAGAAGAACGGATGTGCTATTGAAGTTGTCTGAGATGTGTTCTCTAATGTCTATCTTGTACGAATGGATAATGAAGAGTATATATAGTTGTTGCATCTTCGTACCAACTTGTATACACCGGTTCGTACGAAGCCACTTCAGTTCGTACGAAGTGCCATGCAAGCTCTGTCATGTAATCTCGGTTCGTACGAAGTTGCTAATGTCCGGTTCGTAATGCCATTCTCCATTCGTAAAACTTGAAAGTTATCACATCCGTAAATGTTGGACTTTCCATGCAGACTTCTTTGTTTTAAATATCTTCAAAACATGTTATATTGATTATGATGTCATCATTTAGTCATGATGACATCATGTCTGGTCATATCTGATCTCGCATTGTGCCGTATCGAATCCTGACCTGGTATGATGTATACTAATACCACCTAGCGAAACCTTTGTCCGGTATTTTACAGACTCAAGACTTTAACGGTTACAAATACAGACATATTTCTAAATATGGACATACAAAATGCACTCACAGACTCCCCCTTGGACATAGCTTAGAAATCTGCGAAATTTAGTCTTTATCTGCCTAGCAATCAAAGTAAAACTGTAAGCTCCCCCTTGAATAATGCTCCGAATCACTAAACATTTTAGATTTGACAATTAATCTTGCTCCCCCTTTCTTTTAACTTCCTGTCAAATCTTATTATCATTCCAATAAACATTTTAGATTCAACTGGTGAGAGTTTTCTAAACATATAAATGTCTATTATCATATTTGACTTTTAAGCATGATCAAATTCAGTAACCCTCACAGATGATCAAGTTCAAATTAATGACCTTGATTATTCAACTTAACTTGTTTACGTTCAACATCTTCAGATTTTGAAATTCAGTTTTCCATCATCGGTTGTCGAAAATAAAGCGGAAACAAAATCTTTTAGTATTTTACAAACTTTATGCTAAAACACACCTAAAATCTTTTTGAGTTTTATCTTGAAATGAAATTCAGTAAAGAAATATTTACAGACAATATTTTTGTTTGAGTTCATGTCAGAGGATCATATCAGTTTATGACAAATCACTAGATTCGTTGAGCTATAAACACTTTAAGTTTTAAACGATTCAATTAGATTGTCAGTATACTGATCCACTTAAATTTTCACACAAACTTCAATTGATTCGAGATACGATATTAATGTTTTAAGCACTTAACTTATTCGCGTGTCCCACCTCAGATGTCACACCCCGACCACGTAAAACAACAAATCGTGGCGGAAACGTCGGGGAGTGTTGCAACAGAATTATCGTTTCACAACCATAGATACAAAAGAGTTTCGTTTTATTGATAATATTAAACATTAACATTGTCTTAACATAGAACAAACAAGTACATATCGTCTATCATTATTATTATGTCACTAAGGCCTCGTCCAGATCCTATGTGACGCATGCATCCTAGAAATCAATCAAGCAACAACACCTAAAACATATGTAAAAACAAAGTCAGCAAAGAAATGCTGGCGAGTACATAGGTTTTATAAGAGTATCGGAATCATGGCTTCGTTTACATGTTGCAGTACTTTATTAGACTACAAGAGTCAAAATACAAACCTCGTTTTGAAAAGTGTATTGCAACATAGCTAACCAACTCAAATCAAGTTGGTTATAGTTTATAAAATCTCGTAGCCATGATTCTTAACCCAAAAACATTTGTTTTAGAAAACCAATTTGTAAAACATCTCATAAAAACTCGTTAATAAAACTCGTATGGTTTATATCTTTTAGAAAACATCGTTGTGTGACATCGTTTCAAAATCGTTTACCCAAGTGAACTAAATAACGCCACGGTATGTAATATGTTGAAAACACTTATATAGAAGAAGTACCAGCGGCGTATCTACCATGCTTTCACCACATTACACCCGTCCCGTTATCTAAACACTTAACCAAAACCCAATCATTTATCCAATTCGCTTAACTCGTTCAAATCGTTTCCAAATTGTTAACCCATTTAAATCGTTTAAATCATCCTCGTTTTAATTGTGAAAACTATTTATGGTCGTCTCGCTAATAACATTCAAACCTTCGTGACTCGACTTCCTCGTTTCTCGCTTCTCGCATTAACAAACCACCAAAGGGTAAGTTAACTAACATCAGATTCAGTCGTTACCCACAACCCCCACACATAACCATGGGTGCAGTGCAATAACGGGATTTGTCAGATCCTATGGTACCATAACCTAATACTGGTCAGCTTGATCAGTGCTAATGAATGTCATTCGTTATGTAACTACAACCAACAGGTTTGTTCACTTTATTGAAATCGTTATTAGTTTAGTATAAACCATCTTAATCTTTTTCGAAAATATCGTTTAAACCTTGAAATCATTTTGTATATATGAATCACCCCAAAACAATTGAAAACAGTAAAATAGGGGAACTATGTACTCACATGAAGTGCAAAGTATCCCCAATCAATAGAACTTCAACAAACTCAAGTAAACCAGAGAAATCAAGCAGCACCTAGTAATCGAATCACTAGTAAATAAATTGACACCTAAATCGGAAGATCGGATAGAATGAGGTCTTGTAAACCAAATGAGTGTTGGAACTCATGTGATATGGTTTAACAAAGTCTACATTCTAGATCGGAACCTAACCTAAGTGCTTTCGACCCATCGCGACCCATTAAGGTAGCTTACGCTACTTTAACGCGTCGTGCGAGCAAATGCGCGTTCGAGACGTCTAACTAGTCCTATGACAAGTATTATATGCCAAAACATGTTTAAATATGTTACATAATCAGTTATGTGACAAAAGTTTATGTTACATATGCTTAATTACCAATTATGTATGAAAAGGGCATTTTGGTCATTTACCTAAGGCATATAAACTACCTATCATACAACTAATTAAACCTAAGTGACCATAAGGTATAACCTCAGAAGGTTATTCCCTATACAACTATGGTCGCTAAGCATGTTTGGTCGGATCCTAATGATCGACCAAACGGGTCGTGTTCGAAAGTCTAAGCGGGTGTTTAGTCCGCTTGACTTACGACTCTATACAAGCACTAAACTAAAAAGTGACGAGCTAAACATGCTAAAACATGTTTAGTTATGTTAGAAAACAGGTTTGGTATCAAAACAAACGGTTTTGATACCTAAAAGTAGTTTGGTTACAAAATACGTGAGAAAACGCATTTTGGCCGAAACTACGACTCGTCACTGAGCCTAGATAACATGGTAATCAGTAGGTATAGTCACTAGGGACTATAACCATCGTGATTACGTTCACGTCATGAAGTTCAAACGAACTTCGCATTGACCATAAACTGGTCAATGCAGAAAGTCAAACGCAATTTGACTTTTACGATAAAAACGAATGAAAAGAACGAAGGAATACTTACAAAGGGTCCCCGCAAGCTTTGATTTCCCAAGTATTCTCAGGTATGAAGTGGTTCACACCCCAACTTAGAGAAATCTCAGAAAATCAAGTGGGTTTTGCAAGTGAATCGGGTGGGCTATATATAGTTTTCGTACAACCGTTGGGATCGTTCATCGATTCACGAGCCTTAATCTCAGTCGTACACCTCGTGCCCACAGATTTACAAACCCAAGGGAGCCCCTAGGATTGCCAAAAACCATTTGCAAGAGTGTATAACAGCTGGAACAGCTGGAAACAGCAAGAAAAATAGTTTTGCTGATCTGGGTGGCTCAGGCGGCCCACATAAAAGACAAGGGTGTCTTACGTGGCCCGTGTGGGCTTAGTTTCCATAAATTGCAAAATGGTCCCTGCACTTGAGAATCTTGCATTTTGGCTCATTTTTGGCACGTTTAAGCCCCGTTAACCTCATTTCAAGGCTCTAAAATGAAGTTAAAGTATAGGGAACTCAAAACATGCTCAAAAATATCACGGATGTCGGTTCGTTTGGTCGTACGATCGCGTTATTCGCTTAATTACGACGGAAGTCGTAATGAACGCAAAAACGATCCAAATTAAGCGACGAATGGATTTTTATTATGCCAAACACTAAAATAAAATATTTTAATGATTACATAAATTTTTGGATGTCCGGATATATTCAGAACGTAAGTTATGCGCGAAAATGCAAACTTGTGCACTTTTTGACGCTTTTAGTCCCTATTGATCAATGAAGTTTATTTTAGCATACCGAACCCCTCAAAGCCTATTTCTAAGCTATGTAAAGGTTATTTAGGGAATTTTTAACTTATGATCGAGTTCTTGAATGTTCGTTACTATACAAATCGGTATAGTTTCGCAGTTTGACACAAATAGTCCCTGCGATCGAACAAACTTGATTTGAACACACCAAACTATCCAAAACTTATTTATAAGTTATGTGGAGGTTATTTAAGGTACGTTAAGCCTATTTCACTATTCCGGAGTGTTTGTTACATTAAACTGGTTATATTTACGCATCAGTGCGCGTATAACCTTCTAGAAAGCGATTTAAAGCTTGAAATCGGAATCGAATCGAATTGAAAAATCACCAAACACAAATACACACATAAAAACACCAAAACACATATAATAACACCAAAGCACATTGTTTTATTAATAATCAACATTGTTTTACATTGCACATCGATTATAGAACACAGTTGTCACAGTCTCCCCTACTTCCGGAAATTTCGTCCCAAAATTTTTTTTAGAGGAAACTTGTGAAAACAAATGCGGATATTTCGTCTTCATCTGGTCCTCACGTTCCCAAGTAAACTCTGGGCCACGTTTGGAATCCCAGCGAACTTTTACCAATCGAATCTGTTTGTTCTTCAACTGTTTGACTGCACGGTCCGTTATCTCCACAGGTTTCTCGACAAAGTGCATCGTTTCGTCGATTCGGATCTCGTCGAGGGGAATGTGAATATCAGCGTCAGCTAAACACTTTCGCAAATTGGACACGTGAAAAGTCGGATGAATATTTCCAAGCTCTGGAGGTAGCTCTATTCGATAGGCAACTTTCCCAATTCTTTCCACAATCTTGAATGGTCCCACATATCGAGGTGCAAGTTTTCCTTTCTTTCCAAATCTCACCACTCCCTTCCAAGGTGAAACCTTGAGTAGGACACGCTCTCCGACTTGTAATTCTAAGGGCTTGCGTCGGATATCCGCATAACTCTTTTGACGGCTTCGAGCTGTCACAAGATTATTGCGGATTTTCTTGATTTTGTCTGTTGTTTCCAGAACGAGCTCAGTTCCAGTAAGCTGAGCTTCACCGATCTCATTCCAACAGACAGGTGAACGACATTTTCGACCGTAGAGAGCTTCGAATGGTGCCATATTAATACTAGCATGATAACTATTATTGTATGAGAACTCGATCAATGGCAGATGAGAATCCCAATTACCACCAAAGTCTATCACGCATGCTCTAAGCATATCCTCCAAAGTTTGAATCGTTCTCTCAGATTGACCATTTGTTTGGGGATGATAAGCAGTGCTTAGATTTAGTTGGGTTCCCATAGCAGATTGCATGGTCTTCCAAAAATGAGATGAATATCGAGCATCACGATCAGAAATGATATCCAAGGGAACACCATGTCGTGATACAATCTCATCAACATAAATCTTTGCAAGTTTATCAGCAGATAGATCCTCACGAATCGGAATAAAATGAGCTGATTTTGTTAATCGATCGATAACAACCCAAATCGCATCGTGACCTTTAGACGTACGCGGTAACTTAGTGATGAGATCCATAGCAATGTTCTCCCACTTCCAAACCGGTATCTCTGGTTGTACAAGCAAACCAGAAGGTCGTTGATGTTCAGCCTTGACTTTGAGACAAGTTAGGCATTTCGATACATACAAGGAAACATCCTTTTTCATACCAGGCCACCAGCACTGAGTACGAAGATCCTTGTACATTTTCTCAGCACCAGGATGGATAGAATATCGAGACTTGTGAGATTCGTCCATTACCAAAGTGCGAAGGTCGTCTTGTTTCGGAATCCATAATCGATCCTTGAAATAGAGCAACCCATCGTCCTTCGCTTCGAGTTTAAGCTCTAGCTGATGTGGTAATTCCGTACCCATCAAATTTTGTGAAACACAAAATTGCTGAGCTTGAAGAACACGAGTTTGAATATCAGATAGCATTTGAACAGAATGAAGCTTGACTCGCTCTTTGCGACTAAGCGCATCGGCTACGACATTCGCCTTACCAGGATGGTAGCGAATCTCGCAATCGTAATCACTTAAGAGTTCAACCCAACGACGTTGCCTCATGTTGAGCTCCTTCTGATTAAGAATATGCTGGAGACTTTTGTGGTCTGTGAAAAGCACACACTTCGTTCCGTAGAGGTAGTGTCTCCAAATTTTAAGTGCGAAAACCACAGCTCCTAACTCAAGATCATGAGTCGTGTAGTTCTTCTCATGAATTTTCAGCTGTCTTGACGCATAAGCTATCACTTTACCTCGTTGCATAAGAACGCAACCAAGTCCTAGATTCGATGCGTCACAATAGACAATAAAATCATCATTTCCTTCGGGCAAAGATAGAACAGGAGCATCACACAACTTCTGTTTCAGCGTTTGAAACGCTTCTTCTTGCTTAGGTCCCCACTCAAAAGGCTTATTCTTCTGAGTCAAAGCAGTGAGTGGAACTGCAATCTTCGAGAAATTTGAAATGAAACGTCGATAATAACCAGCAAGACCAAGAAAAGATCGAATCTCTGTAGGCGTCGTCGGTGTATTCCAGTCTTTAATAGCAGCAATCTTGGATGGATCCACGTGGAAACCCTGCTCATTGACTATATGACCCAAGAATTGAACTTCTTCAAGCCAGAATTCACACTTGGAGAATTTAGCAAAAAGTTGTTCCTTCTTCAGGAGTTCCAATGTTAAGCGAAGGTGTTGCTCGTGTTTGGCTCTAGACTTCGAATAGACAAGAATATCGTCGATGAACACAATGATGAACTTGTCTAAATAAGGTTTACAGACCCTATTCATTAAGTCCATAAAGATAGCTGGAGCATTCGTCAAACCAAAAGGCATGACAGTGAACTCATAATGCCCATATCTTGTGCGGAAAGCAGTTTTGGTAATATCTTCTTTGAGAACACGAAGTTGATGATACCCAGAATGCAGATCGATCTTGGAAAAGCATGAAGCACCTTGCAGCTGGTCGAAGAGATCATCGATTCGAGGTAGGGGATATCGATTCTTGATGGTAAGCTTATTAAGTTCATGATAATCGATACACATTCGAAAAGATCCATCTTTCTTTTTCACGAAGAGGACAGGAGCTCCCCAAGGCAAAAAGCGCGGACGGATGAATCCTTTATCAGAGAACTCTTGAAGCTGTTTTGATAACTCTTGCATCTCCGATGGTGCAAGACGATAAGGTGCTTTCGCAATCGGGTTGGCATTGGGTACAAGGTCAATATGAAACTCGACTTGACGAACTAGAGGCAAACTAGGCAGTTCATCGGGAAACACCTCTGGATAATCCCGAACAATCGGAATATCCTGGATACTCTTACTCTTGCTTTTCTCCTCGGTGACATGTGCTAGAAAAGCAACATATCCTTTTCGTAAATACCTTTGGGCTTCCATACACGACATAAGCTTCAATCCACCAAGGTTTCTCGCCACGAACTTCTAAAACTTCACCAGACGAAAGAGGAATACGAACAATCTTATCGAAACAAACCACCTCAGCATGCTGTTTGGTTAACCAATCCATCCCCACGATAATGTCGAAACTCCCAAGTTGCATCGGTGTGAGGTCAATAGGAAAAAGATGGTTATCAAGGTTCAATTGACAATCACGAATAACAGAATCGAGAACAAGAGGTTTACCAGTAGCAACTTCGACATATAAGGGTTTCCTCAGTTTAGTTCTAGGTATTGCAAGTAAAGGTTCAAAAGATAACGAAACAAAACTTCTATCGGCACCAGAATAAAAAAGAATAGATGCAAGTCGATTATTAACAAGAAACTGTTGGTGCATACGTCTGTCGACTTCGTCTTGTATCGAGTCTTGTATTGTATTAGATAGATTAGGGCATGGAAAACGAGAAATGTGTGTTTATAGGTATTTCGCACGAAATAGTGTTTTCCTGTGAAACTGATTTCGCATGGGCTATTTCACACGAAATAGCTGGGCCTATAAAT
Source organism: Helianthus tuberosus (assembly GCA_030545235.1). Taxonomy (NCBI): domain Eukaryota; kingdom Viridiplantae; phylum Streptophyta; class Magnoliopsida; order Asterales; family Asteraceae; genus Helianthus; species Helianthus tuberosus. Next base: position 53,993,799 of record CM060429.1, on the reverse strand, counting down.
ACCTGTCGTGACAAATCATTTGTAAGGTTCTGATTCCGGTAGCGAAGCTCTGCCGAAGTGTCTCCAGGCTTGTAATTAGATCTGATATCAATATAGAGACAGTTTAAAGTGATTTCTTGTGCAATTCAGCTGAAATAACTCTGATACATCTGTTTCCGCCTTTTGTATCGGACGAGATCTCTTCTGATCGACTCATTTGGGTCTGAAAACGATCCTACAAGTGGTATCAGAGCTCAGGAGGAAGAGTTCTTACCATTTCAGCTGCAATTTCTGATTTCTACACCTTCTTTTCAAAATTAAACAAATTTTCACGGTTAAAATGGCTTGATTTTCAAATATATTGTGCGAAACAGTGTTTTAACAAACCCTAGAAAGAATCAGATCTTAATTCGAAGTAAAACTTGATCAAAATGTTCAAAAACTGTCTGAAAGTTTGATTTCGCACGAAATTGATATCATTTCGTTTGAAGCCTGCATTCATTTTGTACGAAATCAGATTTCGTGTGAACTTGGGAGTCATTTCGTGTGAAGTAGGTCATTTCGTTTGAGAGTGAACATCAGATTGTTATTCCGTACGAAATAGCAGTTCATTTCGTACGAAAGTGCATTTCGTGTGAACCATAGTTTTCATTTCGCACGAAACAGAGGTTTATTTCGTACGAAAATTCATTTCGTTTGAAAGACTGCTTGAAAGTTCATTTCGCTTGAAAGAGGGTTGATTTCGTTTGAAACTTTATTTCGTGTGAACAATTGATTTCGTTTGAAAAACTGTGTTGTAAAATTTGTGAAAACTAAATCATGGAAAACGAGTTTTATAATGCCTTTGCTAGTCCGATGACTATTACTCAGAGTACGATGCTTGAAAATGAATCGGGAACAATACAAAAACCGCCTAAGCTCATGAGTATAGAGGAGTATAGTGGATGGGCTGAACGTTTTGAAAACTGGGTTCAAGCATATCATTTAGATGCTTGGGAACATACTGAAGTTCAATATAGTAGACCAGTTGGGGATAATAGAGTGAAACTTGCAATCAGAGAGCTGAGTGTTGAAGAGAAAAAAAAACATAAAGATGAAAAAATGATGGTTAGTCTGTTGCAACAAGCTATTAAAGAAGACATCTTGATTTTACTTCAACACAACGGAAGTGCACATTCGATTTGGACTGAATTAGAATCAAAGTTTCTTGGTAGTGATGAGATGATCAAGAGCAAAAAGTCACTTTTGAAGAAAGAATTTGATCTGTTCCGTGGTTTAAGAAGTGAAAACACCAAGCAGATTATTGAAAGATATTGCAATTTATTAAAAATATGAGCAGATTGAACATCAATAAAGATAAAGATGAATTGGTTGAAAAATTGGCTGATGCGTTGCCACATGATGAGTGGGGCACGTATCTTATGATGTTAAAAAATAAACCAGGTTTTAACGAGCTAACATTGAGCGAGTTCATTAAACAACTTGAAGCTCAAGAAATGGAACAACGAAAGATAGCAAGAATGAAGAACTATGATGGAGAACAAGACATTGGTTTGTATTATAAAAGTGGTGTTAGTGAGAAGACCAACATTTCACCAAAGATTGAAACGGCTTTCAATGCAAAAAGTTCTTCTGAAAGTTCATCTCAGGGATCAAGCGGCAAAACAGGATTTACTTCATTTCCATCATTTGATCCACATTTTTCTGCAACAAAGAGTGGCAAAGTTCTTCTATGCAACATTGCTTTAAATCTTGAAAATGATCAGAACTACTCGGAAGAAGTTGCCAAAAGTCATATGTCTCTATTGGTGACTGTGTTAGAGTCATATGGTAGTCTGGTTGCAGGAAGGATCGGAAATCCTATGTTGACTAAAGAGGATTATGAGCAGGTTGATGCTGAGGAGATGGAATTGATGGATATAAAATGGTGTTTGGCTGTGTTGAGAAGAGCTGAAAAGTTTAAACAAATTACAGGAAGAGATGATTTCCGTGATGCAAATGTTTCAACTTTAGGATTTGATAAATCTAAAGTTACTTGTTTTCGTTGCAGGGAAAAATGTCATTTCAAGAGAGAATGCACAAACCGTGAAGCTAGTGGAGCTCAAAATCCCTTTGGAAACAATGACTACTATCGAAAAGCGATTTATCACCAAGTTGCTCAGCAGTCACATCAACAGCAGCCACAAACTGCACATGCTAGGAAGGAGATTGAAGATTCAAAGAAAACATGTCTGGTCAATCAAAATGATGGAAGTTCATCAAAAGATTTCAGTTGGGATAAATATATTCCAGCTGATAATAAAGCATGTCTGAAAAATCAAGATGATGAAAGATTACCAGAAGGATTTAGCTGGGAAAACTTTAGCTGGGATAATTATTGTCCAGACAAAGAGATCTTAAAAGCTAAAGCTTTTGTTGCTCAAATTGTTAAAGATGATGGTGAAAATTATCTTGTTGATGATTATTGGGCAGAGAAAATGAAAAAATATTTGGCCAGACAAAGTAAAAAAGTTGAAGAAGAGGTTTGTGTGATAAAGAAGCAGGACAAAGAAATTCCTGTGTTTGAGATTAAAAAGGAAGCTGTTGCAGAAAAAGTAACCGAGAGCTGTGAAAACTGTGAGACTATGAAGAAGCAAAACAGTGAATTGATTCACAACTTGAACAGGATGAAAGAGTCATATGATGTCCTGAACAAATCCATGAATCAATACAACGAGTCGAGCAGTGAATAAGCTATAGCAATGAAGACACTTAAAGGAGCATACATGAGACAGCTTGATAGTGTCAATTATTACACTGAGAAGTGTGCTGAGCTTGAATTGAAGTTAGAAACACAGAGAATTGAAACTGAGAGAGTTAATAGATTGTTAAAAAGTTACTCATGTTCTACTTTTGTGGTTGACAGGATTTACCCGATAGTGGAAGGATTGAAGACGTTTGAAGAAGAAAAGACTTCTGAAGAGAAGAATTCTGAAATAAGAGAAGATGATGAAGTGAAGACATCTGGTAAGAAACCAAGTGTTGTCTATAACAAATGTCCACCCCCGGTCGAAAATGGATATTCTCCTCGAAATCCAAATTCATAAAGAGTAAAAAAGGCAACCAACTTACAGTGGGAGTCTGAGTCTGCAGATAACTTGCCAGAAAATATTGATGTCACATTCACAACATCTGACACTGATCATGAGTCCGAGTTAATAAAGAAAGTGGTCGATCAGGTGTTGGATAAGGATGGAACGGAGGAGTCCAAATCAGAGTCAAAGTCTGAGTCCAACACGTCAACAGTCAAAAAGGACAAACGGGTTTATAATAAAGAATTTTTGTTATCAAAATCTAATTTGAATGACGAACCGATCAAAGTAGCATATACTTTGAAAGATTCTGACAAATTATATTCTGATGAGGCATTTCCAATAAGAGGTGTTAAACCAGAAATGATAAAAAAGGTTTTCAAACTAACAGAAATTAATATTTCTGAAATAAAAAATGAAAATCTTTCTGAAAAACCCAATCCTTACACCTCAAGAGTTCAACAAAGATTAAACAAGAAAAAGGGTTACAGTTCTGGTTCTGGTTTTCAAAAGAAACCAAACCATAACGGTAATTTCAAAAAGAGATGTTTAGGTTTTATTCCACCGAAAAATCATAAAAATGAGAAAATTTATAAACCAAAAACTGTTTTTGTTTCAGGAAAATCATCCGAAGAAGAAAAAGAGCAAGTGTTCAGAAAGCAATCCAACAAAGAATTCCTTGCCAAGAAGCAAGAACAAATGAAGAAAAGTGTTGCTCAAAAGAAGATAGAGACAAGAACCTGTTTTCAATGTAAAACAGTTGGTCACATTGCCAGGAATTGTCCAAAGGCAATACAAACAAAACAGGGAGTCTCTGGTAAACTGAAAGAAAAGATTGTTGAGAAAACCGAACCACCAACAAACAAATTTAAAGTTTTTGAAAATTCAACTTTTGAGGTTGGTGAATGTTCGAAAGATGTTTACAAAAGAAAGGAGAAACTCAACAACCAAAAATGGGTTGTTAAGAATTCAAGTGATAGTTCTGGCGATGAATCTGATTCCACAAAATCAGAGGAGCCAAAAGTTGTTATCAAAGAAGGGAAATCAGTTCCGTCATTGGATGATGCAAATTTTCCACCATTGAGGGCTGAGAATTTGAAATCTAAAATTGGTAAAATTGAGATTTCAAATCAATTTTTTCCTAAAAAGAAAGAATTTGATGTTGAAAAAGCTTTTAATCCCACCGTTCAAAATATTTTTGGAAAAATGATTGATGGGAAGGTGAAAGGGGTTAAGGAATTTTATGAAAATAAAACGAAGAAACCAGATGGAGATGGTTCATCCCGGATTAGTAACTGGGATAGAACCTATCACGACTAAACTCTGGACTTGCCGGAGCTCCCAAGTTGGTAATCGCGGAGCATGAATCGGCATCATTCTTGAAAAATTGTTTTTTGAAAATTGAAAATTTTCACTAGTATGACTTGCCGGAACTCCCAGGTTGGTAAGTGTGGAGTAGGAATCGGCATTTTGAGATTTCAACCTACAAGTGGTAATTGTTGATTAGCAAACCGACAAGTGGTTGAAAGAGAGGGTTTACCTACAAGTGGTTAATCAAGGTCATTAAGTTGAACTTGATTTATCTTTCATTCAAATGATTGGAAAACAAAGTGATGATCACATCCCCATTTTTACAAGTGGTAAAATCAACAAAACTTATTTTCCGGAAAAACCATTTTGATTAAAACAAACTTAAGTGTTTTGAAATCAAATGGGAAAATAGTTTGTTGTAAGGGGGAGTTCTGATTGTTTATGCCAAGTGGATGGCGATTTGAAGTAATTCACAACAGTTGTCATTTTATTGTACCGTTTGTTTTCAAATTTTCTCAGAAAATCAAAATTGAAACATATTTTGATTTTAGGGGGAGTAAAAATTTAGGAAATTTCAAAAATTTGTAAAATCCAAAAACATGATAAAACCTTAAAAAGCCAAAAACATTGAAAAATTCAAAAAATGAGTTTTGTTGTAATAAGAGGAAATGATAGTACATCAGTGGATGATCACAACACGCTAAAGATTTGGAGAGTCAAAATGTGATAAACGGTCTCACTGATGATATGCCAGTAGGATTTTGCACATTTAGTAGATTGTGTCGAGATATAAACCTAAATTTCATACTTACTTAATTTGTGGGGAACATCTCTCGGATATATGGGTAACCCCCGAAATCCTGTTTGAAAGGTCCCTCTTTCTGAGATACTAGGTCTTTATGCTTAGTGATATCTGGGGTATTATCCCGGGACTTCTGATTTTACGGAAGCAATGGCCTAGTCCCCGTATAATACTTTCTGCTTGCTTGAAATATAGCACCCCCCTCAGCATAAAAAATGATGAAACATTGCAAAATGCTAATCATGTGCTGGTGAAGAAAAGATTCTCTAAAGGGAACACACCTAAAGTCGAAGCCATCATCTCTCTGATTTTGTGGAAGCAATAGCCTGAGCTCTCATGGCCCTCGCATTTAACCCTTTACAGATATCATCTAGGTATACTCACCTGTAAGACTGAATATTGGGATCTGGATACAGGAGTATATTCTGAGATGGGACACACGAATAAGTTCAAGTGCTTAAAACATTAATCTCGTATCTCGAAACAGTTGAAATTTGTGTGAAAATTTAAAGTGGATCAGTATACTGACAATCTACATGAATCGTTTAGAACTTAAAATGTTTAAAGCTTAACGGTGTTGATGATTTGTCTCATAATCTGATATGATCCTCTTACACAAACTCGTAAAAATATTGTTTGTATATATTTATTTACTGTATTTCGTTAAGATCAAAATTTCAAAAAGATTTTCAGTGTGTTTTAGCATAAAATTTTGAAAAAAAATGCAAAAATATTTTTTCGACAACTGATGTTGAAGAGCTAATTTTCAAAATTCCGAGTGCTATGCATGATGAACAACAGGTTTGGGAGATTTTATTTTAGAAAAGAAAAGAAATGTGATTTTTACAAGTGGTCATCAGAGATTAAATCATTTTTTTTATGATTCCTGCAAAGTGGTTTATGAATTTGCAATATTTTAAATTTGTGAAACTTATGTTTGTGATAGAGATTGTGCAGGAATGAATTTTGAGAAAAGCCAGGTTACGATCTTAGAACCTGTGAGAAGTGAATTCCAGACTGCGATCCCAGCTTATCGAAAGGGGGAGTCTGATGACATCAAGAGGGAGTCTGAAGATGTAAGCTGCTGATGCTGATGATCTTAAGGAATCAAGAGACCTGATCAAGAGGAGTATAGAGCCAGGTTGCGATTCTGGAAGAAAGAGAAAGAGATTGATTGAGGATGCTTTCAATGGAGAATCTTTGGAGAGATCGAGAAGATTGATAAAGATTGAAGGTTTGACAACCGAAGACTCGACACCGAAGACTTCGTCAACATCCGAGGGGGAGTCTATTGGTGCATACATCTATCGACTTCGTCTTGTATCGAGTCTTGTATTGTATTAGATAGACCAGGGCACGGGAAACGAGAAATGTGTGTTTATAGGTATTTCGCACGAAATAGTGTTTTCGTGTGAAACTGATTTCGCATGGGCTATTTCGCACCAAATAGCTGGGCCTATAAATACCTGTCGTGCCAAATCATTTGTAAGGTTCTGATTCCGGTAGCGAAGCTCTGCCGAAGTGTCTCCAGGCTTGTAATTAGATCTGATATCAATATAGATACAGTTTAAAGTGATTTCTTGTGCAATTCAGCTGAAATAACTCTGATACATCTGTTTCCGCCTTTTGTATCGGACGAGATCTCTTCTGATCAACTCATTTGGGTCTGAAAACGATCCTACAGAAACGTACCATTAACCACCTCGTTGTCAGCCCACGCTTCATTGGCATTCAAGTTGTACGCTCGTCCACGAGCGGGATTCACATTCGCGTTGACATTCACGTTCGGATTCGCATTTGCATTTGCATTCACCAACCTCGGACAGTTGTTGCGGAAGTGACCAAACTCTCCACAATTGAAACATGAACCCGGTGGGAATCTCACATCATTCCCCTGAACCGGAGCTTGAACCTGGGCAACCTGATTTTATCCCAGACGACAAATATTGGCCAAATGCCCAAGTTTACCACACGTTGTGCATTGCTTGCGAGCTTGATGTGCAACATGATGACCGTTGCAGCGTGCACAAAGAGGTACAGTACCAGCATACACCTTCTTCGCAGGCGGTTGAGCCGGTGGGTTCTGCGGGTTCTGAGCAGTCTGTGCTGTAACAGCAAAATTCTGAGTACCCTTTCGCTTTCTCTCGACTTCTTCGATGACTCGCCTTTCTTACCCTTACCCTTTTCCTTATCAGAATCGGTTGACTTCTTTTTATCACCCTTGCGGGTGTGTTTACCCTTCCTGACTTGAGACTCAGTCAGGGTAGCCGACAACTCGATCACGTGACGAACGGTAGTAGGATTAATACCGGTCACAATATCCTGTATGGAATCGGGTAAACCATCGATATATCTCTCGATTGCTTTCTCTGGAGGGGTAACCATAGTGGGACACAACAGACTGAGTTCCTCAAAACGATCCGTATACGCACGGTGTTCACCCCCATCTTGCTTTAAATCGTCAAACTCTCGTTCCAAAGCTCGAATTTCGTGACGGGGACAAAACTCTTTCATCATGAGAGCTCGAAGCTCTTCCCATGTTTGTGCTAATGCCACTTCGGCACCCCTATCGTGCATAATATCGTTCCACCAGGTAAGAGCTCGCTTCTCAAACACGCTTGATGCAAATTCAACCTTACGCGCATTCGGACACTGCACATGTCTGAATGTGCTCTCGATACTCTCAAACCACTGCAGGAGCGCAGTTGCTCCTTGCGACCCATAAAACTTTAGCGGCTTAGCAGAATTGAAATTCTTGAAATTACACGGTGCATTATTGTTGTTATTATTGTTGTTGTATATCTCGTGGACTTCGGTCACAACGCCTGGAAGCACAGCAGCCACTTGCTGAGAGACCAGGGCTGCGATTTCTTCAATAGTAAAGGATTGTGCTTCACGTCGAGGAGGCATTGTCTAACAAGGAAACATGAGAATCGAGTGAGATTGAAAAAGAAACAAAAGAGGTATTGAAAACATCGGCAAAACACAAGGAAGGCGATCATTTGTTCATTACCTCGAACAAACAAACGACACGCAGTGACTAATCAAAGTAAATGGGTCAAAACTAATGTATCGCTGAAGACATGCTCGCCTATAAGTGAACACTCACCCCAAGAGTTCCCAGGTAAGAGTGACTGGTCCGATTATGTGGATTTGTACGAACACTCTAGCCTTAGACAGAAAACTCAGAGTACATGCGCTCACTCTTCCAGTTTGCACATGTTCACACTATTTAGACCCAAATTTTGACGAGATTTTGAAAACTTAAAGGGTTCAAAACCTTACAACAGAGGTTTCAAAACCTAGTAATCAATCATCCTAGAAGAGATGATTGGCTTTCAAGGCGGATTCGAATTTTGTGTTCTCATTGTGGTTATCACCTAAGGATAGGTGACGGTTTTGTTTTAAAATCTAAACGCAAAGTTCCTTGCGTTAGGGTCCTAAAAGTTATAGTCTAGGTCAAAGCATTACTAATAACCTAATTCCTTATAACCATTGGCTCTGATACCAACTCTTCTGTCACACCCCGACCACGTAAAACAACAAATAATGGCGGAAACGTCGGGGAGTGTTGCAACAGAATTATCGTTTCACAACCATGGATACAAAAGAGTTTCGTTTTATTGATAATATTAAACATTAACATTGTCTTAACATAGAACAAACAAGTACATATCGTCTATCATTATTATTATGTCACTCGTCCAGATCCTATTTGACGCATGCATCCTAGAAATCAATCAAGCAACAACACCTGAAACATATGTAAAAACAAAGTCAGCAAAGAAATGCTGGCGAGTACATAGGTTTTATAAGAGTATCGGAATCATGGCTTCGTTTACATGTTGCAGTACTTTATTAGACTACAAGAGTCAAAATACAAACCTCATTTTGAAAAGTGTATTGCAACATAGCTAACCAACTCAAATCAAGTTGGTTATAGTTTATAAAATCTCGTAGCCATGATTCTTAACCCAAAAACATTTGTTTTAGAAAACCAATTTGTAAAACATCTTGTAAAAACTCGTTAATAAAACTTGTATGGTTTATATCTTTTAGAAAACATCGTTGTGTGACATCGTTTCAAAATCGTTTACCCAAGTGAACTAAATAACGCCACGGTATGTAATATGTTGAAAACACTTATATATAAGAAGTACCAGCGGCGTATCTACCATGCTTTCACCACATTACACCCGTCCCGTTATCTAAACACTTAACCAAAACCCAATCGTTTATCCAATTCGTTTAACTCGTTCAAATCGTTTCCAAATTGTTAACTCGTTTAAATCGTTTAAATCATCCTCGTTTTAATTGTGAAAACTATTTATGGTCGTCTCGCTAATAACATTCAAACCTTCGTGACTCGACTACCTCGCTTCTCGCTTCTCGCATTAACAAACCACCAAAGGGTAAGTTAACTAACATCAGATTCAGTCGTTACCCACAACCCCCACACATAACCATGGGTGCAGTGCAATAACGGGATTTGTCAGATCCTATGGTACCATAACCTAATACTGGTCGGCTTGATTAGTGCTAATGAATGTCATTCGTTATGTAACTATAACCAACAAGTTTGTTCACTTTATTGAAATCGTTATTAGTTTAGTATAAACCATCTTAATCGTTTTCGAAAATATCGTTTAAACCTTGAAATCATTTTATACATATGAATCACCCCAAAACAATTGAAAACAACAAAATATAGGAACTATGTACTCACATGAAGTGCAAAGTATCCTCAATCAATAGAACTTCAACAAACTCAAGTAAACCAGAGAAATCAAGCAGCACCTAGTAATCGAATCACTAGTAAATAAATTGACACCTCAATCGGAAGATCGGATAGAATGAGGTCTTGTAAACCAAATGAGTGTTGGAACTCATGTGATATGGTTTAACAAAGTCTACATTCTAGATCGGAACCTAACCTAAGTGCTTTCGACCCATCGCGACCCATTAAGGTAGCTTACGCTACTTTAACGCGTCGTGCGCGCAAATGCGCGTTCGAGACGTCTAACTAGTCCTATGACAAGTATTATACGCCAAAACATGTTTAAATATGTTACATAATCAGTTATGTGACAAAAGTTTATGTAACATATGCTTAATTACCAATTATGTATGAAAAGGGCATTTTGGTCATTTACCTAAGGCATATAAACTACATATCATACAACTAATTAAACCTAAGTGACCATAAGGTATAACCTCGGAAGGTTATTCCCTATACAACTATAGTCGCTAAGCATGTTTGGTCGGATCCTAATGATCGACCAAACGGGTCGTGTTCGAAAGTCTAAGCGGGTGTTTAGTCCGCTTGACTTACGACTCTATACAAGCACTAAACTAAAAAGTGACGAGCTAAACATGTTTAGTTAAGTTAGAAAACAGGTTTGGTATCAAAACAAACGGTTTTGATACCTAAAAGTAGTTTGGTTACAAAATACGCGAGAAAACGCATTTTGGCCAAAACTACGACTCGTCACTGAGCCTAGATAACGTGGTAATCAGTAGGTATAGTCACTAGGGACTATAACCATCGTGATTACGCTCACGTCATGAAGTTCAAACGAACTTCGCATTGACCATAAACTGGTCAATGCAGAAAGTCAAACACAATTTGACTTTTACGATAAAAACGAATGAAGGAATACTTACAAAGGGTCCCCGCAAGCTTTGATTTCCCAAGTATTCTCAGGTATGAAGTGGTTCACACTCCAAATTAGAGAAATCTCAGAAAATCAAGTGGGTTTTGCAAGTGAATGGGGTGGGCTATATATAGTTTTCGTACAACCGTTAGGATCGTTCATCGATTCCCGAGCCTTAATCTCAGCCGTACACCTCGTGCCCACAGATTTACAAACCCAAGGGAGCCCCTAGGATTGCCAAAAACCATTTGCAAGAGTGTATAACAGCTGGAACAGCTGGAAACAGCAAGAAAAACAGTTTTGCTGATCTGGGTGGCTCAGGTGGCCCGCGTAAAAGACAAGGGTGTCTTACGCGGCCCGTGTGGGCTTAGTTTCCAGAAATTGCAAAATGGTCCCTGCACTTGAGAATCTTGCATTTCGGCTCATTTTTGGCACGTTTAAGCCCCGTTAACCTCATTTCAAGGCTCTAAAATGAATTTAAAGTATAGGGAACTCAAAACATGCTCAAAAATATCACAGATGTCGGTTCGTTTGGTCGTACGATCGCGTTATTCGCTTAATTACGACGGAAGTCGTAATGAACGCAAAAACGATCCAAATTAAGCGATGAATGGATTTTTATTATTCCAAACACTAAAATAAAATATTTTAATGACTAAATAAATTTTTGGATGTTCGGATATATTCAAAATGTAAGATATGCGCGAAAATGCAAACTTGTGCACTTTTTGACGCTTTTAGTCCCTATTGATCAATAAAGTTTATTTTAGCATACCGAACCCCTCAAAGCCTATTTCTAAGCTATGCAAAGGTTATTTAGGGTATGTTTAACTTATGATCGAGTTCCGGAATGTTCGTTACTATACAAATCGGTATAGTTTCGCAGTTTGACACAAATAGTCCCTGCGATCGAACAAACTTGATTTCAACACACCAAACCATCCAAAACTTATTTCTAAGTTATGTGGAGGTTATTTAAGGTACGTTAAGCCTATTTCACTATTCCGGAGTGTTTTTTACATTAAACTGGTTATATTTACGCATCAGTGCGCGTATAACCTTCCAGAAGCGATTTAAAGCTTGAAATCGGAATCGAATCGAATTGAAAAATCACCAAACACAAATACACACATAGAAACACCAAAACACATATAATAACACCAAAGCACATTGTTTTATTAATAATCAACATTGTTTTACATTGCACATCGATTATAGAACACAATTGTCACATCAGAATATACTCCCGTATCAAGATTCTCTAGATTCAGTCTTACAGGTGAGTATACTATATTGATATCTGTACTCTGGGTTAGTGCGAGACCTTGAGAGCTTAGGTATAAACTACCGTTCAGTCAAAGAGATGAAGGCTCGACTTTGAGGTGTGTTCCACTTAGGGATCTTCTTTACAACTACCCTTGATTTATATCTTTTGATATTTTCTCAATTTTTTATGTAGAGGGAAAGCTTTATTAAGCACGCAAAGTATTATACGAAGTCTAGGTCATTGCTGACGCAAAATCAGAAGACCATGTATAATACCCCAGATATCAAACAGTATAAAGACCTAGTATCTCAGAATTAGGCAACCTCTCAAACGAGATTTCAGAGGTTATCCATATATCCGAGAGATGTTCCCCTCGAAATAAGCAAGTTATTGATTTTATGTTTATATCTCGAAATCAATTTACAAAAAGTGTAAAAACCTACTGGCATATCATCAGTGAGACCGTTTATCACTTTTAGCTTTCCAATTCTTTAGGGTACTGTGACTGTCTAGCTGATGTACTATCATTTCCTCTTATTACACTAACTCTTTTGAATTTTCTCATGTTTTTGACCTTTTCAAATGTTTTTGTATTTTCAATATTTTTACTCCCCCTAAAATCCAAAAAATTTTAAAGAAAATTTGACAAACCGATGCAAATAGCTTCATCTCGCCATCCATTTCTGCTTCACATTCTCTGTTTATCTCACATTCACCCCCATGATTTACAAACCACTTGATTATAACGTTTTGAAACCATTCTTCAATCTTGTTTTATCATGTGTCTGATCACATTCGCTAAACTTTCCATTTATCACGTTTACTTGAATATGCATGTAAAAACGCTCAAAACGCCATGTCTTATAATAGAATGAGTTTGTATAACTAAAACTAGGGGTGTGCAAAAAAATCCGAATCCGAATCCGAAACCGAATCCGAATCCGAAATTCCGAATCCGAATTATCCGAAATTTCGGATTCGGATACCAGTTTTGAAAATTTTCGGATATTTCGGATATCCGAAATATTAAAATATTTTTTTAATATTTATTATAAGTAAATATATATACCCTTCATTAGAAACCCTACTCAATTTTCACCATTTTGCCTTCAGTTTCCTCCTCCCATACGCACTACCCACTCCACTTCTTCAATCCCACTGATGACGCGACCTCTGGCTGACAACCTCCTACCGGCGAATCCAACCGGCAACCTGCAAGCATAATCCTTCACTGATTCGCCACGACTTATCATTCAATAATCTTCTTCGATCGCGAATCATCACCCTACTCCTTCGATCTGATTCAGTTGCGATAATATGTTGCTGAGCTGCAATGTTTCCTTTGATTTTTTATGTCAGAAGGCTCCTCGTGGTCTTTGCCCTTTCATTTGTTTGCTCTGTTATTTTATTTATTAATTTCTTTGTAGATCTACTGATTAATTTTGAGATGCTTTTAATTTTTGTTTAATGGTCTTACATTTGTTGATTTGGCTTGTCTAAACAGGGGTTTTAAAAGTGGTGATAATGTTTAATTTTAAATTTTTTTGGATATCCGGTTCAATATCCGAACCCGTATCCGAAATTTCGGATATCCGAAATTTCGGATACGGGTTCGGATAGTGAAATGAACTATCCAAAATTTTCGGATATCCGAAATTCGGATATCCGGTTTTGAACACCCCTAACTAAAACGCCAAATGACTTTTTTTTAGGACTGAGGTGTTCAAGATGGGAGGAAAGTTTACACTCATGAGGGTGCTTTGTGAGAGCATGAAACCAGGATTTCATGCACACGTCACCATTATTCTATGTTGGGCACATATCCTGAACTATGAAGAAATATACAAGGCTCCAGAATCACCCTCAAGGTTATTTTGCACAGAAATAATGCTGGTAACTCTTTTACTATATTTAACTGATGAAATTATATTAGGACAATGTTTTGTTTTTTAATATGTGGTACTCAATATTACAGAATACTCCGGCATACGACGAAACAACGAAAGCAAATTTTCGATACAAAAAATTCAACAGAAACAGGGAAACTGTTCTTAAAAATGCCCGTTTCAAAGGAGATCAGAAAGATAAAAAATCAAAGATTATGAACTGGTCTTCGTGCCAATAATATGGGCAAGACATTTCTATGTTGTCTGCTTCAACATAAAACACGAAAGAGTTGATGTATTGGATAACAGCGGTGCAGGGGATGACCTCAGCATTAAAGACAAGTATGATGGATGGGTGGGAAAGTTGGTAAGTATCTTAAAAACTTTGTATATAGGAACTATGTTGACAAAGCGCCAAACTAATATATACAAAAAAATGTGAAACTGAAGCACGGTGCTTTTGCAAACTACTTGCGTCTTAAAAAACACCCAAAGCATAAGATCATGAAGAAGGCGGAGATTGTCAGACAAAAGATGGATTGGAGGACAACGTCTAACGTGGTCGACTGTGGGTTTTTTGCAATGAGGCATATGGAAACATACATGGGGGATATAGCTGGTTGGAGAAGTGGTTTGGCAAAAGAAGATGCCCCAAATCAACTACAGCAGAGACAGCTAAATGAACTGAGGATGAAATACATTGCAAAAATCTTGCTTCATAGCGAAAATGAAACCAGAACACGATTGACAAAATCTGTATGAAATTTTTTGGCCTTAGGGGGGAAATACGTGAAATATATGAAACAGCGGACAAGAGAATAGCACAAAGGATGCTAGATTATGTAGATTAGCTTAAACGCCATGGATTGTAATGAGGGGATATAGCTGGTTGGAGAAGTGGTTTGGCAAAAGAAGATGCCCCAAATCAACTACAGCAGAGACAGCTAAATGAACTGAGGATGAAATACATTGCAAAAATCTTGCTTCATAGCGAAAATGAAACCAGAACACGATTGACAAAATCTGTATGAAATTTTTTGGCCTTAGGGGGGAAATACGTGAAATATATGAAACAACGGACAAGAGAATAGCACAAAGGATGCTAGATTATGTAGATTAGCTTAAACGCCATGGATTGTATAATTTTAATGTTGACTAATGTGTTTTGCTTTTTAGATTATTGCATCTACATGTTTCGTTGTGTGATTTTCGATAATATTTATGCAAATCAATGAAAACACCATGATTAGAATAATTAACAAATAGTAACCATTTAAACATAAACTACATTAAAAAGGGTTAAAAAACTAAATTAAAACAAGGAAAAAACACAAAAACGCCATATATATTGGATATCAATAGAACGCCATTCAAACCTAAACGTCATTCGAAAAAAAAATACTTTTTAAAAAAATGCCATGTAAAACTAGCATAACGATGAAAACGCCATTTCTATTTAGATATATTTTTTTGGAACGGAATCATAACGCCATTATTTAGCGGGACGTGGACGATGACAATCGTACCCCTGCACATAATTTAGAGCGATATACCACGTGGCCGGCCATGATCCGTTCTCACCGTTCTCACACTTTTCACCATTTTATCCTGATCCCGTACCTATATATATATATATATATATATATATATATATATATATATTAGTTTTCATGCCCTGCTTGCGGTGTGCACATATAATGTATGTATGTGTGTGTGGGCGCTCGGGGGGGGGGGGGGGGGGCAAAAGTGAAATGGTACTAACTTTAACGTTATTTTACTAATTTCGTGAAAATAACGTTAAAAGCGGTGAATGGTTAATCATGCATCATGCGGTGACGTTGATAGCTGAAAGACACGAGGGTACATGCACCAATTAGTCTCTGTCCCGATTGTTGAGTGTTATGTGTCTTAGGTCCAAGGCTTGATACAAAACTACAATCGAGCCGGGGGTCTCACTGGAAGCAGCCTATCTATTTCTATGGGGTAGAGGTAAGGCTGTCTACATCTACCCTCCTCAGACCCTACCTTAACTTTGTTATTGGTGAGATTTAGTGATGATGATAATGATATATTAGTTTTCAAATTTAAAATTTGGAAAGTTGTAATATTTTGAGAATTAATGAAAATTAAGATTTCTTTATTATTTAATTGACAAGTTATTCCATTTGGAACCGCCAATTGGGTGGGTATGGTACAGAAAACCAAATAGTTACTAATATTTTATAGCTCCATTACATTATTATCATAACAATATGAAGTTACCAACATTGCAGTCTTTAGTCTTTGGTGTGATATAAAAAATTGGTTTTGTTGGATGGTGATGATGGGTGTTTAGTGTTTGGATCTTTTGCCGTCCGAATCCTATTATTATAATAAAAGAATTAGGTAATGAGTAATTTAATTGTGACACATTTTGTCAAGTTTGTTTATGTGATTCACGTATAATTGTCATTGTGTGAGATGGGTAGATTGGAGTTTGAGTGAAGTGATGAAGAGGGAGAGAAAGGGAGAAATATGGGATTTTGAGCACGAACTACCAGCCGGTGGTGGTGAAAAACTTATACTCGGGTTGGACGGTGGGACTAGTAACACGATATGCGTATGCATGCCTATTATCCCTTTCACCCCAAACCATTCTCCACCTGTCTATGCCCGTGCTGTTGCTGGCTGCTCCAATCACAATAGTGTTGGCGGTATTAATCTATCTTTTTAGTCACTCCATTATTACTACTGCTATTACTATTACTATTAGTGTATTATCATTTCTAAAAGAAATGGTGGTGTGTCTGCTAGAGGGTCAAATATATGATTGGAGACACACAGGGTACCACTTTTTGACAAGTTCTGATATGCATGCCTTTCCCTCCGTTAATCACTCCTTCCTCTAGTCTGATGCATGATCAAAGCGTTTGGACGGGTTCTTTTTGCTCTGTGGTTCTTAAACGTTCGTATTTATATCAAACAAAATATTTTCCTCAATCAAATAGCATGGAGCTATTTAAAACAATATCCTAAAGGTGCAAATATAAGAGCATCAATTGTGGTTCTTGGGTGTTTTTAAGGAGAGGTGAGAGGTGGGAAGGATGCCCTCAAACGGGCTACTATGAGTGCAGGGAGGAGATTGAGCAGCTTCCACGCAGACTTGTTTTCCACCTTCCCTGCTTGTGGATGCTCGAATGGGTTTCGACCTGGCAGACAATCTTTCTTTATGTATATTGTCCATTTTATCTAATCTACAGTTAATGGGTCAAATAATACAATAGTAATTAGTGTACTTTTGTTCGGTACACAGAAACTGCTGCAAGGGAGACACTAGAACAAGTTATGGCAGAAGCTCTTTCAAAATCAGGTTGTAGTAGGTCTGCTGTTCGTGCAGTTTGCTTAGCTGTGTCGGGAGTCAACCATCCAACCGACCAGCAACGGATTTTGGATTGGCTGAGGTCAGATTTCTACGGGTTAACTTGCTTGATAGACTCATTCACACCTTCTCCTTTGAACTAACTTTGTATTGCTTTGACCATGATACACGCTCCAATAAATAAGTCAATGAGTCGAAATTACCACCTGTAGGTGGTTCTGGCAATAGATGCTTTTTTGTGTGGATATCATTTTTGCCACTTGATCCCTACATGTGATCCATAATCTTAAAGTGAATACGTAGACACTGTCTTATGTTTTTTTCCTTTTTTGTTTCCTTAATCAGTGATATATTCGTGAGCGATGTTGAATTTTTTGTTGAGAATGATGCGGTGGCAGCGTTGGCTAGTGGAACCATGGGAAAACTTCACGGGTGTGTCTTAATTGCTGGTACGGGGACCATTGCTTATGGATATACTGAAGATGGGAGAGAAGCCCGGGCCTCTGGTGCAGGCCCGGTCTTAGGTGACTGGGGAAGGTATGGCGCGCACAATTTAACTTCTTACTTGGTGCTGCGAAATCAGCAGCTTTAGTCAACAATAGGTACTTTTTGGCATGTGACCGGAAACACTTTTTGTCTATTTTTGAAAACACTTGCATAATTTTTGTTTTGTTTTAATGATGACTATATTTTTTGCAATAAATAATTTATATCTTAAATAAAATGATGGCTTTTGGTGACTTTCGTCCATTTTGAACAATGTCCAAATCAATACATTTAAAAGTAAGTTAAAATTCCAACCTTAGTCTGTGTCTCAATTATCATATACTAAAGTATAAAAAAAAACTACAAGTGAAAACAAGCTAATTGGCCCTTGATCCTTTTATAAAATCTGGATTTGTTTAATAACTTTTGATAAGCAATTTGCTCCTATCCTGAAAATGCATACCGGTTTGAATTTAGTATTGTCATGTTTACTAAAACAATATGAATCAGTAAATGGGTTGATATTGTCATGTTTACCTGTAGTGGCTATGGTATCGCTGCAAAAGCTTTGACATCAGTAATAAGGTCATATGACGGGCGTGGTCCAGAAACAATGCTTACTTGTAGCATCCTGCACCAACTCCAACTTTCTTCTCCCGATGAGCTAATTGGGTATTAGTTGTTCAAATTATACTATTTCGTTTTGCTTGTCAATTGGCGATTCGGCTTACGCGATGGGTCAAACGGGTGAAATCATTGAAACTGGTTCAATGGGTCAAATTATTTGTAAGGAACAAAACCTTTCAAAGAATTATCTTATTATTGAACCCATATTGACCTGTAAAAATGTAACCTGATTTGATCTAAACTCGGTTTGACCTGTTGCTTGAAATAAACCGAAATCAGATTTGAAACAAACTGAAATCTGATGTGAAATGAACAACTCCAGGAGAATACTTGTGATTTCCCAAAGAAAAAAGGTTACAATATACATCCTATTTTTAGGAGAAGAAACTAAGATTCTATTAGGCAAGTTGTAGAATTATTGAGGTTCTAGAAACTTTATCTCCTTAAACTAGCAAGTAGCTACAAGTGTATACATATTTTTATTTATTTTATTTAACACTCCCCCTCAAGCTGGAGCATATATGTTGATCATGCCCAGTAAATAGATGTTCCACCGTTTCCTAGTAATTATCGCAAAAAGGACACATAACAGAAGTGATGTCAACATTCCTTCTTTTTAGATTTACCCTCGTAGCTAGCTGATCTATCCAAATTACCTCTCTAGCCCAAGTGGCTACTAGTGGATACATATTTTTATTTATTTTATTTAACATTGCTCAACCACCCATTTTGTCAAAATATCGAGAGCTCAATGATTCCTTACAGGTGGACGTATGCTGATCCATCGTGGGCGCGGATTGCAAATTTAGTTCCTGTAGTGATATCTTGTGCGGAAGCAGGTGATCAAGTTGCAAATGACATATTACTTCATGCGGTTCAAGAGTTGGCTTCAAGTGTTAAAGCTGTTGTTCACAGACTTGGATTGTGTGGTAAAGGTACATATCTTAACTAAGTGTTAAAACTTGTTGTTCATAGAGCTAGGTGGAAAAACTAGAAGGGTTGAGCTGCCCGGGTTTTGAACATGTTGAAATTGGTGGGGTTCAACAAAAACACCGTTTTGTCTAAATTGTTTTGTCCAAAAGGTATTACAAAACTTGTATTATGTCAATAATTATGAAATCTTTTGAATAAAATGATGGTTGACCCAATGGAGAGTACACGTAACCAAACATGTTGATAAGTAAATGGACTTGTACGGCATGCATGACATATGCGTCCGTCCGTCTTTCTTTCTGTACAATTTACATTAGCCTTTTACTTGTTTGGCAGATGGGAAGGCGAGTTTTCCTCTTGTTATGGTTGGTAATGTTCTTGAAGCCAATAGGAGATGGGATATTGGAAAGGAAGTAATTGATTGCATTTCCAAGGATTTTCCTGGGACGCACCCAGTTCGGCCAAAGGTACTATTTTTAATGCATACAACCTCTAAATAGATAAAATCAAATATTTCGACTATTAACACCTTTATTATTTAAAATATTTGATTAAAAAGTATGTCAATCCATGCCTGTTTCAACCATAACCTGTTAACCAATCCCGCCATCTTACCATCTCTGCTAAACAACAACGTATATCGGTTCCTTCAGGTGGAGCCTGCTGTTGGAGCAGCATTGCTTGCTTGGAACTATCTAATAGAACAATACCAGCAGGAGCATTCAGAGGTAGACTACGATTAGATTCGGTACCAAGCCGCCATAGAAGTTGAGCATAATTGATGTCTAGTAGTTATCAAACTGTATAGCAGCAGCGGAAGACCACAAAAAAAAAAAAAACTGTAGACGAACCAGACGGCATGACCTTAAAAAGACAATATTCTATTGTGTGATTGTTGTGATTTTATCTTTAGTCTTTGTGTTTACAAATTTATATATATTGATGAAGATATTCATGTTGTGTTTCATTTTTTATTTATTACCCTTCTTTTCATCATCGTCCAAGTGGCTGTTAACATCGGGCATTGAAGAGAAAATGTGCCGGCTTCTTTGGTGGTAGCAGAGATAGTTGCTACTAGTGACATTATGTTGAACCAAGGATACTTTGGCATACACGAACCTTGATTGCTTTGATACCAAAACAAAACAAGTATATGGGACAAGTTTCTTTCTTACTGCTTATTATTTCTCAAGATCATATATGTAGAAGATTAATGCAGATTCATGATTCTTCAACAACTAAATAAAATGGAACTTACTAATAAAAACTTGAATGCAGTCATCAAAACATAAACGAAACTGTTATCATGCAACCCATGATTACCTTAGTCTTTATTCCACCTTTAATCACCATTTAACAGTAAATGATTTTTGCCCACCTTGGAATTAACGCTAAAAGCGAAAATTAAGATCTTGGATTGAGCACAGAAATAGTGGGTTTGATTTGTAGGTCATAGGACCATTTGACTAAAATATTATTAATACATATACCTAGGCTTGTAAACTGATCAGGTTGATTAATCAGCATGTCTAATGCAGTGGGGATTTTAGACCTTCCTGAGAAGATAAAGAACAGATCGGTTGGGACGATGTTTTCCTGAAAGAAGGCCTCTGGTTGAGATGTTTCAGTGTTCTCTTTGCGTATAGTTTGCGAAATATAGGTGTAGCTCTTTCTTTAAACTTTAGTATGCCGATGAATAGCAATCTGTACGCGATGAGAATGGCTACAACAACTGCTAAATCCCACCACTTAGAGTGTTCAACTGAAATCCCAAGCATGGTGGTTAGGATGAATTCACCAGATAGTTTTGCATCCCCTTCAAATGGACCATCAAATTCTATTCCAATCATGTCATTCTTCAATGCTCCCTGCCAGATTTACCGAAATTGTATGTAGTTACCTCATGCTTATGAGTGGGAATATATTTATCTAAAATCATCATAGTGAATGTTCTAATGACTTTGTTGGCATGCATTGCTCTGCTCAAAGTCAAATATAAGTCAACTAGAAGTTCAAAGTTGGTGCTAACAAGCAGTGGCGGATGCAGGATTTTATTCTTATGGGTTCCTTTTACTAAATTCACTTTAATTCTCACTATTTTTTTCTAAATTCTACAAAGTTCTCACTATTTTTTTCCGCTTTTTTTCCAAATGCAGGAACCCACAAATGTGGGCTGGATCAGCCCCTGCTAACAAGTACGTGTGACAATGATGTATCGGCAGTAGTAGTTGGTCAGTCGCAACTATGATGGTTGGTAGGAACTCTATAGTGTCAGTAGTAACTATAGTGGTCGGTGTGGACAAGACTTAGTGCTGATGGTAGTTGGCCCGACATGATCTGTTACCCTATGATGTTTTAGGGACTAAAAGTATACGTTCCCTTTTCTTTGAATTTTTGTTAGAAACCGTTAAGGTTAGTTATAGAGAGTTTCGAAGCGGTGAGGAGATAATGTTTGAAGGGGACTTTTACAGTTTCTCATTTTCGTATTGTATATCATTGATTTTGATAAAGAAATCATAGTTTCTTTAGGAATTTAAAGTGAATCAGTTGAGATTTATTTTCAAAGGAGTTTATGTAATTGTTCAAAGCCAACATGTATGCATTTTTTAGGGTTACCTGTAGCGCCCATGACATAGAATTGATGTAGGAAACCGGATACCGCCAAAACAGCTTGGGAAGATCAGGCGGTAGACGGAAGAATCCAGCAGTCATCATCATAATACCCTGCACGAAAAAGATGTTACGAAAATGCATATCTTTAGTTGAACATTCAATATTAATTTGAGTTTACTCTTACAATAAAACCAGAACCAGTAATGATTCCCATCATGAAGTTGGGAACAAGTGAAGCAATAACCATCATGCAGCTTTCTACCACAGCAATGGAGAACAGAAGATCAAGGCAGGCGTACGTGATATGGGAGAAACCCGATTGAAATTTGACCATGTTATATGTTACAATAGCAGTAACAAACGCCATCATTGTCAAGAATGGGATAGAAGAGATGAAGTTTGAAAGCATAAACACGCCTACTCCATAGTGTCCATTAAGCCTCTCTCTGTGGAAGATCTGTTTAATGGCACAACATTTTTTCAAGTTTTAAAAATAATTCAGAAGCTGGTATTTAGAGGTGGCAACATTTACACTAGTTCGGTAATGAGTTAAAACGGGTTGGGTTGACATGAACACTTTTAGTCAAAAAATAGACTTTGATGCCTTTTCAACCCGTTTTACCTATTTGACTCATTTCACATGCCCTGGTCTTAGCTTCATTTTCCTGAATTCATTAGTTAGAGATAAAAACAAAACTCATTAGTAAGAAATGGGTTGAAATTGTCACGAGTTGTGATACATACTTTCATTTCTTCGATGAATGAAGGGAAGCCTCCAATGGACATGAAAATCATAAAACCCGAGATGAATCCTGCACAAGCTCCACGTGCCAATGTCGCATGGTAGCTCGTGCCCACGTTGAAAAATACTGTGCCTACACAGAGTGAAACAGCAAGATAGACCACTATCCTCAACCAGTAGTATCCAATATCTCTAGACATGTTAACGAAAGATCTTTTGGTTAATGTTGTAAGTTGCTTCCACCAACTTGCTTGGCTCCCACTTTGTGCTTCAAATGTAAGCCCTTCCTACAAATCAAACCCACTTACTTATATTGACTAAGAGCAACAAGTGATTGAGTTTTAAAACCACCTAATACTTTTGTTTCAAAAATGAAAAGCAAAAGTAACCAAGTGTAAAGTCACTCTTTCGTTAGGCATTTCAATCTTGTGAATTTTTTTTAATTGTTAAAAAATTAGAATTAAGTGACCAAAATGGAATATATTACATATATAAATCCAAGTTATTGTTTAGTGGTTTTTATTAATTTAACTTGAAGTAGGAGGTAGTAGTGACAAGAAAAATTCGCTATATAATAACCCAAGTTTCATAATTGTTCAAATTAAGTTAAATTGGAAAAACTAACTACTTACAATATGTTCCATTTAGGTCACTAAATTTGAACATATATAAAAAATTGTGAAGTTTTCCCTTAAAACCAGTCATTATTGCAAACTTACTTAATTCCGCCATATTTATAAGAATGATGATTAAGTTAAAACGATAACAAAGCATATACAGTTGTATAAAAAGCTAATGTTTCTGAAAAAGTTAGATCAGAATCATGAAATTTTTTTAACTTACTATGGATGAGATTTCTTGAATTCTTGTTCTTGCAGCTGTTGCATACTCTGAGCACTTGTATTTATGAACAAGCATTGCTTTGGTCTCGGATGTCAATGCATGAGTGGTGGAGATGGTTTTCCTGTCCTGCAATGTAACATAGAAACTTGGGTTGTAAGGAATTTCCTGTATTAGAAACCTCTTAACTATGGCGAGCAAAAGTTGGTACCCGAAGCCTTTGAGAACCTTGCAAAGTTGCATTCACCCTATCGAAGTCTGAATTTATACAACGAAGAAAGTGATCTGAAGGATTTCTTCTACTCGGACATGGTATTCCGGCCTCGGAAAAGAACTAAGATCATCATGATAGAGTAGTGGTAAGATAACAATGCAAAATATATAATTTATTGATCACTGAATTTTCCTTATTTTTGTTCTATTTCAATATCTCGATAGATTAACTAATCACGATATGCTTGAATCCTCACAATCATATCGTATTGTATCATTATCTCAAATGTCATCGGATATCCCGCATAAACTGCCAACATGGAGATGATTTACAACTACCCTCATTCCAAATTGAAAATAGGAACTCATAGACTTGTTAAAATCATATGCATAGAGCTACGAAAAAGTGATCAATTAGAATAGCACCAGGGATCTTGTATGCAACAATATCAGTACTAGAAAACAGACTTTCACCGACGGAATTTTACATAAGGGGCTCCCACAATTACTAAAATGAAAAATTAACTCTTAATTTGAAGTGTCATCAGAAAATTACCTATTGATCCGACAAAATCCCAAAAAGAAAAATAGTTCTTTTAATTGTCTTCATATGATCATGGTTATAATTAGTGAAGCAAGAAGACATGTATGACCTGCCATAATAAATTTGTAAAAAATATATTGCAAATTGCAATTGGTCAAATGGTTGATCCGGGCATAGACATAGTCCACAAAAATATGGTGGATTTTTGTAAATTTACAAAATGGTTTGATCCGGGCGTATATAGTTGTTGTATATATTCTTTAATTTCCCCATGATACATAATAATTTTTCTTCACATCTGAACTTACAAAGTGAAAAAATATTTTAACATGACACATGTAAGAAAGAGTATTTAAATTTATATGCTTGAAAATTGTAAAAATGAATGTTCACTTTTGGGATATGTTATACCTTCAATGCCATTTTGGCTTCACCAAAGAAGACTGTTTCACCACCTGATAACAAAAACAGGTCATCAAAGAGTGCAAAGACTTCACTGCTCGGTTGATGGATCGAGGACACAATGGTCAAGTTGGCCTCTCGAGCCATGTTTCTAAGCGTCTGAATGACGAAGAAAGCCGCTGCACTATCAAGGCCGCTGGTGGGTTCATCTAGAAACAAGAGGGTTGGTCGAGTCAGGATTTCAAGTGCAATGCTGAGTCTCTTCTTCTCACCACCGCTTATTCCTCTGGAATGCCAGTTGCCAATGAGATTATGAGCACAATCTTGAAGGCCCATCTCCATAATTGTTCTATCAACAATCTCATTAACTTGATGTTTGTTTAGGCTTCCAGGTAGCCGTAGTTTTGCCGAGTAGATCAGTGTTTCTTTAACCGTGAGGGTTCCGAGTAGTATGTCCTCTTGGGTCACATAAGCCTATAGTCATTCATAGTGTATTAGCAAAAGATGTTCGTTATATGGTATGTGTGACTAAATCCAGTGACTAGTTTTTTTCTTTTTTTTTTCTAACGACAAACACACACCCTTATGTAGTATGTCAAAATTACATGGTGATACAGTGTAAGATATCAATAATAATAAGAGTATGTCGAAATTTCATTTTTTTCACCTGAACTTCAAGAAATTAGGGATATTGTGGCCGAAGACAGTGACTGGGGACATGGGCTACAAGGTGAATGGAGGTGGGGAAGGGGGTTTGATCATTTCTATATTTAATTTCGAACTATAGGTAATTTTGACGGAATTAATATAAGACCAAAATAGCGACAGTTAGGACCATATCCGTAAATACTATATATAAAGATAAAAACGAAAAGTGAAATTTCAGGAGGAAGATAATTTGTTAAGTTGATTAGATGGATACTCACAACAGCACCATAGTCGAGTCTCTTTTTCCTTCCGTTGAAAAGAATATTCCCCGTCATGATAACATTTCTGGCTAGTCTTCCTGCGCGTATTCATTATTCAAATACAAATTGCAACAAAAAATAGATAAACAATGCTACATATTCTTAATTTTAGTTCTACAAATACTGATAATACACATTTCACATGAGTACGTATACTTACAGAAAGTCAGATTATTCATTATTATAACGAATGTGAATCAGGATAACTTTGTAGAATCAAATTTAGAAAGAAAAAGCAGTGATAGGGGCTGGGTAAAACTATTTAGCATTCACTTATTGATTCGTGTAAACTGTTTGTGAATACATAATCTATAGAACACAACTATTAAGTGATCCATTGCATATAAGTAATAACCAGTTCCAACACAATTCCAACACGATTAGTTTTATTTTAATTTAACAATACTATATTAAATTATATATATACTAAAGAGCATGGTCGGTGACCATGACTTTTATTTGTCAAAAAAAAAAAAACCTACTTCTTTTCTAAGTTGACAAAAGTCAATTAACAACTGACAAAAATAACCCTATACTTTCTAACTTCAGAATAAAGCCTCCACACTTTCTAACTTCTCTTTAACACTCATACTTTTGTCGTGCAAACCATTCTACCCTCAAACTTTGCTATTATGTCAAAGGTAACCCTCTAACTTTGTAAATGTCACTTTCTCACCCCTCACATTTCTGAAGTTTTGAGATTACCCTAATACTCATTTGTTACGATTTTTATAGATGTGTCGGTGTAAATTCGAGTTCGTATACGCTTTAACATAGTTTTTGTTTGAAGATGAGTCGGTGCAATTATAAAATGTTTTCTTTTACGTACGACTTGAGTGGACTATGTTTTGACGTAAATTTTATATGTTTTGATTTGACGGTATAAATTTGAGTTATCATACATTTCTACGTAAATTAAGTTCGAAAACGAGTCCGGTCGATTGTAGTCTATATGTTATCATTTTGCATACAGCGTCGCCGCAACGCGCGACGGAAAAAAACTAGTTAAAGATTAAAACAGACTAGATTTTATAGTGTAATTTTGAAAAGTAATAATAATAACATATAAAAAGTTTTATTAATGTTTCCGAAAAATTGAAAAAAAAAAAACTTAATAAAAATCAACAATAGTTGCTCTTTCTATTTTACCGTATATTTTGTTTGGTTATATATACACCATTAAAGAAATCAAGAAACACATTATAGTAGTTAAGCTAACACATTGACATTTTGTAATTAAGTTAAAACAAGACATGTTAAAATTTGATTCACCAAGATATAGTGTATATCATAGTGTATACCGAATAGTGTATTCATTGTTAATTACATTTATATAGTTTATCCGTTAGTGAATACCGAATAGTTTCTAATAGTGTATTCATTGCTAATTATACGTATAGTTTATTCACAAATCGATAAATGTATTCATCGGTGGATAAATGCTATTGTATTCATGTTTATGCGTATTCATGTTTAATCCTATTGTGAGGGGTAGTAAAGCTGGGTAGTTAGAGGAGCTTAACGGTGTGTCATATCATTTTAAACCATCATCATTTCAAATCTTATTTATTTCTATAATTTTAAACCATTTCAAAACACCGCGGTTTCATTATTCACCCTATATCTACTTTTCATTGTATTTAAACTATTTATAATTTATTTACTTAATTATATAAGAGTAAATTACGTTTTTGGCTCATGTGGTTATATCACTTTTACTATATTAGCCCAAAATAAGAAG
This sequence comes from Helianthus tuberosus, assembly GCA_030545235.1. Classification (NCBI taxonomy): domain Eukaryota; kingdom Viridiplantae; phylum Streptophyta; class Magnoliopsida; order Asterales; family Asteraceae; genus Helianthus; species Helianthus tuberosus. The sequence goes on along the minus strand of CM060429.1, from coordinate 53,966,362 downwards.
TTTTAACATATTTGCCCCCATGGTCTCTATAACTAACCATTTTGTCCCCCATGATCTCTAGACTTAGGGGCCAAAATGGTTAGTTATAGAGACTATGGGGGCAAATACGTTAAAAATACTTATTTTGGGCTAATATAGTAAAAGTGATATAACCACAGGGGCCAAAAACGTAATTTACTCATTATACTCCCTCCGTCTCATTAAAAGTGTCATATTTTGAATTTTCAAAGTCTTTATTTATAAACTTTGACCTTAAATAATTTTGTTTGTGGTAGATAATACTTGATGAAAGTTATATGATTTGAGTGTGTTTTACAAGTGTTTTTATCGGGTTAATTTTCATCAAGTTTTTTTATTTTGTTATCGAGTATTTTGTTTGATAATAAATTTAAATAAAATAGTATAAAGAATATTTAATTCTTACAACGCTTCTTTTTCAAACGCCTAGTTTTGCAACGACTAGTTTTTCAAAAATCTACTTTTGCAACGGCTACTTTTACAATAGCTAGTTTTACTGGTTATAAATTCAAGTCGTATTTCAAGCAACATGTGCACTTCTCAACTGATAATTCACTACAAAGATATATAAAAAATGGCAAGAATCCCTTGAACCGAAGAAGAAGAAGAAGAAGAGATTGCTCTTGTCAACTCTTGGATGGGCTTATACGATAATAGACGAGTAGCCGGATCAATTAGAGAACCCTTATTTGAAGGATTTCATCAATGTGTAGGAGAAACCAATCGCTCTTTGTACGCCACTTTGTCAAGGTTTCATATTTTATTCAAGGAGGTTCGCACATTTCATGCATTCTTCAACCGCATGATGGCTCAATATGACGGCATAATGGAGGCACAAACGATTGCCCGAGCCCGTCGGCAATACGAAAACATACACAATAAAATATTTTTTTCACATGGCAGTATGGCAATTAATAAGAAACCATCCGCGTGTGCAACATGCTCCCCTTCTGGATGCCAACTCCGACGGTTCAGGGTTTATGATTAGGTTTAATTATTTGTTTTGTTTATGTTTATTTATCTGGTTTGTTTGGGTTTATTTATCTCGTATTGTTTAGGTTTAACTATCTGATGTGTTTAGGTTTAATTATGTGGCTTGTATAATATTTTTAATTTTAATAAATTTGTTTTTTTAGTTTGTATTAATTTTATTTTATATATTTGCTTTTTTTTAATTTATGTTATTTTAGGTTTTATTTTATAAAAATCAAATAACTCTAAGTTTTTTTATTTAAATGGGAGGGGGGGGGGGGGGGTTGTTCCACACCTCCACCCCAAACCTAATTCGTACGCTCTACCGGATCACCACCCAAGCGGACCAACCTAGTCACCCACCTCCAACACCACTCTTGTCCGTTCTTCTCGTCCGGAGAGCAAACCACGTCGCCGGACTTGGCGTGGGCGCTCTTAAGACAATAGAAAAGAAAGAGAATCTTTTTTCAATATTCAACAAATTATGTGTATGTACCAGCAAGTTAAACAAATAATTACCTTTACCTATATATTAAAAATAGAACTTAATGAATAGTAACATTATCTAGGGATGAGGAATTTGGTACTGGGTATCGGTATCAAATTTATCAAATCGGGTACATTTTTGGTATCGGTTCCATACCGATTTTTGACATTTTCGATATCGGTTTTTACCCTCAAATACCGATACCGTTACTGAACCGTATCAGGTATATTCGGTAGCGGTACCCACTTTTGGGGATTCTCGGTACCGGTTGGTACCGAGCTCATCCCTAACATAACCTTTGAGCTCATGCCACATAGCAACACAAGTAATTGCGTCGTTTAGATTGTTTTTCATACACGTGGTAAGTAAATTGTATTTCGCTTGTATGAGGTTTTATATACACTAACAACTTCTTTTGCTTTCTTTTTTGTCTTTTTATGTAATGAATGAATTGTAGCATGTAAAATTAACTTGGATATTTAAATTATTGATCAGGAAATGGTATCAAATCCTGTAATCAAACCGGTATCGTATCGATATCAAATTTACCATACCAAATCATTTTCGGTAACAATTTGGTACCCACCTTTTGGCGTTTTCAGAATCGTTACTTTCGGTTCGACTCCGATCTCGCACCATACCTGTATTTACTGAGTTTTACCTTTAAATACCATATCGTATAGTACCGAGCATTTTCGGTGTCGGTTCCTAATTTCGATTATTTTCGAGATCAATACTTTCGGAGCCGTTACCGGTAACGAGCTCATCCATATTTTAAGATGTTAGTACTGTAACTGAACTGAAAACAACCGAATTTCGAACGTGTAGGACGTGTGGGTCCTGCTATTATATATTAGATTATTTAAAATCGTTTTTTCTAGGACGTAGTGACTATCGCTACTACGTCATTTCTATCTATGTTTTGATATTCGGTATCTGCTTGTCGTTGCCGGCACATGTTTTACAGACGTCCCCGCCGCAACGCGCGGACGGAAAATCAACTAGTTTAAATAATAACTCATGGAAGACATGAACAATAAATAAGTTACAATCATCCTTCAAAGGTGCAATACATTCCGTCGATGCTTATACAATGTTCACATCCAAAGCATGTAACAAATATTGAGTGAAACTGTTCTACTTACCCAACAAATAGGGAGTCATATAAAAAATATAATAGAATGTGTATATAGGTTTAAAATTACGTGTTTAGTAAGAACATATGTGAAAGGTTTGAGTTTATTAAATAGAGTATTTATTTTTAAAATCTAGTTAAGAGTATTTATTTTTATAATCCAGTTAAGAGTATACGTTTTTTTTATAATCTAGTTAAGAGTATATGTGAAAGGTTTGAGTTTATTAAATAGATATTTTATTTTTAAAATGTAGTTAAGAGTATATGTTTCTTTCATGCCTAATGCTACACAGTGTATTATTGTGTTATTATACATATACCAGATAACTCTTCAGTAATTATTAAAAAAAACGATATATTTTGCCATTTTGGTTCTTAAAAGTATTATTTCTATTTATATCAAAACAGTTTGCTTAAGATATAAAAATTGAAAAAAAAAAATTAAAGATGAAAATGAAAATTCACACATGGCTTCTTGAAGGGATAGGAACATTCAATATCTCGACCTACTTTCACAATTTTTTGAGGGTTCAACTTACCATCTCACACCAAAACAATGCAAAGAGATTTAATATTAAATAAAAAATAATCTGGTGCTAGTCTTTGATTTTTCTGAAATTAGTGAAGAATTTTCATTTCAATATAAACACACACATTATCTATTAGTATATAACAAAAGAAATGCAATTGGTTACAGTAAATCTATGGCAATTATCATTTCTTCATGTAAGAAATATGAAATTCGTATATAATTCTGGACAGAATAGTGTATTATTTGCTAACTATCCAACATATGTGAAAAACTAACAAATATGATCAATTCAAATCAATTTAACTAAATTCACAACATTGATGAAGAGACCCAGCAATAAAAATATTATAATTATAAATTCATTAAATAATAAAGACATGTAAATGCGAACTATTTACTAGTGCATTTAATTTCTAAAAGAGTGTGTTTTGACTCGTTTTTATTCTCTTATATAGTTCATACTTGACAGGAAAGAAGCAAATGATCTTGGATACAGATTTTTAAATATATATATATATATATATATATATATATATATATATATTTAAAAAGGCTTTTTAGAATTTTGAAGGACAAAAGATGAGTGGAGTTAATATGCCGTAATCAACAAATAATAATGTAAATACAAGCACATAATTTGGCCAACCACAGAAATAGTGGAAGAAGACTTGTAATTTTATGTTTCTCTACTGAATTAAAATTAAAAGATTATATATTAGAGCATACACCCTCACATACCATGATATATTGATTGTTCATGAGACTGAATAACAGATTAAATGGAAACACAGATATAACAAATACATGCTAAAACACATATTTGTTGCCTATATGGAACAGAAACTAACGTATTGAGTAATGACTTATCATTACCATTAAATACCATTTGTGATTTTATTCTTGCAGTGATGGGTATGTATGTATGTATGTATGTGAAGAAGCTAGGAGACTTGCCTGCTAAAGAATCAAGAAGGGTGGATTTTCCAGAACCAGAAGGACCCAGGATTGCCAAGATCCTTGAAGGCTGAGCAAAACCAGTGACGTCATTTAGTATCCGCCGTGTGTGTTTCTTTGAATCATGGTTCGGAAGCACGACTGCCAAATCTTCCCACATCAAGTAAACATCAGCAATGCATCCATCCCCATCATCTTCCATTGATTTCACCTCCCTTTTCTCTTCTCCTTTAACATCAACCCTTGTCATCTCATCTATCTCCATCCCTTGCACTCACTATATATCTATCTTTCATTTGTAATAAACACATCTACATAATAGGTAAATGATTGAGGGTAAAATGGTCAAAAACACTTAGACGAAAATATATAAATATAAATTATCAGATAATAGTCTAATACTAAGAAAACGGATCCATACGTCTTTATATGAATTTAGCATCGTTTAGCTAACATATTTGTTTTCTGTTAACTGGTGTCTTCTTTTGTTATACCGACAAAATATGGCTAAAATAAAATATAGAGTAAACTGCCATTCGCGTCCCTGTGCTTTGTCGAAATTTGCCAGTTTCATCCAAATTTTTTTCTTGCCATTTCCGTCCCTAACGTTTCTTAAACATGCCAGATTCATCCAACTTGTTAACCCCCGTTAAATCTGTCCATTAAAAGAAGGGTAAATTGGTCATTGCAAATATTTATTCAACTGTTTTCTACCAACCAAACTTTGAACAATACAATATCGGTTGGATTTACAGTTTTTATAATGCTGCAACCAAAACCTTGATTGCCAAAACCTTGGATTTACAGGTTTACACTTTGATCATATACGTTGACTTGTGAATCCCATTTGAAGAAGTAAGGCTGTTGTTCTTTTTTCTTAGTGAACAAAACCCAAGACCTTGATTTACATTATATATGCAGCCAAAACCTTGAACACCATTCTTTCAGATCGAGCAAAGCACCATTGTTTCTTCACTATGTTGACGACTGTGATTTTTCTTCACGATGTCAATCGGCTGTTGGTGCAACGAATTCTGTGTCAATCAATGTGATGAAACTGTCGATCAATCGGCTGTGATGAAACTATGTCGATCAATCGGCTTGATGAAACTATGTCGATTGGCTACGAATTTTGAATTAGAATGGGCAGATAGAAGGGGGAAGGGGGTAATATAAAAGAGGTGAAAAATGAAAAAAGGAATTAAAAATGTGGAATGATGTTTTTACCCCTCTTGACACACTTTTTTTTAACAAGGGTTAGCAAGTTGGACGAATCTGGCATGTTTAAGAAACGTCAGGGACGAAAATGGCAAGAAATTTTTTTTTTTGGATGGAACTGGCAAATTTCAACAAACCACAAAACGAAAATGATAGTTTACTCTATAATTTTTATGAAACTACTAGATGCAAAACCCAACAAGGTACTTCACAATTTTTAACAAAGAGATGTAGGATAAATTTAGCCTATCCTAATGAGGGTACACTGAACTGCAACACAACAAGGAGTTTAATACACCATATTAATAAACGAGTTTAAAGAGCTATAAACAATTTGACAAGTCGACTTCAGGAAATAAGTATATTTAAATTTTATTTTAGTTTCAATTGGTGACAGTTTGGTTTATTAAACAATGCAAACATGTTAACCCAAACACGACATATTTTCAACTAGCTTATTTTCTTTACAAGTATAAAACCTAAATAAACAAAAAGCAAAAGAAATTAAACAATAACGTTAGGGTGAAGTAAACAGCTGCATCACATCCCCACTCAAACAGCCCATTACAGACAAGTTCCATATCTGTGTGCACTTGACATCCGAGATCTGGTTCTTTGGAGTTTTAAGACGCTGAACTACAGCCAACTTGGATAAGTCATGCAACACCAAGTCAGAGGTTACCTCATTTGCAGCAACAAACATGGGACTATGGTTAGGTTTGTTGATAATGCTGCATTTTGGAAGTCGTATGCTATCGACTTCGGCCACTAACGAGCCTGTTTTCTGATAACTGTGGTCCCCACCCCTCTTGTAAACTACATGACAACCCTCAACTCCACAAGATATGGAAGGAGATTGAGAAACGGTGATCTGAGTCGACGTCTCAATCTTTGGACGGAATGAAGCAACAATGTCATCACCCCCCGAGTGTGCAAGAGATATACAAACTTGTCCATTCTTCGATTCAGGAATCAAATATGGCCTTCAATGAGCATAAGAAAGTCGTTATGTATACAAGTAGGAAGGTGAATTCCGACACAACACGATATTCACACTTTTTATTTAATGCAAGCGGGTTCAGGTCAAACCCGAGAACACATTTACCTAAACCGGTCATGTTCAGGTTGACCGTTTATTTTTTAATTCTTATCTCAAAAATATATCTTTTCTCATAACTTTCAAGTATTTTATGGGAAAAGCCAAAAAATTAGGCCAATTTCATATATACCTCTATAAACTTGCAAAATATCATATATACCCCTGCAAAATTATAAATACCATATATTCCCTTACAAAGTAGTTGAAATATCATATATACCCAATTCACTAAAAACAATTTAATAAAAGACAATTTTACCTTTATATTTTAACTACTTTGTAAGGGAATATATGATATTTATAATTTTGCAGGGGTATATATGATATTTTGCAAGTTTGTAGGGGTATATATGCAATCGCCCCTAATTTTTTGGTGAATTGGGTATATTTGATATTTTAACTATTTTGTAAGGGTATCATATTTTTAATTTTTGTAAGGGCATATGATATTTTTCGTTTTTGTTGGGTATATATGAAATTTTTGAAGTTTGTAAGGGTATATATGAATTGAAATTAATCCAAAAATTTAACAAAAAAACAGAGAAATAAGCATTAGGTTTTACACGTGTATTTTTGGTTGTACCTTTGTAATTTTAGAATATTAACATGTTAAAAAAACAGGGTTAAACTGACAGTTTTCGTGACCCGAAAATAAGCATGTCGTGTTCATGTCAAAATTCCGGTTCCATGTCGGGTTCGGCTCACCAACCCACAAACACGAATTAACACCCCAGGCAAGATGGGTATCCGGGTTCCAATTGTTTTCTAATATATATGGAATTTTTAAAAGCAAACAATATTATGAATACCTTTCTTCACTGCTACCCATGTTCCACTCACAGATACCAATTTGAGAGGCAGAGAGAAGGGTTGTTGTACCAGATGATGAATCAGGCGCAACAGAGATCAAAGTGTGAACGGGATTGCAGGACAACCCAATCCTGGTTTCCAAGGGTGCCTTCGTATGACGCATGTCAAAAGACATAACCATGCCATTCTGCATTGCATGTGCTTATTAGAAATTTGGAATACAATATAGATAAACCAGGCCCAAATAGGGTTACAATATATAGAAATAAACCAGGCCCGAATAAGGTTACAATATATAGAAATAAACCAGGCCCGTGGGCTCGATACGAAAACCCTAAATATAATATTCCAATACACCATAATATGTAATCCAACACACCATAATATGTAATCCAACTAAAGAAGTGGCAGGCAATTTCAACTCAATTTCTTATACTTGACAAACAATTCAGTTATGTTTTATCTCAAACGAGTAAAACATGAAAAAAAAGCAAAAGAAATTTGATGGCCAAGTTATTAGTAACCAAATGTGCTTCTCCAAATTCCCCAACCATTTAACTTCCTAACTAGGGATGTTCAAAAACCGTTGAGACTGCCCGAACACCCAAACCAATCTAAATTGACCAATTAGGAAGGGTTAAAACTTAAAAGTGAACTGGTTCGGTTTATGGTTTAGACTTTGGAAAACCAGGTTTAACAATTCGGTTTACGGTTTGGAACCAGCAAAGATTTTTAAAAAATAATAATAAAACCAACTTTTTTTACGCTATTCAACCGCTATAAAAATAAAATTGTTTTTTTTTCACATATAGGAATCTGGCCATTATAATATGTATACGTATTTTAATTTATAACACGTTTTGAACTGTTATATTATTAATTTAACCGATTTTGTGCTCTATATTTTTCACTTTTGTGGATAAACCCGTTCTACTTAAAAAGCTAAAACATTCTTTAAGCCTCTACTGTGTTACTCAACTTTCAAAGATCTATTGGTACGATTCTGTGTTAAAAGAAAAACATAAAACAGCAAACCACCAAAATTGAACCATTTTCGTCGGTCAGGTCAACCCAACCAACTCCACCAATTCGGTTTAGTTTTCCTAGAAACCTTAGTTACCAGTTCGACCAAGAAATTTCGTCAAAACCATCCAAACTGGAACGTGTACATCTTTATTCCTAACTTCATTTATGAAAGTTTATTACTTAAACAAGAAAACATTTGTAATTATATTTAAGTTTTAACACACTAGGATTTATGACAAATATTAAAAAAAGGTATGAACAAAAAGTACTTCAAGTCAACCTTTCCCGGATCGTACAAAAACTTGTCACTACCCAGACCAATAGCCCATACCATTTTTACACATCCAAACTGAATAAAAAAACCTTAGTAAAACTTATAGAAAATACCTGTAATCCTGTATAAACATAATATGGACTGTCAACGTCCCAGGAACATGACCAAGCAGAAGCCTAAGAAAATGACAACAGCCATGAATCATATGCTAGTCAACAGAAGAATACAAACATCATCATCATCATCATACTCAGTAAATCCCACCAACAGCAAAGCTAAGGTAGGGTCTGAGAAGGGTAAGATTACCTTTACCCCGTAGGAATAGAAAGGTTGCTTCCAGTGAGACCCACGGCTCGATAGTAGTTTTGCATCAAGCCTTAGACATAAGGCGCATAACACTCAACAATTGGGACAAAGGCCGATTAGTGCATGTACCCTTTTGTCTTTAGGCTATCAACGCCACCACATGATACATGATTAACCGTCCACCACTTTTAACGTTAAAATTAGTGCAATTTCACTTTTGCCCCCCGAGGGCCCACACATATACATTATATGTGCACACCGCAAGCGGTCTGGACAAACTTGATGGCTATTATATGATATTAATAAAAGATGTGTATTTCAAGGTTTAAAAACCAATAAACCATAGATGAAATTTTCATAAGTAGATCAAGATATTTAAATGTATGAGCAAGCCATAACACCAATAACGGAACATTATAACCCATCATCCACAGCTCCTAATTTCTTGGCAATAAATGGCAGATTGGCAGCTAGTTCACATGTATTTTTAATTGAAATGGGAACTTACTGGCAAATCATACGTAAGAACAGTGTTGTTGCTTTCTGTACTGAGGCCAACATAAACAAAGAAACATGATATATGTTCAGGAGGAGGAACAATGGTATTTCGATTAAGACAAAGAAAAAAACCATTATCACCTGATAATTGATAACTTTTTCCCCAAGGAAGCAACCAGTGCAAGCCTGGTACAAGGTCTAACACAAAGGGCCCTGACAGCCTTTGTATACGCAGGGAGATGAATATCTTCTCTTTCATTTGGAGCTAACAAACTTATCTGCGAGTAAAAGGTAGGTTTGTGTTGAGGTTCAGGTAACTAACCACAAATGCATGTGACTTAAAACTTACTTTTGACAGTATACTCGTTCCTCCCGTTCCGTTTTGTCTTCGAGCTACTATCATAAGTTGGCCAGAAGCATCAATGTCAAAATATCGACCTCCGTCTACCTGGAACTCTCTCTAGAATATAATAACTAGATTAAAAGGCTGGTGAGCAATCTATGTCTTTAACTCAATTTTTATTCGATAATTATTAGTGTTGTATTATTATTAACTTTTTTCTAAGTGAAAGCACATGATGATGTCATACTTGTAGTGTGAATGCTCCTGGACAGAATACACTTCCAGACCCGTTGCCTATACAGTCATGTAGAAACTCCAGTAAGATCATATACGAGCAACAACAAAAATAAAAAATAGTTATATATTACAATGTTACCATTTATCACTCTTCTTTGATAGCCTAGATTACTGGCGAATGGCTCTCTTTGTCTATCTTTTAACAGCCTCTCGAGGTATTTTGTTTTCTGCATAAGTTCACGTTTAAACATGTATGAGAAACCTATAAAACAGCTTAAGACAGAACCATCCTTGTATTTCTGTACTGTTGAAGTGCATATACAAAGAAAGACCAACTATTTCTCATGTAATCAACAAAAAACAAATATAAAAACATGCCTCTGTTAGTTTCGCCACTTTAAGATGCAAATCAGCTTCTCTTTTCTGGGCTTCAACTTCTTTCTTGCAGCAGACTGCATTCTGCTAGAAAATAAATACAAAAATGATACCTTCCTTCTGAATATACATGTGTTAGTGCACATATATATATTTAACAATCAAGATTAGAAAAGGTATCCTGAGAAGGTGATATTATCAGTGACCCCCGTCCTCCAATAATAGATAGAAAAATGCAACGCAACCTTTTACAAGTAAGCAACATTATAACAGATTTAGAACACTGCCAAAAGAGGAATGATTTTTCAAGATTGTTATAATTATTCAGTCAGATCGAGTAATATAAAATATAAACCGTAATGTAATACTATCAGGCGAGCAAGAATTCGGATTTGTCTTTATTGTTATATACTTTATCTATATCGGGTCTGGAATTGTTTGGTAAAAAAAAAAATTGACCTAGGACTTCACAAGGGGTAAGACGTAAGTGTCTAAGAAATGTGAAATGAAAGGTAACGTGGAGAGAGATTCTGAAATAGTGGATAAAATGGACACAACACACAAAAGTATATTTCTAATGGCCTTACGGCAGCTAGCTTTATATTGGTTTACACAAAAATCTACACATAACTAAACCCTTATGGAAGTATTGTTATATCACTCACATCACATTAAAATAATGTATGCATAGTCGCATAGATGTTCCTAATTACATAATGTGGAAAAGTAAAAAAGAAATATTCAATCACATATTAAGCATGCTTTGGGTAAGTAGTTATAGTGCTGTACCACCTTTTGTTCAAGAGAAGCACATTTAGCTTCGAGTGACTGCACTTGCTGCAAGGAAAAAAAGGTGTTGTTGATAAGAAGATGCAATGATAATCATGTTATATCCTACTCTTACCCAGCAAAAGATTACCTTTTGTACTTCTGCATCAACAACGTGAAGCTGCTCTGCATAAAGTACTCTAACATCTTTCATTGTACACTTTTTGTTGCACTGAGGACACTGGTGACAGTTTCAGATATAAAGACTTTTAAATGAGATAGAGAATAATAGTAATGGTAGCAAAATAAGCAAGACGTGTCACAAATCAAAACTGGGTGGGTGGACTTTTTTCTAATATGATTTATGAGATTTAAAACACTTTAATTAATATCTGCCCATTTTAAAATAGCATGCACCACCTATAAATAAAATGTATACAACTGATGACAGACAAACCTTGGCAGATCTTGAACGTTGTTGAATCCACTTCTTTATACATGACAAGCCATATATGTGCCCACAAGGAAGACAACTGCAGAGAAGTTAATGGAAGTCTTTAGCTTGTCCAAAACACACAACACCAACTTAACTTGTGGTTTCCCCATTAATGATTGAGGAGAGCAAAATCAAGTGTAAACCTATGATGATTATGCAAGTGGGAAACCTAAAACCAAAAGAAAAAAAGCAACAAGAAATGCATTATTCATACGAAATTTGATGCAGCCCACCGGTTGTCCATGGTTCAGTACAAATTGGACAGCACAAGCCTTCGATGTCAAGATTGAAGTCATCATCACCACATACAACCACCTCTTTAGACGACTTCTTATCATTCCCTGAAACCCTAGATGACGACGGAATCCACTCCGCCTCTTCACTTTCTTCCTCTTCCTCTTCGTCTTCCTCTTCCTCTTCTTCTTCGTCCTGCTGGTCTTCAATCGCGATCATATCCACATAATCCATCTTCCACTCGATCGATCTACTTTCTTTCTTTCTCTGTGAAATCGCCAAAGAACAACTACGCGGACCAAAATCTTCTTTTTGGGGGCAATCTGGAACCCTAGCCCATGATTTGGCGGGAATGCTTGGTTTTCTAAATTTTATACCTAAATCCTTTCCAACATTACATTTTCTTTTTATTTCCAACATTACATTTTCTTTTTAGTTTTCGATTAAATAATATTTTTATAAGTGAATTGCAAAGATTGTCCTTTATCATTATACTCTCTTCCATCCAGATGATGTACTTTGTGTTTAATATGGATTAGTTTTATACTTTATGTTTTAAAACTTTGCATGTTACGTCCTTTAGGCTTAACCTAAGTTTTTTTTCTGTTAAATCAGATCACAAAATAGTACTTTAGTCTTTTACTCATTTAATAAAAATGTTTTAACAAATAAAAGAAAAATAAAATTCTTTTAATATATATATATATATAATGTTTCTACCCTTCCTCTGAACATCTCTCTCTACCCCTCTCCACCTCCACCACCACCAACAACTACCGCCTCCATCAACCATCAAAAACCACCATTAACTGTCGCCCACCACTGCCCCACAAACAAATGCCTACATCTCTCTCTCTCTATCTCCCCTCTCTCTCTCTCTACATCTCTCTCTCTACCCATATCCACCACCACCAATAATCGCCTCCATCAACCACCAAAAACCACCACCAACAGTCGCCCACCATTTCCCCACCAACCGCCATCAACGCAGGCATATCACCTTACCCAGAAACAAAACACCACCTTATGAAACCCAAAACCTATAAACCCTAGAACATGTTCAACATCAGTTCTTTAATCATTAATAGTTGTTCGGTGAAACATAACAGAACTGATCAACATCAGTTCTTGTGACAACTGTCAAAATTTGCATGCATCCGTACAATTAATTAACATTGATTAGTGCTTAATGATTGTGTTGAATTACAAATAATGACTTAAACTACTTTCTTATTACTGCAACATACTTACATGTGCATCACATATTACATAACGTCATCTCATTATCACATGCAAACTTTATTGACAAACATGATGCACAAAGCACAGTTAGCACAGTTAGCGGATAACTCAGAAAAATGCTGACGATATTCAGTACATAGACAGACAGTGATTTGAGACCCAGTATGAGCCAGAAACCAAGTTCTACACTAGTATAGTGTGTAGGGAAGTAAGGACCACAAAACTGCTTTACTAAGTGATAGTTAAAGTGCCGGAAAGTGACTAAAACCCACATAAAGTGCAGAATTCTGCACAATTCAGCCAAAATCAGCTTTTTAACAAGCTTGTTACATGCAAAAATATGACTAAATGGTCCTGAATACTTTCCTAAGTGTCGGAAATTAAAAGTGTCACGAAAGGTAACATAAAGAACACTAAACGGTATAGTTTGACACTTTAACGAACCGGTATCTAACCAAACAACCGGACACTATCCGAAACACCAAAATTATACTAGAAGCATTGTTTTAATGTTTCTGAGCTAGTTATGATTCCCGAACACCCTAACACACTATGTAACACATCATACACTTAACTTCTCACTAGATAACTTAACTACCCATTAATCACCAACTTATACCCCCCCCCCATGTAAGTGGACGGTCACCCATGTGGCCCCATCTCAAGATTTTGCTTGATTTCCTCAATCCCCTAAGATTTGAATAAGATTATGATCTTGATTTGTAGTGTACTATAGAAACACAAAACCCTTTGGATAAAAGAATTAGATGAATATATAAAGAACTTGAAGGTCATAACTTCCATTATCTCTCACACACACAAACACCACACATCTTCCTTCTTCCTCCCTCCATATTCACGGCCACACCTCTCCACCACCCTACCTCCATTTTCAATCTTCTTCCATATATCCCCAAGTGATATTAAGGTGTAAGGAGCTAAGTTAGGAAGCTTGGAGCTTTCGGAAGTTGAAGGATCTTCACCGTTTGCTTTTATCCACTTCATTTATCCTCTTGATCATCCCTAGCCTTGTGCTAGTGGTAAGAATACTAAACCTTTTATTTTACATCTATTTCAAGTGGTTAATAGATGATATGTGATGAAAAATATGAAGAACACTAAAGAACATAATCTTGAAACATGAACATAAGCTTGTCATATGATGAACTCTTGATGAAACTATGTTGTTTAGTGTATGTATGATACTTGATTGTTATTTTCTTGAGATTATGATGTTGATCATCATAAGGAGCTTGCTAGATTGTGATTAAACACATGATCTAGCCAGTAAGAGGATGATTATGAGATAAAACAAGATGAACATCCTCATGTGTAAGCATAAACTTGAAGAATAAAGTGATTTCTTGAAAAATAATAATCAAAGTGAGTTAATAATTTTATGGATCTAAGGTTTATGAATGGTTTTCTAAAATAACCAAGTTCAAAATATGATTTTTAGAAGATCTTGGTTCTTACATAAACAAACACTATTTTTAATGGTTAAACAAGTGTAGAAACACTTGTGTAACAAGAAGGTTACATAAAGAAACATTTTTAGAAAATGTGTTTTGAAGTTGTAAACATCCAACTTCTTCAAGGATGAAGTTTTTAAAAGAAGTAAACACACTTTAAAGGGTAACTAAACCTACTAAACACACTACCAAGTTACTACAAGTTTTTATGAGAAATCAAGTTCATGAATATTATGTAGATAGCTTTGTTTTAGCACTTGGTAAGTGTAGATTGATTGGTGATTGTTTGCGATGATTTTTGAAAAGAAAATGATATGCTTTGATAGCATGGACACCTCCATTTTTAGGGGAAACTATGGCAAAAAAATTTAAAAATATAAACACTTAGAAAAATATTTTCTAACAAATTTTACAAGCGTATTTTAACTATAGTTTTCAATATAAACTTTGCCATAATTTTTGTTACAAAAATACAAGTATTGGGGGTTGGTTTTTATAAATGAAAATGGATAAATATATATTTAGAATATATATGTATATTAAAGACATGATGTGTGTGATTACTTGTATACCTTGTGTATTAACTATATTATTTTAGGGATAAAATAATATAACTTAACAAATACCAAGAAATCACAATCCAAAATATTACCAAAAATCATAAGGAATAAATATATAAGTTACACACATAATATTGTGAAACCGAACGAGAAATGTAACTTACCAGATATCCCGAAAAATATGTTTATAAGTATATTTTTGGTATATAATATTTTGGACACTAAAAGAATGAAAATGAGATTTTCACAAATTATCACAAAGTTATATCATATTTTGACAAGAAGGAAATATATAATTTTTGGCGATTAAAAATATATATATTCTCTTGGATAAACTTGGAATACATTATGTTGGATAAAAATAAGTTTATATATATTTTCTAAGTGAGACTTGAAAATATATTGTTTTGGAAATATATTGAATATTTATTAAGAAAATACGTACACACCGGAATACGACACCAATGCGTGGCAAAATACACAAATACAAATACGAATATACCCATAATTGGGAAGGAAATACGAATACAAATACTTGAGAAGTATAGTTACAATATATTGTTTAACAATTATTCCAAAAAATAAATATAATTTAAGTTAAAATAGTTATTATTTTAACAAAGTAATTATATACTTGGAATACTACCGAAGACACTTTAAAACGTAACTCAAAGACACTAATCTTTACCAAGTCAAGGCACGACCCACTCGTCTAACGGACCGTAGTACGCATGTAGGTAGTCGTGCGTTCTAGAGGAAGCTTTGAGTTACATCGGATACAAGGAACGCAAAACAGTGAGTTCATGTCCCCCTTTTCTCTTACTGTTTTCAGTTTAATAACTTCGGGGGTGAAATACATGTTACATACTGCTTACAAACAATTACAATGGTATGGTTAGCTAAGGAAATGAACTGTTAGATCACGTGAATAGGTAGGCGATTAACTTAAGACCATTAATCCTTGTATAAGGACCGTGGGGCATGAGTGATAGATCTATTGGGTGTTGCGAGCCCCACCCATGGGCCTGCGAGTTGGCCGCATGTGGTGACTATGTCGTTCCGCCAAAGGGGCCGGTACGAAATACGCATACAGGATTGAGTGCTTCCTATGCCATGTCACTTATATTAATGTATTAGTTACACATTAATTGATCTGTTTTTCCTTGTTGCTTCATACCAGTTTACACATACATACATACTTACAAACGTTTTCAAGGATGATTCGTGCACACATACTAAACACATGAACTCACTCAACTTGTGTTGATGTTTTCAAACTACATGTATTTCAGGGAATTAGTAAGTGGATCTGGCGGGCGTTGGAAGTTTTATGCTGCGATAGAAATAAAGTTGTCATCCATGGTCTTTGGGTTTATTCAGTGTGTCTTACTCCTGGACGAGACACGTCTTCCAAACCTTAGTTACATCTAATATCTTTTGACGAGTCCTTAGTGAACTCATAAACAATTTGTAAGGTTTGTAAAACTTGAATTTGAAGTCTACGTTTTACACAATGTTGTTATGTTTTAAACTCATTTAATGGATGACAAATCTATGGTTTTATCATATAGTTGATGTTATGATTGAATGCAATGATATTAAGAAAGTCACCCCATAATCACGCTTCCGCAAAAGTCAGGGTGTGACAGCTTGGTATCAGAGCTTCGTTCGTAGCGAACTAGGATTCTTTCGAGTCTAGACTACGATCATTAGGGCTCTCACAAAAACGTTTTTACAAACATGTTTTCATTGCATACACGAAATGCCCAGATCTAGGAAACAAACATTTTTACAAACAAAAGACACGAAACACATTTCAAAGTTTATGCATATAATTCAGTCTGAGAGACTGGGGAGTTGGTCTGAGAGACTGGGTAGTCTGAGAGACTAGTTGGAACAGTCTGAGAGACTGGGGAGTTTAGTTTGAGAGACTGGGTAGTTAGTCTGAGAGACTAGTTGGGACAGTTTGAGATACTGGGGAGTTCAGTCTGAGAGACTGGGTGTTTCAGTCTGAGAGACTGGGTGTTTCATTCTGAGAGACTGGGTGTTTCAGTCTGAGAGACTGGGTGTTTAGTCTGGGAGGCTAGGTAGTTTAGTCTGGGAGACTGGGTGTTTAGTCTGGGAGACTGGTTGGTTTAGTCTGGGAGACTAGGTGGGTTAGTGTCACACCCCAACCGATGGCGGAATCATCGGGGCATGGCACTGAGCGAAACAGATTGTCCAGAAGTTTCCATAACAACTATCATTACCATTCAATTTGGATTAACATGTCCCATACCATGTCTCAAACAGTAAACTAATTATTACAGATAAAATCTAGGCAAATATTATGTTCCGACAACTCAGATTTAAACATGAATAATTTATTTGTTGGTTTCTAGGACCCCTTTTCCTAGCTTCAATTTCATCACAGCACAGAGAGCATCCTAGACCTTTCCTAGCCTCGATTTCACAGTGAGCTAGGCATACAAGCAACCTAAGCACCTGTCACATACGTTAAAATAAAGTCAATACATAAAATGTAAAGGTGAGCATACAAGTTTGATAATAGCATATAGAGTTCGAATTCGTTTACACATAACCAGCACGTACACATAGTGAAATGAAGCACGTTAGTTATCGACATAGATCCATCGATACCAATGACTGCGGGTTGACTGCCCGAGGCAGTTCGCAATACATGATTACCACCGTAATCCATGCAAGTAAAAGATCCTTAATAACCCCCGTGTGAACGGGTGCTGAGTCCAAACTGTAGTACTATCGTTGCTAAGGCAGGTAGACAGCATTCCATGTGTAAACATAACAAACAAGCATTCATAAGCCACGTATAACATGCATTAACGGTTAGCGTTCAAATAGTTTGAGTAGTGTGATAGTTGTAATTTGAATATTCGTAACGTATGTAACACCCAAAAGTGCTTAAAGCAAAAAAGGATCGAGTATACTCACAGCGATTATGGATTGAAGGGAGCGCTTAGCGAGTACGGTTAGCCTGAATAGATTCGGTAGCATAATGATAAGCGATTCATAAAACGTCACAAAGTATGAAAGGGGTCGGATAGGGGTTCGATCGGATGGTAATTCGATCGGACAGCAATCCGTGCGGGTAACAATCCGTTCGGGTGGTCATTCGATCGGATGGTAATCCGATCGAGTGACGATTCGAGTGGATTGTTTCTTCCTATGAGAAGGATGTGTTTGTGTATGATGGTTTGACTTTTGAAGTTTTCGTTGTAGCATTTTGAGACAATGAAGTATCTCTATCTTTCAAGTCGGTCGATCGGATGACTAGTCGTGCGGATGGCAATTCGTTCGAATGGTCATCCGGTCGGACGGTGACTTAGTGATGAGGTTACTCATTGAAAACTACTTCACTACATAAGTATCATTCGGTCAGATGGAAATTCGATCGGATGACAATTCGTGCTATTGAACATGTTGAAAATTGTTAAGTCTTTTAAAGTCTTAGTATCTCATGATCCGAAGAGTAATCCTTTCAAAGGGTCGTTCGATCGGATTGCAATTCGTTCAATACCCAAACTTTAATTAAGATTGTTTAAAGGTGGGACCCAAGTGTAATCCGTTCGGGTGGCAATTCGTTCGGGTAACCTATCCGGTCGAATGGTAATTCGATCGGTTGGCAATCCGCTCCGATTGTCCTGTTCGTTCTACACTTGGTCGTTTTGAAGGTTTGTCGTTATGTCGAGTCACTTTGACAACGTGTTAGCCAACAGAGCCCTTCGTTCGACCCAGTTGACCAACCTGACCAGGAATCACCCTAGTCCGGCCGGTTATCGGCTCGAGACGGTTGTTCTTGACTAACCCGGAATCGGTAGTCTCGTGTGTAGAATCTAGATCTGAGCTAGTACAACACTAAGGGCGGCGAGTAGGAGACTAGATCAGAACCTGATTCTACCGGTTTTGAGTGTTTTAAGTGTAAAAAGAGTCGAAAGAAAGTTAAAACCATCTTTCAATCCTTTTTCACCACACTTATGTCGAGATCTTTACAAGATCTTTGTGGAAATCGGTTAGATCTAAGTTGTTCTTAGTGGGTTGAGGTCAAAACATGAAGTTCTTGAAGAACACATGATGACGTCACCTTAGAACACCCGAAATCTAGTGATTTCACGGTTAAAAGTTAAGATTTGAAAGATAGAAAGGTGTAGGAGTGCGTGTAGATCAAGAAAGTACAAGATTTAGGACGAGATCTTACCGGAATCGAGAGAAATCTGGGAAAAGGTTGAGTTAAGCGTGCTGGTCGAACAGGGATTTCCAAAAGTGGAAAAGATGACAATGACAGGGGTATTTATAGGATGCCAAAAGGGGAAAGGGTTGTTCGGTCGGATAGCACATCGCCTGGGTGACTGTCCGGTCGGATGGCGTCTTGATCGAATGGCACCTGTCATCCTTTATCAAGTGGCTATCCGGTCGGATGGCTATTCGACCGGATGGCTTTTGGTTAGTGTGTTTGACGTGGCGATTTTTGCTGATTCGATTTCGATTGCGATCGATGCGATACGATAGTTTCTCCTAGTCAAATTACTCTCAGTCCCAAACACTCATATCTCGCATGATCTATTTTTCACCATTTATCGTAGTTCGTTCATGATTCGGGTTCGACTGCATCCCGAGTTAGATTTCGAGTTTCGATTGAGTTCGCTTGCTTATCACAACATAACATAAATAAACATGCACATGTAACACGTAAGGCACACACACACATATAATGACAAGTAAAATTCATAGCTCGAGTTGCGATTAGAAGTCGATTCGATTAGCATAGCTCGATTATTGATTAGTTAACTTTATCGCATTGTTACTTCCTGTATTTCACAGTCGTAAGTCGATTGATTAACGGTTAACACACATCGATTATTGAAATTAACAACACTTGCTCCACATAATATAATTAAAAACAAGAAGTTTCTACGAGTCAAGTTGCGCGAAATCGGTCGTTGACTTAGACCTTGACTTTGACTTTCACTTATGAAAACACGGGGTGTTACAGCCTCCCCTTGTTTAGGGAATTTCGTCCCGAAATTAAGCTGAAAGCTGTACAATGCCGTGAATCACGTTTGAGAACTTTCCGTTTGGGCCGATTTTGACTTCGAAACGATCGCTTGTGACACGGAATCCGTGAACGTGCGTGACCAAACACACAAGAACGTACTATAATCGGTGATTCTATAGATTGATATGAAATCGTACAAGGTACTAGAATCACAATGCTACTTTCTCTCTCTAACTCCTCTCTTGAAACAACTGCGGGTACTTAGCCTTCATGTCGCTTTCGAGTTCCTAAGTGAACTCGGCGCCTCGTTTGCCCTCCCATCGGACTTTCACGATAGGAATGCGTGAGCGTCTGAGTTGCTTGGTTTGGCGATCCATGATTTCGATAGGCTTTTCCACGAAGTGTAATGTTTCGTTCACTTGTAGATCGTCGAGAGAAACGTGTAAGTCGTGGTTGGCTAGGCACTTTCTGAGGTTTGACACGTGGAAAGTCGGGTGGACGTTACTAAGTTCCTCCGGTAGTTCGAGTCTGTAGGCGACTTTTCCGATCCTTTCCAGAATCTTAAAAGGTCCAACATATCGACGCGCGAGCTTTCCTTTCTTGCCGAATCGGACCACACCCTTCCAAGGTGATACCTTTAGGAGTACGTGGTCACCAACGTCAAATTCCCGGGGCTTGCGTTTCTTATCGGCGTAACTTTTCTGTCGATCCCGAGCCTTCACCAGATTTTCTCGAATTTGGAAGATTTTGTCTGTCGTTTCTTGTAATAGCTCACGACCGGTTAGTTGCGAATGACCAATCTCGTGCCATACAATAGGCGATCGACATCTTCTTCCGTATAATGCCTCAAATGGTGCCATTTGGATGCTAGAATGATAACTGTTGTTGTACGAGAATTCGACTAACGGTAGGTATTTATCCCAATTACCACCGAAGTCTAAGACACACGAACGGAGCATGTCTTCAAGAGTATGAATCGTTCTTTCAGTCTGACCGTCGGTTTGAGGGTGGAAAGCGGTATTTAGATTAAGCGTTGTACCGAGTTCCGTTTGAAACGTTTCCCACAGTCGCGAGGTAAACCGAGCATCACGATCAGAAATGATGTCACGAGGCGTCCCATGATTACAAATGATCTCGTCGGTGTAGATTCGGGCTAATCATTCTACCTTGTAGTCTTCTCGTATCGGCAGAAAGTGAGCAGATTTAGTCAAATGGTCGACCACAACCCATATGCTGTCGTGACCTGATGACGTGTGCAGTAGCTTGGTTACGAAATCCATAGCTATACTTTCCCACTTCCACATAGGAATTGGTGGTTGTTCGAGTAAGCCAGAGGGTCTTTGATGTTCAGCCTTGATTCTAGCACAAGTTAGGCATTTTCCGACGTAGAGAGCGATATCCCTTTTCATACCCGGCCACCAGTACTTGTAGCGAAGGTCCTGGTACATCTTATCATCACCGGGATGAATTGAATACCGGGATTTGTGGGCTTCGTCCATCAAGATTTGTCGTAAGTCAGTTCGTTTGGGAATCCAAATTCGGTCCAGAAAATGGAATA
This sequence comes from Helianthus tuberosus, assembly GCA_030545235.1. NCBI lineage: Eukaryota > Viridiplantae > Streptophyta > Magnoliopsida > Asterales > Asteraceae > Helianthus > Helianthus tuberosus. Next base: position 53,944,734 of record CM060429.1, on the reverse strand, counting down.
TCCCGTTCGATTTGCTCACGAGTTGGGCTCCATCGTGGTAGATTCTTTCTTTCTTCAGGGTGTGTTCGTTAAAACATGCATGTTGAGCGTCGCGGATGAGGGTTTCGAGATCGTGTTGGGCTTGAACATTACGGGTGCTAAGCAGATAACTCCGTCTGCTAAGTGCGTCGGCAACGACAATCGCCTTGCCTGGGTGATAACGGATCTCACAGTCGTAATCGTTGAGAAGTTCTACCCATCGGCGTTGACGCATATTAAGTTCCTTCTGATTAAAGATGTGTTGTAGACTCCTATGATCGGTGAAGATCGTACACTTGGTACCATATAGGTAGTGTCGCCAAATCTTTAACGCAAAAACAACTGCGCCTAGCTCGAGATCATGGGTTGTATAGTTCTTCTCGTGGATTTTAAGCTGACGAGATGCGTAAGCTATGACCTTGTCCCGTTGCATGAGAACGCAACCAAGACCAAGGTTGGAAGCATCACAGTAGACAATGAAATCATCGTTTCCGTCTGGCAATATGAGAACAGGAGCGTTGCAAAGCATGTGCTTGAGGGTTTGGAAGGCAGTCTCTTGTTTGGTTCCCAGACAAAAGGCTGATTGATGTATTGTAAAATACATCTTTATTCGCGTCAGGTTTGAGTCGTTAGATAGTTGTTTGTGTCCATGTTTAGCTTAGAATGTATATACTTTTGATATCTTTGTGTTTTCCAGGTTTTTACAGTAGAAAGGAGCAGAAAAGAGTCAAATTCTGGAAAGGCGAAAGACTGGAACGGAAATCGAGGAGCTCGGGAGCGAAAACGAAGTGAAAAACAATTCTGGAGCACCCAGGCGGGCCGCGACAACTTATAACACATTCGAAGGCGGGCCGCATCAACTTAAATCAAGAATCCGGACATTTAACACGCGCGCGGGCCGCGTCCACTTACTTGACATCTCATGCGGGCCGCGTGGGGTCTGTTTACGTGAAACCGACTTTAATCAGCAATGGTTGTAGGGTTTTGAAGAATTATATATGATCATTATCGACAACAGCCGAAGGAACAGAACATATTACGAATTTGGACATCTTTTGGACATCTTGGAGGCTGATTGAAGGCTGTTGAAGTGTTCGGGAAGACAAGGAATCATCGGGAGACATTCGGGAGCACTCGGGATCGAAGTTTACGGGTTCTAATATCTTGTTACTTCGTTTTTCGTTTGTTTTTATTTGTTCCATGATGAATTCAGATTTGATTATGATTTGTGCTTATTCTTTGAATATGATTATCGGCTAGAAACCTTTACTACCTAGGCTATGATGAATGTTTAACAAAGATTGGATTTTTATTGGATTTTTGTCGTGGTTTTGGATCTTTCTTGTACTGTAAAAGCTATGGGAATTTAACTTGGTGCATATGCGTGCTTGTGATTATTTTATTATTGTTTATTGCTTCGTTCGATTCTTGGTGACGGTCTTTATCACGGAATAGAGTCGGGCTAGGGTTTTAGGTTTTGGTGAGTGTCTATATCACATAATAAATCTTTGATCCTTTAGGGTGAAATTACTTAACTAACCTTAGAAGTAATAATCGGTAATTTAATAAAATCAAGTGTTCTGCTAGACTCGTCGCGGAAAAGCTCGAGGATATTAATAGGTCTCGGTTTAGTTATAAGGACTTAACATTCCATTGTCTATTAAGCCAAGATTAAAACCCGTAGTCGCTTTAGACGTTCGCGCTGCAAGGTAGAGCGTTTTACATAAGCACTTTCAAGTAACTAGAGGACTGTAAGGAAATCTAGAAAACCGGTAATTTAACAACCTTTAGGGGATCTTAGCGTGCTCTTGAGAAGGATTAGGGGTCCTTAGATTTCCCGAGAGGTGAGAATTTTAAGATCTCCATACCACAAAACTATTTGATAGAAATCCAATCCAAGTTAAACAGGAGTCTAGCCTAGGTAGCCTTCATCATCTCTTAAGTTCAGCTTTCGTGTGAGTTCGTGTTAGTTCTTAGCTAATCTAGATTTTCATTACTTGCATTCTTAGGATTTTTAGAACCCCCCCCCCATCAACAAACAATTAGTTAAGTCGTGTCAGTCTAAGTCTAGAATTGAGTCATTAGCGTAATCTGTAGAGTCTCTTGGGTTCGATACTCGGACTTCCTTAGGCTATACTACAGTGATCGGTACACTTGCCGGTCGTGTGGTTTAGAGTTTAGAGAGTCTTAGTTTTATAAATTTAAAACTTAGAGAGTCTAGTTTAGGGTTTAACTAAATTAACTAAATTAAACCCTAAACTAGACTCTCTAAGTTTTAAATTTATAAAACCAAGACTCTCTAAACTCTAATCCACACGACCGGCAAGTGTACCGATCACTGTAGTATAGCCTAAGGAAGTCCGAGTATCGAACCCAAGAGACTCTACTGATTACGCTAATGACTCAATTCTAGACTTAGACTGACACGACTTAACTAATTGTTTGTTGATGGGGGGGGGGGGGTTTCTAAAAATCCTAAGAATGCAAGTAATGAAAATCTAGATTAGCTAAGAACTAACACGAACTCACACGAAAGCTGAACTTAAGAGATGATGAAGGCTACCTAGGCTAGACTCCTGTTTAACTTGGATTGGATTTCTATCAAATAGTTTTGTGGTATGGAACCGAGATCTTAAAATTCTCACCTCTCGGGAAATCTAAGGACCCTGATGTGCTAAAAAGTGGTTTAACTAAATTAACTAAATTAAACCCTAAACTAGACTCTCTAAGTTTTAAATTTATAAAACTAAGACTCTCTAAACTCTAAACCACACGACCGGAAAGTGTACCGATCACTGTAGTATAGCCTAAGGAAGTCCGAGTATCGAACCCAAGAGACTCTACTGATTACGCTAATGACTCAATTCTAGACTTAGACTGACACGACTTAACTAATTGTTTGTTGATGGGGGGGGGGGGTTTCTAAAAATCCTAAGAACGCAACCAAGACCAAGGTTGGAAACATCACAGTAGACAATGAAATCATCGTTTCCGTCTGGCAATGTGAGAACAGGAGCGTTGCAAAGCATGTGCTTGAGGGTTTGGAAGGCAGTCTCTTGTTTGGTTCCCAGACAAAAGGCTGATCCTTATGCGTAAGAGAGGTAAGCGGTACAGCAATCTTCGAGAATCCTTCGATAAATCGTCGATAATAGCCCGCTAGTCCGAGAAAAGAGCGGACTTCAGACGGATTCTTAGGTGTAACCCAGCTCTTGACAGCTTCAATCTTCGCAGGGTTGACGTGAATGCCTTGACTATTTACAATGTGACCCAGAAACTAAACTTCCTCCAACCAGAATTCACACTTGGAGAATTTGGCATAGAGTTGGTTCCCCTGGAGTAACTCGAGAACCAAACGTAGATGTTGCGCATGTTCGGTCTTTGATTTGGAATAAATCAAGACATCGTCGATGAATACGATGACGAAACGGTCGAGGTATGGTTTACACACGCGATTCATCAGATCCATGAAAACCGCTGGTGCGTTGGTTAAGCCAAAAGGCATGACAACGAATTCGTAGTGACCGTAACGAGTACGAAACACGGTTTTGGGTATATCCTCCTCTTGAATACGTAGCTGGTGATATCCTGAACGCAGGTCGATCTTTGAGAAACACGTAGCGCCTTGTAGTTGATCAAACAAATCGTCAATGCGAGGTAGAGGATAGCGGTTCTTGATGGTTAACTTATTCAATTCCCGATAGTCGATGCACATCCTGAACGACCCGTCCTTCTTTTTGACGAAAAGGACTGGCGCGCCCCAAGGAGAGGTGCTCGGGCGAATGAAGCCTTTCTCGAGTAATTCCTGGAGTTGGGTTGAGAGTTCGCGCATTTCAGACGGCGCGAGTCGATAAGGAGCTTTGGCAATAGGGTTGGCTCCAGGAATGAGGTCAATACGAAAATCGATATCACGACTTGGCGGTAGTTCGGGAAGATCCTCTGGAAAAACATTAGGAAATTATCGAACCACAGGAATGTCCTTCACTTCCTTCTTCTCTTTCTTTTCTTTCTCCGCTGCTACAACGTTAGCCAAGAAAGCCCTGTATTCCTTGCGGAGATACTTGCTGGCTTGCACGCATGACATAAGCTTGAGACCCTTCGAAGTAGTATCACCGTATACACACAATGAGTCACCATTCGCGAGCGAGAATCGAATCATCTTGTCGAAGCATACAACTTCAGCATGGTTTTCTCGAAGAAAGTCCATGCCTACTATGACGTCGAAACTTCCGAGTTGCATCGGAATAAGGTCAATTGGGAAGATGTGATTGTTGAGCTCAAGAGTACAATCACAGATAACGGAATTGACGGCGACGGTTCTTCCGGTAGCGACTTCAACATCGAATGCCGAGGAGAGCTGGGAACGTTTACGATTAAGGAGTTTCTCAAATTCAAGCGACACAAAGCAGTTATCGGCTCCAGTATCAAACAAACATGAAGCATAAATACCATTCACAAGGAACGTACCATTGACCACGTTGTTGTCGGCCTGGGCTTGACGTACGTTGAGGTTGAAAGTTCTGTCGCGTGCGGCCTGTTGCTGCTGCTGCTATTGTTGTTGCTGCTGTGGCTGCTGTTGCTGGGGCTCTTGTTTCACAACCCTGTTTGGGCACATGTTGGCGAAATGGTTCGGGTCGCCACATGCGAAGCAGGCTCTGGCTTTGACTGCGGGTGCCGGAGGTGCTTGTTGACCCTGTGGGGCGGTGAGTAGAGCTTGATTGGCAGGAGCTTGACGAATACGGCAGTTGGCAGTAAAATGGCCGTATACATTGCAATGGGCACAAAAGCGGCAAGGAATAGCAGTCGGGTGATGGTAGGTGCAAGTAGGGCAGAGCGGGTGTGGCCCACTGTATGCACGCTTTGCAGGTGGTGCATTAGCCACTGGCGCCGCTACTTAACGCTGTTGGGCAGGTACAGCTTGAATCGGTGCAGCAGTGATCGCACAGTTCTTGTTGCTGGAGCTATTCTTTCTCTTGTTCTTCCTCTTGTTGCTCGATAAGGTGGGTTCAGTAGTTGTTGCGGTAGTGGTAGCTTGATGCAGATGCTTTGAAGTTTTATCCCAGACACCAGCCTTAACCCGCTTGTCGTTGATTTCAGCGGCCAACAGATAAGTTTCCTCGATCGTCGTAGTCTTAGCCGCTTGCACGAAATCAGCAACGCAGTCGGGCAGGGCCCGGATGTACTTCTTGATCGTCATGTCGGGAGTCTTGACTTGATCGGGACAGATAATGCTGAGCTGTTTGAAACGAGCAGTAAGACCAGCATTGTCACCATCCTTTTGCTGTATGTGCCAAAATTCATCTTCCAGCTTTTGACGTTCGTGAGGAGGGCAGAATTCCTCTAGCATAACTTCCTTGAGCTCGTCCCACGACAGACCGTAGGCTGCGTCGTTCCCTCGCTTGTTCCTCTCGGCCGTCCACCAGTCTAGTGCTCGGGACTGGCAAACACCGGTAGCATTCAGAGTTCGAAGGTCATCAGGGCAACCACTCTGTCGCAGAGTAACCTCGATGGAGTCAAACCAGTGAAATAGTGCAGTGGGACCTCCTTCGACAGTGAATTCTTTTGGCCCACAAGACTTGAATTGCTTGAAGCTGAAAGGCCTTGCGGCAGCTTTGGGAGCGTCGGTTCTTGATTCTTTAGACGATTTGCTGGCATTCTCATAAACATCACTCACAGCCTTTGCTACGCTTTTAGCGATGATGGAAGCAAGACGTTTGTCTCTCTTCTCTTGACGAGAAAGTGCATGACGGGATCCAGACGACATTGTCTGCAATAGACATCGCCACGGAACTCAACACATTGTATTCGAATCTCACCTCACACGTTTTCTACTTACTAAAGCTCAGTAACACGTACATTTGCGCACACACATATCACATAGAGCACACTTTCACGTATACACATAGGCACGTAGAGCACATAATCACATAACGCCTAAGCATGTAGAGCACGTATTCACATAACGCCTAAGCATGTAGAGCATGGAAGCAACGAACACATACGCATTGAATCACTAAAAGCAGCCAGAAAACAGAAACCTATCATTCAAGGCTCGCGATCGTTCTGGTATAGCGATCGCGTTTAGTATATCGAATAGAGTAGTGTAGCATAGGTTTGTCCAAAACTCGGCGATTTGTTAGCGACTTGATATAGAAAGGTAGTGCGAGTCGTGCGTGTCGATTGAATAGCAAAATCGAGTAAATCTTCAAAAATTTAAACACATAAATAAGTAAAAGCACATAAAACACATAAAATTGACGGATTTTCAGAGTGACAACCGCCGATTCCAAACACATAAAATTGGGAATTAGATCGTCTGCGGCTACTAGACGTTGACTACCCAAAGTGATTCGACTATTCTCTACAGACTTGTCGTCACGCTTCGACTTTCGGGATCGTGTTTCCGCCTCGATTCTTGGGCATTCAACACGTACTCCCTGGGTCATACTCACGAATTCAGGTCGTTGGAGTTCGTCGAGCCCTTGGTGAGATGAGTAAAAGTTAGGAGCATGTTGTCATGGTTAGGGTTTCACCCCTAGCTTAGCAACTTCTTCCTTGTTTTAACAAAATTGAGGAGATTATTCATCAAAATATGGATCTCACTCCTGATTTGGTATAATTCTCCTCGTTTGTTATTGAAAATAATGAGGAAATCATTGATAAAATGATAAAATCGTCACTGACCAAGCAATTTAGTCGAGAGTTTGCGGTTTTCACACCTATTCTCGACTTTATTGCCCGTTTATATTGAGAAATTCGAGTGCAGTGATAGTTTAGCATAAGCGAGAATAGCGAGGAATAAGCTCGTACATAATCCCTACTGGTTATGCACAAGTCGGTCTGTTGGTTCCTAACTATAGACTAGGTTTCTAAGACATCGACCCGGTCTAGGTCGAGTCTTGCCTAATTCCCTATAGTTATGGCTCTGATACCAATCTGTCACACCCCAACCGATGGCGGAATCATCGGGGCATGGCACTGAGCGAAACAGATTGTCCAGAAGTTTCCATAACAACTATCATTACCATTCAATTTAGATTAACATGTCCCATACCATGTCTCAAATAGTAAACTAATTATTACAGATAAAATCTAGGCAAATATTCTGTTCCGACAACTCAGATTTAAACATGAATAATTTATTTGTTGGTTTCTAGGACCCCTTTTCCTAGCTTCAATTTCATCACAGCACAGAGAGCATCCTAGACCTTTCCTAGCCTCGATTTCACAGTGAGCTAGGCATACAAGCAACCTAAGCACCTGTCACATACGTTAAAATAAAGTCAATACATAAAATGTAAAGGTGAGCATACAAGTTTGATAATAGCATATTGAGTTCGAATTCGTTTACGCATAACCAGCACGTACACATAGTGAAATGAAGCACGTTAGTTATCGACATAGATCCATCGATACCAATGACTGCGGGTTGACTGCCCGAGGCAGTTACAACCATAATCCATGCAAGTAAAAGATCCTTAACAACCCCCGTGTGAATGGGTGCTGAGTCCAAACTATAGTACTATTGTTGCTAAGGCAGGTAGACAGCATTCCATGTGTAAACATAACAAACAAGCATTCGTAAGCCACGTATAACATGCATTAACGGTTAGCGTTCACAAATAGTTTGAGTAGTGTGATAGTTGTAATTTGAATATTCGTAACGTATGTAACACCCAAAAGTGCTTAAAGCAAAAAGGGATCGAGTATACTCACAGCGATTATGGATTGAAGGGAACGCTTAGTGAGTACGGTTAGCCTGAATAGATTCGGTAGCATAATGATAAGCGATTCGTAAAACATCACAAAGTATGAAAGGGGTCGGATAGGGGGTCGATCGGATGGTAATTCGATCGGACAGCAATCCGTGCGGGTAACAATCCGTTCGGGTGGTCATTCGATCGGATGGTAATCCGATCGAGTGACGATTCGAGTGGATTGTTTCTTCCTATGAGAAGGATGTGTTTGTGTATGATGGTTTGACTTTTGAAGTTTTCGTTGTAGCATTTTGAGACAATGAAGTATCTCTATCTTTCAAGTCGGTCGATCGGATGACTAGTCGTGCGGATGGCAATTCGTTCGAATGGTCATCCGGTCGGACGGTGACTTAGTGATGAGGTTACTCATTGAAAACTACTTCACTACATAAGTATCATTCGGTCGGATGGAAATTCGATCGGATGACAATTCGTGCTATTGAACATGTTGAAAATTGTTAAGTCTTTTAAAGTCTTAGTATCTCATGATCCGAAGAGTAATCCTTTCAAAGGGTCGTTCGATCGGATTGCAATTCGTTCAATACCCAAACTTTAATTAAGATTGTTTAAAGGTGGGACCCAAGTGTAATCCGTTCGGGTGGCAATTCGTTCGGGTAACCTATCCGGTCGAATGGTAATTCGATCGGTTGGCAATCCGCTCCGATTGTCCTGTTCGTTCTACACTTGGTCGTTTTGAAGGTTTGTCGTTATGTCGAGTCACTTTGACAACGTGTTAGCCAACAGAGCCCTTCGTTCGACCCAGTTGATCAACCTGACCGGGAATTACCCTAGTCCGGCCGGTTACCGGCTCGAGACGGTTGTTCTTGACTAACCCGGAATCGGTAGTCTCGTGTGTAGAATCTAGATCTGAGCCAGTACAACACTAAGGGCGAGTAGGAGACTAGATCAAAACCTGATTCTACCGGTTTTGAGTGTTTTAAGTGTAAAAAGAGTCGAAAGAAAGTTAAAACCCTCTTTCAATCCTTTTTCACCACACTTGTGTCGAGATCTTTACAAGATCTTTGTGGAAATCGGTTAGATCTAAGTTGTTCTTAGTGGGTTGAGGTCAAAACATGAAGTTCTTGAAGAACACATGATGACGTCACCTTAGAACACCCGAAATCTAGTGATTTCACGGTTAAAAGTTAAGATTTGAAAGATAGAAAGGTGTAGGAGTGCGTGTAGATCAAGAAAGTACAAGATTTAGGACGAGATCTTACCGGAATCGAGAGAAATCTGGGAAAAGGTTGAGTTAAGCGTGCTGGTCGAACAGGGATTTCCAAAAGTGGAAAAGATGACAATGACAGGGGTATTTATAGGATGCCAAAAGGGGAAAGGGTTGTTCGGTCGGATAGCACATCGCCTGGGTGACTGTCCGGTCGGATGGCGTCTTGATCGAATGGCACCTGTCATCCTTTATCAAGTGGCTATCCGGTCGGATGGCTATTCGACCGGATGGCTCTTGGTTAGTGTGTTTGACGTGGCGATTTTTGCTGATTCGATTTCGATTGCGATCGATGCGATACGATAGTTTCTCCTAGTCAAATTACTCTCAGTCCCAAACACTCATATCTCGCATGATCTATTTTTCACCATTTATCGTAGTTCATTCATGATTCGGGTTCGACTGCATCCTGAGTTAGATTTCGAGTTTCGATTGAGTTCGCTTGCTTATCACAACATAACATAAATAAACATGCACAGGTAACACGTAAGGCACACACACGTATAATGACAAGTAAAATTCATAGCTCAAGTTGCGATTAGAAGTCGATTCGATTAGCATAGCTCGATTATTGATTAGTTAACTTTATCGCATTGTTACTTCCTGTATTTCACAGTCGTAAGTCGATTGATTAACGGTTAACACACATCGATTATTGAAATTAACAACACTTACTCCACATAATATAATTAAAAACAAGAAGTTTCTACGAGTCAAGTTGCGCGAAATCGGTCGTTGACTTAGACCTTGACTTTGACTTTCACTTATGAAAACACGGGGTGTTACAGTTAGTCTGGGAGACTAGGAAGGATAAAAAGTTTCATGAAGAATAATGTGAATACATGATTACATGATAAATTACCTTTGTTTGCACACACTAAGTGTTAGTGATTACTATGGATATACATGCTATGACTATTATGTATCGACACACATGTCGCCTTCCTCAGAGAGCAAGTTGTCAGATGTTGACGACCCTATGGCCACCGCCACATATAATGAGACAGCACCTGCGCCGGGGATATTTGCGTCAGGCACTGAGAGTGATCCTGATATGATGATAGAGGACGAGGACGACTTCCAACCATCCGCGCTGCCAGATTTTGGTGATGACTTACCCTTGCTGATGGTTTCCCTGACAAGAATCCTTTCGTCATTCCTGTTCCAGTCCATGACCACCTTATCATTTGGACACCCCGATGGCGAGCACATCATGACTCCAATCCTCGACGCCGTACCTTTCGTGGTCATTCTTCCCGAGGATATGCCTTTTGACGATTTGTTAGATGATGACGTTGATTTGTTTGTTGATTATCCTCTTGTTGACACCCAGGGCGATGGAAAGATAGCTGAGGATGTCATTGCTATTCTACCTCCTGAGATTTTCGCCATCGAAGTATCCTCTGCTTCCATTTTGCACTCGATTTCAGACTCCTTTGAGTCTGTGACATCTGCAGCCTTATAGACGGTCAGGTTACCGCTTCTTGCTACTGACTCGGACGACGACACCGCTATGACTACTGCACTATCACACTGCTCGAGATCCCACACCTTTACACGACCCAGAGCCTGCTCCTGAGCCAGCTCCTGTTCCGCTTCGGTCAGCTTGATGTTGCACCTGCTGATCCTGACCCCTTGGGTAACAACTCTCATCAAAAGTCCTATTTATTATATTATTTTATCAAATAGGAAACCCTGATTAAGACACCCAAGTGATTCTGTATAAACCCTGAAATTTTCAGAACAATCAGAATCAGGATCAGGGCCCCTAAAACTCAGGGGGGTATTCCCTATTTACGATTATCCATATAACTCGTTGTCAATATCGAATTTTAAAAATCCGCTGACTCACCTGAGCTACAAACACATGGGGCTACCCTATGGTAGGTAGTGACCCCTCGCGCCACGCGACGCCCAAGGGGGTACCCCTCGCGTCACGCGAGGGGGTCAAATTTTAACTATAAATAGTGGGGTTTGGGACTTGAATTTTGGCACTTGAACGACGTAAAAATTCGTTATATACTCCGAGTTATAGTCTGTTTACTACAAACACACACATGAATCACGAATCGCTGCCGCAAAACAGGGTAATAACTCGATCGCTGCTACGATTCAATGTCCGATCGATTAAACTATCCAATGGATGTTTAAGTGCTGCCCACATTAGGGTTTATGCTTTGTCATTCGTCGTTAATTTGATGGATGTTTAAGTATCGCACTTTGTCATTCGTTGTGAAGGTTTAATCTCGTGAGTTATCGTAAATGCTGTATTAGTTACTAACCTAGTTTGTGTGCATTGTTATTTAAACTAGGTTATCAAGGCTAATCAGTAGGCTAAGCTCTATTCATATTAAATCTGCAATGTGAGTCATTCTCTTTTTATCAAAATTACTTTCAAAATCATGTTTATTTTCAAAGTTATAATTACAGGGATTAAGTCTTTGTAGTCACCAAATTACAGCCAGTGTGTGGGGTTTTGTATACATTACTTATTTTCCGTCACCATTGGACAACGAGTTAGCCAATGGGTGATCTGACCATAGTCACAGAAACAAGTCGAGTGACAAATACTGTGGGAAGTTGGTTGATATATGGAAACATTGTAATCGCTCTTAATACTGTAAATTATAACAAATGTGTCATTTTACTAAAAAGAATGATTCACCAGTATTTTCCTGCTGACAAAACCTTTTTCAAACATGTTTCAGGTAATCTGTTGTGATCCAGGAAAAGTGCCGTGAAGCACTACCAGCTTAAGGAAGTGGCTCAATTTAAAATAAAGAAACATGTTTTGTAAAATAAAGATTTCTCAGTGAAATCATATGATTGTAAATTACCGGGGTTTTATCCCGAGTTGTGAAATAAAATAATCGAGAAATTGCAGTTTTAAAAAGATCCTGATGAAAACTTCCGCTGTTAAATAAATACCACGGGATTTTCTGTCCCGCGGCTCCTGAACCGGGTCAAACCGGGTCGGGGGCCGTGACAGAAAAAGGTGGTATCAGAGCCACTGATTTAAGCCAATTAAGTATTTAGAAAATACTTAATTTTACTAATTGCTATTTTGTGATTATGTGTTTTATTATTTGAATATTTATGTACAGTATGGGTAAGCAAAAGCTTTCAAACATCTATCTTAAATTAGATAGGTCATCCAACGAGAAGGGAAGTTCATTCCAAACCAAATCCTCAAAACCCTATGCAAATCCTGAAGAAGGAATATTTGTTCGAAAAGCTCATTATGAGGAACCACTTTCTCCTAATAAAAGAAGTTTGATTATTAGGAAAAGCCAAGAGAAAATAAAATCAAAAGAAAAGAGAGTTAATCAGAAAACCCAAGAACTAGGCAATAACCCACCCTGGGAAGACAAGTTAGATGAAAAATGGGCCGATCTCTATATGTTAGCTACTGTAGCAGTAAATGCAAATCTTTAAATACTTTGTTTCAGTTTTAGTATCCTTATCACCTACAATCCAGAAACCTTATCCAGTAAATAAATAAGTTTACAGTAAATCCTAGTGTGTTTTAATTTTTAGTTGTCTTTGTATTAAATTAGTCACCCGGTATGAAATAATATCTAAAAGTTATTTATGAAATTTTGTTATAAAATTTTAACTTAGTCATTTTTGTGTATTTTGCATATATGCTAAACAGCATGAATGACTTGTCTGAAGCCCTTCAGAATTTAAATCTCTATCCGGTGAAAATAGAGGTTTCCAGAGATTTTAATAGATACATACATGATATAGAAGAACCTATGGAATTAAACGCTCCACCTCCGGAGAAACCCAAGCCTAAGAAAAGGAGAAGATTCGTGGGATGGAGGCGTGTGCGCAGGAGGAAACCCGCCACTAGGAAGATTCCCAAAATAGGAATTCCCTTAGACAAAGGGAAGGGGATTGAAGTCAGGGAAGGTTCTAGGCAGATGGAAATGCAGTTTGGGGAATATTCTAGGCAAATGGAAATGGAGTTCGGGGAAGGTTCTAGGCAAACCAAGATAGAAATTGGGGAAAGCTCTAGACAAATTGAGGAGTTACCATTTCAGGAGGAATTGGATCGTGCATTAGCTAGCTGTGATATAGTCAGGTCTATCAATAATAATCTTTACCCTTTTCCTGCTGAAACTCAATTACCAATGAATTTGGAACCAGCAATTCCAGAACCTATAATCCACACCCAACCTCTAGGAATGGACGAGTGGTGGACTAATGATTGGCAGTTCCAAAACCTTCTCAACAGTCCTTATTCCTTTCTCCCTCAGTTCGACCCGGAACCTATACCAAACCCACCAATGAGTAACGAAAATTTAGCTGAACTCCGCCACTTTGGCGAAGAGCTGGTGGATGCAGGAAATAGGATCAGGGAGGTAGGAGAACAGATCTCCTGGAAATACGACGAGAGGGAACGTCGTTACTGAAATACCAACTGACGAAAGATAGTAGGGTTATGAAAATGTGGTTGTATAATAATAAAAGTAAACTATAATCTTGTAGAATAACCTAAAATAAAACTTTGTAAGATAAAAGTGTGTATGGACGCATATTATATATAAAAATGGGAATCGAGAAATCGATAGTTTTGGTTATATGTGTGTTGTGAACTTTGTATGATTGTTTTGTGTATGATTGTTATTTATTGAATACTAATAAATTATATATATTAATTATCAGATGGAAAACGCTAATAATGAACCAGTTAACGAGGTTAATCAATCTGAGCAACATCCGGAGGAGCAATTTATGACTAGGCAGGATATAGAAAATATTGTTGCTCAAGGAATAGCCAATGCTATTCCAGCAATACTTGTTGCTGCACAGAAACCTGTTGAACCTCAACAAATCATTCCTAGTAAACGTATTTCTGAAGATAACTTCAGTAATAGTATAAACGGAGGCGGTAATCATACCAATCATGATAATGATTCCCGGCAAGTTCCGCTCCCTAAGAAAATGAAAGCTACAACGCCTGGTTGCACTTTCAAAGAATTTCTTGCTTGTAAACCCGCTGAATTTGCAGGCAATGAAGGAGCAACTGCGGCACTGCGTTGGTTAGAGAAAACCGAGGCAGTGATTACAATAAGTAAATGTGCCAAGAACGAACAGGTCATGTACGCGTCAAATCTTTTCAAAGAAGGAGCGCTAGAATGGTGGAATACAGTACTTCAAGCTAAAGGAAGAAATATGGCCTATGCCATGAATTGGGAAGAATTTAAGAGTCTTGTAGAAAGAAAATTTTGTCCCGAATATGAAAAAGATCAAATGGCAAATAAGTTCCTAAATCATAGAATGATGGGTGTAGATTGTCGCGGTTATACTTCGACATTCTTTGAATATGCTAGAGTGGTACCAACACTGGCTTCGCCAGAACCGGTACTCATTTCTCGCTATATTTGGGGATTGATTAGCGAAATCCGTAATATCGTTAAAGTTGCGAGACCTCGCACTATTGACGATGCGGTGGAACTAGCTAACACCCTAACTGACGAACTGGTACGCACAAGAGATGAAAATAGGAAAAAGGAACTGGCTCAGAAAATTACCCAAGGATTTCGTACGGGTAATAACAACAATTTCAAAAGAAAAGGAACAGGTCAATCTTCAACTTCGCTGTTCTACATAAATTGCAAAAAGAAACATTATGGAAGATGTAATGTAATCTGCAACTTTTGCAAAGCCATAGGACATCGCGAAGAAGACTGCAGAAAGAAAACAAGAGTCTACTATAACTGTGGAGAAACAGGACATTTTAAGCCAGAATGCCCTAAGTTGGTTAAACCAGCAAACAATAAAGTTAAACCAGCCGAAGGAGCTACCAAGAAGAATGTTCGTGCATTCCAATTAACTACTCAGGAGGCAGAACTCATTCCAGATGTGATAGCTGGTACGTTCTTAGTTCACAACATTTATGCAAAAGTATTATTTGACTCTGGTGCAAACCAAAGTTTTATAAATACTTCATTCTTCCAAGCTCTTAAATTACCTTTAACCCAACTTAGGCAGATTTTTACAGTCGAAACGGCAGACGGAAATTCTGTCAAAATAGATAAGGTTTTGAAAAAGGAAAATATAGAACTTTCAGGTCATAAATTTCATGCAAACCTATTACCAATGAATTTAACTGGATTCGATGTTGTGTTAGGAATGGATTGGTTAGTAGCCAACCATGCTCGAATCCTTTGTGATAAGAACTCCGTAGAGATTCAGGCACCTACTAGAGAAATAATCATGATTACAGGAGATAAACCACGTAAACCCATGAAGTTCATATCAGTAATGAAAGTTGCTAGTTATGAACGGAAGCAAGGAATAGTATATATGATTTCAGTAATCATTAGTACTCAGGGTAAAGAACTTAAGGAAATTCCTGTAGTCTCAGGATACCCGGATGTATTTCCAGAAGAGTTACCAGGATTACCACCAGATAGGGAAGTAGAATTTAGAATTCATCTAATTCCCGGAACTATACCAATAGCCAAGGCACCTTATCGGTTAGCACCCACAGAAATGTTAGAACTGAAAAAGCAATTAGATGAATTACTAAGTAAAGGTTTCATACAACCTAGTTCATCCCCTTGGGGAGCACCAGTGTTGTTTGTAAAGAAAAAGGATGGTTCGATGAGAATGTGTATTGATTATAGAGAATTGAATAAGGTTACAATTAAGAATCGATACCCATTACCTAAGATTGATGATCTTTTCGATCAACTTCAAGGAGCTAGATATTTTTCTAAGATCGACTTACGTTCCGGATATCATCAATTGAAAGTACAAGAAGAAGACATACCTAAAACTGCTTTTAGAACTAGGTATGGTCATTACGAGTTTACAGTCATGCCCTTCGGATTAACGAATGCGCCTGCAGCATTCATGGACATGATGAATAGAGTCTGTAAACCGTACTTGGATAAATTTGTAATTGTTTTTATCGACGATATACTTATCTATTCCAAAAATTAGGACGAACATTGTCAGCACTTGCATTCACTCTTAACTTTGTTAAGAAAAGAAAAGTTGTACGCCAAATTCTCGAAGTGTGAATTTTGGTTGCAAGAAGTGCAATTCTTAGGACACATGGTGAATCACGAAGGTATTCATGTAGATCCTGCTAAAATAGAGGCGATTACCAAATGGAAGGTTCCGCAAACCGCAATGGAAATTAGAAGTTTTATAGGTTTAGCTGGATACTATAGACGGTTTATTAAGGATTTTTCCAAGATAGCTGTACCATTAACTAAGCTAACCTGTAAAGCAGTTAAGTTTGAATGGGGACCTAAGCAAGAAGAAGCTTTTAGAATTCTAAAGCAAAAGTTAACAAATGCCCCAATCCTAGCTTTACCAAAAGGAACTGAAGATTTTGAAGTTTACTGTGATGCTTCAAAACTAGGATTAGGATGTGTGTTAATGCAACGCAAGAAAGTAATTGCGTATGCTTCAAGACAATTGAAAAAGCACGAAGAAAATTATACGACTCATGACTTAGAATTAGGAGCCATAATTTTTGCCCTTAAGATTTGGAGACATTATCTGTACGGAAGTAAATTTACTGTCTATACGGATCACAAAAGTTTAAGATATATATTTGGGCAAAAAGAGTTAAACATGAGGCAAAGAAGATGGATGGAAATCCTAAGTGACTACGACTGTGATATTCAGTATCACGAAGGAAAAGCAAATGTAGTTGCAGATGCCTTAAGTCGTAAGTATCATGAAAAGCAAAAGCGAGTTCGTGCTCTCAGATTAAATCTACAATTAGATTTAATGGAACAATTGAAGAATGTTCAAGCTACAGCAATCAAGGATGATGCTGAAGGAATGAAAGGACGAATAAAAGAATCAGAGCAAGGAGCTGATGGAATTTGGAGATTCCACAAAAACAGAATTTGGATACATAAGCAAGGAGAATTAAGAAATAAGATTTTAGAAGAAGCCCATAAATCTAGGTATACCATGCACCCTGGAAACAATAAGATGTACCAAGATTTAAGAAATAACTTCTGGTGGATAGGAATGAAAAAGGACATAGCTAGATATGTTTCTAAATGTCTTACTTGTTCACGAGTTAATGCAGAACACCAGAAACCTTCAGGTCTACTACAACAATTAGAAATGCCTGTATGGAAATGGGAACTCATAACAATGGACTTTGTTACTAAGTTACCCAAAACCAGAAAAGGTAATGATGCGATTTGGGTAATTGTGGATCGATTAACCAAATCAGCTCATTTTCTACCCATGAAGGAAACCTTTAGCATGAAAAGGTTAGCCAAGTTGTACGTAGACGAAGTAGTATCCTTACATGGAGTTCCACTCTCCATTGTATCCGATACGGATAGTCGTTTCACTTCTCATTTCTGGACAAGTTTCCATCAAGCAATGGGAACTCGACTAAAATTTAGTACTGCATATCATCCACAAACAGATGGGCAAAGTGAAAGGACAATCCAAACTCTGGAAGACATGCTCAGAGCATGTGTGATAGATTTTGGTGGAAATTGGGACGACCATTTACCTTTAATTGAATTCTCTTATAACAATAGTTATCATTCAAGTATTGAAACTGCCCCATTCGAGGCACTGTATGGAAGAAAGTGCAGAACTCTAGTTTGTTGGGCAGAAATAGGAGAAAGTAAATTGTCAGGTCCTGAAATAGTGCAAGAAACGACCAACAAGATTACACAAATCAAGGAAAGACTGAAGATGGCTCGAGATCGTCAAAAGAGTTATGCTGACAATAGACGGAAACCATTAGAATTCCAAGTAGGAGACAAAGTACTATTGAAAGTTTCTCCTTGGAAAGGAGTAGTTCGATTCGGTAAGAAAGGAAAACCGAGTCCAAGATACATAGGACCATTTCCAATAATCCAACGTATATGGCCAGTTGCTTATCGTTTACAACTACCAGAAGAGTTAGCTGGAGTACATGACGTATTTCATGTATCCAATCTCAAGAAATGTCTATCAGATGAATCCCTGGTAGTACCTCTTCAAGACATAGAGGTAAATGAAAAGCTAAAATTTGTTGAGAAGCCACTACAAATAGAAGACCGAAAGATCAAGTTTCTCAAACACAAACGACTAGTACTGGTCAAAGTCAAGTGGAATTCGAAACGAGGACCTGAATACACTTGGGAGCTGGAATCAGAGATGAAGCGAAAGTATCCTCAATTATTCCAGTAAATCTCGAGGACGAGATTTTATTAAGGTGGGGAGGATGTAACAACTCTCATCAAAAGTCCTATTTATTATATTATTTTATCCAATAGGAAACCCTGATTAAGACACCCAAGTGATTCTATATAAACCCTGAAATTTTCAGAACAATCAGAATCAGGATCAGGATCAGGGCCCCTAAAACTCAGGGGGGTATTCCCTATTTACGATTATCCACATAACTCGTTGTCAATATCGAATTTTAAAAATCCACTGACTCACTTGAGCTACAAACACACGGGGCTATCCTATGGTAGGTAGTGACCCCTCGCGCCACGCGACGCCCAAGGGGGTACCCCTCGCGTCACGCGAGGGGTCAAATTTTAACTATAAATAGTGGGGTTTGGGACTTGAATTTTGGCACTTGAACGACGTAAAAATTCGTTATATACTCCGAGTTATAGTCTGTTTACTACAAACAAACACACGAATCACGAATCGCTGCCGCAAAACAGGGTAATAACTCGATCGCTGCTACGATTCAATGTCCGATCGATTAAACTATCCAATGGATGTTTAAGTGTTGCCCACATTAGGGTTTGTGCTTTGTCATTCGTCGTTAATTCGATGGATGTTTAAGTATCGCACTCTGTCATTCGTTGTGAAGGTTTAATCTCATGAGTTATCGTAAATGCTGTATTAGTTACTAACCTAGTTTGTGTGCATTGTTATTTAAACTAGGTTATCAAGGCTAATTAGTAGGCTAAGCTCTATTCATATTAAATCTGCAATGTGAGTCATTCTCTTTTTATCAAAATTACTTTCAAATCATGTTTATTTTCAAAGTTATAATTACAGGGATTAAGTCTTTGTAGTCACCAAATTGCAGCCAGTATGTGGGGTTTTTTATACACTACTTATTTCCCATCACCATTGGACAACGAGTTAGCCAATGGGTGATCTGACCATAGTCACAGAAACAAGTCGAGTGACAAATACTGTGGGTAGTTGGTTGATATATGGAAACATTGTAATCGCTCTTAATACTGTAAATTATAACAAATGTGTCATTTTACTAAAAAGAATGATTCACCAGTATTTTCCTGCTGACAAAACCTTTTTCAAACATGTTTCAGGTAATCTGTTGTGATACAGGAAAAGTGCCGTGAAGCACTACCAGCTTAAGGAAGTGGCTCAATTTAAAATAAAGAAACATGTTTTGTAAAATAAAGATTTCTCAGTGAAATCATATGATTGTAAATTACCGGGGTTTTATCCCGAGTTGTGAAATAAAATAATCGGGAAATTGCAGTTTTAAAAAGATCCTGATGAAAACTTCCGCTGTTAAATAAATACCACGGGATTTTCTGTCCCGCGGCTCCTGAACCGGGTCAAACCGGGTCGGGGGCCATGACACCTTGCTTGATCATGACCCTATTTCTTTTGGTTTACCAGACATTGCACCCCTTATACCTGACCCAGTACCTGCACCTGATGATCTTCTCTTTGTTGGGACATTTGTTCCTGCACCTGCACCCGCTGATGTTGCTCATTTCCTCCTGTGGAGTCCGACGTCCATCACACCAGCTTGCCTATTGCTTTCTTTCAAGACATATCCGCACCCTATCCAGGGGAAGATACCTTTGGCCAACACATACATGACGGTCTTTTTGTATCAGCAGCTTTTCCACAGATCCTTCAGGCTGTACTGTTCATTTCTTCACCACTGGACGAGCCATTCCGAAGGTTCCTATCACGCCCTATGCTGATTTCAGACCCCTACCATCCCTCACATTATGGAAGCTACACACGGGATGAGTTGCTCCTGTTACTTCAGCTACAGTTTGAAGTTTTGAGTTATAGAGTTTTGGAGCTTGAGCTGACATTACGTCCTCCACCCTGTCAATACCAGTATACTTTGATCCTCCACATTCATCACTGTCTCCTTCTGCACTCTCACCTGTTGCTATTACACCTTCTTAGATTTTGATGCTCGTTTCTTTACTATCAAGCAGCAGATCAGATACTTGCTCCGCCGTATATTCAAGCTCGGGGAAAAAGTCGCACATGTTAGCAGTTTTCTTTTCTTCACTCCTCCACCTCAGACACCAGTATAGTTGGTTTTTGGTTTTATGCGAATTGCATTACTTTTGGGGAAAAGACACTACTCATAAGCCGAGATTATGGGGACTTTTGAAGACCACTTTCGACCATGTGATTTTGGTACACTTATCGACTTATTGGACGAGGGTAGGGTAACCCTGTGTCCCTTTTGATGTAAGGCATTTTGTAAACAATGTGATTGTGGTCGATAAACAATGAAAGCTCAGTCACCATGTCCTCACTAAGCACGTTGATGACCTGCATGTGTGCGCTATAATTGTGATGCTACGTGCTTGCTTGATATGTTCTCATTAAACATGTTCCTCTCTACAAGTTGTGCTATAGTTATGATGTTATGTGATTGATTGATATAACGATTGCTTATATATGTATAAATGCTTTTGTGCTCACGTCTTTAATAAGACCTGACCTAACTGATCTTCTTCTAGGAAGATGTCGACTCAAAGAAACACCGATACCAACACCCCTTTTCTGACGACAGAGGTGGAAATACAAGAGCGCATCTTACAGGCCATCGCACAGTACGAGGCCCTTCGCTCCGAGCACAGCGGAGGTACCTCAGGAAATAACCCACCCAGCGACTGCACCTACAAACAGTTCTTGGGCTGCAAGCCCCTAAATTTCGATGGCACTGGGGGTGCCTTAGACTTCGTGCACTGGGTTAAGAAGACAGATTCTGTTTTGCGGGTGAGCAGATGTGCTCCAGAGCATCAGGTCGAGTACATTTCCGGACTGCTTCAAGATGGGGCTCTGTCATGGTGGAACCTCCAGGTTCAGACGTTGGGCGAGACTGCTATGTATGCTTTGACATGGGATGAACTGAAAGAACTAATGCTTAAGAAGTTCTGCTCGAAAGCAGAAATCCAGAAATTGGAGACTGAATTCTGGAATCTCAAGATGGATGGTCCAAAGATTGCTGAATACGTGCAGAGATTTCACGACCTATCTCGCGTCGTTCCTTACATGGTTGATCCAGAATTCAAGCGCATTGAGCGTTTTATTTGGGGATTTGCACCCCAATTCATGAGCATGGTGACGACATCAAAGCCTGCAACGATCGCTGAGGCCATTGATCTAAGTGTAGCCTTCACTGAAGAGGCAATCAAGTTGAACAAATTTTCAATCCCTGAAGAGAAAAAGGAGACTCATGTGGAGTCATCTGGAGATAACAAGAGAAAGTTCGGAAACTTCAAGCAGGGTACCTAGACGAATAACAACAACAAGGCCAAAAAGGGAAAATAGTACATGGGTAAACTACCTAAATGCGACAAGTGTCGACGTCATCATACCGGGCGATGTAAAAATGGAAAGTGTGACAACTGTGGCAAAGTGGGGCACTGCAAGGAGACGTGTTGGCATGAGACGAAACATGGAAAGAGAGGTCAAGGGTGTTATAACTGCGGTGACATGGGGCACTTTAGGAAAGATTGCCCACAGGAGATTAAACAAGATCATGGGAAAAATGTCTAACACCGGAGCTAGGGAAGCACGCCAGGATCCAAACATGGCCATCGGTACGTCTTATAGTAGTCAATGTTATGCGTCTGTGCTATTTGACATTGTTGTCAAATTTTAGCTTCAGAATATACTTGTTTTAGTAGTAAGTAAGATAGATATCCAGTACTCGATAGAACTGTGACACCTGTGTCACTTCAATCATCAAAAAAATGCCAAACCAATGAAATATTTTATTTCATACTTAGGATTTGTATAAATATGTGCATCGTTTGCACATATCAATTCTTGTTCGATTTCGAGCTCTAAATCGCTTTCTGGAAGGTTATACGCGATCTGATGCGTAAATATAACTAGTTTAACGCAACAAACACTAAGGAATAGTGACATGGGCTTATCATACCTTAAATAACCTTTACATAACTTAGAAATAAGTTTTGAAGGGTTTGGTATGCCGAAATCAAGTTTATTCACTCACAGGGACTATTTGCGTCAACTTGCAAAAGTCTGCCATTTCGTGAGGCAACGTACAGCCCGGAGCATGATCATAAGCTTAACATACCATAAATAACCTAAACATAGCTTAGAAATAAGCTTTGAGTGGTTCGGTGTGTGAAAATATGCTTATTTGATCTTACAGGGACTAAAAGTGTCAAAAACGGCGTAAGTTTGCATTTTCGCGCATATCTTACGTTCTGACCACATCTGGACATCCAAAATTTTTGTCCACACTAAAATATTTTTATTTTAGTGATCGGCATGCAAAAATACCCTTCGTCGATCAATTTGGATCGTTTTCGCATCCGTTTGAGTTTCGTCGTAATTAGACGAATAACGCAACCGTACGACCAAACGAGCCGACATCCGAGAGTTTTCCGAGCACATTTTGAGTCCTCTAAACTTTATTGACCTTGTAGAGCCTTGAAAATGGCTTAACGGGGGTCAAAAGGGGCTGAAATGAGCTTAAACCAAGTGCAGGGGCCTGAACTGTAATTATTGAAACTTTTGTTGATCTGGGGAGGCCAGGCGGGCCGCGTAAGTGTTCCCCCATACCTTACGCGGGCCGTGTGAGATGCCCAACGACCATAAATCAGTTTTTCAGCAACAATTTGATAATTCAGGGGCTGTTATGCAAAGATCTTTGTGTGATGAGCAAGTTAACACCTCTCCAAGACTTCTAACCTGCATCAAACACTTGTATGGTTAGGATTTCTTGCTTGGAGGTTACATAAACACTTGTCTTAATCTTGTTCTTCTTGCACTACTATAAATAGCAAGCCATCCCATTCCATTTTCCTCACATTTGGTCTGAGATTTCTCTAAGTGGTTGTGATTATTCACTACCTACCTGAGAATACTTAGAACCAAATCTATTTGGACCCTTTGTAAGTCCTCTTTCATTCTTTTATTGCTTTCTTAGCTTGAAAGTCAAACCGTGTTTGACTTTCAGTTTTGACCAGTCAATGGTCAACGAGAAGTTCGTTTAAACTTCGCAACGTGAGCATAATCACGATGGTTATAGTCCCTAGTGACTATACCTACTGATTACCACGTTGACTAGGCATAGTGACGAGTCGTAGTTTCGGTCAAAATGCGCATTTACGCGTATTTTGCAACCAAAGTACTCTTGGTATCAAAACACTTTGTTTTGCTTTGTTTTGATATCAAAACACTTTGTTTTGATATCAAAACTTGTTTTCTAACTTAGTTAAGCATGTTTTAACATGCTTAGCTCGTCACTATTAATTTAGTGCTTGTTTAGGGTCGTAAGTTAAGCGGTCTAAACAACTGCTTAGACTTTCAAACCCGACCCAGTTGGTCGATCATTTAAGATCCGACCAAGCATGATTAGTGATCATAGTTGCATAGGGAGTAACCACTGAGGTTATACCTTATGATCACATAGGATTGGTTAGTCATTTGCTAGTTAGCTTGTATGCCCATAGAAAATGACCAAAATGCCCTTTTGAAGCATAAATCCATAATGTGCATATGTGAACATATTTTTGACATCTAATCTGATTTAGTAACATGTTTAGGTATAATTGGGCATGTAAGACTTAACATAGCACATAGTTAACCATCCGAACATAGTTTTGCGCAAACGACGCATTATAGTAGCTTATACTACCATAATGAGTCGAAACGGGTCAAAAGCACTTAGGTAGACTTTCAAATCAGAATGTTAGCTCTATTAAATCATACCATATGAGTTCAATTACTCATTTGATTTATAGAACATCATTCTATCCTATCTCCCGGTTTAGGTGCCGTTTGATTCCGTACTCCCTCTAGCTTTGCTTGGTTGTTGTTCAAGACTTCTAAGCACCTTCAAGTGAGTACATAGTCCCCTCTTTTACTGTTTTCAATGTTTTGGGGTGAAGCATGTGTACCTATATGTTATTTTCATGATTTCAAAGTATAATTGATTATACATATTAGTACTTATCTTTTGACAAATCAAATGATTATTTATGGTTTAAACTCTAATTTTTCCAAAGAGTATAAAATTAATTGTTGGATAGTACTTATTTTGTTCACCAGACCGGTTGGTAGTATGATATAGCGCTATAGGATTTGACACCTCATTCCTGTTGTCATGGAATGTCTGAAACCAATTTATTTTTTTTCCATCCAAATAGGGATTACCTTTGTGGTATCCCTATAGTCTCAAAGGTGTATTTTGATACACTAGGTCTGATTGAATTCTTAAATCACATTTTTATTGTATATTTTATTATACTCCCAAAAGTATAGTTTGATATACTCTCATGTGTGATATTGTACAAAACAACATATATTTTGTTAACTACCAAAACATATTTTAAATATGTTATTTATTAAACCAAAACATAGTTTAATATGTTATACATAAATCCAAAGTATATTTTTGATATACTATCGAAAACGATTATTTTGACAACCAAAGTATATTTAATATACTATCTGTTTAACGATTTTGGAACCGAAATATATTTTGATACATTACCTAATCGACCTTCTTAAAACCAAAGTATATTTTTATATATACTACAAACTTTTTATTCAAAACATTATTTTATAAACTCATTTTACTTGATTATTTATTTATGCATCATTCTTTTATATCATCAAATTTCTCATAAATTTTCACATGATTTTATAGAGAAAACATTTTTAGGTTCATGACTACTTTTTGTTAAAACATTCTTTTAAACTTATAAGTCATGAATCATGCATAAATAAAACCTATGTATCTCACAAGCATTTTTATGCTGACGTACCTATTTTTACACATGTTTCAGGTACTGCTATGTGATGATTGTTGATACATGCTATACATAGGATGGACTCGTGCCTTAGTGACTTTAAAACTTGAAAGATAATATTTGTAATTATCTGATTTGTACTAAAACAATGAGTTCAATAATTCAATAAAACGGAATTATTTAATCCATGGTTGTGAAACAATGATTCTGTTACAACACTCCGCGACGTTTCCGCCACGTTTTGTTGTTTTACATGGTTGGGGTGTGACAGAAAAGTTGGTATCAGAGCCAATGGTTATAGGGAATTAGGTTATTAGTAATGCTTTGACCTAGACTATAACCTTCCTAGGACCCTAACACAAGTTATCTTGTGTTTAGTTTAAAAACAATACCGTCACTTATCCTTAGGTGACAACCACAATAAGAATACAAAATTCGAATCTGCTTTGAAAATCAATCATCTGTTCTAGGATGATTTATTGTAAGGTTTTGAACCTTCAACGTTTTCAAAATCTCGTCAAAGTTTGGGTCTAAAATAATGTGAACACATGCAAACTGGAAGGGTGAATGCCTGTACCCTGAGTTTTCTGTCTAAGGCTAGAGTGTTCGTACAAATCCGCAGTATCGGACCAGTCACTCTTACCTGGGAACTCTTGGGGTGAGTGTTCACTTATAGGCGAGCATGTCTTCGGTGATACATTATATTGATCCATTTACTTTGATTAGTCACTGCGTGTCGTTTGTTTGTTCGAGGTAACGAACAAATGATCACCTTCCTTGTGTTTTCTCGATGTTTTCAATACCTCTTTTGTTTTCCAATCATCGACCTCACTCGTTTCCCATGTTCCCTTTAGACAATGCCTCCTCGACGTGATGCTCAATCTTTTACTGCTGAGGAAGTCGCAGCCCTTGTTGCTCAACAAATGGCTGCAGTGCTTCCAGGCGTAGTAACTCAGATTCATGAGTTATATAACAACAATAACAACAACACCCAGTGTAATTTGAAGATCTTCAACTCTGCCAAACCTTCGAAGTTTTCTGGATCTCAAGGAGCAACCGCGCTCCTGCAATGGTTCGAAAGTTTGGAGAGCACATTCAGGCACGTGCAATGCCCGAATGAGCGTAAGGTTGAGTTTGCATCCAGTGCGATCTTACATGGTGGAATGGTGTGATGCGTGATAGAGGTGCCGATGTGACAATGGCACAAACTTGGGAAGAGCTTCGAGCTCTAATGATGAAGGAGTTCTATCCTCGTCATGAGCTTAGAGCATTAGAAAGGGAATTTGATGATCTTAAACAAGACAGCGGTGAACATCGAGCCAATACTGACCGTTATGAGGAATTCAGCCTGTTATGTCCTCCCATGGTCACGCCTATGGATAAGGCGATTGAAAAGTACATTGATGGTCTTCCTGACTTAGTTCAGGATATCGTTACTGGCAGCAACCCTACTACTGTCAGACAGGCCATTGAATTGTCTGCCACCCTGACTGATTCCCATATCAGGAAGGGTAAGCTTTTTCGAAAAGGCGACCCAAGACCATCTGACAAGGCTGCTCAAGTTGAACCAAAGGAAAAACAGGCCGAGGTATCCAAGAAGAAGAAGCATAAGGCTTCTCAAAACTGCGCCATAACTGCTCAGAACAATCAGGTTGCACCAAACCAACCAGCACAACCTCGTAAGAGGAAATTATGTTGGTACTGCACCTTTGTGCAACAAATGCAACCGTCATCATTTGGAGCAAGAGCAGTGTCACAAATGTACCCACTGTGGAAGATTGGGACATTTGGTCGACACCTGCCGTTATGCAAATCCTGCTGCTGTTCAAGCACGGTTCCCACCTGGGTCGTTTTATAACTGTGGTGACCTTACTCACTACAGAAACAATTGCCCAAGACTTGTTAACGCAAATCCAGCGCGTGGATGAGTGTTTAACATAAATGAGGCGAACGCGGACGACAATGCAGCAGTGAACAATTAGTCTTTTGTATTTCTTTGTCTGTTATCTTTTGACGTTGGAACAATTCAGTTGTTATATAAATAAAATTTGATGTTTCAATTTTATTTTACAAAACTGATACGATTGTGTGAATGTTTGATCCAACCCTTCGCTGCCGACACAAAGACAAACTACTCGTGTGGTTCTGTCATTTTACGATCACTTGTGATCTCCTCGAAAATCTTCATTACACGTTTCTTTTTAAGAAACAAAGACAAATCTCTATCAAGATCTTCATATCTTCATAGTTAGATTCTTGAAGATATTTAAAGTACCAAATGGAATTCACGGATTGAATTCCTGATATACTTTAAATACTCGTGTGCTTAATTAACAAGAAATATTAACAAAATGAAGATCAAGATAAACAATTATGTGATTATGTTCTCTCCTCTATGTTTCGTGTTTTTATGTGATTCATCCAAATCCTCATAGAATCTTCCATATCTCTATATGAGGGATTCATAGTAGGATATCAAAAGGTACTATCTTAAATCCTTAATGGACTTCTACGTCGTAGTTAAGTCCCTTGGATTATAAAGTACTATTCTATAATTGGACCCCTTGAGTGGTCTGGTTAAACAGATTGATTCGAAAATCTGGTTAGAAATATCATGTGATAATATAATTGAAAAGATCCCTTAAGTGATCAATTTAAAGAGATCGTACGACGGTCTAGTTAAGAAGACCATGTGTTGATCTAATTAAAAAGATTTTTCGTTGATCTAATTAAAAAGATCCTTTGGTGGTCTAGTCAAGTCACTTCATGTTTATTCGATTGATTTTTCCCCTGCGCATTATGAAATGAACTGTGCGGACTGTGCAAGGAATTACGTAATTATGGATGCATACATAATTATGGAATTCAGTGCACAGAAATCACAACAAGTTTTGTCATGTGTTAAGACCTATAGTGATGAGAATAACGAAACGGGAACAATGTAAAAAGGGACATGGTGGATACGCCGCTGGTACTTCCTATATATAAATGTTCCTTATTACATTGCGAACCTTGACCAATTTCATTTTAAGTTACTAGAAGTCCTGGACCTTGACCAATTTCATTTTATCTTACACTCTCCGACTCTGATTTTGGACACACACAAGTTTCCTATGATAGTCTTCATAAGAAACGTTCTTCTGTCCGTAGTTCGAAACTCCATGTTTTGTTACTACAAGGACCTCACTTTGACAGTTGACAATTTCGCTAAGAATCTAAACATGGCCCAGAGTTTTACTTAGGGTTCGAGGGATTCATTCGAAAGCGAAACCATCACAATTGTCTTCACAAGTTTCCTCTAAATTTAATTTCGGGACGAAATTTCCTAAAGTAGGGGAGACTGTGACACCTGTGTCACTTCAATCATCAAACAAATGCCAAACCAATGAAATATTGTATTTCATACTTAGTATTTGTATAAATATGTGCATCGTTTGCACATATCAATTCTTGTTCGATTTCGAGCTCTAAATCGCTTTCTGGAAGGTTATACGTGATCTGATGCGTAAATATAACCAGTTTAACGCAACAAACACTCCGGAATAGTGACATGGGCTTATCATACCTTAAATAACCTTTACATAACTTAGAAATAAGTTTTGAAGGGTTTGGTATGCCGAAATCAAGTTTATTCACTCACAGGGACTATTTGCGTCAACTTGCAAAAGTCTGCCGTTTCGTGAGGCAACGTACAGCCCGGAACATGATCATAAGTTGAACATACCATAAATAACCTAAACATAGCTTAGAAATAAGCTTTGAGTGGTTCGGTGTGTGAAAATATGCTTATTTGATCTTACATGGACTAAAAGTCTCAAAAACGACGTAAGTTTGCATTTTCACGCATATCTTACGTTCTGACCACATATGGACATCCATAATTTTGTACACACTAAAATATTTTTATTTTAGTGATCGGCATGCAAAAATACCCTTCGTCGCTCAATTTGGATCGTTTTCGCGTCCGTTTGAGTTTCGTCGTAATTAGACGAATAACGCGACCGTACGACCAAACGAGCCCACATCCGAGAGTTTTCCGAGCACATTTTGAGTCCTCTAAACTTTATTGACCTTGTAGAGCCTTGAAAATGGCTTAACGGGGGTCAAAAGGGGCTGGAATGAGCTTAAACCAAGTGCAGGGGCCTGAACTGTAATTATTGAAACTTTTGTTGATCTGGGGAGGCCAGGCGGGCCGCGTAAGTGTTCCCCCATACCTTACGTGGGCCGTGTGAGATGCCCAGCGACCAGAAATCAGTTTTTCAGCAACAGTTTGATAATTCAGGGGCTGTTATGCAAAGATCTTTGTGTGATGAGCAAGTTAACACCTCTCCAAGACTTCTAACCTGCATCAAACACTTGTATGGTTAGGATTTATTGCTTGGAGGTTACATAAACACTTGTCTTAATCTTGTTCTTCTTGTACTACTATAAATAGCAAGCCATCCCATTCCATTTTCCTCACATTTGGTTTGAGATTTCTCTAAGTGGTTGTGATTATTCACTACCTACCTGAGAATACTTAGAACCAAATCTATTTGGACCCTTTGTAAGTCCTCTTTCATTCTTTTATTGCTTTCTTAGCTTGAAAGTCAAACCGTGTTTGACTTTCAGCTTTGACCAGTCAATGGTCAACGAGAAGTTCGTTTGAACTTCGCAACGTGAGCGTAATCACGATGGTTATAGTCCCTAGTGACCATACCTACTGATTACCACGTTGACTAGGCATAGTTGTCACACCCCGACCACGTAAAACAACAAAACGTGGCGGAAACGTCGGGGAGTGTTGTAACAGAATCATTGTTTCACAACCATGGATTAAATAATTTCGTTTTATTGATTTATTGAACTCATTGTTTTAGTACAAATCAGATAATTACAAATATTATCTTTCAAGTTTTAAAGTCACTAAGGCATGAGTCCATCCTATGTATAGCATGTATCAACAATCATCACACAGCAGTACTTGAAACATGTGTAAAAATAGGTACGTCAGCATAAAAATGCCTGTGAGATACATAGGTTTTATTTATGCATGATTCATGACTTATGAGTTTAAAAGAATGTTTTAACAAAAAGTAGTCATGAACCTAAAAATGTTTTCTCTATAAAATCATGTGAAAATTTATGAGAAATTTGATGATATAAAAGAATGATGCATAAATAAATAATCAAGTAAAATGAGTTTATAAAATAATGTTTTGAATAAAATGTTTGTAGTATATATAAAAATATATTTTGGTTTTAAGAAGGTCGATTAGGTAATATATCAAAATATATTTCGGTTCCAAAATCGTTAAACAGATAGTATATTAAATATACTTTGGTTGTCAAAATAATCGTTTTCGATAGTATATCAAAAGTATACTTTGGATTTATGTATAACATATTAAACTATGTTTTGGTTGAATAAATAACATATTTAAAATATGTTTTGGTAGTTAATCAAAATATATGTTGTTTTGTACAATATCACACATGAGAGTATATCAAACTATACTTTTGGGAGTATAATAAAATATACAATAAAAGTGTGATTTAAGAATTCAATCAGACCTAGTGCATCAAAATACACCTTTGAGACTATAGGGATACCACAAAGGCAATCCCTATTTGGATGGAGAAACAAATTGGTTTCAGACATTCCATGACAACAGGAATGGGGTGTCAAATCCTATAGCGCTATATCATACTACCAATCGGTCTGGTGAACAAAATAAGTACTATCCAACAATTAATTTTATACTCTTTGGAAAAATTAGAGTTTAAACCATAAATAATCAGTCGGTTTGTCAAAAGATAAGTACTACTATGTATAATCAATTATACATTGAAATCGTGAATATAACAAATAGGTACACATGCTTCACCCCAAAACATTTAAAACAGTAAAAGAGGGGACTATGTACTCACTTGAGGGTGCTTAGAAGTCTTGAACAACAACCAAGCAAAGCTAGACGGAGTACGGAATCAAACGGCACCTAATATAGGTAACTATGTTATTAAACGGCTCCTAAACCGGGAGATAGGATAGAATGATGTTCTATAAATCAAATGAGTAATTGAACTCATATGGTATGATTTAATAGAGCTAACATTCTGATTTGGAAGTCTACCTAAGTGCTCTTGACCCGTTTCGACCCATTATGGTAGCATAAGCTACTATAACGCGTCGGTTGCGCAAAACTATGTTCGGATGGTTATCTATGAGCTATGTCAAGTCTTACATGCCCAATTATACCCTAACATGTTACTAATTCAGATTAGATGTCAAAAATATGTTCACATATGCACATTACGGATTTATGCTACAAAAGGGCATTTGGGTCATTTCCTATGGGCATGTAAACCAATTAACGAATAGCTAACCAATCCTATGTGATCATAAGGTATAACCTCAGGGGTTATTCCCTATGCAACTATGATCACTAAGCAAGCTTGGTCGGATCCTAATGATCGACCAAACGGGTCGGGTTTGAAAGTCTAAGCGGTTGTCTAGACCGCTTAACTTACGACCCTAAACAAGCACTAAACTAGTAGTGACGAGTTAAATATGTCAAAACATGTTTAACCTACTTAGAAAACTGATTTGGTATCAAAACAAAGTGTTTTGATACCTAAAAGTAGTTCCGTGGCAAAATGCGTGCTAAAACGCATTTTGACCGAAACTTTGACTCGTCACTACACCTAGTTAACGTGGTAATCAGTAGGTATAATCACTAAGGATTATAACCATCGTGATTATAATCACGTTGCAAAGTTCAACCAAACTTTGCGTTGATCATTGACTGGTCAAACTGAAAGTCAAAGACTGTTTGACTTTTTAAGCTAGGAAAGCAATAAAAGAATGAAGGAAGCTTACAAAGGGTCCTAGCTATCTTTTCTACCAAGAACAAGTTTCCAATCAGATTAGAAAGTTCCCCAAATCAGATTAGAGAAGAGATAAGAGAGGAATGAGCAAATGAAATGGAAGTTGGCCATGCTATTTATACTTGTTGGTGATCAACAAGATGGTGACAAGTGGATTGTGTAGCCTCCAAGTAATGATCATGGCCATACAAGTGTTAGGACCTGGTTTAAAGCCTTGGATAGGTGTTAACTTGGTTAACACACCAAGAATTTTACATAAACAGCCCCTAAAGTATGAACAGAATGCTAAAATCAAGTTTCTGTCACTGGGCACTCTCACACGGCCCGCGTAAAGGTGAGGGGGACCCTTACGCGCCCCGCCTGGACTCCCCAGATCAGCAATAGTTTCAAAGTTGACAGTTCAGGCCCCTGCACTTGTTTTAAGCCCATTTCAGCCCCTTTTGACCCGTTAAGCCATTTTCAAGGCTCTACAAGGTCAATAAAGTTTAGAGGACTCAAAATGTGCTCGGAAAACTCTCGGATGTCAGCTCGTTTGGTCGTACGGTCACGTTGTTCGTTAAATTACGACGAAACTCAAACGGACGCGAAAACAAACCAAATTAAGCGACGAATGGTATTTTTGCATGCCGATTACTAAAATAAAAATATTTTAGTGTGTACAAAAATTTTGGATGTCCAGATGTGGTCAGAACGTAAGATATGCGCGAAAATGCAAACTTACGCCGTTTTTGACACTTTTAGTCCCTGTAAGATCAAATAAGCATATTTTCACACACCGAACCACTCAAAGCTTATTTCTAAGCTATGTTTAGGTTATTTATGGTATGTTTAGCTTATGATCATGTTCCGGACTATACGTTGCCTTATGAAACAGCAGACTTTTGCAAGTTGATGCAAATAGTCCCTGTGAGTGAACAAACTTGATTTCGCCACACCAAACCTTTCAAAACTTATTTCTAAGTTATGTAAAGGTTATTTAAGGTATGTTAAGCCTATTTCACTATTCCGGAGTGTTTGTTGCATTAAACTGGTTATATTTACGCTTTAGATAGCGTATAACCTTCCAGAAAGCGATTTAGAGCTCGAAATCGAACAAGAATTGATATGTGCAAATGATACACATATTTATACAAATCCCAAGCATGAAACACAACATTTCATTGGTTTGGTATTTGTATGATGGTTGAAGTGACACAGGTGTCACAGTCTCCCATACTTTAGGAAATTTCGTCCCGAAATTTAATTTTAGAGGAAACTTGCGAAGACAATTGTGATGGTTTCGCTTTCGAATGAATCCCTTGATCCCTAAGTAAAACTCTGGGCCATGTTTGGATTCTTAGAGAAATTTTCAACTGTCATAGTAAGGTCCTTGTAGTAACAAAACATGGAGTTTCGAACTATGGACAAAAGAACGTTTCTTATGAAGACTATCATAGGAAACTTGTGTGTGTCCAAAATCAGAGTCGGAGAGTGTAAGATAAAATGACATTAGTCAAGGTCCAGGACTTCTAGTAACTTAAATAACGCTACATTCGCAATGTAATAAGGAACACTTATATATAGGAAGTACCAGCGGCGTATCCACCATGCCCTTTTTACATTGTTCCCGTTTCGTTATTCTCATCACTATAGGTCTTAACACATGACAAAACTTGCTGTGGTTTCTGTGCACTGAATTCCATAATTATGTATGCATCCATAATTATGTAATTCCTTGCACAGTCCGCACAGTTCATTTCATAATGTGTAGGGGAAAAATCAATCGAATAAACCTGAAGCGGCTTGACTAGACCACCAAAGGATCTTTTTAAGTAGATCAACGAACGATCTTTTTAACTAGATCAACACATGATCTTCTTAACTAGACCTTCGTACGATCTCCTTAAATTGACCACTTAAGGGATCTTTTCAATTATATCATCATTTGATATTCCTAACCAGATTTTCAAATCAATCTGTTTAACTAGACTACT
The DNA here is from genome assembly GCA_030545235.1 of Helianthus tuberosus. NCBI lineage: Eukaryota > Viridiplantae > Streptophyta > Magnoliopsida > Asterales > Asteraceae > Helianthus > Helianthus tuberosus. Next base: position 53,910,920 of record CM060429.1, on the reverse strand, counting down.
CAAGGGATCCAATTATAGGATAGCACTTTATAATCCAAGGGACTTAACTACAATGTAGAAGTCTGTTAAGGATTTAAGATAGTACCTTTTGATATCCTACTATGAATCCCTCATATTGAAATACGGAGGATTCTATGAGGATTTGGATAGTGAATATTCGGATCAAAACATATAAGCACATAATCACATATTTAGTTAACTTGATCTTCATTTTGTTAATTTTTCTTGTTAATTGAGCACACGAGTATTTAAAGTATATCAGGAATTCAATCCGTGAATTCCATTTGGTACTTTAAATATCTTCAAGAATCTAACTATGAAGATAGGAAGATCTTGATAGAGATATGTCTTTGTTTCTTAAAAAGAAACGTGTATTTAAGATTTTCGGGGAGATCACAAGTGATCATAAAATGACAGAACCACACGAGTAGTTTGTCGGTATCGAAGGGTTGGATCAAACATTCACACAATCGTATCAGTTTTGTAAAATAAAATTGAATCATCAAATTTTATTTATATAACAACTGAATTGTTCCAACGTCAAAAGATAACAGACAAAGAAATACAAAAGACTAATTGTTCACTGCTGCATTGTTGTCCACGTTCGCCTCATTTATGTTAAACACTCGTCCACGCGCTGGATTTGCGTTAACGGCAGGTATCGACCAAATGTCCCAATCTTCCACAATGGGTACATTTATGACACTGCTCTTGCTCCAGATGATGACGGTTGCATTTGTTGCACAAAGGTGCAGTACCAACATAATTTTTCGTCTTACGAGGTTGTGCTGGTTGGTTTGGTGCAACCTGATTGTTCTGAGCAGTTATGGCGCAGTTTTGAGAAGCCTTACGCTTCTTCTTCTTGGATACCTCGGCCTGTTTTTCCTTTGGTTCAACTTGAGCAGCCTTGTCAGATGGTCTTGGGTCGCCTTTTCGAAAAAGCTTACCCTTCCTGACATGGGATTCAGTCAGGGTGGCAGACAATTCAATGGTCTGTCTGACAGTAGTAGGGTTGCTGCCAGTAACGATATCCTGAACTAAATCAGGAAGACCATCAATGTACTTCTCAATCGCCTTTTCCACAGGCGTGACCATGGCAGGACATAACAGGCTCAATTCCTCATAACGGTCAGTATAGGCTCGATGTTCACCGCTGTCTTGTTTAAGATCGTCAAATTCCCTTTCCAACGCTCTAAGCTCATGATGAGGACAGAACTCCTTCATCATTAGAGCTCGAAGCTCTTCCCAAGTTTGTGCCATTGCCACATCGGCACCTCTATCACGCATCACACCGTTCCACCATGTAAGAGCACGCTTCTCGAACGCACTGGATGCAAACTCAACCTTACGCTCATTCGGGCATTGCACGTGCCTGAATGTGCTCTCCAAACTTTCGAACCATTGCAGGAGCGCGATTGCTCCTTGAGATCCAGAAAACTTCGAAGGTTTGGCAGAGTTGAAGGTATTGAAATTACACTGGGTGTTGTTGTTATTGTTGTTATATAACTCATGGATCTGAGTTACTACGCCTGGAAGTACTGCAGGCATTTGTTGAGCAACAAGGGCTGCGACTTCCTCAGCAGTAAAAAATTGAGCATCACGTCGAGGAGGCATTGTCTAAAGGGAACATGGGAAACGAGTGAGCTCGATGATTGGAAAACAAAAGAGGTATTGAAAATATCGACAAAACACAAGGAAGGTGATCATTTGTTCGTTACCTCGAACAAACAAACGACACACAATGACTAATCAAAGTAAATGGATCAATATAATGTATCACCGAAGACATGCTCGCCTATAAGTGAACACTCACCCTAAGAGTTCCCAGGTAAGAGTGACTGGTCCGATACTGCGGATTTGTACGAACACTCTAGCCTTAGACAGAAAACTCAGGGTACAGGCATTCACCCTTCCAGTTTGCATGTGTTCACATTATTTTAGACCCAAACTTTGACGAGATTTTGAAAACTCAGAGGGTTCAAAACCTCACAATAAATCATCCTAGATCAGATGATTGGTTTTCAAAGCGGATTCGGAATTTGTATTCTTGTTGTGGTTATCACCTAAGGATAGGTGACAGTATTGTTTTAAACTAAATACAAGATAACTTGTGTTAGGGTCCTAGGAAGGTTATAGTCTAGGTCAAAGCATTACTAATAACCTAATTCCCTATAACCATTGGCTCTGATACCAACTTTTCTGTCACACCCCGACCACGTAAAACAACAAAACGTGGCGGAAACGTCGGGGAGTGTTGTAACAGAATCATTGTTTCACAACCATGGATTAAATAATTTCGTTTTATTGATTTATTGAACTCATTGTTTTAGTACAAATCAGATAATTACAAATATTATCTTTCAAGTTTTAAAGTCACTAAGGCATGAGTCCATCCTATGTATAGCATGTATCAACAATCATCACACAGCAGTACTTGAAACATGTGTAAAAATAGGTACGTCAGCATAAAAATGCCTGTGAGATACATAGGTTTTATTTATGCATGATTCATGACTTATGAGTTTAAAAGAATGTTTTAACAAAAAGTAGTCATGAACCTAAAAATGTTTTCTCTATAAAATCATGTGAAAATTTATGAGAAATTTGATGATATAAAAGAATGATGCATAAATAAATAATCAAGTAAAATGAGTTTATAAAATAATGTTTTGAATAAAATGTTTGTAGTATATATAAAAATATATTTTGGTTTTAAGAAGGTCGATTAGGTAATATATCAAAATATATTTCGGTTCCAAAATCGTTAAACAGATAGTATATTAAATATACTTTGGTTGTCAAAATAATCGTTTTCGATAGTATATCAAAAGTATACTTTGGATTTATGTATAACATATTAAACTATGTTTTGGTTGAATAAATAACATATTTAAAATATGTTTTGGTAGTTAATCAAAATATATGTTGTTTTGTACAATATCACACATGAGAGTATATCAAACTATACTTTTGGGAGTATAATAAAATATACAATAAAAGTGTGATTTAAGAATTCAATCAGACCTAGTGCATCAAAATACACCTTTGAGACTATAGGGATACCACAAAGGCAATCCCTATTTGGATGGAGAAACAAATTGGTTTCAGACATTCCATGACAACAGGAATGGGGTGTCAAATCCTATAGCGCTATATCATACTACCAATCGGTCTGGTGAACAAAATAAGTACTATCCAACAATTAATTTTATACTCTTTGGAAAAATTAGAGTTTAAACCATAAATAATCAGTCGGTTTGTCAAAAGATAAGTACTACTATGTATAATCAATTATACATTGAAATCGTGAATATAACAAATAGGTACACATGCTTCACCCCAAAACATTTAAATCAGTAAAAGAGGGGACTATGTACTCACTTGAGGGTGCTTAGAAGTCTTGAACAACAACCAAGCAAAGCTAGACGGAGTACGGAATCAAACGGCACCTAATATAGGTAACTATGTTATTAAACGGCTCCTAAACCGGGAGATAGGATAGAATGATGTTCTATAAATCAAATGAGTAATTGAACTCATATGGTATGATTTAATAGAGCTAACATTCTGATTTGGAAGTCTACCTAAGTGCTCTTGACCCGTTTCGACCCATTATGGTAGCATAAGCTACTATAACGCGTCGGTTGCGCAAAACTATGTTCGGATGGTTATCTATGAGCTATGTCAAGTCTTACATGCCCAATTATACCCTAACATGTTACTAATTCAGATTAGATGTCAAAAATATGTTCACATATGCACATTACGGATTTATGCTACAAAAGGGCATTTTGGTCATTTCCTATGGGCATGTAAACCAATTAACGAATAGCTAACCAATCCTATGTGATCATAAGGTATAACCTCAGGGGTTATTCCCTATGCAACTATGATCACTAAGCAAGCTTGGTCGGATCCTAATGATCGACCAAACGGGTCGGGTTCGAAAGTCTAAGCGGTTGTCTAGACCGCTTAACTTACGACCCTAAACAAGCACTAAACTAGTAGCGACGAGTTAAACATGTCAAAACATGTTTAACCTACTTAGAAAACTGATTTGGTATCAAAACAAAGTGTTTTGATACCTAAAAGTAGTTCCGTGGCAAAATGCGTGCTAAAACGCATTTTGACCGAAACTTTGACTCGTCACTACACCTAGTTAACGTGGTAATCAGTAGGTATAATCACTAAGGATTATAACCATCGTGATTATAATCACGTTGCAAAGTTCAACCGAACTTTGCGTTGACCATTGACTGGTCAAACTGAAAGTCAAACACTGTTTGACTTTTTAAGCTAGGAAAGCAATAAAAGAATGAAGGAAGCTTACAAAGGGTCCTAGCTATCTTTTCTACCAAGAATAAGTTTCCAATCAGATTAGATAGTTCCCCAAATCAGATTAGAGAAAAGATAAGAGAGGAATGAGCAAATGAAATGGAAGTTGGCCATGCTATTTATACTTGTTGGTGATCAACAAGATGGTGACAAGTGGATTGTGTAGCCTCCATGTAACACCTGTGTCACTTCACGGCCATCAAACAAATACCAAACCAATGAAATATTATATTTCATACTTGGGATTTGTAAAAATATGTGTATCGTTTACACATATCAACTCTTGTTCAATTTCAAACCCTAAATCGCTTTCTGGAAGGTTATACGCGCACCGATGCGTAAATATAACCAGTTTAATGCAACGAACACTCCGGAATAGTGAAATAGGCTTAACATACCTTAAATAACCTATACATAACTTAGATATAAGTTTTGGAAGGTTTGGTGTGGTGAAATCAAAGTTAATTCGCTTACAGGGACTAAAGTTGACAAACTGCGAAAGTATGTCAATTTGAACTGTAACGAACATTCCGGAACATGACCATAAGTTAAACACACCTTAAATATCCTTTATATAGCTTAGGAATAGGCTTTGAGGGGTTCGGTGTGCTAAAATAAACTTTTGTGTCATTCAGGGACTAAAAGTGTCAAAAAGTGCACAAGTTTGCATTTTCGTGCATAACTTACGTTCTGAATACATCTGGACATCCAAAAATTTATGTAAGCATGACTACATTATATTTTAGTGTTCGCCTTAAGAAAAATCCATTCGTCGCGTCATTTGGATCGTTTTTCGCGCTTATGCGCATTCCGTCGTAATTAAGCGAACATCGCGTTCGTACGACCAAACGAACCATCATCCGGCATATTTTTGAGCATGTTTTGAGTTCCCTATACTTTAACTTCATTTTAGAGCCTTGAAATGAGGTTAACGGGGTTCAAACGCTTCGAAAAAGGCCTTAAACACGTGCAGGGACCATTTCTGCCAATTCTGAAACTTTTCTGATCAGGGGGAGTGCTAGCGTAGCGCGAGCCCTAAGGGCTTCACCGTCGCGCTACGCGACTGCCTAACCTGACCAGATTCAATGTTTTGTTTTGCAAGTTGTAGCTGATCGATTCGTGTCCACACATTTCCTATCGTCTAGTCAGCGGATAAGAACACATATTTAGCCACCATAAGCTTCCAACACATGTACGGCTTGGATCATGGCACGTTTCCCATGAAACGATCTTAACGGTTACCCGAAAACTATATATACCCCATGCCCCCCATTGCATAACTTACAAGAATTCTGATTTTAGAAACTCTAAGTTGAAACCATTGTTTCATACCTGAGATTCTTGAATCGGGATTAGCATTCGGGGACCCTGGGTAAGTATTCTTTCGTTCTTTTCCTTATTTTATTGCTTTTCGAGTCAGAAAGTCAAACTTTGTTTGACTTTCAGCGTTGACCAGTAATGGTCAATGCGAAGTTCGTTTGAACTTCGCAACGTGAGTGTAATCACGTTGGTCATAGTCCCTTGGGACTATGCCCACTGATTACCACGTTGTCTAGGGTCGTAGGGTAGGCGATCTAATAAATCGCCTATACCTTCGAACCCGACCCAGTTTGGTCGATCATTAGGATCCGACCAAATACATTAGGTGACCATAGTAGGTAGGGAATAACCTTCCGAGGTTATACCCTATGGTCACATCGTTTAAGTAGTTGTATGATAGGTAGTTTATATGCCTTAGGTAAATTACCAGAATACCCTTTTCATGTATAATTGGTAATTAAGCATATGTAACCTAAACCTTTGTCACATAACTGATTATGTAATATGTTTAGGCATATAACACTTGTCATAGGGCTAGTTAGGCGGTCCGAACGCGTTTCACGCGAACGACGCTTTAAAGTAGCATAAGCTACCTAAACGGGTCGTAATGGGTCGTAGACACTCGGGTTAAGTTTCATTTAGTATGTAGGTTTTGTTAAACCAAATGACACGAGTCTCTACACTCGTTTGGTTTACAAACCCTAATGCTACCCAGTCTTCCGATTTAGGTCCGGTTTATTAATATAGTTACCTATATTAGGTGCCGTTTGATATTCCGAGATCTCTAGCATTACTTGGTGATTATCTATAGACATCTGAGCAATCTCAGGCGAGTACATTATTCCCCTATTTTACTGTTTTCCAAACTGTTTTGGGGTGAAGCATGTGTACCTATCTGTTACTTTCATGTTTTCCAAAAGTATAATTGATTATACATGTTATTACTTATCTATTGACCAATTGAATGACTATCTATGATCTAAACATTGTTTTCTCAAAGAACATAAAATAAATTGTTGAATTGTACTTATTTTATGTTCACCAGACCGATTGTTAGTATGATATAGCGCTATAGGATTTGACACCCCATTCCTGTTGGCATGGAATGTCTGAAACCAATTTGTTGCTCCATCCAAATAGGAATTGCCTTTGTGGTATTTCTATAGTCTCAAAGGTGTATCTTGATGCACTAGGTCTGAATGAATTCTTAAATCACACTATTAAAGTATAGTTGAATATACTCTCATGTGTGGTATTGTACAAAACCAACATATATTTTGTTAACCATCCAAAGCATATTTTAATATGTTATTTACTAAACAAAAACATAGTTTAATATGTTATTTATCACACCCAAAGCATATTTTGATATGTTATCTATAAATCCGAAGTATACTTGTACTATACTATCTAAATCTATTCTTTTGAACAACGAAGGTATATTTAATATACTATCTATCTATCGATTTGGTTTGGTTTGATTAAGTGATTAAGTAACGATGCGTGTGTAATATGATACAAGCATGGTGGATACGCCGCTGGTACTTCCTATATATAAGTGTTTGTATGGTATTACATACTGTAACGTTATTTGAATCATTTCAGTTTGAAATATATAACATTTATACAAATAACATACTTTTCACAAGACATTGTTTTACAAACAACATATCTTATACAAACTCATGTTACATGGTCATTCATTTAATCATGCATTATTCTCTTATTTATACATATCATCAGAACTTATCATTGTTTTTCAAATAATTTACTAAAACAAATGTTTATGGGTTAAGAGTCATGGCTACGAGGTTTTACAAATTATAAACAGCTTGATTTGAGTTGGTTAATTAAGTTGCAATAGTATACTCTTTTCAAAACAAGGTTTTTAAATAAAGTATTGCAACGTCTAAACTAGCCATAATTTCGACACTCCTACAAAACCAATGTATTCGCCAGCATTTCTTTGCTGACCTCGTTTTTACACATGTTTCAGGTACTGCTTTGCAATGATTGTTGATACATGCTACATTTAGGATGGACTCGTGCCTTAGCGACTTAAAACGAGACAATAACTAGTTAACTTATGTTATGTACCCTTTGTTTCTTGTTTAAACATTGTAAACTCTCATATTTGATCAATAAAACGAAACTTCAATTGCCATGGATTTGAAACAATTAATTCTGTTACAACACTCCCCGACATTTCCGCCACGTTTTGTATGTTCCACGTGGTCGGGGTGTGACACTCCAAGTAATGATCATGGCCATACAAGTGTTAGGACCTTGTTCAAAGCCTTGGAGAGGTGTTAACTTGGTTAACACACCAAGAATTTTACATAAACAACCCCTAAAGTATCAACAGAATGCTAAAATCAAGTTTCTTTCACTGGGCACTCTCACACGGCCCGCGTAAAGGTGAGGGGGACCCTTACGCGCCCCGCCTGGACTCCCCAGATCAGCAATAGTTTCAAAGTTGACAGTTCAGGCCCCTGCACTTGTTTTAAGCCCATTTCAGCCCCTTTTGACCCCCGTTAAGCCATTTTCAAGGCTCTACAAGGTCAATAAAGTTTAGAGGACTCAAAATGTGCTCGAAAAACTCTCGGATGTCGGCTCGTTTGGTCGTACGATCACGTTATTCGTTAAATTACGACGAAACTCAAACGGACGCGAAAACGAACCAAATTAAGCGACGAATGGTATTTTTGCATGCCGATTACTAAAATAAAAATATTTTAGTGTGTACAAAAATTTTGGATGTCCAGATGTGGTCAGAACGTAAGATATGCGCGAAAATGCAAACTTACGCCGTTTTTGACACTTTTAGTCCCTGTAAGATCAAATAAGCATATTTTCACACACCGAACCACTCAAAGCTTATTTATAAGCTATGTTTAGGTTATTTATGGTATGTTTAGCTTATGATCATGTTCCGGAATGTACCTTGCCTTATGAAACAACAGACTTTTGCAAGTTGACGCAAATAGTCCCTGTGAGTGAACAAACATGATTTCGCCACACCAAACCTTTCAAAACTTATTTCTAAGTTATGTAAAGGTTATTTGAGGTATGTTAAGCCTATTTTACTATTCCGGAGTGTTTGTTGCATTAAACTGGTTATATTTACGCTTTAGATCGCGTATAACCTTCCAGAAAGCGATTTAGAGCTCGAAATCGAACAAGAATTGATATGTGCAAATGATACACATATTTATACAAATCCCAAGCATGAAACACAACATTCATTGGTTTGGTATTTGTATGATGGTTGAAGTGACACAGGTGTCACAATAGTGACGAGTCGTAGTTTCGGTCAAAATGCGCATTTACGCGTATTTTGCAACCAAACTACTCTTGGTATCAAAACACTTTGTTTTGATATCAAAAATTGTTTTCTAACTTAGTTAAGCATGTTTTAACATGCTTAGCTCGTCACTATTAATTTAGTGCTTGTTTAGGGTCGTAAGTTAAGCGGTCTAAACAACCGCTTAGACTTTCAAACTCGACCCGTTTGGTCGATCATTTAAGATCCGACCAAGCATGATTAGTGATCATAGTTGCATAGGGAATAACCACTGAGGTTATACCTTATGATCACATAGGATTGGTTAGTCATTTGCTAGTTAGCTTGTATGCCCATAGAAAATGACCAACATGCCCTTTTGAAGCATGAATCCATAATGTGCATATGTGAACATATTTTTGACATCTAATCTGATTTAGTAACATGTTTAGGTATAATTGGGCATGTAAGACTTAACATAGCACATAGTTAACCATCCGAACATAGTTTTGCACAAACAACGCATTATAGTAGCTTATACTACCATAATGAGTCGAAACGGGTCAAAAGCACTTAGGTAGACTTTCAAATCAGAATGTTAGCTCTATTAAATCATACCATATGAGTTCAATTACTCATTTGATTTATAGAACATCATTCTATCCTATCTCCCGGTTTAGGTGCCGTTTGATTCCGTACTCCCTCTAGCTTTGCTTGGTTGTTGTTCAAGACTTCTAAGCACCCTCAAGTGAGTACATAGTCCCCTCTTTTACTGTTTTTAATGTTTTGGGGTGAAGCATGTGTACCTATCTGTTATTTTCATGATTTCAAAGTATAATTGATTATACATATTAGTACTTATCTTTTGACAAATTGAATGATTATTTATGGTTTAAACTCTAATTTTTCCAAAGAGTATAAAATTAATTGTTGGATAGTACTTATTTTGTTCACCAGACCTGTTGGTAGTATAATATAGCGCTATTGGATTTGACACCCCATTCCTGTTGTCATGGAATGTCTGAAACCAATTTATTTTTTTTCCATCCAAATAGGGATTGCCTTTGTGGTATCCCTATAGTCTCAAAGGTGTATTTTGATGCACTAGGTCTGATTGAATTCTTAAATCACACTTTTATTGTATATTTTATTATACTCCCAAAAGTATAGTTTGATATACTCTCATGTGTGATATTGTACAAAACAACATATATTTTGTTAACTACCAAAACATATTTTAAATATGTTATTTATTAAACCAAAACATAGTTCAATATGTTATACATAAATCCAAAGTATATTTTTGATATACTATCGAAAACGATTATTTTGACAACCAAAGTATATTTAATATACTATCTGTTTAACGATTTTGGAACCGAAATATATTTTGATATATTACCTAATCGACCTTCTTAAAACCAAAATATATTTTTATATATACTACAAACATTTTATTCAAAACATTATTTTATAAACTCATTTTACTTGATTATTTATTTATGCATCATTCTTTTATATCATCAAATTTCTCATAAATTTTCACATGATTTTATAGAGAAAACATTTTTAGGTTCATGACTACTTTTTGTTAAAACATTCTTTTAAACTCATAAGTCATGAATCATGCATAAATAAAACCTATGTATCTCACAGGCATTTTTATGCCGACGTACCTATTTTTACACATGTTTCAGGTACTGCTGTGTGATGATTGTTGATACATGCTATACATAGGATAGACTCGTGCCTTAGTGACTTTAAAACTTGAAAGATAATATTTGTAATTATCTGATTTGTACTAAAACAATGAGTTCAATAATTCAATAAAACGGAATTATTTAATCCATGGTTGTGAAACAATGATTCTGTTGCAACACTCCCCGACGTTTCCGCCACGTTTTGTTGTTTTGCGTGGTCGGGGTGTGACAAGAACTAGCTTAAGGGAAGCTTCTGTGACAACCCTCACCAAACCAAGTATCCGTACGAATTAATTAATATTTAATTAATGCTTAATTACTGTGCTTGCTTACAACTGTGGTTAAACTGTTTCTTGATTTCTGATACATACATACTCATGCATCACATTTATACCGTCACTCTATTATTTACATACAAACATCAGTGACAACCTTGATGCACAAAAGCACAGTTAGCACACTAAACGGATAACCCAGTAAACATGCTGACTTTACCAGCACCAAAACAGACATTGTTCTGAGGCCAGTATGAGCCGGGAATAGATTACTACACTAGTAGGGAGTGTAGGGAGGTGAGGATTGTAAAACTGCGTCACTAGGTGATAGTTATAGTGACCGGATGTGCCTAAAACATGCTTTAACTACAAAATTCTGCACTTTATACCCAAAATTCAGCATTTAACTTAACTAGTAAAGTGCAAAAATGTCACACCCGCTCGTAGCGGAAGCGCGAGGTGTGATCTGATCGGTTCTCATTGCATAACAATATAAGTGAACAATACTAAATGAATAAAAACAAGCTCCAATGCCATTGTCATAATTGTTTCGAAAGAACGCAACATAAGTTAAATGTATTTGTTACAAACCATCAAATGAAAATACGTTTTCATCGTTCTATACATCAAAATGTAAGTCTTAAAATGTCAAGGCTTTGACCACTATATCACCGCAAAGAGGCGGTATATAACGGGCAAACCCTTCAAATGGTGGCATGGAGTCTTGATACTTGCTTTCCTTGACTGAAATGTCTGCCAGGTCCACTAATTTCCTGAAATACATGTTAAGTTTGAAAACATCAACAAAAGTTGAGCGAGTTCATGCAGTTTAGCTGTATGAGATGTATCTATAAAATGTGAGTTGTATAAAATGTATCCGTAAAATGTGAGTTGTATAAAATGTATCCATAAAATGTGAGTTGTATAAAATGTATCTGTATGTAAAGATGTAGTATGTAAAGCGTCAATGAAATCGTTGATCATTAATGTTTCGCGAGGACATTAATATGTGTGACGAATTAGGAAGCAATCCAAACCTAGACGATTTTATGTCGACTACTATCGACTGGGACACAAACGCACTCTTCTGTATAGGTCCACGACCAAGAGTGGGGCTTGCCAATACCCATTAGATCTAACCACTTGTACCTAGGTCCAAACTGGATTAATGGTGCTTAGATGTATGACCCTAATCGCACATGATCTAAGGTGTTTCATTCCCTAACTTTAACATACGTTGAACATGTATTTTCCCCGATAGTTGTAAAGTTGTAAAACATTTAAATGAATAGGGGACATGAACTCACAGTATTGCGTCCGTGAATGATAAGTGTTTGTGATCTTACGCGTGGTCGTCTTGAACAATGTTGCGACCTACAAATGTTCTTATATTTGTTAGACACTTCGGTCTTTATAAATGACTTGAGTATAAGTCCTGTGTCTTGAATATGTGTTAAGACCTGTATGTCTTTGTTACTCATTGAACTGTGTATTAGATGTATTAACTGATAACTGTTTAGTGTATATATTTCTCCAAATACATATTCTTGTATCTCGTGAGTTGTATCATCGGGTCTTGTCATCTTGGTTTCGTGTCTTGTATAAGTAAATTGTATAATTGTAATGTTTATCAATTATATGTCATTGGGCTTAGCCCAAGAATTCATGTTATTGGGCTTAAATAGTATTGGGCCTAAATAGTGTTGGGCCTCAATAGTGTTGGGCCTAAATAGTGTTGGGCCTCAATAGTGTTGGGCCTAAATAATGTTGGGCCTCAATAGTGTTGGGCCTAAATAGTGTTGGGCCTCAATAGTACTGGGCTTAATGTTATTGGGCCTTGGCCCATATGTTTGGTTTTGGGCTTAGCCCATGTGTTTTGATAAGCCCATTATGAAGTTAAGCCCATTTATAAATAATAGCCCATTTATAAAAGATAGCCCATTTGTATAAACTAGCCCATTAAGAAATGCAAGCCCATTTGAAAGTATAAGTCTTTCATTTTTATAAAAAAAAACATTTTTATAAAAATAACTAAATATACTTTTTAGTTAATAAAAACATAATAGTTTTTATAAGTTTCAAAATGTCCGAATTTTGTTAATGGTAACGAAATTCTTGCGTCCGCGTCGAAAGGTCGCCTAAGCATCGTAGTAACTTCTCCGAATGGCGATATGTTCATAGATTCGCCCGTCGTCCGTTTTGACCATAAGTTGTGTCCGGAAGTTCGGAATGTCCGTAAGTTGTTTTCAAGTGTGTCTATATGTATTCTTGTAAGTCTTTAGTTGTAAGTATGTCTTGTATTTATTTGTGTCTTTGTTATCAAGTCTCTAACTTGTATATATAACTAATACAAATAATAACACATAGCACATACTTGATATGTTCAATAAATATGTATTTTACCAAAATATATATTTATGTCAATTTTTATGTTTAGAAAGACCAACTTTCTAATATTGTAAAGACTTTGTTAGAAAAAAAAAATGATAGTTTTGTTAACATAATGTTCTAAAAAAAAAATGGCCATATAACCTTTGTATTAATCATTTGGCCATGTTTCATAAACATATCATTTTCTTTTCCAAATCACCATCAATTTACCCAATCATCTTAACTAAAAACATATGAGATTTTTATAACATAAACTTATCAAAATGATCTCCAAATCATGTAGGGTTTTGGACATGATCATAACATGTGCTAACTAGTTCAAAAACCAAGTTTACTTCTAGTTTTAACAACTTTTATAAAAATCTCATGTTGTATGTTACTTTTCATAATTTTGTAGAAGTATTGTTTTTAGTAAAAACATTAAATACTTTAACAAAATTAAAGGTTATGATCATCCAAGTAATCCTTTATGTTAAAAACCCTTTAACATAAACATGTATAATTGTTAGATCATATTTTTAAAACATCATCTAACAATTTATTTATATCATAATCATCATAACAAGAACAAATATGCATATATCAAGTCTTAGATCACAATATAAACCAACATAAATATGTCATGATTATTATTTTTTGCTTCTTTGTATTTTTCATGTTTATTATGTATGATTATTTAGTTATTTATTAGTTATAATAACAATCATAAACATAATATAAGTATGAGAAAAAAAAAATCTTGAAGCTTACTTCTAGCACTAGGCTAGGGATGATCTTAGAAGATGATTAAGAACTAAGAAAATGTAGATCTTGATGGTAGAATACTCTTGAATGGATGAAAACCCTTGCTTTAACTTGTAAGTGATTTAGATCTTCTTATGTTCCATAGAAAATTATATTGATCATAAAAGAGGTGATAAAATAAAATGGATTTATGGTGTTCTTGGTGGATGATGAAGATAATGAAAGAGTTTGTGTGTGAAGTAAAGGTGTAAAAGTGAGTGGTAAAGTGTTAGATTACTTAGTGATTAAGTGTTAGAACAATTCACCAACATAGTCCACTTGCATGTAATTAAAATATCTAGATATTTTAACAAGGGATTAAGGGGTGTGGGACCCCTTATTTACGGCCCATATATGGGGGGGGGGGGTGTCTTGAATTGTTTAAATATGTGGTGAATTATAAGGTTTCAACATGAGGTAAAAAGATGCAAGCATTTAGGTGTTTAAGGTTTACAATTTTTCGAGATGATTCATGACTTGAAATGTTTATTAACTAGCTTTACAAGACCAAAAATAATGTTCACTAGTTCGCTACATGTGCCAAAATGTAGTTCGGCTAGATGTTTAGCGCTCGTTTCGCAAGAAGACTGTCGAAATGTTAACATATATAAGTTATAGGGAATTATTCGGTTATGTATAAATATGGTATTCCCAATGTATTTTCATATAAACTTTGTGTTTATACAACACTTTTTGCATCTTGTATTAAAATACAAATGCTGAATTTTTGCGAAAAATTAATGAAATGGCCACTTTTAGCGCTTTTCGGACAATTTTTAGTGCTACCGGACATTGGTAAAATATTAACCAAACTCTTGTATTCCTGTATAGGGTTTAATATATAATTGATGTTGGACTATCGTCCGAGTCCTAAAGATGTAATTTAAATGATTTCTGATATCCTGAGTTTTCGTCAGCACTCTAGTTTACTAGATACTACTCTAGTTGCTTCGACGCATTGTTTACATCGTTTCAAAGGTAACAAATAAAAATGAATCATGTGCATCATAATTGAATATTTCATAAGTATTTTAAGATGTATATCATGTAATACGCAGTTCGAAGGTTTGAAATGCATAAAAATGTAGCTAAAAACGAGTACTTTAAGTGTAAGAAAGTTACCGAAAAGTGGCAGTTGTCACATTCTCCCCCTGTTATTGAGAATTTCGTCCCGAAATTCAAGCTGAGTCATCCTTTGCAGGAGTATTCTCGAACAGGTGGGGGTATTTTGGTTTTGATTTGATTTTCACGTTCCGAAGTATATTCGGGTCCGTGTCGAGAGTTCCAATGAATTTTTGTTAATATGTTACGACTCCTTCATGTTTCCTGGACCTTCCGGTCCATGACCTCAACAGGTGCTTTGGCGAATTGGAGTTTGTTATCTATATGAACCTCATCCTCCGGGATGAAAACTGTTTCTTGCATTGGACTCTTCTTGAGATTCGACAAATGAAATATGTCGTGTACTCTACTTAGTTCTTCTAGTAACTTCATTTTGTAGGAAACGGTGCCAATCTTTTCCAAGATTTCAAATGGACCTACATAACGGGGGTTAAGCTTTCCTCGCTTACTGAATCTTGCCACGCCCTTCCAAGGCGAGACTTTCAATAAGACCTTGTCTCCGACCTCGAAGGATAATGGCTTCCGTCTCTTGTCTGCGTAGCTCTTTTGTCGATCGTGAGCCGCCTTGATACAGTCTCTGATCTGGAAGATTTTATCTGTAGTCTCTTGTACTAACTCCGGACCGATAAGTTGTTTATCGCCCGCTTTTGCCCAACATAGCGGAGAGCGACACTTTCGACCGTAGAGAGCTTCGAACGGTGCAGCCTGTATACTTGTGTGGTAGCTGTTGTTGTAGGAAAACTCAACCAATGGTAAGTGAGTATCCCAGTTGCCGCTTAAATCCATAACACATGCACGAAGCATATCTTCGAGTGTTTGGATTGTCCGTTCGCTCTGGCCGTCAGTTTGTGGATGAAAGGTCGTACTTAGATTTAAATGAGATCCAAAGGCCTGTTGGAATGACTTCCAAATTCTTGACACAAAGCGATCGTCTCGGTCTGAGATGATTGAAATAGGCACTCTATGACGAGCCACTATTTCCTTAAGATAGGGTTCCGCTATTTTCTCTGTACTATCCTCCTCCCAAATCGGTAAGAAGTGTGTGGACTTGGTTAGTCTATCGATGATTACCCAATCATGTCATGACCGCATGAGGTCCTGGGTAACTTCGTAATGAAGTCCATCGATATTTGTTCCCATTTCCAAATGGAAATCTCGGGTTGTTGTAACAAGTCCGAGGGTTTCTGATATTCAGCCTTGGCTTTTGCGCAAGTCAAGCATTCTCCTACATAAGTCGCGATATCACTTTTGAGGTTAGGCCACCAATAGTATTCTTTTAATACTTAGGCCTATGTGCTTCCTCAAAATATCATCTCGAAGGCCGCCAAAGAATGGAACCCAATTTCGACCCATAAGGTATAAAGTTCCATCTTCTTTCGGCACTAATTGTTTCTTCATGCCTCGAAGTGTTTCTGCTTGAATATGCTCTTCCTTGAGCGCTTGTGAATCATCTTCTCTAATGCTTGAACTCTAAATGTTCAAACTCGTTCCTTGCGGCTCAAGGCGCCTACTACAACATTCGCCTTGTTCGGATGGTACTTTATTTCATAATCATAGTCCTTCAACAATTCAACCCTACGTCGTTGACGTATGTTTAATTCTTTTTGGTTGAATATGTGTTGAAGGCTTTTATGATCTATGAAAATAGTGCATTGAGTACCATATAAATAATTTCGCCATATTTCAAAGCGAATACCATCGTGCCTAACTCAAGGTCGTGAGTGATATAGTTCTTCTCGTGAACTTTTAGTTGATGCGACGTGTACGTGATAACTTTTTCACGTGGCATGAGCACACAACCCAAACCATGATGCGAAGCATCACAGTATACAACAAAGTCTTCGGTACCGTCGGGTAATGATAAGATTTTGAAATGCTATGCACCAATCTTAAGGACAAGTTGTAATGCTACTTCTTGTTTTTTTATTGGGGCAAATTTCTTGTCTTTCTGTGTGAGGGAGGTTAGCGGTTGGGCAATCTTTGATAAGATCCCGCTAAACCCAAAAGTTGTCGGGCTTCAGTTTGAGTCTTGGGCTCTTCCCAATTTTTAATTGCTTCAATCTTGGATGGTCTACATGTATGCCTTTCTCGTTCACTATATGCCCGAGAAATTGTACTTCGCGAATCCAAAATTCGCACTTGGAAAATTTCGCGTATAGTTTCTCCTTCTTTAGCAGCTCCAAAATGGTTCTCAAATGTTGTTCGTGTTTATCAGTCGATCGTGAGTATATTAATATGTCATCAATAAATACTATGGCATTTGTCGAGGTACGGCTTGCACACACGATTCATTAAATCCATGAAGATCACTGTTGCTCTCGTTAAACCAAAAGGCATAATCGAGAAACTCGTAATAACTATAACGAGTTTTAAAAGCCGTTTTCGCACTACGCCAAAAACTACCTATGGCCACACATATGGCCAAACCGTCCAGCCACACTTTTGATTAAATGTGTGGCTAAAGATGATTTCTAACATTTGAAAAAATCTTTAGCCACACTTAAAGAATAAATTGTGACATTTACTAGTCACATTAAAAAAATGTGGTCAAATGCGATCTACAACCATGGTAATTGTTTTATGTGACAAAAACACATGTTTTTGAAACCTTTAGCCACATTTTAAGAAAAAAATTGTGACATTTATTAGCCACACTGGAAATGTGTAGCCAAATGTGATCTATGGCCATGGTATTTTTTTAAGATGTGGCTAAAAGCACATCTTTAAAAAAAACTAAGACATTTAGTAGCCACGCTAAAAAGCTATGGCTAAATATGATCTACGGTCACAATATTTTTGTGATGATGTGGCTAAAAGAATATATCTGGCTACATATAATTTTTTTATGTGACCAAAGGTTAGGTAATAGTCATACTCAAAATTATAAGATTTCATGGTTTTACATAAACATTCGTCACATCATTGTTACTTAGTTACTTTTGTGTGACGGATTGATAACAAATGTCATAGAAAATATATGTGACCAAAATTTAAATAATAATTACACTTAGAATTATAAGATTTTGATATGGCTTAACATTTAGTCTCACCTTTGCCACTTTATTTTTCTTTTATGTGACAAAATGATAGCAAATACCACAAATAAAAAGAAAATTGTGTGACCAAATAACATACAATAGCCACACTTTATACATCTATAAACTTTTAATCATCTCATAACTATTCGTCTATTCCCACCTATCTGTTCTTGGTTCCAATTCGAGAACATCGACTATGTGAATCCCTTTTATCTATGTGATTAATTTTCTGGATTAGTAGTACTTTCTCAAACGTATATGTTTAATTTTCTGTTCGTCCGTACCGGAGATGAGCTCGGTTTCCGAATTCTTCGATTATAAGAGTTTTAGATCTGCAAGTTGAGTTCGAGTGAAGCAAATCTGAGGTTTGGTTCTAATTGCAGGCTACGGGGATTGGAAAAATCCAGTGATCCCGCCTCATATTGCGACCGGAAAAGGTAAACCCTGGTTTCTTGTTCATCTTTCGGTTCATATCATATTTCTAGGGTTTCATATTGGGGGAATTCAAACATATTGAATTATTACGTGGTTGAATAGGGGTTCTCTAAATGAAAGCAAATAAATTCTTAGTTTTTAGAATTAATTTCCTTGGATGTTATTTAACATTGGTTTGAAACTGAAGTTGATTTGGGTTTGTTCAGTGATTCAGGGTTCTTTTGGGGCTGTATGAAATTATGTTATAGAATTTGAAGGTTTTGACTTCTGATTTGTTTAGTAAACGTTAATATGTTGTTTGATTGATGGAAAAAGTTGATGAACCCTAATTATAATAACCTGGCTTACAGAAGATTCAATTAGGATGCACTTATGGTAATTTGTTTAATACTTTATTAGTTGTTACACTTGTTTTAGTCTATGTTTTGTATTTTCTTGACCAACTGTTTGTACTGTCCATGTACCCTGTAAACATACATATTTTAGTGTTTTGGAGATGTCTTTTTTATATCTATATACTACCTTATTAAAGAAACTGGGTTTTCTACCCTTATCGTAATTTTACATTGTGCACATATTTTGAAGCAACGTGTACAAGAGAGTCAAGCTATTTTAGAGGGGGTAAACTTATGCATTATCCAAAATTTTAAGACACTTTAGGGGCATTTTAGAGATTTCGACACCTTTATAACCTATAATTAATACCATGGAGTGAGAGAGAGAGAGTAATTAAGAAACACGCGTCCCTTCTTCGTCTATTGAGAACACGCACCAGGCAAGAAGAAACGAACCAACACCATTGTAACCGAATGATTTTTAATGTCAATTATGTGAGATTGAAACCAATTTATGATTGTTACATATAGCTTCATCATATTCATACGAGGGCAGCGAAGTATAGGGGCCACGGATTCAAGGGGCTAGGGTTTCACGTAACGTTTCTGTTCCTTTTGGCCAAGTTCTTCGCCATCAGGCTCATCACAGGTTAGTTCATCCACTGTCTTGACGTCTCAATTGTTTTCTGGCATTTGTTGGTGTTGTATGAGAGTTTAGTTTTTCACCGAGTTTTCCAAATGATCGCAATACAGAGGTTAGATATCTTTTGTGTTGTTTTTATGTAAGATAACTGTATAAGAATGTATAGAATACTTATTTGGCATCAAGCACACTAGAAATTTACTCTATGAAGACATGAAACTAATAAGACCTATCGTTAAGTGAGATTGAAAGATCATATTCAGAAACCAAAGTTATATTTCTCTAGAGTTAACTCTTTGATTATTTTCAGTTATTAGAGTTGCAGCCCAGTCAGAATCATCTTGGTGGTGCCCATCTTAGTGGTCACAAATGATAGGGAACATAAGAGAAATGCCACTGAAGAAGAAATATTTGCAGATACAGGTACGATTGAAATCACGGCAACCACACTAGCCGGTCTTGGTACCTCACCCCTAAAATTCACCCACAATTGACTATTGGTTATGCTATGATGAATAAAATCATATAATTTGAAATGTTAAGAAACAAACTATACTATTATCGTAGACCGAAGTCCATCTGTGAAATGGGAAGATGTTGTTTAGATACTATCATATTATTCATATTCTGGTTGTTAATTACTTTACTGCTGGTTACTTTTTATTTTGCAGAAACACTTTTGCTGATTGCTGATTGTGATTGCAGCTAGCCTTGAAAAAGCGAAACAAGCATAATTTGCTGGAAATGTTACAGGTATTGTATTTTCTTTTTGGCAATTAGGATACGGTATGCGCCAAATGGGAAAACGGGATGCGCCGTGATTGCTGCTTCGTGATTATAAAACAGAAGAGGTTTTAACAAGAGCCTCAAGGTTATAACCTTTATAAACATTCTTCTCTTAATCTTGTTTAATTTTTATTTGTTGATTGTAACAACAAAATATTTGGTTATATTTTTCCGGTAACTGGTTTATGATGAATATAGAGACAAGCAGGTTATCAAAAATACCAGATAAAGTCTGTGGTGAAATAGATCACTACTTTGTAGATGCATCCTTCGTACCTTGTTTAATGTTTTATAAATATTACTAATCTATAGTCCTGACCCATTTGATATTTTGGATTATTTTTCATGCAGCCAAGATGGAGTGATTTGGATGTCAACTAGCATGCTAATTTTTTGAAGCATACCGGGTGGATCCTAGAGGTAAAGCATCTTCACCATACAACTACATGAATACAATCACCAGTTACATTATCTCGACAACCTTACATGTTCGTTATCACACAATTACACATATAACATGGTAAGGGCTGCATGATTTAAAGAAACAATTAGAGGCCCGGTTCGAAGAGTTTTGATGAAAGTTATGGGTTAAACCACCAACTTTGGTTTAGGAAAATTACAAACCAAAACGACAGGTTGAGTGGGTTGGCTAGACTGGCCGGTTTTAGCAATTTAGCAGTTTGGCGGTTCTAACTGATCTTTTTGAGATTGATAGTTTTTACTTTGTATTACAGATTTTATGGTGAAAAGATGTTCATGAATATAAATACATATAAATAACTGCATGTTCCAAAAAGTGAAAGTTAAACAGGTGGTTTGGTTGATACAGCCGGTTCCAAGGTTCAAGCCGGTCAAACTATTTAACACACCACCATAACAAATAACCTACAAACGTCATACACTGATACACCCACCACAAACGCCAAGCCCGAGCCTGACTGGGTTGAGCAAGGTTCGTCATGTTTTTATGAAGCTCAAGCTCGGCTCGAGCCTATTTATTTGAGCTTGAGCTCGGCTCGCAAGAAAAAAAACTCGAAGCTCGAGCTCGGCTTGAGCTATTTTGAGAACAACCTCAAACGAGCTAAACTCGGCTCGAGCTCGCTTCAAGTAGCGTTTAAACGAGCCAAAGCTCGGCTCGAGCTTGGCTCGCCATCATTATTATATTATATATAAAAAAATACTTAAATTATGTTTGGGTTCATTTAGGCTTGCGAGCCTAAACGAGCTTGTATGTCAAACTCGGGCTTGGGCTCGGGCTCATTAAAACTCGGCTCGTTCGAGCTTTTAACCGAGCTGATCACGAGTAGCTCGAGCCTCTGGGCTTGTTTACACCCCTAATAACCGAGCATCTGATGGTTGAAACTTACAACCTCAAATAGCATAAGCATGTTCAAACACTATCTCCAACAGCCTGTTTTATTACATTTATCTTATTATGATTATATCACGTAATAACCTCTCGTTCACATATCCAAACACCGCCATAAAATGCATCAGGAGAGACGATACTGGATGGTCTCTTGCGGATGCAGATGCAAAACGTCAGGAAATACACATAACTTCAGCAATGAAAGTGAAAACGTTAATATGGATTCAGTTTTTTCACCAATCGATTTAGATAAATTGTTTGCATGCTTGTCAATTTCTGGTGGTCTGTGTGTGTCTACATTAAAATTATCATAATCGTTTATTGCAGGCAATCAACATGAGCATCCGCCTGTTATGCATCCTGGGGAGATGGGTACCCCAAGAATCTCATTACCGGTGTTTGTTCTTGCTTCATACAAGTTAGAAGCACCTCTATGGATCAACAATGAAGGTGTATTGCTAACAGATCTATTGCAGGCAGCCGACAGTTGGTTGGCAAATCTTCAGGTCAATCGCCGAGATTTTCATTTCTTTCCTTTTCTTTTCTTTTCTTTTTGGGATTGAATAACGAACACTCATAGTTACCTTCATTCAGTTAATGTGTGTTGACCTGGACGGCCCAGTTCAAACTCAAATGGTTGTACTACTTTTCAGAAGTTCCTTAGGACTTGAGTACCATGGAAACACGAGAATTGAAGTGGTGAAACCCGCCAGCAGAAGACGTTTTTTTGTTCGAACTGAAACAGGATGTGTGTTAGGGATGGGGCTAGATCAAAGTAATAGTGCACACATGGTTGACGACGGTCTATTCGCAAAACTGCAATGGAGTTTGCACCTTTCAGTAATCCACACAACGTATACGACATTATATTCGCAAGAGTACCAAATTGGCCAGCTTTAGCATGTGTTATTCAGCTTAACTCTATGGTCTACTATGTATGTTGAGATTATTTGGAGCTATGTTAATTCTGTTGTGTTTGCAGATTGTTTGATTTGTACATGTATTACCCAATAAAACTTAGTTCGCTATATTCGTCCCTTACAAATATTAATTCATCATATTTTGGCATGTTTGACTCGTTTCAGTTTAAAATGCTATATTATTACCTGTTTAATATTAGTTCACTGCATTTTGGCATGTTTGACCCGTTCCATAATAAATTGCTATAGTTTGATCCGTTTAATATTATATCATTACATTTGGCGCGTTTGACACGTTTCATTTTTAAATTGTTGTATTTTGACGTGCTAAGTTTGTTTTATTTTGACCCGTTAAAGCGGTTCGGGTGGGAACGGTACGGGTTGAAACGGTTCGCGTCGAAACAATTCGGGTCGAAAAGATTCCCTATCTTCCCATATACATAAATATCATTTTCAATTACAAAAGCGACTACAAGACCAAATATGAGAATTGAATTTTCATATTAAGTGTGCTTTTTAAAACGACTATTATTCATAGATGGCACACTATTTCTATATAAAAGTTTAAAAAAAATTGGTACTACATGTGACTTGTTACAACCTATACAGACAAGTGTAGGTAGAGGTTCTAATATTATCATAACAATCCAACCATTCAGACAACTGTAGGCAGAGGTTATAATATTATCATTCAAAACATTACAATTAAGCACTTTTACATATTATTCACTAAATAAAAAACAAAGAAAATGACTAATGTAATGATAACCATGACATAGTTCAATCGGCGTTACGTAAAACTATACCGCTACAGTCGGTTCTGTAATAATCATCGCGGGATTCATTACCCATGTCAAGTAGATCTACACGTGGCAATATATTATCATTCTGAGGAAAAATTACAGTACTAAATTCCTCATCAACATCGTCATACGAATCTCTATAGTTTTTGGGAGGTGTCATAAAGACAATAGATATTTTTTTATCCAGCTGGTCTTTAACATAAAACACTTGTCGTGCTTGTGAGGCCAATATGAACGGATCATCCTTGTGGCCTAATCTGTTAAGTTCAACCAACGTGTAACCAAGAGTATCTTGTTTGACCCCATTTCTATTTTCAACCCAGTCGCACAAGAAAAGAGGAATTCTTTTAATATGATAATCTAGTACCCAGATCTCTCGTAATACCCCATAATAGAAGTTTTTTCTGTAGGTTACCGTTTCAACGACCCGAACAACCCGAACAATCCGTATAACCCGACGACTCCCATCAACTCTAATGTTTTCGGCTCAAGGAATGGGAAATAATGACGATGAATGTCGAGGACGAACCCGATCCGAAACGTTCGATGTTGAAAAAACTACAACACGACATCATGAAAAAACATCAAATTATTTAACTCTATGTTTTTTTTTATTAAGTCTTTGGTTTTTTTTATTAAGTGTATGTTTTTTTTTATTAAGCAAAGGATTCTGGTTTAAATCGAAAGTGTGTATAAAATTTATTAGTTCCAATATCTGGTTGGATGTGGCATGCCCGGCCGAGTGGTTAGTGTGCGTGTTTGTGAGGCGGAGGTCGCGGGTTCGAGTCTTCATAAGGGCCGGTTCCTAAAAGAGGACCCCCTTTTTACTTCATTTTTTTGACACTAACTGAACTAACTGAAGTGTGTATAAAATTTATTAGTTCCTATATCTGGTTGGATGTGGCATGCCCGGCCGAGTGGTTAGTGTGCGTGTTTGTGAGGCGGAGGTCGCGGGTTCGAGTCTTCATAAGGGCCGGTTCCTAAAAGAGGACCCCCTTTTTACTTCATTTTTTTGACACTAACTGAACTAACTGAGTTCTTTAACTCAGTTAGTGATTCCTTTATAAAACTAACAAGGTTAATCCTTAACTAGGTTATCTTTAAAGAATTAACTAACTTAGTTAGTTTAATCTAATAAAATTTCCTTTTTAATTCCCAAAATTTGATAAATAAATAAAATAATTTATTTATTTAATTAATTAAATTATTTATTAATTATTAAATATTAATAAATATTTTAATTATTTGATTTAACCCAACTTCCTGGTAATCTACTGAATTAACGTACGAATTCCCGATTTTGTCTGGTTTAGGGATCAAATTTCAAAACGGGTCGAACTTTTTGGATATCCGTTTTTGACGGATGTTACAAAATGATGGTTAATTACTGTTGTTGAGCTCAATGATGGCCCATTAGGCCCAATGAAAGTCAACTAGGTCTAATGATTGTCAGCTAGCTTCAATGATAGTTAGTTGGGCTTAATAAAGGTCAATTAGACCTAATGAAGGCCAGTTAGGGTTGTTAAGCTCAATGATGGTCAATTAGACCCAACGATAGTAAACTAGTTTAAATGAAGGTCAATTAGAGTTGTTGAGGCTCAGTGATGGCCAATTAAGCCCAGTGGTGATCAAATAGACCCATTGATGCTCATTTAGGCCAAATGATGGTTAATTACAGTTTTCGAGGTATAGAATAACCAGCACCGATTGACATTATACGAGAAGATGAAGAGACAAACAATCGAGGTTTAAAATCTAACCGCCGCTCGGTAATTGAGGAAAACCACCGGAGTCGCGTCACCGCCTTCTGGTGTAAAACTCTAACTAGCACCGATCTGCATGCAGTCGCAAGCATCGGGACCTCCCGTCTTCTTCGTCCACCCACCTTGATTCGACCTCCTGAGAAAAAACCCTGTACCATGGTTGTCCAATTGCATGGTTTTCCGCAAGCATCGGGGCCGCCGCCTTGGCTGGCCGGAAGTTTTCCGTCTCCGGTGGCGGAAATCTAACGGTTATTCCTCTGCTCTCTATCTAACATTATTCTATGTATATGTATTTGTGAAATAAGAAGAGGATGTCGGAGCTTTTAATTGAATCCGGATTCGATCGATTAGGGACCAACCGAGTGCATTTTTGAAAACCACAGGGACCACGTGTGTAATTAGTAAACCATTGGGACCAAGTCTGCAATTTTTGAAAACCACAGGGACCAACCAAGCATTTAACTCTAATAACAATGTGTTAATTTCATTTGTGTTTTATAACTAAAAAGACCATTAATGTTTTATTTACTTTAGGTTAAACTTACAAAATCTTTATCACTTTTGCATCTGTAATATAAGTTTTGTTATAATGTTGAAGATGATGTGAATGGACCTATCCCACCCACATGATTATTATAATTGTTAACTAATAAATTTTTATGAGACAAAAACGTGAATTAATCATGTTGTAAGTAATATTGAAAGTCAATTGGATTATTAAAACTCCCTCAATGTTGTAAGTATAATATTGAAAGTCAATTGGATAATTAAAACTCCGTCAAATTTGAAATTTGGCTTTACCATATAGTTTTGTTTTTTTAACATACTACCCCGCTCTTTGTTCCCGCCCCCAATTCCGCTTTCCCTCCCTCAAATTAACAAAACCCTAGTTTTTTTTCTTCAGCCGCATCACATCCAATCCATCTCTATTCTCATCTTCACCTTACTTCTCCATCTCTTCATCGCATAGAAGATAGAACCTTACCATCACAGGCTATCAGACCATCGAATACTACCACGTCAAATCGATCCGGGAACCAGGTTAGTGTTTCTCTGCTCAGAAATGATAAAAGGCTACTTATTTGATTTTGACACGATTATTAAATGCTGGATATCAGAACGTGATGAAGAGCAATAGATACTTATGTAGGTATCAATTATGACATTTTCTTATATATGTACCATTTGTATAGATTTTGAATGTGAAATTTTCAATGATTTGTGGACAGTAATCTGTTAAAGGGTACACATAATTCAATTCTTCAATTTTAGATTATAGATATGATAGTGTTAGCTGGATAAGAATAAGTAAAAGCTAGGGTCGTGAACTTTGAAAAACCAGATAGTTTACTAACTATATTGGGCCAAGCTCAGCAACATAAGTTAACTTAAAGTCTTAAACATGCACAGCAGTTAACAGTTCGATCATTAAACATTGCATCTGTACATGAATATTTCAATTACATTTAGGTTCAGGTAGTGACCTGATACGTAACCGGAACCGAGTGTAACAGGAACCGGAACCAACCCTTTATGTAGGGTATTATTTCGGGTAATAGATTATAAGATGTTCGGTTATTGGGTCGGTTCAGATCGACATCGGGTTGGGTCGGTTATTGACAAACGCTCGCCCCTAGCATGCACTAGATTCACACCTACACAAGATAATTACATAACTTCAAGATTTCTTGACAATCGTGGGGAGCATTGGTTTTGTTTGTGAAACAAAAAGATGACACGATGTGGGCGTGTTTCATAAAAATAAGTTAACAAGTTCCTGTTTCATGTTAAAAACTAATAGAAGTTCGCTGTTTTGTATTAAAAATTGAATGAACTTCGCTGTTTCCTATTGAAAAGCAACTGAACTTCGCTGTTTGATGCTGAAAAGTAACTGAAGTACGCTGTTTGATTTTTAAAAGTATATGATCTTCGATGTTTGGTTTTAATATGTAAAACAAGTTCGTTGTTTGATAATTATAATTAAAGGAACTTCGCTGTTTGATATTGTTATGTTTTATAAGTTCGCATATTTATTTTAATATGTTCAAAAGCAAAAACCAGCCCGCTTAATAGCACTAGGCTGTAACTTACAGTTACCAGCAAGTTTCAGAACCACCCGTCCCCGATACTCTGTTTTGGAAGTACCCAATATCGGGTACGGTTTTGTAGAAGTCCCCAATATCCGGGTACGTTTGGGAAACGTCCCCGAGCCGTCCCCTACGTGTTTCCGTCCCCGAGCCGTCCCCGGGACGGGCACTCGATGTAAGATGCCGTCCCCGTGCTTCATAGGTTATCTCTTTCTCAAGAAGCAAATTATATTGCATTATATTGCTGCTGTTAATATGTTGTGTGCTGCTGCTGTTAATATGTTAATTACATTGTGTATTTGCATGCTCTGTTTTGGTTTGAAATATGTTATGTACTTCACTAGTAAATGACTGAGTATACATGTTTTGAGGCTAGGAAGTAATAATGGTGATGAATTGGTTAAACATTCTGTTCATATAGTGCCACAAGAACTACAAGTAATAAAAAGAAATTTGAATTGAGCATCTGAGGGCAAAAAGAACAGATGATATGTTTATGTTTATGTTTATTTGACTGTGTTAAAAGAATTATATAACCTTTAGTCAAAGCATCGAGAACTCCACTAGACTCTAAATACTTCCTAAAAGCTTCCTTCTTTGCTTCTTTCTCCTGTAAACAAACAAAATGTATAAAAGAATGTGGTTAGCAAACCAAATAACATAGCATGCTGGCATGATCACCTAAAGAAATGACTAAGATTCGCAAAAAAAAAAAAAAGAAACTGTTGGGCCGCCATTAATAATGTTGCAAGTAGATCAATTCCATGATATATCTTGGTTACTACAAATTAACTTAATGAATAAAGTGCCCTAACAAGTTGAATAATTCGCTTTTTTTGCATCTTGCTAGTTGCTAGTAAACTAACATCTTTTCCAGCATCAAACATGTCATTGAAATAACCGGCAACTTAACTCCACCCCATTATAAATCACAAAATTCAAAAGATAGATCATAGATCTCTTCTGTCAAAGACGACGAGCAGTCGAATGTTAAATCGTTTCAACTACTTTTATTAGAAACCTACATATCTATACATAAAAAAGAACCTGCATTGCTGATTCTCATTTGATATCACAGAAAACATTAAAACAACTTTTGTCCGGTTCCAGTTCTCATTTCTGGAAAATTTATTCATTCTCTTGATTGTATATAATAACAACTTTTGTCAAACTCATTTCTAGCATCATGGAAGTTGAAGAAGAAATCATGGAAGTTGAAGAAGAAAGCGATTTCTCGGATAGGGATTCGACAGGTGAATCTGAAAGCGATTTCTCGGATACGGATTTGACAGCACACAAAACAAAAACACCGAAGAGGGGGTTGACCAGGTTACCAAAAATGCGAACAGCATTTACAAACTCGGGTGGAAAAAAACACAAAGTTACATTTGATGAATTGAAGAAGTTTTCTGGGGAATATAGATCAGAATTTTCAAGTTTTTTGGGAGACCTAGTAAGAGAATATGTTGGATTTAGGTTTTTAGCGTGGAAAACAGTGCCAACAGAAGTAAAGGATAAATTGTGGGAGGAAATAACGGTTAATTCTTTTCTCTTAATTATAAATGTATTTTTACATTTTCATGTGACTAACATACAACTTGTATTATATATTGCAGCGTTTTTATGACATTGATGCATGTCGTAGGCGTTTTGTAATGACTCGGCTTGGTGAACTGCTTCGAAATTTTAGAAGAAAAGTGTATGCGGGATACATAGTACCTAACTTAGGTAAACCAAAGAAACTTGCACGAATTCCTAAGAGGTATCGTTCAATGGTGGAGCAAACAGACTGGGACAAGTTTGTAACATATACACAATCAGACGAGTTTAAGGTTTTAATCTTTTATTCTAATGTTCATCATTATTTTATTTTAAATATAATTTTAAACTCTAATGAAATAATTACAAATTTTGTTGTAAGGATGTGTCAAATAAGAGAAAAACAGCACGATCAAAAAACGTTTATGATCATCGCTTGGGACGAGGAGGGTATGCTTATCTAAGAGACAAACTGGTAACTTCATTTCTTCAATTAAAGTTTGTTTTTTTTGTGCTTATAATGATTTTTTGTTTGTATGTCTGATGTGTGTGTCCGTTATTTTTGTTGTATATATTACAAGGTACAAAATAACGAACTTTCAGTTGATGAGATCCCCTCTCGTGCTTTAATGTGGAGGAAAGCAAGGGAAAACAAAAACGGAGAATACAAGAATGTTGATGTAAAAGACATAGCTAATAAAATAGTAAGTTCAACTTTAAACTTTTTTGGTTTATTTTTAATTACTATAATACATGTTTATTTGTTAACAATTTCTACAGATTGACACTGAAACGCAAATTAAAGATGGATCCGTGAACCTTGATCCGGGCACGGATGCACTCACATTAGTATTTGGCAAAGAAAAAGGTGGGTATTTAAAAGGTGTTGGTTATGGAGTGACTTCTAGTAGATATTGGCAGAGTCCTCGAACAAAAGGATCATCAAAAGAACGAATTGCACAACTGGAGTTTCAACTACATAACGAGAGACTTGAGCGTGGGAAAAAAGATGAACAAATTAAGACCCTTTCGATGCAGATGGCAGAAACAAATAACACACTTAATCAAGTTTTAGCTCATCTGGCTGCACAAGGACAAACATTACAAATATGTTCATTATCTGCAGACAAAATGTCACAAACACAAGTAAGTGACTTATTTTATTAGCAAATTAATACCTTAATAGTTTTCAAATGTGAACCATTGTTAGCTACCATAAATAGCAATCTATTTATATAAATTTACCATGTGCATTACAATTTTAGAAATTTTCCCTGTTTTATCGAATCGTATTATCTGTATTGTTTCCTTGTTACATTTTGTAGGTAAATTCTTTGGATAAACATGACGGATCAAAGCATAAGGCCAATGCTACCGCATCTAAAATAGTGCAAAAAGAAATGGCACCAACGGTAAGTATGATAATTTCATTATTTTTTTTTATAATTTCCCATGTAATTATTGATATTTCATAACACACTTATTTGAATTGTAGGTAAAATCTATGAACAATAGTACTGGATCAAAGGACAATACTAATGTTACCACATCTAACATATCAAGTAAAGTAGTGCAAACGGAAGTCACTTCTCATGCTAACACTTCTAAAATGGTGCAAAAAGAAATGATAACGGTAAGTGTTTGACAATTTCGTATTTTTTATAGTTTTTATGTGTGATTGTTGATTTTCTATAACTTAATTAATTCAATTTTTTTAGGAAAATGTGAAAACTAGAAAAAAAGATCTTTTGTCTACGCAAGAGACTTCACTTCTTGGGACATCATCGCAGTTGGAATCACAAGAAAATATACATAATACACATTCAACAAATGTCCTAGAGGTATGTGTTACGAAATACATATTTATATTGATTTTAACCTTAAGATGTTAATATAAAATATTTTTTTTGTAGATCAAGTGTACTCTATATACTATAAATATGAACAACTGTGTGGCTTATGGTACAATTCATTTGTCAACGGGAAAACAAAGCATTCATGGAGTTCCACTACAAGATAATTGCTATAGAGTTTCTATTGATAAAGTTGTAAAAGAAGCAGCATTTTTACCGGTAGAATCATGTGAGGTCAAAACAGTTGGGGATGCACTAAATACTTTTGTTGCTTGGCCAAAATACCTTGTCAAAACTAGCGAAAAGGTTTGTTCTTTATTAATATATGATTAATTACTCTAGCTATTGATATTTGTTTTCATGCTTTTTGCTTCAGATACCAAATCTATCAAGCATTCAAACACAAAACTCTACAACTCAAGTCGCTAAAAAGCAAAAGAGACGTTTTACAACGCTAGATGGCATCAAAAAACAGGGAGCAAGAAGAACAAGAAAAACACTTTAAACTAGTACTTATTTTATGTTTACAATCATTTCCTTTTGCAACATTTGTAGATAGTTTTTGATTAGAAGTTTAGTTTTTGGTATTATCGTGCACAGATTTTGGTTTATTAATTTTAATATTATTTGGTTTTAGGTTTTCTCATGTTTATTATTGTTTTTTATTATTTGGATATACATGTGTGGCTAAAGATTAGCCATAAGCCACACTTAAAAGCACAAAAGTTCATGTGGCTTTACATAAACATTAGCCACACCATTGTCATTTTATCTTTTTGTGTCACAAAATCATAGTAAATGTTATGTAAAAACAAATTATGTGTGACCAAAGATTAAACAATAGTCACATAGTAAAATTACAAATTTTCATGTGGCTTTACATAACTACTAGTCACATCATCGTCACTTTGTTTATTTTGCCGTGACGAAATGTTAGCAATTGTCATGGGTAAAAAAGATTATGTGTGACCAAAGGTTAGACAATAGTCACATTTAAAATTACAAAATTTCATGTGGCTTTACTTGATCATTAGTCACACCATCGCCATTGTGTTTATTTTGGTGTGACGAAATATTAGCAAACGCCATGGGTAAAAAATATTATGTGTGACTAAAGATTACACAATAGGCACACTTAGAAAGAAAAAAAAATTCATGTGGCTTTACATAACTTTTAGCCACACCATCCTTATTTTGATTTTTTTATGTGACAGCATGATAGCATCTGTAATGCACAAAATGAATTTGTGTGGCCAAAGGTTAGATGATAACCACACATAAAATCATAAAGTTTTATGTGGCTTTACATAATCATTAGCCACATTATCCTTACTTTATGTGACGAAATGATAGCAAATGTCATGAGAAAGTAAATTATAAGTGACCAAATGTTAGCCATTGCCACACTTAAAACCACAAAACTTCATGTAGCTTTACATAAACATTAGCCACGCTATCATCACTTTATTACTTTTGTGTGACGGAATAATAACATATGTCATGTGAAAAAAAAAATGTGTGACCAAAGGTTAAACAATAGTCACACTTAAAATTACAAAATTTTATGTGTGACTAAAGGTTAGACAATAGTCACATATAAAATTACAAAGTTGTTTTTAGTGTCTAGAAATATTTTTTAGCCACAGGTATAGTAAACAGATGTGACTAAATAATAAAACGGTCACACTTACAGTGAGTTCATGTGGCCATTCCAAACATTTAGTCTTACTTAATAAATGGAATGCTTAATTACAACAACTCTTTTTGCCACATTTTTTTTTAATTGATGTGGCTAAAACAAACTTTTAAGTGACTATATAATAGAAACAACTACATTTACAATAAATTCATGTGGCTGTTGTTACCCTTTAGCCACACTTATTGTACATAATGTCTGATTTCCAGCAAGAGATAGTGGTACCCTTTAGCCACACTTTAAAGTTGCTACGGCCACTAAACGTGAATGTGGCCGTATGATACCTATGATGACTGGACCTTTGGTCACACTTGAGTTGAAAAAAAAAAAGTGTGACAAAAAGCGTATGGTCACTCTTTTTTTCTGTGGCCGTAAGCCTTTTTTGGCGTAGTGTCGGTAGGCTTTCCTCATGAATTCATAACTGATGATACTTCGATCGTAAGTCTATCTTGGAGTAGAAGCTAGAATCTTTCATAAACCATTTGAGTTAGTTAGAAATTCATTTGTAACATGGTTTAGAAATATGAATTTTCATTCATCGAAATGTTGTGCACTTTTGCAAAACTTGTATGTCTTTCCACCCCCAAAACCTTTATAAAGATGTATAATGGTAAAGAGTGGGGGTTATGAACTCACAGCATCCTTATTCGGTCAACTACAAGGTTCAGAAGGTGCTAATCGACATGGAGATTTGGCTATGGGTGCGGCTCCAGGTACCAAGTCGATGTGAAACTCGACTTGTTGATATGGCGGTAGTCCTGGAAAGACTTCAGGAAATTCTTCAGGAAATTATTTTTATCAAAAGAATATTTGTTAGCTGTGGCCCAACGGCCTTCTTGTCTACAACAAGTGCTAGATAGGCAATACAACCTTTCCGTAAGCACTTATGTGCTTTCATGCCATTGATGATCCGCAATGGGGTGTCGCGCTTCTCTCCATGTATCACAAGTGTCTCTTCGTTCAGTAGTGGTAGGCGAATGATCTTCTCGTGACATAAGACTTTGGCTAGGTTATCGGATAACCAATCCATGTCAACCACTACTTCGAAAATACTCAACTGAACGGGGAAGAGATCGATATTGAATTTCAGCTCTAGACTCGACTAGTTTACGTTTTGCCAATTCTATAGAATGAGGAGACGTCTAGCTTACTTGACTCTAGGCCAAGTACATTTTAAATTCTGTGTGGCGAGGACTTCACTGTATAGTTTTAGGAACCCTATGTTTAAATGTAGGATAACCCAATCCATATGTTTAGATGTAGGATAACCCGATCCATATGTTTAGATGTTGGATAACCCAACCATATGTTTAGATGTAGGATAACCCAATCCCTAATTGTAGCTAGGACAATCCCGTCCCTAGCCATGAAACTCATGTATGTGAAATGTTGAGATGAAGCTAAAATTGCCAATTGTATAAAATAACATGGATGTGAAATGTTGACGAATAGGATACATACCGGTGGCCCTTAATGATTTGATATGTCTCAGCTAATTCCCCATTAGCTAACTTGATATAGTAATGTGTGTCCAACATGACTCTAATTCGAGTATATGTATAACAACTAAAGACACTAGTTAAGCTTGGTGTTGGTATTAATAGAATTGATACATGATGATAGTAGAGTGTAAGTACTCATGACTCCATTGGGATTTTGTGGAGTATTCATAGTTCTAGCCACACACACACTTATTCACTAGCTTGATCCATTCTTAAGTATTATCGTCTTGCTTGTCTTTGTTTTGCGCTCGGTCTTAGCACACTTCTACTCTTGGCGCTTTTGCAATTGCCCTCATGATGAATGTCTCACTTGTCGCATTTAGGATTTCGACAAGTTACCAGCATACATCCTGGTGCCAAAATCGTTTATGGCAGCAGTTGCCTTAATTTCTCTCATGGCGAGAGTTATTGTTTGAGTGATTGAGGTAGGGAGGGATGATGCGGTCATGCTTCGGATCTCCGAGGCTAAACCCAAAATGTAACACTCAGGGTGTTTGAATTCGGGTGTTTCCCAGTATGGAACAACCCTTGAGATATCGTGAAAGCATCAAGTGTAACCATCAACATTGGCTCCAGTTATGATCGAGTTCTTTTATAAAATCATATGAAAATAGATTTGAAAATCAGATGATATAAAAGAATGATGTATGGTTAAATAAATAACCAATGAAAATGTAGTGTATAAATATATCATGTCTTGAAATAGAATATTATGTCTTGTGTAGAGGATGTCGCGTCTTGTGCAAAAATGTCATGTCTTGTCTTTGTCGAAGAGATTTGAATAACACCACGATATGCAATATAACATAAGCACTTATATATAGGAAGTACCAGCGGCGTATCCACCATGCTTTTATCATATTACACACGTCTCATCACTTACAAATAACTACCAAAAATGTCTTGTGTAAACCAACATCAAATGATATGTATAACAATGTCTTGCGTAACAATGTCATGTATAAACTATGTCTTGTGTAAAAGCAATAGTTTTCAACACATAACTTTTAACTTAAACAATTGATTCTTTTGGCGCCATGATCTTTTTAATACACACAATTAAAAGAATCTAGACATTTATTTGAATAAATAAAGTCTATCATGTGCCCAAGAATGAAGAATACAATCAATCGGTCATGGAAACCTCAAGACCGCATTGTTCATACATGTTTGAATAAATGATAATGTGGATAACCAAAACCAAAAGGTGTAATACCTCTTGTGTGTATTGGTCATATGTCTAAATGGAGAAAAAGAAAAAAAATAATTCATTGAGGAGGGGAAACCAACCAGTTGTCTTCGTCCATATAATATGTATTCCCTACTCTATGGACCTCGATCATCCTAAGTAAAGAAAATCCTTTGTCTTACTTGTCTATGTGACAATTATGGTAATAGTGCTTGAGTTTCACGAGATCTAGCAAGATTGTTAGAATCTCCAAAAATGTCGAATAGAATGCAATGAGGGAGTTGCAGCATGGCTCATGCCATACCATTCATTGGGAAAAGACAAATGTCAAGCGACATAATTTATTGTATCATTTCCAATAAATATGATAAGGTGGAATATGATAACGTAAGGTAAGGTAAAGTAGGGTAAAGTGTCATAGACACCATGGAACCAACCCATGTTCAATAATTTCGAGAATGTTGAGGAAAAACCTCCATGAGTGGATAACAAGTTTTGTTTGTTTAAATGACTAGTCTCAACTGAATCGTGATATAGATCAAATGTTAGGTGTGAACAAATACGTGTCGTCTTCCTGTATTATATTGTATTGTATTGTATTGTATTGTATTGTATTGTATTGTATTGTATTGTATTGTATTGTATGGTGTTATACTAACCACCTCAGTTTGTGTTCTAATAGATAAGAAAAATTGAATCTCAAGTAATAACTTAAGAATTTTGAAGGAATAGTGATCATTAGCTTGGCCCGCAGAGTCCACCAAAATTCCCATGCACTACAAGTTGTTATTACGTAGGCCTCCGTAATAATAAATTGCCTTGCATGGTCACCCTAGCGTTCTCTCGTACAAAACAGCCGATCAGTCAGAGGGGGGACACTATTGTCTGTATACCTTCAACATAGGAGGGACCTTCGTGATAGATCACGTGTCATCGTCCGTTTTCATTACTCACAAAACAGCACAGCGTTAGATGGAATAGAAATGGAAAGAATCTGTAACAATAACAACTGAAGGGGCACCTTCAAGATGAGTACTTCATCTTCCTTATAGGGACAAGAGTATATCAACCTTGATTACTATGAGTCACAGGGATCTCGTCCCACTAATGGAGTTGTTGTCCAAGGTTACCACCTCCGCCTCGTCGTCATTTATCATGGTCAGGCATCTCAGCATTCGCGAGAAGCAACCATATTTTACGGAATTATGTTTAAGATTTCACTTAGGAATCATGTTCGCCATAAGCTCCACAGTAGACTTGAGGTCGATATTTTCATCGTGTGAGTAAAGAATAATAATAGAGTTTGAAGTCGAAGGTATTTTGTTCTTGGCAAAATATTCCTTAGAACACATATATAAATCATTTATATATAATCACATAAAATCCTATCTTGCATAAGCTGAACTTGTAAACCGTTTATAATGCGTAAACTGATAATGTAATGTATTGTAGGCACATAGTCTGTTAATGTAATGTATCTATTTCTCATAGACTTCACTCATGGTAATGTCCTTGCTTGGTTTATATGAAATGAATTTTGTTTGTAGTGGACCTTGAAAAATGTTTATGCAATGAAAACTCTTGTTCTTGTGTAAATTGTTTTCGTGAGAGGTTCCCTAGTGATTGTAGACTAGACTCGAGAAAGAATCCTGGTTCACTACAATCGAAGCTCTGATACCAATCTGTCACACCCGCTCGTAGCGGAAGCGCGAGGTGTGATCTGATCGGTTCTCATTGCATAACAATATAAGTGAACAATACTAAATGAATAAAAACAAGCTCCAATGCCATTGTCATAATTGTTTCGAAAGAACGCAACATAAGTTAAATGTATTTGTTACAAACCATCAAATGAAAATACGTTTTCATCGTTCTATACATCAAAATGTAAGTCTTAAAATGTCAAGGCTTTGACCACTATATCACCGCAAAGAGGCGGTATATAACGGGCAAACCCTTCAAATGGTGGCATGGAGTCTTGATACTTGCTTTCCTTGACTGAAATGTCTGCCAGGTCCACTAATTTCCTGAAATACATGTTAAGTTTGAAAACATCAACAAAAGTTGAGCGAGTTCATGCAGTTTAGCTGTATGAGATGTATCTGTAAAATGTGAGTTGTATAAAATGTATCCGTAAAATGTGAGTTGTATAAAATGTATCCATAAAATGTGAGTTGTATAAAATGTATCTGTATGTAAAGATGTAGTATGTAAAGCGTCAATGAAATCGTTGATCATTAATGTTTCGCGAGGACATTAATATGTGTGACGAATTAGGAAGCAATCCAAACCTAGACGATTTTATGTCGACTAGTATCGACTGGGACACAAACGCACTCTTCTGTATGGGTCCACGACCAAGAGTGGGGCTCGCCAATACCCATTAGATCTAACCACTTGTACCTAGGTCCAAACTGGATTAATGGTGCTTAGATGTATGACCCTAATCGCACATGATCTAAGGTGTTTCATTCCCTAACTTTAACATACGTTGAACATGTATTTTCCCCGATAGTTGTAAAGTTGTAAAACATTTAAATGAATAGGGGACATGAACTCACAGTATTGCGTCCGTGAATGATAAGTGTTTGTGATCTTACGCGTGGTCGTCTTGAACAATGTTGCGACCTACAAATGTTCTTATATTTGTTAGACACTTCGGTCTTTATAAATGACTTGAGTATAAGTCCTGTGTCTTGAATATGTGTTAAGACCTGTATGTCTTTGTTACTCATTGAACTGTGTATTAGATGTATTAACTGATAACTGTTTAGTGTATATATTTCTCCAAATACATATTCTTGTATCTCGTGAGTTGTATCATCGGGTCTTGTCATCTTGGTTTCGTGTCTTGTATAAGTAAATTGTATAATTGTAATGTTTATCAATTATATGTCATTGGGCTTAGCCCAAGAATTCATGTTATTGGGCTTAAATAGTATTGGGCCTAAATAGTGTTGGGCCTCAATAGTGTTGGGCCTAAATAGTGTTGGGCCTCAATAGTGTTGGGCCTAAATAATGTTGGGCCTCAATAGTGTTGGGCCTAAATAGTGTTGGGCCTCAATAGTACTGGGCTTAATGTTATTGGGCCTTGGCCCATATGTTTGGTTTTGGGCTTAGCCCATGTGTTTTGATAAGCCCATTATGAAGTTAAGCCCATTTATAAATAATAGCCCATTTATAAAAGATAGCCCATTTGTATAAACTAGCCCATTAAGAAATGCAAGCCCATTTGAAAGTATAAGTCTTTCATTTTTATAAAAAAAAACATTTTTATAAAAATAACTAAATATACTTTTTAGTTAATAAAAACATAATAGTTTTTATAAGTTTCAAAATGTCCGAATTTTGTTAATGGTAACGAAATTCTTGCGTCCGCGTCGAAAGGTCGCCTAAGCATCGTAGTAACTTCTCCGAATGGCGATATGTTCATAGATTCGCCCGTCGTCCGTTTTGACCATAAGTTGTGTCCGTAAGTTGTTTTCAAGTGTGTCTATATGTATTCTTGTAAGTCTTTAGTTGTAAGTATGTCTTGTATTTATTTGTGTCATTGTTATCAAGTCTCTAACTTGTATATATAACTAATACAAATAATAACACATAGCACATACTTGATATGTTCAATAAATATGTATTTTACCAAAATATATATTTATGTCAATTTTTATGTTTAGAAAGACCAACTTTCTAATCTTGTAAAGACTTTGTTAGAAAAAAAAATGATAGTTTTGTTAACATAATGTTCTAAAAAAAAATGGCCATATAACCTTTGTATTAATCATTTGGCCATGTTTCATAAACATATCATTTTCTTTTCCAAATCACCATCAATTTACCCAATCATCTTAACTAAAAACATATGAGATTTTTATAACATAAACTTATCAAAATGATCTCCAAATCATGTAGGGTTTTGGACATGATCATAACATGTGCTAACTAGTTCAAAAACCAAGTTTACTTCTAGTTTTAACAACTTTTATAAAAATCCTCATGTTGTATGTTACTTTTCATAATTTTGTAGAAGTATTGTTTTTAGTAAAAACATTAAATACTTTAATAAAATTAAAGGTTATGATCATCCAAGTAATCCTTTATGTTAAAAACCCTTTAACATAAACATGTATAATTGTTAGATCATATTTTTAAAACATCCTCTAACAGTTTATTTATATCATAATCATCATAACAAGATCAAATATGCATATATCAAGTCTTAGATCACAATATAAACCAACATAAATATGTCATGATTATTATTTTTGCTTCTTTGTATTTTTCATGTTTATTATGTATGATTATTTAGTTATTTATTAGTTATAATAACAATCATAAACATAATATAAGTATGAGAAAAAAAAAATAAATCTTGAAGCTTACTTCTAGCACTAGGCTAGGGATGATCTTAGAAGATGATTAAGAACTAAGAAAATGTAGATCTTGATGGTAGAATACTCTTGAATGGATGAAAACCCTTGCTTTAACTTGTAAGTGATTTAGATCTTCTTATGTTCCATAGAAAATTATATTGATCATAAAAGAGGTGATAAAATAAAATGGATTTATGGTGTTCTTGGTGGATGATGAAGATAATGAAAGAGTTTGTGTGTGAAGTAAAGGTGTAAAAGTGAGTGGTAAAGTGTTAGATTACTTAGTGATTAAGTGTTAGAACAATTCACCAACATAGTCCACTTGCATGTAATTAAAATATCTAGATATTTTAACAAGGGATTAAGGGGTGTGGGACCCCTTATTTACGGCCCACATATGGGGGGGGGGGGTGTCTTGAATTGTTTAAATGTGTTGGTGAATTATAAGGTTTCAACATGAGGTAAAAAGATGCAAGCATTTAGGTGTTTAAGGTTTACAATTTTTCGAGATGATTCATGACTTGAAATGTTTATTAACTAGCTTTACAAGACCAAAAATAATGTTCACTAGTTCACTACATGTGCCAAAATGTAGTTCGGCTAGATGTTTAGCGCTCGTTTCGCAAGAAGACAGTCGAAATGTTAACATATATAAGTTATAGGGAATTATTCGGTTATGTATAAATATGGTATTCCCAATGTATTTTCATATAAACTTTGTGTTTATACAACACTTTTTGCATCTTGTATTAAAATACAAATGCTGAATTTTTGCGGAAAATTAATGAAATGGTCACTTTTAGCGCTTTTCGGACAATTTTTAGTGCTACCGGACATTGGTAAAATATTAACCAAACTCTTGTATTCCTGTATAGGGTTTAATATATAATTGATGTTGGACTATCGTCCGAGTCCTAAAGATGTAATTTAAATGATTTCTGATATCCTGAGTTTTCGTCAGCACTCTAGTTTACTAGATACTACTCTAGTTGCTTCGACGCATTGTTTACATCGTTTCAAAGGTAACAAATAAAAATGAATCATGTGCATCATAATTGAATATTCCATAAGTATTTTAAGATGTATATCATGTAATACGCAGTTCGAAGGTTCGAAATGCATAAAAATGTAGCTAAAAATGAGTACTTTAAGTGTAAGAAAGTTACCGAAAAGTGGCAGTTGTCACAAAAAACATGGGAAAATAATACTAGACACTTTCCAAAGTGTCGGGTGTCACACCCCGACCACGTAGAACATACAAAACGTGGCGGAAATGTCGGGGAGTGTTGTAACAGAATTAATTGTTTCAAATCCATGGCAATTGAAGTTTCGTTTTATTGATTAAAAGTGTTACAATGCTTAACAAACAAAGAAATACAACATAATAAACTAGTCTTGCATCTTTTATTGTCACTAAAGTCCAAGTCTGCCTATGTGTATCTTGATCATCTTATGCAACAGCTCCTGAAAAAACACATGTGAAAATAGGTACGCCAGCATAAAAATGCCTGTGAGATACATAGGTTTTGTGAAAATAGGTTTCATGACTTATGTTTGAGAAAGATGTTTAGTCATGAACCTTGTTATTTGCTTTGTTTTGTAAATCATTTGAAAAGTGATAAATAAACCAAATGATATATATATGTATAAAAGAATAACACATGGTTAAGTGGATAACCATGGGAAATGAGTTTGTATAAATTATGATGTTTGTAAAACAATGTCTTG
The DNA here is from genome assembly GCA_030545235.1 of Helianthus tuberosus. Classification (NCBI taxonomy): domain Eukaryota; kingdom Viridiplantae; phylum Streptophyta; class Magnoliopsida; order Asterales; family Asteraceae; genus Helianthus; species Helianthus tuberosus. Next base: position 53,869,655 of record CM060429.1, on the reverse strand, counting down.
TGAAAAGTATGTTATTTGTATAAAATGTTATATGTCCAAATTGAAATGATTCAAATAACGCTACGATATGTAATACCATACAAATACTTATATATAGGAAGTACCAGCGGCGTATCCACCATGCTTGTATCATATTACACACGCCTCGTTACTTAAGTCACTTAAACAAACCACCAATGTAATAAGTCTATGTTTAAACCAATTGTCAAAAGTCCTTGTATAAATCATATCAAATGTTAATAGTCCAAAAGTAGTCAAGTAATGTGTAACCAAGATGATATGTATGGCTAGTGAAATTGCATTAACTAAACCATATATGAAATGCACAAAACAAAGTATTGAAGTAAAACTTGGTTTAAATCAAAGTTATGTTCTGTGTAGTAAATGCATGCAATACTGATATAAACATTTATGCGGTATTGTGAAAATTCATACATCCAAGCCTTGCGACAGTCGGATAACTATGTAAAAATGAGTTATCAAAAGAATATGTATTCGGATTCGGTCATTCCTTACGTCCAGACAAACCCGAGATTTCAGGAATGGGATTTGTCAAGTCCTATGGTACCACTACCTACTAATGAGCGGCATGATCGGTGTTAATGAATGTATAGTATAGTTTAAACAAACCAAATGTCATACCAAAATGTAAGCATATGATGAATAAGAAATGTACTAAGTATACAAAGCAGAAAAGTCATGTAAATCAATGTGCTAGCATGCTATCAGTTAACATACATAGCAGAAATGTAATGTAAAACAATGTACTAAGTATGCACACAATGGACATACATAGCATAAAATGTAATGAAATCATGTACTATAATGTACTAACAAACATAGCAAGTATATGATGTGAAAACATGAAAGCATGAAAGTAATAAGTAGGCACATGTGTTCCACCCCAAAACAGTTTGGAAAACAGTAAAATAGGGGTCTATGTACTCACTTGAGATTGCTCAGAAGTCCTAGGATAACCACCAAGCAATGCTAGAGATCACGGAATCAAACGACACCTAATATAGGTAACTATGTTAATAAACCGGACCTAAATCGGAAGATCTGATAGAATGAGCGTTCGTAAACCAAACGAGTATAGAGACTCGTGTTATATGGTTTAACAAAGCCTACATACTAAATGAAACCTAACCTAAGTGCTTACGACCCATTACGACCCGTTTAGGTAGCTTATGCTACTTTAACGCGTCGTTCGCGTGGAACGCGTTCGGACCGCCTAACTAGCCCTATGACAAGTGTTATATGCCTAAACATGTTACATAATCAGTTATGTGACAAAAGTTTAGGTTACATATGCTTAATTACCAATTATACATGAAAAGGGTATTCTGGTAATTTACCTAAGGCATATAAACTACCTATCATACAACCACTTAAACGAAGCGACCATAAGGTATAACCTTGGAAGGTTATTCCCTATATACTATGGTCACCTAATGTATTTGGTCGGATCCTAATGATCGACCAAACTGGGTCGGGTTCGAAGGTATAAGCGATTTATTAGGTCGCTTACCCTACGACCCTAGACAACGTGGTAATCAGTAGGCATAGTCCCAACGGACTATAACCAACGTGATTACACTCACGTTGCGAAGTTCAAACGAACTTCGCATTGGCCATAAACTGGTCAACGCAGAAAGTCAAACAAAGTTTGACTTTCAGACTCGAAAAGACTCGAAAAGCAATAAAAGAACGAAAGAATACTTACGAAGGGTCCCCGAATGCTAATCTCGATCCAAGAATCTCAGGTATGAAACAATGGTTTCAACTTAGAGTTTCTAAGATCAAAATTCTAGTGGGTTTTGAAGTTGTGGGGTGGGGTATTTATAGTATTCAGGTAACCGTTAAGATCGTTTCATGGAAACCGTGCTCGAATCTCATACGTACACTTGTCGGAAAGTTATGGTGACTAAAAATGGGTTCTTATCAGCTGACTAGACAAGTGTGAGTGTGTGGTGGAGGATTAAACAACTGCAAACTGCTGTTAAATGCAGTTAATCTGGTTAGGAAGGCGGACGCGGCCCGCGTCAGGATCAAGCAAAACTCAGGCGGGCCGCCTGGGAGTCACAGATCAGAAATAGTTTCAGAATTTACAGTTTCAGTCCCTGCACGTGTTTAAGGCCATTTCCGACACTTCTAAGGCCCGTAAAGCCAACTTTAAGGCCCTAAAATGATGCCTAAACATTGTGGACATGAAACATGCTCAAAAAAATGTCGGATGTTGGTTCGTTTGGTCATACGAACGCGATGTTCGCTTAATTACGAAGGAATGTGCACAAGCTCGAAAAACGATCCAAATGACGCGAAGAATGGATTTTTCTTATGCCAAACACTAAAATAAAATATTATAGTGATTACATAAATTTTTGGATGTCCGGATGTATTCAGAACGTAAGATATGCGCGAAAGTGCAAACTTGTGCACTTTTTGACGCTTTTAGTCCCTGAATGACCCTAAAGTTTATTTTAGCACACCGAACCCCTCAAAGCCTATTTCTAAGCTATGTGAAGGATATTTAGGGTATGTTTAACTTATGGTCATGTTCCAGAATGTCTGTTACAGTTCAGATTGGCATACTTTCGCAGTTTGTCAACTTTAGTCCCTGTAAGCGATTTAACTTGATTTCGGCATACCAAACCTTCCAAATCTTATTTCTAAGTTATGTAAAGGTTATTTAAGGTATGTTAAGCCTATTTCACTATTCCAGAGTGTTCGTTGCATTAAACTGGTTATATTTACGCATCGGTGCGCGTATAACCTTCCATAAAGCGATTTAGAGTTTTGAAATTGAACAAAAATTGATATGTGCAAATAATACACATATTTTTACAAATCCCAAGTATGAAATATAATATTTCATTGGTTCGGTATTTGTTTGATGGCCGTGGAGGCACAGGTGTTACATCGGGAATTTATTGTGTTGCTAAAAAAACACTATAAAAGGTACTTTAAAGCTTTGCTTGACACTTTAATGGATCAGTATCCAACCGAACAACCGGACTTTACCCGGAACATAAAAATATTGTCAATGACATTGTCTACACTTTTCTGAGCTAGTTAGGGTCCCCGAACATCCTAACACCCGTTATATTACATAACACACTAATAACCTATTTAAATTCCTAACTAAACTAACTAATCCCTAACTATACAATCAAAATCTAACTAAATACCCCCCCCCCCTAACCGATCGGTTCCCCCATGTGGGACACACCCTCATTTGTTTGATTATTTTATTAGTTTTGCCTAATATCTTGAGAACACACTACCTAGTGGTTATTAGAGGATGATGGTCTATAATTATGCTTAATGGGCAAGAACATTTCATTTACAAAACACTTAACAAAAATAGCTCTCTCTCTCCCTCTTGCCTTGTGATCGGCCGAACACCATCACCACTACCCAACCATCATTCAAATCTTGTTCAACCATTTTACCTACATACATAGAAGCAAGGGATCATACAAGGAGGCTCGGTGCTTTCGGAATCTCAAGAACCTCACTACGTTGCTTTTATCCACCTTGTTTTCGCTTTGATTCTTCCCTAGCCACGAGCTAGTAGTAAGTGCTTCCAAACACTTCCTTGTTCATGTCTAAAGTGGTTAATAAGGGATTTAACGGTTAAAATCCAAGATCACACAAGATCAAAACATAAAGTCTTGAAAGAATGATAAATAAGTTGGTTAAATAATAACTAGTGGTGTAAATCTTATGAAACTTGTTTAGTTGTGATTATTTTATGTTGTTAGTGGCTAGTAGTGGAACGGATCGTCATCTAACCATGCTAGATCATGTTCATGGAACATGAACTAGCAATATGTTAAGGGTAAAAGTTGTAAGATGATGAACCCTTCCACACATGAACATGAACTTGTGTAAAAGTGATTTTTTCTTGTAAAATAGAGTTCTAAACTAGTAGATCTAAAGATCTACAAGTGGTTTTTCGGAAGAACCAAGTATAATATGCAAATCTTGTTTAAAAGCCGGATCTTTCATAAACTAAAGGTATTTTAGTAACTAAACAAGTGTGTAAACACTTATGTAACAAGAAGGTTTAACAAAGAAACATTTTCGTAATTTTTGACTAGAAGTTGTAAAATTACACATTCTTTAAAAATAAAGTTTCCAAGGAACTAATTTTATTTTTAAAGATGACGAGATCCACTAAAAATGTTAAAAGGTTGCTACATATTTTTACACAACTTACAAGTTCATGAGTTTGCGATTTATACTTACTTTTGACTAGTTTGATGACTGAATATTGTATATTGATGATTGGTAAATTGTTGATTGAATTTTGAAAAGAAAATGATACGCTAGTAAGCGTGGCCACCTCCAGTTACAGAGGAAACTCTGGCGAAATTTTTCCAGAAAATAACACTTAGAATATTTTTGGTGACAAGTGTTTATAAATATATTTTTTGACTTGTTTTCCAAACAAACTTCACCATGATTTTTATTATAAATTAACCAAGTATTCGGAGGTGGATTTTCGTAAATACAACTTGTTAAATATATATTTAAATATATATTTCATAGTAAAACGCTTGTGTGATTGTATGATTATTTTGTGAACTACACATATATTATTTTTAGAGTAAGAATAATATAACTTGAATACACTGAGAAATACGACTCCAAAATAATACCAACGCCTTCACAAATAAATATCTAAGTTACACCGGTATTATTATCACCACCCGAACTTTAAATGTAACTTATGTATTTTCGGAAAAATACTCTTAAAGGCGTATTTTGATAAAAGTATTATTTTGGAAATCGTATGGAATAAAATATAATATTTTTGGGAAAAATATGTATATTTTGGAGATAGAATATTTTAGACAAATGAATAAAAATATATTTTATTAAGTGAGACTTAATAATATATTTTTGGAATTACAAAAAACGCACATGTATTAAAACCCCCATCATTGGGAAGGAATATAATTATTAAATAATTAAGAAGTGGAAATACGAAATAGTTGCCTAACTATTTCCCAAAAACGTTAAACCTCAAGCCAAGGCACGGCCGTCCGTCTAATAGAAGTTAGTACGTGTAGGTCGTCACGCAGCAGGTTGGTTGGGATTTACTATTTCGAGACGCACTTCTGTGAGTTCATGTCCCCCTTTTCTCTTAACTGTTTTCTGTTTTTATACTTCGGGGGTGAAATACATGTTACTATGATTACGAATTCTTTTTACATGGTATGGTTAGCGTAAGGAGGGTTACTACTTAGATCATGTGAGTGAGTAGGCTGAAACTGGAGGCCATTAATCCTCATTGTAGGACCGAGGGTCAGTAGCGGTAGATCTATCTGGGTGTAGCGAGCCCAACTCCAGGCCCAACAGAACGGACCTCGGGGTGACTTTGTACCCGACGCAAAAATCTGCTAGGTTTGAGTCTTCCTACTGCACTTCACACATATCAATGGCCTTGCAAACCATTGGTGATCTCTTTATTTCCTTATTTGCTACCTACCAGGGATTTTATACTTACAAAGGTTTTACATACTCACTTTCACATGAACTCGCTCAACATTTTTGTTGATTTTTCAACTTACATGTATTTCAGGGAATTAGGGATCTGGCGAGGTATGCTATGTTTTCAAGCTGCGTAAGAAGGGTGATGTCATCCAAGTTTAGGGGTTGTGACTTCTACCTGGACGAGTCACAAGTCTTAAGCTGTGTTTATTTCATGTCTGTGGTTGTGTCTTTCGAACAAGATTTTAATTAGTTGTGTTGCAAACTCGATGCATGTGTCAACGCTTTAAAACAATGTTGTGGTATTTTGTTTTTATAACTTGAAGTAATGGATGATTATCCCGGTTTTACTTTCATATAGCTTTGTTGTGGTTAAGCTATGGTATTAAGAAGTCACACCAAACAAACCCACGCTTCCGCAAAGCCAGGGTGTGACAGCTTGGTATCAGAGCTTTGATCATAGCGAACTAGGATTCCTTCTCGAGTCTAGACTATGATCACTAGGGCTCTCACGAAAACATTTTTTACATTGCATACACTACGTCCAGATCCAGAGTGCAAAATATTTTTACAAACAAAAGTATGAGCATTCTCTTTAAAAGTTATGGCTCAGTCTGAGAGACTGAGGGAGTAGTCTAGTGGGACTAGAGGGTTCAGTCTGGGAGGCTGGGAGGTTAGTCTAGTGGGACTAGAGGGTTCAGTCTGGGAGGCTAATCTAGTGAGACTAGGAGGTTCAGTCTGAGAGGCTGGGAAGTTAATCTAGTGGGACTAGGAGGTTCAGTCTGAGAGGCTGGGAGGTTAGACTAGTGGGACTAGGAGAACTACTTGATTGCTTATTGGTGACTAACATGTTTATTTGATTATATGATTGATTATTTGTGCATGTGTGTGTTTGTGTTACAGACGTCATGCCTTCATCAGGTACTGGAGAGTTGGACACTACAGATCCCATGGCCATAGTATCAGACGACATAGTTTCATCGGAGCACGAGGTGTACACTTCCGATACTACCAGCACAGACGATGATGACTTCCAGCCCTTTGCGCTGCCTGATGTCGTAACAGAGCCTGCTGATGGCCATCTTGTTGGGGATTTGCCACTCACGGTGATCCCTGCTCCTGTGCCCCTTGCCGCTTATCCGGTTGTTGATATGCCACTTGATGATGTTTCCGACGACGACGTCGATTTGTTTGAGGAGGACCCACTTGAGGATGACCTTGAGGGTGAGGCCCCTATTACTGCTGATGATATCCTACTCATTGCTGACTCTCCTGCAGAGGAGGCTCCTGCTCATTCACCGGTCCCAGACTCATTTGAGTCTGTGGCGTCTGCATCTTTGCACACACAGGGAGTGCAGCACCACTCCCACGACACCGACCCTGACATGGCGTCATCAGCTGCACCTGCACATGACTTTGAGTTTGATCACGATGTTGATGATGATCCTATGTTTCCCACTGGTTTTGATCCTGACCAGAACATTGAGTTCATACACTTAGACCAGCCCCTGGAGGATCCTGTAGCCCCTGTCGATCCCTTGTTTGCTGATCCAGCTGATTTCGAGATGGAGTTTGTTGATCCGGAGCCTGCTGTGGCCCCTGAGCCAGTTGTCGCTCCTGACCCGGCATTAGAGCATGATCCTGTTCATGCCGATGCACCTGCTGTTGCCCCTTTTATTGATGATATACCTGTTGATGATCATCCTGTTGTTGCTCTGCCGTTGGTGGATGATCATGCTGTCAATGCTTATGTTGATGCTCCACATTTGATAGAGGATCCTGTTGTTTCACCATTTCCTTACCCTATGCCGGTGATGTTCGACCGTGCACCTTTTGCGACCCATATTGATCCACGATACGCTCACACCCACAATGGGTGGATAGATGATGATGATGATTTCCCACCTTTCGTGGTACCTGTTACACCCCCTGTGACACCCGTTTCAGCCCCTGTTTCAGCTCCCATCAATGTACCCTTGCTTCCCACACATACCACAGATGTTCACCGCACCGACTTACCTATCACGTTTCTTCAGGACATACCTCCACCACATCCTGGGGAGGGTTCATCTCGTCAGCCGTTTGGTCATACGCCTTTCATGACAGGAGGAGACCAGTTTGTACCTCAGATTTCTCATCCCACTGTTGTTCCCACTGTTTCACCTTTTACTGTACCATCCTTCGCTCCATCTGGTGAGCCGTTCCTTTGGACTACGCCCCCCATTATGCCACCATCTGATCCGTATCATCCATACCACGTGGGGTATTCTACGGAGGATATTCTCAGATCTTTCATGATACAGCAGGAGGCGCTGACCCGTCGCGTACAGGAGCTGGAGAGAGCTCAGCGACTCCCGTGCTAGTGCCAGACTCCACCTGCAGTATCACACCCTCCGCGTCCACTTTCACCCGACTCTGCCGCTCGTTTTTGGACTCCTGAGCAGCAGATAGCATACTTGATGCGCTCTTATCTCGCTATGGAGGAGGACTGGCTTCATATGCGACGTTTACTCTTTTCTTGTTTTCCCCTCCTCCGCCGCCATCAGCATAGGCCATTTTGATTCGACGCAGGTAGACTTTTGGTGAGACGACCGCGATTGTGCAGACTACACAGTTTTTGGAGACCGCATTTTGGACGATTATGACTTTTGATGTTTTGTATATTGGTTGTTGATAGGGCGATGTGGCCCATAGTCATTGATGATATAGTTATGAACTTGTAAACCTTACATTGTGGTCTTGATCTATGACAGCGCAATCGCAGTATTCTCATTATATGTGATGTTGATTGATTGTTTATGTTCTATAACATGAGATGTTATGTGTTGATATTGTTGAATACATACGTACACTCTACTTACTATGACGTGACCTACGTGAAACATCTTTTAGAAGATGCCTCCAAGACGCCAGGCACGTATGCCTGCTAACGAGGCAGAACTTCAAGGAATCATTGCTGCCGCCATTGCACAGTATGCAGCCTCACAAGGAGGAACAAGCGGAAGTAATTCGAACAACAACGGCCATAACAACCCACCACATGGGTGCACTTACAAGCAGTTCCTCGACTACAAGCCTGTGAACTTCGACGGCACCGGAGGTGCTGTTGCTTTTGTAAGATGGGCCGAAAAGACGGAGTCTGTTCTTCGAATGAGCAAGTGCGCTCCAGACCAACAAGTGACTTACATTTCTGGGCTATTTTTGGACGGAGCCCTGTCCTGGTGGAACTTACAAGTGCAAACTCTTGGCGAAGCCGCAGCTTACGCAATGACATGGAATGAGCTAAAGGAGCTCATGCGAAGAAAGTACTGCTCACGTGCGGAGATTCAGAAATTGGAAACTGAATTCTGGCACTAGAAAATGGAAGGACCCAAGATTGCTGAGTACGTTCAGAGATTCCACGACCTGTCTCATGTGGTACCTTATATGGTTACCCCGGAATTCAAGCGAATCGAGCGCTTTATCTGGGGTTTAGCTCCACAGATCATGAGTATGGTCACTACTTCCAAGCCTACAACAATCACAGAGGCCATCGATCTGAGCGTGGCTCTTATTGAGGAAGCCATCCGCCTGAACAAGTTTTCGAATGTTGAGCCAAAGAAGAAAGCGACTCACGTAGAGTCGTCTGGTGAGAATAAGAGGAAATTCTCGAACTTCAAGCAGGGAACTAGCGGTGTTGGCAAGAAAGGAGAATCAAGCACACCGGTCCAAGCTGCAACCGGTGCTGGGAAGAAAGGAAAAGGCTATATGGGTTCACTGCCCAAGTGTAACTCCTGCCAACATCATCATTCTGGCCGGTGTGGGCCGAAAGTATGTGAAGCTTGTGGAAAAGTTGGCCACTTGAAGGATTCTTGCTGGGCTAGTGCTGGCCGGGGAGGCCAAGGAGGTTTTGGTAGTAGGAACAATAATCGTGGTGGTAATGGAAATCGTCCACAAGGGAATAATGGAGGCAATGGAAATCGAGGGAACAATGCAAATCAAGCTGGGGACGCGAATCGAAATCAAAACAACAATCAAGCGGGGAACGGAGGAGGTAATGGTAAAAAATTGGGTTGTTTTAACTGCGGTGACATTGGGCACTTTAAGAGGGACTGCCCAGGATTTAATCAAGCCCGCGGAAGAGTGTTTAACATTGAGGCGAGGGAAGCGCGCCAGTATCCCAATGTTGTTACTGGTACGTTCCCTATAAACCAACGCTTTGCATCCGTTTTGTTTGATACTGGTGCCGATTATAGTTTCGTGTCATTAGAATTTAAGAATATACTTGGGTTGACGCCTAGTAAGTTAGACGTTCCGTACTCGATTGAATTGGCGAATGGGAAACTAGTTGAGACCAATGAAGTTGTTAGTGGTTGTGTAATCGAGTTGGGAGAGCGTGAGTTTACTTTGGATCTACTACCAGTCAAGTTGGGAAGCTTCGATGTGGTAGTAGGAATGGATTGGTTATCGAGCAACAAGGCTGAGATTATTTGTCGCGAAAAGATTATTCGCATCCCATCCGAAGATGGAGAAACGATTGTAGTTCATGGAGAAAAGCGCGATACACCTCTAAGAATCATCAGCTGCCTGAAAGCCCGAAAGTGTTTACAGAAAGGATGTGCTGCCTTCTTGGCACACATCGTGGATAAGGAAGCTGCTGAGCCAAAGATCGAAGACATCCCCGTCGTGAAGGAGTATACTGAAGTCTTTCCAGAAGACTTACCAGGATTTCCACCCCAAAGGCAAGTGGAGTTTCACATTGACTTGGTACCAGGCGCCGTGCCTGTAGCCAAGGCACCCTACAGACTTGCACCGTATGAGATGCATGAATTGTCGACACAACTTCAAGAGTTGCTAGACAAGGGATTTATCAGACCAAGCTTCTCACCTTGGGGAGCTCCGGTCCTGTTTGTCAAGAAGAAAGACGGTAGTTTCCGTATGTGCATTGACTACCGGGAGTTGAATAAGTTGACTATCAAGAATAGATATCCTTTGCCGAGAATCGACGATCTATTTGACCAGTTGCAAGGCTCAAGCTTTTACTCGAAGATCGATTTGCGATCTGGTTTCCATCAGCTGAGAATACAAGAGGAAAGTATTCCTAGAACCGCTTTTAGAACTCGCTATGGACACTACGAGTTTCTGGTGATGCCGTTTGGGTTGACAAACGCGCCAGCTGTTTTTATGGATTTGATGAATAGAGTTTGTAAGCCGTACCTCGACAAGTTTGTGATTGTGTTCATAGACGATATCTTGATTTACTCGAAGACAAAGGACGAGCACGAACAACACTTAAGAGCTATTCTAGAGCTACTCAAGAAGGAGAAATTATACGCCAAGTTCTCGAAGTGCGAGTTTTGGCTACGCGAAGTCCAATTCCTTGGACATGTGGTGAATGGAGATGGGATTCATGTGGACCCCACAAAGATCGAAGCAATCAAGAATTGGGAGACCCCAAAGACGCCAACCGAGATTCGACAATTCTTAGGTTTGGCTGGCTACTATCGAATATTTATTGAGGATTTTTCAAAGATCGCTCAACCATTGACCTTCCTCACACAGAAGGATAAGAAGTTTGATTGGGGAATCAAATAGGAAGAAGCATTCCAGTTACTGAAAGACAAGCTTTGCAATGCGCCGATCTTAGCGCTACCAGAAGGAACTGATGATTTCGTGGTATACTGTGACGCCTCGCGTCAAGGATTGGGTTGCGTGTTGATGCAACGCCAGAAAGTTATAGCTTACGCTTCACGCCAATTGAAAGTTCATGAAAAGAACTATACCACGCATGATTTGGAGCTAGGCGCAGTGGTATTTGCGCTGAAAATCTGGAGACATTATTTGTATGGTACAAAGTGTACAATCTTTACGGATCATAAGAGTCTACAGCACATATTCGACCAGAAAGAGTTGAATATGAGATAAAGACGTTGGGTCGAATTATTGAACGATTACGACTGCGAGATCAAGTATCATCCAGGGAAGGAGAATGTGGTTGCCGACGCCCTAAGTTGAAAAGAAAGGATCAAGCCCATAAGGGTTAGGGCTTTGGAGATGATTATCCAGACAGATCTTTCCCTGCGTATTCGTGCCGCTCAGAAATAGGCTCTGAAAGAAAGGAACATTGAAGAGGAATATCTCCGTGGGATGGATAAGCAATTAGTGCCAAACGAGGAAGGAACGCTATGCTTCATAAAAAGGATTTGGGTTCCTCTGTTTGGTGGTTTGAGAAAAGTTATTTTTGATGAAGCCCACAAGTCTCGGTACTCAATTCATCTCGGTGCGGATAAGATGTACCAAGGTCTCAAGGATTTCTATTGGTAGCCTAGGATGAAAGGCGATGTTGCTGTTTATGTTAGCAAGTGTTTAACGTGCGCCAAGGTGAAAGCTGAATACCAGAAGCCTTCAGGACTTCTACAACAACCTGAGATTCCCAAGTGGAAATGGGAACAGATTTCAATGGATTTCATAACAAAGTTGCCAAAGACACCCAGAGGCCATGATACTATTTGGGTAATAGTTGACCGCCTGACCAAGTCCGCACACTTCCTGCCAATCAAAGAGAAGGATAACACTAGTAAACTGGCGGAAATATACATGCGAGATATTGTTGCACGTCATGGAGTGCCTCTCTCGATCATCTCTGATAGAGATAGACGTTTCATATCAAGGATTTGGCAATCCTTCCAAGAAGCTTTTGCCTCACAGTTAAATCTGAGCACTGCATTTCATCCGCAAACTGATGGCCAAAGTGAACGAACAATTCAGACCTTGGAGGATATGCTGAGAGCATGTGTAATGGATTTGAGTGGTAGCTGGGATAATCATTTACCGTTGGTCGAATTTTCATACAACAACAGCCACCACACAAGCACTGAAGCCGCGCCATTTGAAGCTCTTTACGGACGCAAGTGTCGATCACCACTATGCTGGGCTGATGCAGGTGATAGGCAGCTTGTTGGTCCCGAAATAGTCCAAGAGATGACAAACAAGATTGCGCAAATTCGAATGCGCATCGAGGCGGCTCGCGACAGACAGAAAGCCTATGCAGATCCAAAGAGGAAACCTTTGGAATTTCAAGTTGGGGATATGGTTTTATTGAAAGTTTCACCCTAGAAGGGTGTGGCACGCTTCGGAAAGCGTGGGAAGTTGAATCCGCGTTACATTGGCCCTTTCAGAATCCTGCAAAGGATTGGGCTTGTAGCCTACAAGTTGGACCTACCTGCCGAACTCAATGGTGTTCATGATACATTCCATGTATCAAATTTGAGGAAGAGTCCAACACAGGAGACAATGATCATTCCTGCTGACGAAGTTCACATCGACGACACGCTCCACTTCACTGAAGAACCCGTCGGTGTTACGGATTGGATAGTTAACAAAACGCGCAGGAGCAGTGTCAAACTCGTCAAAGTTCGATGGAATGCTAGACATGGGCCGGAATTCACGTGGGAACGTGAGGATCGTATGAAAGAGAAATACCCCCATTTATTTCCTAAGACCCCTGCAACTAGAAGCAGAGCCTAAAATTTCGGGACGAAATTTATTTAACGGGGGGAGAATGTGACAACCCTCACCAAACCAGGTATCCGTACGAATTAATTAATATTTAATTAATGCTTAATTACTGTGCTTGCTTACAACTGTGGTTAAACTGTTTCTTGATTTCTGATACATACATACTCATGCATCACATTTATACTGTCACTCTATTATTTACATACAAACATCAGTGACAACCTTGATGCACAAAAGCACAGTTAGCACACTAAACGGATAACCCAGTAAACATGCTGACTTTACCAGCACCAAAACAGACATTGTTCTGAGGCCAGTGTGAGCCGGGAATAGATTACTACACTAGTAGGGAGTGTAGGGAGGTGAGGATTATAAAACTGCGTCACTAGGTGATAGTTATAGTGACCGGATGTGCCTAAAACATGCTTTAACTACAAAATTCTGCACTTTATACCCAAAATTCAGCATTTAACTTAACTAGTAAAGTGCAAAAACATGGGAAAATAATACTAGACACTATCCAAAGTGTCGGGATTTATTGTGTCGCTAAAAAACAATATAAAAGGTACTTTAAAGCTTTGCTTGACACTTTAACGGATCAGTATCCAACCGAACAACCGGACTTTACTCGGAACATAAAAATATTGTCAATGACATTGTCTACACTTTTCTGAGCTAGTTAGGGTCCCCTAACACCCGTTATATTACATAACACACTAATAACCTATTTAAATTCCTAACTAAACTAACTAATCCCTAACTATACAATCAAAATCTAACTAAATACCCCCCCTAACCGATCGGTTCCCCCATGTGGGACACACCCTCATTTGTTTGATTATTTTATTAGTTTTGCCTAATATCTTGAGAACACATTACCTAGTGGTTATTAGAGGACGATGGTCTATAATTATGCTTAATGGACAAGAACATTTCATTTACAAAACACTTAACAAAAATAGCTCTCTCTCTCCCTCTTGCCTTGTGATCGGCCGAACACCATCACCACTACCCAACCATCATTCAAATCTTGTTCAACCATTTTACCTACATACATAGAAGCAAGGGATCATACAAGGAGGCTCGGTGCTTTCGGAATCTCAAGAACCTCACTTCGTTGCTTTATCCACCTTGTTTTCGCTTTGATTCTTCCCTAGCCACGAGCTAGTAGTAAGTGCTTCCAAACACTTCCTTGTTCATGTCTAAAGTGGTTAATAAGAGATTTAACGGTTAAAATCCAAGATCACACAAGATCAAAACATAAAGTCTTGAAAGAATGATAAATAAGTTGGTTAAAGAATAACTAGTGGTGTAAATCTTATGAAACTTGTTTAGTTGTGATTATTTTATGTTGTTAGTGGCTAGTAGTGGAACGGATCATCATCTAACCATGCTAGATCATGTTTATGGAACATGAACTAGCAATATGTTAAGGGTAAAAGTTGTAAGATGATGAACCCTTCCACACATGAACATGAACTTGTGTAAAAGTGATTTTTCTTGTAAAATAGAGTTCTAAACTAGTAGATCTAAAGATCTACAAGTGGTTTTTTGGAAGAACCAAGTATAATATGCAAATCTTGTTTAAAAGCCGGATCTTTCATAAACTAAAGGTATTTTAGTAACTAAACAAGTGTGTAAACACTTGTGTAACAAGAAGGTTTAACAAAGAAACATTTTCGTAATTTTTGACTAGAAGTTGTAAAATTACACATTCTTTAAAAATAAAGTTTCCAAGGAACTAATTTTATTTTTAAAGATGACGAGATCCACTAAAAATGTTAAAAGGTTGCTACATATTTTTACACAACTTACAAGTTCATGAGTTTGCGATTTATACTTACTTTTGACTAGTTTGATGATTGAATATTGTATATTGATGATTGGAAAATTGTTGATTGAATTTTGAAAAGAAAATGATACGCTAGTAAGCGTGGCCACCTCCAGTTACAGAGGAAACTCTGGCGAAATTTTTCCAGAAAATAACACTTAGAATATTTTTGGTGACAAGTGTTTATAAATATATTTTTTGACTTGTTTTCCAAACAAACTTCGCCATGATTTTTATTATAAAATAACCAAGTATTCGGAGGTGGATTTTCGTAAATAAAACTTGTTAAATATATATTTAGAATATATATTTCATAGTAAAACGCTTGTGTGATTGTATGATTATTTTGTGAACTACACATATATTATTTTTAGAGTAAGAATAATATAACTTGAATACACTGAGAAATACGACTCCAAAATAATACCAACGCCTTCACAAATAAATATCTAAGTTACACCGGTATTATTATCACCACCCGAACTTTAAATGTAACTTATGTATTTTCGGAAAAATACTCTTAAAGGCGTATTTTGATAAAAGTATTATTTTGGAAATCGTATGGAATAAAATATAATATTTTTGGGAAAAATATGTATATTTTGGAGATAGAATATTTTAGACAAATGAATAAAAATATATTTTATTAAGTGAGACTTAATAATATATTTTTGGAATTACAAAAAACGCACATGTATTAAAACCCCCATCCTTGGGAAGGAATATAATTATTAAATAATTAAGAAGTGGAAATACGAAATAGTTGCCTAACTATTTCCCAAAAACGTTAAACCTCAAGCCAAGGCACGACCGTCCGTCTAATAGAAGTTAGTACGTGTAGGTCGTCACGCAGCAGGTTGGTTGGGATTTACTATTTCGAGACGCACTTCTGTGAGTTCATGTCCCCCTTTTCTCTTAACTGTTTTCAGTTTTTATACTTTGGGGGTGAAATACATGTTACTATGATTACGAATACTTTTTACAAGGTATGGTTAGCGTAAGGAGGGTTACTACTTAGATCATGTGAGTGAGTAGGCTGAAACTGGAGGCCATTAATCCTCATTGTAGGACCGAGGGTCAGTAGCGGTAGATCTATCTGGGTGTAGCGAGCCCAACTCCAGGCCCAACAGAACGGACCTCGGGGTGACTTTGTACCCGACGCAAAAATCTGCTAGGTTTGAGTCTTCTTACTGCACTTCACACATATCAATGGCCTTGCAAACCATTGGTGATCTCTTTATTTCCTTATTTGCTACATACCGGGGATTTTATACTTACAAAGGTTTTACATACTCACTTTCACATGAACTCGCTCAACATTTTTGTTGATTTTTCAACTTACATGTATTTCAGGGAATTAGGGATCTGGCGAGGTATGCTATGTTTTCAAGCTGCGTAAGAAGGGTGATGTCATCCAAGTTTAGGGGTTGTGACTTCTACCTAGACGAGTCACAAGTCTTAAGCTGTGTTTATTTCATGTCTGTGGTTGTGTCTTTCGAACAAGATTTTAATTAGTTGTGTTGCAAACTCGATGCATGTGTCAACGCTTTAAAACAATGTTGTGGTATTTTGTTTTTATAACTTGAAGTAATGGATGATTATCGCGGTTTTACTTTCATATAGCTTTGTTGTGGTTAAGCTATGGTATTAAGAAGTCACACCAAACAAACCCACGCTTCCGCAAAGCCAGGGTGTGACAGCTTCGACGTGGTAATTGGGATGGATTGGTCATCGAGCAATCGAGCGGAGATTATTACCCGCACCCCGATGGCAAATGAAGAAACAATCATGGTTCATGGAGGTAGGCAGAATACGCCCCTACAGCTTCCAAATTGCTTGAAGGCACGAAAGTTGTTGCGTAAGGGATGTGTTGTTTTCTGGGCTCATGTCGTGGACAAGGGAACCGAAGAACCAAAACTTGAAGACATCCCTGTGATAAGGGAATAACCTAAGGTCTTCCCCGTAGACTTTCCAGAATTATCTCCTTGACGACAAGTCGAATTTCGCATCGATTTGATTCCGGGCACCGCGCCTGCTGTTAATGCACCTTGGCGACTTACACCTTCGGAGATGCAAGGATTGTCAGTGCAACCTTAGTGGTTGACAGAGAAGGAAGTTAACAGACCAAGTTTCCCGTTTTGGGTAACCCCAGTTCTGCTCGTCAAGAAGAAGGACGATGATTTTCGAATGAGCATCAACTACCAGGAGCCGAACAAGCTAACCAATAAGAGTCAGTAACTCTTGCTAAGGATTAACGAATTACTTATTTAACTAACTATGAGGATCCAACTACTATTTCACGACTGACCGATGATCGAGTGTCATTAGCTGTGAATTCAGGAAGAAAGTATACCGGGAAATTGTGGGACAATAACTTGTTTTAAACGTACACAAAAATGGTGTTTCCTACACGATGCACAAAACAGTTTTACACAGAATACGAAACTTTGAGAATCTAGAAAACATGTACTTAGGACCTTTGGAAACCCAGGTCCAAACTCATAAAGGTTGCTTAGGAACCACACCTGTTAACTCAAGCAAACCCCATTATCCTGACATATATGCTATTTTGGTTAACCAAAACAGAGAGTGCTCAAATTTATTTTGTTAAAATCTTCACTTTTGATTCTAGCGAGTAGATGTTTGCATCTCTACTCCCCTTAATGGTAGTTGCATCGCGTTAATTTTCTTCGCTGAGAGCGAACACACATTTGCTTCGATACTTGGTCATTTCTTCATTTTAGCAGATACTCATTGTTTCATTACTTGGAAACTTATATGTTGCGCATGCACCATTTGCTACGCATGCGGTTTCATTTCGAATAAACGCTTCATTGAAGTTCAAATATTATTTTACTAAAGCTAACTATTGGTTTATGATTCGAATAACCTACATTATTGTAATTGTTGGCTTCCTTGTTATCAAGTTAACACACTTTCTTGAAAATCCTTTTTCTTTCAAGTTACATTCATGATTTATCTTCGTGACCATGCTGAGATCCCCTTGTTGATACATACGTCTATTGTCAGATTGCACTGAAACCAAGTTCAATTGCTTGAGCTTGCCCATTTCGCATATTCAATTTGAAACGCCATATGATGTATTGAGAGCATCATATTCAAAATTTGCAAAGGGTCTTTTGTTTCAAGTCGTAGTAGACTTGTTTGGTCTACGACTCCACTAAATCGTTTGTTGGTTTCGACACCTTGTGGTGATGCTTTCACAAAATTGAAGCTTGCGCTAATTTCGTTACGCACCTCATACACGGATTTAATTGTTTATTGACTTGCTCTAAATCCGTTTTGTTTATCACAATTAAAGCGGTCCCAACACAGTTGTGTGCTAAGGCAATGGTACATAGATTCATTTCATAGCATAGTGTACCTCCTAACGATTCTTTCATGGTCGATCGAATGCCTTGTGGTACTTATTACTTTTTCATCTACGATCGGAAACATTGGTTCTTTGATGTTCCATATTCAATAGGAAACTCTATGACCTTGCGTAGATCAAATATTCAGATTGCCTCAGTCCACTTTCATTTGATTTCGGACAAGGAGAACTTGTTCAGTCGCCACTATTATTGAGTTATGTCATCACGACACCTTGTGGTGTCATTACAAATTTGTAGCTTGTGCTAATCATGGTCAACCGTCTCACACAAAACTACACATACTTTTGTTTGACTTGTCATTTAAACATTCCGGATGCAACTACAAACTAAGACAATAATACACCAGATTCGCTTGTGTTCCATTCGGTGTATTTTCGCAATTCAAGAATGCCAACACACTATTTTATCCATGTATTTGTTCAAAAGTTGACAGATCATTTCCATGTTGTTATCACATTCGAGTTGTTGATTTTAAGTTCATTTAGCGGATGCTATGGTTTGTGAAAAACTCGTTTGCATATTGTGACCAATTGTTTGAGAATCCTATTGGTCAAAACTCCCCTTTTGTGGAACCCCTGTAAACTGGATTACACTAGACTATACGTCAATACGTCTTGTATCTTTGACAACAAATCCTGAAACACATACTTTTTAACTGCTGGGTTCCGATTATAGTAGGGGGGGGGGGATATTCCACGGTCCTCCCAACCGCTGGAGTGATAACACTCCACCAGCAACCTAGCCTCATGGAGCCAGGGGGTGAATACCCCATCCCGAGCTGAGTCCGTTTCCTTCTAGGAAGAAGGTGGTCGAATGTCCCCGTGCCTGGACTCGAACCCGGGTCTCTATGAAGAGTAGGGGTGAGGCTGGCCAACTGGGACACCCTAGTTGGTTAGGGTTCCGATTATAGTAAGATATCCTTGGATTCGCCTGATTTGAATAAGTTTTGATTCGGTTTTGGGTTACCTACCTCAGTATTATTCATACACATACACGCACTATGTAACCCTAAGGAGTTAAGGTAGTACAAATTTCGAGGACGAAATTTTCTTAACAGGGGGAGATTGTGACAACTGTCAAAATTTGCATGCATCCGTACAATTAATTAACATTGATTAATGCTTAATGACTGTGCTGAATTACAATTAGTGACTTAAACTACTTTCTTATTACTGCAACATACTTACATGTGCATCACATATTACATAACGTCATCTCATTATCACATGCAAACTTTATTGACAAACATGATGCACAAAGCACATTTAGCACAGTTAGCGGATAACTCAGAAAAATGCTGACGATATTCAGTACATAGACAGACAGTGATTTGAGACCTAGCAGGAGCCAGAAACCAAGTTCTACACTAGTATAGTGTGTAGGGAAGTAAGGACCACAAAATGGCTTTACTAGGTGATAGTTAAAGTGCCGGAAAGTGCCTAAAACCCACATAAAGTGCAGAATTCTGCACAATTCAGCCAAAATCAGCTTTTTAACAAGCTTGTTACATGCAAAAATATGACTAAATGGTCCTGAATACTTTCCTAAGTGTCGGAAATTAAAAGTGTCACGAAAGGTAACATAAATAACACTAAACGGTATAGTTTGACACTTTAACGAACCGGTATCTAACCAAACAACCGGACACTATCCGAAACACCAAAATTATACTAGAAGCATTGTTTTAATGTTTCTGAGCTAGTTATGTCACACCCCCAAAATCCACCTGCGGAGTATCACCGCTTGGAGGCGTGACTGACCAAGATCAAACCACTAATCATATTGAACAAGTAAATATTTAATGTAAAAGTTCAACCAACACGATTAATATCCAAAACAAACATAGTTAAGTTATGAGCGGAAGCATAATGTTTAAAACCAAATCCAAAGTTTAATTATCCAAATGTTTAACATGGCACACAGCTGTCCATGTCCCACAACGACTATTCCTTGTGCAAGCTCCAGCTAAGTACCTATAGACCTGCAAAGCATGTAGTAACGAGTCAACAACTAGTTGAGTGAGTTCACGTTTGGTTGTCCAGTTTATAGTTATTCTGAAAACACAGTTGGTCCTTTACCAGCTATCCAGCCGTGGGGGTTACCCCATAGTTCGAAAAACGTTTATTGGTTACCCGTTCTTACGTTGGCTATTCCAGCCCGGCTCTATGGCCGTGGGGGCTACCCCATGTTTAATTCACCAGACTCGTTACCATATCGACTACTAACGTTCGTCATGTTTAAGTGCCCTAACGTCTGTGTCTATCATCACTGACGTGCCATAGTCCATTAGTCCACGCCCGTCCTCTGCGGCACGGTGTGAGGTTTGTTAAACCTAATAGCGCTATTTAACTAATGACCCGTTCGCCATTGGCCTCGGCGATTAAGTCGATATAAAAGGAGGGACTTCGTTGATAGAGTTCTAGTCTAGTATAGTTAAATCCGTCTCATACAGGACGAGGAATCTATGTTCCTGATTACGTCTCAACAGGACGAGGAATCTATATTCCTTAACCCATTCCCAACCCCTGGGAACCCCATGCTTTGTAACGAAGTGTGAACTCACCTTGGTTTGCTCGGCAGATTACACAGAAAGGTCAAGTCTATCAGCTAGTGGTCAACCACGTCCTAACATGGTTACCATACAAAGTCAGGTTTTGGTTCCATGTAGTGCACACAAGTATCACATAGATAGCATATAAGAAACACCTACGAATCATGGCAACATGCAACATCACGTTCAACAGCTAAACATATTCCACTAGTGCGATCAAGAGATTGGGCTCGCACAAGTCTAATGGCCTTGTGCGAGTCATACGTTGAAGCCCACTAATACCCGGCCCAATAACAAGAACCCAACATATACATAAATACGGTTCAAATAACAACAAACAATCTTGTGCGATCCTAGTGAGCTTGTACGATTGAAGCTAGTCCAGCCCAACAAGTAGGCCCAACACATATAAACCTACGGTCCATTAACAACAAACAACAACTATATTGTGCGACTCAGGTACCCTTGTGCGACTGTATATATCTTGTGCGATGGACAGACTTGTGCGACTGACAAGACTTATGCGATTAAACCTCTTGTACGACCTATATGTCTTGTGTGATTGCCATTGTGTGAGTAGATAAGGAAATCTCTAACTTTAAGGAAATCAGTTACATTCCTTTATTGTCATAATCAACTCTAATAGTTTTCATATCAATAATATCGATCAAATCATTGCTTTTGACAATTGTTTCATATGACCTTATCATCATCTAAATGAACAACAAATGGCCGACATCTTATTAAATATTATCATATGCTCCTATCTCATAAGTATCCAGCCGATTTCATACATGCAAATCAGCATTATCATCTATTAATTTAAACATGCACCAAGATCTATTCAATTACAACCACAAAACATACTGACAATTCATGTGCAAATCATCATCATCGGTTATATCATATCATCCTTAAATCGTCAATCAGTCATCGGAAGTTATTATACAATTATGATTATAATTCGAATACCACCTAAATGTTTATTATAATCATCATGACCATCAACAAAACAAATCATCATTCCACCCACAACAATATCACATGATACTGACACCCACATGCAACCGATTGTGTTTATGTTTTCTATTTGTTTGGCTGCACATGTCTTCATCAAGATAGTCAAAGAGGTTTATCTAAAGTAGCCGACCACCAAGCCCCTAGTCTTATTTCTATTGGACCAAACATGAGAACCATTACTCATCAATTAGCATGTCACATTACATCATCATACACATAAACATCATGGCAGCCGATTTATATTAGCATACACGTAAATATCATGGCAGCCGATTAATATTTTCATACACGTAAACATCATTGTTCATCATACATTCAATACTTAATCATTTAATCAAATCGTGAAATCATAACATTGTTCATAACACACTAACCGATTAAGAAGAGAACGGAATAGACAATTGGTCCGAATCAAGAAAGATCTTCGCTAGAGAGGATGTGTTTGCGGTTGCCGTCGAGCTCGTGAGAGAGAGAGAGAGTACTAGGGTTTTGTGTGTGTGTGTTGTGTTTAGCAAGTTGTGAGGAATAAACCCAATCTCCAAAGGGTTATGCGACAAAGAGACAGAGTGGGCCGAACCCTCAATGGGCTGCCCCATCGATCCGGATCCAAGGTGTAGCCCAATGGGCTTGTACGATCAGGTGAGCGTTGTGCGTTTGAGTCGTTCATATACATACATACATACATACAACACAACATATATTCACATAACATTTCACACAAAGTCACATATAATCTCATTAATTCCACATATCAATTAATTACACCAAGTTCAAATACGTTATATCAAGTACGTTGATAAGTTCGGAAATACGAGTTGTCACATTATCCCCAAGTTGAAAGAAATTTCGTCCCGAAATTTAGCACGTACTCACTGAGGAAGCTAGTTAAGTTGCATGGTTTTCCTGGGGTGTCACAAGTTATGATTCCCGAACACCCTAACACACTATGTAACACATCGTACACTTAACTTCTCACTAGATAACTTAACTACCCATTAATCACCAACTTATAACCCCCCCGCCCATGTAAGTGGACGGTCACCCATGTTGTCACTCCCCGACCACCTAAAATAAAAAATCATGGTGGAATCGTCGGGGGAGTGTTGTAACAGAATCATTGTTTCATAACACATGAAAATTTAAATGTTGTTTTATTAATTAAAAGAAATTACAATGTCTTAACAACAAGGAAGCATAACATAATTAACTAGTCTTGCATCTTTTATTGTCACTAAGGCCCCCGTCCAATCCTATGTTTGCATCATAATCATCTAACAACAACACCTGAAACACATGTGAAAATAGGTACGCCAGCATAAAAATGCCTGTGAGATACATAGGTTTTATTGATTTAGGATTCATGACTTATAAGTTTAGAAAAAGTTGTTTAACAAAAGTCAGTCATGATCCTTGTAAAACTGTTTTTGTTTTATAAATCATATAGAAATTGATAAGGAAACATATGTTATAAAAGAAATATGTATGGTTAATTAAATAACCAAGTAAAATGAATTTGTATAAAATGTGTTGTTTGTAAAACAATGTTTTGTAAAGATATGTTAATTTGTGTAAAATGTAATATGTCAAAATTTAAAATGGTTTAAATAACGCTACGATATGTAATATCATAAAAGCACTTATATATAGGAAGTACCAGCGGCGTATCCACCATGCTTTTATCATATTACACATGTCTCGTTACTTAAATCACTTACCCAAACAAACCACCAATGTAAAAATGTTCATGTATAACTAAATGTAATGTTTAAACAAATGTTGAAATGTTATTGTGTAAACAAATGTAATGTAGAGTGAATAAAAAGCCTTTATTGATTAAAAGCATTTACTCGACCCTATAAGAAAGAAATGTACAAAACAATGCAATTGATAAATTATAATCAAAATTTATGTTTTGTAAAATAATGTATGCTTTACTGATACAAACATCTATGCGGTGTTGTGAAAATGCATACATTCAAGCCTTGAGACTGTGGTGATAAACCCTTAAACGAATTAAAGATTTATCTGAGTTATGTTTATCGAATTCGGTCATTCCTTCCATCCAAACATACCTAGGATGTCAGGAACGGGAGTTGTCAATTCCTATGGTACCACTACCTACTAACGAACGGCGTAGCTAATGTTAATGAATGTACTTTTGAGCCATTTAAACAAACCAAATGTCATACCAAAATGTAAGCATGTTTTATGAAAATAATGTACTAGGTATGCAACAAATGGACATACATAGCATAAAATGTAAATGGAAATAATGTACTAAGTATGCACTAAATGGACATACATAGCATGAAATGTAAATGAAAATAATGTACTAAGTATGCACTAAATTGACATACATAGCATGAAATGTAAATGAAAATAATGTACTTAAGTACGCACTAAATGGACATACATAGCATGAAATGTAAATGAAAATAATGTACTAAGTATGCACTAAATGGACATACATAGCATGAAATGTAATGTAAAACGATGTACTAAGTATGCACTAAATGGACATACATAGCATAAAACATAATGAAATCATGTACTATAAGTGTACTAATGAACATAACAAGCATAAGATATGAAAACATGGAAAGCACGAAAGTAACAAGTAGGCACATGTGTTTCACCCCAAAATGTTTGAAAAACAGTAAAAGAGGGGACTATGTACTCACTTGAGGGTGCTTAAATGTCTTGAACAACAACCAAGCAAAGCTAGAGGGATCACGGAATCAAACGGCACCTAATATAGATAACTATGTAAATAACCGGACCTAAATCGAAAGATCGGATAGAATGAGGTTTCGTAAACCAAATGAGTATAGGAACTCATGTAATGTGGTTTAACAAAGCCTACACTCTAAAATGAAACCTATCCTAAGTGCTTACGACCCATTACGACCCGTTTAGGTAGCTTATGCTACTTTAACGCGTCGTTCACGTAAAACGCGTTTGGACCGCCTAGCTAGTCCTATGACAAGTAATATATTCCTTAACATGTCTAAATTGTTGCCTAATCAGTTTAGATGTCAAAAATTATGTTACATATGCTTAAAATGAATTTTGGCGTAAAAGGGGCATTTTGGTAATTTTCCTAAGGCATATAAACTACCTATCATATAACTATCTAAACGACATGACCATAAGGTTTAACCTTGGAAGGTTATTCCTTATACAACTATGGTCACCTAATGTGTTTGGTCGGATCCTAATGATCGACCAAACGGGTCGGGTTTGAAAGTCTAAGCGGTTGTTTAGACCGCTTACCTTACGACCCTACATAAGCGCTAAACCTAAAGTGACGAGCTAAACATGTTAAAAAATGTTTAATAAAGTTAGAAAACAAGTTTGGTATCAAAACAAACGGTTTTGATACCTAAAAGTAGTTTGGTTGCAAAATACGCGCTTAAGTGTATTTTGACCGAAACTACGACTCGTCACTACACCTAATCAACGTGGTAATCAGTAGGTATACTCACTAGGGACTATAACCATCGTGATTACGCTCACGTTGCGAAGTTCAAACGAACTTCATGTTGACCATTGACTGATCAAAGCTGAAAGTCAAACACTGTTTGACTTTCTCGCTTAAAACGCATAAAAGAACGAAAGAGGACTTACAAAGGGTCCAAGCAAGGTAATCTTGATCCAAATTGCTCAGGTATGAGGTGCCAAGCCCCAACTTAGAGCAAGAAGGATCAGATTTGTGAGGAACAAGAATGAAGGGCTTGGGTATATATAGGATTTCTAGGACCGTTAGGATCGTTCCTCGATTCCCGAGCTTTAATCTCACCCTACACTTGCATCCACTGTTTTGCAATACAATGGGTACTCAAAAATAGCCCATAGAATGTTAAGAAACCAATTACAACCCATAGAAACCCAGCTGCTGATTAAACAAAGCTGTTTTACAGGTTTGATGGTCTTACACCAGCCGCGTAAGAGAACAGGCAGGGTCTACGCGGCCCGCCTGAACCTCAGGTCTGCACAGCAAGTTTCAATAATTGCAGTTTTGTTCCCTGCAAGTGTTTAACCCCATTTTGACCCATTTAAGGCCCGTTAAGCCAATTTCAAGGCCCTAAAAGGATGCCTAAAAATAGTAGACATGAAACATGCTCAAAAATATGTCGGATGTCGGTTCGTTTGGTCGTACGATCACGTTATTCGGTTAATTACGACGAAACACGAACGAACACGAAAAATGATCCAAATGACGCGACGAATGGATTTTTATCATGCCAATCACTAAAATAAAATATTTTAATGATTACATAAATTTTTGGATGTCCGGATGTATTCGGAACGTAAGATATGCGCGAAAATGCAAACTTATGCACTTTTTGACGCTTTTAGTCCCTGAATGACCAAGAAGTTTATTTTTGCGCACCAAACACCTTAAAGCCTATTTCTAAGCTATGTAGAGGATATTTAGGGCATATTTAACTTATGATCAAGTTCTAGAATGTTCGTTACAGTACGAATCGACATACTTTGGCAGTTTGTCGAATTTAGTCACTGTAAGCGAATAAACTTGATTTCGGTACACCAAACCTTCCAAAACTTATTTCTAAGTTATGTAAAGGTTATTTAAGGTATGTTAAGCCTATGTCACTGTTCCGTAGTGTTTGTTGCATTAAACTGGTTATATTTTAGAGCCCGAAATCAAACTAGATTTGGTATGTGTTAACGATACACATATTTATACAAATCCCAAGTATGAAATTCAATATTTCATTGATTTGGTACCTGTTTACAGGCCGTGGAGGCACAGGTGTCACAGTCTCCCCTACTTCAGGAAATTTCGTCCCGAAATTTATTTAGAGGAAACTTGTGAGATCTTGAAACATGAAGTTGAAAAGATAAAACAACACTGGTTAAGGTTCCGAACTTCTAGTAACTTTAATAACATCATGCTTGCAATGTAAGAGGGACACTTATATACAAGTATATAAAGCGTTATTGGTGCGTCCACCGTACCTTCATTACATTGTTCGCGTTTCGTTATTGTCGCCACCATAGGTTCTTACACATGATAAATCTTACTGGGCTCCTATGCACTGAATTTCATAATTATGTACGCGTCCATAATTACATAATTCCTTGCATAGTCCGGACAGTGCATTTTATAATGTGTAGGGGAAAACCAAATGAACAAACTTGTGATGAGTGTGACTAGACCACCATAGGATCCTTGAAACCAATAAATGATCTCTTTAAATAGACCACCAAGGAGTCTTTTCAGCTTATATCATCACATGTCATTCTTAACCAGATTCTGAATCAATCTTTTGACTTAGACCACTCAAAGGGGTCTCTTTGAAAGATGGAATGGTACCATATAATCCAAGGGTCTTAACGATTACGTAGAAGCCCATTAAGGATTTAGGGTAGTACCTTTGGATATCCTACTGCGAATCTTTCACATGAAGATATAGAAGATTCTACGAGGATTTGGATAATGAAAACAAAAACACAAAAGAAAACACAAAACATAAAAGGAAACATATAACTCATAATCACATAACCACAAAATTGTTTATCTTGATCTTCATTTTGTTACCATTTTGTTAATTTGTTTTGTTAGTTGTGCACATGTATTTAAAGCACACCAGGTATCCAATTCGTGGATTTTGATTGACACTTTAAATATTCCCAAGAATCTAACTATAAAGATAGGAAGATCTTTAAAAAAAAAATTCGATTTCGATTATAAGGAATCGAAATGTTCGAATTAAGGCATACAAGGAATCCAATGAAGGACTCTGATTTGAACAATAATCATCCACAAGGATCTAATTGTGAAGGTAAGAAGATCCCATTATGGATTTTGGGATTTGAAAAGCGGGAGGCGTTTCAAAACCTTGCACTAGACGTGCTTAAGTCAAAACATGAGGTAAAAATGCTTATGAAGTTGAGGTGCTAGATATGCCAAGGCGACATATGAAGCAGAGTTTGAAGGTTAAGTCAATGTATGGGGAAAACGTTTTTGAAAACTATGCATGGGGTTCTTTTTGAAATGTGTTTAATGTTTTTGAAGCCTTTCATAATACATTTGAAATCATAAAGTAGGTGTATTAGATAAGTATATTTATAAAATGTTTTAAAATCATGCGAGATGAATTTTGAAATTATGTATAAGGTTTTTTGAAAACATAAATGATGCTTTTGAAATCATGCACTTGATATATTAAGTAAATATACCATGTTAAAAATGTTTTCAAACTATATGGAATGTTTTGAAATCATAAAGGTTGTTTTGAAAACTTATGCTATGCATGTTGTTATGAAAATCAGAATGTAATGATATGGGTATGAGATTGCAAATACCCTCAGTTATCTAACCAAGGATTCAAAGGCACAGATGTGCAAAAAGCACGATTACTCATAATATCGCTTTATTTCCTGTACTTCATCTCTTATAATGAAACGAGTACTTAAAATTTTCGAGGAAATCATGAGTGATCACATGAAAGGGGGAATCATAAGAGTAGTTTGTTTAAAGAACATAGTTCCTTGATGTAGGTATCATAGGAAAATGCCATACACATATGTAACTACACTTGTACATCAGAATTGTGAAGAACCATTTATTTAAAACAGATTGTTTTAGGGTTCAACAAAAGATACAAAGCATGAAAGTTCAGATTATTTAAAGCAGCTTCTTCTGATCGGCCAAATGCTCATTTATCGGTTGGATTTGCATTGACAATCTCTGGGCATTTGTTCCTGAAATGGCTCGTCTCGCCACAGTTGTAGCACAATCCAGGTGGAAAACGATCTTGGATAGGGTTGGCTTGTGGTTGATTTGGACCACCTTGGGTTGGGTTAGTTCGACAAGCACTTGCCAGGTGACCAATTCGCCCACATAATACACACACACGACACTATAGGTGAGCTTGGTGATGCCCGTTACATTTGTTGCATAACGGTGCCGTTCCTTTGTATTGCGTCTTAGCTGGTGGTGCTGCCACCTGGCTAGGTCTGGTCTGATTTGGTGCAATGACTGGAGAATTCTTTGAAGCTTTACGCTTCCTTGACCTTTTCGAAGGCTTGGCTTCTGCTTCCTTCAATGCTTCTTGAGTGGCTCTATTATTGAGACGAGACATGGCGATACCTAAATCCACAGACTTCAGGATTATTTCGCCTATTTGCTGGGCAAATTTGGCAGTTTTCTCGGACATTTGAGTGTCGCTGCAATGAAGAGACATTCTGGAGGAAGTGAAAGACATAGGAGGAAACAAGTGAAATGTTATCGGATAATCAAAACAGAATAACAACGCATAGATATTGCGATCATTTGTTTGTTACCTAAGGCAAACAAATGAGACGGTGATTAATCAAAGTAAACGGGTCATATTAATGTATCACTGAAGACATGCTTGCCTATAAGTGGACACTCACCCCAAGAGTTCCCAGGTAAGAGTGACTGGTCCGATTATGTGGATTTGTACGAACACTCTAGCCTTAGACAGAAAACTCAGAGTACAGGCATCCACTCTTCCAGATTGCACGTGTTCACACTATAAGACCCAAACTTTGACGAGATTTTGAAAATTCGGATGGCACTAAGCCAAAAACAAATCATCCGAAAGGGTGGGTGATTATTTTTAAAATCATTTTGAAAACTTAGAGGGTTCAAAATCTAGTAATCAATCATCCTAGAACAGATGATTAGTTTTCGAAGCGGATTCAAAATTTATGTTCTGGTTGTGGTTGTCACCTAAGGATAAGTGACGGTATTGTTTTAAGATCTAAACACAAGGATCTTGTGTTAGGGTCCTAGGAAGGTTATAGACTAGGTCAAAGCATTACTAATAACCTAATTCCCTATAACCATGAGCTCTGATACCAACTTTTCTGTCACACCCCGACCACGTAAAACAAAAAATCATGGCGGAATCGTCGGGGAGTGTTGTAACAGAATCATTGTTTCATAACACATGGAAAATTTAAATGTTGTTTTATTGATTAAAAAAAATTACAATGTCTTAACAACAAGGAAGCATAACATAATTAACTAGTCTTGCATCTTTTATTGTCACTAAGGCCCTCGTCCAATCCTATGTTTGCATCATAATCATCTAACAACAGCACCTGAAACACATGTGAAAATAGGTACGCCAGCATAAAAATGTCGGTGAGATACATAGGTTTTATTGATTTAGGATTCATGACTTATAAGTTTAGAAAAAGTTGTTTAACAAAAGTCAGTCATGGTCCTTGTAAAAATGTTTTTGTTTTATAAATCATATAGAAATTGATAAGGAAACATATGTTATAAAAGAAATATGTATGGTTAATTAAATAACCAAGTAAAATGAATTTGTATAAAATGTGTTGTTTGTAAAACAATGTTTTGTAAAGATATGTTAATTTGTGTAAAATGTAATATGTCAAAATTTAAAATGGTTTAAATAATGCTACGATATGTAATATCATAAAAGGACTTATATATAGGAAGTACCAGCGGCGTATCCACCATGCTTTTATCATATTACACATGTCTCGTTACTTAAATCACTTACCCAAACAAACCACCAATTTAAAAATGTTCATGTATAACTAAATGTAATGTTTAAACAAATGTTGAAATGTTATTGTGTAAACAAATGTAATGTAGAGTGAATAAAAAGCCTTTATTGATTAAAAGCATTTACTCGACCCTATAAGAAAGAAATATACAAAACAATGCAATTGATAAATTATAATCAAAATTTATGTTTTGTAAAATAATGCATGCTTTACTGATACAAACATCTATGCGGTGTTGTGAAAACGCATACATTCAAGCATTGAGACTGTGGTGAAAAACCCTTAAACGAATTATAGATTTATCTGAGTTATTTTATCGAATTCGGTCATTCCTTCCATCCAAACATACCTAGGATGTCAGGAACGGGAGTTTTCAATTCCTATGGTACCACTACCTACTAACGAACGGCGTAGCTAATGTTAATGAATGTATTTTTGAGCCATTTAAACAAACCAAATGTCATACCAAAATGTAAGCATGTTTTATGAAAATAATGTACTAGGTATGCAACAAATGGACATATATAGCAT
The DNA here is from genome assembly GCA_030545235.1 of Helianthus tuberosus. NCBI lineage: Eukaryota > Viridiplantae > Streptophyta > Magnoliopsida > Asterales > Asteraceae > Helianthus > Helianthus tuberosus. The sequence goes on along the minus strand of CM060429.1, from coordinate 53,838,790 downwards.
AAAATGTAAATGGAAATAATGTACTAAGTATGCACTAAATGGACATACATAGCATGAAATGTAAATGAAAATAATGTACTAAGTATGCACTAAATGGACATACATAGCATGAAATGTAAATGAAAATAATGTACTTAAGTACACACTAAATGGACATACATAGCATGAAATGTAAATGAAAATAATGTACTAAGTATGCACTAAATGAACATACATAGCATGAAATGTAAATGAAAATAATGTACTAAGTATGCACTAAATGGACATACATAGCATGAAATGTAATGTAAAACGATGTACTAAGTATGCACTAAATGGACATACATAGCATAAAACATAATGAAATCATGTACTATAAGTGTACTAATGAACATAACAAGCATAAGATATGAAAACATGGAAAGCACAAAAGTAACAAGTAGGCACATGTGTTTCACCCCAAAATGTTTGAAAAACAGTAAAAGAGGGGACTATGTACTCACTTGAGGGTGCTTAGAAGTCTTGAACAACAACCAAGCAAAGCTAGAGGGATCACGGAATCAAACGGCACCTAATATAGATAACTATGTAAATAACCGGACCTAAATCGGAAGATCGGATAGAATGAGGTTTCGTAAACCAAATGAGTATAGGAACTCATGTAATGTGGTTTAACAAAGCCTACACTCTAAAATGAAACCTATCCTAAGTGCTTACGACCCATTACGACCCGTTTAGGTAGCTTATGCTACTTTAACGCGTCGTTCACGTAAAACGCGTTTGGACCGCCTGGCTAGTCCTATGACAAGTAATATATGCCTTAACATGTCTAATATTGTTGCCTAATCAGTTTAGATGTCAAAAATTATGTTACATATGCTTAAAATGAATTTTGGCGTAAAAAGGGCATTTTGGTAAGAGAACAGGCACGGTCTACGTGGCCCGCCTGAACCCAGCTGCTGATTAAACAAAGCTGTTTTGCAGGTTTGATGGTCTTACACCGGCCGCGTAAGAGAACAGGCACGGTCTACGTGGCCCGCCTGAACCTCAGGTCTGCACAGCAAGTTTCAATAATTGCAGTTTTTGTCCCTGCATGTGTTTAAGCCCCATTTTGACCCATTTAAGGACTGTTAAGCCAATTTCAAGGCCCTACAAGGATGCCTAAACATAGTGGACATGAAACATGCTAAAAAATATGTCGGATGTCGGTTCGTTTGGTCGTACGATCATGTTATTCGGTTAATTACGACGAAACACGAACGAACGAGAAAAATGATCCAAATGACGCGACGAATGGATTTTTATCATGCCAATCATAAAAATAAAATATTTTAATGATTACATAAATTTTTGGATGTCCGGATGTATTCAGAACGTAAGATATGCGCGAAAATGCAAACTTATGCACTTTTTGACGCTTTTAGTCCCTGAATGACCAAGAAGTTTATTTTTGCGCACCAAACACCTTAAAGCCTATTTCTAAGCTATGTAAAGGATATTTAGGGCATATTTAACTTATGATCATGTTCCGGAATGTTCGTTACAGTACGAATCGGCATACTTTGGCAGTTTGTCATATTTAGTCCCTTTAAGCGAATAAACTTGATTTCGGCACACCAAACCTTCCAAAACTTATTTCTAAGTTATGTAAAGGTTATTTAAGGTATGTTAAGCCTATGTCACTATTCCGGAGTGTTTGTTGCATTAAATTGGTTATATTTACGCATCAGTGCGCGTATAACCTTCCAGAAAGCGATTTAGAGCCCGAAATCAAACGAGATTTGGTATGTGTTAACGATACACATATTTATACAAATCCCAAGTATGAAATTCAATATTTCATTGATTTGGTACCTGTTTACTGGCCGTGGAGGCACAGGTGTCACACATGTGGCCCCACCTCAAGATTTTGCTTGATTTCCTCAATCCCCTAAGATTTGAATAAGATTATGATCTTGATTTGTAGTGTACTATAGAAACACAAAACCCTTTGGATAAAAGAATTAGATGAATATATAAAGAACTTGAAGGTCATAACTTCCATTATCTCTCACACACACAAACACCAAACATCTTCCTTCTTCCTCCCTCCATATTCACGGCCACACCTCTCCACCACACTACCTCCATTTTCATTCTTCTTCCATATATCCCCAAGTGATATTAAAGTGTAAGGAGCTAAGTTAGGAAGCTTGGAGCTTTCGGAAGTTGAAGGACCTTCACCGTTTGCTTTTATCCACTTCATTAATCCTCTTGATCATCCCTAGCCTTGTGCTAGTGGTAAGAACACTAAACCTTTTATTTAACATCTATTTCAAGTGGTTAATAGATGATATGTGATGAAAAATATGAAGAACACTAAAGAATATAATCTTGAAACATGAACATAAGCTTGTCATATGATGAACTCTTGATGAAACTATGTTGTTTAGTGTATGCATGATACTTGATTGTTATTTTCTTGAGATTATGATGTTGATCATCATAAGGAGCTTGCTAGATTGTGATTAAACACATGATCTAGCAAGTAAGAGGATGATTATGTGATAAAACAAGATGAACATCCTCATGTGTAAGCATAAACTTGAAGAATAAAGTGATTTCTTGAAAATAATAATCAAAGTGAGTTAATAATTTTATGGATCTAAGGTTTATGAATGGTTTTCTAAAATAACCAAGTTCAAAATATGATTTTTAGAAGATCTTGGTTCTTACATAAACAAACGCTATTTTTAATGGTTAAACAAGTGTAGAAACACTTGTGTAACAAGAAGGTTACATAAAGAAACATTTTTAGAAAATGTGTTTTGAAGTTGTAAACATCCAACTTCTTCAAGGATGAAGTTTTTAAAGAAGTAAACACACTTTAAAGGGTAACTAAACCTACTAAACACACTACCAAGTTACTACAAGTTTTTATGAGAAATCAAGTTCATGAATATTATGTAGATAGCTTTGTTTTAGCACTTGGTAAGTGTAGATTGATTGGTGATTATTTGTGATGATTTTTGAAAAGAAAATGATATGCTTTGATAGCATGGACACCTCCATTTTTAGGGGAAACTATGGAAAAATTTTCTAAAAATATAAACACTTAGAAAAATATTTTCTAACAAATTTTACAAGCGTATTTTAACTATAGTTTTCAATATAAACTTTGCCATAATTTTTGTTACAAAAACACAAGTATTGGGGGTTGGTTTTTATAAATGAAAATGGATAAATATATATTTAGAATATATATATCTATATTAAAGACATGATGTGTGTGTTTACTTGTATACCTTGTGTATTAACTATGTTATTTTAGGGATAAAATAATATAACTTAACAAATACCAAGAAATCACAATCCAAAATATTACCAAAAATCATAAGGAATAAATATATAAGTTACACACATAATATTGTGAAACCAAACGAGAAATGTAACTTACCAGATATTCCGGAAAATATGTTTATAAGTATATTTTTGGTAAATAATATTTTGGACACCAAAAGAATGAAAATGGGATTTTCACAAATTATCACAAAGTTATATCATATTTTGACAAGAAGGAAATATATAATTTTTGGCGATTAAAAATATATATATTCTCTTGGATAAACTTGGAATACATTATGTTGGATAAAAATAAGTTTATATATATTTTCTAAGTGAGACTTGAAAATATATTGTTTTGGAAATATATTGGATATTTATTAAGAAAATACGTACACACCGGAATACGACACCAATGCGTGGCAAAATACACAAATACAAATACGAATATACCCATCCTTGGGAAGGAAATACGAATACAAATACTTGAGAAGTATAGTTACAAAATATTGTTTAACAATTATTCCAAAAAAATAAATATAATTTAAGTTAAAATAATTATTATTTTAACAAAGTAATTATATACTTGGAATACTACCGAAGACACTTTAAAACGTAACTTAAAGACACTAATCTTTACCAAGTCAAGGCACGACCCGCTCGTCTAACGGACCGTAGTACGCATGTAGGTAGTCGTGTGTTCTAGAGGAAGCTTTGAGTTAGATCGGATACAAGGAACGCAAAACAGTGAGTTCATGTCCCCTTTTCTCTTACTGTTTTTAGTTTTATAACTTCAGGGGTGAAATACATGTTACATACTGCTTACAAACAATTACAATGGTATGGTTAGCTAAGAAATGAACTGCTAGATCACGTGAATGGGTAGGAGATTAACTTAAGACCATTAATCCTTGTATAAGGACCGAGGGGCATGAGTGATAGATCTATTGGGTGTTGCGAGCTCCACCCATGGGCCTGCGAGTTGGCCGCATGTGGTGACTATGTCGTTCCGCCGGAGGGGCCGGTACGAAATACGCATACAGGATTGAGTGCTTCCTATGCCATGTCACTTATATTAATGTATTAGCTACACATTAATTGATCTGTTTTTCCTTGTTGCTTCATACCAGTTTATGCATACATACATACATACTTACAAACGTTTTCAAGGATGATTCGTGCACACATACTAAATACATGAACTCGCTCAACTTTTGTTGATGTTTTCAAACTACATGTATTTCAGGGAATTAGTAAGTGGATCTGGCGGGCGTTGGAAGTTTTATGCTGCGATAGAAATAAAGTTGTCATCCATGGTCTTTGGGTTTGGTCAGTGTGTCTTACTCCTGGACGAGGCACGTCTTCCAAACCTTAGTTACATCTAATATCTTTTGATGAGTCCTTAGTGAACTCATAAACACTTTGTAAGGTTTGTAAAACTTGAATTTGAAGTCTACGTTTTACACAATGTTGTTATGTTTTAAATTCATTTAATGGATGACAAATCTATGGTTTTATCATATAGTTGATGTTATGATTGAATGCAATGATATTAAGAAAGTCACCCCATAATCACGCTTCCGCAAAAGTCAGGGTGTGACAAGTTCTTTAATCATCTTCAACGGTTTTTTAAATATCTAATTGGTACGTTTAAATTTAACCTAGTTCTAGGGGATTTGTGAGGTGAGTTTTTTTATCTAATCCCCAAATTGTTGTGAATTGAATCTGAAAATTTTGGGGTTTGTGTTTGGATGAAATTTTGGTGGTGGTAGTAGAGGTGGATATGTGGTGATGGTGTCGTTGCAATCGTGGTGGGTTGGTGGTTATGGTGGAAACATGCAGCGGTGGTGGAAGGAGGCTGTGGTGGTGGTTATGGTTGAAACAGGTGGAAGTAAGTTGTGGTGGCGAAGGAGATTGTAGTGGTGGTCTGGTTGAAGTGTAGAGGGAGAAAGATGAAGTACACAGGGAGATTAATGGAATTTTTTTATTTGAGTTATTTATTTATATATGAGTAAATTACAAGTTTTGTCCTTTATGTTTGTCCCAAATTTCAGGCGTTGTCCTTTACCTTTAAAATTGATGAGTTTTGTAACACCTGTGTCATTTCAACCATCAAACAAATGCCCAACCTGTGAAAAAATTGTATTTCATACTTGGGATTTGTAAAAATATGTGTATCGTTTACACATATCAACTCTTGTTCGATTTCAAGCTCTAAATCGCTTTCTGGAAGGTTATACACGCACTGATGCGTAAATATAACCAGTTTAATACAATGAACACTCCGGAATAGTGAAATTGGCTTAACATACCTTAAATAACCTTTACATAACTTAGATATAAGTTTTGGAGGGTTTGGTGTGGTGAAATCAAAGTTAATTCGTTTACAGGGACTAAACTTGACAAACTGCGAAAGTATGTCAATTTGAACTGTAACGAACATTCCGGAACATAACCATAAGTTAAACACACCTTAAATATCCTTTAAATAGCTTAGAAATAGGCTTTGAGGGGTTCGGTGTGCTAAAATAAACTTTTGGGTCATTCAGGGACTAAAAGTGTCAAAAAGTGCACAAGTTTGCATTTTCGCGCATAACTTACGTTCTGAATACATCTGGACATCCAAAAATTTATGTAAGCATGACTACATTATATTTTAGTGTTCGCCTTAAGAAAAATCCATTCGTCGCGTCATTTGGATCGTTTTTCGCGCTTGTGCGCATTCCGTCGTAATTAAGCGAACATCGCGACCGTACGGTCAAACGAACCGACATCCGAGATATTTTTGAACACATTTTAAGTTCCCTATACTTTAACTTCATTTTAGAGCTTTGAAATGGGGTTAACGGGCCTTAAACGTGTCAAAAATGCATTGAAAACCAAGTTTAGGGGCTGCAGGGACCAAAACTGTAAATCTGCCAAAGTTGTTACCTTACGGACCTCAACATTGGCAGCTTTGAGGTCCGTAAAGCAAGTTCAGACCAGATGCAGAGTACTTAACAGCCTGTTTTCAGCTGTTTTGCACTCCCTAACCCCTTGCCAAGTGTCCAATCCTTATGGTGGTGAGCATTTTGAGGCACCATGACTTTCCGACAAGTGTACGCATGAGATTAAGGCACGATATTCGACAAACGATCCTAACGGTTACCCGAAAACTATAAATACCCATCCACCCACAACCCCAAAACCCACAAATCTGATTAAGAAAGCTCTAAGTTGGAACCTTCGTTTCATACCTGAGCTATTTTGATCTGGGTTAGCATTCGGGGACCCTTCGTAAGTATTCTTTCGTCCTTTTCCTTATTTTTTTACTGCTTTTCGAGTCAGAAAGTCAAACTTTGTTTGACTTTCAGCGTTGACCAGTAATGGTCAATGCGAAGTTCGTAGGAACTTCGCAACGTGAGTGTAATCACGTTGGTTATAGTCCCTTGGGACTATGCCCACTGATTACCACGTTGTCTAGGGTCGTAGGGTAGGCGATCTAATAAATCGCCTATACCTTCGAACCCGACCCAGTTTGGTCGATCATTAGGATCCGACCAAACACAGTAGGTGACCATAGTAGGTAGGGAATAACCTTCCGAGGTTATACCCTATGGTCACATCGTTTAAGTAGTTGTATGATAGGTAGTTTATATGCCTTAGGTAAATTACCAGAATACCCTTTTCATGTATAATTGGTAATTAAGCATATGTAACCTAAACCTTTGTCACATAACTGATTTTTGTAATATGTTTAGGCATATAACACTTGTCATAGGGCTAGTTAGACGGTCCGAACGCGTTTCACGCGAACGACGCGTTAAAGTAGCATAAGCTACCTAAACGGGTCGTAATGGGTCGTAGACACTCAGGTTAAGTTTCATTTAGTATGTAGGCTTTGTTAAACCAAATGACACGAGTCTCTACACTCGTTTGGTTTACAAACCCTAATGCTACCCAGTCTTCCGATTTAGGTCCGGTTTATTAATGTAGCTACCTATATTAGGTGCCGTTTGATATTCCGTGATCTCTAGCATTGTTTAGTTGTCACTCCAGAACTACTGAGCAATCCCAGGTGAGTACATAGACCCCTCTTTTACTGTTTTCCAAACTGTTTTGGGGTGGAACACATGTGCCTACTTGTTACTTTCATGCTTTCTTGTTTTCACATCATATACTATTATGTTCATTAGTACATTATAGTACATGATTTCATTTCAGTCTATGCTATGTATGCCCATTGAGTGCGTACTTAGTACATCGTTTTACATTACATTTCATGCTACGTGTGCCCATTGTGTGCATTACTTAGTACATCTGATTTCATCACATGCTTATATTTTCTTGATTTCAAAGTATAATTGATTATACATGTTATTACTTATCATTTGACAAACTAAATGACTATCTATGGTTTAAACATTAATTTCTCAAAGAACATAAAATAAACTGTTGAATTGTACTTATTTTATGTTCACCAGACCGATTGTTAGTATGATATAGCGCTATAGGATTTGACACCCCATTCCTGTTGTCATGGAATGTCTGAAACCAATTTGTTGCTCCATCCAAATAGGGATTGCCTTTGTGGTATTTCTATAGTCTCAAAGGTGTATTTTGATGCACCAGGTCTGAATGAATTCTTAAATCACACTATTAAAGTATATTTTTATATACTCTCATGTGTGGTATTGTACAAAACCAACATATATTTTGTTAAACATCTAAAGCATATTTTGATATGTTACTTATGAAACCAAAACATAGTTTAATATGTTACTTACAAATCCAAAGTATACTTCTGATATGCTACTATAAGGTTATTCGTTTAACTTTACATTACTTACAATACATAAACATTTCTACAATTGTTAAACATTACTTTGGTGGTTTGGTTTGATTAAGTGATTAAGTAACGATGCATGTGTAATATGATACAAACATGGTGGATACGCCGCTGGTACTTCCTATATATAAGTGTTTGTATGGTATTACATATTGTAGCGTTATTTGAATCATTTCAGTTTGAGACATAGAACGTTTTATACAAATAACATACTTTTCACAAGACATTGTTTTACAAACAACTTATCTTATATAAACTCATCTTACATGGTCATTTATTTAACCATACATTATTTACTTATTTATACATATCATCTGAACTCATTGTTTTTCAAATGATTTACAAAACAAAGCAAATTATAAGGTTCATGACTAAACATTTTCTCAAACATAAGTCATGGAACCTATTTTCACAAAACCTATGTATCTCACAGGCATTTTTATGCTGACGTACCTATTTTCACATGTGTTTTTCAGGAGCTGTTGCATAAGATGATCAAGATACATATAGGCAGACTTGGGCTTTAGTGACAATAAAAGATGCAAGACTAGTTAATTATGTTGTTTTTCCTTGTTTGATTAGACATTGTATCACTTTTAATTAATAAAACGAAACTTCAATTGCCATGGATTTGAAACGATTAATTCTGTTACAACACTCCCCGATGTTTCCGCCACGTTTCGTATGTTCTACGTGGTCGGGGTGTGACAGAAAAGATGGTATCAGAGCCAATGGTTATAGGGAATTAGGTTATTAGTAATGCTTTGACCTAGTCTATAACCTTCTTAGGACCCTAACGCGAGTTTACTTGCGTTTAGTCATAAAACAATACCGTCACCTATCCTTAGGCGACGACCACAACAAAAACATAAATTTCAAAACCGCTTTGAAAACTAATCATCTGTTCTAGGATGATTGATTACTAGGTTTTGAACCCTCTATTGTAAAGTTTTGAACTCTCTTTTATATGGTTTTGAACCCCTTTGAGTTTTCAAAACTTCGTCAAGGTTTTGGGTTTTAAATAATGTGAACATGTGCAAACTGGAAGGGTGAATGCCTGTATTCTGGGTTTTCTGTCTAGGCAAGCACTTCGTGTACATCTCATCAGACGCGAGACCAGTTGTGCTTACCTGGGAATTCTTGGGATGAGTGTTCACTTATAGGCGAGCATGTCTTCGCGATACATTATTTTTGACCCATTTACTTTGATTAGTCACTGTGTGTAGTTTGTTTGCTTTGTAATGCGAACAAATGACCACTATCCTTGCTTTCATCAGATTTGTTTCATCTCATTCTTTTCGTCTAAATTCTCTCACTCGTTTCCTTTCATGTTTCCTCTTTTAGAATGCCTCCTCGACGCGACAATCAGATGGCAAATGACGAACTGGCGGGAATCATCGCACAGCAAATGGCTATTGCCTTCCCAAATCTTTATGCTCAAATGATGCAAGCCATCAACAACAACAATGCCCCATGCAATTTCAAAACTTTTAACTCGGCCAAGCCACTCAAATTTAGTGGTTCTGAGGGAGCAACTGGGCTTCTTCAATGGTTCGAGAGCATTGAGAATACGTTCCGTCACGTTCTGTGTCCTGAAAATCGCAAGGTCGAGTTTTCTTCAAGTGTGTTTCAGAAGAGGGCTCTCACATGGTGGAACGGAGTGATGAGAGACCGCGGTGCTGAGGTTGCATTAGCACAGACTTGGGCTGAGCTTAGGGCTCTTATGATGAAGGAGTTTTGCCCTCGTCATGAACTGCGAGCTTTGGAGAGGGAGTTTGATGATTTGAAGCAAGACAGTGGCGAGCATCGAGCCTATACTGACCGTTTTGAAGAATTAAGTCTGTTGTGTCCTGCTATGGTTACTCCTGTGGATAAGGCGATCGAGAAATATACAGATGGTCTTCCTGATCTAGTTCAGGATATCGTTACTGGCAGTAACCCTACTAGTGTCAGACAAGCCATTGAACTGTCTGCCACTCTGACTGAATCCCACATCAGAAAGAAAAAGCTGTTTCGGAAGGGCGACCCAAGACCATCTGACAAGACTGCTCATGTGGAACCAAAGGAAGAAAATGCTGAGGTGTCCAAGAAGAAGAAGCGCAAAGCCTCTCAGAACTGCGCTGTAACTGCTCAAGACAAACAGGTTGCACCAAACCAACCAGCACAACCTCGCAAAAGGCAAAACTATGTTGGTACTGCACCTTTGTGCAACAAGTGCAACCGTCATCATCTAGCGCAAGAGCAGTGTCACAAATGTACCCACTGTGGGCGGTTGGGACATTTGATCAATGTTTGTCGTTATGCAAATCAAGCTGCTGCAAACCCTGCTGCTGTTCAAGCACGGTTCCCTCCGGGGTCATGTTATAATTGTGGTGACCTTACCCACTACAGGAACAATTGCCCAAGACTTGTTAACGCACCTCCAGCGCATGGACGAGTGTTCAACATCAATGGGGCAAACATGAACAACGATGCGGCAGTGAACAACTAGTGTTTTGTTATTTTTCCTTGGCTGTTATCTTATGATGTTTAAATACAAGTCAGTTGTTATATAAATAAAAATTCGTCGTTTTTATTTTTGCAAAACTGATACGATTGTGTGATCGTTGGATACAATCATATGATGTCAACTCTAAGACAAACTATTCGTATGGGTCAGTTATTTTATGATCACTTGTGATCTCCCCAAGAACCTTAAACACTTGTTTCTTCTGAGAAACAAAGCCAAACTCTTATTGAGAATCTTTCTATCTTTTTAGATGAATCCTTGGAAACGATTAAAGTACCAAATGAAATCCACGGATTGGATTCCTGGTGTGCTTTAATTATCCATGCTCAAAGACAACAAATTAAAGAATCAAGTTAACTAATTATGTGCTTATGTGTTTTCTTACATGTTTTGTGGTTGTATGTGATCCATCCAAATCCTCGTAGAGTCTTTTATATTTCATATGAGAGATTCATAATAGGATATCCAAAGTTACTATCTTAAATCCTTAATGGACTTCTACGTTGTAGTCAAGTCCCTTGGGTTATAAAGTACTATTCTATAATTGGACCCTTGGGAGGACTAGTTAAACAGATTAATTTTTGAAAATCTGATTAGAAATATCATATGATGATATAATTGAAAAGATCCCTTAAGTGGTCTATTTAAGGAGATCGTACGACGGTCTAGTTAAGAAGATCATGAGTTGATCTAATTAAAAAGATCGTTCGTTGATTTAGTTAAAAAGATCCTTTGGTGATCTAGTCAAGTCGCTTCATGTTTATTCAATTGATTTTTTTTTCTCTATGCATTATGAAATGGACTGTGCGGACTGTGCAAGAGATTACGTAATTATGGAGGCCTACATAATTATGGAATTCAGTGCACAGAAACCACAAGAAGTTTTGTCATGTGTTAAGACCTAAAGTGACAAGAATAATGATACGGGAGAAGTCTCGGACTTTGACCGATGTCATTTATTCTCACACTTCTCAATTCTGGTCTCAATCACACACAGTTTCAAATGATAAGTCTTCATAAGAAACGTCCTTCTGTCCGTGGTTCAAAAATTCCATGTTTTACTGCTACAAGGAATTCACTTTGAGGGTTAACAAATTCGCTAAGAATCCTAACATGGCCCAAAGTTTTACTTAAGGGTTCAATGGAACTATTAGAAGGCGAAACGGTCACAGCTGTCTTCACAAGTTTCCTCTAGAATTAAATTTCGGGACGAAATTTCCTAAAGTAGGGGAGACTGTAACACCTGTGTCATTTCAACCATCAAACAAATGCCCAACCTGTGAAAAAATTGTATTTCATACTTGGGATTTGTAAAAATATGTGTATCGTTTACACATATCAACTCTTGTTCGATTTCAAGCTCTAAATCGCTTTCTGGAAGGTTATACACGCACTGATGCGTAAATATAACCAGTTTAATACAACGAACACTCCGGAATAGTGAAATTGGCTTAACATACCTTAAATAACCTTTACATAACTTAGATATAAGTTTTGGAGGGTTTGGTGTGGTGAAATCAAAGTTAATTCGTTTACAGGGACTAAACTTGACAAACTGCGAAAGTATGTCAATTTGAACTGTAACGAACATTCCGGAACATAACCATAAGTTAAACACACCTTAAATATCCTTTAAATAGCTTAGAAATAGGCTTTGAGGGGTTCGGTGTGCTAAAATAAACTTTTGGGTCATTCAGGGACTAAAAGTGTCAAAAAGTGCACAAGTTTGCATTTTCGCGCATAACTTACGTTCTGAATACATCTGGACATCCAAAAATTTATGTAAGCATGACTACATTATATTTTAGTGTTCGCCTTAAGAAAAATCCATTCGTCGCGTCATTTGGATCGTTTTTCGCGCTTGTGCGCATTCCGTCGTAATTAAGCGAACATCGCGACCGTACGGTCAAACGAACCGACATCCGAGATATTTTTGAACACATTTTAAGTTCCCTATACTTTAACTTCATTTTAGAGCTTTGAAATGGGGTTAACGGGCCTTAAACGTGTCAAAAATGCATTGAAAACCAAGTTTAGGGGCTGCAGGGACCAAAACTGTAAATCTGCCAAAGTTGTTACCTTACGGACCTCAACATTGGCAGCTTTGAGGTCCGTAAAGCAAGTTCAGACCAGATGCAGAGTACTTAACAGCCTGTTTTCAGCTGTTTTGCACTCCCTAACCCCTTGCCAAGTGTCCAATCCTTATGGTGGTGAGCATTTTGAGGCACCATGACTTTCCGACAAGTGTACGCATGAGATTAAGGCACGATATTCGACAAACGATCCTAACGGTTACCCGAAAACTATAAATACCCATCCACCCACAACCCCAAAACCCACAAATCTGATTAAGAAAGCTCTAAGTTGGAACCTTCGTTTCATACCTGAGCTATTTTGATCTGGGTTAGCATTCGGGGACCCTTCGTAAGTATTCTTTCGTCCTTTTCCTTATTTTTTTACTGCTTTTCGAGTCAGAAAGTCAAACTTTGTTTGACTTTCAGCGTTGACCAGTAATGGTCAATGCGAAGTTCGTAGGAACTTCGCAACGTGAGTGTAATCACGTTGGTTATAGTCCCTTGGGACTATGCCCACTGATTACCACGTTGTCTAGGGTCGTAGGGTAGGCGATCTAATAAATCGCCTATACCTTCGAACCCGACCCAGTTTGGTCGATCATTAGGATCCGACCAAACACAGTAGGTGACCATAGTAGGTAGGGAATAACCTTCCGAGGTTATACCCTATGGTCACATCGTTTAAGTAGTTGTATGATAGGTAGTTTATATGCCTTAGGTAAATTACCAGAATACCCTTTTCATGTATAATTGGTAATTAAGCATATGTAACCTAAACCTTTGTCACATAACTGATTTTTGTAATATGTTTAGGCATATAACACTTGTCATAGGGCTAGTTAGACGGTCCGAACGCGTTTCACGCGAACGACGCGTTAAAGTAGCATAAGCTACCTAAACGGGTCGTAATGGGTCGTAGACACTCAGGTTAAGTTTCATTTAGTATGTAGGCTTTGTTAAACCAAATGACACGAGTCTCTACACTCGTTTGGTTTACAAACCCTAATGCTACCCAGTCTTCCGATTTAGGTCCGGTTTATTAATGTAGCTACCTATATTAGGTGCCGTTTGATATTCCGTGATCTCTAGCATTGTTTAGTTGTCACTCCAGAACTACTGAGCAATCCCAGGTGAGTACATAGACCCCTCTTTTACTGTTTTCCAAACTGTTTTGGGGTGGAACACATGTGCCTACTTGTTACTTTCATGCTTTCTTGTTTTCACATCATATACTATTATGTTCATTAGTACATTATAGTACATGATTTCATTTCAGTCTATGCTATGTATGCCCATTGAGTGCGTACTTAGTACATCGTTTTACATTACATTTCATGCTACGTGTGCCCATTGTGTGCATTACTTAGTACATCTGATTTCATCACATGCTTATATTTTCTTGATTTCAAAGTATAATTGATTATACATGTTATTACTTATCATTTGACAAACTAAATGACTATCTATGGTTTAAACATTAATTTCTCAAAGAACATAAAATAAACTGTTGAATTGTACTTATTTTATGTTCACCAGACCGATTGTTAGTATGATATAGCGCTATAGGATTTGACACCCCATTCCTGTTGTCATGGAATGTCTGAAACCAATTTGTTGCTCCATCCAAATAGGGATTGCCTTTGTGGTATTTCTATAGTCTCAAAGGTGTATTTTGATGCACCAGGTCTGAATGAATTCTTAAATCACACTATTAAAGTATATTTTTATATACTCTCATGTGTGGTATTGTACAAAACCAACATATATTTTGTTAAACATCTAAAGCATATTTTGATATGTTACTTATGAAACCAAAACATAGTTTAATATGTTACTTACAAATCCAAAGTATACTTCTGATATGCTACTATAAGGTTATTCGTTTAACTTTACATTACTTACAATACATAAACATTTCTACAATTGTTAAACATTACTTTGGTGGTTTGGTTTGATTAAGTGATTAAGTAACGATGCATGTGTAATATGATACAAACATGGTGGATACGCCGCTGGTACTTCCTATATATAAGTGTTTGTATGGTATTACATATTGTAGCGTTATTTGAATCATTTCAGTTTGAGACATAGAACGTTTTATACAAATAACATACTTTTCACAAGACATTGTTTTACAAACAACTTATCTTATATAAACTCATCTTACATGGTCATTTATTTAACCATACATTATTTACTTATTTATACATATCATCTGAACTCATTGTTTTTCAAATGATTTACAAAACAAAGCAAATTATAAGGTTCATGACTAAACATTTTCTCAAACATAATTCATGGAACCTATTTTCACAAAACCTATGTATCTCACAGGCATTTTTATGCTGACGTACCTATTTTCACATGTGTTTTTCAGGAGCTGTTGCATAAGATGATCAAGATACATATAGGCAGACTTGGGCTTTAGTGACAATAAAAGATGCAAGACTAGTTAATTATGTTGTTTTTCCTTGTTTGATTAGACATTGTATCACTTTTAATTAATAAAACGAAACTTCAATTGCCATGGATTTGAAACGATTAATTCTGTTACAACACTCCCCGATGTTTCCGCCACGTTTCGTATGTTCTACGTGGTCGGGGTGTGACAGAAAAGATGGTATCAGAGCCAATGGTTATAGGGAATTAGGTTATTAGTAATGCTTTGACCTAGTCTATAACCTTCTTAGGACCCTAACGCGAGTTTACTTGCGTTTAGTCATAAAACAATACCGTCACCTATCCTTAGGCGACGACCACAACAAAAACATAAATTTCAAAACCGCTTTGAAAACTAATCATCTGTTCTAGGATGATTGATTACTAGGTTTTGAACCCTCTATTGTAAAGTTTTGAACTCTCTTTTATATGGTTTTGAACCCCTTTGAGTTTTCAAAACTTCGTCAAGGTTTTGGGTTTTAAATAATGTGAACATGTGCAAACTGGAAGGGTGAATGCCTGTATTCTGGGTTTTCTGTCTAGGCAAGCACTTCGTGTACATCTCATCAGACGCGAGACCAGTTGTGCTTACCTGGGAATTCTTGGGATGAGTGTTCACTTATAGGCGAGCATGTCTTCGCGATACATTATTTTTGACCCATTTACTTTGATTAGTCACTGTGTGTAGTTTGTTTGCTTTGTAATGCGAACAAATGACCACTATCCTTGCTTTCATCAGATTTGTTTCATCTCATTCTTTTCGTCTAAATTCTCTCACTCGTTTCCTTTCATGTTTCCTCTTTTAGAATGCCTCCTCGACGCGACAATCAGATGGCAAATGACGAACTGGCGGGAATCATCGCACAGCAAATGGCTATTGCCTTCCCAAATCTTTATGCTCAAATGATGCAAGCCATCAACAACAACAATGCCCCATGCAATTTCAAAACTTTTAACTCGGCCAAGCCACTCAAATTTAGTGGTTCTGAGGGAGCAACTGGGCTTCTTCAATGGTTCGAGAGCATTGAGAATACGTTCCGTCACGTTCTGTGTCCTGAAAATCGCAAGGTCGAGTTTTCTTCAAGTGTGTTTCAGAAGAGGGCTCTCACATGGTGGAACGGAGTGATGAGAGACCGCGGTGCTGAGGTTGCATTAGCACAGACTTGGGCTGAGCTTAGGGCTCTTATGATGAAGGAGTTTTGCCCTCGTCATGAACTGCGAGCTTTGGAGAGGGAGTTTGATGATTTGAAGCAAGACAGTGGCGAGCATCGAGCCTATACTGACCGTTTTGAAGAATTGAGTCTGTTGTGTCCTGCTATGGTTACTCCTGTGGATAAGGCGATCGAGAAATATACAGATGGTCTTCCTGATCTAGTTCAGGATATCGTTACTGGCAGTAACCCTACTAGTGTCAGACAAGCCATTGAACTGTCTGCCACTCTGACTGAATCCCACATCAGAAAGAAAAAGCTGTTTCGGAAGGGCGACCCAAGACCATCTGACAAGACTGCTCATGTGGAACCAAAGGAAGAAAATGCTGAGGTGTCCAAGAAGAAGAAGCGCAAAGCCTCTCAGAACTGCGCTGTAACTGCTCAAGACAAACAGGTTGCACCAAACCAACCAGCACAACCTCGCAAAAGGCAAAACTATGTTGGTACTGCACCTTTGTGCAACAAGTGCAACCGTCATCATCTAGCGCAAGAGCAGTGTCACAAATGTACCCACTGTGGGCGGTTGGGACATTTGATCAATGTTTGTCGTTATGCAAATCAAGCTGCTGCAAACCCTGCTGCTGTTCAAGCACGGTTCCCTCCGGGGTCATGTTATAATTGTGGTGACCTTACCCACTACAGGAACAATTGCCCAAGACTTGTTAACGCACCTCCAGCGCATGGACGAGTGTTCAACATCAATGGGGCAAACATGAACAACGATGCGGCAGTGAACAACTAGTGTTTTGTTATTTTTCCTTGGCTGTTATCTTATGATGTTTAAAGACAAGTCAGTTGTTATATAAATAAAAATTCGTCGTTTTTATTTTTGCAAAACTGATACGATTGTGTGATCGTTGGATACAATCACACTATTAAAGTATATTTTTATATACTCTCATGTGTGGTATTGTACAAAACCAACATATATTTTGTTAAACATCTAAAGCATATTTTGATATGTTACTTATGAAACCAAAACATAGTTTAATATGTTACTTACAAATCCAAAGTATACTTCTGATATGCTACTATAAGGTTATTCGTTTAACTTTACATTACTTACAATACATAAACATTTCTACAATTGTTAAACATTACTTTGGTGGTTTGGTTTGATTAAGTGATTAAGTAACGATGCATGTGTAATATGATACAAACATGGTGGATACGCCGCTGGTACTTCCTATATATAAGTGTTTGTATGGTATTACATATTGTAGCGTTATTTGAATCATTTCAGTTTGAGACATAGAACGTTTTATACAAATAACATACTTTTCACAAGACATTGTTTTACAAACAACTTATCTTATATAAACTCATCTTACATGGTCATTTATTTAACCATACATTATTTACTTATTTATACATATCATCTGAACTCATTGTTTTTCAAATGATTTACAAAACAAAGCAAATTATAAGGTTCATGACTAAACATTTTCTCAAACATAAGTCATGGAACCTATTTTCACAAAACCTATGTATCTCACAGGCATTTTTATGCTGACGTACCTATTTTCACATGTGTTTTTCAGGAGCTGTTGCATAAGATGATCAAGATACATATAGGCAGACTTGGGCTTTAGTGACAATAAAAGATGCAAGACTAGTTAATTATGTTGTTTTTCCTTGTTTGATTAGACATTGTATCACTTTTAATTAATAAAACGAAACTTCAATTGCCATGGATTTGAAACGATTAATTCTGTTACAACACTCCCCGATGTTTCCGCCACGTTTCGTATGTTCTACGTGGTCGGGGTGTGACAAGTTTTGTACTTAATGTTTCAAAATCCTTCACGTTATGTCCTTTAGCATTAACCCAGTTAGATTTTTCTGTTAAATCTGGTCATGTGACTTGCACATAAGGGCATATTTGTCTTTTCACCATTATAGGGACTATTGTGCAAATATTTAATATATGGGGACTCTTCTCTAACAATAAATTTGTATTCTCTTTCTAACCTACAGACCACCATCACCACCTCCCGGTTACCGTCACTGCCACCACCTGGTTACCACCAACCCCAGCCACCACCCGTGACCATCACCACTGCCGGAACTCCATAATTCGAGATTATAGACCAATTCTTCAAGTCTTTACTAGATTTTACGTGAATTAAAATAAACTCATTTACCAAACCAAACGAATTCAAAAAACTATACCCAAAATCTACTTGACCAACCTCATATTAAAAATAAACAACCACAAACCAATCGGTCTAGGCAGGTGGTGCTTGTATCCACCATGAGAATGGGGGTTTATATTAAACAAGAATATACCCAATTGCATAAGCCTATTCATACCTGTGATTTTGAAATCATCTATTTTATGCTGAACAATTCAATAATAACAATGAATCAAACAAAATGACTACTCATTCCAACAATTCTCACCATATCTCATTATCTACAAAAATCCATTTGATTCGCCGGAACTCCATAAACAAGCTGCTAAATCAGAAATTTAACCCCTTTTTCCTTATCCAAACACCCCCAATTTGAATTGTTTTTTCCAGCCAAATCAGCAACCACTACCCCATCCCCACCGGAACCCTAACCCTAACCTTGCAATCAACCCAAATCAGCAACCACTACCCCATGGGATGTCGGCGTCACTGTTCTCCTCGCTTACCGCCGGGGGATGCCGGCGTCATGACTGTTTCGCCGCCACCAACCAACACCACCACTAACACCGTCACCAAGCAACACCACCGCTGCCAGCTTGACGTAAAATTAGAGTAAACAGAGCCACCGACAGTGACGATGGAGGCGTTGGAGAGAGAGAGAGAGAGGAAGAGAGACAAAATCTGGATTCAAAACAACTTGAGAAATTGTTGTTGTTGTTATCGATTGATGAAGTGTTGAGAGAGAGGAAGAGAGACTAATCTGAAGATGAAATCTGCAAAGAAAGAGAGGAAGAGAGACGGGTTAAAATGTTATAAGTTGTTACACAATAGTCCTTATATATAACTTATTAACAAAATAGTCCCTGAAGAGATAAAATGGCAAAAATGCCCTCATGTGCGAAGCACATGACCAAAATTAATGAAAAAATTTAACTAGGTTAGGGCTAAAGGATGTAACATGCAAGATTTTGTAACATAAATTACAAAACCCGTCAATTTAAAGGTAAAGGACAACGCCTGAAATTTGGGACAAACATAAAGGACAAAACTTGTAATTTACTCTTTATATAATTAGTCCCTAAAAGGTGAAATGACAAAGTTACCCTCATGTGCTTGGTAAATGATCAGATTTAACTTAAAAATTTAACTAGGTTAGGCCTAAAGAACATAACGTGCAGTATTTTAAAACATAAAGTATAAAACTCATTAGTTTTAAACATATAGGAAACCGTTTGCAAAAGAGCATAAAGATAAAATACAATCTTTGCAATTCACTCTTTTTTTATACTTTTATCACTACCTTTTCTCTCTCCTCCACTCACAACCACTTTCAAAATATATTAAAAAATTATATGGGTGAACAGTGTCCCCTCAAATATACAGATGAACAATAACATTTTCTCTCTCCTCCACTCACAACCACTTTTTATACTATTTCTATTATAAAAACCTCATTTACACAATTAGGTGGAATGGATGTGAATGCTCTAAGTTAATTCCCTCTATATTTATCGGCATTCACATCCTTTCTCCAAACTACATGAGTGAGGGGGTTAGTTGTCACACCCCGACACTACGTCAAATGTGACCTACGGCCACACTTTTTCAAAAACCGCCTTGCCACATTTTCAAATAAATGTGTGGCTAAAGGTCATTAATGACATTTCAAAACCTTCTAGTCTACTTTTTGCCACTCATTTTATTTATTTATGTGACCATTGTATAAAAATTTAAAACTTTTACCTTCACTTTAAAAAAAGGTGACAAGTCACACTTGAAAGTGTGGCAAAAAATGACCAACCGCTATGGTATTTGTTTGATTTTTTTATTTATGTGACCAAAAACACATATTTTCAAAACCTTTAACCACACTTTTACATAAAAATGTGACATTTTATGGTACGGTCAAAAAGTGTGGTCAAATGTAACCAACTGTCATGGTATTTTTTTAATAGGTTAATGGATTTAAACACCCCCAACTATTGCCATTTGGCCGCTGGCACTCTCAATTTTGACTTTGGCTCACACCACTCCCAACTTGACACATTGTTTGTCATGGCACCCCCTCGTTAAATAATCACTAACCTGGTTAGTAAAATTAGCCTACGTGTCAATTTAAGCTGATGTGGCATGTCCTACGTGTCATTTAAACTGATTCATCATCTTTAAAACCCCAATCCTTAACAATAGAAACTTCATATCAAGAACCCTGTGCTCTTCCTTCTATCCACCCACACCACCGTCCTGCCTTCCACCCCACCATAACCCTACGCTGCCATCCACCCTATCCTGACTAACCACCAAAGATTATCCCTGCAACTCGCCGGAACCGCCAATCGCAACCGTTTAACCCCTTTTTTTCTTTCGTTATCTCTTATCTCCACCTCTATCCTGACTAACCACCAAAGATTATCCCGTATTTGGCTCGATTACATGCTTATCGGTTAACCTGCATCTAAATCCTATTACACCTCTACTACTTGAACCACCATTAGTATATATAGAACTCACTGATGCCATTCCAACCTGCTGCAACCAAACTTCCATTTTCAATTTCTTCGATTTCTTGCATCTGCAACTCGCCGGAACCATCCTACCTCCGGCCACCTGCAAATCATGAAATCAGGAACTAGGAACAATAATCCATAATCAACAAGCTCAATTCTACCTCTAAAACCTTCAAATCTCACAAAAAAAAAAATCAGGAACTTTAAACAAAAACCCATTATCTAATGTAAATGTGCTGATCGAAGATTAGGGTTTCATACTTTCATCATCTTCAAAAAGAACATCGAGATATCACACGAAGAAAAAGAATCATCTGACTCATCATCATCTTCAAGCAACCACTTACTCGACGAAATCATTCTCCAAATCCTAACCAAATCACCGAACCTAAAAGCCCTATACATCTACCATCTCGTCTCCAAACAATCATCCTCCAAATCGATACCATATCCTTCACCGCACCTCCTGTAACCCTCCTACTTCCGATCACACCAAAAGATCCCTTAAAATCGTTTTCAGGTGGGGCGGTGGTGTGTGGGGGTAAATAGTGATAGTAAATGACGGCTTGTGTAAATGGCAATGGTGGTGGTGGTGGTGGATGTTAGCAGGTGAGGAAGTGGTGGCGATGATGGTTGATGGTGGCAGTTGTTGGTGGAGAGAGGGAGATGGAGATGTACAGAGAAGGGGAGAACTAGAGAGAGATGGGGCTCTGCATATATAAATACACATATTACACACACACACACACACACACACACACACATATATATATATATATATATATATATATATATATATATATATATATATAGGGTAGGGATATGGTAAAAAGTGTCTAAAATGTGAGAAGGGTAAGAAGTGTTTTAAACCATTGGATATTTGATCTAATGGTTGAGATCAATGGGGTATAAAAATGTAAATTGTGTTTTAATTAGAAGGACCTTATGAAAAATTGAAGGGCAATAGTGACTTTTCCAACGTTTCAAATATGGTAACCGTTTCAAAACCCCCATCAATCTCCTATAAATCAGCGAATTTATGGTAACTGTTTCAAATCCCCCATCAATCTCCTAAAAAATCAGCGAATTTCTCGTACTGAATAAATTCTTCGATTTCCTTCACAACAACTTTTATAACACTATAAGAACAGTATATTACATGATAAAACACTATAGGAAGATATAACACTATCTGTTTACTGTAAGACACTATACATAAATAAAACACTATTGATGGGGGATAAAACACTATGAAAAGGAATAGTATATTACATGATAAAACACTATAGGAAGATATAACACTATCTGTTTACTGTAAGACAATATACAGAATAAAACACTATTGATGGGGATAAAACACTATGAAAGGAACAGTATATTACATGATAAAACACTATAGAAAGATATAACACTATCTGTTTACTGTAAGACACTATATAGAATAAAACACTATTGATGGGGATAAAACACTATGAAAAGGAGATTAAAGATGCCTGTACATAATATAACACTATTGACTGGGGAATATAACACTCCAACAAGAACTTACCGTAAACAATTAAATGTATATAACAATTCGAATTCGAATCAAATCCTTGATATATCGCGTGATATATCTCATCGCCGGTTTTGGCAGTTATATTTGGAAATCAATTAATTGATAATAATGGAAAATTACTAATACACCCTTTTGAATTAAATAAGATAAATTGTTAGGTCCAGAGTTTTACGCTTATCTTTATTACGTTTTATTATGTTTATTTTATTTAGATTAGCACTTGGGCTTGGGCTAGGCCATGTGGGCCAATGGGGTAGAGGTTCCTATAAATAGTCTTATCTAGGTTATTGTAGTAGAGCTCTCCTAGTGTGTAATGATGTAGCCCCAAATAGAGAGCCTTGTACCCGACAATCCTAGGGATTGTGTGCAAGGTTCTCGAAGATCGTACCAGACAGTCCTTGAGACTGTGTGCGATCTAAGCAGCGGCACTACGTTTTGTAATGAAATATTTCTTTTTGTTCTTGCCGGTTTGATCTTATATTCCGCGTTCGATTGAACCGTTGAGTGATATCACGGGTTTTTCGGGACTAACAAGCGGTATCAGAGCCACTGAAGTCTTTCAAAGGCTCGGTTTTGATATCACTCGAAGAACGAGAAGATATTTTGCACAAGTATCGGGGGATGATTGTTCGTAAATGTAAGATCTCCGGTTTATGAAATCTGGTTTTCATCCACAGATCTGAAAAATATAAGATCTGCCGGAGGTCGGAAGCTGAACCGCGCAGTGGATACAAGCTGGAAAAGGTTGGTCCGTCGGTGTTGTTGCGAGTAACAGTGGAGGATGACCGGTGAAAGGGAATAATCTGTGTTACGCGGTGACGGTGTTACGCGAGAGGAGTAGCGAAGATGGAGAATGAAGACGATGATGAATAACGAAGACCGGACATATTGATGATGATGTAAGATGGTAGACTGATATCGTACCGGCGACCGAGATCGTACCGGCGACTGAGATCGTACTGACGACGATGAACGGTGACCGGATGATATGGAGTTGCAGGTGATGTCCGACAGTGGCGACAATGACAGAATGATGTAAATGAAGACAGAAGGAGACGATGGTGAAGGAATGAGTGTCTCTGATGATGATGATCATTGAAGGTATGTATTTCGGATGAAAGAGATGAATGATAAGAATGTCTCGCAGATGTTAAGAATGTCTCAGGTTCATTACCTGGTCCAGTCAAATACTCCATTAACTATTTTTATTTTAATCTGATGGTATTTGTTGTTTTCCGATGAAACATCAAAAGCTGACGATGATGGAATGACATCAGCAGAGTAAAGAATGTTTGTGGCGGCTGCACATGATCCCACATCAAAATCATCAAAAACCCTAATGATTTGTGTCCGTTGGATGATGGAAATCGTGAAGATGATATGGGACCTAATCATGAGGTAATGTTTGAGAAAGTTACTGCTGTAAATCAACATGTGGGGCCAGCTGAAAGTGTTTTTATTTAATATAAATGGATCAGTGGTGAATGATATTAGCCCAGATAGCTGTAGTGGGCCTTCACCTGCGGTGGGCCCAGCGTCTATATTGAAATCAGTTGGATCAAATGATGTTACTGGACTAAATTCAGGTCGAACAAGATTTATTATATATTTTTTGGGCCCACATTGAGCAAAGATGGTGAATTATCTCTTTGAAAACTGATGGTTAATTATTTTTTTTGCGTGACTTGAATACCAGACGGATCACTTGAATCCGTGTGTTCTTGTTAGTAACAAATTCATATCATTCTTCGGTCCAGTATACGACATCATCCGAGATATGTTGATGGACTTCTTCACTGCTGGGCCACTAAAAGAGAAGACCCAAGGTTCGAAATTGTGTAAACCGTAATAAAGAGAGCATAAAACTAGGGGGAGATTGTTAGGTCCCGAGTTTTACGCTTATCTTTATTACGTTTTATTATGTTTATTTTATTTAGATTAGCACTTGGGCTTGGGCTAGGCCATGTGGGCCAATGGGGTAGAGGTTCCTATAAATAGTCTTATCTAGGTTATTGTAGTAGATGTCACACCCCGACCACGTAGAACATACCAAACGTGGCGGAAATGTCGGGGAGTGTTGTAACAGAATTCATTGTTTCAAATCCATGGCAATTGAAGTTTCGTTTTATTGATTACAAGTGTTACAATGTCTTAACAAACAAAGAAATACAACATAATTAACTAGTCTTGCATCTTTTATTGTCACTAAAGCCCAAGACTGCCTATGTGTATCTTGATCATCTTATGCAACAGTTCCTGAAAAACACATGTGAAAATAGGTACGTCAGCATAAAAATGCCTGTGAGATACATAGGTTTTGTGAAAATAGGTTTCATGACTTGTGTTTGAGAAAATGTTTAGTCATGAACCTTGTTATTTGCTTTGCTTTGTAAATCATTTGAAAATCGATAAGATCAGATGATAAGTATAAATAAATGTAAGGTTAAATGAATAACCAAGTAAAATATGTTTGCATAAGATAAGATGTTTATAAATCAATGTCTTGTGAAAAGTATGTTATTTGTATAAAATGTTCTATGTCTCAAACTGAAATGATTCAAATAACGCTGTGATATGTAATACCATACAAACACTTATATATAGGAAGTACCAGCGGCGTATCCACCATGCTTGTATCATATTACACACGCATCGTTACTTAATCACTTAATCAAACCAAACCAACCAATGTAAGAAGTCTATGTTTAAATCAATTGTCAAATGTATTGGGTAATATGTCAAAGTGTTCATGTCAAGATGTAAATCATATCAAAATGTCTATGTCAAATATCCATGTCAAATGTCTATGTCAAATATCCATGTCAAACGTCTATGTCAAGATGTCATGTATGGCAAGTGAAATGTCTCAACTAAACCATATGCACAAAAATAAAGTATTGAAGTAAATCTTGGTTTAAATCAAAGTTATGTTTTGTGGGAAATGCATGATCAAATGTCAATCATGTTAAAATGTCTATGCCGAAATGTCTATGTCAAATGTCTATGTCAAAATGTCATGTAAAACGATGTACTAAGTAATGCACACAATTGGGCACACCTAGCATGAAATGTCATAAAATCATGTACTATAATGTACTAACGAACATAGCAGTATATGATGTTAAAACAGGAAAACATGAAAGTAACAAGTAGGCACATGTGTTCCACCCCAAAACAGTTTGGAAAACAGTAAAAGAGGGGTCTATGTACTCACTTGAGATTGCTCAGTAGTCCTTGAGTAACAACCAAACAATGCTAGAGATCGCGGATATCAAACGGCACCTAATATAGATAACTACGTCAATTAACCGGACCTAGATCGGAAGATCGGGTAGCATTAGGGTTTGTAAACCAAACGAGTGTAGAGACTCGTGTTATTTGGTTTAACAAAGCCTACATACTAAATGAAACTTAACCTGAGTGATTTCGACCCATTACGACCCGTTTAGGTAGCTTATGCTACTTTAACGCGTCGTTCGCGTGAAACGCGTTCGGACCGCCTAACTAGCCCTATGACAAGTGTTATATGCCTAAACATATTACATAATCAGTTATGTGACAAAGGTTTAGGTTACATATGCTTAATTACCAATTATACATGAAAAGGGTATTCTGGTAATTTACCTAAGGCATATAAACTACCTATCATACAACTACTTAAACGATGTGACCATAGGGTATAACCTCGAAAGGTTATTCCCTACCTACTATGGTCACCTAATGTGTTTGGTCGGATCCTAATGATCGACCAAACTGGGTCGGGTTCGAGGTATAAGCGATTCATTAGATCGCTTACCCTACGACCCTAGACAACGTGGTAATCAGTGGGCATAGTCCCAAGGGACTATGACCAACGTGATTACACTCACGTTGCGAAGTTCAAAAGAACTTCGCATTGACCATTACTGGTCAACGCTGAAAGTCAAACAAAGTTTGACTTTCGGACTCGAAAAGCAATAAAATAAGGAAAAGAATGAAAGAATACTTACGAAGGGTCCCCGAATGCTAATCCCGATTCAAGAATCTCAGGTATGAAACAATGGTTTCAACTTAGAGGTTCTCAAATCAGAATTCTAGTGATTTTAGCAATGGGGGGTATGGGGTATTTATAGGAATACCCGAACCGTTAAGATCGTTTCATGGAAAACGTGCCTTAATCCCATCCGTACATGTGTTGCAAAGTTATGGTGTTTAGGTGTTTAAATTCCATCCATACATGTGTTGCAAAGTCATGGTGCCAAAATTCCATCCTTATCCGCTGACTAAGCAAGTTTAGAATGTGTGGTTGTGAATTAAACAACGGCTAATACATCGAATCTGGTCCCGAATGCGAAAAACGAACCAAATGACGCGACGAATGGATTTTTCTTATGGCGAACACTAAAATAAAATATTTTAGTGCTTACATAAATTTTTAGATGTCCGGATGTATTCAGAACGTAAGTTATGCGCGAAAATGCAAACTTGTGCACTTTTTGACACTTTTAGTCCCTGAATGACCCAAAAGTTTATTTTAGCACACCGAACCCATTAAAGCCTATTTCTAAGCTATGTAAAGGATATTTATGGTGTGTTTAACTTATGGTCATGTTCCGGAATGTCTGTTACAGTTCAAATTGGCATACTTTCGCAGTTTGTCAACTTTAGTCCCTGTAAGCGATTTAACTTGATTTCACCACACCAAACCTTCCAAAACTTATATATAAGTTATGTAAAGGTTATTCAAGGTATGTTAAGCCTATTTCACTATTCCGGAGTGTTCGTTGGATTAAACTGGTTATATTTACGCATTAGTGCGCGTATAACCTTCCAGAAAGCGATTTAGAGTTTGAAATCGAACAAGAGTTGATATGTGCAAAAGATACACATATTTATACAAGTCCAAAGTATGAAATACAATATTTCATTGGTTTGGCATTTGTTTGATGGTTGAAATGACACAGGTGTTACAGTCTCCCCTACTTTAGGAAATTTCGTCCCGAAATTAAGTTTTAGAGGAAACTTGTGGAGACAGCTGTGACGGTTTTGCCTTCAGACAAATCCATTGAGCCCTTAAGTAAAACTCTGGGCCATGTTAGGATTCTTAGCAAAGATGTCAACCCTCAAATTGAAGTCATTGTAGTAACAAAACATGGAGTTTTGAACTATAGACAGGAGAACAGTTCCCGTGAAGAATTATCATAGGAAACTTGTGTGTGCTTGAAATCAGAATTGGGTAGTGTGAGAATAAATGACATTGGTCAAAGTCCAATACTTCTCCCGTATCATTACTCTTGCTACTGTTGGTCTTAACACATGACAAAACTTCCTGTGGTTCCTATGCACTGAACTCCATAATTATGTAGGCCTCCATAATTACGTAGTTCCTTGCACAGTCCGCACAGTTTATTTCATAATGCGTATGGGGAAAAATCAAACGAATAATCCTGTGGTGAATTAACTTGACTCAATAGAGTCTCTTTAACTAGGTCACCAAAGGATTAGATTAACGAACAATCTCTTGATTTAGACCACCCGAGGGCCTATTTAACTACATAAATACATGACATATTTAACTAGATTGTCGAACCAATCTATTTAACTTAGATCGACGTAGGATCTCTTTAACTAAACTACCCACAGGGAAAATTTAACCACATCGACGTAGGATGTATTTAACTAGATTGTCGGACCAATCTATTTAACTTAGATCGACGTAGGATCTCTTTAACTAAACTACCCACGGGGAAAATTTAACCACATCGACGTAGGATGTATTTAACTAGATTGTCGGACCAATCTATTTAACTTAGATCGACGTAGGATCTCTTTAACTAAACTACCCACGGGGAAAATTTAACCACATCGACGTAGGATGTATTTAACTAGATTGTCGGACCAATCTATTTAACTTAGATCGACGTAGGATCTCTTTAACTAAACTACCCACGGGGAAAATTTAACCACATCGACGTAGGATGTATTTAACTTTAGATCGACGTAGGATCTCTTTAACTCAACTATCTAAGAGAAACATTTAACTACACCGACGTAGGATGTATTTAACTTTAGATCGACGGAGGATCTATTTAACTTTTCAACACATGTTTCCCTTAAACTTTGGAATAGTACTTTATAATCCAAGGGACTTAACTACAACGTGGAAGTCCATTAAGGATTTAAGATAGTACCTTTTTGAATATCCTACTATGAATCCTTCATATGGAGATAAGAAAGATTCTACGAGGATTTGGATGGATCACATAAAAACACAAAACACATAAGAACATAATCACATAATTGTTTAACTTGATCTTTACTTTGTTATCTTTGGACACGGATATTTAAAGCACACCAGGAATCCAATCCGTGGATTCCATGCGGCACTTAAATCATTAGAATCTAACTATGAAGATAGGAAGATCTAAATAAGAATTCGGCTTTGTCCTTATTGAATGGTAATGTTCGTATTAAGGCATACGAATAATTCAATTAAGGGCTCCGATTTGAGTGATATCCATCCACAAGGATCTGATTATGAGGATAGAAAGATCCTTTATGGATTTTGAAATTTGTGTAACGAGAGGTGCTTCGACACCTTGCACTAGGCGTGCTTAAGTCGATACACAAGGTAGAAAGTTCATGAGGTTCAGGCGCTAGATATGCCAGGGCGACATATGAAGCAGAACTTGAAGGTTAAGCAGCAACAGGGTTTGCTACTGCCTTGCTTTAAACAGCAAAGCGACACATGTTATCCAAATGTCTCCATCGTCCACCGGGGGTACATTTGTAACATGGTATTTGATTTGGATGATGACGGTTTCACTGACTTCTCCAAGGAGCGGTTCCCTTGCACGGCTTCATTCCTGAGCTGACTCATGGTGATAGCTAAATCAACGGTCTTCTGGAGTACTACGCCTATTTGTTGGGCAGTTGTAGCACCTGGTCCGGACACTCGAGTCTTGTTGCGATGAAGAGACACCATGAAGAACATAGGAGATATGGGAGGGAACAAGGGAAATGAAAACAGAATAACAATGCATAAAATTGCGATCATTTGTTTGTTACTTAAGGCAAACAAATGAGACGGTGACTAATCAAAGTAAATAGGTCAAAAATAATGTATCGCGAAGACATGCTCGCCTATAAGTGAACACTCATCCCAAGAATTCCCAGGTAAGCACAACTGGTCTCGCGTCTGGTTGAGATGTATACGAAGTGCTTGCCTAGACAGAAAACTCAGAATACAGGCATTCACCCTTCCAGTTTGCACGTGTTCACATTATTTAAAACCCAAAACCTTGACGAGATTTTGAAAACTCAAAGGGTTCAAAACCTTATAATAGAGGGTTCAAAACCTAGTAATCAATCATCCTAGAACAGATGATTAGTTTTCAAAGCGTTTTTGAAATTTATGTTCTTGTTGTGGTAGTCGCCTAAGGATAGGTGACGGTATTGTTGTATGACTAAACGCAAGTAAACTCGCGTTAGGGTCCTAAGAAGGTTATAGACTAGGTCAAAGCATTACTAATAACCTAATTCCCTATAACCATTGGCTCTGATACCATCTTTTCTGTCACACCCCGACCACGTAGAACATACCAAACGTGGCGGAAATGTCGGGGAGTGTTGTAACAGAATTCATTGTTTCAAATCCATGGCAATTGAAGTTTCGTTTTATTGATTACAAGTGTTACAATGTCTTAACAAACAAAGAAATACAACATAATTAACTAGTCTTGCATCTTTTATTGTCACTAAAGCCCAAGACTGCCTATGTGTATCTTGATCATCTTATGCAACAGTTCCTGAAAAACACATGTGAAAATAGGTACGTCAGCATAAAAATTCCTGTGAGATACATAGGTTTTGTGAAAATAGGTTTCATGACTTATGTTTGAGAAAATGTTTAGTCATGAACCTTGTTATTTGCTTTGCTTTGTAAATCATTTGAAAATCGATAAGATCAGATGATAAGTATAAATAAATGTAAGGTTAAATGAATAACCAAGTAAAATATGTTTGCATAAGATAAGATGTTTATAAATCAATGTCTTGTGAAAAGTATGTTATTTGTATAAAATGTTCTATGTCTCAAACTGAAATGATTCAAATAACGCTGTGATATGTAATACCATACAAACACTTATATATAGGAAGTACCAGCGGCGTATCCACCATGCTTGTATCATATTACACACGCATCGTTACTTAATCACTTAATCAAACCAAACCAACCAATGTAAGAAGTCTATGTTTAAATCAATTGTCAAATGTATTGGGTAATATGTCAAAGTGTTCATGTCAAGATGTAAATCATATCAAAATGTCTATGTCAAATATCCATGTCAAATGTCTATGTCAAATATCCATGTCAAACGTCTATGTCAAGATGTCATGTATGGCAAGTGAAATGTCTCAACTAAACCATATGCACAAAAACAAAGTATTGAAGTAAATCTTGGTTTAAATCAAAGTTATGTTTTGTGGGAAATGCATGATCAAATGTCAATCATGTTAAAATGTCTATGCCGAAATGTCTATGTCAAAATGTCATGTAAAACGATGTACTAAGTAATGCACACAATTGGGCACACCTAGCATGAAATGTCATAAAATCATGTACTATAATGTACTAACGAACATAGCAGTATATGATGTTAAAACAGGAAAACATGAAAGTAACAAGTAGGCACATGTGTTCCACCCCAAAACAGTTTGGAAAACAGTAAAAGAGGGGTCTATGTACTCACTTGAGATTGCTCAGTAGTCCTTGAGTAACAACCAAACAATGCTAGAGATCGCGGATATCAAACGGCACCTAATATAGATAACTACGTCAATTAACCGGACCTAGATCGGAAGATCGGGTAGCATTAGGGTTTGTAAACCAAACGAGTGTAGAGACTCGTGTCATTTGGTTTAACAAAGCCTACATACTAAATGAAACTTAACCTGAGTGATTTCGACCCATTACGACCCGTTTAGGTAGCTTATGCTACTTTAACGCGTCGTTCGCGTGAAACGCGTTCGGACCGCCTAACTAGCCCTATGACAAGTGTTATATGCCTAAACATATTACATAATCAGTTATGTGACAAAGGTTTAGGTTACATATGCTTAATTACCAATTATACATGAAAAGGGTATTCTGGTAATTTACCTAAGGCATATAAACTACCTATCATACAACTACTTAAACGATGTGACCATAGGGTATAACCTCGAAAGGTTATTCCCTACCTACTATGGTCACCTAATGTGTTTGGTCGGATCCTAATGATCGACCAAACTGGGTCGGGTTCGAGGTATAAGCGATTCATTAGATCGCTTACCCTACGACCCTAGACAACGTGGTAATCAGTGGGCATAGTCCCAAGGGACTATGACCAACGTGATTACACTCACGTTGCGAAGTTCAAAAGAACTTCGCATTGACCATTACTGGTCAACGCTGAAAGTCAAACAAAGTTTGACTTTCGGACTCGAAAAGCAATAAAATAAGGAAAAGAATGAAAGAATACTTACGAAGGGTCCCCGAATGCTAATCCCGATTCAAGAATCTCAGGTATGAAACAATGGTTTCAACTTAGAGGTTCTCAAATCAGAATTCTAGTGATTTTAGCAATGGGGGGTATGGGGTATTTATAGGAATACCCGAACCGTTAAGATCGTTTCATGGAAAACGTGCCTTAATCCCATCCGTACATGTGTTGCAAAGTTATGGTGTTTAGGTGTTTAAATTCCATCCATACATGTGTTGCAAAGTCATGGTGCCAAAATTCCATCCTTATCCGCTGACTAAGCAAGTTTAGAATGTGTGGTTGTGAATTAAACAACGGCTAATACATCGAATCTGGTCCCGAATGCGAAAAACGAACCAAATGACGCGACGAATGGATTTTTCTTATGGCGAACACTAAAATAAAATATTTTAGTGCTTACATAAATTTTTGGATGTCCGGATGTATTCAGAACGTAAGTTATGCGCGAAAATGCAAACTTGTGCACTTTTTGACACTTTTAGTCCCTGAATGACCCAAAAGTTTATTTTAGCACACCGAACCCATTAAAGCCTATTTCTAAGCTATGTAAAGGATATTTATGGTGTGTTTAACTTATGGTCATGTTCCGGAATGTCTGTTACAGTTCAAATTGGCATACTTTCGCAGTTTGTCAACTTTAGTCCCTGTAAGCGATTTAACTTGATTTCACCACACCAAACCTTCCAAAACTTATATATAAGTTATGTAAAGGTTATTCAAGGTATGTTAAGCCTATTTCACTATTCCGGAGTGTTCGTTGGATTAAACTGGTTATATTTACGCATTAGTGCGCGTATAACCTTCCAGAAAGCGATTTAGAGTTTGAAATCGAACAAGAGTTGATATGTGCAAAAGATACACATATTTATACAAGTCCAAAGTATGAAATACAATATTTCATTGGTTTGGCATTTGTTTGATGGTTGAAATGACACAGGTGTTACAGTAGAGCTCTCCTAGTGTGTAATGATGTAGCCCCAAATAGTGAGCCTTGTACCCGACAATCCTAGGGATTGTGTGCAAGGTTCTCGAAGATCGTACCAGACAGTCCTTGAGACTGTGTGCGATCTAAGCAGCGGCACTACGTTTTGTAATGAAATATTTCTTTTTGTTCTTGCCGGTTTGATCTTATATTCCGCGTTCGATTGAACCGTTGAGTGATATCACGGGTTTTTCGGGACTAACATAAATGACACTTGTCATTCCCAAATTATTTCTTACACTTCTCACAAAAGTCTCACTTTGTACAGGATCCTCTACCTATATATATATATATTAAATATAATAATTAGTATATAGATTTCTTTAAAAAAATAATTGGCCACATCAGATTTAAATGACACATCATACATGTCACATCAGATTAAATTGACACGTAGGCTAATTTTCCTAACCAGGTTAGTGATTATTTAACGAGGGGGTGCCATGACAAACAATGTGTTAAGTTGGGAGTGGTGTAAGCCAAAGTCAAAGTTGAGAGTGCCAGCGACCAAATGGCAATAGTTGGGGGTGTTTAAATCCATTAACCCTTTATTAATAATATGGCTAAAAGCTAACACATAGCCACTTGTATTAGTTTGTGTGACTAAAGAATAGTGTTGGTAGCCACTTAGTAAAAGAAACAAAACTAGTAACTATTTGTATTTTATAGTCACGGTTAAAATTTTTATGAGTGGCTAAAAGTAATCGGTTGTCATTGCAAAACAAAAAAAACATGTGACTACTAGGAGTCTATGGTCACAATTAAACATTTTATGTGTGAATATAAGAAATCCATGGTCACGGATATGTTGCTAAAACATTTTATGTTTGATTTTCCTTGGTGAATGTTCTTCACCGCCCTTCACCATCTAAATCATCTCCAAACCCCCAGACTTCCTTATCACCAACTGACAATAAAACGATGGAGAAGAACCACCGTGATTGGTCCGCCGAGTGTTTATGAAGAAAAAACTCAACAGAAGCGCAAGCCGTACGTAGCCATTGTTCCGGTGTTGAGGCGGCGACGAGTGTGGAAGCGAGGTTAGTGTATTTCATTTTGAGCATCTGTCGTGTATTCCAAAGCTAGATCGTGTCGTCTAGCGGTGAGTTAGGGGCTAGACTGGGAACCGATTTGGGGTAATATCCGCTGATGAAGGCGGCAACAGGCGATGTACTGCGGTACACACCGAGGGCTTCGGTCGGCGGCCGTAAGTGCCAATTTATAGCAAGAAGCGGCTGAAACAGGTGTATATGGGCGGCGGTAACTGGTGCGTTTGAATCGGTGAGTGCATGCCCAATTTGACCAGGTAGGTTTGAGAGTGATGGAAGGATTTTTAAGTGGAATTTTAGTATGATTGTGAGGTATGTGGATAATGAGGCTGTTTATCTTATTAATCGGATGATGATTATGAATGTTATTATGTTTTCTTCAAGGAAATTGGCTGAGAATTTGGTGTGTATTACACTTTCTATACTCATACCGTTAATGCTGTGTTACTTATTTAACTCTCCTGTATGAAATATATTTGTTGGCTGCAGTGGTCTCTAACGGACTTAGGAAGCAGCTCTGTATGAGAACATGTCCTCGGCTTGCTAGCATTACTCGTGTAGCTGAGCCGAGCCATGACAACTCAGGTGTGACTGAGAGAGATCACCGAGCCTATGTTTCCCTTTTTCGAGCCATCACAGCATTTCAACTAAATTATTGTGTTGCTAGTCCTGTAAGTGCCTTGAGCACCAGTGACTACCCAGAAGAAAGCATCAAGAATACTATGGTTGTGAAAAAGTCAATCATCCGTTGGGGTTATTATTGGTCAAGTAAAGGAAGTGATGATCCGGGAACACCTTATAAATTAACTTCTGCATTTTGTGTTGTAACTGATATATAGTTGCATCCATTTCAAGGTTTGTTTTTTACCTGTCATATTCTTTATTTCTTTTTATGCACAGTTACCATCTAACAGACAATCATATACACAGGTCTGTTTGAGTTGGATTTCCCAACCTGCTCAATCCAAAATCTTGGAAAGAGTTAAATTGTGATTTCATTGCGGCACAAGAATGTGCAGATGACAAGTTCATTTGGACATATACGTCACCAATGTTACCTGTGTCACAAGTGAGTCCGTTTTCCATTTATTATTACTCTCGGAAAGGCGAGAAGATACACGTAAAAATCATTTTCGAGTATTAAAAAGGGTAATCTGCAAATTGCGTCTTTTGGTAATATATTTCGTCAACATTCCTTATGGAAACAAGAAAATCGTTTACAAAGGTTCACGCTGCCTGAGCCAATAGTCTGTATGTTATCTGCTACAGTCGACCTGTCACTGCATATCTGAGTCACTATATGAATGAAATAACTGGGTGCCCTTGAAGGTCAATTTTCTCTGGTGGCGCCTGTTTTTGGGAAGACTGCCAACTCGTGTGGCGCTGCAAAGAAGAGGGATAGTTGTCCAGGATGTTAGGTGCCCATTATGCGGGGACTTAGATGAAACTGCAGACCATGTGTTCGTCTCCTGCAGGTTTGCTCAGATTGTATGGCAGTTCATGGCGGATTGGTGCAGGCTCCACTCTTTCATTTTGTTTGACAGATTGAACTTGTTCAATTACCATTCCTTTGCAAACGGGTCCAGCAGGTGGAAGAAAACAATCCAAGCACTGATACTTAAATGGTACAGCCTAACAGGGTCAAAATGATTGAGGAACTCAAGAGCTATGGCTTCTTGTGGCTGAAAAATTGAGCGAAGTGGCACTGCTTGGAATGGAGCCAGTGGTGCGAGTTTAACATAAACGCAATGGGGCTGTAATGTATGTATTTTTCTGCAGCTTTTTTGCAGTTTTTTCAGCTATTTTCTGTTTGTAGCTGGTGCAAACATTGTATTTTGGTGGCACTAACACCTTGTCAGTATAATGGAAATTTTGTTGGCTGTTCGAAGAAAAAAAAGAATGGCTTAAACACTCAAGAGAACAAACAAGCACTTGGTTCACCTTCAATAAACTTTATCTAATATATTCTCTATAATATTTATGGACATGATCGTGGTTGTAAAACAAGGTTTCCAGTACCGAAAAAACCGGGAAAAATGGGTACCAGTACCAAAAAAATGGGAAAAATGGGTACCGATACCGAAAAAACCTATACGGTACGACACCGGTACCCGATACCAAATGCTCCTCCCTATTTAAGACAGATGGAGAAGACGAGATTGACCCATCTTTATAATTAGGGTACAATGTGTTTATGTTTGTCACATAATATCTAGTACCGTTCTCGTTTCTTGTTCTTCGGGCCTTGATTTCTCGTTTCTTGTTCTTCGGCTTGATTTCATGTCGATTTTTGACTTTGAGTTCTTGAGCTAAATAATTAATGACCATGCTTCGCGATGTTTGTGTTCGCGGGTTTAGTTTCGAGTTTTGGTCTATGTTGGTAGAGCTAAATAGATTCTGAATACGTTTTTAATTTTGTTAGTTTTAATATGTGAGTTTGATTATCGATTCTATATCAATATGTGGACACTGATTGCAATTGAATTTTCTTTTGTTGTTATACTGTGCTACAAAGAATAAAAACAACAGTAAACAGAACATAATACATATAATTTGGTTACATATGTCTATTTTTTAACAAGTCTATCTATGTCCACATTCTGTATTTTATATTTGTGCCATGTAAGCAATAAAAGGCTATTATAAATTGTCTATGGAAATATGTAAAAATTGAGTTAAGAGATAAAATATGCTGTTTTTCTTTTCGGAAATATGTAGTTACATGATGCTAGAAATGTATAGTGCAGTTGGTAAGCACCATGGGTGTAAACAAGTCGGGCCGAGGCCGAGCTCGGCTCGTTAGGTTTTTATGAAGCTCGAGCTCGAGCTCGGCTCGGTTCGAGCCTACTTCTTTGAGCTCGAGCTCGGCTCGCGAGTAAAACCCAAAGCTCGAGCTCGGCTCGACTCGGCTCCAACTTTTTGAGAACAACCTTAAACGAGCTAAAAGCTCGGCTCGAGTTTGATCCTTGATTCCACGTTCTTATTTTGAAAACAAAATGCCTATATATAAATATAATTTATTTTTTAATTTAAAATGAGGGTCAGTTAAAAGAAAAAATTATAATATTATAATACCTAGGTTGCAACTTAGATTTTGGATAGTGGTTATTTTTTTGGAATATAGAGTATTGGGGTTTGATGGATCACAATGGACAACAGTTATTGCACGTATTAATGAACAATATTGGGCCTTTATGGATCAAAACAGCTAAGATTAGATCATACAAGTCTTAAAGGACCATATTGGGCCTTAATGGGTCACAATAGACAATTGTATATCATATATGTCTTAATGGACCGTAATGGGCCTTAATGGAACACAACGGCTAATAGTCGATCATACATGTCTAAATGGACCATATTGGGCCTTAATGGGTCACAATGGATAATAGTAAATCATACATGTCTTAATGAACCATGGTGGGCCTTAATGGATGATCATGGGCCTTGATGGATCACAATGAACAATAGTAAATCATATTATCGTCTTAATAGACCATATTGAGCCTTAATGGATCACAATGGACAATAGTAGATCATACATTTCTTAATGGACCATGTTGGGCCTTATGTCACACCCCGAAATTATCAGAGCTGGCGTGACTGGACTGGTATCTTCATTGCACAGCGGAAGCAAAAAGCTAAGACTTTCTAGAAATTGAATGCCCACTAAGTACTCGAGTCTCCAATGGTTCTCCTATTCCAACCGTGCATTGTCTTAGAAAAGTAACCTGAGAAAGAAACATGCGAAAAAGTCAACATAAAGTTGAGCGAGTCCATAGTTTGTTTGTAAAAGATTTGAAATAAATCTTGAGTTGTGAAAGATTTGAAATAAATCTTTGGAGTTGTGAAAGATTTGAAATAATTCTTTGGAATAACCGGTTTTTGAAATAGTATTGAGAAAACGAATCAAAAGTCATTTTCTTGCCAAGTTATATGGAAACGTTGTGTTTGTAACACATTATGTTCATAAAAACCATGTATTTGTAAGGTATTGTATTTGTAATGTTCGCATAAACGTCAATGCCCACCCTGACTTTGACTCCATACCCGCATAATCCTATGCTTTGAATTTTGTATAAAACATGGTATTTAATTTGTATGAATAAGTAGTTTTGTAAGTATATATGTCCCTGGTATGTAGCAATAAGGAAAAAAAAAAGAGATCACCAATGGTTTGCAAAGCCAATGGTATGTGTGAAGTGCAAGTAGGAAGACTCAAACCTAGCAGATTTATGCGTCGGGCACAAAGTCACCGCGAGGTCCGTTCTGCTGGGCCTGGGGCTGGGCTCGCTACACCCAGATAGATCTATCGCTACTGTCCCTCGGTCCTACAATGAGGATTAATGGCCTCAAGTTGCGCCTACCCACTCACATGATCTAAGTAGTAAACCCTCCTTAAGCTAACCATACCATGTCTGAAAATGTCTGTAATCATTGTACATGTATTTTACCCCAGTCTCTAAGACTGATCCTCCCTCAGTCTCTAAGACTGATCCTTCCTCAATATTATCACCAGATGATCCCATCCCTACTCATGAAAATCATTCACCTTCCGATAATACGCATTTGTTTTGTAAAAACCGGTATGTTTAGTATAAACCTTTCGTAAATCATTTGAGTTCCTCGAAATCCCTTCGTAATATGATTTAGAAATACGAGTTTTGCATTTGTTCAGAACTTTGTATGTTTTTGCAAAACGTGCATGTCTTTCCACCCCGAAAACATTTACAAAAATGTAAACAGTAAAAAGTGGGGGTTATGAACTCACCTGAATTTCCATGTGCAAAGCTAGCTAATTACGACTCCGTGATGTCGTTTCCAAAATGAGACTTGCTAGCGTGCATTCTACAATATTCCTAACACGGAATATCTAATAAGTTTCTAAATAAAAGCGGTAACTAGTCTACGTGTCACCGAGCTCTACCGAATCGTTAGCCGAACGATTCGACAGTAAGTTGTTAACTTGAAAGAAGCGAAGAAGTTATGCTTGCGTAATTCGTTTATTCGTCGGTATTTAAGAAGTCTCGAAAAGACTTAGTTCTCGTGAGGTTCAAAATGTATGAATATTTATATAAAAGTATATAAATATATTGATATAATCGCGTTAGTTGTCTCGAGAAATCGTACGTGTATGTACAAAAGTTTGTATGAAAATAACGTATAACCAATTCGTATCATATATACGTCTCGTATGATATTTATCAAAGTGTATGTCTATGCCATTTAGGCGTTTGACGTAAATATAAAAAGTCATATTCATGAAAGAATCGTCGGATTGTCGTGTTTGAAAATAAATATATATAACTATATTTATTTTTATAAACGAATGTGTGTTCGGCGTTTGAAACAATATAAATAATTATATTGACTCTATAAAGGAGTTGTCGAAATTTCGAAGTTTATAATAAATATAATAATTATATTTATTTGTTGTAAATAAATTTCCGACTCTTCGTGTCGTTTGATATTTTGAAATAGCATATAAACTATATTCAAGTTTTCGAAATGATTTCGTACTGTTTGATACTTGAAAGGATTGTCGAAAGTAATAAAATAATTGAAAATATTATTTCATGTTTTATTTTATAAAAGCATTATCGAAATAATATCCAAATTGTCGTCTTTGTAAAAGATTATTTGAATCCGATAATAAAACGCCTTTTGTGTTTGCGGATTTTCTCAAAAAACGGGCAGAGTTTCCTCTGTTTTTGGACGCCCCCGACAACCACGTGTCGATATATTTTGTCAAACTCAACAATATTCTCAATATCAATATGTATAATTTTCGTAAAAGCGACAAAATGTAAATTAAGCACTAGTTTGTATCGGTTCAAGCTCGTTCACGAAATAAATAAGATTATAAGAATAATGAAATGTATTGTGCCGTAAAATCTTTACCATCTTTCTGTGTCGAAAGCCGAGCTGACCGAGTCAACTCGCTGAGTTGACTGAGTTTGACCGAGTTTGACCGAGTCGACCGAAACACTTGAAGATATCAGAATTGAATATTCCGCAATCTGGACCGCACACCAACTGACCCGAAACCACTGTTGACTGAGTTGACTCGGTTTGACCGAGTCAAACCGAGTTGAACCAGCCATTAACCCGAACACCGAACCCGAGCCTTCCAAAACTGACCTGCTCAAACGTGACCCAGATCTGACCGAGACCACCCGAACCGGAGCTGAGTTGACCCGCACCACCATTCTGAACCGAGTTGTGTCTGAAACTGAGCCAAACTCTAAACCAACTGAATCACCTCTTTGAACCGGACTTAAACCGAGTCTAACGTGACTCGTCGGACCGAGACACGGACCGGGAGTCCCGAACCAAAAATGTCACACCCCCAAAATCCACCTGCGGAGTACTACCGCTTGGAGGCGTGACTGACCAGGATCCAGCCACCAATCATATTGAACAAGCATATAAGTAGTTATAAAATCCAACCAATACAATTGGTGTTCAAACAAAACATAGTTAAGCTGCAAGCGGAAGCATAAGTCTTAAATCAAAACATAAGTTTAATTGTTTCATAGTTTAACATGGCACACAGTCGTCCATGTCCCACAACGATCCTCCTCCATGCAAGCTCCAGCTTAAGAACCTAAGGACCTGCAAAGCATGTAGTAACGAGTCAACAACAAGTTGAGTGAGTTCACGGTTGGGTGTTTGTTTTAAGTTGTTTCGAAAACAGTTTCCTTTAGCTGGCATCCTGCCGTGGGGGTTACCCCATAGTTAAAAACGTGACTTGTTTATTCCCGGTTACTCTGGCAATCCTGCCGTGGGGGCTACCCCGTGTTAGTTATCTGGCATTTCGGCCGTGGGGGCTACCCCATGTATACACTAGACTCGTTACCATATCGACTGCTGACTGTAGTCATGTTTAAGTGCCCTGAAACTGTCAATGTCTATCATCATTGACGTGCCCCAGATCCATTAGTTCACGCCCGTCCTCTGCGGCACGGTGTGAGGTTTGTCAGACCTAAATAGCGCTATCTAACTAATGACCCGCTCGCCATTGGCCCGGCGATTAAGTCGATATAAAAATGAGGGACTTCGTGATAGAGTTTTGGTCTAGTACGAGTTATCTGTCCGTGAGGACGAGGAATTACATTCCTGAACCTTTGCTGTCCTACCCAAGGAGGACGAGGAACCCAGTTCCTTAACCCCAATTCCCGACCCCTGGGAATCCCATGCTTTGTAGAGGGTGTGAACTCACCTTGGTTTGCTCGGTAGAAAACACAGAAAAGTCAAACAAGCAAGGTTGTGGCTACTCACGTCCTATCATAGTTGTATCATACAATCAGGTTCGTATTCAAGTAGTGCACGTATGTTCTACATGTATGCTAGCACGTTGCATGCAGTTCATCCATAGCAGCCCAAATAATCATTCACAATTAACAGTACGTATGAGGTCCGTGTAGTAGGCCCAAAGGTCCGGCCCAATAAATTAAGCCCGAAATGAGGTGCAAGCCCAAACAGCGTGTAATGGTGTATAGTCTCGAGTCGCAACCAGGCGTTTGCGACTCGCAACCGGAGTCGCAACCATGGTTTCGGTTCGTGCTGTTTTGGTTACGAGTCGCAACTGGACTCGCAACCGTGGTTCCGAGTCACCAAGTTTGGTGTGCTGATCATGTGTGGTTTCGAGTCGCAACCAGGTGTTTGCGACTCGCAATCTGTGTCGCAACTGAGAGATTTCGACTCATCATGCATGGTTTCGAGTCGCAACTGATGGTTTCGAGTGGACATAAGCTGATTCGGAACAGTGTACTATCCAATGAGAATTTGATTTCATGAAACAGTCTGTACTACTCTCATAAACATGTTTATTTGTCTAACAATTACTAAAAATGGATCAAACATATCAGATTTCAAATATTCAACCATGTTCTTATGATATTCAACAAGTTCTTCATGTTCATCAAATATTCAAAACACATTCAACACATATTCGGATATTCATATCTTCATTCAACATTTGTTCATAAGTTCTTGCATTTTCGGACAAGCATCATAAATCCTAAACTAGACAACAAGCTTATCTTGTAACAAAACATTTGTTCCATAGTCTCATACATAAAAATCGGATGATTATCATTATTCTTTTATCATGCAAAATCTATACCTTTATTAAAAAGGTCATGTTCATAACAAGGGTTGTAGCTAAGCATGTATCATTTACTCAAACAAGAGCTCATCAATCAAACAAACACTTAATCATACATGAATCTTTAGCAAGCAAACACATTATCATCATCAACATCCGAAACACATAACAAGAATCACTATCCAACACGTATCATAAATACTAACCGGTTTGAGATGGTGCCGAGTTGGTAAAGAAGGTGAGTGTGAAGCTTCCGAGTGTGTGTGTGAGAGCCGATCCGCTAGTCCTAGTGTCTCCGGTTTGGATCCGAGATGGAGGGAAACAATGTTGTAGCTTAGAGTTTTTGTGAGGGAGAATGGAGAGTGTGTGTGTGTTAGAAGAGTATGTGTGCTATTTGCCCAAAGAATGTCAAGACTAGCATCACTAAGGGTTTTATACTTGATTCACTTAGTGCACCCTAATGGGTTTCGAAATAGGCTAAGTGTGTATGTGTGGCCCAACCGGCCCATGAGTGGTGTGATGTTTACTCGAGACCACATGGTCTCGAGTCGGGTCCTTGTTGTTTCGATTCCTAGATATACACGCATACATACGATCACAAACATAGCCATATAAGTTCACATAAATCATTCATTAATTCATCAAATCAATTAGTCACTAATCGTTCAAGCATACAACGAAAGGTTCTAAATTTCGAGTTGTCACAAAAAACCCGCCGGATAATAGCAAGGTCCGCCGGACCTTGAAGCCGACCACCGGTCAAACGAACCGACCGGTTCTTTCTCTCTCCCTTGGTCTCTCTCTTTCTCGTCTTTTTCTGTAACGCCGCCGCACCACCACCGGTTAGTGGTGGTGGTGGTCCGTTTCTGGATCGTAAGAGGGGGGTGGGGGTGCCTTGCATGAAAAAAAACCACCGGCATCCACGCCGGTTCCCTGTGGTTGTCGCCGGACTGTCTGACCAGCCGGAGCTCCGCCGGCCTGATCTTCGTTGAGAAGGGAGAGGAGATCGAGGGGTGGGGGTGGCTGGGTTGGGTCTTGATTGTGAAGAGGAGAAGGTTCCTCTGTGTTTGTTGTGTGAGTGTGATCGAGAGAGGGAGAGAGGTAAAGGCAGACTTCAAGTCTGTTGTTGTTGTGGGATGAGAACAAAAGGGCTAATGGTCCCTATTTAAAAGATGTTGAGATATCTTAAGAGATCTTGCAAAATATGGTAGAGATTTTCTAAGGATTTACAAAGATTTGATTGTGATTTCATAGATCTTGAAGTGCTTTTGTAAATCTTGCAAAGATTTTTATAAAGATTTTGCA
This sequence comes from Helianthus tuberosus, assembly GCA_030545235.1. Classification (NCBI taxonomy): domain Eukaryota; kingdom Viridiplantae; phylum Streptophyta; class Magnoliopsida; order Asterales; family Asteraceae; genus Helianthus; species Helianthus tuberosus. The sequence continues at coordinate 53,795,258 of CM060429.1, read as the reverse complement.
GAAATTTAGTACGATTTTATAAGATTCATGGAGATCTTGTATATTAAGTGTAGGTTTAGGCTTGTGGGGGCTTGGGCCCAGGGCCCACAAGTCCATCGCATGTGTAAATGGCCCGTAATTCCTACGAGACCTGTTTTTAAAACCGAAATCACCGTAGCTTAACAAGATAATATTTCAGAGTTAAAACGTGTCAGAATAGTGTCGATATCCATCGTCGTCGCGTTCGTGCGTTGATAACAGTAATAATCGCGTAAAATTATATCGTTGCCGTCTTTGATCCGTTTTTCGATCCGGTTTCGACTGTAATTACTACAATTTTATTACGGAGCATAATATAGTGTCATATGTAGGTTCTGAAGATGACAGGCATCTCTGTCGCTTCCGTTTCATTGCCGATGCGTTTCTTGCTATCGCGTTTTTAGTTCATGTTGCATTTGTGTCGCACGGAAGCCCAATAAATTCACAAAATTTATTTCATAGACATAAAATATTTGTGTAACATTCATACTTGTCAGCGTTGTCAGTATTTTGTACGGTATCAGTTCGTTGCCGTTTAACGTTTCACAGGCTTCTCTGTAAACCACCGTTCGTGCATTGTAAAGTCGGATAAACGTTCCTGGGCACTCCAAAGGCCTAATTAAGTTAATTTTCTCTGTAAACACTAATTATTATTGCGTTAATCATCTGCTAATCACGTAATTAGGTGCCGTAAATCACGGGTTGTCACACCTTAACGGATCACAATGGACAATAGTAGATCATATATGTCTTAATTGGTTATATTGGGCCTTGATGAATCACAATTAACAATAGTAGATCATGCAATTCTTTTAATGGACCATGTTGGGCCTTAATGGATAACAATGGACAATAGATGATCATATAGGCCTTAATGGACCATGTTGGGCCTTAATGGACTACAATGGACATTAGTAGATCAAACATGTCTTAATGGGCTGTCTTGGGCAATAATGGATCACATCGGCTAATAGTGGATCATTTATGTCTTAATGGGTCACAATGGACAATGGTAGATCGTACATGTCTTAAGGGACCATATTGGGCCTTAATGGATTCTAAAAGACAATAGTAGATCATATATGTCTTAATGGGTCATATTGGGGCTTAATGGATCACAATGAACGATATTATACCATATATGTCTTAAGGGATCATAATCAACAGTAGTAGATCATATGTGCCTTAATGGGCCATATTGGGCCTTAATGATCACAATGTCAATATTATATCATATATGTCTGAACGTATCATATTGAGCATTTATAGTTATGATAATTCTTAGAGTATATATGTCATAGGGTTTTAAGTTTTAGGAGATCTATTTTTAAAAACAGATGGAGTCGAAACAAACACCCCATCTGATTTAAAACGAATCTCGTGATGGTTGTGTACACGGATAATCGTTGTTGTCTGCTACTGATCATAACCAATATAAGTTTAGTCGAAGACATAGTTGTATTCACCCATGTTAGCTCAGATTGTTTTACCTGTAATATATTGTAATATTATAAACATTATAATATATTACAAAAAGACTAATTATTATTTACAAGTATATATGAGTGTAATTTGATATCTATAGCACACTTGAAGGTTGATTACCATGCTAATGAACTAGTATTTTATTTCGTTGAAATTTAAAACTTATTTTGTGTTTTTGAACTTGATTTTGGCTTGTATGTATTAAGATTGACTTATTTTGGATATGTTATTTTGAATTACTGAATAATATTTTAGACTACTGTATTTTGAGAGTTATGTATTAATTTTTCTTTTTAAAATCAAGCCAAACCTAATCGAGTGAAACAACTCAGTTTAAAACCATACCAAACTTAGATTTTCAGCTCGGTTTCAAATCCGAACCAAGCCAAGCCAAGCCAACTTGGTTTATAATCAAGCTGAGCCCGAGATTACCCTGGCTCAGCTCATCTCATGAACAACACTAGTATTAAAATTTTTAAAAATAGATTCCTTCTTTTAAACATTTTCACACCCAAAAATTCCCTTGCAAGCCAATTTTTCTTCCAATTTCATATTCCCCCTAAAATTTTTCGCTTGTATTCATCTCCCTCCATTTTCTTCCCTAAATCAATTTCCTCTCACTTGGATCCACTCTTTCTCTTCACCAACCTCTTCAACTCAAAACCCTAGCTCCAGTTCCAGAAAAACAAAGCAAATACATGCCTCAAATCTCCGACCTGAACTACCATTCGAAACACGACCTGCTACCTATTAGTTTTAGCCAAAACGAGGTCTTCGATAGCAAAAATAGATTTAGGGTTCCGACTAGAGAGATTAAGTAAGGAGCGATGGTGGATTAAATGTGCAGAAGTCGAAGGCGTGAGAGGAATCTGGAAAAAGCTTAAGCTTCTCCCAAAGGAAATGCGTAAAACCCTAGTTCTTCTTTCTCTTTCTAATTCGTTCTGATTTTACCCTCACATTCTGATTGATTGATATGTGTATAGGTAGTCAACTTGAAGCCAAAGTACCGGTGTTGTAGACGTTGATGATGCCATCAATCGTTGAACACCCTCTGCTTCGGTTTTTGTAAGAAGGTACAGAGGATTGAAGTGGATCTGGTGCTACACATGTATAGATGATAAAAAGGATCGAAGTGGATCTGATGCTACACATGAGTACATGATTCGAAGGATTGAAGTGGATCTGGTGCTATATATGATATTTGACACCACAACCATCGGCTACGGTTTATTTGGGCAATCCTCGACTGTGTCACACCCTGATATTTCCACGTATTACCGGTGGGCCCGGTGGGGAGTATCGTGACGTAGTTGATATCATCATAGTCAAACAACACAATTTTAAATGCACAGTGGAAGCAAAAGATAGATTTATTTCAACTGAATAAAATTGTAATATTAAGTATCACAATGTAGTTGAAACGGATCCACAGGCGGATCAAATAACAGAAAACGTAGTTCAACAGACTCAAAATGCATCCAAGCTTGCGAGACTCTTAACGATGCTAAGGAGAGGCCAACCTATTACGCGTAGTACCTGCACTTAACCTTTTTGGGAAAATACGTCAGTTTACACTGGTAAATACAATTAACTGACTCATTTTGAAAAGATTTAGAAAATTGATTTGAATGCACAAGGCACAAAACATTTTATAACTTGGGGTAATTATTTATATATAAACTTGTAAGAGAATTACATGTTCGTTATGCGTTCAGTAGCCCAGATTGACACTGGGTTAAAGCTTAATAGACACACCACATGATATAGTCCCGCGGCAGGTTATTCCCGAAACCGACGGTTATACCTTATTATTTATATATGCACTAACGGGTGTACGCCTACACCCGTGTGCTTAGGTCGTGGCCATTTCGTAAAATGATGCCAAGGATATCCGGGACATGGTCATTGACCCCCCAAAGGATTTAAGCAAACAAAACAATTTAAACGGGATATTTCAATAATTTAACCTTCATACGATTAAAGATTCAATACCCGACTAAGCGGTATTTTATATACCGTACCCCAAGCCCGTATAGGGAAAATAAGTTAAAAGTATTTACCTTTGCAAGTATTAATCACAAATAGTAAGTGCGTGTAGCTTTTACCGGGTCTCCTATTCTGGAACAAAGGTTTTTAATAACCTATTAGATTCCTAACGGGTCTTTAATTAAGCCTAAACTTAGACCGGTTAGTTTTAAAGGAAGATACGGTTCAAACGCATGATTAAGCGAAGACCGGAATAGAATGTGATTTAGACCCGACAAGTTTGGAGACTTGTGTAATATGGGTAAACTAAACACATTCTGGATTTTTGAGATAAAAACGATAAGGTTTGACCCGTTTCGGTCAATTTATGCAAACTAGTTACATAAATCGAACCGAACACGCAAGATGCGTGACGGGTAACCATATAAGTCATATACAGGTTTCCTAAGTTAATATGCCTTAAATATGTTGTGACATCAGTAAGATATCTTCTATTATGCCCGAAATGGTTTTAAACTCAAACTATGCCCCGTAGGGGCATTTTGGTCATTTTAAAGGTTATAAAAGAGTTTAAATAATAACCTGAGTTATAGGTCTGATATAAATAGTAAAAATACATAATTTAATAACTTATAACAGTAGGATATTGTAAATATGTGAAATTTACCTTTTATAACTAAACTATGCACCGTAGGTGCATTTTGGTAATTTCACATAAGCCTAAAAGGTCAAAACTGGAAATCTGAGTTTAAAACTTTTACTTACTGTTAAAATATAAAAATTTACTGAAAATATCAGTAGGCCTCAACCTTATATGTTTAAAATAGTTTTAATACATACTATGCATTAAAAACGCTTAAAAAGGCGATTTTGAGCTATTTCCGGGTTTTTAAAGGAAAGATGATATTTTTATTAATCCAGAAGGCTCAAAATATTTTATTTATCATATTAGATCAGTAGAAAAAGGTTTGGTATCAAAATAATTTGTAAAACTCATTTTATAGGCCAAAAGGGCAAAACCGGCAATTACTGAATCAAGCTTAGAACTCTATGTTATGCTTAGCCTAAAATTAAATAAAAATCTTCAAAAATCCCAAAATATTATTTTATATCAGTAGGTAAAAAGTTTGGTGATAAAAATTGGGTTTAGATAGGCTATACGCTAATTACGCCGTTTATTAAATAAAAAGCTTTCTAATTACGCTAATGAGCATAACTCCTAATCTTGACCTCAAACTGATGTCAAATTTTAGGGACAAGTTTATAAATCAGTAACTAAGGTTTTTATTCTTTTACATTTTCAAAAATCACATTTTAAGGTCATATGGGCATAATAGTCAACATTTAAGAATTTAACGGAAACATGCATATGAATCGGGTAACTAATGAACCAAGTTGTATAATCTCAGAGAGTTATACTAACATGAAACCTGGTCCTAATAAGGCTCTATGGCATTTCCAAAACATGCTACATTGGGTCAGAACTGAAAGTCAAAGCAAAAGTCAAATTTTGCTACTTTTGGTTCCGAACCGAGCCTATACTGAAAATTGTCGGGTTGAACATGTTTAGACATGTTCTTACATTAATTACCAAGTTATATTAATGATAAAACAGGTTGCATGGATCCTACATTGCTAATTATGCGTTAATTTGAAAATAGGCTTTCTGTTGACTTTTTAAGATAAACTTTGACCCGACAATTGACCTACTTAGAGTGGGAATCAGAGGGTGCCCTTTTAAGGGTTTATTGCCCACATAATTACCAACTCATAGGTACTTTCAATTCGAGATTTGACTGGACAATTATTGATTAATTACGAAGTCAAACTCTAATTACGATGGTTTGACTTTAAGCTAATAAACTAAGCTAAACTGAATTAGGAAGGGTTAAGGACACTTACAAGAGTCCTAAGCACGACTAGGGATCTTAAGAAAGCTTGTTGCTAATCAGAGGAGCTCCAGAAATGAGTCTTGTGAACTTTGCAAATGAATGTGCATAAGAGTTGCAAATTGGGTGTCCTTATATATGCATTTTGATCACTTAGGATCATGCCAAAGAGGTCTACAATTGTTTCCAGATCAAGACAAGTGCCCCCTATGCATGAAATACCATTGGGGCAGTCCCTGGTATGTAAAAACAAGGTTTTGAGTCAGTTAACAGGCCTGAACTGGCACCTGTGCGCATTTTCTGATACTGGGAGGTCTAGGCGGCCCGCGTAAGGTTTTGGTCTCACCTTACGCGCCCCGTGTGGGTGATCAGAACCAGCCAAACAAGTTTCCTTAATTGCATTTTTGGTCCCTGGTCCTTGTATGCGTGGTTTTAACTTCCAAATTTGCATTTTAAGCCCTCCAACTTGATTTTTAAGGACTCCAAGACATATACAAACTTTGTTAAGTCCTTGGTTAACTTTGTTATCACCCGAAAAGCCTTAAATTTCAACGTTGATGCTTTTAACCCCTCGTATACGAATGTTGTCATAACTTTTTCATACGATAACGAAACTTGGTGAAATTTTTATCACATATTCTAGTGAGTATAATTTATCGTTACAAAGCTTCGGGCTTGTTAAAAGGTCACTCAGAGGTATACTTTAAATATGTTGACACATTTAATCCCTCTAGTTTGTAATCTCTCACTTTCTTCCACAATTAGCTTCGTATGATCCATGATTCATTCGTTTAAGGGTATAAACATCGTGTAGGGTTATTGAAAGGCATATTTATCCATTGTTGACACTTTCAACCCTCATATTCACATACTTTCTTTGTTTGTCAACTTTAGTCCCTCTAAAGTAATCTTTTACACGTTTAAAGCTTATGACACGTGTCGATACATTATTGGACATAAATTTTCGAGGTTTTACATCCTCACCTCCTTAAAAGAAATCTCGACCTCGAGATTTACTGAAACAATTGAGGGTAATTTTCTTTCATTGTGGATTCTACCTCCCACGTGTACTCGGGACCTCTGCGGGCGTCCCATTTGACCTTTACAATTGGTACATGCTTTCTTCGAAGCTTCTTTACCTGTCGATCCTCAATCGACAAAGGTTTTTCCACAAATTTCAAGCTCTCATCTATGTGCACATCCGTATGTGGTATGACTAGCGAATTATCGGCTAGACACTTCTTCAGATTGCAGATGTGGTATACATTGTGAATACCACTGAGCTCTTCAGGTAAGTTCAACTTATAAGCCACTGATCCGACACATTCGATAATCTCGAATGGTCCTATGTACCTTGGGCTTAATTTACCTTTCTTACCAAATCGCATCACCCCTTTCCAGGGTGATACTTTAAGCAGAACTTTATCACCAACCTCAAACTTTAGAGGTTTACGCCTTAAGTCTGCGTAGCTTTTCTGCCTATCTCTGGCAGCTTTGAGACGATCTCTTATTTGCACAATCTTATATGTCATCTCCAGGATTATATCAGGTCCTGTTAGTTGAACATCTCCAACTTCTGCCTAACAAACGGGCGTTCTGCACTTCCTTCCATATAATGCCTCAAAAGGCGCAGCCTGAATGCTTGTATGGTAGCTATTGTTATAGGAGAATTCAATCAATGGTAGGTGGTTATCCCAACTACCACCTAAGTCAATCACACATGCACGAAGTATGTCTTCCAAAGTTTGGATGGTACGCTCACTCTGCCCATCCGTCTGAGGATGGTAAGCCGTACTAAAGTTTAAGCGCGTGCCCAAAGATTGTTGGAAACTTTTCCAAAAATGTGATGTGTACCTAGTATCTCTGTCAGAGATAATAGACACTGGTACGCCATGCAGAGATGCAATCTTATCTACATACAATTGGGCTAACATGTCGGAGCTATAAGTCTCCTTAATGGGTAGGAAATGTGCTGACTTAGTCAGTCTATCTACTATCACCCATATAGTATCATTTCCTTTCTTTGTTTTTGGTAACTTGGTGATAAAATCCATTGTCACCATTTCCCACTTCCAGGTGGGAAGTTCAGGTTGTTGTAACAAACCTGACAGCTTTTGATGTTCAGCTTTGACTTGAGCGCATGTCAAACACTTGGCTACATAGGTAGCTATAGACTTCTTCAAGCCTATCCACCAATAATTTACTCTCAGATCCTGGTACATCTTGTCAGCTCTAGGATGAACAGAGTATTTAGAGCTATGGGCTTCCTGGAGAATAACATCCCGAAGTCCTCCATAAATTGGAACCCATATTCGTCCATTTAACCTCAGAATTCCGTCCTTGCCATAGGATAACTGTTCTTCAGTTACTCCTAGCTTTTCATTAGGATAGTTAGCTTCTAGTACAACTTCCTTCTGCGCAGCTAACAACCTTTCAATCAAACTATTCTTTAACTCAATGCTCTTGGCATTGATTCTTATAGGCTTTACCCTTTCCTTTCTACTTAAAGCATCGGCAACCACATTTGCCTTACCGGGATGGTATCTTATCTCGCAATCATAATCATTCAAAGTTTCCATCCACCGTCGCTGCCTCATGTTTAAGTCCTTCTGATTAAACAAATGTTGAAAGCTCTTGTGATCAGAATAGATCACACACTTAGTTCCATACAAGTAATGCCTCCATAGTTTTAGTGCAAATACAACGGCACCCAACTCCAAATCATGGGTGGTGTAGTTCTTCTTGTGCACCTTTAACTGTCGAGAAGCATAGGCAATGACCTTGCATTTCTGCATGAGCACACATCCCATACCTGTGTGTAACAACTCTAATCAAAATTCATAATTATTAAATTAATTAGTCCAAAAGGAAACCCTAATTGAGACACCCAAGTGATTCTGAACAAACCCTAAAATTTTCATAATTTTCAGAATCAGGATTAGGGCCCCTAAAACTCAGGGGGGTAAAACCCTCGTTACGATTATCTAAATAACTTTCTGTCAAAATAGAATTTCACAAAACTGTCGACTCAGCAAACCTACCCATGCACGTAGCTACTCTATAAAAAATAGGTTTGCAGTCGCGTAGCGCGACTGCTAGAGGGGTACCCGTCGCGCTACGCGACTGGGTCAAATTTTCAGTATAAATAGGGCTGTTTAGGACTTGAATTCTGGCACAAAAACGACGTAAAAATTCCACTCCTACACTGAGTTATAGCAGAAACACTTTCAATCCACACACTGATCTCGAAATTCTGCCGCAAAACAGGGTATTAGCACAATCGCTGCTACGATTCATTTATCCGACGATCAATATATCCAATGAATGTTTAAGTGCCGCCCACATTAGGGTTATACTTTATTATTCGTCATTAATTTGACGGATCATCGTTAATTCGATAGATAAAGTATTATACTTTGTCATTCGTTGTTAATTCAACGGACAATCGTTAATTCGATCGATGAAGTATTGCATTTTGTCATTCATTGTGAGAATTTGATCTCGTAAATTATCGTAATTGCTGGAGTGATTACTAACCCAGTTTTGTGTGCATTGTTATTTATATTAGGTTAACAAGGCTAAATCATAGATTAGACTCTGACCATATTAAATCAGCAATGTGAGTCATTCTCTTTTTATCAAATCTATTTACAAAACCCTATTTATTTCAAAGTTATAATTACAGGGATTAAGTTTATGTAATCACCATATTACAGCCGGTATGTGGGGTTTTGTATACATTACTTGATAATCTTCACCATTGGGGCAGCCAAGGGGTGATATGACCATAGTCACAGACACCATTGGACGAATGGGCCAATGGGTCGAGTGACAAAGTACTGTGGGTAATTGGTTTGATATCAGAAACATTGTAATCTTCCTTAATACTGTAAATTATAACAAATGTGTCATTTTAGTAAATAGAATGATTCACTCAGTATTTCCCGCTGACAAAACCTTTTTCAAACATGTTTCAGGTGATTTGCTGTAATTCAGGAAAAAGTGCTGAGAAGCATTTCAAGCTTGAAATAGTGGCTCATTATAAAAATAAGGAAATAAGTTTGTAAAATAAAGATTTTATAAAATCATACTTTTGTAAATTATCGGGGTTTTATCCCGAATTGTGAAATAAAATAATCGGGAAAATTTTAGCTTTAAACGATCCTGTTAAATAAACTTCCGCTGTTAAACTTAATTAATTAAATACCACAGTATTTCTGTCCCGCGGCTTCTGAAACGGGTCAAACCGGGTCAGGGGCCGTGACAGAAAAAGGTGGTATCAGAGCCACTGAGTTAAGCTAATTAAGTATTTAAAAATACTTAATTTTTCCTGATTACTATTATGTGATTATTTGTGGTATTAACTGATTAATTGTTAATTACAGTATGGGTAAGAAAAAGCTAGCAAGTATCTATCTTAAATTAGATAGATCATCCAATGAGAAGGGAAGTTCATCCCGAACCAAATCCTCGAATCAGGCTGAAATTCCTGAAGAAGGAATATTTGTGCGGAAGGCACAATACGAGGAATCACTTTCTCCTAAAAGGAGGGAGATGATTATTAAGAAAAGTAAAGAGAAAATCCGAGAAAAGAAGATTAAACGAGAAACCCAGGAATTAATTGATAAATCACATTGGGAAGATAAACTAGATGAGAAATGGGCAAATTTATATATGCTAGCCACAGTAGCAGAAAATATAAATCTTTAAAGTTTAGCACCCTACTCTCACAATCTAGAAACTCTGTGTGATAAATAAAATTTGAAACCTGAGTATGTTTGTTAGTTATCTTTGTAATCAACTAGTACACAGTATGTAATAAATTACAAAGTTATTTGTAAATTTAACTTAGTATTTTGTGCATTTTTGCATATATGCTACATCAGCATGAGTGGAATATCTGAAGCTTTTCAGAACCTTAATCTTTATCCCGTAACTATCGAAGCTTCCAAAGAATATACTAGCTACTATCCCGATGTTGAACAACCAGTAGAATTCAAGGTTCCACCTTTGAGCAAGCCAAAACAAAAGAAAAGAACTTATGTAGGATGGAGAAAAATACGTAAGAAGAAGCCAGCTAAAAAACTGCCCAAAATAAACAATCCTTTGAAAAAGGGAAAAGAAATTATAACCGGAGAGAGTTCTAAACAACAAGAAATGGAAACTGGAGACAAAAAGAAGGATAAGGAGATAGAAATACAAATGGAGGAAATTACTAAAGAAGTAGTAATGGAAATTGGGCAAGGGTCTATACCAGCTCAGAGAGAAATCGGAGAGAGTTCCAATCCAACCCAGGAAAGAACCTTTCAGGAGGAGATAGATTTTCTGTTGGAAAACTGTGAGACGATTCAGCCTGTCCAGACAAATCTTTTTACTTATTCTCTTGAAAACCAACTCCCTATGAATTGGGAACCAGCAATTCCAGACCCAATAGTTCACTCCCAAACCATAGGAATGGACGAATGGTGGACAAACGATTGGCAATTCCAAAATATTGTCAACGATTCTTACTCTTTTCTTCCACAATTCGATCCAGAACCATTACCTAATCCACCCATGAGCAATGAAAACATGGCTGAACTTCGCCACTTTGGCGAAGAATTGTTTGATACGGGGAATAGAATGAGGGAGATAGGTGGACAGATTGCTTGGAAGTACGACGAAAGGGAAATGCGTTTTTAGAACAGCAAGTAACGAGAGTTAGAACGATGATAAAATGGTAGTTGTATAATAGTACTAATAAAGTTAGTCTGTAAATAACCAATAAAACTCTGTATGATATCTGTGAGTAATGATGCATATTATAATAGATATATAAATGAAATCGAGAAATCGATTGTTTTAACTATATCTGTATTATATATAATTTTCTGATTATTTGTATATAATTATTAGTTATCAGTTACTAATAAAAGTTATATATATATTAATCAGATGGCCAACAATGGTAATGAACCAGTAAATGAAGATAATCAGTCTGAGCAACATCCAGGAGATCAATATATGACTCGGCAAGATATCGAAAACATTGTTGCTCAAGGGATAGCTAATGCTATTCCAGCATTCGTTGCTGCTATCAAGAATCCACCCGAACCACAACAAATTGTCCCTAGTAAACAGATTACTGAAGATAACTTCAGTAATAGTGTAAATGGAGGCAACAATCATGTTAACCATAATAAAGAACCACATCAAGCTCCATTACCCAAGAAAATGAAAACTGCAACGCCTGGTTGCACTTTCAAAGAATTCCTTGCTTGTAAACCCACTGAATTTGCAGGCAATGAAGGAGCAACTGCATCACTGCGTTGGTTAGAGAAAACCGAAGCAGTTATTGCAATAAGTAAATGTGGTAAAGATGATCAGGTCATGTATGCATCCAATTTGTTCAAAGAAGGAGCACTCGAATGGTGGAACACTGTGTTACAATCAAAAGGAAGAGTAATAGCTTATGCTATGACTTGGGAAGAATTTAAGGGTTTGGTAGAAAGAAAATTCTGTCCCGAGTATGAAAAGGAACAGATGGCAAATAAGTTTCTAAATCATCGGATGATGGGTGTGGATTGTCGCGGTTATACCTCGACATTCTTTGAATATGCAAGAGTAGTACCAACACTGGCTTCGCCAGAACCTGTACTCATTTCTCGCTATATTTGGGGGCTAATTAGCGAAATCCGTAATATTGTCAAAGCTGCGAGACCTCGCACTATTGATGATGCGGTAGAATTAGCTAATACTCTAACCGATGAACTGGTGCGCACAAGAGATGAAGATAGGAAAAAGGAACTAGCTCAGAAAATTACCCAAGGATTTCGTGTGGGTAATAATAACAGCTTCAAGAGAAAAGGAACAGGGCAAAATTCAAATCCACCTTTCTGTAGAAATTGCAAAAGGAAGCATTACGGAAAATGTAATTTAACTTGCAATCTTTGCAAGGGTATAGGTCACCGTGAAGAAAACTGCAGAAAGAAAACCGTAATCTGTTTTAACTGTGGAGAAGCGGGGCATTATAAAACAGAATGTCCTAAATTGGTTAAACCAGTAGATAACAAACCCAAGACAACCGAAGGAACTACTAAGAAGAATGCCAGGGCATTTCAGCTGACCACTCAAGAAGCAGAGCTCATTCCGGACGTGATAGCGGGTACGTTCTTAGTTCACAACGTGTACGCAAAAGTATTATTTGACTCTGGTGCAAACCAAAGTTTTATAAATACTTCATTCTGCCAAGCTCTTAGTTTACCTTTAACCAATATTAGGCAGATTTTTACAGTTGAAACAGCAGACGGAAATTCAGTTAAAATAGATAAAGTTTTGCAGGAAGGAAACATAGAACTTTTAGGACATAAATTCTCTGCAAAACTATTACCGATGAAATTAGCTGAATTTGATGTGGTATTAGGAATGGATTGGTTAGTCACCAACCATGCTAGAATCCTTTGTGATCAGAATTCCATAGAAATTCAATCACCCACCGGAGAAGTAATTAGGATTACAGGAGATAAACCACGTAAGGCCATGAAGTTCATATCAGTAATGAAAATTGCTAATTATGAACGAAAACAAGGAATAGTGTATATGATTTCGGTAATCATTAGCACTAAGGGAAAAGATCTTAAGGAAATACCAGTAGTCTCAGAATATCCTGATGTATTTCCAGAAGATTTACCGGGATTACCTCCAGATAGGGAAGTAGAATTTAGGATTCATCTAATTCCAGGAACTACACCGATAGCCAAGGCACCTTATCGGTTAGCACCCACAGAAATGTTAGAACTGAAACAACAATTAGATGAATTACTAAGTAAAGGATTCATACAACCTAGCTCATCCCCGTGGGGAGCGCCAGTGTTGTTTGTAAAGAAAAAGGATGGTTCAATGAGAATGTGTATCGATTATAGAGAATTGAATAAGGTTACAATTAAGAATCGATATCCATTACCTAGGATTGATGATCTTTTTGATCAACTTCAGGGGGCTAGATATTTTTCTAAGATAGATTTACGCTCTGGATATCATCAATTGAAGGTACAAGAAGAAGACATACCTAAGACTGCTTTCAGAACTAGGTATGGTCATTACGAGTTTACAGTCATGCCCTTCGGATTAACAAATGCGCCTGCAGCATTTATGGACATGATGAATAGGATCTGTAAACCGTACTTAGATAAATTTGTAATTGTCTTCATAGACGATATACTTATTTATTCTAAAAGTCAGACAGAGCATTGTGAACATCTTCATGCACTCTTAACTTTGTTAAGAAAAGAAAAGTTGTATGCCAAATTCTCGAAATGTGAATTTTGGTTACAAGAAGTGCAATTTTTAGGACACATGGTAAACCATGAAGGAATTCATGTAGATCCTGCTAAGATCGAGGCAATTACCAAATGGAAGGTTCCACAAACAGCAATGGAAATTAGAAGTTTTATAGGTTTAGCTGGGTATTATAGACGGTTTATTAAGGATTTTTCCAAGATAGCTGTACCCTTAACTAAGCTAACCTGTAAAGCTACTAAGTTTGAATGGGGACCTTAACAAGAAGAAGCTTTTAGAATTTTAAAACAGAAATTAACCCATGCACCAATCTTAGCCTTACCAGAAGGAACTGAAGATTTTGAAGTATATTGTGATGCTTCAAAATTAGGATTTGGATGTGTGCTTATGCAACGCAAGAAGGTAATTGCATACGCATCAAGGCAATTGAAAAAGCACGAAGAAAACTATACAACTCATGATTTAGAATTAGGAGCCGTAATTTTTGCCCTTAAGATTTGGAGACATTATCTGTACGGAAGTAAGTTTACTATCTATACAGATCATAAGAGTTTAAGATATATCTTTGGGCAAAAAGAGTTAAACATGAGGCAAAGAAGATGGATGGAAATCCTAAGTGACTACGACTGTGATATTCAGTATCACGAAGGAAAGGCGAATGTAGTTGTAGATGCCTTAAGTCGTAAGTATTATGAGAAACAACGACGGGTTCGTGCTCTCAGATTAAATCTACAAATAGATTTAATGGAACAATTGAAGAATGTTCAAACTATAGCAATCAAGGATGATGCTGAAGGAATGAAAGGAAGAATCAAGGAATTAGAACAAGGAGCAGATGGAATTTGGAGATTCCACAAAAGTAGAATTTGGGTACCTAAGCAGGGAGACTTAAGACCTAAGATTTTAGAAGAAGCTCATAAATCTAGGTACACTATGCATCCAGGAAACAACAAAATGTATCAAGATTTAAGAAAGAACTTTTGGTGGATAGGAATGAAAAAGGACATAGCCAGCTATGTTTCTAAATGTCTTACTTGTTCACAAGTTAAGGCAGAACATCAGAAACCTTCAGGATTACTACAACAGTTAGAGATGCCAGTATGGAAATGGGAACTTATAACAATGGATTTTGTTACTAAGTTACCCAAAACCAGAAAAGGTAATGATGCGATTTGGGTAATTGTGGATCGATTGACCAAATCTGCTCACTTTCTACCTATGAAAGAAACCTTTAGCATGGAAAAACTGGCTAAATTGTATGTAGATGAAGTTGTATCCTTACATGGAGTTCCACTCTCCATTGTTTCGGATAGAGATAGTCGTTTTACTTCCCATTTCTGGAAAAGTTTCCAGCAAGCTATGGGAACTCGACTAAATTTGAGCACTGCATATCATCCCCAAACAGATGGGCAAAGTGAAAGAACGATCCAAACTCTAGAAGACATGCTCCGAGCATGTGTAATAGACTTTGGTGGAAGTTGGGATGATCATTTACCATTAATTGAATTCTCCTATAACAATAGTTATCACTCAAGCATTGATACTGCTCCATTTGAAGCATTATATGGAAGAAAATGTAGAACTCCAGTTTGTTGGGCAGAAATAGGAGAAAATCAATTATCAGGTCCAGAGATTGTGCAAGAAACAACTGATAAAATCACTCAAATCAAGGAAAGACTGAAGACAGCTCGAGATCGTCAAAAGAGCTATGCTGATAATAGATGCAAGCCATTAGAATTCCAAGTTGGAGACAGAGTACTGTTGAAGGTTTCTCCTTGGAAAGGAATTGTTAGATTTGGTAAGAAAGGAAAGCTAAGTCCAAGGTACGTAGGACCATTTCTAGTGATCCAACGTATAGGACCAGTAGCTTATCGTTTACGACTACCAGAAGAATTATCTGGAGTACATGATGTATTTCATGTATCCAATCTCAAGAAATGCTTATCAGATGAATCACTGGTAGTACCTCTTCGAGATATAGAGGTAAACGAAAAGTTGAAATTCGTTGAGAGACCTCTTCAAATTGAGGATCGAAAGATCAAATTTCTCAAGCACAAACGACTAGTTCTAGTCAAAGTTAGATGGGATTCAAAGAGAGGAGCTGAGTACACTTGGGAACTAGAATCAGAAATGAAGAAAAAGTATCCCCAATTATTCCAGTAATCTCGAGGACGAGATTTTTCTTAAGGTGGGGAGAATGTAACAACTCTAATCAAAATTCATAATTATTAAATTAATTAGTCCAAAAGGAAACCCTAATTGAGACACCCAAGTGATTCTGAACAAACCCTAAAATTTTCATAATTTTCAGAATCAGGATTAGGGCCCCTAAAACTCAGGGGGGGTAAAACCCTCATTACGATTATCTAAATAACTTTCTGTCAAAATAGAATTTCACAAAACTGTCGACTCAGCAAACCTACCCATGCACGTAGCTACTCTATAAAAAATAGGTTTGCAGTCGCGTAGCGCGACTGCTAGAGGGGTACCCGTCGCGCTACGCGACTGGGTCAAATTTTCAGTATAAATAGGGCTGTTTGGGACTTGAATTCTGGCACAAAAACGACGTAAAAATTCCACTCCTACACTGAGTTATAGCATAAACACTTTCAATCCACACACTGATCTCGAAATTCTGCCGCAAAACAGGGTATTAGCACAATCGCTGCTACGATTCATTTATCCGACGATCAATATATCCAATGAATGTTTAAGTGCCGCCCACATTAGGGTTATACTTTATTATTCGTCATTAATTTGACGGATCATCGTTAATTCGATAGATAAAGTATTATACTTTGTCATTCGTTGTTAATTCAACAGATCATCGTTAATTCGATGGATGAAGTATTGCATTTTGTCATTCATTGTGAGAATTTGATCTCGTAAATTATCGTAATTGCTGGAGTGATTACTAACCCAGTTTTGTGTGCATTGTTATTTATATTAGGTTAACAAGGCTAAATCATAGATTAGACTCTGACCATATTAAATCAGCAATGTGAGTCATTCTCTTTTTATCAAATCTATTTACAAAACCCTATTTATTTCAAAGTTATAATTACAGGGATTAAGTTTATGTAATCACCATATTACAGCCGGTATGTGGGGTTTTGTATACATTACTTGATAATCTTCACCATTGGGGCAGCCAAGGGGTGATATGACCATAGTCACAGACACCATTGGACGAATGGGCCAATGGGTCGAGTGACAAAGTACTGTGGGTAATTGGTTTGATATCAGAAACATTGTAATCTTCCTTAATACTGTAAATTATAACAAATGTGTCATTTTAGTAAATAGAATGATTCACTCAGTATTTCCCGCTGACAAAACCTTTTTCAAACATGTTTCAGGTGATTTGCTGTAATTCAGGAAAAAGTGCTGAGAAGCATTTCAAGCTTGAAATAGTGGCTCATTATAAAAATAAGGAAATAAGTTTGTAAAATAAAGATTTTATAAAATCATACTTTTGTAAATTATCGGGGTTTTATCCCGAATTGTGAAATAAAATAATCGGGAAAATTTTAGCTTTAAACGATCCTGTTAAATAAACTTCCGCTGTTAAACTTAATTAATTAAATACCACAGTATTTCTGTCCCGCGGCTTCTGAAACGGGTCAAACCGGGTCAGGGGCC
This sequence comes from Helianthus tuberosus, assembly GCA_030545235.1. Lineage (NCBI taxonomy): Eukaryota > Viridiplantae > Streptophyta > Magnoliopsida > Asterales > Asteraceae > Helianthus > Helianthus tuberosus. The sequence goes on along the minus strand of CM060429.1, from coordinate 53,777,961 downwards.
GTGACACTGTGTGCGATGCATCACAATATACTACAAATTCTTCTATTCCATCAGGCAATGTCAACACAGGTGCATTGCTCAACTTTTGTTTAAGAATATCAAAGGATTCCTGCTGCTTAGGGCCCCAGTCAAACTTAATATTCTTACGTGTCAACGAAGTTAGGGGCGCAGCAATCAGTGAGAAGTTTTCAATAAATCGCCTATAATATCCTGCTAAACCTAGAAAGCTACGAATCTCTGTAGGCGTCTTTGGCTCTTGCCAATTCATGACAGCTTCAACCTTAGCGGGATCTACTTGGATACCACGCTCACTGACAACATGTCCAAGGAATTGGACTTCACGAAGCCAGAATTCACACTTTGAAAACTTGGCATAGAGCTTCTCCTGCTGAAGTAATTCCAGAATGCATCGAAGATGCTTCTCATGGTCGGCCTGATTCTTTGAATAAATCAAAATGTCGTCAATGAAGACGATAACAAATTTATCCAAGTATGGCTTGCAGACACGGTTCATGAGATCCATGAACGCTGCTGGTGCATTAGTGAGCCCAAAAGGCATCACTAGGAACTCGTAATGACCATAGCAAGTCCTAAACGCAGTCTTGTGTACATCTTCATCTTTAACCTTCAGTTGATGATAGCCTGACCTCAAATCGATCTTAGAAAAATAGCTTGCCCCTTGCAATTGATCGAACAGATCGTCGATCCTGGGCATAGGATACCTATTCTTGATAGTGACCTTATTAAGCTCACGGTAATCGATGCATAGACGCATCGATCCATCCTTCTTCTTGACAAATAGGATTGGCGCTCCCCAAGGAGACGAACTAGGTCTAATAAAACCTTTGGATAGCAAATCATCTAGTTGTGTCCTCAATTCTTTCATCTTTGTTGGTGCTAACCTGTAAGGTGCCCTAGCAACAGGTGCTGCTCCTGGAATAATGTCAATTATGAATTCTACCTGCCTATTTGGTGGCAAACCAGGTAACTCTTCAAGGAAAACTTCTGGGTACTCAGAAATGACGGGAATATCTTCAATCTTAGGCTTCTGCTCATCAATAGTTACCTGTGCCATATAAATGACACAACCCTTCTTCAAACACCTAGATGCCTTGAGCATAGTCACTTGCTCAGGCAGTCCATATTGGGTATCCCCCTGAATGGTAAGTGGCTCCCCAGACGGAGTCTTGATCACCACTTGTTTCTTGTTGCAAACAATCTGGGCCTGGTTATGAGATAACCAGTCCATGCCTATAACTATATCGAAACCGACTAACTTCAAAAGAAGTAAGGACAAAGGAAAAGAGTGGTTCCTAATGGATATGAAACATCCATCTAACACGGTTGATGCGGTTTCTATGGTGCCATCGGCTAATTCAACCTCATATTTTATGCTTAGGGTTCTAACAGGTAGATTTAACAACTTACAAAACTTATCATCAACAAATGACTTATCTGCTCCAGAATCAAATAACACCCTTGCATAAACATCATTAATAAGGAAGGTACATGTTATGACATTATCGTCCTGCACAGCTTCTCGTGCATCCATTCAGAAGACCCTAGCATTGGTCTTTTTCCCATCCTCAGCCTTCTTAGCAAACTTTGGGCAGTTGGACTTGATATGCCCTTTTTCATTGCAATTATAACATGTAGCATCCTTTATTTTCTTACAGTCTAAGGTCTTGTGCTCAAAGGATTTACAAATCCCACAAACTCTTGGCTGTGACTGGGATTTCGATTCATATCTGCACCTCCCGAAATGGTGCTTCTTACAGACCTTACACTTAGGCTTATCACCCGACTGATGACCATCCTTCTTAGTTCCAAAACCCTTCTTGTGGTCATTGTTTCCTTTACGCTTCTTGTCTGAACGTCGTGAGTTGTCATCCTCACGCTTTCTCTTCTCAGCGTCTGTGTTTCTCAGCGATCTCTGCCTGACCGCGTCCAAAGTAAGGGACAATGATATATCAGCTGCAGACCGAAAAGTAGCTGGTCTGGAGGCCTTCACACTGGCCTTGATTTCTGGGGCCAAACCCCCAATGAATCGAGCTATCCTCTTGGGTTCAGGAGTCACCAGATATGGAACCAATCTTGACATAGTATTGAAGCTAGTAAGGTAGGCTTGACAATCCAGATTCTTCATAACTAAAGACAAGAAATCAGACTCAATCTTTTCAACCTCATGCTGAGGGCAGTAGTTCTCCTTGATCAACATTACAAACTGTTCCCAAGACAGATTCTACAATGGGATTTTCCCAGTGGCTTGGATCAAAGACCTCTACCAGGCTAGTACCTCGCCTTTGAATGACTGAGATACAAACTTTACCACATCCTTATCAGCACAACCACTGATATCTACTACAATGTCCATCTCATCTAACCATGACATGCAGTCAACTGCTCCTTTTTCCCCAGTAAAATCCCTGGGTTTCTAGGAAACAAAGTACTTATAGGTGCAACATTTAGCACGTGGTTCTTGGTTCAGCACAACTCTCTTAGATGGAACACTCCTTTGGTTCGTTGAGTGATGGGAATCACTCTTGTGAGCAGTATGAGTCTTTGAGGGTGGTTTAGAGTGTGGTACTGATTGGGTCCTGACATGCGTACCACTGGATTCATTGAACTGCCTTTCCAAAGCTCGCGTCAGAGCATTATCTATTAATGCTTGTAATTCTGCTCCGGCTATGTTGACTCTGGAGGTGTCATGATTATCTCTGGGGTGACTGTTGACTTCGTCTGACCCAGGCATGTAGCTTGATTGCTACATAAGATAAATGATTTAATTCATTCAGAGGTCTATAACAGTTTTATCATTCTAGAAGATTTATTAATCATGGTATTTAAGAACCATTTTGATTAATTTGTTAGGCATATATATATATATATATATATTCAGGATTTTCATTATATAATCCTTAGTTATAATTAAAATACATTAATGGCAAAAACGCCTAGTCACGTGGACGATTTTAAATTTTTAATCATGATCTTATAGTGTTGATGCACAAGAATGTCTGTTGACTGCATCTTCATCAAGTCTTAAATCAAGAAAGTCAAGATTGGATCTTAAAAGTCAAATTAGGGTTTTTTAGGGTTAATTTCGCTTCAATGTACATTGTTATATGTTGATTTCGCTTCAAGGGTCAGTAGGTGATTCCACTTCAGTGTCATGAGGTGATTTCGCTTCAGTGTCAGGGACACATGAGCGAAATCAGCATCATTATAAATACCTCATGTGTGTGTTCATTTGAGCGAGATCTGGTCATAAGCTTTGTAACCGAACTCTGTCAAAATTGATTCAGAAAGCTAATAAAGTGAAGGAATTGAATAGGAAAGCTGTTGTAACGTTGCGTATACTGATTCCGCCTTTATACGTGATGATGAACTTGCTCAACTGATCGTTTAGGGTCACGACACGGTCTGTTGATGCACGTTATGTCTATCGCCTACGTCAATCTAAACGGTAGTGAAGATGTGGAAGAAAACGAGTCGTAAAAGTCTTATTTAGTGGAAAAAGGCAAGGTGGCATAATTGTAATTAGTGAACTTTCATTAAAGCCCCTTGACCCTATAAATAGGGTGTTTTATGATGTAATTAGGTTAGATCTTACAAGTTGTAAAGGTGTAGTGTGTGTTTCTAGAGAGAGAAACTAGAGAGAGAAAGTCTCTCCTACACGTGATTTTGTATCTACACGTTCATCTTTATAGTAAAATCACGTTCCGAGTACGTTATTGTGTGTTTAGATCACGTACGTTTACGGTTTCCGCACGTCAAACGTACGATACGCAATCGAACGGTATCAAAACCGATCCTACAAGTGGTATCAGAGCTAGGAGCTCGATTGCTTGATCAAACACATCGTTTTCGTACTGGATTTGAGCCGATTCAGATCCGTTTTCATCTAGTTTCTTCTTATTCTTCACGTTTTACACATTTTTCACGGTTTTTCGTCAAATTGGACGTGATTTTACGGTCCGATTTGTCCGAATTTTTGATATATTGTGCGAATATACGTGTTTCAAAACCCTACCAAGTTTCAAGTCCAAATTCCTAGTAGTTTAGGAGATATCGAGGTTTTCGGTCCCATTTTTCAGCTTGGTTTCGTTTTTAGGGTCATTATTACAAGTGATTTCGCTCATAAGACCTTAGGTTTCGTTCATATGGCATGTTAGAGAGGGGTATCGCTCCAATGTCACATGTTTGAGAGATTTCGTTTATATGAACAATAGGTATCGCTTGAATGACTGATGTTACATGTGATTTCGTTTTAGTGGACTTAGGGTTTCGCTCATAAGGTTTGATTATTTCTGATTTTGCTCTAGTGTCCAGTGGGTATCGCTTATTCATACAATTCTTATAATATGTCAGCTGTTTGAATGTGAGGTCCAATCTGGTGATAATATTAAATGTGAAATTGTGTATCGGTCCAATCATTTTGCGAGACTCTAGTTGTGATCACATGCTGCAGTTAATAGGTTGCACAATTTACATTTGATATTGACAATTAAAGTGTTGTCTGATCGAGATTGAAAGGTCCAATTACAAAAAGATAAATATTAATTGTCATCGAAGTATTAAAGTAGGTTGCATTGTAATCTGAAAAAGGAGTAATTGATTAGTGTGAAAGTCGACAAAGTGGTTTTGTTGGTCAAATAATTGAAAGTTCCATGTGATAAGGTTTAAAAAAAAAAAAAAAAAAAACAAAACAAAATATTGACCGAATTGTTTGAAAGATTCTGAAAGATCACGTGAGTTGTTTTTGTAGAGGTCCAATCGGGTAGTATAAAAGAAGGTCAAACAGAAATTGAATTTAGTAATAGCTCAAGTGATCATGTTTCATTGTGTCTGATGTGTTCAGTCAAATTGGCTGTATATGGTTGTTGTTAAATGATAATGTCTGATCACAATTAAAAAAATTGTTAAGATGTGTGTAGCCCATGTGCATTGATTAAGAAGGCCCAATCACATATCTTTTATTTTCGGCCCAATCACCTGTTTGTAAATTGATTCAACATTGACCCAATCCTTGAAATACATTGGCTGATTATTTGTTTGTTAGTATTGATAAATTTGATTCTAGTTGAAGGCCCAATTCAAATTGTTTTTTTTAATTGATAGGCCCATGTGTTTTCATTAATTGATTTGTTTGTTGATACAAAGGGGCCCAATCGTTTAAAAAATATTAAATCAATCAAGTTTCACATACTCATCTGAACGAATCCACATTTGATCAGTCGTTTCTCAATCAAAATCATTTGCTTGTGTATTTTTCATCACCGAAAAAAATGAATTCCGAGGTTTATACTGCACTGAAAAATTTTGAAAATTTTGCAGGTATCAAAGGAGAATCAATTGAGGATTTGATTGAAAGATATGTCAAGTTGGTTAGGGAGATGGGAAAATTGAAGATAAGCAAAACGAACGAGGAATTTATTGAAAAGTTGGTAAAAGTTTTACCAGGTGATGTAGGGAGAAAGTGTTTGCTAGAGTTGAAGGATAAAAATTTAGACGTGACTTTGATTATGTTCATCGAAAAGATCAAATTTCAAGAACTTGAAGCACAAAAGATTCGAAGTATGAAATCTGAAGAAAATGATCAAGTGATTAAGAAACTTGTTGATGAAATTTCAGCTTTGAAGGAAGAGAAGAAAGCTGATGATGAACAGATTCTGGAGTTGCGCTTAAACTGTGAAAAGCTGAAAACTGAAAATGACAAACTGTTAAGTGATTTGGACAGTTTGACATTGGAAAACAAGAATTTGAAAACAAAATTTCAAGAACAGATAAAATTTTTTGAAAATGAAAAGTATGTTCTTGAAAACATGAAAAATGAAAATGAAAAATCAATCAAGTCTCATCTTGAAAGAATATCTCAGCTTGAAAATGAAGCTGAGAATTCAAGGAACAAAATTGATGAGCTTGTAAAGAAATTGAAAGGTTTTGTGATTTCTGCACAGTACGTGTTTCCAGAACCTATCAATTCAGTTCCAATAAGTGACATAGTCACAAACTTTGACAATGTCAAAGTTGAAGATTGCGATGAAACATCTGATGATGAAAAACTAAAAATTGACAAAAAGAATTTATTTTTGAAGTTAAAAGAAAAATTTCAAAATACTGTTTTACAATCTACTGAAAGAGGTGAATGCTCTAAGCAAAAGCCTTTGAAGAAGAAAGTGGAACAAAAACAAAAAGAGAAAATTTTGAAAAATGTTCAAAAAGAAAATAACAGCTCATCAGATCGATCATCCAATCGCAATCAAAAACCACAAAAAGTAAAAAATGAAAACTCAAAAATTGTTGGTAATAAGTGGTGCAGGTCGGACCACAGTGCTCAAAAGTCAAATCCAGCAAACAAGAGAAGAGGAGATTATCACCAAGCCAAACAGTGTTATGATCTGAATGTTTGGACTGCAAATGGTGATTGGTACGATAACAGAGTGTGTTACCGATGCGGTTATCAAGGACACATTGCTGTTAACTGCCAGAGTTGGAGTTATGAGACGAGGAGATGCTTTAACTGCAACATCAGAGGTCACATTGCCAGAGATTGCCCAAGGAGATCTAATGAAAGATTGAGGGTTAATTCTCAGAAGATGGCAAAGAAACCAGTCAATGTCAAGCCCAAAGAACAGAAGGTTCAAGAACCTAAAGTTCAAGAAACGAAAGTGAAACTTTCTCAAGGGCAGAAAGACAGACTGAGGAAGAAGAGAAAGAAGGCTAGAGAGTATCTAGAGAAGATCTTGTCCTCGGGTTCATCTGTTAAAAATAAGAGTTCTGATGAATCGACTTCCTCAAATGCAAAGTCAAGCAAAACGAGTTCATCAGATACAAATCTGAGGACGAAAGAAGAGAAGAAGAAGAAGAAAATGGTCGGCGATGAATCTGACGTATCAAAGTCAGACAAGCCACCTTCAGGCGATGAATCTGACAGGTCAAAGTCAGACAAGCCATGTGCAGGCAATGATTCTGGTTTGTCAAAGCCAGAGGAGCCATTGATTGAGGTAAAAATTGAGAATTCTAGTCTAACAATGGATGATGCAAATTTTCCACCATTGTTGAACAAGAATTCAAAATCACCCAAGGATAGTCTGGCTTGGGTGAATCTGTTTAAATGAAAAACCTGACTTGCCGGAGTTCCCAGGTTTGTAAGCGTGGAACATGAATCGGCACATTTCTTGAGAAATTCACGAAAGTGATATTTCGACTTAAAAGTGGTAAATCAGGGACATTAAGTTGTACTTGATTTTCTACAAGTGATTGTGTTGAAAAAATCGATAAATGTTAAATCATACAAGTGGTTAAAGAGAACAAGGTGATGAGAGATCCCCGAATTTGTGAAAAGACACACAAAACTTATTTTCCGGAAAAATCATTTTGATTAAAACAAACTTAAGTGTTTTGAAATCACTATGGGAAAATAATTTGTTGTCAGGGGGAGTTCTGATTGTTTATGCCTAGTGGATGGCGAATTGAGGTGATTTGATATCAGTTGTCATGTTCTTGTACAGTTTGTTTTCAAATTTCCTAAAATGTGTTTGCATTTTAAGGGGAGTAAGAAATTTTAGAAAATCCAAAAACATTTGAAAATTTGAAAAAGGCAAAAACATGATAAAATCAAAAATGAGTTTTGTTGTATAAAAGAGGAAATGATAGTACATCAGTGGACTGTCACAGCATGCTAAAGAAATGGTAAGTTAAAATGTGATAAACGGTCTCACTAAAGATGTGACGGTAGGCTCAGCTAGACTAGTAGATTTGCGATAACGATACAAACTTAAATGAAAAAGCCTAGTTCTAATGGAAAACATGGTCAAAAGCATAGTACTTAGTTTTGTCCTTCTTGACTGTGTGCCTACTCAGTAATCGCTGATTGTCGAAAGATATAAAACTGGTTAAGTTTGTGAACTTTCACAACTTTGCTGAAAAATCGCTGTGATTGTGCATTTCATTTTGCAAAGATTTAAACTTGTTTTATTTCTTTATTTTGTTTAAGCATCGGACATCCTCTGCGTATACGTGAGTATCGACCTGGATGTTGTTGCCTAAACGTTCTGCCTTATTTTCTTTGGTGTTTCGTTTAAGCTTTGGACCTCCTCTGCGTATACGGGAGTATCGACCTGGTGGTTAAAGCCTAAACAACTTCAACTTATTTTTATTTTTCTTATTTTGTTTAAACATTGGACTTTCTCTGCGTATACGGAAGTATCGACCTGATTGTTAATGTTTAAACATTCTGCTTTGTTTTCGCACAAATCACAGTTGATAAAGTTTAAAGGCATTACTTGAGTCAGTGTATTGCATGATGAGGGGATATGCTGAGATCGTGGGGTCCATGAGAATTTTAGTGCTATCTTAATATATCTTAACGTATCGGTAAGCATTTCGAAAGTTTTTAGATTGAGTTTAAGTGGACAAATATATCGTCAATCTATGTGAATCGTTTAGAACTGAAAATGTTTAAAGCTTAACGGTGCTAGTGATTGGTCACAAAAACTGATATGATCCTCTTACACAAACTCACAAAAATATATTTGTATATATTTTTTTTTCTGCATTATATTTCTTATATCAAAAACCAAAAAGATTTTAGTGTGTTTTAGCTTTTTATTTTGAAAAATCCAAAAAGATTTTCGACAACTGATGTTGAAGAGCTGATATTCAAAATCTCAAAGGCTAAACAAGATGAACTATTGGTTTGGTTAAAATGTTGAGAAATTGGAAGAATATACACAAAACGTCTAGATGATTCATTAATTTGAATCACAATATTTTTTGTTATTTGTTTGAGAAATGATGAGTGTATTCTTTTAGAAACAAATCATTTTGTCTTACGAGAAGTTTGAGATGTGTAGGTTTATTGATTCTTTGGCTATGAAAAGCATGGTGTCGATCCCGAAAGCACGGAAGCTTTACGAAAGGGGGAGTCAGAAAACTTGAAAAGCCAGGTGTCGATCCCTAAAGCACGGAAGCTTAACGAAAGGGGGAGCCTGAAGAGACTACCAAAAGCTGAAGACAGATCCACCAGGATTCTGTTCAAACAAGATGGAGTCTATATTTGCTGAAGAAGTCAAAGATGAATCAAGAGAGAGAGAAAAAATCAAGTCACTACAAATCTGATTAAAGATTGACTACGGCAATATCCAAGGGGGAGTTTGTTGATGCACGTTATGTCTATCGCCTACGTCAATCTAAACGGTAGTGAAGATGTGGAAGAAAACGAGTCGTAAAAGTCTTATTTAGTGGAAAAAGGCAAGGTGGCATAATTGTAATTAGTGAACTTTCATTAAAGCCCCTTGACCCTATAAATAGGGTGTTTTATGATGTAATTAGGTTAGATCTTACAAGTTGTAAAGGTGTAGTGTGTGTTTCTAGAGAGAGAAACTAGAGAGAGAAAGTCTCTCCTACACGTGATTTTGTATCTACACGTTCATCTTTATAGTAAAATCACGTTCCGAGTACGTTATTGTGTGTTTAGATCACGTACGTTTACGGTTTCCGCACGTCAAACGTACGATACGCAATCGAACGGTATCAAAACCGATCCTACACGGTCCAACAAGTGGTATCAGAGCTTCAGGACGAGGAGTTCATACTCAATTTCTTTTTTATATTTTCGGTTCAAACAAGTTCCTACGGACAAAATGAGTTGAATCTCAAGTATTGTGAGCGAAACTAGTTATTAATCAATCCTTAATAATATCAGACCTTAAAACTAAGTAAAACTCATTCAATTTTTCCAAAAACGCGATCGGTTTTCGAACAGAAACTTCATCTTCAGACCTGGAACGAATTAGCGGTCAAAATTGAACAATAATCATATCATTGTGATCGGTTTTAAGAGTATTACAACCCTTGAAAGTTTCAGATTGTAATTCGAATTAAAACATGGTGAAAATTGGTTATCAGCTGATTTCGCTTTTACGTACATCAGCTGATTACATCACTTGATTCCGCTTTAGTGTACATCGAGTGTTAATCTGTTGATTTCGCTCATACGATCTGAGTTAATTTCGCTCATACAGACAACTGTTGATTTCGCTCAAAAGGACAAAGTCTAATTTCGCTTAGGTGTCATAAGTGATTTCGCTCCAAGGGACAAAGTTTGATTTCGCTCATAAGTCAAACTTCTGATTTCGCTTGAGTGAACAGTTGTGATTTCGCTTATCAGTCATTGAGACTGATTTCGCTTCAGTGTCAGTATTTGACAAAACTTCGAAAAATTTTTCTAAGTGTTTGATAATCTTGCAGGTACATTCATGATGGATGATCTTTTCATGAACCCGTTTAGCGATATGTACGCATTCGCAGGAAACTCGGGAGATGATATTTCTACAAACAACAACAATACGAACGAGAACGAGAATACTCCGAAAGAAAAGAAGAAGGAAGCTTGGGAATCTGAAAGCGCATTCGGAACGTTCAATAAACCCCCAAAGCTTACAGCTATTGAGGAGTACAGTAGGTGGTCCAGAAAGTTCGAAGACTGGTTGATGGCATTCGCATTTACTAGCTGGAAAAGTTTGAAAAACGGTTATGCAAATGGAAAGAAACATGGTGAAACTTTAAGAGCAGCCGAGGAGATTGATTCGTTTGTAGCTGAACAGAAATGTGTGGCATTGTTATTCCAGTCAGTCCGGGAAGACATTATTGCCTTGATCGACTATTCAAATGCAAAAGATCTTTGGGAAAAGTTAGAAAAGAAATGTATAGGTAGTCAAGAAATTAAGAAAAACAAAAAGAAACTTCTTAGAAAAGAGTTTGATCTGTTTGGATGTTTAAAGAACGAGTCAGTGTGTAAAATGATAGAAAGGTTCGGTCATCTGAAGCTGGAATTAGTAAGACATGATATCGACATTCCTGAAGAAGATCTTATCGACAAATTGTTCGATTCGTTGCCTGACGAGATGGATTGGAGATATTATGCGCTGATGCTGAAGAATACCATCAAAGAACCAGAAAAGTTGACATTAGATTTGCTGATTGAGAAACTCGAAAGTCATGAGTTGGAGTTGAAGAAGACGTACAAAGTCAATCATTCATCTTACCAGCAGAATTTGGATTTGTATTATCCAAAGAGCATGATGCCAAAAGCAACTTCTCCAAAAACTGCATTTTCTGCTGAGAATGTTTCGACAACCGGAAAAGAAAGTCAAAGTGGTCAAAGCAGTGGAAGTCACAGTGGTTATCACAGTGGATCTTCATCTTCTGGAGGTTATTCTGATGCAAAGAATCGTTTTCAATGCAACATCGCAATAGACTTGAAGAATGCTCAGAACTTTGATGAGGAATCGGCTAAGCAGCAGATGATCTTCCTAGCATCGGTGTTGGAATCGTATGAAGGGTTGGTAGCTGGGAAGATAGGCAACACAAATCTGACGAAAGAAGATTACGATCAGATTGATCCGGAAGAAATGGAACTGATCGATATCCGTTGGGCTATGGCAAGTGCTGTTCGTCGTGCACAAAGATTCATGGAAATCACTGGCAGAAAAACAATTGGTGGTGCTTCTACTAAGCTGGGGTTCGATAAATCCAAAGTGACATGCTTCAAGTGTAAGCAGAAGGGTCACTTCAAACGAGAATGCCGAAACGCTTATGCTGATGAATCGGAGAACCCTTTCAGAGATGATTACTACAAGAAGGCAATCTATCATCAGAATAAATCTGAGCCGCCTAGATTGAAGCAAGTTGAAGACAATAGAGAGAAATCTAGAGCTCTTGCGGTGATTTACGATGATGAGGGGTATGATTGGAGTCAAGAGGTTTTACCGGAAGAAGATGCGGTTGGTTACGCATTCATGGCAAAAAATGATGATCCTATTCCGTGGAAAGATGATCGAACTGAAGAGCAAAAATATCAATACAGAAAAATGATTGCTGAAAACAAAATCATTAGAATATCTCGTATCTTTCTGGAAGCAAGGAGAGCCAATAGATGGGATCCAGATAGAGAGTGCTATCTTGATGAGTATGGAAATATTGCAATTGATGATAGTACACTTGATATTGAAGCCATAATCCAGCAGTACAAAGAAGATGATGAGTACTGGCAACACAAATGGTGGGGAATTCCAACTTCGAAAATGATTGAAGAAGAGAAAGAGAAAGAGAAAGAGAGAAAAGAGAAAGAAGAGATCGAGAAAGCAAAGAAGATTGATACTGGAGTTATTGACACAACGCAGGAGTTAACTGCTGAAAATCTTGGAAGAATGGCTGACAAAGTGCTAGCTGCTAAGGCACTTGAGGTAGCCTCTAACTCCGTGTCTGAGTCAAAAAGCCAGGTCAGTCCAGATGTGTCAACAAATGTGTCAGGTAAGAAAATCGATGGAAATGCTGATTGCAAAAATTGCAACAAAGAGTGCAAATTTTGTAGCACAGTCACGTATCTCAACGGGAAGAAAGTTGATGATCTGACAGCAAAGGTCAGAAACGTTGAGAATCAGATTCTTGATTGTGACAAAATGGTTAAAGCTTCAACTGAACGGATAAAAGAATTAACTAAACAATTGGAAAATGATAAAATTGATCATGATAAAGTTAAAAATGAAAATGAAAAGTTGATTCTTGAAAACCGTCAGATTTCTGAAAAATTTGAAAAATTAAAAAGTACATTGAAAGATTGTGATGATCGAAATGGTAAAACTTTTAAAGAAAATGAACATCTAAGAGCAGTGCTTAGAGTCAAAGAAGAATCAATCAATCAACAACTGGATGAAATCGCTAAATTGAAACTTAAAGTTCAAGAGGCTGTAATCGAAAACGAGCGAATCCAGTTGAAGCTTAACAGTTACAGCTCCGCAAGCTTTGTTTTGCAACATATCATTCCCAAACCCATCGGGAAAGACAAAGCGGGCGAAGATGTGTATTGTGATGGAACTGGGGTGGGGTTTCATCAAGTTCCACCACCTGTTCTTGATAATTACACTAAGAAGCAATCTGGGTTGGTTGAAATTGAGGAGGAGAGTGAAGTTAAACTTCCGGAGAACATTGATGTCACTTTTACATCATCTGATGATAGTGTTCAGACAGAGATTGTTAAGAGCACAGCTGAAAGTGTTTTGTTATCTGATTCAGCTGAAGATGATGGGTGTTTCTTAGATAAATACATTCAGAAATCAAAGTCCAAAAACAACTTAAGTGAAGAGACGGGTCTTGTGATGTACAAGATGGCTGGATCTGATAAGTTGTATTCGGATTCTGAGTTTCCCATTGAGAATGTTAATGTGAAAAAGTTGACAAATGTTTTCAAGTTGGTTGAAGTTGAGTTGTCTGAAGTGAACAGTTTGAAACAAACAAAAAGGCAAATGAATTTTGAGAAAGATAAAGCTTACTACAAAAAGCATATTGTTCCACCAAGGTTTTATAATAACAATCGAAACAACTGGTTGGGTGGTTATCAGGGTGGTAAGAGTTATCAGCAAAGAAGGTTTCAAAACAAAAGGTTTACTGAAAAGAAGGTGTTTGTGAACAGTTCAAGTTCACTTTCGGATGAGGAAAATGAAATTTTTTCAAAATCAAATGAAGAGTTCTTTGAGAAAAGAGCTTCACATTATCAGTCTGAAGGCACAAGTCGAGTTGTTGATACTCGTACATGTTTTAGATGTAACAAAGTTGGTCACATTGCAAGAAATTGCATCAACTTCAAGTGTAAGACTGAAAATGTGAAGATTCAACAAAAGAAAGTTGATGTGAAGGGTAAAACACCAATCGTTGTTGAGAAAAAGAATGTGAAAAATGACAACATCAAAATGAAAAATGAACCCGTAAAGAAAGTGGTAACTAAAAATGACAAATTTTACAAGAGGGTTGCATTATCTCAACAAGTTTGGAAACCAAAAACTGAATTGAAAATTTCAACTTCTGAAGTGAAAAAGGCTGAAGAATCAATTTCGGTTGATTATGATGAAAATTTTCCACCTTTGAAGGCTGAAAATTTCAAAATTCAAATTGCTAGAGTCAAGGTTACACCTAAGGCTGATGAGGCCTGGGTGGACACCATGTTCGAATAAGCAGTTTGAATTGCGGAGCTTCCTTGTTCGCGAAGCATGAATCGGCATCTTTCTTGAAGTTGTTTAAGTCGTAGTTTGTTTTGTGCAGGATCTTCCACAACTGGTATCCAGATGGATTATGGATAGTGGTTCATCTCGACATATGACATGAAAAACGGCGTTGCTGTATGATGTGAGAAACATTAATGGTGGTTATGTGGGATTTGCTGGTCATGAAGGAGGTAGAATTGTTGGTGAAGGAACGTTATCCAATGGGATTGTAACGTTTGAGAGAGTTAACTACATCACTGAGCTGGAGAACAATCTGCTTAGTATCTCGCAGATTTGTGACAATCAGTATACTACTCACTTCACTGATAAAGAATGTTTGATTTTGAAACCTGGTTTTGTTATCCCTGAAGAATGGATTATTATGAGGGCACCTAGAGTGAATGATTTATATGTGTTAGATATGTCTGTAGCAACTACAACTACTGGTCAAGCACATTGCTTCGTATCTAGAGCAACTGAGAAAGAATCAAGATTGTGGCACCGCAAGATGGGGCATATTCACCTAAGGAAGATGAATCACTTGGTGCACAATGATTTGGTATTGGGTGTTAATATCAAAGGTTTTCATTTGGAAGGGGAGTGCATTAGCTGCATCAAAGGCAAGCAGAAGAAAAAGTCACTCCCTACAAAGCAAGTCAATTCAGTTTCGAGACCTCTGGAAAGACTTCACATGGATTTGTTTGGTCCAGTGAATGTCAAAAGTATTACAGGAGATTACTATTGTTTGGTCGTTACTGATGATTATTCCAGATTTTCGTGGGTATCTTTCTTGAAGACGAAAGATGAAACATTTGACAGTTTGATGGGGCTGTTCAGAAAGATTGAGAATTTGTACCAAAGGCGTATTAAGAGAATTCGAAGTGATAATGGTACTGAATTCAAAAACAGTAAGATGGAAGAATTTTGTGATGAAAGAGGTATTTTGCATGAGTTTAGTGCTCCGTACACTCCGCAGCAGAATGGAGTCGCAGAACGCAAAAACCGGACACTAATCGAGACGGCTAGAACTATGCTCGCAGATTCAAAGTTACCAATTAATTTTTGGGCTGAAGCTGTTTCCGCCGCATGCTATACGCTCAACAGGGTTCTAACTGTCAAGAAGTTCAACAAAACATGCTTTGAGCTAATAAATAACTGCAAACCGAATTTGAAGTATCTAGAACCGTTCGGGTCACCTTGTACGGTTATAGAACCTTTTGGGAAGTTTGGTTCGAAGTGCATTGAGGGAATATTTGTTGGTTATGCAAATCCGTTGCGACGTGTCTTCGTTCCAAGTGAGAAGCGGATTATTGAAGCTGCAAATGTTGAATGTCAAGGTTATACTATGCCGCCGCAGAATCCTGGTGATTCATGGCGTTATCATTATGACAAACTTTGGGATTCGTTTGACATGAGAGAAGAATCAGAGGATGATGAAGATTTCTTTGATGAGTTGGATATTTTGCGTGAATATGAGTCGCAGTTAAGGTTCCCAGCTGAGTATTCGAGGAGACCACGGGAAACTTCAAATGACGATGAAGCAGGTCCAAGTAATGCTGGTGAACATGATGATGTCCAACAGAATGAAGTTGCTCAAGATAATCAGTCGGCTCAGAATGATAATCTAGAAGCTGAAAACATGCCAATATTTGATCATGGTGATTCAGATTCAGATTTTGAGGGGGAGCAAATTCAGATTTCAGGTCAAACAAACCAAGTTGGTGAACAAGATGCAGAGCAGAATGTTACTAATCTGGAGGGAAATGTAGATGTTCAAAGTGAAGTGATGCCGCGAACTTTTTCATATCATCCAGAGGAGTTGATCATAGGAGAATTGCAAGCTGGAGTTCGCACTCGAAATCAGATTGATAAAGGGCTTACATGTTTTTATACAAAAGTTGCTCCTTTGCAAACTGAATTCTCATTAAGTTGTTTTATCTCGCAGATTGAACCAAGAACTTACAAAGAGGCGCTTACCGAAGACTCTTGGGTCAATGCTATGCAGGAGGAACTTAGTCAATTTGAGAAATTGGGAGTGTGGAAGTTGGTTGATTTGCCGGATGGTTAGAGGAAAATTAACACTAAGTGGGTGTTTAAGTGTAAGAGGGACGATAGAGGAGTTGTCATAAGGAACAAAGCTCGACTCGTTGTTCAGGGATTTAGTCAACAGGAGGGGATTGATTTTACCGAAGTCTATGCTCCTGTAGCACGACTAGAGGCAATCAGAATTTTCCTAGCATTTGCATCTTGGAAGAACTTCAAAGTTTATCAGTTGGATGTTAAATCGGCGTTTCTTTATGGGAAGGTTAAAGAGGAGGTTTATGTCGGTCAGCCACCGGGCTTTACTGATCCAATCCACAAAAACAAGGTCTACTTATTGGACAAAGCGCTGTATGGTTTACACCAGGCCCCGAGAGCTTGGTACGAGACTTTGTCTCAACACCTACTAGCCAACAAGTTCATTCGTGGAAAAGTGGATGCCACTCTCTTCACTAAAGTCGTCGATGGTCATCTTCTGATAGTTCAGATTTATGTGGACGATATAATCTTTGGGTCGACAAATGAAAATCTATGCAAAGATTTTGAATCAGTGATGAAGCAGAAGTTTGAAATGTCATCAATGGGGGAGATGAAATTCTTTCTGGGATTACAAGTTGAACAACTTCCTGAGGGAATTTTCATTCATCAGTCAAAGTACGTTCATGATATTCTAGAGAAATTTGGGATGTCAAGTTCTACTCCAGCTGCTACCCCACTTGCAACAAATCATGGGATTCACCCAGATCTCACCGGAGACAGGGCTGATGAAACTTTTTACCGATCCATGATAGGTTCTTTAATGTACCTAACTGCTTCACGTCCTGATATCATGTACCCAACGTGCCTCGCAGCAAGATTTCAGTCTAACCCGAGAGCATCGCATATGATCATTGTGAAGAGGATATTGCGCTACCTGAAAGGAACTCCTTCATTGGGGTTGTGGTATCCTAGAAAAGGCGATTTTACGCTCGAAGGGTATTCCGATTCGGATTTCGGATGCTGCAAAGTCAATTCAAAGTCAACAACTGCAGGATGCCAGTTCTTTGGTCCTAGATTGGTTACCTGGCAATGTAAGAAACAAACGTCTGTGGCGTTATCTACATGTGAAGCGGAGTATGTTTCTGCTAGCAGTTGCTGCTCTCAGATCTTGTGGATACAGCAACAGATGCGCGACTACGGTTTGCAGTTTCTTAACACACCTCTTTTTGTTGATAATGAGGCCGCAATAAATATAACAAAAAATCCAGTACATCACGCTAAAACTAAACACATAGAAATTCGTCATCACTTTATTCGTGATTGCTTTGAGAAAAAGTTGATACGAATTGAGAAAATCCACACTGACGAACAGAAAGCTGATTTACATACCAAAGCTTTTGATAAAAATCGGTTTAAATATTTGTTAAAACTGAATGGTATGAAGCTTCTGTCGGTGTTGGATGGCATAATTGGCGTTGATGAGAGTACTGTTGCGGATGAAGACGAGAAACAATCTGCAATGGTTTGTCGAATTTTTACTTGTTTTGGTATTTAGGGGGAGTAGATGTTTGTACATAGTTTATTTTCCGAAAATACAAAAACAGTAAAAAATGCAAAAATACAAAAACATGATAAAATGAAAAAGAGCTTGTGTATATAGGGAAAATGATAGTACATCAGCTAGACGATTACAGTATGCTAAAGATTTGAAAAGTATAAAAGAGTTAAACAATCTCACTGATGATGTGTCGATAGGTTTTCGCACATTTAGTAGATTTATTCGGGATATAAACCTAAATTCAAACCTGTAAATTCGTGGGGAACACTACTTGGATATATAGGTAACCCCTGAAATCTCGTTTGAAAGATCTCTTAATCTGATATACTAGGTCTTTATACTCAATGATGTCTGGGGTATTATTCCGGGACTTCTGCTGAACGGTAGTTCTGACCTAGTCCTTGGCTAATACTTGCTGCAATGCTTGAAACACAGCATTAAACCCTCAGCATGCTGAAACAATAAAATTGATAAATGCTGCTGTTGTAAGCAAAAAGATCCTCTAAAGGGGACACACCGAAAAGTCGAAGCTGATATCTCTCTGCGTATACGGAAGTATCGACCTGAGATCCCTCGGCCCTCGCATACCTAAATTATATACAGATATCATTGTAGTATTCTCACCTGTAAGACTGATTATTGGGATTCTGGATACGGGAGTATACTCAAGAGGTGAGACACATGAATGATCTAAGTTCTTAATTCATCTAAATCGTATCCTGAGTAAGTTGAAATTTGTATGAAAATTTAAGATGGATCAGTATATCGACAATCGAGGTGAATTGTTTAAATCTGAGTATGTAATGTAGCTTAACGGTACTTGTGATTTGTCTGAAAAGCTGATATGATTCCCTGACACGCTCACCAAAAATATGTTTGTAAATAGTTTACTTTGTTTACTTTCAGCAATTTAAGTTTTCTGTATTTCATTTCTTAGTTTAGAACATTTTATAAAATCCAAAAAGATTTTATTTCTGCTTTATTTTCCGACAAACCAAAGTGGAGAGTTGATTGTTGGATTCTCAAGATGTTTGAAGCAGATGCAGGAGATTCTGAACTGAATAATGAGGAGAGCTTACTTTGATAAAGTTTGAATTGTTTGAAAAGTCAAAAACAAGTTCATTGATTTGATACTTGTTATTTTCAGAAAATGTTTGAAAATGTTTTTAAAATCAGTTTGATTCGTCAAAAGATCAACCAAGGTCATTAATTTGGACTTGGTAGATTAATTGAGTAGTCAGGGTCATTAACTTGGACCTGAATACTTGAGTGGATTGCTATAACTGATTGAGTTTGTGAGTTATATGTGAAAAGATAAGTTTGTAATGAATGATGTTTGAGTAACAGGTTTGGATTTCATTATTCCCAAAGGAAGCTATTTGTCAAAGCTTGAACCAGATATCTCAGATTCTAGCATATCGAGAGGGGGAGTCTGTGAAAGGGGGAGTCTGGATCAACAATCTATGGGAGTGTGAAGATAGAGTGTTTATGATGAAATGACAGAGAGTTGGAGAAAAGACTAAGACTGAAGACTCAGGAGCTGAAGATTACGTCAACATCCAAGGGGGAGTCTGTTGATGCACAAGAATGTCTGTTGACTGCATCTTCATCAAGTCTTAAATCAAGAAAGTCAAGATTGGATCTTAAAAGTCAAATTAGGGTTTTTAGGGTTAATTTCGCTTCAATGTACATTGTTATATGTTGATTTCGCTTCAAGGGTCAGTAGGTGATTCCACTTCAGTGTCATGAGGTGATTTCGCTTCAGTGTCAGGGACACATGAGCGAAATCAGCATCATTATAAATACCTCATGTGTGTGTTCATTTGAGCGAGATCTGGTCATAAGCTTTGTAACCGAACTCTGTCAAAATTGATTCAGAAAGCTAATAAAGTGAAGGAATTGAATAGGAAAGCTGTTGTAACGTTGCGTATACTGATTCCGCCTTTATACGTGATGATGAACTTGCTCAACTGATCGTTTAGGGTCACGACACGGTCCAACATATAGGGTCATGGTATTGAGGTTTTTAATCATAATTCATTACCTCTTCTTAACAGGGGGTCGAAGACCACGTCTGTCTTTTGTCTTATATGACAATGAGTATAGCCCGTATGTGTTATATCCCTAATGGATGTTTTAATTAATTAAAGTATTTGGGAGAATCCAATATAAGGATGACTCATGCGATTTTATCGAATCACATTTTGTCAAGAGTGTTAACGTGTTTTCAGATGTTAACAAGGATTGGAACCTTTTGAATAGGTTTTACCGTCTTGGCCATGTCTGCAACGACATATAGACTAAGTTTTACCTTTAAGATTATTTTTAATATTTAACGCAGAACAATCCTAAATTGAGGTGTTAATAAGGACCTGAATCTAATTTGAGGAATTACCATCTTGGCCCTGTCTTATAATGACACATGGCTAGGTTTTGTCCCTTTTTAGATATTTATCATTTTATTATAATGATAGGCCTTAGAAAGGAATGTTATATTCTCATTTATTTTACATATTATATTTAAGCATATAATTTAACAAAATGAAAATTTGAATTAAATCATTCCACCACAAAAATTAACCAAGTACAGGTTTGCCCTAAACGGGACTTCTAAGAATAACATGCCCGCGCAGGGGCCCAAAATAGAAATAACATACCCACGCAGGGGTTAAACAGAAAAAAAAAACATGCCCACGCAGGGGCGGAATACAGAAAGACATGCCCACGCAGGGGCAGAATACAGAGACAAATGTCCACGCAGGGACATGATCACATCACTAAAATAAACAAACAAATAAAGGATTTAACGATCCTTCTTGCTTTTTTCTTTGATTAAATTTGCTAGACTCTTGAACATCCCTTGGTTTTGCCTACGGTCTTCACGCACTTCATGCCGCACCTCATTAATCCTTTGAAGAATCTCTTGGTGCTGCGGTGGCGACATTATTGGCGGCTGCGGGGGTTGCTGATATTGCGGAGGTTGAGGAGGCGGCAGTTGCTGATACCCATAAGGTGGGTACCCATAGTGTGAGTATCCGGCTTGGTATGGGATCCCAAAGGATCCTTCCGGATGAAGGGCATTGTACTTTGCCGCTGCTACCAGGTAAGGGTCGGCCTCGGCATAGTTGTAGTTGGTGTGGATCGGCTGCTCAAAGGGATTATATGCCGCCGCACCGGTGTATGTAGGTATAGGGTCTCCAACGCCCAACGGTGGTGGCGCGACAGGCGCAGAGTCTATTTCCGAGACAGGGTTTGAAGGCCCACCCATCTGCGGGTCTTCATGGAGTGGCGGGTAGCGGCTGCCACTTGAAGGTTGAGGGGTGCTGATTCGCACTCCTCCTCGTACGGACATTCGTGCGGTTGTTCTCCTTCACCTTGGTGGCTCCGGAGGCTGTTGCTGAGCTGGTGGTGGTGGCGGAGTGACCGTAAAAAATCAAGAATCCTCGGAGGGATCCTGCTGCTGCTGCTGTGGTGAGTTGTGGTAACTGGGAGTAAACACCCAGTCGATCTGTCGGAACCTTTCTTCATAGCTGTCGGGACCATTATAAGGTGATCCCACAAAAGGTGACCCATCCGAAATTTCGATGGGGTGGTTAGGGGTTCCGGACGGTGGTTCTGCGGGATCGGTGTCCTCGTCCATGTCCATTGCATGGTCACCAGAGAAATGGTCTTCCGGTCCTAGTGGGTTAAA
Organism: Helianthus tuberosus; assembly: GCA_030545235.1. NCBI lineage: Eukaryota > Viridiplantae > Streptophyta > Magnoliopsida > Asterales > Asteraceae > Helianthus > Helianthus tuberosus. The sequence continues at coordinate 53,756,648 of CM060429.1, read as the reverse complement.
ACCCACTGGTTCTCCAAGGTAGTTTGCCGGGTTGAACCGGCTCTGGAAAAAGGGCATTGGGTCATCAAAAGGTGAGTTGTGACCCTGGAGAGGAATGTAAGATTGGTGGGAATTACGGGCTCATTTTCAGAATGAGGCCCAAAGGAGTTGTGGAAAGAAGGGGAGGAGCTCAGCGAAACTGAGCGCCTTGCTGGTTCAATATAGGTCCTCCAGTTATCTTGAGGACTCCTGCTATGTGAATCTGATGGTGTTCGCCGGTGCGAAGGCCCGGCCTCATGATCATTCGGGGCAACGAATGGCCCCTTGCCCCTTGCCTCTTCCTCTCCCTCTGACTCTTGGTGGCATCTTTTAACCTGCCAACATAAACAAAGATAACAACAAGGAATATATATATAAAGGACAAAAACAAAACAAATCGGAATTTGTCCTAAGTTCTTTGTCTAGACTCGAAAGTTTAGGAATGTGCAACTGTGTAACTGAGATTAAACACAAAAGGCTAGTGTTTAATTCACTCAGTGTTGGCTCTGATACCAACCTGTCACACCCCGATATTTCCACGTATTACCGGTGGGCCCGGTGGGGAGTATCGTGACGTAGTTGATATCATCATAGTCAAACAACACAATTTTAAATGCACAGCGGAAGCAAAAGATAGATTTATTTCAACTGAATAAAATTGTAATATTAAGTATCACAATGTAGTTGAAACAGATCCACAGGCGGATCGAATAACAGAAAACGTAGTTCAACAGACTCAAAATGCATCCAAGCTTGCTAGACTCTTAACGATGCTAAAGAGAGGCCAGCCTATTACGTGTAGTACCTGCACTTAACCTTTTTGGGAAAATACGTCAGTTTACACTGGTAAATACAATTAACTGACTCATTTTGAAAAGATTTAGAAAATTGATTTGAATGCACAAGGCACAAAACATTTTATAACTTGGGGTAATTATTAATATATAAACTTGTAAGAGAATTACATGTTCGTTATGCGTTCAGTAGCCCAGATTGACACTGGGTTAAAGCTTAATAAACACACCACATGATATAGTCCCGCGGCGGGTTATTCCCGAAACCGACGGTTATACCTTATTATTTATATATGCACTAACGGGTCTACGCCTACACCCGTGTGCTTAGGTCATGGCCATTTCGTAAAATGATGCCAAGGATATCCAGGACATGGTCATTAACCCCCCAAAGGCTTTAAGCAAACAAAACAATTTAAACGGGATATTTCAATAATTTAACCTTCATACGATTAAAGATTCAATACCCGACCAAGCGGTATTTTATATACCGTACCCCAAGCCCGTATAGGGAAAATAGGTTAAAAGTATTTACCTTTGCAAGTATTAATCACAAATAGCAAGTGCGTGTAGCTTTTACCGGGTCTGCTATTCTGGAACAAATGTTTTTAATAACCTATTAGATTCCTAACGGGTCTTTAATTAAGCCTAAACTTAGACCGGTTAGTTTTAAAGGAAGATACGGTTCAAACGCATGATTAAGCGAAGACCGGAATAGAATGTGATTTAGACCCGAAAAGTTTGGATACTTGTGTAATATGGGTAAACTAAACACATTCTGGATTTTTGAGATAAAAACGATAAGGTTTGACCCGTTTCGGTCAATTTATGCAAACTAGTTACATAAATCGAACCGAACGAGCAAGATGCGTGACGGGTAACCATATGAGTCATATACAGGTTTCCTAAGTTAATATGCCTTAAATATATTGTGACATCAGTAAGATATCTTCTATTATGCCCGAAATGGTTTTAAACTCAAACTATGCCCCGTAGGGGCATTTTGGTCATTTTAAAGGTTATAAAAGAGTTTAAATAATAACCTGAGTTATAGGTCTGATATAAATAGTATAAATACATAATTTAATAAGTTATAACAGTAGGATATTGTAAATATGTGAAATTTACCTTTTATAACTAAACTATGCACCGTAGGGGCATTTTGGTAATTTCACATAAGCCTAAAAGGTCAAAACTGGAAATCTGAGTTTAAAACTTTTACTTACTGTTAAAATATAAAAATTTACTGAAAATATCAGTAGGCCTCAACCTTATATGTTTAAAATAGTTTTAATACATATTATGCGTTAAAAACGCTTAAAAAGGCGATTTTGAGCTATTTCCGGGTTTTTAAAGAAAAGCTGATATTTTTATTATTCCAGAAGGCTCAAAATATTTTATTTATCATATTAGATCAGTAGAAAAAGGTTTGGTATCAAAATAATTTGTAAAACTCATTTTATAGGCCAAAAGGGCAAAACCGGCAATTACTGAATCAAGCTTAGAACTCTATGTTATGCTTAGCCTAAAATTAAATAAAAATCTTCAAAAATCCCAAAATATTATTTTATATTAGTAGGTAAAAAGTTTGGTGATAAAAATTGGGTTTAGATAGGCTATACACTAATTACGCTGTTTATTAAATAAAAAGCTTTCTAATTACGCTAATGAGCATAACTCCTAATCTAGACCTCAAACTGATGTCAAATTTTAGGGACAAGTTTATAAATCAGTAACTAAGGTTTCTATTCTTTTACATTTTCAAAAATCACATTTTAAGGTCATATGGGCATAATAGTCAACATTTAAGCATTTAACGGAAACATGCATATGAATCGGGTAACTAATGAACCAAGTTGTATAATCTCAGAGAGTTATACTAACATGAAACCTGGTCCTAATAAGGCTCTAAGGAATTTCCAAAACATGCTACATTGGGTCAGAACTGAAAGTCAAAGCAAAAGTCAAATTTTGCGACTTTCGGTTCTGAACCGAGCCTATACTGAAAATTGTCGGGTTGAACATGTTTAGACATGTTCTTACATTAATTAGCAAGTTATATTAATGATAAAACAGGTTGCATGGATCCTACATTGCTAATTTTGCGTTAATTTGAAAATAGGCTTTCTGTTGACTTTTTAAGATAAACTTTGACCCGACAATTGACCTACTTAGAGTGGGAATCAGAGGGTGCCCTTTTAAGGGTTTATTGCCCACATAATTACCTACTTTTAGGTACTTTCAATTCGAGATTTGACTGGACAATTATTGATTAATTACGAAGTCAAACTCTAATTACGACGGTTTGACTTTAAGCTAATAAACTAAGCTAAACTGAATTAGGAAGGGTTAAGGACACTTACAAGAGTCCTAAGCACGACTAGGGATCTTAAGAAAGCTTGTTGCTGATCAGAGGAGCTCCAGAAATGAGTCTTGTGAACTTTGCAAATGAATGTGCATAAGAGTTGCAACTTGGGTGTCCTTATATATGCATTTTGATCACTTAGGATCATGCCAAAGAGGTCTACAATTGTTTCCAGATCAAGACAAGTGCCCCCTATGCATGAAATACCATTGGGGCAGCCCCTGGTATGTAAAAACAAGGTTTTGAGTCGGTTAACAGGCCTGAACTGGCACCTGTGCGCATTTTCTGATACTGGGAGGTCCAGGCGGCCCGCGTAAGGTTTTGGTCTCACCTTACGTGCCCCGTGTGGGTGATCAGAACCAGCCAAACAAGTTTCCTTAATTGCATTTTTGGTCCCTGGTCCTTGTATGCGTGGTTTTAACTTCCAAATTGGCATTTTAAGCCCTCTAACTTGATTTTTAAGGACTCCAAGACATATACAAACTTTGTTAAGTCCTTGGTTAACTTTGTGATCACTCGAAAAGCCTTAAATTTCAACGTTGATGCTTTTAACCCCTCGTATACGAATATTCTCATAACTTTTTCATACGATAACGAAACTTGGTGAAATTTTTATCACATATTCTAGTGAGTATAATTTATCGTTACAAAGCTTCGGGTTTGCTAAAAGGTCACTCAGAGGTATACTTTAAACATGTTGACACATTTAACCCCTGTAGTTTGTAATCTCTCACTTTCTTCCACAATTAGCTTCGTATGATCCATGATTCATTCGTTTAAGGCTATAAACATCGTGTAGGGTTATTGAAAGACATATTTATCCATTGTTGACACATTGAACCCTCATATTCAAATACTTTCTTTGTTTGTAAACTTTAGTCCCTCTAAAGTAATCTTTTACACGTTTAAAGCTTATGACACGTGTAGATACATTATTGAACATAAATTTTCGAGGTGTTACAGACTGTTAAGGGAAGGTTCTGTGTACACTTTCTCTATTATAATGATTAGATGCTTAGATAAGTTTTTTTAGCTGGTGGGTTTTATCGAAGTCGTTGTGGTTTTGTATGTTTGGAGATATGTGACTTGTCTGGGATTTGGGCACATAGGATTAATTAATGTATTGTTTTTGAAATTGTTCTGTTTTGATTTAGCATTTTAGATTTGCTGTACATCACATTTTCATCAATGTTGAGGATAGATGGTCTAGTGTTTGATATTGGTGTTATCTTTTTGTTTCTTTAATAATTAATACTGATTGCAATGTTCTATTAGGTGAATTCATTAGCTCCATTGATTACATTATATCATCAATTTAAATTTAATGACACATAACATGGACCTTAGTGTGTGATCTTACTCTATCAGGTTGTCTGGTTATCCATGATGGTGGGATAAGATAGATCATATGTTTGATGACTCATACTGTCATGTGGTAACCAAAAGCTGCAAGTTTTTTCTTGTTTTACAACACATTGTTTTACTCACCCATATGGTTAGTTTGAGCCTCTTATTTAGAAGCATATCGTCTTGTATTTTGTAGTAATCGTCCCTGATAATGGTTAGTAATAATGATACCCCAGAATTAAGATGAACAAATTCAGAGCTTTTACACAAATAATATTTCTCTTCGCTTAAATCTCATAAGTTTATGTGCACTAATTTCATGAACAATGCTATAATCATCATAGTAAGTGCTCATTTCTTTGCATCCCCAGGAATTTTTGACATTTACTTATACTCTTGTCATATCTTTTATCGGGAAGAAGACTTGAAACAATTCTGTCAACGGGGAAGCAAAACTCCGGATCTTGTCGAGAATCTTGAAACTCCTGGTGTTGAGGTTACCACTAGTTAGTACTCGTATACGTTTAAACACTACAAAATCATGATGAAATCTTTTTGAGTCTAAACAGTTATTTGTTGTTATCAGGATTCAGGTCCTGTTGGTCAAGGTATTGCATGTTGGTTTGGTTCTTGTTGAGAAGCATTTGGCCACTCGTTACAACAAACCTGATGCTTAGATTGTCAACCCCTACACGTAAGAATTCATAGTATTTTTTGGGGTTATTTGATGTATTTGTTGTTGAAGAGGGACTGTGACTGTGGTTCGCTCTCCCTCTTGTTTTACTTGCTTCTTTTTTACTGTTAATGCTCTCTTTTTATGAGGTGGAATACCACTGTTTCATTGGTGGCTTGTCATGATCAACATCCGATAGAGCTCTGAAAGATGATATTTCAAAGTTTGGTCATCCGAAATAGTCACTGTTGGTTTATTGTTTTTAGTTTGTTCATAATCTGAAGGAGTTAGTATAGATTATATTGTTTATAGGCTAATGACTCAGATAAGATATCATATTTTGTGGGTACAAGATATAATTGATATGCAATACTTTCTACAATTATTAAGCAGTTGTTTGTATTCACATGTGCACATGATTAATTCACTCTTTCTATGCTCTAGTATGTTCCATATTTTCTCACCGTTATATATGCATATTATAACTATGTTTTCATTGTGATATTTATATCTGCATAATGATGTTTGTACTATTGTGGGGTCCCCTGAAGACATTAGCCCTATGTTTAAATTTCAAAGAAATAAACCATTCCTTCAGTTTGTGTGCATACTCTGGTCCAAATTTTGTGTGCATCTTGTTCAGTTTATTTACGTTAACCTCACAAAATTGTAGGCTTATATTTATATTACTTTTAGAAAGTATTTCAAGCATATATTCATTCATCTGTTGTTTTGTAAATGTTTAACGAAGAACCTAAGCAGAATACCAAGTTTAAATCATCATCAAGACCGTCAAGACTGCCGAAATGGAATTCTATACGACTCGAGCTTTCAAAGGCCTGAATGGAACAATATTTTATTTTGATTCATGGTTCAAGTAGGGCCTGAATGGAACAACATTTTATTTTTCATTGTGCTCTATCTTTGTTTGTTGATCGAAGTTTTTCTTTCTGTTTTGCTAAATTAATGGACAGAGCTAACACATGGGTGGAAGGTGACCTAGTCCCAGAGGTCGCTATGGTGGTTGTAGCCGTAGAAGAGATCTTCCAACAAGTTTTTTGGTTTGTAATCTTCGTCTTGATTGGCGGTATGTTCCTGATGAGTTCATGTTCCTTTTGATGAAAGTACATACTTAGTTACTTATGTGCAATTATTGGTATACAATTGGATGTTATACTTTTGGCATTATATCACTTAATGTGTATTAGGAAAACAAAGTTTTTACAGTTGTAAGAAACTGATCAACAGACTAAAATGATCACAAAAAGTTGTTACAATTTAAATCTAACCTTTTTTTTTGTAATGAATTAATAGTACACTTTTGGTAGCTTTCAACCCGCTAAGAAAAATGATAACCTGAATCGACACCTATAAAAAGAAAAATAAGTTAGAACCTAGACCAATTTTAAATTTCCATGTTTTGTTCGATTTGGTTTTATAGTTTGTTACTCTGGGATGATTTTTGTTCACCCCTAGTACATAGTACACACACTTATTATAGCATGAGTGATATACCTATCTGTGTATTTTTAGTACTTAGTAAAAAGTCTATTCTCCATGCTTCTCAAGATGAAACTCTAATTATTGTGTACCTGTATTTCCCTTAAAATATTTGTGTGCTTCAATGCCTATGCATATCATTTAGTAATAGCATGGCTATGGTGATCATTAAAGATCATATTTTTTCACACATAAGTCTGCATATCTTGAATTGAATGCCATTATCAAACATATTTATAAATTAATTATATTTTCATTTCATGTTAAATGCAGTTCCTAGAGGGGATTCAGCCCTAAGAGCACCACCAGCAAGTAGGGAAGTGGTTGACCAAGATGGGAGCAGATGCCAAATGTGCCATTTGCACGAACCAAAATTTCTGATTCACCTTAAATTGCTACCTTGCATTCAGAAATTGATCTGTAGATTTCCTTTTTCTAGAGCTTGATCCCCCAGGTTAGGAGCAAACATTTAATTCAGATAAGCGTAAAAAGTCTAGACTATGTTTTGTGATATACAAGAAGCATATTACAATTATGTTTAGAGATTGATCCCGAAACTTAAACAACGTAAATGTGCAGATTTTGCAAAGCCAAAGGGTTTCCATATGGTCTATACACTCCACAAATGGCTATGTAATACCCTTTACGCCCACTTATTTGATGACCATGAACACAATGCTGTCATATCTCATGAAGATTGTAGAGGTTCATAAATGCAAGTTGGTTTGTTGTTGTAAGTGCTACTAGGAGTGATGCGGGTTCCATTGCAATTGCTACATCATTTCTAGATACCTTTTGTTTAGAAGTTCTGTAGCTTTAATACTCTAATTGAGAACTTATGTATGAATTTTGGTATGTTATTATTAATATCATTTGGGTTTTAAGTTTTTTCATGTATAATGTTCTTTTTATTTAACAAAAAAATGAAAATAAAATGGATATTACATGAAAATAGTTGTGACCAAAGATAAGACATAGTCACACTTAAAATTCTAAAATTTCATGTTGCTTTATATAACCATTAGTCACATCATCTCCACTTTGATTTTTCTTTGTGTGACGGAATGATACCAGATGTCATGGGAAACAAAATAAGTGTGGCTGAAAGTTAGACAATAGGCACACTTAAAATTACAAAATTTTAGGTGGCTATACATAATCACTAGCCACGTGATCATCACTTTATTTTATTTTGTGTGACTAAATGATGGTAAATGTCATGGAGAAAAAAAATATGTGACCAAAGATTAAAAGTCACGCTTAAAATTACAAGTTCATGTGGCTATACATATTCATTAGCTACATAATCCTTAGTTTGTTATATTTTGTGTGACAAAATGATAGCATATGTCATGAAAGAAAAAAATATGTGTGACCAAAGGTTAGAGTATTGCCACACTTAAAGTTACAAAATTTCAAGTGGCTATATATAACCATTAGCCACACCATTGTTACATTGTTTTATTTTGTGTGACGAAATGATATAAAATGTCATGGAAGAAAAAATATGTGTGACCAAATGTTAGAATATAGCCACACTTAAAGTTACAAAATTTCATATGGCTATATATAACCATTAGCCTCACAATCGTCATTTTGTTTTATTTTGTGTGACGGAAGGATAGCATGTCATGAAAGAAAAAAATATGTGTTACCAAAGGTAAGACAATAGCCATAATTAAAAAAATGTGTGACCAAAGGCTATACATAACCATTGGACAATAGTTTTTTGCCACACTTACAAAAAGTACATGTGACTATATAATAGACACAACCACATGTACAGTACATTCATGTGGCATTTGCTATCCTTTAGCCACACTTAATGGACAGAACGCTTGATTAGAACTTTTTTTGCCACACTTTTATTTAACCGATGTGGCTAAAACAAGTTTCTTTGGTAAATTCATGTGACTATATCACAGAAACTGTCACACATAAACTTAATTCAAGTGGTTGTTGCTACCATTTAGCCACACTTAGTGGAGGACACGCTTGATTCCAACAAAAATGTTGATACCCTTTAGCCACATTTTTAATACCTTTAGCCACTAGACAGTGCATGTGGCCGTATGATACCTATGATGACTGGACCTTTGGTCACACTTGACCAGAAAAAAATTGGTGTGGCAAAAGGCATACGACCACACTTTTTTGGTGTGGCCGTTGTAACACCTGTGCCTCCACGGCCGTCAAACAAATGTCAAACCAATGAAATATTGTATTTCATACTTGGGATTTGTAAAAATATGTGTATTGTTTACACATATCAACTCTTGTTCAATTTCAAGCTTTAAATCGCTTTCTGGAAGGTTATACGCGCACTGATGCGTAAATATAACCAGTTTAATGCAACGAACACTCCGGAATAGTGAAATAGGCTTAACATACCTTAAATAACCTTTACATAACTTAGATATAAGTTTTGGAAGGTTTGGTGTGGTGAAATCAAGTTAAATCGTTTACAGGGACTAAATTTGACAAACTGCGAAAGTATGCCAATTTGAACTGTAACAGACATTCCGGAACATGACCATAAGTTAAACATACCATAAATATCCTTCACATAGCTTAGAAATAGGCTTTGAGGTGTTCGGTATGCTAAAATAAACTTTTGTGTCATTCAGGGACTAAAAGTGTCAAAAAGTGCACAAGTTTGCATTTTCGCGCATAACTTACGTTCTGAATACATCCGGACATCCAAAAATTTATATAAGCATGACTATATTATATTTTAGTGTTTGCCATAAGAAAAATCCATTCGTCGCGTCATTTGGATCGTTTTTCGCGCTTATGCGCATTCCGTCGTAATTAAGCGAACATCGCGTTCGTACGACCAAACGAACCAACATCCGACATATTTTTGAGCATGTTTCATGTCCACAATGTTTAGGCATCATTTTAGGGCCTTAAAGTTGGCTTTACGGGCCTTAGAAGTGCCGGAAATGAGCTTAAACACGTGCAGGGACCAAAACTGTAACTTCTGAAACTTATGCTGATCTGAGCAGGCCAGGCGGCCCGCCTCAGATTCTGTTAATTCCCACGCGGGCCGCGTCCGCCTTCTGGACCAGATTAACTGCATTAACAGCTGTTTGCAGCTGTTTTAACCACAACCACACACTCACCACTTGCCTAATCAGCTGATAAGGACCAATTTAAGCCACCACAACTTTCCGACACTTGTATGGATGGGATCATGGCACGTTTTCCATGAAACGATCTTAACGGTTACCCGAAAACTATATATACCCATCCACCCCCATTGCATTTCTCACTAGAATTCTGATTTTGAGAGCTCTAAGTTGAAACCATTGTTTCATACCTGAGTTCTTGGATCGGGATTAGCATTCGGGGACCCTTCGTAAGTATTCTTTCGTTCTTTTCCTTATTTTACTGCTTTTCGAGTCAGAAAGTCAAACTTTGTTTGACTTTCAGCGTTGACCAGTAATGGTCAATGCGAAGTTCGTTTGAACTTCGCAACGTGAGTGTAATCACGTTGGTCATAGTCCCTTGGGACTATGCCCACTGATTACCACGTTGTCTAGGGTCGTAGGGTAGGCGATCTAATAAATCGCCTATACCTTCGAACCCGACCCAGTTTGGTCGATCATTAGGATCCGACCAAATACATTAGGTGACCATAGTAGGTAGGGCATAACCTTCCGAGGTTATACCTTATGGTCACGACGTTTAAGTAGTTGTATGATAGGTAGTTTATATGCCTTAGGTAAATTACCAGAATACCCTTTTCATACATAATTGGTAATTTAGCATATGTAACCTAAACTTTTGTCACGTAACTGATTATGTAACATGTTTAGGAATATAACACTTGTCATAGGACTAGTTAGGCGATCCGAACGCGTTTCACGCGAACGACGCGTTAAAGTAGCATAAGCTACCTAAACGGGTCGTAATGGGTCGTAGACAGTTATGTTAGGTTTCGTTTAGTATGTAGGCTTTGTTAAACCATATCACACGAGTCTCCACACTCGTTTGGTTTACAAACCCTAATGCTACCCAGTCTTCCGATTTAGGTCCGGTTATTTAACATAGTTACCTATATTAGGTGCCGTTTGATTCCGAGATCTCTAGCACTGTTTGGTGGTTATCTTTAGACAACTGAGCAATCTCAAGTGAGTACATAGACCCCTCTTTTACTGTTTTCCAAACTGTTTTGGGGTGGAACACATGTGCCTACTTGTTACTTTCATGCTTTCCTGTTTTAACATCATATACTGCTATGTTCGTTAGTACATTATAGTACATGATTTTATGACATTTCATGCTAGGTGTGCCCATTATGTGCATTACTTAGTACATCGTTTTACATGACATTTCACGCTATGTATGTTCATTTGATTTCATACTTAGTGCATTGTTTTCACATGTTTACATTTTGGTATGACATTTGGTTTGTTTACATGGGACAATACATTCATTAACACCGATCATGCCGTTCGTTAGTAGGTAGTGGTACCATAGGAATTGACAACTCCCGTTCCGGACGTCCCAGGGAAAGGGGATGAAAGGAATGACCGAATTCGTTGATATAAGACAGATAGACCTTTAATTTGTTTAAAGGGTTTATCACCACAGTCGCAAGGCTTGGATGTATGCATATTCACAATACCGCATAAATGTTCATATTAAATAGTTGCATGCATTTACACAAAACATAGCTTTGATTTAAACCAAGTTTTACTTCAATACTTTGTTTTTGTGCATATGGTTTAGTTGAGACATTTCACTTGCCATACATGACATTTTGACATAGACATTTGACATGGATATTTGACATAGACATTTGACATGGATATTTGACATAGACATTTGACATGGATATTTGACATAGACATTTGACATGGATATTTGACATAGACATTAGACATGGATATTTGACATAGACATTTTGACATGATTTACATCTTGACATGATCATTTTACATTGTTTGGTTTGGTTTGATTAAGTGATTAAGTAACGATGCGTGTGTAATATGATACAAGCATGGTGGATACGCCGCTGGTACTTCCTATATATAAGTGTTTGTATGGTATTACATGTCGTAACGTTATTTGAATCATTTCAGTTTGAGACATAGAACATTTCATACAAATCACATACTTTTCACAAGACATTGATTCATAAACAACTTATCTTATGCAAACATATTTTACTTGGTTATTCATTTAACCTTACATTTATTTATACTTATCATCTGATCTTATCATTTTTCAAATGATTTAAAAGACAAAGCAAATAACAAGGTTCATGACTAAACATTTTCTCAAACATAAGTCATGAATCTTATTTTCACAAAACCTATGTATCTCACAGGCATTTTTATGCTGACGTACCTATTTTCACATGTGTTTTTCAGGAACTGTTGCATAAGATGATCAAGATACACATAGACAGACTTGGGCTTTAGTGACAATAAAAGATGCAAGACTAGTTAATTATGTTGTATTTACTTGTTTATTAAGACATTGTAACACTTTTAATCAATAAAACGAAACTTCAATTGCCATGGATTTGAAACATTAATTCTGTTACAACACTCCCCGATGTTTCCGCCGCGATTTGTGCGTTCTACGCGGTCGGGGTGTGACAGCCGTAGCCTATTTTTGACGTAGTGCGACCGCGTTAAAACAACGAAACCGGGGTGGAAACGTCGGGGAGTGGAGCGACAAAATTATTGTTTCAGAACTATGGATTCAAAAAGCTTCGTTTTATTAAATATTAAACATTAACATTGCCTTGAAACAAACAAACAAACAAGTTAAACACAGTCTATCATCGTTATTAAGTCACTAAGGCCTCGTCCAGTCCTAAGTGAGCATGCATCCTATTCGTAATCAACATCATCAATCACCACCTGAAACATATGTAAAAATAAAGTCAGCAAAGAAATGCCGGCGAGCACATAGGTTTTGTGTGAGTGTCAGATTCATGGCTCGTTTATATGTTGAAATGACTCGTACAACCTCGTTAGTCGATATTGGAAAAACCTTGTTTTGTAAAACATTTGTATTGTAAAATGAATAACCAAGTCAAAACAGGTTGGTTATAGTTTATAAAACCTCGATGCCATGAATCTTAACTCAAAACATTTGTTTATGTAAACCCAAATCGTAAATCGTTCTCGTGAAATAACTCGTATGGTTTATATCATTTAGTAAACATCGTTTGTGTGACATCGTTTCAAATCGTTCGCCCAAGTGAACTAAATAACGCCACGTAATGTAATATGATAAAAACACTTATATATAAGAAGTACCAGCGGCGTATCTACCATGCTTTTATCACATTACACCCGTCCCGTTATATAAGCACTAACCAAAAATCAATCGTTCGTTCAATTCTTTTAACTTGTTTAAATCGTTCAAGTCGTTCAATCGTTCAAAATCGTTCAATCGTTCAAATCGTTCTCGTTTTAATTGTGAAAACTACTTTTGGTCGTCTCGTGGAATACATTCAAACCTTCGTAACTCGTCTATCATTCAACTCGTATTAACAAACCACCAAAGGGTATGTTAACAATTAACAGGTTCAGTCGTTACCCACATAACCCCCATTCATAACCATGGGTGCAGTCCGATAACGGGATTTGTCAGATCCTATGGTACCATAACCTAATACTGGTCGGCTTGATCAATGTTAATGAATGTTATTCGTTATGTAAATACGTCCAACAAGTTCATTCACATTATTGAAATCGTTATTGTTTAATATAAACCATAGTATTCGTTTTAGAAAATCGTCGTTAAAAGCATCGAAATCGTTTAACACATATGAATCACCCAAAACAATTGAAAACAGTAAAATAGGGGAACTATGTACTCACTTGAAGTGTAAAGTATCCTCGATCTAATGAAATTAACGAAGCTCAGGCAAACCAAGGAAATCAAGTAGCACATAGTAATCAAATCGCTAGTTAAATAATCAACACCTAAATCGGAGGATCGGGTAGAATGAGGTCTTGTAAACCAAATGAGTATTGGAACTCATGTGATATGGTTTAACAAAGCCTACATTCTAAATTGGAACCTATCCTATGTGACAACTGCCACTTTCTGGTAATTTACGTACATTTAAAGCAATGATTTACATTATACAAATATGTGTTTGAATATCCGAATTGCTTGATTACATGATATACATCTTAGAACACTTATGGAATACTCATTTATGATGCACATTATTCATTTTTATTGGTTACATTTGAAATAGTGTAAACAATGCATCGAAACAACTAGAGTAGTACCTAGTAAACTAGTGTGCTGACGAAAACTCAGGATCCGCATAAACCATCTAAATGACATCTTTAGGACTTAGACGAAAGTCCAACATCAAATATACATTAAACCCTAATTGGAAATGAAAGGGTTTGGTCTAATACTTTCCCAATGTCCGGTAGCACTAGAAACTGCCTAAAAAGCGCTAAAAGTTACCATTTCAATAATTTTTTCCGAAAAATTCAGCATTGGTGCTTTTATTACAAGATGCAAAAGTGTTGTTTAAACACATATTTCACATAAAAATACATAGGGAATATCATTTATATACATAACCGAATTTTTCCCTACAACTTTCATATGTTAACCTTTCGACTATCTACTTGCGGAACGAGCGCTAAACGACTATCCGAACTATATTTTGACATAGATTGCAAATTAGTGAATATTATTTTTGGCCAAATTAAGCTTATTTTGAGATTCCAAATCCCTTTATACATCTCTTGGTTGCGGATTTACAACTTACGGAAAAACTTCGTCGGTAGGAATTAAAAGTGCTTTTATCGAACCGACGACCAAACGGAAGTCGTTTAAGATATCAAAATACCAATTTCTACTAGTTTAGTGAATTTGTTAATAATAATTAACATTCCGAATCACTAATTACCTCCTTAATTACCTCCTAATGGTGAAAGATTACCCCTAATCACCATACTTAGTCTAATTACCAAAATATCTACATGTTTAAGACATTTTTATTAAAAAAATGTTACACTTTACCCCCCCCCCCCATGTGTGAACGTTTTATGTGGGTCCCACACCCATATTTCACATGCAAAATATCTAGATATTTTCTATAATTACAAGTGGTGTTACTAGTGGATGATTATATGTATTATACTTATCCTAAACTAGATATTTTCAATCATATTTACACCTTATCTTTCACACACATAAGAACTCTTTCAATCTTCATCTTTTCACCAAGAACACCATCCAAAAACCCATTTCATTTTATCATTTCTTTGATGATCAACATGGAGTTTCATGGCACATAAGGTGATCTAAAGCATTTACAAGTTAAAGGAAGCTTTTTCATCCATTCAAGAGTCTTATACCATCAAGATCATCATCTTCTTAGTTCTTTATCATCACCTAGATCATCCCTAGCCACAAGTGCTAGAAGTGAGCTTCTAAATCTCTTAGTTTCATATTTATTTATGTTTATGATTGTTAAAATTTCATGTTATAACTAAATAATCATACATAATAATATGAAAATACAAAGAAGCAAAAATAATAATCATGATAATATGTGGTGATTTGAGACTTATTACTTGTTTATATGAGCTAGTTATGATGAACATCATATATAAACTTGTTAGATGATGTTTAAAAACATAATCTAACAAGTATACATGAAAGTGATAAAAGGGTTTTTGTTAAACATAAAGGTTAATTGGATGATCATATTCTTTGGTGTTGTTAATGTATTTAGTGTTTTTCATCAAAAACAATACTTTTACAAAATTATAAAAAGAAACATACAAGTAGAAATTTTTGTAAAAGTGGTTGAAACTAGAAGTAAACATGGACTTTGATCTAGTTAACATATGTAAAGATCATACTAAAACCCTACATGTTTATGAGTTCATCTTGTTAAAAAGTTTGTTATGAATCTCATGTGTTTTTGTTTAGAAAATGATATGTTAATAAACATGGCAAAGTTCAAATATCAAAGGAACTATGGCCAATTTTTCTTAGAAATCATATGCTAGAAAAATTATCATTTTTAACAAAGTCTTTACAAGATTAGAAAGTGGTCTTTCTAAAAACAAAAATAGATATAAATATATATTTTTGGGAAAATATATATTAGTGATCTTAACAAGTTATGTACTATGTGTTTATTATTTGTATTAGTTATGTACAAAAGTTAGGGATTTGATAACAATGATACAAATAAATACAAGACACATTTACAAGTAAAGACTTACAAGAATACATATATACACACTAGAATACAATTTACGGATCATTTGGACATCGGATACAACTTATGGACAATTCGGACGACGGGCGAATCTTTGAACATATCGCCATTCCGAGGAGTTACTACGACGTTTAGACGATTTTTCGACACGAAATATAAGTATGCTATCGATAACAAATTTCGGATGTTTATAAACTTATAAAAACTAGTATGTTTTTATTTACTAACAATTATACTTAGTAAATTTTTATAAAAAGGTTTTTATAAAAATGAAAGGCTTACACTTACAAATGGGCTTACTTACACTTAATGGGCTATTGTTTTACAAATGGGCTTATTTTTCATAATGGGCTTAACATAAATTCGTGGGCTAAGCCCAAACACCAAACATATGGGCCAAAGCCCAACACTATTAAAGCCCAACACTATTCAAGCCCAACACTATTCAAGCCCAATACTATTCAAGCCCAATACTATTCAAGCCCAATACTATTCAAGCCCAACACTATCCAAGCCCAACACTATTTGAGGCCCAACACTATTTGAGGCCCAACACTATTTGAGGCCCAACACTATTGAGGCCCAACACTATTTAAGGCCCAGCACTATTTAAGCCCAATAACTTGAAAACATGGGCTTGGCCCAATGATACCATTATTGGAAACACAACTATACAATTGATACATATAAGACACGAAATTCAGCGGACTAGATCCGACTATACAACTCACAAGATACAAGATAACATATATATATATATATTTGGTGAAAAATATATATATAACATTTGAACAACTCATTCATCGAATACACAGTTAATGAACAGTAAAGACATACAAGTCTTACACATATTGAAGACACAAGACTTGTACTCAAGTTCTTTACAAAGACCGAAGTGTCTAACAAAAATAAGAACATTTGTAGGTCGCAACGCTATTCAGGACGACCGCACGTGAGATCTTATTTACATCTATTCACAGGACGCGATACTGTGAGTTGATGTCCCCTATTCATTTAAATGTTTTACAACTTTACAACTATCGGGGAAAATACATGTTCAACGTATGTTAAAGTTAGGGAATGAAACACCTTAGATCATGTGCGAATTAGGGTTATACATGTAAGCACCATTAATCCAGTTTGGACCTAGGTACAAGTGGTTAGATCTAATGGGTTTTGGCGAGCCCCACTCTTGGTCGTTGACCCATACAGAAGAGTGCGTTTGTGTCCCAGTCGATAGGAGTCGACATAAAAATCGTCTAGGGTTGGATTGCTTCCTTTTTCGTCACACATATTAATGTCCTTGCAAAACATTAATGATCAACGATTTCATTGACGCTTTACATACTACATCATTACATACAGATACATTTTATACAACTCACATTTTATGGATGCAGTTTATACAACTCACATTTTACAGATACATCTTATACAGCTCACATTTTACAGATACATCTCATACAACTAAACTGCATGAACTCGCTCAACTTTTGTTGATGTTTTCAAACTTACATGTATTTCAGGGAATTAGTGGACCAATACAACGATTTCAGTTCAAGGAAAACAAGTATCAATACTCCATGCCAACTATTGAAGGGTTTGCCTGTTATATACCGCCTCTTTGCGGTGATATAGTGGTCAAAGTCTTGACATTTTAAGACTTACATTTTGATGTATAAAACGATGACAACTTATTTTCATTTGATGGTTTGTAACCAATACATTCAACTTATGTTGCATTCTTTTGAAACAATTATGACAATGGCATTGGAGCTTGTTTTTATTCATTTAGTATGTTCACTTATATTGTTATGCAATGAGAACCGATCAGATCACACCTCGCGCTTCCGCTACGAGCGGGTGTGACATCCTAAGTGCTTTCGACCCATTACGACCCATTAAGGTAGCTTATGCTACTTTAACGCGTAGTTCGCGCGAATGCGCGTTCGAGACGCCTAACTAGTCCTATGACAAGTATTATATGCCCTAACATGTTTAAATATGTTGCATAATCAGTTTAAATGGCAAAATTTAAGTTACGTATGCTTAAATTCAAATTATGCATAAAAGGGCATTTTGGTCATTTTCCTAAGGCATATAAACTACCTATCATACAACTAATTAAACTAAGTGGCCATAAGGTATAACCTCGGAAGGTTATTCCCTATACAACTATGGTCACAAATATGCTTGGTCGGATCCTAATGATCGACCAACAGGTCGGGTTCGAAAGTCTAAGCGGTGGTTAAGACCGCTTATCTTACGACCCTATACAAGCACTAGACTAAAAGTGACGAGTTAAAATTGTTAAAACATGTTTAACTAAGTTAGAAAACAGGTTTTGATACCAAAACAAAGTGTTTTGATACCCAAGGATAGTTTCGTCTCAAAATGCGCATAAACGGCATTTTGATCGAAACTTTGACTCGTCACTTCCACTAATCAACGTGGTAATCAGTAGGTATAGTCACAAGGGACTATAACCATCGTGATTACGCTCACGTTGCAAAGTATAAACGAACTTTGGGTTGACCAACTCGTGGTCAAAACAGAAAGTCAAACACTGTTTGACTTTCACACTTGAAAAGCGATAAAAAGCATGAAAGAAGCTTACAAAAGGTCCAAGCAAGGAAGAATTTGATCTAAAGCACTCAGGTATGAAGTATTAACTTCAACTTAGAGCAAATTCAGATCAAATGGTGAGTTGAAAGAATGAAATCAATTGGGTATTTATAGAATTCCAAGAACCGTTAGGATCATTTCTCGTAATTCGTGCTTAAATCTGGACCTTACATCTGTTGCCCATGGTTTACAATACAATGGGACATCAAAAACCATTAAATGGTATTCCAAATCAGTGATCAAAACCATCAAAACCAGCTTAAATGACCAAATTCAATGTTTCTGTCTGACATGTTGTCACGGGCCGCATAGACCCATACATAACCTTATGCGCCCCTCCTAGAGAAGTTTCACAGAATGTCAGTTTTAGTCCCTGCAAGTCCAAAACTTGGTTTTTGATGCATTTTTGACACATTTAAGCCTCGTTAACCCCATTTCAAGGTTCTATAATGAAGTTAAAGTATAGGGAACATGAAATATGATAAAAAAACATCCCAGATGTCGGTTCGTTTGGTCGTACGGTTCCGTTATTCGGTTAATTATGACGAAAACTCGAACGGACCCAAAAACGATCCAAATTTCACGACGAATGGTTTTTTTGCCTTCCAATCACTAAAATAAAATATATTAATGATTTAAAAAATTTTTGGATGTCCGGATATGTTCAGAACATAAGATATGCGCGAAAATGCAAACTTATGCACTTTTTGACGCTTTTAGTCCCCGTTTGATGAAAAAGTTTATTTTCGCATACCGAACCCCTCAAAGCCTATTTCTAAGCTATGTAAAGGATATTTATGGTATGTTTAACTTATGATCAAGTTCCGGAATGTTCGTTACCATACGAATCGACATAGTTTCGCAGTTTGACACAAATAGTCCCTGCGATCGAATAGACTTATTTTCGACACACCAAACCATCCAAAACTTATTTCTAAGTTATGTAAAGGTTATTTAAGGTATGTTAAGCCTATTTCACTATTCCAGAGTGTTTGTCGCATTAAACTGATTACGTTTACGCATCAGTTTGCGTATAACTTTCTAGAAAGCGATTTAAAGCTTAAAATCGAACTTGAATCAAATCGTAAAATCATCAAACACAAATACACACATAATAACACCAAAACACATCGTTTTATTGATAGTTGACATTGTTTTACGTCGTACATCGTTTACAGAGCACAGTTGTCACAGTCCCCCTACTTTAGGAAATTTCGTCCCGAAATTTTATCTAGAGGAAACTTGTGAAAAAAAATGTGGATATTTCGCTTTCATTTGGTCCTCACGTTCCCAAGTAAACTCTGGGCCACGTTTGGACTCCCAGCAAACTTTGACTAATCGAATTCGTTTGTTCTTCAATTGTTTGACTGCACAGTCCACTATCTCCACAAGTTTCTCGACAAAGTGCATCGTTTCATCAACTTGAATTTCGTCGAGTGGAATGTGAAGATCAGTATCGGCTAAACACTTTCGTAAATTGGACACATGGAATGTTGGGTCTATATTCCCAAGTTCAGGAGGTAGCTCTAATCGATAGGCAACCTTTCCGATTCTTTCAACAATCTTAAATGGTCCAACATATCGTGGTGCAAGTTTTCCTTTCTTTCCAAATCTCACCACTCCCTTCCAAGGGGACACCTTGAGTAGGAAATGGTCGCCAACTTGAAATTCCAAGGGCTTGCGTCGCATATCCGCATAACTCTTTTCACGGCTTCTAGATGTCAGAAGATTATCGTGAATTTTCTTGATTTTGTCTGTTGTTTCCAGAATGAGCTCAGGTCCAGTAAGCTGAGCTTTACCGATCTCATTCCAACAAACAGGTGAACGACATTTTCGACCGTAGAGAGCTTCGAAAGGTGCCATATTAATGCTAGCATGATAACTATTGTTGTAAGAGACCTCGATCAACGAAAGATGAGAATCCCAATTACCACCAAAGTCTATCACACATGCTCTAAGAATATCCTCCAAAGTTTGTATCGTCCTCTCAGTTTGTCCATCTGTTTAGGGATGATAAGCAGTGCTTAGATTTAGTTGGGTCCCCAAAGCAGATTGCATGGTCTTCCAAAAGTGAGATGAAAATCGAGCATCACGATCAGAAATGATATCCAAAGGAACACCATGTCGAGATACAATCTCATCAACATAAATCTTTGCAAGTTTATCAGCAGATAGATCCTCACGAATTGGTATAAATTGAGCTGACTTCGTTAATCGATCGATAATAACCCAAATAGCATCATGACCTCTAGATGTACGCGGTAACTTAGTGATAAGATCCATCGCAATGTTCTCCCACTTCCATACCGGTATTTCTGGTTGTACAAGCAAACCAGATGGTCGTTGATGTTCAGCCTTGACTTTGAGACAAGTTAGGCATTTCGATACATACAAAGCAATATCCTTCTTCATGCCAGGCCAACAGTACTGAGTACAATGATCCTTGTACATTTTGTCAGCACCAGGATGAATAGAATATCGAGACTTATGAGATTCGTCCATCACTAAAGTGCGAAGATCGTCTTGTTTCGGAATCCACAAATGATCCTTAAAATAGAGTAACCCATCGTCTTTCGTTTCGAGTTTAAGATCAAGTTGAAGTGGTAGATCATATTTAATAAGCCTTTGGTTACACATGATCGTTGAGCTTGAAGGACACGAGTTTGAATATCAGATAGAGTTCGGATAGAATGAAGCTTGACTCGTTCCTTTCGGCTTAGCGCATCGGCTACGACATTCGCCTTACCAGGATGGTAGTGAATTTCACAATCGTAATCATTTAAGAGTTCAACCCAACGTCGTTGTCTCATGTTCAGCTCCTTCTGATTTAGAATGTGCTGGAGACTTTTGTGGTCTGTGAAAACCACGCATTTCGTGCCATAAAGATAGTGTCTCCAGATTTTGAGAGCAAAGACCACAGCACCCAACTCAAGATCATGAGTCGTATAGTTCTTCTCATGAACTTTTAGCTGTCTTGACGCATAAGCTATGACTTTACCTCGTTGTAAAAGAACACAACCAAGGCCTAGATTTGACGCGTCACAATAGACAATGAAATCATCATTTCCTTCGGGCAAAGATAGAATAGGAGCATCACATAGTTTTCGTTTCAGCGTTTGGAACACTTCTTCTTGTTTAGGTCCCCACTCAAAAGGCTTATTCTTCTGAGTCAAAGCAGTTAGTGGAACCGCGATCTTCGAGAAGTTCGAAATAAATCATCGATAATAACCAGCAAGAGTAAGAAAAGACCGAACTTCTGTCGGTGTCGTAGGTGTATTCCAATCCTTAATAGCAACTATTTTGGAAGGATCCACATGAATACCCTGCTCATTAACAATATGACCCAAAAACTGAACTTCCTTAAGCCAAAATTCACACTTGGAGAATTTAACAAAAAGTTGTTCCTTCTTCAGGAGTTCTAGTGTCAAACGAAGGTGTTGTTCGTGCTCGGCTCAAGACTTCGAATAAATGAGAATATCGTCAATGAACACGATGATGAACTTGTCTAAATAAGGTTTACAAACCCTATTCATTAAGTCCATGAAGATAGCTGGGGCATTCGTCAAACCAAAAGGCATGACAGTAAACTCGTAGTGTGCATATCTCGTGCGAAAAGCAGTTTTGGGAATATCTTCTTCGAGAACACGAAGCTGATGATACCCAGAACGCAGATCGATCTTGGAAAAACATGTAGCACCTTGCAGCTGATCAAAAAGATCATCTATTCGTGGTAGGGGATATCGATTCTTGATGGTAAGCTTGTTAAGCTCATGATAATCGATACACATACGAAAAGATCCATCTTTCTTTTTCACAAACAGGACTGGAGCGCCCCAAGGTGAATAACTTGGTCAGATGAATCCTTTGTCAGATAACTCTTGAAGCTGTTTCGATAATTCTTGCATCTCAGACGGTGCAAGACGATATGGTGCTTTAGCAATCGGGTTAGCATTAGGTACAAGATCAATATGAAATTCGACTTGACGAACTTGAGGCAAACCAGACAGTTCATCAGGAAACACCTCTGGATAATCTCGAACAATCGGAATATCTTGAATACACTTGCTCTTGTCTTTCTCCTCGGTGACATGTTCCAGAAAAGCAACATATCCTTTTCGTAAATAACTTTGGGCTTTCGTACACGACATAAGTTTCAATCCACCAGATAGTTTCTCGCCACGAACCTCTAAAACTTCACCAGATGAAAGAGGAATACGAACAATCTTATCGAAACAAACCACCTCAGCATGATTTTTAGTTAACCAATCCATCCCTACGATAATATCGAAACTCCCAAGTTGCATCGGTGTGAGGTCAATAGGAAAAAGATGGTTATCGAGGTTCAATTGACAATCGCGAATAACAGAATCGAGTACGAGAGGTTTACCAGTAGCAACTTCAACAGATAAGGGTTTCCTCAGTTTAGTTCTAGGTATTGCAAGCAAAGGCTCAAACGATAACGAAACAAAACTTCTATCGGCACCAGAATAAAAAAGAATAGATGCAGGTTGTGTCACACCCCGACCACGTATAACATACAAAGCGTGGCGGAAACATCGGGGAGTGTTGCAACAGAATTAATTGTTTCATAACCATGGCATACAAAGTTGTATTTTATTTATAAACAAAGGTGTTACATTGTTTCAAACAGGAAATTTAAGAGTTCAGAACATAATTAAACATAGTCTATCTTCTTTTAAAGTCTCTAAGGCACAGGTCCGCCCTAGTATCATGATCAACATCCTATGGAAAAGCACCTGAAAACACATGTGAAAATAGGTACGTCAGCATAAAAATGCCTGTGAGATACATAGGTTTTGTGAAAATAGGATTCATGACTTATAAGTTTAGGAAAAATTGTTTAATAACAGTCAGTCATGAACCTCGTAATTTTCTTTGTCATGTAAATCATTTGAAAACAATAAGATCAGATGATATGTATAAGTAAATGTCAGGTTAAATAAATAACCATGTAAAAATGTGTTTGTATAAGATAAGTTGTTTGTAAATCAATGTCTTGTGAAAAGTATGTTATTTGTATAAAATGTTCTATGTCTCAAACTGAAATGATTCAAATAACGTTACGACATGTAATACCATACAAACACTTATATATAGGAAGTACCAGCGGCGTATCCACCATGCTTGTATCATATTACACACGCATCATTACTTAATCACTTAATCAAACCAAACCAACCAATGTAAGAAGTCTATGTTTAATTCAATTGTCAAATGTATTAAATAATATGTCAAAGTGTTCATGTCAAGATGTAAATCATGTAGTATGTAAAACCAATGTCAAAAGTGTTTGTGTCAAATGTAAATCATGTCAAAATGTCTATGTCAAATATCCATGTCAAATGTCTATGTCAAATATCCATGTCAAATGTCTATGTCAAATATCCATGTCAAATGTCTATGTCAAAATGTCATGTATGGCAAGTGAAATGTCTCAACTAAACCATATGCACAAAAACAAGGTATTGAAGTAAAACTTGGTTTAAATCAAAGCTATGTTTTGTGTAAATGCATGCAACTATTTAATATGAACATTTATGCGGTATTGTGAAAATGCATACATCCAAGCCTTGCGACTGTGGTGATAAACCCTTTAAACAAATTAAAGGTCTATCTGTCTTATATCATCGAATTCGGTCATTCCTTTCATCCCCTTTCCCTGGGACGTCCGGAACGGGAGTTGTCAATTCCTATGGTACCACTACCTACTAACGAACGGCATGATCGGTGTTAATGAATGTATTGTCCCATGTAAACAAACCAAATGTCATACCAAAATTGTAAGCATGTGAAAACAATGCACTAAGTATGAAATCAAATGAACATACATAGCGTGAAATGTAATGTAAAACGATGTACTAAGTAATGCACACAATGGGCACACCTAGCATGAAATGTGATGTAAAACAATGTACTAAGTAATGCGCACAATGGGCACACCTAGCATGAACTGTAATGAAATCATGTACTATAATGTACTAACGAACATAGCATGTATGTGATGTGAAAACAGGAAAGCATGAAAGTAACAAGTAGGCACATGTGTTCCACCCCAAAACAGTTTGGAAAACAGTAAAAGAGGGGTCTATGTACTCACTTGAGATTGCTCAGATGTCTAGAGATAATCACCAAGCAACGCTAGAGATCTCGGAATCAAACGGCACCTAATATAGGTAACTATGTTAATAAACCGGACCTATCTCGGAAGATCGGGTAGCATGAGGGTTTGTAAACCAAACGAGCGTAGAGACTCGTGTCACTTGGTTTAAGAAAGCCTACATACTAAATGAAACTTAACATAATTGTTTACGACCCATTACGACCTGTTTAGGAAGCTTATGCTACTTTAACGCGTCGTGCGCGTGAAACGCGTTCGGACCGCCTAACTAGCCCTATGACAAGTGTTATATGCCTGAACACGTTACATAATCAGTTATGTGACAAAGGTTTAGGTTGCATATGCTTAATTACCAATTATACATGAAAAGGGTATTCTGGTAATTTACCTAAGGCATATAAACTACCTATCATACAACTAATCAAACGATGTGACCATAGGGTTTAACCTCGGAAGGTTATTCCCTACTCTATGGTCACCTAATGTGTTTGGTCGGATCCTAATGATCGACCAAACTGGGTCGGGTTCGAGGCATAAGCGATTTATTAGATCGCTTACCCTACGACCCTAGACAACGTGGTAATCAGTAGGCATAGTCCCAAGGGACTATAACCATCGTGATTACAATCACGTTGCGAAGTTCAAACGAACTTCGCATTGACCATTACTGGTCAACGCTGAAAGTCAAACAAAGTTTGACTTTCTGACTCGAAAAGCAGTAAAATAAGGAAAAGAACGAAAGAATACTTACGAAGGGTCCCCGAATGCTAAACTCGATTCAAAAATCTCAGGTATGAAACAAATGTTTCAACTTAGAGTTTCTCAAATCAAATTTCTTGTGATTTTAGCAATGGGGGTGTTGGGGTATTTATAGGAATACCCGAACCGTTAAGATCGCTTGTCGAATATCGTGCCTTAATCGTATCCGTACAAGTGTCGGAAAGTTATGGTGCCTAAATTCCATCCTTATCCGCTGACTAAGCAAGTTAGAATGTGTGGTTCTGAATTAAACAACGGCTAATACATCGAATCTGGTCCCGAAAATGCAAAACTGAGTTTTCTGCCCAGATAAGGCACTCGCGTAGCGCGACTGCATAGGCCCTTAGGGCTCGCGCTACGCCACTGCCCCCATGTTTCAGAATTGTTTCAAAAGTGACAGGTTTAGTCCCTGCAGCCCGTTTAAGCGATTTTCGATGCGTTTGAACCCCGTTAACCTCATTTCAAGGCTCTAAAATGAAGTTAAAGTATAGGGAACTCAAAACATGCTCAAAAATATGCCGGAGGTTGGTTCGTTTGGCCGTACGAACGCGATGTTCGCTTAATTACGACGAAATGCGCATAAGCGCGAAAAACGATCCAAATGACGCGACGAATGGATTTTTCTTATGGCGAACACTAAAATATAATGTAGTCATGCTTACATAAATTTTTGGATGTCCAGATGTATTCAGAACGTAAGTTATGCGCGAAAATGCAAACTTGTGCACTTTTTGACACTTTTAGTCCCTGAATGACCCAAAAGTTTATTTTAGCACACCGAACCCCTCAAAGCCTATTTCTAAGCTATGTAAAGGATATTTAAGGTGTGTTTAACTTATGGTTATGTTCTGGAATGTTCGTTACAGTTCAAATTGACATACTTTCGCAGTTTGTCATATTTAGTCCCTGTAAGCGAATTAACTTGTTTTTGCCATACCAAAGCCTTCAAAACTTATTTCTAAGTTATGTAAAGGTTATTTAAGGTATGTTGAGTATATGTTGATGTTCCGGAGTATTTCTCGCATTAAACTGAGTACGATTACGCACTAGTTTGCGTATAACTCTCCAGAAAGCGATGTAGAGTTTGAAATTACATAAAAGTCAAAACATGAAAAATGTGTAACATAACAAAACAAACATTGGGATCAAATAACATTGTTTTATTGATAACAGAACTGTTCATAGTGATTACAAGCACAGTTGTTACAGTCTCCCCTACTTGTGGAAATTTCGTCCCGAAATTTATTTAGAGGAAACTCGTGGAAAAAGATGCGGATATTTCGCTTTCATTTGATCTTCGCGTTCCCAAGTAAACTTGGGTCCACGTTTAGCTTCCCAGCGAACTTTGACCAAAGGAATGCGCTTGCGTTTAAGCCACTTGACTTCACGTTCCATGATTTCCACTGGTTTCTCAACAAATTTCAGTGTTTTGCCAACACGAATTTCGTCAAGCGGTATGGAGAAGTTCTCATCAGCTGAACACCTCTTGAGATTTGACACGTGAAAAGTTGGATGAACATTTCCCAGTTCAGGAGGTAACTCAAGTCTGTAGGCTACCTTTCCGATTCTTTCGACGATCTTGAATGGTCCAACGTATCTAGGTGCAAGTTTTCCTTTCTTTCCAAATCTGATCACACCTTTCCAAGGTGAGACCTTAAGTAATACTCGATCACCAACTTGAAATTCCAAGGCTTTGCGTTTTGGGTCCGCGTAAATCTTCTGACGGCTTCTAGCTGCTTGAAGGTTATCACGAACTTTCTTGACCTTGTCAGTTGTCTCTAAAATGAGGGCAGGTCCAGTAAGTTGAGCCTCGCCAATCTCATTCCAGCAGACTGGTGAACGACATTTTCGACCATAGAGAGCTTCGAAAGGAGCCATTTTGATGCTAGTGTGATAACTGTTGTTGTAGGAGAATTCAATCAATTTAAGATGTGAATCCCAGCTACCCCCAAAATCGATCACACAAGCTCTAAGCATATCCTCCAGAGTCTGGATTGTTCTCTCAGATTGACCATCCGTTTGCGGATGATAAGCTGTGCTCAGATTAAGTTGGGTCCCCATGGCAGATTGCATGGTTCTCCAAAAATGAGAAGTGAAACGAGCATCTCTGTCAGAAATAATGTTCAAAGGAACACCATGTCGAGCCACAATTTCATCTACATAGATTTGAGCAAGTCTGTCAGTAGGAAAATCCTCGCGGATTGGCAAGAAATGTGCTGACTTTGTAAGACGATCAACGACTACCCAGATGGCATCATGACCTTTCTTTGTGCGCGGGAGTTTGGTAACAAGATCCATAGTAATGTTTTCCCATTTCCAAACTGGGATCTCTGGTTGCTCCAATAAACCAGAAGGACGCTGATGTTCAGCCTTAACCTTAAGACAAGTAAGGCATTTGGATACGTATAAGGCAATGTCTTTCTTCATACCAGGCCACCAATAGTGAATACGAAGATCCTTATACATTTTATCTGAGCCCGGATGAATGGAATAACGAGACTTATGGGCTTCATCCATAAGCAAGGTACGAATATCATCCTGGCTTGGGACCCACAAACGGTCCATGAAGTAATATGATCCATTGTCCTTCAGTTCCAGAGCAGGTGTTATGTGATAGGGAAATTCCTTATCCATTAGACCTTGTGAAACACAAGATTGTTGAGCTTGAGAAATGCGTACTTGAATATCGGATTGAGCTTGAATAACAGATTGAACACGTACACAATGAAGCTTAGTACGTTCCTTACGACTCAATGCATCAGCTACGACATTCGCCTTACCAGGATGGTAGCGAATTTCGCAGTCATAGTCGTTTAGTAGCTCAACCCAACGTCGTTGTCTCATGTTGAGTTCTTTCTGGTTGAAGATATGCTGAAGACTTTTGTGGTCAGTGAAAAGCACACATTTTGTACCGTACAAATAGTGTCTCCAGATCTTTAGAGCAAAGACTACTGCACCCAACTCAAGATCATGAGTGGTGTAGTTCTTCTCATGTATCTTCAATTGTCTTGATGCATATGCTATGACTTTGTTCCTTTGCATCAGAACGCAACCAAGACCCAATTTCGATGCATCACAATACACGACAAAATCATCATCACCCTCAGGTAATGATAGAACAGGCGCATCGCAAAGCTTCTGCTTCAGGTGTTGAAAAGCTTCCTCTTGTTTGAATCCCCAGTAAAAGGGCATTTTCTTCTGAGTTAGAGCAGTTAGAGGAACTGCAATCTTAGAGAAGTTTTCAATGAAGCGGCGATAATAACCCGCTAGACCAAGAAAAGAACGAACTTCAGTAGGAGTAGTAGGTGTATCCCAATCCTTAATCGCACTGATCTTGGAGGGATCTACATGAATACCTTGTTCGTTGATGGTATGCCCCAAAAATTGAACTTCTTTAAGCCAAAATTCGCACTTGGAGAATTTGGCGAAAAGTTGCTCTTTCTTTAGGAGTTCCAAAGTAAGACGAAGATGTTGCTCGTGATCAGCTCGCGTCTTAGAGTAAATCAAGATATCGTCAATAAAAACAATGACGAACTGATCCAAATAAGGTTTACAGACCCTATTCATTAGGTCCATGAAAACAGCAGGAGCATTAGTCACACCGAATGGCATGACTGTGAACTCATAATGCCCATATCGAGTACGGAACGCTGTCTTCGGAATGTCTTCTTCTTGCACCCGAAGTTGATGATATCCAGATCGCAGATCAATCTTCGAAAAATAAGAAGCGCCTTGTAACTGATCAAAGAGATCATCGATGCGAGGTAGGGGATATCGATTCTTGATGGTAAGCTTGTTAAGCTCACGATAATCGATACACATCCTAAAGGATCCATCCTTCTTCTTGACAAAAAGAACGGGAGCACCCCAAGGTGAAAAACTAGGACGTATAAAACCTTTGTCAGAGAGCTCCTGAAGCTGTTTAGACAATTCTTGCATCTCAGATGGTGCAAGACGATATGGAGCTCTGGCAATGGGGTTTGCACCAGGTACGAGATCAATGCGGAACTCGACTTGGCGTACTGGAGGTAGGCCAGGTAAATCTTCAGGGAACACTTCAGAATAATCCTGAACGACAGGAATATCTGAAATAGACTTACCCTTGCCTTTATCTTCTGTAACATGTGCTAAGAAAGCCACATAGTTCTTCTGCAGATACTTCCGAGCTTTAAAACAAGACATGAGTTTGAGACCACCGGTAGGCTTCTCACCTTGAACCTGCAGGATCTCGCCTGTCAAAAGCGGCACACGAACAATCTTCTTAGAACAAACTATCTCTGCGTGATGCTTGGATAACCAATCCATTCCCACAATAACGTCGAAGCTTCCAAGTTGCATAGGCGCGAGGTCAATAGGAAAAAGATGGTCGTTAAGATTCAACTGGCAGTTGTGAAGAACAGAATCAAGAATAATGGGTTCACCACTAGCAACCTCTACTGTCAAAGATTTGCCTAGTTTCGTTCTAGACACGCGAAGCATTTGCTCAAAAGACAAAGACACGAAACTCTTATCGGCACCAGAATCAAAAAGAACAGATGCAGGCTGATTATTAATAAAGAACGTACCGTTCACCACATTATCGTCAGCCTGTGCCTCTTGGGCATTCATGTTAAAGACTCGGCCTCGAGCCGGAGCCTGATTCTGGTTCTGGTTCTGGTTCTGGTTGGCTAGCCTTGGGCACCGGTTTCTGTAGTGGGTCAGATCCCCACAATTGTAACAAGCACCTGGTGGGTATTGTGGTCTTGCAGCTTGACCCTGTTGCTGAGCAACTTGTTGAGCCGGGTTCTGAACCGCGGGATTCGGAGCAGACCGACAAACATTGGCAAGATGGCCTGACTTCCCACAGTTAGTACAGAAACGGCATGGAAGTTGCGGCTGGTGGTGACTGTTGCATCTATTGCACAAAGGTGCATTCCCTGTATAGGGTTTCTTTGCTGGAAGCTGTGCAGGTTGGTTGAGAGCTGCCTGATTAGCTTGGGCAGTGATAGCAAAATTTTGGGAAGCCTTACGCTTCCTTGACCTCTTCGAAGAACCAGAGTTCTTTCCATTCAAGTTTTGACCTTTCTTGCTATCTTCCTTGTCAGCGACTGCTTCTTGCCCTTGTCACCCTTCCTGTGTAGCTTTCCCTTTCTAATCTGCGACTCGGTCAATGTCGCTGATAACTCGATCGCCTGACGGAGTGTGGCAGGTTCACTACCAGTAAGAATGTCTTGTACCGAGTCAGGTAGGCCGTCGATGTATCTTTCGATAGCCTTGTCAAGTGGGGTAACCATAGTCGGGCAAAGCAAACTCAACTCTTCAAACCGATCAGTATAAGCCCTGTGCTCACCACTATCTTGCTTCAAAACATCAAACTCCTTCTCCAACGCTCGCTGCTCATGACGAGGACAGAATTCCCTCATCATAAGGGCTCTAAGTTCAGCCCATGTCTGTGCGAGAGCAACTTCTGCACCTCGGTCTCTCATTACCCCATTCCACCATGTAAGAGCCCTCTTCTGAAACACGCTTGAGGAGAACTCGACCTTGCGATTATCCGGGCACTGCACGTGGCGAAAAGTATTCTCAATGCTTTCGAACCACTGAAGAAGCCCAGTTGCTCCTTCAGAACCACTAAACTTGAGTGGTTTAGCCTGGTTAAAATCCTTGTATTTGCATGGAACATTGTTGTTGTTGTTGGCTTGATTCCATTGAGCAAAGAGATTTGGAAATTGAGCAGCCATCTGCTGCGCAATGATTTCTGCCAGCTCGGCAGTTGCTATCTGATTTTCGCGTCGAGGAGGCATTCTAAAAGAGGAAAACATGAAAGGAAATGAGTGAGATGATTGGATGAAGAGAATGAGATGAAACAAAATCAACAAAAGCAAAGATGGTGGTCATTCGTCCGTATCACAAAGCAAACAAACGACACACAGTGACTAATCAAAGTAAATGGGTCAAAAATAATGTATAATGAAGACATGCTCGCCTATAAGTGAACACTCATCCCAGGAATTCCCAGGTAAGCACAACTGGTCTCGCGTCTGGTTGAGATGTATACGAAGTGCTTGCCTAGACAGAAAACCCAGAATACAGGCATTCACCCTTCCAGTTTGCACATGTTCACATTATTTAAAACCCAAAACGTTTGACGGGATTTTGAAAATTTGAAGGCACAAGGCCAAAAACCGATACTGAAAAGGGTTCAAAACCTTAAAATTGAGGATTCAAAACCTTGTAATAAATCATTCAAAAACAGATGATTGTTTTTCAAAAAAAATCGTTTTGGAAAATTTTTGTTCTTGTTTTGATAATCACCTAAGGATAGGTGATGTACTTGTTTTAAGATCTAAACACAAGATAACTCGTGTTAGGGTCCTAGAAAAGTTATAGTCTAGGTCAAAGCATTACTAATAACCTAATTCCCTATAACCATTGGCTCTGATACCAACTCTTCTGTCACACCCCGACCACGTATAACATACAAAGCGTGGCGGAAACATCGGGGAGTGTTGCAACAGAATTAATTGTTTCATAACCATGGCATACAAAGTTGTATTTTATTTATAAACAAAGGTGTTACATTGTTTCAAACAGGAAATTTAAGAGTTCAGAACATAATTAAACATAGTCTATCTTCTTTTAAAGTCTCTAAGGCACAGGTCCGCCCTAGTATCATGATCAACATCCTATGGAAAAGCACCTGAAAACACATGTGAAAATAGGTACGTCAGCATAAAAATGCCTGTGAGATACATAGGTTTTGTGAAAATAGGATTCATGACTTATAAGTTTAGGAAAAATTGTTTAATAACAGTCAGTCATGAACCTCGTAATTTTCTTTGTCATGTAAATCATTTGAAAACAATAAGATCAGATGATATGTATAAGTAAATGTCAGGTTAAATAAATAACCATGTAAAAATGTGTTTGTATAAGATAAGTTGTTTGTAAATCAATGTCTTGTGAAAAGTATGTTATTTGTATAAAATGTTCTATGTCTCAAACTGAAATGATTCAAATAACGTTACGACATGTAATACCATACAAACACTTATATATAGGAAGTACCAGCGGCGTATCCACCATGCTTGTATCATATTACACACGCATCATTACTTAATCACTTAATCAAACCAAACCAACCAATGTAAGAAGTCTATGTTTAATTCAATTGTCAAATGTATTAAATAATATGTCAAAGTGTTCATGTCAAGATGTAAATCATGTAGTATGTAAAACCAATGTCAAAAGTGTTTGTGTCAAATGTAAATCATGTCAAAATGTCTATGTCAAATATCCATGTCAAATGTCTATGTCAAATATCCATGTCAAATGTCTATGTCAAATATCCATGTCAAATGTCTATGTCAAAATGTCATGTATGGCAAGTGAAATGTCTCAACTAAACCATATGCACAAAAACAAGGTATTGAAGTAAAACTTGGTTTAAATCAAAGCTATGTTTTGTGTAAATGCATGCAACTATTTAATATGAACATTTATGCGGTATTGTGAAAATGCATACATCCAAGCCTTGCGACTGTGGTGATAAACCCTTTAAACAAATTAAAGGTCTATCTGTCTTATATCATCGAATTCGGTCATTCCTTTCATCCCCTTTCCCTGGGACGTCCGGAACGGGAGTTGTCAATTCCTATGGTACCACTACCTACTAACGAACGGCATGATCGGTGTTAATGAATGTATTGTCCCATGTAAACAAACCAAATGTCATACCAAAATTGTAAGCATGTGAAAACAATGCACTAAGTATGAAATCAAATGAACATACATAGCGTGAAATGTAATGTAAAACGATGTACTAAGTAATGCACACAATGGGCACACCTAGCATGAAATGTGATGTAAAACAATGTACTAAGTAATGCGCACAATGGGCACACCTAGCATGAACTGTAATGAAATCATGTACTATAATGTACTAACGAACATAGCATGTATGTGATGTGAAAACAGGAAAGCATGAAAGTAACAAGTAGGCACATGTGTTCCACCCCAAAACAGTTTGGAAAACAGTAAAAGAGGGGTCTATGTACTCACTTGAGATTGCTCAGATGTCTAGAGATAATCACCAAGCAACGCTAGAGATCTCGGAATCAAACGGCACCTAATATAGGTAACTATGTTAATAAACCGGACCTATCTCGGAAGATCGGGTAGCATGAGGGTTTGTAAACCAAACGAGCGTAGAGACTCGTGTCACTTGGTTTAAGAAAGCCTACATACTAAATGAAACTTAACATAATTGTTTACGACCCATTACGACCTGTTTAGGAAGCTTATGCTACTTTAACGCGTCGTGCGCGTGAAACGCGTTCGGACCGCCTAACTAGCCCTATGACAAGTGTTATATGCCTGAACACGTTACATAATCAGTTATGTGACAAAGGTTTAGGTTGCATATGCTTAATTACCAATTATACATGAAAAGGGTATTCTGGTAATTTACCTAAGGCATATAAACTACCTATCATACAACTAATCAAACGATGTGACCATAGGGTTTAACCTCGGAAGGTTATTCCCTACTCTATGGTCACCTAATGTGTTTGGTCGGATCCTAATGATCGACCAAACTGGGTCGGGTTCGAGGCATAAGCGATTTATTAGATCGCTTACCCTACGACCCTAGACAACGTGGTAATCAGTAGGCATAGTCCCAAGGGACTATAACCATCGTGATTACAATCACGTTGCGAAGTTCAAACGAACTTCGCATTGACCATTACTGGTCAACGCTGAAAGTCAAACAAAGTTTGACTTTCTGACTCGAAAAGCAGTAAAATAAGGAAAAGAACGAAAGAATACTTACGAAGGGTCCCCGAATGCTAAACTCGATTCAAAAATCTCAGGTATGAAACAAATGTTTCAACTTAGAGTTTCTCAAATCAAATTTCTTGTGATTTTAGCAATGGGGGTGTTGGGGTATTTATAGGAATACCCGAACCGTTAAGATCGCTTGTCGAATATCGTGCCTTAATCGTATCCGTACAAGTGTCGGAAAGTTATGGTGCCTAAATTCCATCCTTATCCGCTGACTAAGCAAGTTAGAATGTGTGGTTGTGAATTAAACAACGGCTAATACATCGAATCTGGTCCCGAAAATGCAAAACTGAGTTTTCTGCCCAGATAAGGCACTCGCGTAGCGCGACTGCATAGGCCCTTAGGGCTCGCGCTACGCCACTGCCCCCATGTTTCAGAATTGTTTCAAAAGTGACAGGTTTAGTCCCTGCAGCCCGTTTAAGCGATTTTCGATGCGTTTGAACCCCGTTAACCTCATTTCAAGGCTCTAAAATGAAGTTAAAGTATAGGGAACTCAAAACATGCTCAAAAATATGCCGGAGGTTGGTTCGTTTGGCCGTACGAACGCGATGTTCGCTTAATTACGACGAAATGCGCATAAGCGCGAAAAACGATCCAAATGACGCGACGAATGGATTTTTCTTATGGCGAACACTAAAATATAATGTAGTCATGCTTACATAAATTTTTGGATGTCCAGATGTATTCAGAACGTAAGTTATGCGCGAAAATGCAAACTTGTGCACTTTTTGACACTTTTAGTCCCTGAATGACCCAAAAGTTTATTTTAGCACACCGAACCCCTCAAAGCCTATTTCTAAGCTATGTAAAGGATATTTAAGGTGTGTTTAACTTATGGTTATGTTCCAGAATGTTCGTTACAGTTCAAATTGACATACTTTCGCAGTTTGTCATATTTAGTCCCTGTAAGCGAATTAACTTGTTTTTGCCATACCAAAGCCTTCAAAACTTATTTCTAAGTTATGTAAAGGTTATTTAAGGTATGTTGAGTATATGTTGATGTTCCGAAGTATTTCTCGCATTAAACTGAGTACGATTACGCACTAGTTTGCGTATAACTCTCCAGAAAGCGATGTAGAGTTTGAAATTACATAAAAGTCAAAACATGAAAAATGTGTAACATAACAAAACAAACATTGGGATCAAATAACATTGTTTTATTGATAACAGAACTGTTCATAGTGATTACAAGCACAGTTTTTACAGGTTGATTGTTAACAAGGAACGTACCATTAACAACCTCGTTGTCAGCTCGAGCCTCGTTAGTGTTCAAGTTGTATGCTCGTCCCGAGCGGGATTCGCATTAGCATTAGCATTGATATTCAGATTTGCATTCGCGTTCACCAACCTTGGGCAGTTGTTGCGGAAATAACCCATTTCACCGCAGTTGTAACACGAACCAGGTGGGAATCTAGCAGCATTCCCTTGAACTGGAGCTTGATTCTGACCCAAACGACAAATGTTGGCCAGATGCCCAAGTTTACCACAAGTGGTACACTGTTTGCAAGCTTGTTGGGCAGCATGATGACCATTGCATTGAGCACAGTGAGGTGCAATACCAGGATAAGGTTTCTTTGCAGAAGGTTATGCTGGTGGGTTTTGAGCATTTTGCGCAGTAACAGCAAAATTTTGGGAAGCCTTACGCTTCCTCGACCTCCTTGACGACTCGCCTTTCTTCTTTCCCTTGCCCTTTCCTTTGTCTGGTGCAGCATCAGCTGACTGCTTCTTGTCACCCTTGCGGGTCAGTTTACCTTTTCTGACTTGTGACTCAGTCAGAGTAGCAGCCAATTCAATCGCCTGACGCACAGTGGTAGGATTACTACCAGTAACTATGTCTTGCACAGAATCGGGTAGACCATCGATATACCTCTCAATCGCTTTCTCCAACGGGGTAACCATAGTAGGACACAACAAACTGAGTTCCTCATAACGATCTGTATACGCACGGTGTTCTCCCCCATCTTGTTTCAGATCGTCAAATTCTCGTTCCAAAGCCCTTATCTCATAACGGGGACAAAACTCTTTCATCATGAGAGCTCGAAGCTCTTCCCATGTTTGTGCCATCGCCACATCGGCACCCCTATCACGCATCACACCGTTCCACCATGTAAGAGCACGCTTCTTGAACACACTTGACACAAACTCAACTTTACACTCATTCGGACATTGCGCATGTCTGAAGGTGCTTTCCAAACTCTCGAACCATTGTAGGAGCGCAGTTGCTCCTTGAGACCCAGAAAACTTCAATGGTTTAGCCGAATTGAAATTCTTGAAACTGCACTGAGCATTATTGTTATTTTTGTTCGCTTGATTAATCTGGGTTACTAGGTTCGGAAGCACAGCTGCGATTTACTGAGCGACAAGGGCTGCGATTGCAGCATCCTGTTCGGGATCACGTCTAGGTGGCGTATTCTAAAAAGAACAAGGAAACATGAGAAACGAGTGAGATCGACAATTGGATAAACAAAAGAGGTATTGAAAATATCAGCAAAACACAAGGAAGGCGATCATTCGTTCGTTACCTCGAACAAACAAATGACACGCAGTGACTAATCAAAGTAAATAGGTCAATATAATGTATCGCTAAGACATGCTTTAGCCTATAAGTGGACACTCACCCAAGAGTTCCCAGGTAAGAGTGACTGGTCCGATTATGTGGATTTGTACGAACACTCTAGCCTTAGACAGAAAACCCAAGGTACAGGCATCCACCCTTCCAGATTGCACGTGTTCACATTATAAGACCCAAACCTTGACGAGATTTTGAAAACTTAGAGGGTTCAAAACCTTATAACAAATCATCTAAGAAGAGATGATTGGTTTTCAAATCAGATTTGTTATTGTGTTCTCGTTGTGGTTATCACCTAAAGATAGGTGACGATATTGTTTTAAAATCGAAACACAAGTAAACTTGCGTTAGGGTCCTAGAAAAGTTATAGTCTATGTCAAAGCATTACTAATAACCTAATTCCCTATAACCATTGGCTCTGATACCAATTCTTCTGTCACGCCCCGACCGCGTTAAAACAACGAAACCACGGCGGAAACGTCGGGGAGTGGAGCGACAGAATTATTGTTTCACAACCATGGATTCAAAAAGCTTCGTTTTATTAAATATTAAACATTAATATTGTCTTGAAACAAACAAACAAGTTAAACACAGTCTATCATCGTTATTAAGTCACTAAGGCCTCGTCCAGTCCTAAGTGAGCATGCATCCTATTCGTAATCAACATCATCAATCACCACCTGAAACATATGTAAAAATAAAGTCAGCAAAGAAATGCCGGCGAGCACATAGGTTTTGTGTGAGTGTCAGATTCATGGCTCGTTTATATGTTGAAATGACTCGTATAACCTCGTCAATCGATATTGGAAAAACCATGTTTTGTAAAACATTTGTATTGTAAAATGAATAACCAAGTCAAAACAGGTTGGTTATAGTTTATAAAACTACGATGCCATGAATCTTAACTCAAAAAATTTGTTTAAGTAAACCCAAATCGTAAATCGTTCTCGTGAAATAACTTGTATGGTTTATATCGTTTAGTAAACATTGTTTCTGTGACATCGTTTCAAATCGTTCGCCCAAGTGAACTAAATAACGCCACGTAATGTAATATGATAAAAACACTTATATATAAGAAGTAACAGCGGCGTATCTACCATGCTTTTATCACATTACACCCGTCCCGTTATCTAAGCACTAACCAAAAATCAATCGTTCGTTCAATTCGTTTAACTTGTTTAAATCGTTCAAATCGTTCAATCGTTCAAAATCGTTCAATCGTTCAAATCGTTCTCGTTTTAATTGTGAAAACTACTTTTGGTCATCTCGTGGAATACATTCAAACCTTCGTAACTCGTGTCACACCCCGACCACGAAAAACAATAAAACGTGGCGGAAACGTCGGGGAGTGTTGTAACAGAATCATTGTTTCATAACACATGGAAATTGAAATATTGTTTTATTGATTAAAAGAGTTACAATGTATTGACAATCAAAGAAACATAACATAAATGACTAGTCTTGCATCTTTTATTGTCACTAAGGCCCAAATCCGCCTAAGTGTATCTTGATAAATCCTAAGCATCATATCCTGAAACACATGTGAAAATAGGTACGTCATCATAAAAATGCCTGTGAGATACATAGGTTTTGTGAAAATAGAATTCATGACTTATGTTTATGAAAATGTTGAGTCATGAACCTTGTAATTTACTTTGTCTTGTAAATCATTTGAAAAGTGATAAATAAACCAAGTGATATATATGTATAAAACAATAATACATGGTTAAGTAAATAACCAAGTAAAATGAGTTTATATCTGATAAGTTGTTGGTAAAACAATGTATTGTGAAAAGTATGTTATTTGTATAAAATGTTATATGTCTAAATTGAAATAATTCAAATAACGCTACGATATGTAATACCATACAAGCACTTATATATAGGAAGTACCAGCGGCGTATCCACCATGCTTGTATCATATTACACCTGCCTCGTTACTTAAATCACTTACTCAAACCAAACCACCAAAGTAAAATGTTTATGTATAATCAAATGTCAAAATGTTTGTGTGAAAACCATGTCTAATGTCTATGTCTAATGTAAATCATGAATTGTGTATATCAATGTCAAAATGTTTATGTCTAATGTAAATCATGAATTGTGTATATCAATGTCAAAATGTTTATGTCTAATGTAAATCATGAATCGTGTATATCAATGTCAAAATGTTTATGTCTAATGTAAATCATGAATCGTGTATATCAATGTCAAAATGTTTATGTCTAATGTAAATCATGAATTGTGTATATCAATGTCAAAATGTTTATGTCTAATGCAAATCATGTAATGTGTATCCAAAATATCGTGTATGGTAAGTGAAATATATCAACTAAACCATATGTAAAATGCACAAAAACAAGGTATTGAAGTAAAACATGGTTTAAATCAAAGTTATGATTTGTGGAACAAATGCATGCTATACTGATATAAACATCTATGCGGTATTGTTATAATGCATACATCCAAGCCTTGTGACTGTAGAATAAACCCTAGCACAAAGTCTAAGGTCCACCTAGAAATGTATTCGAATTCGGTCATTCCTTCCACCCAAACAAACCTAG
Organism: Helianthus tuberosus; assembly: GCA_030545235.1. Taxonomy (NCBI): domain Eukaryota; kingdom Viridiplantae; phylum Streptophyta; class Magnoliopsida; order Asterales; family Asteraceae; genus Helianthus; species Helianthus tuberosus. The sequence goes on along the minus strand of CM060429.1, from coordinate 53,717,240 downwards.
GGTTCAGGAATGGGAGTTGTCAAGTCCTATGGTACCATTACCTACTAACGAGCGGCGTGATCAATGTTAATGAATGTATATTGTCCCATTTAAACAAACCAAATGTCATTGTCATACCAAAATGTAAGCATGTGAAAACAATGCACTAAGTATGTAATCAAATGAACATACATAGCGTGAAATGTAATGTAAAACAATGTACTAAGTATGCACACAATGGACATACATAGCATAAAATGTAATGTAAAACGATGTACTAAGTATGCAACAAAGGACATAGATAGCAAAAACATAATGAAATCATGTACTATAAATGTACTAATGAACATAACAAGCATATGATATGAAAACATGAAAGGCACGAAAGTAACAAGTAGGCACATGTGTTTCACCCCAAAATGTTTGGAAAAAACAGTAAAAGAGGGGTCTATGTACTCACTTGAGATTGCTTAGTAGTCCTTGCGTAACAACCAAACAATGCTAGAGATCACGGATATCAAACGACACCTAATATAGGTAACTATGTTAATATACCGGACCTAAATCGGAGGATTGGATAGAATGAGGCTCGTAAACCAAATGAGTATGGAAACTCATGTAGTATGGTTTAACAAAGACTTCATTCTAAAATGAAACCTAACCTAAGTGCTTACGACCCATTACGACCCGTTTAGATAGCTTATGCTACTATAACGCGTCTTTCGCGTGAAACACGTTCGGACCGCTTAACTAGTCCTATGACAAGTAATATATGCCTTAACATGTCTAATATTGTTACCAAATCAGTTTAGATACCAAAAGTTATGTTACATATGCTTAAAATGAATTTTGGCGTAAAAAGGTTATTTTGGTAATTTACCTAAGGCATATATACTACCTATCATACAACTTAACTAAACGTCGTGACCATAAGGTATAACCTCGGAAGGTTATTCCCTATACAACTATGGTCACCTAATGTGTTTGGTCGGATCCTAATGATCGACCAAACGGGTCGGGTTCGAAAGTATAAGCGATTGTTTAGATCGCTTACTTTACGACCCTATATAAGCACTAAACTAAAAGTGACGAGCTAAGCATGTTAAAACATGCTTAACTAAGTTTGGAAAACATGTTTGGTATCAAAACAAACGGTTTTGATACCTAAGAGTAGTTTGGTTACAAAATACGCAAGAATACGCATTTTGGCCGAAACTACGACTCCTCACTGAGCCTAGATAACGTGGTAATCAGTAGGTATAGTCACTAGGGACTATAACCATCGTGATTATGCTCACGTTATGAAGTTCAAACGAACTTCGCATTGACCATAAACTGGTTAATCCAGAAAGTCAAACAAAGTTTGACTTTAACGCTAAAACGAATGTAAAGAATGAAAGAACACTTACAAAGGGTCCCCGCAAGTTTGATCTTCCAAGTAATCTCAGGTAGGAAGTGTATAAGCACAACCACTTAGAGAAAAACTCATAATTCAAGTGGGTTTTGCAAATGAATCAAAGGGGTATTTATAGGATTTGGACCACCGTTAGGAGCGTTCCTCGAATACCGTGCTTTGATCTTGTCCCTACACTTGTTGGTAACCCCATGTGCATCACATTGGCCCCCCATGATCAGGAACAAACAAGTGGAATTGAGTTTGGAGTGCATAAGAGCTGTTAACAGCTGTTAAAATAGCTTTTGCTGATCTGAAAGGGCCTCGCGTGACGCCTAGGGGGCTAGGTGTTACGCCTTGGTCCTTCTGATCAGCAAACAGTTTCCAAAGTTTCCATTTCAGTCCCCGTTGTGTATTAAGGCCATTTCCGACATGTTTAAGGCTCGTTAAGTCAACTTTAAGGCCCTAAAATGATGCCTAAACATTGTGGACATGAAACATGCTCAAAAATATGCCGGATGTTGGTTCGTTTGGTCGTACGATCGCGATGTTCGCTTAATTACGACGGAATGCGCATAAGCGCGAAAAACGATCCAAATTGCGTGACGAATGGATTTTTCTTATGCCAAACACTAAAATAAAATATTTTAGTGCTTACATAAATTTTTGGATGTCCGGATGTATTCAGAACGTAAGTTATGCGCGGAAATGCAAACTTATGCACTTTTTGACGCTTTTAGTCCCTGAATGACCCAAAAGTTTATTTTAGCACACCGAACCACTCAAAGCCTATTTCTAAGCTATGTAAAGGATATTTATGGTATGTTTAACTTATGGTCATGTTCCGGAATGTCTGTTACAGTTCAAATTGGCATACTTTCGCAGTTTGTCAAATTTAGTCCCTGTAGGCGAATATACTTGATTTCGGCATACCAAACCTTCCAAAACTTATTTCTAAGTTATGTAAAGGTTATTTAAGGTATGTTAAGCCTGTGTCACTGTTCCGGAGTGTTTGTTGCATTAAACTGGTTATATTTACGCATCGGTGCGCGTATAACCTTTCAGAAAGCGATTTAGAGCCCGAAATCGAACAAGAATTGATATGTGCAAATGATACACATATTTGTACAAATCCCAAGTATGAAATAAAATATTTCATTGGTTTGGTATTTGTTTGACGGTCGCAGTGACCCAGGTGTCACAGTCTCCCCTACTTTAGGAAATTTCGTCCCGAAATTTATTCAGAGGAAACTTGTGAGAGCTTGAAACATGAAGTTGAAAAGATCAAACAACACTGGTTAGAGTCCTGAACTTCTAGTAACTTTACAATAACATCATGCTTGTAATGTGAGAGGGACACTTATATACAAGTATATAAAGCGTCATTGGTGCGTCCACCGTACCTCTATTACTTTGTTCACATTTCGTTATGGTCGTCACTATCAGTTCTTACACATAATAAGTCTTACCGAGGTTTCCGTGCACTGAACTTCGTAATTATGTATGCATCCATAATTACGTAATTCCTTGCATAGTCACGTAGTGCATCTTATAATGTGTAGGGGAAGAAAGCAATGAACGAGCTTGTGATGATTGTGACTAGACCACCATAGGGTCCCTTTTATTAAATCAATAAATGATTTTAATAGACAACCAAGGAGTCTTTTCAGCTTATGTCATCACATGTCATTCTTAACCAGTTTTTTGAATAAATCTTTTTGACTAGACCACTAAAAGGATCTCTTATGAATCATAGAGTGGTACTATATAATCCAAGGGTCTTAACTAACACGTAGAAGCCCAATAAGGATTTAAGGTAGTACCTTTTTGAATATCCTTCTACGAATCCCTCATATGAAGATATGAAAGATTCTACGTGGATTTGGATAACAAATATCCAGAGTATACAAAAATGCATAAATGAAAACACAAAATGCATAAACACATAATCACATAACCACAAAATTGTTTATTTAGAAATTTGTTAATTGCGCACATGTATTTAAAGCACACTAGGAATCCATTCCGTGGATTTCATTTGGTACTTTAAACATTAGCAAGAATCTAACTATGAAGATAGAAAGATCTTAAAGAGAAAATTCGATTTCGATTATAAGGAACCGAAATGTTCGAATTAAAGTACACAAGGAATCCAATTAAGGACTCTGATTTGAACGATAATTATCCACAAGGATCTAATTGTAGAGATAAAAAGACCCCATATGGATTTTAGAAGTTGAAAATGTTTTGAAACCTTGCACTGGATGTGCTTAAGTCAAAACATGAAGTTGAAAATGCTTATGAAGTTGAGATGCTAGATATGTCAAGGCGACATATGAAGCAGAATTTGAAGGTTAAGTCAATGTATGAGAAAAATACTTTGAAAACTATGCATGGGGTTTCTTTTAAAAATGTGTTTAATGTTTTTGAAACCTTATATATAATACTTTTGAAATCATAAAGTAGGTGTATTAGGTAAAAAATGTTTTAAAATCATGCGAGATGAATTTTGAAATTATGTATAAGGTTTTTGAAAACATGATTGATGCTTTTGAAATCATGCACTTGATATAAGTAATTATACTGTATTAATAACATTTTGAAATCGTGAAGGTTGTTTTTGAAAACATAGACAATGCATTTGAAAAAAAATTGTTTTCAGACTATATGAAATGTTTTGAAATCATGAAGGTTGTTTTTGAAATACTCATACTATGTATGTTGAAAAATCAAAACGTAATGGGTATGAGATTTGAAAAATACCCTTAGTTATCTTATCTAACCAAGGATTCAAAGGCACAAATGTGCAGAAGCATGATTACTCATAATGTCACTTTATTTTCTGTACTTCGTATCTTAGAATGAAACGAGTACTTAGAATTTTCTAAGGGAATCATGAGCAAACACAAAAATGGGTAATATTCACAAGAGTAGTTTGTAAGGAACATAGTTCCTTAATGTAGGTATTATAGGAAAATGCCATACACACATGTAACTACACTTGTATATCAGAATTTGTGATCAACGATTTATTTATAAACAAAACTGATTGTTTCACATTACAAGAAAAACAAAGAAACAAAAGCATAAGATTAAAACAACAACATCTTATACTCAGCCAAATGCTCATCCATGGGTCAGATTTGCATTGACAATCTTTGTTCACTTGTTCCTGAAATAGCTCGTCTCACCGTAGTTGTACCAAGTACCAGATGGTAAACGAGCTGGAGCAGGGTTGACTTGGGGTTGGTTTGGACCATCTTGGATTGGGTTGAATTGACAAGCATTTGCCAGATGACCGAGTCATCCACATGATGCACACAGACGACACTGCAGGTAAGCTCGGTGAGGTGCATTACATTTGTTGCACATCAATGCAGTACCGACATAAGGTTTCCTAGCAGGAGGTTGAGCAACAGCAAGGTTTATAACAACTTTGTTTTGGATAGCAAAGCGGCATATGTTAACCAAATGTCCCCGCCGTCCACAGTAGGTACATTTGAAGCAGGGTATGAGGTTTGAATGATGACGGTTGCACCGTTTGCACCATGGGGCAGTTCCAAAGTACGGCTTCCTAGCTGGTGGCGCTGCCATTTGACTAGGTCCCGCTTGATTAGGTGTAACTGCTGCGGGTTTCTTTGAAGCCTTACGCTTCCTTGATTTTGGTGCAGGCTTGACTTCTGCTTCCTTTGGTGACTCTTGAGTGGCTTCATTGTTGAGACGAGACATGGCAATGCCTAAATCCACAGTCTTCAGAATCACTTCGCCTATTTGCTGGGCAAATTTGGCTGTTTGCTCGGACATTTGACCGTGGCTGAGAGGAAAAGACATTCTAGAAGAAAATGAAAGACATAGGAAGAAACAAGTGAAATGTTACCGGATAAACAAAACAGAATGGCAATGCATGAAAATTGCGATCATTTGTTTGTTACCTAAGGCAAACAAATGAGACGGTGACTACTCAAAGTAAGCGGGTCATATTAATGTATCACGAAGACATGCTTTAGCCTATAAGTGGACACTCACCCCAAGAGTTCCCAGGTAAGAGTGACTGGTCCGATTATGTGGATTTGTACGAACACTCTTGCCTTAGACAGAAAACTCAGAGTACAGGCATCCACTCTTCCAGATTGCACCTGTTCACACTATAAGACCCAAACTTTGACGAGGTTTTGAAGATTCAAAGGGGTTAAAAACCTTATAACAGAGGGTTCAAAACCTAGTAATCAATCATCCTAGAACAGATGATTAGTTTTCAAAGCGGTTTTGAAATTTGTGTTCTTGTTGTGGTCGTCGCCTAAAGATAGGTGACGGTATGGTTTTATGACTAAACGCAAGTAAACTCGCGTTAGGGTCCTAGGAAGGTTATAGACTAGGTCAAAGCATTACTAATAACCTAATTCCCTATAACCATGGGCTCTGATACCAACTTTTCTGTCACACCCCGACCACGGAAAACAACAAAACGTGGTGGAAACGTCGGGGAGTGTTGTAACATAATCATTGTTTCATAACACATGGAAATTGAAATATTGTTTTATTGATTAAAAGAGTTACAATGTCTTGACAATCAAATAAACATAACATAAATGACTAGTCTTGCATCTTTTATTGTCACTAAGGCCCAAATCCACCTAAGTGTATCTTGATAAATCCTAAGCATCATATCCTGGAACACATGTGAAAATAGGTACGTCAGCATAAAAATGCCTGTGAGATACATAGGTTTTGTGAAATTAGAATTCATGACTTATGTTTATGAAAATGTTTAGTCATGAACCTTGTAATTTGCTTTGTCTTGTAAATCATTTGAAAAGTGATAAATAAACCAAGTGATATATATGTATAAAACAATAATACATGGTTAAGTAAATAACCAAGTAAAATGAGTTTATATCAGATAAGTTGTTGGTAAAACAATGTATTGTGAAAAGTATGTTATTTGTATAAAATGTTATATGTCTAAATTGAAATAATTCAAATAACGCTACGATATATAATACCATACAAGCACTTATATATAGGAAGTACCAGCGGCGTATCCACCATGCTTGTATCATATTACACCCGCCTCGTTACTTAAATCACTTACTCAAACCAAACCACCAAAGTAAAATGTTTATGTATAATCAAATGTCAAAATGTTTGTGTGAAAACCATGTCTAATGTCTATGCCTAATGTAAATCATGAATTGTGTATATCAATGTCAAAATGTTTATGTCTAATGTAAATCATGAATTGTGTATATCAATGTCAAAATGTTTATGTCTAATGTAAATCATGAATCGTGTATATCAATGTCAAAATGTTTATGTCTAATGTAAATCATGAATCGTGTATATCAATTTCAAAATGTTTATGTCTAATGTAAATCATGAATTGTGTATATCAATGTCAAAATGTTTATGTCTAATGAAAATCATGTAATGTGTATCCAAAATATCGTGTATGGTAAGTGAAATATATCAACTAAACCATATGTAAAATGCACAAAAACAAGGTATTGAAGTAAAACATGGTTTAAATCAAAGTTATGTTTTGTGGAACAAATGCATGCTATACTGATATAAACATCTATGCGGTATTGTTATAATGTCACACCCCTTTCTGCGGCGGAAGCACGAGGTGTGATCATGAAAGGTTCTCATTGCATACGAAGAGTAAACATACTACATGCTCAAAAATATCTTCAAATATTACATTACTGAAAAACATATGTCAAGTGTTTACAACATGAGATAACATATTGTCTTAAAAGTCACAACTTTATTTAAAGATAGACAAAGCGACATCCACGAGCATGAGTAAGACCACGCGCACATCCATCCTAGTTACCTGAAATACATGTGAGTTTTGGAAAAACGTCAACATAAAGTTGGTGTGAATTCATGCAATTTTTGTATTTCACGTTTGTATACTTTGTATGAAAACATAATTTGTCTTTTGTATAAATCAAGTCTTTTGTGTACACCACGTACTCATGTATAAGTCAAATATTTCTGTATGTATCAAGTGTTAATGGGTTGCAAAGCCATTAACATGTGACACGACATAGGAAGTCACCAAACCATAGGCATTTTTCTGTAGTCGATTCACGACTGAGACACAAAAACACTACCTGGTAAAAGAGTGGCCAAGAGTGGGGCTGCCCGGAACCCATTAGATCTAACCTTTTGTTCTGCGGTCTAAGTATGTACACGATTAATGGTGCTTATGTTACCCTATTCGTGACACGATTTCTCGTATCAATTCTTGGCACTAGTTGTCGCCAAGAGTACTTCTCGTTTTAGTACATATCATACCATTTTGTAAATATTGAAGTATTTGTAACATGTATTTCACCCCCGAAGTTATAAAACTGAAAACAGTTAAGAGAAAAGGGGGAGCATGAACTCACAACTTTGCGTTCCTGTGCGTCGTAAACTTCACCGGATTTGCTTACTTAACGTCGTAACCTATACGCGTTTTCTTAACGTTAGTCACTAGACTTGTATCGCACAAGTACAGTCACTCTCTTTTGTATATGTATTGTTGTGTTAAAAATATTTCATATTTTTAACTACGTATCTTACCTATATTATTTCCTCTAAAATAAATATAAGTCTTTTGTGTTTTGCACTTCGCACCCGAATTATGTATCTTGTATTTTGTATGTGTATTTTTATGTTTATACTCCTCACGAGTATTTAGTGTATTTTTAAGTCTTAATACACTAGTACGTATAACACATACTATATACACTTAGCACATAAGTTGGTGATCAAATAATATATATTTTTCTCTCAAAAATATACATACTTATATCCATTTTTATTCTTGAAGAAATCCTCATTTCTTATCACCAAAAATTAGGGAAACCTTGGTAATACTTTAAACACATTTTTAGGGAATAAGTTTCTCAAAAACTTATATTTTTCTAAGTGTCAAAATTTATAAAAATTTTGACAGAGTTTCCCCTAAAAATGAAGGTTTCCCATGTTTTCAAAACATGTGTTTATTTTCTTTTAAATCGTCAACAATCTCCTCATTCAACAATAAACAATATGCAACTAGTTAAAATAGATATAATCGCAGAAATACATGAACTTGTGGTTTTTCCAAAATAGGTAGTATCCTTCCATTATTTTTAGTGGATCTTTGTATAGATCAACTTTGTTTCTTGAAAGTATCGCTTTTAAAGAAGTTACATCTTTACAACTTCCGGTCGACATTTACAAAAATAGTTATTTTGTCGAAACTTTGTCTTACACAAGTGTTTACATACTCGTGTGTTTGCTAAAATCATTCTTTTTCATGTAAGACTCGGCTTTAGAAAATATGATTTCTTGGACACTTGGTCTTTTGAAAGTACCGCTTGTAGATCCGTAGATCTACTAGTTTTAATCACTATTTTACAAGCTAAAACACTTTTACAAGTTCATGATTCGTGTGTGGTAGAGTTTCATCTTCTAACCCTTGTTATACTTAAACAAGCTTTATGTCATAATCCAAGATCATGACTAAACCGGGTTAAATGATGATCCGAGCTACCACAACATAGATCGGGTCCAAATAATCACACAAATCAAATACTACATGATTTACACAACATATGTGCTTTTAACCACAATTTTTAGTGCTTTTAGTAGACTTTTAAGCTTCAACTTGTATGTTTACGAGTTTTAATCGTTACAAATCATATTACCCACTTTAAAATAGTTCAAGAAGGTGATTTAAGCAACATACCACTAGCTCGAGGCTAGGGAAGAATCTAAGCGCAAATAGGGTGGATAAAAGCAAGGTAGAGAGGTCATTCGCCTTCCGTTTGCTCCAAGGTTCCTTATATGCGATCTTTAACACTTGTGTGATGTTGGAATTGGATGATCAAACTCAAAAAATGATGGATGGATCTAGGGATGTTTGGCCGTGAGCTTTTAGGGAGAGAGAGAGAGTTGTTTTGTGGAGGAAAGTGATGAATGATCATGTTGTGTTAATGTTGTATCTTATAGACAATTAGGGTGGGTATTAACCAAGGGATTATATGCATCCTAGATATTAGACACAAGATTAGAATAATCAAATTATGGTACAAGTGTGTCCCCCTCATGGGGACGGTTTGGTTAAGGGGGGGGGGGGTCTAGTTCGAAACCAACTAGTTAGTTAGGTTCTAGTTAGGTTAAGTGTAGTTAACTAAGTGCTTAACCCGGTTAGTTGTGTGTAATGTTTTATGGCAGGTGTTAGGGTATTCAGGGACCCGAACTGGCTCAGAAAGAGAACAACTACGTTGATGACAATATTTTTCTGTTCCGGGTAAAGTCCGGTTGTTCGGTTACATACCGATTCGTTAAAGTGCTAAATTGCACCTTTTAGTGTTTAATAAGTATCTTTTTGTAACACTATCGATTCCCAACACTTAGGGAAATATTCTGGATAATAAAACAACATTTCTGCATAATATTTATATGTCTAAATGCGGAATTATTGCTGAATTTTATAAATTCTGCACTTAAAGTGCGTTTCGGGTGCTTTTTAGTGCTTATTTTTGCTTTCGTATTGCATATATATTAAACCCTTGTATGTACTCTTGGGTTTTAATGCATTCTTGCTGTCGGACCTACACCTAGGCTCCAATTTTTATTGTCTGGCTGCTTTCTGCAGTTCCGTTGACACATAGTGTCTTACCGATGAGTTTACTAGTATTTTTGACGCAACGCTCTCGTTTGTGCATAAAGCAATATTTTGTAGTATACAACATGCATGAATTCACTTGTTTAGTATGTAATTAGACATGGCTGACAATTAAGCACGTAATTAAAGTCATTAAGCACTAATTAAAGTGTACGGAAATTACCGGTTTGTGCCAGTTGTCACAGTCTCCCCCCGTTAAAAGAATTTCGTCCCGAAATTCAGACTGAACTCACTCTCGCTGGAGTCTTCTTGAATAGGTGGGGATACTTTTTCTTGAACTGGTCTTCACGTTCCCATGTGTACTCGGGTCCGTGCTTAGAGCTCCAACGTACTTTGACAAGTTTTACGCTGTTCCTCCTGGTCTTGTTGACTTTCCAGTCGGTAACCTCAACGGGTTGCTCTGTAAATCGGAGGGCTTCATCAATATGTACTTCATCCATCGGGATGATCACGTTTTCTTGTGTTGGACTCTTCTTCAGGTTGGATACATGAAACGTATCATGTACTCCGTTAAGTTCTTCCGGTAACTCCAACTTGTATGCCACGGTACCAATTCTCTTCAGTATTCTGAATGGTCCGATATATCGTGGATTCAGCTTTCCACGCTTTCCAAATCTGACTACGCCCTTCCATGGTGAGACTTTTAACAACACTTTGTCTCCCACCTTGAATTCTACCAATTTTCTATTCGGATCAGCGTAGCTCTTTTGTCGCTCTCGAGCCGCCTTAATGCGCTCTCGGATCTGCGCAATCTTGTCGGTTGTCTCTTGTACAAGTTCAGGACCAACCATACGTTTATCTCCGGCATCTGCCCAACATAAGGGCGATCGACATTTGCGGCCATACAGAGCTTCGAACGGTGCGGCTTTTATGCTTGTATGATAGCTGTTATTGTAGGAAAACTCAACCAAAGGTAGATGAGTATCCCAGCTGCCGCCTAGGTCCATGACGCATGCGCGAAGCATATCTTCTAACGTTTGTATAGTCCGTTCGCTCTGGCCGTCTGTTTGCGGATGGAATGCCGTGCTTAGATCTAACTGAGATCCAAAGGATTCCTGAAATGATTGCCAGATTCTTGAGACAAAGCGTCCATCTCTGTCTGAAATGATTGAGATTGGCACTCCATGTCGTGCCACAATTTCCCTTAAGTATATCTCTGCAAGCTTTCCAGTGCTATCCTTCTCTCGGATTGGTAGGAAATGCGCAGACTTCGTCAATCGATCAACTATTACCCATATCATATCGTGCCCTCTCGGGGTCCTGGGTAATTTTGTTATGAAGTCCATCGAGATTTGTTCCCACTTCCACACGGGAATCTCTGGTTGTTGTAGTAGACCGGACGGTTTCTGATATTCGGCCTTAACCTTAGCACAGGTTAGGCATTTTCCAACATAGACAGCAACGTCGCTCTTGAGTCTCGGCCACCAATAATATTCCTTCAAGTCTTGATACATCTTGTCCGATCCTGGGTGGATCGAGTATCTTGACTTGTGCGCTTCATCAAGGATGACTTCTCGTAGGCCACCATAGAGCGGAACCCAAATGCGCTTTTTAAAGTATAAGGCTCCCTCTTCATTTGGCGCCATGTATTTCAATGCACCCCGGAGGTATTCAGCTTTACGATTCTCTTCTTTAAGAGCTTCTTGTTGTGCATCTCGAATGCGTGCAGTGAGGTTCGTTCGAATCGTCATTTCCAATGCTCGAACCCTTAGGGTCTTAACCCTTTCTTTTCGGCTCAACGCGTCTGCTACAACGTTTGCCTTTCCAGGATGGTACTTAATCTCATAGTCATAATCATTCAGCAGCTCAACCCAACGGCGCTGGCGCATATTCAATTCCTTCTGATCAAATATGTGTTGTAAGCTTTTGTGATCTGTGAAGATTGTACATCGAGTACCATATAAGTAATGTCGCCAAATCTTCAAGGCGAATACCACTGCACCCAGCTCCAGGTCGTGAGTGGTATAATTTCTCTCGTGAACCTTCAGTTGTCTTGAAGCATAAGCGATGACTTTTTGGCGTTGCATGAGCACGCAACCCAAGCCTTGTCGTGAGGCGTCGCAGTATACCACGAAGTCTTCAGTGCCTTCGGGTAACGACAGTATCGGTGCATCGCAGAGCTTGTTCTTAAGTAGCTGAAAGGCTTCTTCTTGTTTGTGACCCCAGTCGTATTTCCTGTCCTTCTGCGTAAGGGTCGTTAGCGGTTGAGCTATTTTTGAGAAATTCTCGATGAATCGTCGGTAATAGCCCGCTAAGCCCAAAAATTGACGAACTTCAGTTGGGGTCTTGGGAGCTTCCCAATTCTTTATCGCTTCTATCTTGGACGGGTCTACATGAATGCCCTTCTCATTCACCACGTGACCAAGAAATTGTACTTCGCGAATCCAGAATTCGCATTTCGAGAACTTTGCATAAAGTTTCTCTTTCTTCAGTAGTTCCAGAATAGTTCGGAGATGTTGCTCATGTTCTTCTTTCGTTCGCGAGTAAATCAGGATATCATCGATAAATACTATCACGAATTTATCGAGATATGGTTTGCATACGCGGTTCATCAGGTCCATAAAGACCGCTGGCGCGTTCGTCAATCCAAACGGCATCACAAGGAATTCGTAGTGCCCATAGCGCGTTCTGAATGCAGTCTTTGGCACGCTTTCATCTTGGATTCTCAGCTGATGGTATCCAGATCGAAGGTCGATCTTGGAATAGTAGCTTGACCCTTGCAGTTGATCAAACAAGTCATCAATCCTCGGTAGCGGATACCGATTCTTGATTGTGAGCTTGTTCAGTTCCCTGTAATCGATACACATCCGCAGTGATCCATCCTTCTTTTTCACGAATAATACTGGAGCTCCCCAGGGCGAGAAGCTTGGCCTTATGAATCCTTTATCCAACAACTCCTGAAGCTGTGTAGATAATTCTTGCATTTCGGATGGCGCAAGTCGATATGGAGCCTTGGCTACAGGAGCGGCTCCTGGAACCAAGTCTATGTGGAATTCGACTTGTCGTTGCGGAGGTAGTCCTGGCAGATCTTCAGGGAACACATCAGGAAATTCCTTCACCACAGGAATGCCTTCGAGTTTTGGCTCCACAGCCTTCTTATCTACAACGTGTGCTAGGAAGGCAACACATCCTTTCCTTAAGCACTTCTGTGCCTTCATACAACTGATGATTCGTAGAGGCGTGTTTCGTCTTTCTCCATGCACGATGAGAGTTTCACCATTCGTCAGAGGGATGCGAATGATTTTCTCATGACAAATGACTTCAGCTTTGTTCTTGGACAACCAGTCCATTCCGACTACTACATCGAAGCTACCCAATTGAATAGGTAGGAGGTCGATGCTAAATCTTCGTTCACCAAGTTCTAGCGTGCAGCTTCTAACAACTTCGCCCGATTCAACAAGTTTACCATTGGCTAGTTCTATGGAATAAGGAATTTCTAATCTACTAGATTCTATTCCGAGTATGCGTTTAAATTCCACAGACATGAAGCTATAATCGGCGCCAGTGTCGAATAATATGGATGCAAAGTGATTGTTAACGAGGAACGTACCGTTGACCACATTAGGGTCCTCGCGTGCATCCCTTGCTCCAATCACAAATGCTCGGGCCTGAGCATTGTTTCTCTCTGGGCAGTCCTTCATGAAATGATCTTTGCTTCCACATCTGAAGCATCCTTGGTTTCGCCCATTCTCGTTGCCAGCACCGTTTCCATTTCCACCATTGTTCCTATCATCAGCCCCATTACGATTTCCATTCCCGTTCCTCTTACTCCAGCAGTCTTCCGTGCGGTGACCCAACTTTCCACACTTTGGGATGCGACAAGCTCCCTCGTGATGGTGTTTACACCGATGGCATTTGGGCAAGTTGCCCCGGTATCCCCTTGCTGGTGCGTCGTTCATAGCTGCAAGAGATTTCGCCCCTTGAGGCGGGTTAGGGTCACGCTTCTTGTTGGAACCTTTGTTGTTACGAGTTGCTTGATTCAAGTTTGCATATTTCCTTTTCTTGTCGCCAGACGACTCAGCATGCGTCTCGGCATTTTCTGTTGGGTTCAGTGATAGCTTCTTCATCCGAACACAGTCTTCAGTAAGGCTGACAGCCAGAGTTAGAGCCTCGGTGATTGTTTGTGGTTTGGCCGACGTCACCATGCCACGAAACTCTGAGGCCAGTCCCCAAATGTAGCATTCAACACGCTTGAATTCGGGAGTCACCATGTAGGGAAGCACTCTGGACAGGTCGTGGAACCTTCGAGTATAACCATTAATGTCAGCACCTTCCATGGTCAAGTGCCAGAACTCCGTCTCCAGCCTTTGGAGTTCAGCACGAGAGCAGTACTTCTCTCTCATTCTTTCCTTCAGTTCCTCCCAAGTTAAGCCATAAGCGGCATCATCGCCCAAGGTTTGGACTTGCAGGTTCCACCAAGTCAGAGCTTCATCGACAAACATCCCAGTAGCAAAGGTGACTGGTTGATCCGCGGTACACTTGCTCATGCGGAAGGTAGCTTCAGTCTTCTCCGTCCAGCGCACAAATGCTACTGCACCTCCTGTGCCGTCATAGTTCATTGGCTTGCAGTCGAGGAACTGCTTGAAAGTGCAGCCTTGAGCTGCATTGCCTCCAGACGAATCTCCATTCCCATTACGCCTAGCGTTGCTTGGCCCTCCACTGTCTTGAGTTCGGTTCGCCTCGTACTGGGCGATAGCAGCGGAGATCCTTTCCTCCAGTAGAGCGTTCAGCTCATCAGCAGTTCTTGGCAGTGGGGGAGGAGGAGGTTGATCGTCATTGCGAGCATTCACAGCTTTCCTGGGTGCCATGTTCTGACAGAACATAACACAACAGGGTTAGGCATTTGTTTGATATTGTCACACTAGACAGTAGTATCATATATTCACAGGTATATATACCACATAAGTGACATCAAACAATTATTACTCTAGCAAAGTACTTAGTAGGCTTGCTCTGTGGGAATCTATACGTTACAAGACTTGCTGTGGTTTCTGTGCACTGAATTCCATAATTATGTATGCATCCATAATTACGTAACTCCTTGCACAGTCCGCACAGTTCGTTTCATCCTCGTATTTCTTCCTTCAGGTAGGCCATTGCTTACAGGTAAAGTCACATATACTTGTGACATTCTACTTCTAGTACATGCTAATTATCAAACATAATTGCAAGTAGTTTCTAGTCAACGACAAGTGCTACTCAAGTGCACTCTAAGTCTCGTAGTGTCTTTTCTAGACTCATGTAGTCAGTTTCAGGTAGTGGATGTCGCGGGACGTTTTATGCAATGAAAACTCTTTGAAAATTGTTTTCGTGAAAGGATCCTAGAGATTGTAGACTAGACTCGAGAAGGAATCCTGGTTCACTACAATCGCAGCTCTGATACCAATCTGTCACACCCCTTTCTGCGGCGGAAGCACGAGGTGTGATCATGAAAGGTTCTCATTGCATACGAAGAGTAAACATACTACATGCTCAAAAATATCTTCAAATATTACATTACTGAAAAACATATGTCAAGTGTTTACAACACGAGATAACATATTGTCTTAAAAGTCACAACTTTATTTAAAGATAGACAAAGCGACATCCACGAGCATGAGTAAGACCACGCGCACATCCATCCTAGTTACCTGAAATACATGTGAGTTTTGGAAAAACGTCAACATAAAGTTGGTGTGAATTCATGCAATTTTTGTATTTCACGTTTGTATACTTTGTATGAAAACATAATTTGTCTTTTGTATAAATCAAGTCTTTTGTGTACACCACGTACTCATGTATAAGTCAAATATTTCTGTATGTATCAAGTGTTAATGGGTTGCAAAGCCATTAACATGTGACACGACATAGGAAGTCACCAAACCATAGGCATTTTTCTGTAGTCGATTCACGACTGAGACACAAAAACACTACCTGGTAAAAGAGTGGCCAAGAGTGGGGCTGCCCGGAACCCATTAGATCTAACCTTTTGTTCTGCGGTCTAAGTATGTACACGATTAATGGTGCTTATGTTACCCTATTCGTGACACGATTTCTCGTATCAATTCTTGGCACTAGTTGTCGCCAAGAGTACTTCTCGTTTTAGTACATATCATACCATTTTGTAAATATTGAAGTATTTGTAACATGTATTTCACCCCCGAAGTTATAAAACTGAAAACAGTTAAGAGAAAAGGGGGAGCATGAACTCACAACTTTGCGTTCCTGTGCGTCGTAAAATTCACCGGATTTGCTTACTTAACGTCGTAACCTATACGCGTTTTCTTAACGTTAGTCACTAGACTTGTATCGCACAAGTACAGTCACTCTCTTTTGTATTTGTATTGTTGTGTTAAAAATATTTCATATTTTTAACTACGTATCTTACTTATATTATTTCCTCTAAAATAAATATAAGTCTTTTGTGTTTTGCACATCTTGTATTTTGTATGTGTATTTTTATGTTTATACTCCTCACGAGTATTTAGTGTATTTTTAAGTCTTAATACACTAGTACGTATAACACATACTATATACACTTAGCACATAAGTTGGTGATCAAATAATATATATTTTTCTCTCAAAAATATACATACTTATATCCATTTTTATTCTTGAAGAAATCCTCATTTCTTATCACCAAAAATTAGGGAAACCTTGGTAATACTTTAAACACATTTTTAGGGAATAAGTTTCTCAAAAACTTATATTTTTCTAAGTGTCAAAATTTATAAGAATTTTGACAGAGTTTCCCCTAAAAATGAAGGTTTCCCATGTTTTCAAAACATGTGTTTATTTTCTTTTAAATCGTCAACAATCTCCTCATTCAACAATAAACAATATGCAACTAGTTAAAATAGATATAATCGCAGAAATACATGAACTTGTGGTTTTTCCAAAATAGGTAGTATCCTTCCATTATTTTTAGTGGATCTTTGTATAGATCAACTTTGTTTCTTGAAAGTATCGCTTTGAAAGAAGTTACATCTTTACAACTTCCGGTCGACATTTACAAAAATAGTTATTTTGTCGAAACTTTGTCTTACACAAGTGTTTACATACTCGTGTGTTTGCTAAAATCATTCTTTTTCATGTAAGACTCGGCTTTAGAAAATATGATTTCTTGGACACTTGGTCTTTTGAAAGTACCGCTTGTAGATCCGTAGATCTACTAGTTTTAATCACTATTTTACAAGCTAAAACACTTTTACAAGTTCATGATTCGTGTGTGGTAGAGTTTCATCTTCTAACCCTTGTTATACTTAAACAAGCTTTATGTCATAATCCAAGATCATGACTAAACCGGGTTAAATGATGATCCGAGCTACCACAACATAGATCGAGTCCAAATAATCACACAAATCAAATACTACATGATTTACACAACATATGTGCTTTTAACCACAATTTTTAGTGCTTTTAGTAGACTTTTAAGCTTCAACTTGTATGTTTACGAGTTTTAATCGTTACAAATCATATTACCCACTTTAAAATAGTTCAAGAAGGTGATTTAAGCAACATACCACTAGCTCGAGGCTAGGGAAGAATCTAAGCGCAAATAGGGTGGATAAAAGCAAGGTAGAGAGGTCATTCGCCTTCCGTTTGCTCCAAGGTTCCTTATATGCGATCTTTAACACTTGTGTGATGTTGGAATTGGATGATCAAACTCAAAAAATGATGGATGGATCTAGGGATGTTTGGCCGTGAGCTTTTAGGGAGAGAGAGAGAGTTGTTTTGTGGAGGAAAGTGATGAATGATCATGTTGTGTTAATGTTGTATCTTATAGACAATTAGGGTGGGTATTAACCAAGGGATTATATGCATCCTAGATATTAGACACAAGATTAGAATAATCAAATTATGGTACAAGTGTGTCCCCCTCATGGGGACGGTTTGGTTAAGGGGGGGGGGGTCTAGTTCGAAACCAACTAGTTAGTTAGGTTCTAGTTAGGTTAAGTGTAGTTAACTAAGTGCTTAACCCGGTTAGTTGTGTGTAATGTTTTATGGCAGGTGTTAGGGTATTCAGGGACCCGAACTGGCTCAGAAAGAGAACAACTACGTTGATGACAATATTTTTCTGTTTCGGGTAAAGTCCGGTTGTTCGGTTACATACCGATTCGTTAAAGTGCTAAATTGCACCTTTTAGTGTTTAATAAGTATCTTTTTGTAACACTATCGATTCCCAACACTTAGGGAAATATTCTGGATAATAAAACGACATTTCTGCATAATATTTATATGTCTAAATGCGGAATTATTGCTGAATTTTATAAATTCTGCACTTAAAGTGCGTTTCGGGTGCTTTTTAGTGCTTATTTTTGCTTTCGTATTGCATATATATTAAACCCTTGTATGTACTCTTGGGTTTTAATGCATTCTTGCTGTCGGACCTACACCTAGGCTCCAATTTTTATTGTCTGGCTGCTTTCTGCAGTTCCGTTGACACATAGTGTCTTACCGGTGAGTTTACTAGTATTTTTGACGCAACGCTCTCGTTTGTGCATAAAGCAATATTTTGTAGTATACAACATGCATGAATTCACTTGTTTAGTATGTAATTAGACATGGCTGACAATTAAGCACGTAATTGCAGTCATTAAGCACTAATTAAAGTGTACGGAAATTACCGGTTTGTGCCAGTTGTCACATATAATGCATACATCCAAGCCTTGTGACTGTAGAATAAACCCTAGCACAAAGTCTAAGGTCCACCTAGAAATGTATTCGAATTCGGTCATTCCTTCCACCCAAACAAACCTAGGGTTCAGGAATGGGAGTTGTCAAGTCCTATGGTACCATTACCTACTAACGAGCGGCGTGATCAATGTTAATGAATGTATATTGTCTCATTTAAACAAACCAAATGTCATTGTCATAACAAAATGTAAGCATGTGAAAACAATGCACTAAGTATGTAATCAAATGAACATACATAGCGTGAAATGTAATGTAAAACAATGTACTAAGTATGCACACAATGGACATACATAGCATAAAATGTAATGTAAAACGATGTACTAAGTATGCAACAAAGGACATACATAGCAAAAACATAATGAAATCATGTACTATAAATGTACTAATGAACATAACAAGCATATGATATGAAAACATGAAAGGCACGAAAGTAACAAGTAGGCACATGTGTTTCACCCCAAAATGTTTGGAAAAAAAGTAAAAGAGGGGTCTATGTACTCACTTGAGATTGCTTAGTAGTCCTTGAGTAACAAACAAACAATGCTAGAGATCACGGATATCAAACGGCACCTAATATACGTAACTATGTTAATATACCGGACCTAAATCGGAGGATTGGATAGAATGAGGCTCGTAAACCAAATGAGTATGGAAACTCATGTAGTATGGTTTAACAAAGACTTCATTCTAAAATGAAACCTAACCTAAGTGCTTACGACCCATTACGACCCGTTTAGATAGCTTATGCTACTATAACGCGTCGTTCGCGTGAAACGCGTTCGGACCGCTTAACTAGTCCTATGACAAGTAATATATGCCTTAACATGTCTAATATTGTTTCCAAATCAGTTTAGATACCAAAAGTTATGTTACATATGCTTAAAATGAATTTTGGCGTAAAAAGGGTATTTTGGTAATTTACCTAAGGCATATATACTACCTATCATACAACTTAACTAAACGTCGTGACCATAAGGTATAACCTCGGAAGGTTATTCCCTATACAACTATGGTCACCTAATGTGTTTGGTCGGATCCTAATGATCGACCAAACGGGTCGGGTTCGAAAGTATAAGCGATTGTTTAGATCGCTTACCTTACGACCCTATATAAGCACTAAACTAAAAGTGATGAGCTAAGCATGTTAAAACATGCTTAACTAAGTTTGGAAAACAGGTTTGGTATCAAAACAAACGGTTTTGATACCTAAGAGTAGTTTGGTTACAAAATACGCAAGAATACGCATTTTGGCCGAAACTACGACTCGTCACTGAGCCTAGATAACGTGGTAATCAGTAGGTATAGTCACTAGGGACTATAACCATCGTGATTACGCTCACGTTATGAAGTTCAAACGAACTTCGCATTGACCATAAACTAGTTAATGCGGAAAGTCAAACAAAGTTTGACTTTAATGCTAAAACGAATTTAAAGAACGAAAGAACACTTACAAAGGGTCCCCGCAAGTTTGATCTTCCAAGTAATCTCAGGTAGGAAGTGTATAAGCACAACGACTTAGAGAAAAACTCAGAATTCAAGTGGGTTTTGCAAATGAATCAAAGGGGTATTTATAGGATTTGGACCACCGTTAGGATCGTTCCTCGAATACCGTGCTTTGATCTTGTCCCTACACTTGTTGGTAACCCCATGTGCATCACATTGGCCCCCCATGATCAGGAACAAACAAGTGGAATTGAGTTTGGAGTGCATAAGAGCTGTTAACAGCTGTTAAAACAGTTTTTGCTGATCTGAAAGGGCCTCGCGTGACGCCTAGGGGGCTAGGTGTCACGCCTAGGTCCTTCTGATCAGCAAACAGTTTCCAAAGTTTCCATTTCAGTCCCCGTTGATTATTAAGGCCATTTCTGACATGTTTAAGGCTCGTTAAGTCAAATTTAAGGCCCTAAAATGATGCCTAAACATTGTGGACATGAAACATGCTCAAAAATATGCCGGATGTTGGTTCGTTTGGTCGTACGATCGCGATGTTCGCTTAATTACGACGGAATGCGCATAAGCACGAAAAACGATCCAAATTGCGTGACGAATGGATTTTCTTATGCCAAACACTAAAATAAAATATTTTAGTGCTTACATAAATTTTTGGATGTCCGGATGTATTCAGAACGTAAGTTATGCGCGGAAATGCAAACTTATGCACTTTTTGACGCTTTTAGTCCCTGAATGACCCAAAAGTTTATTTTAGCACACCGAACCCCTCAAAGCCTATTTCTAAGCTATGTAAAGGATATTTATGGTATGTTTAACTTATGGTCATGTTCCGGAATGTCTGTTACAGTTCAAATTGGCATACTTTCGCAGTTTGTCAAATTTAGTCCCTGTAGGCGAATATACTTGATTTCGGCATACCAAACCTTCCAAAACTTATTTCTAAGTTATGTAAAGGTTATTTAAGGTATGTTAAGCCTGTGTCACTGTTCCGGAGTGTTTGTTGCATTAAACTGGTTATATTTACGCATCGGTGCGCGTATAACCTTTCAGAAAGCGATTTAGAGCCCGAAATCGAACAAGAATTGATATGTGCAAATGATACACATATTTGTACAAATCCCAAGTATGAAATACAATATTTCATTGGTTTGGTATTTGTTTGACGGTCGCAGTGACCCAGGTGTCACAACTCGTCCATCGTTCAACTCGTATTAACAAACCACCAAAGGGTAAGTTAACAATTAACAGGTTCAGTCGTTACCTACATAACCCCCATACATAACCATGGGTGCAGTCTGATAACGGTATTTGTCAGATCCTATGGTACCATAACCTAATACTGGTCGGCTTGATCAATGTTAATGAATGTTATTCGTTATGTAAATACGTCTAACAGGTTTGTTCACATTATCGAAATCGTTCTTGTTTAATATAAACCATAGTATTTGTTTTAGAAAATCGTCGTTAAAAGCATCGAAATCATTTAACACATACGAATTACCCCGAAACAATTGAAAATAGTAAAATAGGGGAACTATGCACTCACTTGAAGTGTAAAGTATCCTCGATCTAATGAACTTAATGAAGCTCAGGCAAACCAAGGAAATCAAGTAGCACCTAGTAATCGGATCGCTAGTTAAATAATCAACACCTAAATCGGAGGATCGGGTAGAATGAGGTCTTGTAAACCAAATGAGTATTGGAACTCATGTGATATGGTTTAACAAAGCCTACATTCTAAATTGGAACCTATCCTAAGTGCTTTCGAACCATTACGACCCATTAAGGTAGTGAAGAAACACTAGATAAATGGTCGGAACCGAGATATCTAGGGGCTTTGAATCCGCATAAAAAGGTTAGCTCTCTCTCGATTGATTCAGTTGCAGCTGATCTTCTTCTCCGAAACACTGCAAAAAAGAGCACCGTTAGCCTCGCCAAGGGGAGAAGAGGGTTCTCTCCTTGACCCGACTCCGGTGTGAGAATAAGTATTGGTAATGAAGAAGAAGAAGTATTTGAGAAGTGGGTGTAATCTGAATTCATACCTGGGTTGTTTCTCATATTTATAGCCGGGAGTCGTTTTAGGCGGGAAAACCCGTTAGTGAAAAGTTAACGGAAGATGCTAACCCCATAAGCGGTTACATTTCCTCCCGTTTAAGTTCTTTGATCCGACGTGAGAGCACACGGATCGTGGTCTTGATCGAAGGCTGGGGTTTTGCCACGTGTAATGTGATCAAGTGGAGATTACTCTCCAATTGCATGCCTTCGTTGTGATTTCAGGGGTGCCTGTGGTAATGACACGTGTCCAGACGGTTATAACCGTCTGGGTGGTGCACGATTGCATTTCTTCTGGAAGGTTACTGTTGTAATCTGGTGTGGTACCTTACCGTGTGGAAACAGATGAATAAATCCCAAGTCTGGGTAAAATAATATCCAAGTCTGGATATTTGGGCGGAAGTATTGTTTTCAGGACTTTTAACCTTTGCTAATGTGGGAAGGCGCAAGGATTTATGTTTTCCTTTGGGCGCGCGACTATAGATTGTTGATTACTTTTTTCCTTTTGTAAGACCAGTGCGCGGCCGCGCAAGGTTAAAAGGTTGAAAGGCCAGGTTGTGGTATGGTCTGAAATACTTATTATGAAGTTTTTGGGACCTTACCCCTTCAAGTCCCCCCAGTCTAGTGTTGTACTTATGCAAATAAGTGGAGCACTGGACTTGTGAGAGGGAAATGCTTTTTGGGCGCGAGAAATAAGAAATCTTCTATGAGAAGATTGAATTTTTTATTTTTGTAAAGATTTTTTGGAAAATCTTTGACTTTTAACGAGACTGGTGCAGTAAATTGATTGACAACCTGTCATTGTCAGCTATTTTTTTACTGTTCGTGTCATACACGTGCGCGTGTAGACGCGTGTATGTTCTGACATTTACTTTTTCTGCTGCTTGGGGAACTGTGATACCCGGAACAGTCGCTGTGACGGTTACCGATGCTATTTATTGCGATAAGTATATATAGCGTCTAGATAACCTCTTTGGTACAATCATTGTCTTTGTTGAAAAACTTTCCCCATTCCTTTTTCTACCAAAAATTCTATCGTTCTTCCTCTTATGTCAACCAGAGAACATCAAGAAGATCTTTCTGAAGAAATGGCGACTGAACTCCCACCGTTGAAGTGGACTAGGGCGTCCTTTGATGGTTTAATTCAGAATCTCAAATTTCCGGACAACTAGGGTGCTTTGTATCCTGAAGAGGGGCAAACGGCAGCGGACGCTCCGGCCGGGTACATTATCCTCTTTTGGGATTTTTTCTGTGATGGTAACTTTCGTTTGCCTGTTACTAGATTTTTCCTTGACATCCTTGGATTTTACAAACTTCATATTTCCCAACTTCACCCTATTGGCATGGTTAGGATTCGGCATTTTGAATTTGTGTGCCGGACAATGCATGTTGAACCGACCGTTCCTCGATTTAGGGTTTTCCATCAGATGCATTGTACCCAAGGGTTTTATTCATTTGTTCAGAGGGCTTCTGCGAAGAAAATTCTACTGCAACCCCCAAAATCCTTCCACGATTGGAAGCAAAAATTTTTCTTTATTAAGGCCGGAGTGATTCCGGTGAAGATGGTTCTAAGGGGGAAGGACGACGTTCCGATTGAAACGCTTCAGACCCCTGTCGATGAGAACTGGTACCAAGATCTGAAAGATGTGCCCAATATTGCGTTGCCGGAGAAAGCTCTCGTCGAGGCTGGCATGAGTTTGAACTGGAAGATGGAGCGTGAAGATAAACCCGTATACACAGAGGATGGTCATAGTAAGTTTGGGGCTTTTCCACTCTTTTTTTTTTGACCTGTTTTCTTTTTGAATGTAGTTGTTTCTTTGTATGTTGTTGCCTTCAAGATAGAAGGCGGAAGGATGGGTACCATCAAAAAGAAACCTGAAGAGGAACTTTGGTATCACCATATTGTAAGGAATTTTGTTCTTCCGCGAGATGCGGATCTATCTGCTCAACCAGCTGCTGGTGCTGGTAAGTTATATCTGCATTTCGTTTCCTTTTTGCTCTTTGTGGGTAAGTTTTGCTTTGCGCTTTTGTAGGTGAATTGTTGAATTTGGGCATAGGCCCTAAAAAGAAGAAACGCGCAATGACTTCTACTTCTGTGCCAAAGAGGGGTGAAACTGTTAAAGCTCAACCTTTGAAGACGAAGAATGTTGGAGAGAAGAAAGGTACGCGCCGTTCCTCTGTCTCCAGGTGTGATTATGTGGTGGTTTCTGACTCTTTGGAGGGTCTTACTCCTGCAGTGACTTTGCGGGAACCGAAGCCTGAACCAAGGGATTCTGCTGATATTCCCCCATCCAACCCTAATGAGCCTATTGACTTGGATTCTAGTCCCGAACACTTGGTGCATCGGAAGGCTGGTAAACGGAAACAAACTGATCCTGACGCGGAGGGTCAACCTCCTAAAAAGGTGCAAAGGAAGAAAATTACCAGAAAAGGGAACCTTGATGCCTTTGTTTCGGAATCTGTTCCTGGTAAGTGTCGTTTCTCCTTGTTTCCTTTAAGCGGATTGAATCTTTACAGATTTTTACTTGTCCATAAGTTCCTGTTTCCCCTATTCCCACAGAAGTGCCATTTGTGGTTAATGAAGAACTTCCCTCCACTCCTCCGCGCGCTGCTGTTGCAGACCCGTTAGAGCCTACAGAGGTTGCTGGTGGTGGTGTGGAAAAAACTGTTGAGGCTGAGAAGCCTGTAGGTGTTAATACAGAGGCTGAAAAGATTGTTGAACCAAGCGTGGTAGATGGTGCTGATAATCCACCAACCCCTGAAGCTGTTGTTCAAGATTTGGAAAAGGAGCAGACTGTTGAAAAAATTTCAACCTCTTCCCCTAGACCTTCTGATGCTATGCCTAAACATACTGAGAGAGTCACAACTGAGGAACCAGGCTCATTTGCTGGTGTTGATAAACAATCTCAAATTCGTCCAGAAGAAACTCTGTGAGAATATTATTACCGGATTTATACGGAAAAAGATGCTTCTGATCCTCATGTCCCTGTTTGGAATGTGAAGAAAGGCGATACCTTCTCGGATTGGCGTGTATGCCAAGATTGGTTGCAGGGGATACTTCCGCCTGGCGAGATTAAGTTTCAGGAAAATCAACCTTATGAACAGACCTATCAGTCTTATCTTGCAGAAACTGCTTCTCATGTTTCTACTACTCACCGCATAGTGCGTGAGTGGTATAGTATGCATAAGGAGCAGGCATCTTTCATGGCATCTCAAAAGAAGTTTGCTAAAGATGAAAAACATGTGGCTCAGTTGAAGGCTAAATTAGAAACTGAGCGAGCCAAGTTTGAAGCTGAGCGCAAGACTGAGGAATGGTCTGTTGCTGGTTGGAAGAGAAAGGCTGAAGCTGAAGCTGCTCTCCTGTCTGAGGAACGCAAAAATTGGAGGAGAATTTGCGAGAAAGACAATGCTGAGAAGGCAAACCTTCGTAATACCATTAATAACCTCAAGGCTGAGGTTGAAAAATTGAAGAATTAAGATGCGGAGTTAGAAAAATTGAAGAAGGAGAAAGCTGATGTAGAAACTGCACTGGCGGAAGCGCGTTCTCATAGAGAACGTAGTGAGCAACGGGAGGTACAAGCTTTCGCCACTCTTGCCCTTAGAGATAGAGAGTTAGAGGAACTTACTGCTTTGGTTTCTGACCAGGAACAATTAAAGAAGGATTTGGAGCTTGCGCATTCCGAGAATACTGAAACTTCCCGCCGTTTGGCTGAGATTGAAGAGAAGCTAGAAAATTCAGAAACGGCGCGGGTTACAGCGGAAAGCGAGCTTGAACCTTTAAAGACTGATATGGCCTGGTTAAAAGACCGCGGAATTGCCTGTGTAAGTTTCTTTTCTCTTTTTTGTTGTAGGTCATATATGCGCTCTTTTGATACTCATTTTTGCTTGAGTTCATAGGTTGCTGAATCTGTGTTAAACTCTGAAGAGCTGGATAAAACTGTCGCTAATCTAATGGTTGCTGCGCGACGAGATGGGTACGCGCAAGGTTATGCGGAATGTTCCCAGCATGTGAAAAGTGCGTTGAAGGTTAACTGGGATGATAGCAAGTCTGCAACTTTTGGCGTAAATACTGTTGCCGCGCTTGCTTCCATGAAAACATAGTTTAATAATTTGCAACTTCCAGTCATGGAACTGATAAATGTGGCGCTGCAATCGGACGATCACGTGGCGCAACTCAAAGAAATCTTTCCGGATGGGGGTGAAGATTTAGAGTAGTATGAAATTGTATTGAACAATTTTTTATGCGGGATGTAAATCCCTGTTTTGATGGTGCGCTGTTGCGCAAGTATTCTAAACACTGCCGTGTTTAAAAATCTTCAGGGCGTATTTGTACGCTGAAAACAGTATGTTTCTATTTGTTTTTGTTTAATGCCTTTACAATATTTTGCATGAGTACAATTGCTTTTATTGAGTAAGGCGAATGAAGTTGGTATAAAGCTCATGTGTGAATTCATGGCCGTTTGTGACGTGATCACTGACCGCGCATGGAGCTTCTTTTATACTACCATAATGTTTTTGCGCTTACTAAAAAGAAATTGCATGCACTTTGTAAACACAAAAATAATAGAAACTTTGTATTTTTATTCATGGATAGAGCACAGAGGCTTTACAAAGTTTTTCTTAATAATTATATGGAACTTAACTTAGTGTTTCCGCCTTGCTTGATGGATCATGTCTTTCCGCGGAGAACTTGTTTTTTACGCTTTTGCCCGTTTGCTTGGGCCTTCCTCTCCCCGGGTTATCTGCTTAATCTCTTTACGCACATTTTGGAGTAAATGCGTGAGTTCGCCGCTCTTGAGGGCTTTCTCTATTTCTGTGCGCAGAGATATGCAGTTGTTAGTGGTATGCCCGTTGTCTTTATGATATTCACAGTATTGCGTCGGGTCTTGTCCACGTTTACTTTTCATTGGGATCGGAGCTTTGAATTGATAGTCTTCCGTACTGAGAACTTCCGCATGGGTCTTTGTTAGGGGAGTCCATTGCCTCTCCCTATTTTCTTGTTTGTTCTCCCTCTGCGCGGAGAGCTTGTTGATTGTTGTGCGAGCGTCTTCAGATGATCGACTTCCTGACCCGGACTCGCGCCACGACTTCTTAAACCTTCTTTCACCAGTTAAGCTTAAATCCGCGGGCCTGTTGTGCGGTGGTGGTGGCCTGTTTGTTGTGAGGTTTTCTCAGTTTGCGCATAAACTTTGGCCGCCACCATTATCCTCTCCCAACTTGTTGGAAGGCCCTCTGTTCCGGATAAGACTTTAACCATGTCATCACACCTAACCGCGTACTTGAACTGAGCACGGATTAGTTGTTCATGAACACCGCCAGTTTCCAACACTTCCTTATTGTATCTAGTGATGAAATCCTCTAGATTTTCGTCATCACGACGCCATATGTTCATGACGTCGGAAGTGTCTCTAATGGAGCGTCGCTGCTGGCTGAAGTGTGTTAAAAACTTTTCACGTAGATCTTTCCATGATTCGATCTGTCCAGTTGGTAGGTTATCGAACCAGATTCGCGCTGGGCCAGTTAATGTTTGTACAAACAGATGACACCATAGCGGAAGGGTCCAACCTCCAACCAAACCTGCGCTGGTAAACACTCTCAGATGATCATCGGGGTCTGTTAACCCATTGAACTTCCCTATGTTGGATGGTAATTTTGCCTTCTCCAATGGAGCTAGAGCTATCTCCAGTATGAACTTCGAGTTTTCCGCTGCTTCTGCAGGGCGGTAAACTAAGTCATAGTTGTGCTCTGCCTCAGGGTTATAAACCGCTCGAGGCCTGCATTTGTTATAGTTTGGCTGCAGTCGGTTGAATACACTGGTGTTTGCACTCAAACGATATGTTTGATCGGATTCATCGGTGTGAGTGTCCGTTTGGGAACCCAACCTATCATGAACCGATTGTCTTCGACGAGAGTGTGGTTCACCATGGTGTTGTCTCTGGTAACCGCCTGTCTGAGTGTATTCTCGTTGTGACGTAGATCTGGCATGAACTTCTGTATCTTCATAAGTTGATTCTTCTCGTTGGGAGGCATGAGCCCGAGATCCCGGTCTCCGTGATTGAGTCAGGGGAGCCGTTTGAGCACACAGCTGTGTGTATACTGCATTTAATGCCCCTTGAGACCGGACATACCATGATATCGGAGTTTCTCCTGGTGGTAAAATGGATTGAGCAGGGTTTGCTGGTAACATTCCTAGAGTGACAGGATCGTTTGCCCGATTGGATTGGACTTCATTATCGTCTGAGGCATCTTCTAGGATTCCATCTACTTGCAAATTGTTTCTGACATTTGGTCGAGGACCAGGTTGCCGGTGAGATGATGAATTTTCTGCCATGTGCAAAACAGAAAATGAAACGAACTGAATCGAAACGAGATAAAAACTAGAAAACAGAGGAATCGGTGGGCGCCAATGAAGAAACACTAGATAAATGGTCGGAACCGAGATATCTAGGGGGTTTGAATCCGCATAAAAAGGTTAGCTCTCTCTCGATTGATTCAGTTACAGCTGATCTTCTTCTCCGAAACACTGCAAAAAAGAGCACCGTTAGCCTCGCCAAGGGGAGAAGAGGGTTCTCTCCTTGACCCGACTCCGGTGTGAGAATAAGTATTGGTAATGAAGAAGAAGAAGTATTTAAGAAGTGGGTGTAATCTGAATTCATACCTGGGTTGTTTCTCATATTTATAGCCGGGAGTCGTTTTAGGTGGGAAAACCCGTTAGTGAAAAGTTAACGGAAGATGCTAACCCCGTAAGCGGTTACATTTCCTTCCGTTTAAGTTCTTTGATC
The DNA here is from genome assembly GCA_030545235.1 of Helianthus tuberosus. Taxonomy (NCBI): domain Eukaryota; kingdom Viridiplantae; phylum Streptophyta; class Magnoliopsida; order Asterales; family Asteraceae; genus Helianthus; species Helianthus tuberosus. Next base: position 53,688,241 of record CM060429.1, on the reverse strand, counting down.
CGACGTGAGAGCACACGGATCGTGGTCTTGATCGAAGGCTGGGGTTTTGCCACGTGTAATGTGATCAATGTCACACCCCAACCGCGTAAAACAACAAATCGCGGGGGAAACATCGGGGCGTGTTGCAACAGAATTAATGTTTCATAACCATGGATATCAAAAGTGTTTCGTTTTAATAAACATTGAGTAATTACATCGTCTGGAAATCTAAATACACTATTTAAACATAGTCTATCATTGTTATTGAGTCACTAAGGCCTTGTCCAGTCCTATGTGAGCATGCATCTTATCAATCGATATCATCCAACAATACCTGAAACATATGTGAAAACGAGGTCAGCAAAGAAATGCTGGCGAGTACATAGGTTTTGTGAAAATAAGATTCATGACTTCTGTTTAAGAAAATGTTTAGTCATGAACCTTGTAATTTGCTTTGTCTTTGTAAATCATTTGAAAAATAATAAGTTTAGATGATATGTATAAATAAGAGAATAATGCATGATTAAATGAATAACCATGTAAAATGAGTTTGTATAAGATAAGTTGTTTGTAAATAAATGTCTTGTGAAAAGTATGTTACTTGTATAAAATGTTCTATGTCTCAAACTGAAATGATTCAAATAACGCTACAATATGTAATACCATACAAACACTTATATATAGGAAGTACCAGCGGCGTATCCACCATGCTTGTATCATATTACACACACATCGTTACTTAATCACTTAATCAAACCAAACCAAACAATGTAAAAATGTCTATGTTTAAATATCCATGTCGAATGTCTATGTCAAATATCCATGTCAAATGTCTATGTCAAATATCCATGTCAAATGTCTATGTCAAATATCCTTGTCAAATGTCTATGTCAAATATCCATGTATGGCAAGTGAAATGTCTCAACTAAACCATATGCACAAAAACAAAGTATTGAAGTAAAACTTGGTTTAAATCAAAGTTATGTTTTGTGGAAAATACATGATCAAATGTCAATCATGTACAAATGTTTACCCAAATATTAAAACTTGTTCTTGTTCTTAACAAACCCTTACCAAAGGGTAAGTTAATATTTTAATTGTGAAACTACTTTATGGTCGATTCTCTAATAACATTCAAACCTTCTTGACGCGTTCCTCGCTCCATCTCGCTCTCGCTCTCGCTCTCGTTCTTAACAAACCCTTACCAAAGGATAAGTTAATAATTACAGATTCAGTCGCTACCCACAACCCCCACACATAACAATGGGTGCAGTAAATAACGGGATTTGTCAGATCCTATGGTACCATAACCTAATACTGGTCGGCTTGATCATTGCTAATGAATGTCATCGGTCATGTAAACTACAACCAACAAGTTTGTTCACTTTTTGAAATTGTTATTAGTTTTTTGAAATCATTGTATTCGTTCTTGAAATCATTGTTAGCGTTCTTGAAATAATTGTTATTGTTCTTGAAACCACATTGTAATTGTTATTGAAATTATTGTAAAACATTTAGCACATATGAGTCACCCCAAAACAGTTGAAAACAGTAAAAGAGGGGAATAATGTACTCGCCTGAGAATGCTTGGAGGTCTTGAACAACAACCAAACAAAGCTAGAGGGAGCACGGAATCAGTCGGCCAATCCAATACTATATAAATAAACCGGACATAAATCGAAAGATTGGATAGGATGAGGCTTGGTAAACCAAATGAGTATTGGAACTCATATGATATGGTTTAACAAGACCTACATACTACAATGAAACCTAACCTAAGTGCTTTCGACCCATCGCGACCCATTAAGGTAACATATGCTACTTTAACGTGTCGTGCGCGTGAAACGCGTTCGGACCGTCTAACTAGTCCTATGACAAGTGTTATATGCCTAAACATGTTACATAATCAGTTATGTGACAAAAGTTTAGGTTACATATGCTTAATTACCAATTATACATGAAAAGGGTATTCTGGTAATTTACCTAAGGCATATAAACTACCTATCATACAACTACTCAAACGATGTGACCATAGGGTATAACCTCGGAAGGTTATTCCCTACCTACTATGGTCACCTAATCTATTTGGTCGGATCCTAATGATCGACCAAATGGGTCGAGTTCGAAGGTATAGGCGATTTATTAGATCGCCTACCCTACGACCCTAGACAACGTGGTAATCAGTGGGCATAGTCCCAAGGGACTATAACCAACGTGATTATACTCACGTTGCGAAGTTCAAACGAACTTCGCATTGACCATTACTGGTCAACGCTGAAAGTCAAACAAAGTTTGACTTTCTGACTCGAAAAGCAGTAAAATAAGGAAAAGAACGAAAGAATACTTACGAAGGGTCCCCGAATGCTAAACTCGATTCAAAAATCTCAGGTATGAAACAAATGTTTCAACTTAGAGTTTCTCAAATCAAGTTTCTAGTGATTTTTAGCAATGGGGGTGGTTGGGTATTTATAGGAATACCCGAACCGTTAAGATCGCTTGTCGAATATCGTGCCATGATCCAACCCGTACACTTGTCGGAAACTCATGGTGACTAAATTGGCCACTCACCATAGGGTATCAACATGTGGCAAGGGATTAAGGAGTGGAGAACAGCTGTTAACAGCTGTTAATACGTCGAATCTGGTCCCGAATGCGAAAAACTGAGTTTCTGCATGTTTCTGCCCAGAATAGGCAGTCGCGTAGCGCGACTGGTAAAGCTACATGCAGTGGCGCTACGCCACTGCCCCCTTGTTTCAGCAAACTTTCAAAATTGGCAGAAATGGTCCCTGCAGCTCGTTTAAGCGATTTTCGATGCGTTTGAACCCCGTTAACCTCATTTCAAGGCTCTAAAATGAAGTTAAAGTATAGGGAACTCAAAACATGCTCAAAAATATGCCGGAGGTTGGTTCGTTTGGCCGTACGAACGCGATGTTCGCTTAATTACGGCGGAATGCGCATAAGCGCGAAAAACGATCCAAATGACGCGACGCATGGATTTTTCTTAAGGCGAACACTAAAATATAATGTAGTCATGCTTACATAAATTTTTGGATGTCCAGATGTATTCAGAACGTAAGTTATGCGCGAAAATGCAAACTTGTGCACTTTTTGACACTTTTAGTCCCTGAATGACACAAAAGTTTATTTTAGCACACCGAACCCCTCAAAGCCTATTTCTAAGATATGTAAAGGATATTTATGGTATGTTTAACTTATGGTCATGTTCCGGAATGTCTGTTACAGTTCAAATTGGCATACTTTCGCAGTTTGTCATATTTAGTCCCTGTAAGCGATATAACTTTGATTTCACCACACCAAACCTTCCAAAACTTATATCTAAGTTATGTAAAGGTTATTTAAGGTATGTTAAACCTATTTCACTATTCCGGAGTGTTTGTTGCATTAAACTGGTTATATTTACGCATTAGTGCGCGTATAACCTTCCAGCAAGCGATTTAGAGTTTGAAATCGAACAAGAGTTGATATGTGCAAAAGATACACATATTTTTACCAATCCCAAGTATGAAATATAATATTTCATTAGTTCGGTATTTGTTTGATGGCCGTGAAGGCACAGGTGTTACAGTCTCCCCTACTTTAGGAAATTTCGTCCCGAAATTTATTTAGAGGAAACTTGTGAGAGTTTAAAACATGAAGTTGAAAAGATCAAACAATATTGGTTAGGGTTCTGAACTTCTAGTAACCTTAATAACATTATGCTTGCAATGTAAGAGGGACACTTATATACAAGTATATGAAGCGTCATTGGTGCGTCCACCGTGCCTCCATTACATCGTTCTCATTTCGTTATTGTTGTCACTATCGGTTCTTACACATAATAAATATTACTGGGTTTCTATGCACTAAATTTCATAATTATGTACGCGTCCATAATTAGACAATTCCTTGCACAGTTCACACAGTCTATTTTATAATGTGTAGGGTAAAACCAAATGAACAAACCTGTGATGAGTGTGACTGGACCGCCATAGAGTCCTTTTAATTAAATCAATAAATGATCTAAATAGACTATCAAGGAGTCTGTTCAGCTACATCACTAGATGTCGTTCTTTAACCAAATTGTGAATCAATCTTTTAGACTAGACCACTCAAGGGTCTATCATCGAATCCTGGAATGGTACTATATAACCCAAGGGTCTTAACTACCACGTAGAAGCCCATTAAGGATTGAAGGTAGTACCTTTTGAATATCCTGCTACGAATCCCTCATATGAAGATATGAAAGATTCTGCGAGGATTTGGATAACGAATATCCAGAGTATTAAAAACAAAAAAATGCATAAAAGAAAACATAAGATGAATAAACACATAGTCACATAACCACAAAATTGTTTGTTAATTTGTCTTGTAAATTGCGTACATGCATTTAAAGCACACTAGGAATCCATTCCGTGGATTTCATTTGGTACTTTAAATGTTATCGAGAATCCAACTATAAAGATAGAAAGATTCAAAAAGAAAATTCAATTTCGATTACTAGGAACCGAAGTGTTCGAATTAAGGTACATAAGGAATCCAATTAAGGACTCTGATTTGAATGATAATCATCCACAAGGATCTAATTGTAAAGATAAAAAGATCCCATATGAATTTTAGAAGTTGAAGATGTTTTGAAACCTTGCACTGGATGTGCTTAGGTCAAAACATGATGTAAAATGCTTATGAAGTTGAGATGCTTGATATGTCAAGGCGACATATGAAGCAGAATTTTGAAGGTTAAGTCAATGTATGAGGAAAATATTTTTGAAAACTATGCATGGGGTTCTTTTAAGAAAAAAATGTGTTTAACGTTTTTGAAACCTTATATATAATACTTTTGAAATCATAAAGTAGGTGTATTAGATAGATATATTTACAAAAATGTTTTAAAATCATGCGAGATGAATTTTGAAATTATGTATAAGGTTTTTGAAAGACATGAATGATGCTTTTCGAAATCATGCACTTGATAATAAAATGTATTGTGTTAATATTGTCTTCAGACTATATGAAATATTTTGAAATTAGGAAGGTTGGTTTTGATTACATGGTCAATGTTTTTGAAATAACATAGACAATGCATCTAGAAAAAATTGTTTTCAAACTATATGAAATGTTTTGAGATCATGAAGATTGTTTTAAAATACTTGTACTGTATATGTTGAAAAAAAATCAAAACGTAATGGGTATGAGATTTGTAAATATCCTTAGTTATCCAACCAAGGATTCAAAAATACAGATGTGTAAAAAGCACGATTACTCATAATTTCACTTTATTTCCCGTACTTCGTTTCTTAGAGTGAAACGAGTACTTAAAAATTTCGAGGGAATCATGAGTGATCATGGCGAAGTTCTGAGAAGCCTTTCGCTTCTTTGACTTCTTAGGGGATCGTTCATCCATGGTCTTTGATTCCTCGATTGGTTTCTTGGCTGATGGTGTTGTCGCCTGACTAGGTCCTGCCTGTCTTGGTGACTCTTGAGTGGCTTCATCCTGGAGATGATACTTGGCAGTAGCTAATTCAACAGTCTTTAGGACTACTTCGCCTATTCGCTGAGCGAATTTGGCTGCTTGCTCAGATATCTGGGCGTCATCGTGATGAAGAGACATTCTTGAAGAAAAAGAAAGGCATAGGGAGAAACAGGTGAAAGATTATTGGACATTCAAAACAGAATGATAACGCATGAAAATTGCGATCATTTGTTTGTTACCTAAGGCAAACAAATGAGACGGTGACTAATCAAAGTAAATGGGTCAAAAATAACGTATCGCGAAGACATGCTCGCCTATAAGTGAACACTCATCCCAAGAATTCCCAGGTAAGCACAACTGGTCTCGCGTCTGATGAGATGTATACGAAGTGCTTGCCTAGACAGAAAACCCAGAATACAGGCATTCACCCTTCCAGTTTGCATGTGTTCACATCATTTAAAACCCAAAACCTTGACGAAGTTTTGAAAACTCAAAGGGGTTCAAAACCATATAATAGAGAGTTCAAAACCTTACAATAGAGGGTTCAAAACCTAGTAATCAATCATCCTAGAACAGATGATTAGTTTTCAAAGCGGATTTGAAATTTATGTTCTTGTTGTGGTCGTCACCTAAGGATAGGTGACGGTATTGTTTTATGACTAAACGCAAGTAAACTCGCGTTAGGGTCCTAATAAGGTTATAGACTAGGTCAAAGCATTACTAATAACCTAATTCCCTATAACCATTGGCTCTGATACCATCTTTCTGTCACACCCCGACCGCGCAAAACAACAAATCGCGGCGGAAACATCGGGGCGTGTTGCAACAGAATTAATGTTTCATAACCATGGATATCAAAAGTGTTTCGTTTTATTAAACATTGAATAATTACATCGTCTGGAAATCTAAATACACAATTTAAACATAATCTATCATTGTTATTGAGTCACTAAGGCCTTGTCCAGTCCTATGTGAGCATGCATCTTATCAATCGATATCATTCAACAATACCTGAAACATATGTGAAAACGAGGTCAGCAAAGAAATGCTGGCGAGTACATAGGTTTTGTGAAAATAAGATTCATGACTTCTGTTTAAGAAAATGTTTAGTCATGAACCTTGTAATTTGCTTTGTCTTTGTAAATCATTTGAAAAATAATAAGTTCAGGTGATATGTATAATAAGAGAAGAATGCATGATTAAATGAATAACCATGTAAAAATGAGTTTGTATAAGATAAGTTGTTTGTAAATAAATGTCTTGTGAAAAGTATGTTACTTGTATAAAATGTTCTATGTCTCAAACTGGAATGATTCAAATAACGCTACAATATGTAATACCATACAAACACTTATATATAGGAAGTACCAGCGGCGTATCCACCATGCTTGTATCATATTACACACGCACCGTTTACTCAAATCACTTACCCAAACAAACCACCAATGTAAGATGTCCATGTTTAAACAAATTGTCAAATGTATTGAATAATATACCAAAATGTTTATGTTAAGATGTAAATCATATCAAAATGTCTATGTCAAATATCCATGTCAAATGTCTACGTCAAAATGTCATGTATGGCAAGTGAAATGTCTCAACTAAACCATATGCACAAAAACAAAGTATTGAAGTAAAACTTGGTTTAAATCAAAGTTATGTTTTGTGGGAAATGCATGATCAAATGTCAATCATGTTAAAATGTTTACCCAATCGTTAACCCATTTTGTAAAATCGTTCTAGTCGTTCTTGTTTTAATTGTGAAACTACTTTATGGTCGATTCTCTAATAACATTCAAACCTTCTTGACGCGTTCCTCGCTCCATCTCGCTCTCGCTCTCATTCTTAACAAACCCTTACCAAAGGATAAGTTAATAATTACAGATTCAGTCGCTACCCACAACCCCCACACATAACAATGGGTGCAATAAATAACGGGATTTGTCAGATCCTATGGTACCATAACCTAATACTGGTCGGCTTGATCATTGCTAATGAATGTCATCGGTCATGTAAACTACAACCAACAAGTTTGTTCACTTTTTGAAATTGTTATTAGTTTTTGAAATCATTGTATTCGTTCTTGAAATCATTGTTAGCGTTCTTGAAATAATTGTTATTGTTCTCGAAACTACTTTGTAATTGTTATTGAAATTATTGTAATCGTTCTTGAAACCACATTGTAATTGTTATTGAAATCATTAATAAAATATTTAGCACATATGAGTCACCCCAAAACAGTTGAAAACAGTAAAAGAGGGGAATAATGTACTCGCCTGAGAATGCTTGGAGGTCTTGAACAACAACCAAACAAAGCTTGAGGGAGCACGGAATCAGTCGGCAAGCTAAAACTATATAAATAAACCGGACTTAAATCGGGAGATCGGATAGGATGAGGCTTGGCAAACCAAATGAGTATTGGAACTCATATGATATGGTTTAACAAGGCCTACATACTACAATGAGACTAACCTAAGTGCTTTCGACCCATCGCGACTCATTAAGGTAACTTATGCTACTTTAACGCGTCGTGCGCGTGAAACGCGTTCGGACCGTCTAACTAGTCCTATGACAAGTGTTATATGCCTAAACATGTTACATAATCAGTTATGTGACAAAAGTTTAGGTTACATATGCTTAATTACCAATTATACATGAAAAGGGTATTCTGGTAATTTACCTAAGGCATATAAACTACCTATCATACAACTACTCAAACGATGCGACCATAGGGTATAACCTCGGAAGGTTATTCCCTACCTACTATGGTCACCTAATGTGTTTGGTCGGATCCTAATGATCGACCAAACTGGGTCGGGTTCGAGGTATAAGCGATTCATCAGATCGCTTACCCTACGACCCTAGACAACGTGGTAATCAGTGGGCATACTCCCAAGGGACTATAACCAACGTGATTACAATCACGTTGCGAAGTTCAAAAGAACTTCGTATTGACCATTACTTGTCAACGCTGAAAGTCAAACAAAGTTTGACTTTCGGACTCGAAAAGCAATAAAATAAGGAAAAGAACGAAAGAATACTTACGAAGGGTCCCCGAATGCTAAACTCGATTCAAAAATCTCAGGTATGAAACAAATGTTTCAACTTAGAGTTTCTCAAATCAAGTTTCTAGTGATTTTTAGCAATGGGGGTGGTTGGGTATTTATAGGAATACCCGAACCGTTAAGATCGCTTGTCGAATATCGTGCCATGATCCAACCCGTACACTTGTCGGAAACTCATGGTGACTAAATTGGCCACTCACCATAGGGTATCAACATGTGGCAAGGGATTAAGGAGTGGAGAACAGCTGTTAACAGCTGTTAATACGTCGAATCTGGTCCCGAATGCGAAAAACTGAGTTTCTGCATGTTTCTGCCCAGAATAGGCAGTCGCGTAGCGCGACTGGTAAGGCTACATGCAGTGGTGCTACGCCACTGCCCCCTTGTTTCAGCAAACTTTCAAAATTGGCAGAAATGGTCCCTACAGCCCGTTTAAGCGATTTTCGATGCGTTTGAACCCCGTTAACCTCATTTCAAGGCTCTAAAATGAAGTTAAAGTATAGGGAACTCAAAACATGCTCAAAAATATTCCGGAGGTTGGTTCGTTTGGCCGTACGAACGTGATGTTCGCTTAATTACGGCGGAATGCGCATAAGCGCGAAAAACGATCCAAATGACGCGACGCATGGATTTTTCTTAAGGCGAACACTAAAATATAATGTAGTCATGCTTACATAAATTTTTGGATGTACAGATGTATTCAGAACGTAAGTTATGCGCGAAAATGCAAACTTGTGCACTTTTTGACACTTTTAGTCCCTGAATGACACAAAAGTTTATTTTAGCACACCGAACCCCTCAAAGCCTATTTCTAAGCTATGTAAAGGATATTTATGGTATGTTTAACTTATGGTCATGTTCCGGAATGTCTGTTACAGTTCAAATTGGCATACTTTCGCAGTTTGTCATATTTAGTCCCTGTAAGCGATATAACTTTGATTTCACCACACCAAACCTTCCAAAACTTATATCTAAGTTATGTAAAGGTTATTTAAGGTATGTTAAACCTATTTCACTATTCCGGAGTGTTTGTTGCATTAAACTGGTTATATTTACGCATTAGTGCGCGTATAACCTTCCAGCAAGCGATTTAGAGTTTGAAATCGAACAAGAGTTGATATGTGCAAAAGATACACATATTTTTACCAATCCCAAGTATGAAATATAATATTTCATTGGTTCGGTATTTGTTTGATGGCCGTGAAGGCACAGGTGTTACAGTCTCCCCTACTTTAGGAAATTTCGTCCCGAAATTTATTTAGAGGAAACTTGTGAGAGTTTAAAACATGAAGTTGAAAAGATCAAACAATATTGGTTAGGGTTCTGAACTTCTAGTAACCTTAATAACATTATGCTTGCAATGTAAGAGGGACACTTATATACAAGTATATGAAGCGTCATTGGTGCGTCCACCGTGCCTCTATTACATCGTTCTCATTTCGTTATTGTTGTCACTATCGGTTCTTACACATAATAAATATTACTGGGTTTCTATGCACTAAATTTCATAATTATGTACGCGTCCATAATTAGACAATTCCTTGCACAGTTCACACAGTCTATTTTATAATGTGTAGGGTAAAACCAAATGAACAAACCTGTGATGAGTGTGACTGGACCACCATAGGATCCTTTCAGCTGTATCATCACATGCCATTCTTAACCAGATCTTGAATCAATCTTTTTGACTAGACCACTAAAGGGTCTCTCATCAAATCATGGAATGGTACTATATAACCCAAGGGTCTTAACTACCAGGTAGAAGCCCATAAGGATTTAAGGTAGTACCTTTTGAATATCCTACTATGAATCCCTCATATGAAAACATGAAAGATTCTATGAGGATTTGAAAATCGGATCACACAAAATCATAGAGGAGAACACATAAACACATATCACATAATCACAAAATTGTTCGTTAATTTGTCTTGTAAATTGCGTACATACATTTAAAGCACACTAGGAATCCATTCTGTGGATTTCATTTGGTACTTTAAACGTTAACAAGAATCCAACTATAAAGATAGAAAGATTCAAAAAGAAAATTCGATTTCGATTACTAGGAACTGAAGTGTTCGAATTAAGGTACATAAGGAATCCAATTAAGGACTCTGATTTGAACGATAATCATCCACAAGGATCTAATTGTAAAGATAAAAAGATCCCATATGAATTTTAGAAGTTGAAGATGTTTTGAAACCTTGCACTGGATGTGCTTAGGTCAAAACATGATGTAAAATGCTTATGAAGTTGAGATGCTTGATATGTCAAGGCGACATATGAAGCAGAATTTTGAAGGTTAAGTCAATGTATGAGGAAAATATTTTTGAAAACTATGCATGGGGTTCTTTTAAGAAAAGTGTGTTTAACATTTTTGAAACCTTATATATAATACTTTTTGAAATCATAATGTAGGTGTATTAGGTAGATATATTTAAAAATGTTTTAAAATCATGCGAGATGAATTTTGAAATTATGTATAAGGTTTTTGAAAGACAAGAATGATGCTTTTTGAAATCATGCACTTGATTAGAAAATGTATTGTGTTAATATTGTCTTCAGACTATATGAAATATTTTGAAATTAGAAAGGTTGGTTTTGATAACATGGCCAATGTTTCTTTTTTTTTTTTTTTTTTTTTTTTTTTGAAATAACATAGACAATGCATCTAGAAAAATTGTTTTCAAACTATATGAAATGTTTTGAGATCATGAAGATTGTTTTGAAATACTGGTACTGTGTATGTTAAAAAAAAAATCAAAACGTAATGGGTATGAGATTTGTAAATATCCTTAGTTATCCAACCAAGGATTCAAAAATACAGATGTGTAAAAATCACGATTACTCATAATTTCACTTTATTTCCCGTACTTCGTTTCTTAGAGTGAAACGAGTACTTAAAAATTTCGAGGGAATCATGAGTGATCATGGCGAAGTTCTGAGAAGCCTTTCGCTTCTTTGACTTCTTAGGGGATCGTTCATCCATGGTCTTTGATTCCTCGATTGGTTTCTTGGCTGATGGTGTTGTCGCCTGACTAGGTCCTGCCTGTCTTGGTGACTCTTGAGTGGCTTCATCCTGGAGATGATACTTGGCAGTAGCTAATTCAACAGTCTTTAGGACTACTTCGCCTATTCGCTGAGCGAATTTGGCTGCTTGCTCAGATATCTGGGCGTCATCGTGATTAATAGACATTCTTGAAGAAAAAGAAAGGCATAGGGAGAAACAGGTGAAAGATTATTGGACATTCAAAACAGAATGATAACGCATGAAAATTGCGATCATTTGTTTGTTACCTAAGGCAAACAAATGAGACGGTGACTAATCAAAGTAAATGGGTCAAAAATAACGTATCGCGAAGACATGCTCACCTATAAGTGAACACTCATCCCAAGAATTCCCAGGTAAGCACAACTGGTCTCGCGTCTGATGAGATGTATACGAAGTGCTTGCCTAGACAGAAAACCCAGAATACAGGCATTCACCCTTCCAGTTTGCACGTGTTCACATCATTTAAAACCCAAAACCTTGACGAAGTTTTGAAAACTCAAAGGGGTTCAAAACCATATAATAGAGAGTTCAAAACCTTACAATAGAGGGTTCAAAACCTAGTAATCAATCATCCTAGAACAGATGATTAGTTTTCAAAGCGGTTTTGAAATTTATGTTCTTGTTGTGGTCGTCACCTAAGGATAGGTGACGGTATTATTTTATGACTAAACGCAAGTAAACTCGCGTTAGGGTCCTAATAAGGTTATAGACTAGGTCAAAGCATTACTAATAACCTAATTCCCTATAACCATTGGCTCTGATACCATCTTTCTGTCACACCCCGACCGCGTAAAACAACAAATCGCGGCGGAAACATCGGGGCGTGTTGCAACAGAATTAATGTTTCATAACCATGGATATCAAAAGTGTTTCGTTTTATTAAACATTGAATAATTACATCGTCTGGAAATCTAAATACACAATTTAAACATAATCTATCATTGTTATTGAGTCACTAAGGCCTTGTCCAGTCCTATGTGAGCATGCATCTTATCAATCGATATCATTCAACAATACCTGAAACATATGTGAAAACGAGGTCAGCAAAGAAATGCTGGCGAGTACATAGGTTTTGTGAAAATAAGATTCATGACTTCTGTTTAAGAAAATGTTTAGTCATGAACCTTGTAATTTGCTTTGTCTTTGTAAATCATTTGAAAAATAATAAGTTCAGGTGATATGTATAATAAGAGAAGAATGCATGATTAAATGAATAACCATGTAAAAATGAGTTTGTATAAGATAAGTTGTTTGTAAATAAATGTCTTGTGAAAAGTATGTTACTTGTATAAAATGTTCTATGTCTCAAACTGGAATGATTCAAATAACGCTACAATATGTAATACCATACAAACACTTATATATAGGAAGTACCAGCGGCGTATCCACCATGCTTGTATCATATTACACACGCACCGTTTACTCAAATCACTTACCCAAACAAACCACCAATGTAAGATGTCCATGTTTAAACAAATTGTCAAATGTATTGAATAATATACCAAAATGTTTATGTTAAGATGTAAATCATATCAAAATGTCTATGTCAAATATCCATGTCAAATGTCTACGTCAAAATGTCATGTATGGCAAGTGAAATGTCTCAACTAAACCATATGCACAAAAACAAAGTATTGAAGTAAAACTTGGTTTAAATCAAAGTTATGTTTTGTGGGAAATGCATGATCAAATGTCAATCATGTTAAAATGTTTACCCAATCGTTAACCCATTTTGTAAAATCGTTCTAGTCGTTCTTGTTTTAATTGTGAAACTACTTTATGGTCGATTCTCTAATAACATTCAAACCTTCTTGACGCGTTCCTCGCTCCATCTCGCTCTCGCTCTCGTTCTTAACAAACCCTTACCAAAGGATAAGTTAATAATTACAGATTCAGTCGCTACCCACAACCCCCACACATAACAATGGGTGCAGTAAATAACGGGATTTGTCAGATCCTATGGTACCATAACCTAATACTGGTCGGCTTGATCATTGCTAATGAATGTCATCGGTCATGTAAACTACAACCAACAAGTTTGTTCACTTTTTGAAATTGTTATTAGTTTTTGAAATCATTGTATTCGTTCTTGAAATCATTGTTAGCGTTCTTGAAATAATTGTTATTGTTCTCGAAACTACTTTGTAATTGTTATTGAAATTATTGTAATCGTTCTTGAAACCACATTGTAATTGTTATTGAAATCATTAATAAAATATTTAGCACATATGAGTCACCCCAAAACAGTTGAAAACAGTAAAAGAGGGGAATAATGTACTCGCCTGAGAATGCTTGGGGGTCTTGAACAACAACCAAACAAAGCTTGAGGGAGCACGGAATCAGTCGGCAAGCTAAAACTATATAAATAAACCGGACTTAAATCGGGAGATCGGATAGGATGAGGCTTGGCAAACCAAATGAGTATTGGAACTCATATGATATGGTTTAACAAGGCCTACATACTACAATGAGACTAACCTAAGTGCTTTCGACCCATCGCGACTCATTAAGGTAACTTATGCTACTTTAACGCGTCGTGCGCGTGAAACGAGTTCGGACCGTCTAACTAGTCCTATGACAAGTGTTATATGCCTAAACATGTTACATAATCAGTTATGTGACAAAAGTTTAGGTTACATATGCTTAATTACCAATTATACATGAAAAGGGTATTCTGGTAATTTACCTAAGGCATATAAACTACCTATCATACAACTACTCAAACGATGTGACCATAGGGTATAACCTCGGAAGGTTATTCCCTACCTACTATGGTCACCTAATGTGTTTGGTCGGATCCTAATGATCGACCAAACTGGGTCGGGTTCGAGGTATAAGCGATTCATCAGATCGCTTACCCTACGACCCTAGACAACGTGGTAATCAGTGGGCATAGTCCCAAGGGACTATAACCAACGTGATTACAATCACGTTGCGAAGTTCAAAAGAACTTCGTATTGACCATTACTGGTCAACGCTGAAAGTCAAACAAAGTTTGACTTTCGGACTCGAAAAGCAATAAAATAAGGAAAAGAACGAAAGAATACTTACGAAGGGTCCCCGAATGCTAAACTCGATTCAAAAATCTCAGGTATGAAACAAATGTTTCAACTTAGATTTTCTCAAATCAAGTTTCTAGTGATTTTTAGCAATGGGGGTGGTTGGGTATTTATAGGAATACCCGAACCGTTAAGATCGCGTGTCGAATATCGTGCCATGATCCAACCCGTACACTTGTCGGAAACTCATGGTGACTAAATTGGCCACTCACCATAGGGTATCAACATGTGGCAAGGGATTAAGGAGTGGAGAACAGCTGTTAACAGCTGTTAATACGTCGAATCTGGTCCCGAATGCGAAAAACTGAGTTTCTGCATGTTTCTGCCCAGAATAGGCAGTCGCGTAGCGCGACTGGTAAGGCTACATGCAGTGGCGCTACGCCACTGCCCCCTTGTTTCAGCAAACTTTCAAAATTGGCAGAAATGGTCCCTGCAGCCCGTTTAAGCGATTTTCGATGCGTTTGAACCCCGTTAACCTCATTTCAAGGCTCTAAAATGAAGTTAAAGTATAGGGAACTCAAAACATGCTCAAAAATATGCTGGAGGTTGGTTCGTTTGGCCGTACGAACGCGATGTTCGCTTAATTACGGCGGAATGCGCATAAGCGCGAAAAACGATCCAAATGACGCGACGCATGGATTTTTCTTAAGGCGAACACTAAAATATAATGTAGTCATGCTTACATAAATTTTTGGATGTACAGATGTATTCAGAACGTAAGTTATGCGCGAAAATGCAAACTTGTGCACTTTTTGACACTTTTAGTCCCTGAATGACACAAAAGTTTATTTTAGCACACTGAACCCCTCAAAGCCTATTTCTAAGCTATGTAAAGGATATTTATGGTATGTTTAACTTATGGTCATGTTCCGGAATGTCTGTTACAGTTCCAATTGGCATACTTTCGCAGTTTGTCATATTTAGTCCCTGTAAGCGATATAGCTTTGATTTCACCACACCAAACCTTCCAAAACTTATATCTAAGTTATGTAAAGGTTATTTAGGGTATGTTAAACCTATTTCACTATTCCGGAGTGTTTGTTGCATTAAACTGGTTATATTTACGCATTAGTGCGCGTATAACCTTCCAGCAAGCGATTTAGAGTTTGAAATCGAACAAGAGTTGATATGTGCAAAAGATACACATATTTTTACCAATCCCAAGTATGAAATATAATATTTCATTGGTTCGGTATTTGTTTGATGGCCGTGAAGGCACAGGTGTTACATTTAACTTATGGTCATGTTCCGGAATGTCTGTTACAGTTCAAATTGGCATACTTTCGCAGTTTGTCATATTTAGTCCCTGTAAGCGATATAACTTTGATTTCACCACACCAAACCTTCCAAAACTTATATCTAAGTTATGCAAAGGTTATTTAAGGTATGTTAAACCTATTTCACTATTCTGGAGTGTTTGTTGCATTAAACTGGTTATATTTACGCATTAGTGCGCGTATAACCTTCCAGCAAGCGATTTAGAGTTTGAAATCGAACAAGAGTTGATATGTGCAAAAGATACACATATTTTTACCAATCCCAAGTATGAAATATAATATTTCATTGGTTCGGTATTTGTTTGATGGCCGTGAAGGCACAGGTGTTACAATCAAGTGGAGATTACTCTCCAATTGCATGCCTTCGTTGTGATTTCAGGGGTGCCTGTGGTAATGACACGTGTCCAGACGGTTATAACCGTCTGGGTGGTGCACGATTGCATTTCTTCTGGAAGGTTACTATTGTAATCTGGTGTGGCACCTTACCGTGTGGAAACAAATGAATAAATCCCAAGTCTGGGTAAAATAATATCCAAGTCTGGATATTTGGGCGGAAGTATTGTTTTCAGGACTTTTATCCTTTGCTAATGGGGGAAGGCGCAAGGATTTATGTTTTCCTTTGGGCGCGCGACTATAGATTGCTGATTACTTTTTTCCTTTTGTAAGACCAGTGCGCGGCCGCGCAAGGTTAAAAGGTTGAAAGGCCAGGTTGTGGTATGGTCTCAAATACTTATTATGAAGTTTTTGGGACCTTACCCCTTCAGGTAGCTTATGCTACTTTAACGCGTCGTTCGTGCGAATGCCGTTCGAGACGCCTAACAAGTCCTATGACAAGTATTATATGCCCTAACATGTTTAAATATGTTACATAATCAGTTTAAATGGCAAAATTTAAGTTACATATGCTTAAATTCAAATTATGCATAAAAGGGCATTTTGGTCATTTTCCTAAGGCATATAAACTACCTATCATACAACTAATTAAACTAAGTGGCCATAAGGTATAACCTCAGAAGGTTATTCCCTATACAACTATGGTCACAAATATGCTTGGTCGGATCCTAATGATCGACCAAACGGGTCGGGTTCGAAAGTCTAAGCGGTGGTTAAGACCGCTTATCTTACGACCCTAACAAGCACTAGACAAAAAGTGACGAGTTAAAAATGTTAAAACATGTTTAACTAAGTTAGAAAACAGGTTTTGATATCAAAACAAAGTGTTTTGATACCCAAGGATAGTTTCATCTCAAAATGCGCATAAACAGCATTTTGAACGAAACTTTGACTCGTCACTTCGACTAATCAACGTGGTAATCAGTAGGTATAGTCACAAGGGACTATAACCATTGTGATTACGCTCACGTTGCAAAGTTCAAACGAACTTTGTGTTGACCAACTCGTGGTCAAAACAGAAAGTCAAACACTGTTTGACTTTCACGCTTGAAAAGAGATAAAAAGCATGAAAGAAGCTTACAAAAGGTCCAAGCAAGGAAGAATTTCATCTAAAGCACTCAGGTATGAAGTATTAACTTCAACTTAGAGCAAATTCAGATCAAATGGTGAGTTGAAAGAATGAAATCAAGTGGGTATTTATAGAATTCCAAGAACCTTTAGGATCGTTTCTCGTAATTCGTGCTTAAATTTGGACCTTACATGTGTTGCCCATGGTTTACAATACAATGGGACATCAAAAACCATCAAATGGTATTCCAAATCAGTGATCAAAACCATCAAACCAGCTCAAATGACCAAATTCTATGTTTATGTCTGACATGTTGTCACTGGCCGTGTAGACCCATACATAACCTTACGCGCCCCTCCTAGAGAAGTTTCACAGAATGTCAGTTTGAGTCCCTGCAAGTCCAAAACTTGGTTTTTGATGCATTTTCGATACGTTTAAGCCCCGTTAACCCCATTTCAAGGCTCTATAATGAAGTTAAAGTATAGGGAACATGAAATATGCTCAAAAACATCTCAGATGTCGGTTCGTTTGGTCGTACGGTTGCGTTGTTCGGTTAATTACGACGAAAACTCGAACGGACGCAAAAACGATCCAAGTTTCACGACGAATGGTATTTTTGCATTCCAATCACTAAAATAAAATATTTTAATGATTACAAAAATTTTTGGATGTCCGGATATGTTCAGAACATAAGATATCCGCGAAAATGAAAACTTATGCACTTTTTGACGCTTTTAGTCCCTGTTTGATCAAAAAGTTTTTTTTCGCATATCGAACCCCTCAAAGCCTATTTCTAAGCTATGTAAAGGATATTTAGGGTATGTTTAACTTATGATCAAGTTCCAAAATGTTCCTTACCATACGAATCGGCATAGTTTTGCAGTTTGATACAAATAGTCCCTACGATCGAATAGACTTGTTTTCGACACACCAAACCATCCAAAACTTATTTCTAAGTTATGTAAAGGCTATTTAAGGTATTTTAAGCCTATTTCACTATTCCAGAGTGTTTGTCGCATTAAACTGATTACGTTTACGCATCAGTTTGCGTATAACTTTCTAGAAAGCGATTTAAAGCTTGAAATCGAACTCGAATCAAATCGTAAAATCATCAAACACAAATACACACAAAATAACACCAAAACACATCGTTTTACTGATAGTTGACATTGTTTTACATCGTAAATCGTTTAGAGAGCACAGTTGTCACATTGGTTGCCCCATTATTTTATGATTGTAAAAGGTTGTAAATGATTGTAAATGGTTGTCGGTAGAGGAGATAGAAAATGTTATTGCTCACTTTTTTTTAATATATTTTGAAAGTGATTATGAATGAACAAAGATAAACTGTAATAATAAAGATATTAAAAAGTATTATTTAATGAAAAAAGAGAGAGAAAATATATTGATTTATAGTGTAATATAGAGTAAAAATAGGGGGTTGGATGTGAATGCTCTTAGATATATAGTAAAATGTCATTTTAGCACTTGTGATTTGGGCAATCTAGTCTAAAGGTTTAATTTATCACTTGTGATTCCAAAAAAAATTCAACATTGTCATTTTAGTACAACTGACTTTGTGACAACTCGTATTTTAGAGCCTTTCGTTGTGCGTTGATGTAACTTATATGATCAATGCTTGACTAGTGGATGTGTTAATTCTTAACTGAATGCTTATGGGTTGTTTATGTACTTGCTTCCTTTGCACGTTGTTATGTGATATAGTCTATGTGAACCTTGTATGAAGTGACCAATGTGTTAATGTATTAGTGAATGATTGTGAGTATTAGGGTCACACACCACTTCCTTGACCGCACACTTCCTGGCCGAATGGATTTTTCATCGACCCAAAACCCCTATCGTTTATACTTTGGTCCGCAGCCCAAACGGAGCCCAACAATGAGCTCGATGTGTTAACCTTGTGCGCATACACCTATAACCTTGATGTGCACTCGTCTCATAACTTTGCAATCACACAAGCACAACAAACCCTAAACCCTCTCTTCCTCCTCTCAAAATCGACGGCTGCCTCCTCTCCTACCTCTAGAAGTCTCTCGATCAAGATATCTCAGGTTTACTCTAAACTCGATTAGTGTTGTCTGATGAGGTTTACAATTTTGGTTCTTGTTTAACAATCGATGTATGGGATTATGAGTGAACATGAAATTGCTTGTTATTGGCTGCATGATTTTGGATGATTAATTCTGATTAATGACTAGTTGATGGCTTAGAGTGTGCTAGTAATCAGATTTAGATGTTGTCACAATTAAATACGGGTCTAGATCACATGACTAATGTTAATAGCTATAGTTGCATAAACACTAGGGTTTTGTTAATAAAACATGAGCACCACTTGAAGAACTAGGGTTGTCGATGATGAAGGAAGGGTTGATTAGGTTGTTGATTTTTATTGATGACTAAAAGATAATATATTCTGAGTTTTTTTTATTCAAATGAATGTGATAAGTTGCGTGAGAATCAGTGCATAAATGCTTGTGTTCTTGCATGATCTTAGTAATGTTAGGGTTGGTTGTAGTCAAATTATGATGAACATATTTACAAAGATAAGCTGTTGGGCTGAATTTAAAAGTAAATTGTATGACATAGAAGGTAATCCAATTTGATTTGAATGATAACTATGTTGATTGTTGTTCGTGATCAAGATGGTAGGTAGGGTTCATGTGAATCATGAGAAATTAATTAAAGGAAAGCATAATTTGATCGAATTGATGTTAAGAAGGTAAGTGTTATTTGGTGAAACAGATTTCCTTAATTTATGGTGATGATATAACTGATCGCACAAGTCCCCGAATCGTACAAGCTCCTGATCGCACAAGCTAGGATTTGCATATAGTACCACTGTTTAATGCACACTGCACAACCCTTTTATGCATGACCGCACAACATGCTGTGAATCGCATAAGTC
Organism: Helianthus tuberosus; assembly: GCA_030545235.1. Taxonomy (NCBI): domain Eukaryota; kingdom Viridiplantae; phylum Streptophyta; class Magnoliopsida; order Asterales; family Asteraceae; genus Helianthus; species Helianthus tuberosus. Next base: position 53,667,957 of record CM060429.1, on the reverse strand, counting down.
AGTGCTGATCGCACAACATGGTGGGCCGCACAAGAAATGGGATAGTTTAATGTTATTGGGCCGCTTATCTTTATTGGGCTGGGTTAGTTTGGATCGCACAATCTGTTGTGGATCGCACAAGTTTGTGCTGATCGCACAACAGGTTGGGTCGGACATTTATTGGGCCTTAGCTGCTAAATCGCACAAGATGATTGGGCTCGCATAATCTTACCAGCCCAATCACTCGACTCGCCCAAACTGGGCTCTATGTGTGCATTTGACTTACACTATTTAAACATGCTATGATACTATGAATATGCCATGACCTTTCTGTGTATGTAACTTGTGAGTTTATGTGTAAACATACGTGAATTACTTGAACCTAGACATGACTCGTATGGTAACCATGTTAGGACGTGGTTGACCCAATTAGCTGAAGTGACCTTTCTGTTTATCTGCCGAGCTAACCTAAGGTGAGTTCACACTTTCTACAAGGCATGGGATTCCCGGTGGTATGGGAATGGGTTAAAGTATACTAAGGAAACCTGCGTATTCTCCTTGGGTAGAATACGTACTCCCACCCTCTTTGTTGAAGGGTGACAACATTGAAACCTGCGTGTTCTCCTTGACACGTACTCCCACCCTCTTAACTGAAGGGTGACAACATTGACACTAGACAAAACTCTATCATTAAGTCCCTCATTTTTATATCGACTTAATCCCCAGTCCAATGGCGAACGGGTCATTAGTTAAATAACGCTATTAGGTTTGACAAGCCTCACACCGTGCCGCAGAGGACGGGCGTGGACTAATGGATCTGGGCACTTAGTCAATGATAATAGACATTGACGCAGGGCACATAACTACAGTCAATAGTCGATATGGTAACGGGTCTAGTGGTTAACATGGGGAAGCCTCTACTGGTTATGGTTTGGGAAACAAGGAATTGGTTAACTCGTGGTTTTCGAATTAACTTATGTCTTTGGAACAACACTAAAATGGACAACCAACTGTGAACTCGCTCAACATTGTTGTTGATTCATTATTACATGCCTTGCAGGTCGTTTGCAGGAGCTTGCATGGGAGGTGTAGTTGTGGAGCATGGACATTGAGTGTTCATGATAAACTTATGGACTTTTAAACTTATGATTTGGGTTTTGAACTATTTGCTTCCGCTGATAACTTAGACTTTGTTAAACTGTTTTGACACCAATTATATTGTTTTGTTTGGACTTTTACTTAATTAATTATATTGTTCAATATGATTGGTGGCTGGGTCCTGGTCAGTCACGCCTCCTGCGGTGATACTCCGCTTGTGGATTTTGGGGGTGTGACAGATTGGTATCAGAGCCATTGGTTATAGTGAACTTATTTTTAAAAAGGGAAAAAGCTTTTTGATAAAAACCAGACTATAACCTGTTCAGTGCTCAACGATCCACAACGACGCTTCGCTCCATGTGCAAGGCTCAACACTTTAGGTGGTATGATCTGAGTTTATGTTGCCCACTTGCTAGACTACTTTTGCTTGATGTGCTGTTTATTGTATGTTTATCTAGTGTAGTAGCATGCAGTCTATTAGCCTTGATGAGTACTTTATGACACCCGATTGTTTACTTGAAATTTGACAAGTGGTGGTCAAATTCTTTTCTATCCCCTCGTCACTCCACTACGACAACTGTTTATGCGTTTTATCTATTCGTACGCTTACCTCGACAGGATGCCGCCATCTGACCCTCCGTACATTCGGTTTGTACGTCAACATTCACGAAGACCAGACATGGCTCAAACGAACTCGGGTTTAGGAGAACTATACCCACGCATCCCTGTTGACGAACCTCATCATCTCCACCGGCCGTCGTTACCAGAAACGAAGCAGCCACAGTTAGACGCATTCGTCGTTTTGCAACTAGCAACCCTACCAACCAAATTTTGTTTTGGACAAGTGATGTATTTCCGCGACCGTGATGCAACGAACTTCTCTTTTGTGTCGTGCTGCCATACGCCATTACTGGGATTGCTCCCAGACAATATAACACTTGGTTAAATTCTTCGGTTATTGTTGGACTCCTGTTTTCACTCAATTCTGCGTATGAACCTCACCAATCCCATGTTTCTTCGATTGGCAACCGATTTAACGAAACGCTAGCAATCGTACCACAATTTCCATCGACCACAAGATTACCCCATTACCCTGTTGGGTGGATAATTCATATTCTACTTTGATTTACACTGTCGTATACCCAACATAGCAAATGGATGCTTCTTAAGGTTGGGATAGCCTTTGGGACACTCGTGAACTGAGATATGGATCACTCAACCTATAGACGAGCACAATAATCTATACGTTTACGTGACCCACCTTACACTACAAGAGTCGTATTTTAAATTCCATGATAGTTTTCTTAAATATGCGGAATCTTTGCACTAGCCTTCGTACCAACACATGATTGACGATTAATGATATGTCTAATTTCTACCATTAGCATAGACCAAACCATCACTCTATTACCATGGTGACATTACGACCTTGCTTCTCCATGATGAGACACTGAAACGAACACCCTCTAGCTTAGAGAATTTGGAAAGCTCGACTCTTGACAATTGGTGATCACTCCTTGAAATCTTGAGGGTGGTGATGTATTGCAGATACGATCATACTCGCTTGAACACGTTCTCGTGCCCTTTTATTTGGAACCTCACGACTACACAGACGTATTTTGGACTCATTCGCACGACCTAAGGAAACTTCCCCGAATTTGCTTGCTTACCGACTCGATGAATCACGAACACACCTAAGTTCATGAATCCAGGTGAATTATTCCTCCTTCGCATGTGGGCGAGTCTAACAACCTTTGACGAAAGGTCTCAGTGAACCTTCACACTACAAACTTGCACGGTAATCATACTGCTACGGTAAATTCTTGTTATCATTGATCTATCCACGTGACATCTCTGCTTGATCAACAACAAACTTAATCTTAACTATACCCAACTTGCGTACGACTAGCTGCACCTTCGACATCCGGTAAACCCCTGCTGTGGATACTTAAACGCTTATTCATCGATTGCGACTACTCTTTCTCATGTTTCTGCATCCATACACGATATACTTTTAGATCCTGTGATCCTAACAACATTCCCCACGAACACTCGCTTGGACAAGTTACACTCTACGAACATTACTCGATGAGCATTGGGCCATAAATATGATGATACCACAGGTACTGTTCTTTGATCTTGATAACCGATATGGATTCTCAGACACGACACTCGAATTTAGCTTACCTTGACGGATATGTCACTTGTTTCCTTCGACGACATCTGAATCTACTTGAAGAGCTAGTAGGAATCCGAGCGATACCTACACCCTACCGTGAAACTCCTCCGACACAAACAACCTTATGTTAGTTTCCAACGAGCAACTTTTGGCGTTGCGAACCCGTTTTCTTGATTGAATGCACAAACCCTCGTAACTCTAAGGCTTGCTCAGGACTCCGCGTTTCAACATTTGAAGGTGAAACTCAGTAGTACACTCATTCTTTCGTTACCAGAAGGCATAGATGATTTCGTTGTTTATTGCAACGTGTCTATCAAGGGACTCAGTTGTGTGCTGAAGCGACGTGAGAGGTCATCGCATACGCATCACGCCAACTCAAGATCCACGAAAAGAACTACACTACCCATGACTGGGAGCTGGGAGCAGTAGTGTTTGCACTCAAGATATGGAGACATCACTTGGACGGTACCAAGTGCACCATTTACATCGATCATAAGAGTCTCCAGCATATCTTCGATCAAAAGGAGTTGAACATGCGACAACGATGATGGGTCGAACTCCTTAACGACTACGAATGCGCAATCAAGTACCATCCAGGCAAAGCCAATGTTGTGACAGACGCCCTCTGTCATAAGGGAACCAAATCTAAGCGTGTACATGCATTACAACTTACAAATCACTCTAGTCTTCCTACCCAAATCAGTAATGCTCAGGTTGAAGCATTGGAAGAGGGGAACCTTTTAGCTGAGTCCATGCGGGGCATGGAAAAGTGACTTGAGCTCAAGGTAGACGGTACTCACTACTTCATGGAACGTGTCTGGGTTCCATCCTTTCAAAATCTATGAGAACTTGTGATGGACGAAGCACACAAGTCTTGCTACTCGGTGCATCCTGGTTCTGACAAGATGTACCAAGACCTCAGAACCCTCTACTGGTAGTGTCACACCCCCAAAATCCACACGCGGAGCGTCACCGCTTGGAGGCGTGACTGACCAGGATCAAGCCACCAATCATATTGAACAAGCATGTAAGTAGTATATAAGGATCCAACACAATACAATTGGTGTCTAAACAAAACAATGGTTTAAGTTGCAAGCGGAAGCATAATGTTTAAAACCAAGTCATAAGTTTAAACGTTTCAAAAGTTTAGCATGGCACACAGCTGTCCATGTCCCACAACTACTCTTCCCACTCCGATGCAAGCTCCATAGATACCTAACGACCTGCAAGGCATGTAACAACGAATCAACAACAAAGTTGAGCGAGTTCACAGTTGGTTATTTAGTTATAGCATTCGTTTCGTAAATCATATGTTCGTTTTGTAAACCATGTATCATATTAATTGGTATCGCGGTCTCCCAGGCATGTTTGCGAAGATTAGTGGGGGCTTCCCATGTGGATAGTATTAATCCGTATCGCGGTTTCCCAAACATGTTTGCGATGATTAGTGGAGGCTTCCCATGTTGTATTAGACTAGTCGTATTTGTACGTGCCCTTCTTGATCCAAGGACCGTAGCGAGTATGAGTGTACGTTCCCTTCTTGATCCAAGGACCGTAGCAAGTATAAGTGTACGTAGGTTTTATGCACGTGCCCCTCTTTCTGAGGACAGTAGTAAGTAGTTTAATAGCATTGATAGTACGATTAGTTATTCAATCCCATTCCCAACCCACCGGGAATCCCATGCCTTAGAAAGTGTGTGAACTCACCTCGGTTGCTCGGTTTGACTCTCACAAATAGCTAACAATCAAGGTTGGTCAATCAGGTCCTAGTATGATTACCTGTTAGTCATTTAGTGGTTTCAAATAGAGCACAAAGTTCCTACACGTATCTATCACATAACATGCATCACTTTAACGGTTTATGCCCATATAAGTTTCCCATCCATTCCCCACTCATAAACAAACATATGATAATGCACATAACACATATAACATGTTAGATCATTCACAGATAGCATACTCGACATTTAGACATGCAAATTACAACTTATGTCATTTCAGCATTAATATTCAAAACCGGGCTGTTTTCGGACATCTTAATAAAATAGTTAACTTATTCCAAAAATTCCCAAATTTTTAAAAAATGTCTTAAACGTTCCAAATTTTATTGTGTAAAAATATCGGGGTCCAGTTTATTACTAATATTTTATAAAAATTCATTTTCCGGGCTAAACTCAGATTTATCTTTTTCTGACCACAGTCCACGGAATAATTTATTTAAAATTCATCGAGAGTCCGATTTACGAAATTCCAGTGAGAGAATTACAAATATATCGGTGGTCATCTACAGTACAAGTTTCATGATCTAACTCTATATAGAACTCAAGTTATGACAGAAAACAAAACGCATATTTTCAGCAGAAAAATGCAGCTCTAGCTGCTGTTACGAAATGACACTTTAAAAATAGTAAACGAAGTCCAAAAATTATGATTTCAGTGCCATTAGAACTGAATTTCATAATACATAAATCTAGACTTCAGAAAATACATTTTTCGTTAAGTTATGGTCTGGTTACAGCCAACTGAATTTGGCTGTAAAAACCAACCAGCTTTCTGTTTCAGCTTTTAGCTTTATAACTTGTGTTCGATTGATTCCGTTAACATGTTTAGTGATCACAACAACATCAAACATCAATATTAACCAGAAAAATCATCAGAAAATCAACAAGAATCATAACAACACAAGATCTACATGATTTACACACATATCTTCTCTTTATCCATCTTTTATTCCATATGTTCAAGACTTTAGTGCAAGTGCTTTAGTGTTTCATAATTTTAATCATTAAATCACCTATTAACCACTTAAATAACATGAAGAATGAACGGATCTAAGTTCTTACCACTAGCTAAAGGTTAGGGAAGTTCGAGTGAAGAAATGTGGTGGTTAATAGCGAATGGAGAAGGTCCTTCAACTTCCGAGAGCACCAAGCTTCGTTGTGTGACCCGTAGCACCTTTGTATGTATGAGGAATGGCTAGAATGGAAGTTGATGGTGGAGGTATGGTGGAGGGAGATGGCAGTCGTGAGGTGTAGGAGGGGAAGGAGAAGTGAAAGTTGATGTTGTGTTGGTGAAATGAGAATGGTAGATCCAATAGTCTTATTTATAGACCAAACCTTCCTATTATCCAACAAGTAACATGTTTCCATAACTCCCAACATCTAGTAATAAAATATTCAAAGGAGGACAAGGGGTGGGTCACCCCCTTGTGACAATCAATTTAGGGGGGGGGGGGGTAAGGGTTGGGTTGTGATGGTTAAGTTACAAACTAGTTGGAATCCAACGGTGTTTAGTTAGGATGTTAGTGTGTTAATTAATATAAAGGGTGTTAGGGTGTTCGGGGACCCTAACTAGCTCAGAAAAGTGAAAACTATGCCTTTGGCAATATTTTTATGTTCCGGGTAAAGTCCGGTTGTTCGGTTCGGTGTTGTTCCGTTAAAGCGCTTAATTAATCCGCAAAGTGTCCTACATATATATTTTTGCAACGTTTTTAATTTTTAACACTCAGGAAGGCATACCGGACTATTTATTAATTTTTCTGTATACTACTAGCACGTTAACAAGTACATGTAAGTATAACACAGTAATTAGAGAGCAGTTAAATGATTCAGCACAGTCATCAAGTACTTTAATTAACATTAATAGATTGTACGGTTACATGTAAATTTGAGGGTTGTCACATTCTCCCCCTGTTAAGAGAATTTCGTCCCGAAATTTAGCGCGTGGTTACTGAGGAAGCTAGTTAAGTTGCGTTGTTTTCCTGATTTTCCTGGGGTGTCACATCATCCCCCCGTTGATTTGGAATTTCGTCCCAAAATTCTGAGTAGCTTCAGCCTCAGTAGTGGTTGCGTTTTTCTTAAACAGTTGGGGATACTTGAGTTTCATTTGGTCTTCTCGTTCCCAGGTATACTCTAGGCCACGACGAGCATTCCAACGAACTCGAACTAGAGGTATTCTGGTGCGCTTGAGAATCTTAACATCTCGATCAGTAATCTCTACTGGTTCCTTGACGAATCGTAGCTGGTCGTCGATTGTGAGCTCCTTTAAGGGAACTATGAGGGTCTCATCTGACAGACACCTCTTCAGATTCGACACGTGGAATACGTCGTGAACTCCGCTGAGTTCTTCAGGTAGATTCAACCTATAAGCGACTTTGCCAATTTTCTCAATGATTTCGGATGGTCCGACATAACGCGGATTGAGCTTGCCTCGTTTGCCAAAACGGACTACACCTTTCCAAGGTGAGACTTTGAGTAGCACTAGATCCCCAACCTGGAACTCGAGTGGTTTTCTTCCCTTATCAGCATAGCTTTTCTGACGGTCACGAGCTGCCGCCATTCGCTGTCGTATCTGAGCAATTCTCTCGGTGGTATCTACCACAAGTTCTGGGCCTGTGATTTGACTGTCACCAACTTCTGCCCAACAGAGAGGTGATCGGCATTCGCGTCCGTACAATGCCTCGAACGGAGCAGCCTGGATGCTGGTGTGGTAACTGTTGTTATATGAAAACTCCACTAGCGGGAGGTGCTTTTCCCAGCCATTACCAAAATCGATTACACATGCCCTAAGCATGTCTTCAAGGGTTCGGATGGTGCGTTCAGATTGCCCATCCGTCTGTGGGTGATAAGCGGTGCTCATATCTAAACGTGAGCCAAAAGACTTGTGCATAGCTTGCCACAATTCTGAAGTAAAACGCGCGTCACAATCAGAAATGATGGAGGTTGGCACTCCGTGCCTTGATACCACTTCCTTTAGGTAGATGTCCGCTAGAGTAGAAAACTTGTCAGTTTCCTTGATAGCCAAGAAGTGTGCAGACTTAGTCAATCGATCCACGATCACCCAAATGGTATCATTTCTGCGTTGAGATCTAGGCAGGCCAGTAACGAAATCCATGGAAATTTGCTCCCATTTCCATTTAGGTATTTCTGGTTGTTGAAGTAGGCCTGATGGTTTTTGATATTCAGTCTTGACTCTCGCACAAGTCAAGCACTTACTGACGTAGGTTGCTATGTGGGCTTTCATGCCAGGCCACCAATACGTAGTTTTGAGGTCGTGGTACATCTTATCCGAACCAGGATGTACCGAATAACGAGACTTATGTGTTTCATCCATCACAAGCTCGCGTAGGTCTCCATACAGTGGAACCCAAATGCGTCCGTTAACATAGTAGGCGCCGTCTTCCTTTTGTTCTAGCCGTTGCCTCGATCCTCGTAGGGATTCAGCCCTGATGTTCTCTGCTTTCAATGCTTCGACCTGAGCATCACAAATCTGAGTGGGAAGGCTAGAGTGAATGGTAAGCTGTAACGCACGTACACGCTTAGGTATAGGATCCTTTCGGCTGAGGGCGTCGGCCACAACATTGGCCTTGCCCGGATGGTATTTGATAGCGCATTCATAATCGTTCAAGAGCTCGACCCATCGGCGTTGTCGCATGTTTAACTCCTTTTGCTTGAAGATATGCTCGAGACTCCTGTGATCGGTGTAAATGGTGCATTGGTACCATACAGGTAGTGTCTCCATATCTTAAGTGCGAAAACAACTGCTCCTAATTCCAAGTCGTGCGTAGTGTAGTTCCTTTCGTGAACCTTAAGTTGGCGCGATGCGTAGGCAATGACCTTGTCACGTTGCATCAACACGCAACTAAGTCCTTGGATGGAAGCGTCGCAATAAACCACAAAATCATCTGTGCCTTCAGGCAATGAGAGGATAGGCGCGCTACAAAGTCTATCTTTTAAGTGCTGAAATGCGGACTCCTGTGCATCACCCCAATGATATGTGACACCCTTCTGAGTTAGTGAAGTGAGAGGTTGCGTAATCCTGGAGAAATCCTTGATAAACCTTCGGTAGTATCCTGCCAAACCCAAGAATTGGCGGATTTCTGTTGGTGTACGGGGTGCAGGCCAGTTCTTGATCGAGTCAACCTTGGATGGATCAACATGAATCCCATCCTTGTTTACTACGTGGCATAGAAAGTGGACTTCGCGAAGCCAGAAGTCACATTTAGAAAACTTGGCATACAGTTGCTCTGCTCGAAGAAGTTCCAGCATAAGTCGTAGATGTTGCTCGTGTTCCTCTTGACTCTTAAAATAGATCAGGATGTCGTCGATGAAAACAATAACGAACTTATCCAGGTAAGGTTTGCACACTCGGTTCATGAGATCCATGAAGACCGCTGGTGCATTCGTCAATCCGAAAGGCATAACCAGAAACTCGTAATGGCCGTAGCGAGTTCTGAATGCTGTTTTGGAGACGTCCTCGTCTCGGACTCTCAGCTGATGGTATCCCAATCTCAAATCAATTTTAGAGTAATAGCTCGACCCTTGCAGCTGGTCGAATAGGTCATCAATACGTGGGAGAGGATAGCGATTCTTCACGGTCACCTTGTTGAGTTCACGGTAATCTATGCACATACGGAAGGTACCGTCTTTCTTCTTTACAAATAACACTGGAGTTCCCCAGGGTGAAGAGCTAGGACGTATTAAAACCTTTTCTCCAAGAGTTCTCGTAGTTGCGTGGACTGTTCTTCAAGTTCTGACGGGGCTAGACGGTACGATGCTCGAGCTACTGGTGCTGCTCCAGGAGCTAGCTCGATTTGAAACTCAACTTGACGATGAGGCGGGAGACTAGGTAATTCCTCAGGAAATACCTCGGGAAAATCGCGCACAATAGGAATGTCTTCTATCTTCCTTTCTTCCGAGGATGTGTCAGTAACAAGCACTAGAATGGCAGTGTGGCCCTTTCGCAAACACTTCTGGGCCTTAAGGAAAGAGATAATGCCTACGACAGCACCACTCTTGTCACCATGAATCATGAGGGGTTCTTCACCAGAATGAGGGATACAGACGATTTTCTCCTTGCAAAGAATTTCCAGTTGATGTCAAGATAACCAATCCATCCCAATAACAACGTCAAACTACCAAGTACAACTGGGATAAGATCGATAGAGAAGGTCTGACCAGCTAAGACGAGGTTACAACCTTTAACTATGTGTGTGGCTTCTAGGCTTTTACCGTTTGCTAGCTCTACTGCGTGCTCGGTGTTCAAAAGTGTTGGGGGTACGCTTAAGCATTTGACTAACTTTTAAGGACACATAACTAGTATCGGCACCCGAATCGAATAAAACAGTAACAAAGGAATCATCTAGAAGAAACTTACCCATCACAATGTTGGGATCGTTCCTCGCGTTACCCTGACCCAGCACGAAGACACGTCCCCTGGCGCCATTGCCGTTATTGTTACCCCCGTTGTTGCCTCCATTGTTGTTCCCGTTTCCATGGTTGTTGTTCTGATTCTGATCTCGATTCAGCTGTGGACAGTACCTCTTGTAGTGACCCTCAGCACCGCACTGGAAGCATCCTTTGTTGTTACCTTGTTGTTGCTGCTGCTGGCGTTGATTTGGTGGGGCTTGCTGATGCTGCCGGTTCTGATTCGCTGGACGCTGACTCTTGCAATCCCTTGCAACATGACCAGGCTTGTTGCACCGATGACAGTTGCCTTTACTACATGGCCCGCTGTGGTGCAAGTTGCAGCGATTACATTTGGGGTGATTCCCCTTGTATCCACCCTGCCCTTGATTTCCAGAAGGCTGCTGGCTGGGGCTCCTATGGTCCTCAGTCCTTCGTTGCTGAGACTGAGACTGAACAGAGGTAGAGCCTTTGCCCGAATTTCCATACCATTTTCGCTTGTCATTGCTGGGAGCACCAGTAGCAGTAGTGCTAACGCGCTTGGGTAGCTTGCCCTCTTTCACCGCCTGATCGGTGAGTTGGTGCGCCAAACGAATGACTTGCTGGATTGTGGAAAGGTTGGCCTCAATTACAGACCCTTGGATCTCCGGGACTAAGCCTCTGAGGTATAGCTTGATCCGTCGAGATATGGGCCGTGACAAGTTAGGACATAAGTCGGCCAAGTTGTTGGACCTCTTTGTGTATGCCTCAATTTCTGATCCTTCCATCTTCAAACCATAATACTCTGTTTCAAGCTCCAGAATGTCGTCCAGGTGGCATAATTTTTCCTTAATCAAATCCTTGAAGTCGCTCCAGAGGGTGGCATTTGCGTTTGCCAACCCGAGCATCTGAACTTGTGCGTTCCACCAAGAATACGCTTTCCCTTGCAACATGACAGTAGCGTACTCTACTCGTTTGCCGGCAGGGCTTTCACTTTCTTTGAATGTATATTCGATTCTTCGTATCCAATGCAGAAGGTCGATTGCTCCTCCAGTGCCGTCGAAAGTGGGAGGTTTGCATTCCAGGATTGCCTTGAAGGTGCCCATGCGTGTTTGAGGGTGCATGGATTGACTCCCTGTTTGGGTTGCTAAGGCTTCGGCAATCCGTTTGTTAATCAAGGTTATCAGCTGACCCTAGGTCACGTCGAGACATCCACTCATGATCTTCACATCGAAGGAACACACGTAAGAAAGTAGTCGCAAGGTGCGTAAGTGTGGGGTGACAGAAGAGAGTGATCACACAAAGTTTTCAAGCAGTAGATACTATGTTATCTAAGCATACCATAAGCAATGTTCTATATAACTAACAAGTAGGTAATATAAACATGAATCGTATCACCTAGGATGTTGAGTCTTGCACGTGGAGCGAAGCGTCATTGTGGATCGTTGAGCACTGTACCAGTTATAGTCTGGTTTTATCAAAAACTTTTCCCTTTTTAAAACCAAGTTCACTATAACCAACGGCTCTGATACCAATCTGTCAGACCCCCAAAATCCACACGCGGAGCGTCACCGCTTGGAGGCGTGACTGACCAGGATCAAGCCACCAATCATATTGAACAAGCATGTAAGTAGTATATAAGGATCCAACACAATACAATTGGTGTCTAAACAAAACAATGGTTTAAGTTGCAAGCGGAAGCAAAATGTTTAAAACCAAGTCATAAGTTTAAACGTTTCAAAAGTTTAGCATGGCACACAGCTGTCCATGTCCCACAACGACTCTTCCCACTCCGATGCAAGCTCCATAGATACCTAATGACCTGCAAGGCATGTAACAACGAGTCAACAACAAAGTTGAGCGAGTTCACAGTTGGTTATTTAGTTATAGCATTCGTTTCGTAAATCATATGTTCGTTTTGTAAACCATGTATCGTATTAATTGGTATCGCGGTCTCCCAGGCATGTTTGTGAAGATTAGTGGGGGCTTCCCATGTGGATAGTATTAATCCGTATCGCGATTTCCCAAACATGTTTGCGATGATTAGTGGGGGCTTCCCATGTTGTATTAGACTAGTCGTATTTGTACGTGCCCTTCTTGATCCAAGGACTGTAGCAAGTATGAGTGTACGTGCCCTTCTTGATCCAAGGACCGTAGCAAGTATAAGTGTACGTAGGTTTTACGCACGTGCCCTTCTTTCTGAGGACAGTAGTAAGTAGTTTAATAGCAATGATAGTATGAGTAGTTATTCAATCCCATTCCCAACCCACCAGGAATCCCATGCCTTAGAAAGTGTGTGAACTCACCTCGGTTGCTCGGTTTGACTCTCACAAATAGCTAACAATCAAGGTTGGTCAATCACGTCCTAGTATGATTACCAGTTAGTCATTTAGTGGTTTCAAATAGAGCACAAAGTTCCTACACGTATCTATCACATAACATGCATCACTTTAACGGTTTATGCCCATATAAGTTTCCCATCCATTCCCCACTCATAAACAAACATACGATAATGTACATAACACATATTACATGTTAGATCATTCACAGATAGCATACTCGACATTTAGACACGCAAATTACAACTTATGTCATTTCAGCATTAATATTCAAAACCGGGCTGTTTTCGGACATCTTAATAAAATAGTTAACTTATTCCAAAAATTCTCAAATTTTTACAGAATGTCTTAAACATTCCAAATTTTATTGTGTAAAAATATCGGGATCCAGTTTATTACTAATATTTTATAAAAATTCATTTTCCGGGCTGAACTCAGATTTATCTTTTTCTGACCACGGTCCACGGAATAATTTATTTAAAATTTATCGAGAGTCCGATTTACGAAATTCCAGTGAGAAAATTACAAATAAATCGGTGGTCATCTGCAGTACAAGTTTCATGATCTAACTCTACACAGAACTCAAGTTATGACAGAAAACAAAACACATATTTTCAGCAGAAAAATGCAGCTCTAGCTGCTGTTACGAAATGACACTTTAAAAATAGTAAACGAAGTCCAAAAATTATGATTTCAGTGCCATTAGAACAGTATTTCATAATACATAAATCTAGACTTCAGAAAATACATTTTTTGTTAAGTTATGGTCTGGTTACAGCCAACTGAAGTTGGCTGTAAAAACCAACCAGCTTTCTGTTTCAGCTTTTAGCTTTATAACTTGTGTTCGATTGATTCCGTTAACATGTTTAGTGATCACAACAACATCAAACATCAATATTAACCAGCAAAATCATCAGAAAATCAACAAGAATCATAACAACACAAGATCTACATGATTTACACACATATATTCTCTTTATCCATCTTTTATTCCATATGTTCAAGACTTTAGTGCAAGTGCTTTAGTGTTTCATAATTTTAATCATTAAATCACCTATTAACCACTTTAATAACATGAAGAATGAACGGATCTAAGTTCTTACCACTAGCTCAAGGCTAGGGAAGTTCGAGTGAAGAAATGTGGTGGTTAATAACGAATGGAGAAGGTCCTTCAACTTCCGAGAGCACCAAGCTTCGTTGTGTGACCCGTAGCACCTTTGTATGTATGAGGAATGGCTAGAATGGAAGTTGATGGTGGAGGTATGGTGGAGGTATGGTGGAGGGAGATGGCAGCCGTGAGGTGTAGGAGGGGAAGGAGAAGTGAAAGTTGATGTTGTGTTGGTGAAATGAGAATGGTAGATCCAATAGTCTTATTTATAGACCAAACCTTCCTATTATCCAACAAGTAACATGTTTCCATAACTCCCAACATCTACTAATAAAATATTCAAAGGAGGACAAGGGGTGGGTCACCCCCTTGTGACCGTCAATTTAGGGGGGGGTAAGGGTTGGGTTGTGATGGTTAAGTTACAAACTAGTTGGAATCCAATGGTATTTAGTTAGGATGTTAGTGCGTTAATTAATATAAAGGGTGTTAGGGTGTTCGGGGACCCTAACTAGCTCAGAAAAGTGAAAACTATGCCTTTGGCAATATTTTTATGTTCCGGGTAAAGTCCGGTTGTTCGGTTCAGTGTTGTTCCGTTAAAGCGCTTAATTAATCCCCAAAGTGTCCTACATTTATATTTTTGCAACGTTTTTAATTTTTAACACTCAGGAAGGCATACCGGACTGTTTAGTAATTTTTCTTTATACTACTAGCACGTTAACAAGTACATGTAAGTATAACACAGTAATCAGAGAGTAGTTAAATGATTCAGCACAGTCATCAAGTACTTTAGTTAACATTAATAGATTGTACGGTTACATGTAAATTTGAGGGTTGTCACAGGTAGCCCCACATGAAAGCTAACATAGCAACCTATGTTAGTAAATGTTTGACTATGCTAGAGTCAAGGTCGAATACCAGAAGCCACCAGGCCTACTTCGGCAACCAGAGATCCCAACATGGAAATGGGAGCAAATTTCCATGGACCTTGTTACTGGCTTACCCAGATCTCAACGAGGAAATGACACTATCTGGGTGATAGCTGACCGACTGACAAAGTCTGCGCACTTCCTGGCTATCAAGGAAACAGATAAGTTCTCTACCCTAGCAGACATCTACCTGAAGGAAGTGGTTGGGAGGCACGGGGTGCCAACTTCCATCATTTCTGATCGTGACCCGCATTTTACTTCTGATTTGTGGCAGGCGATGCACAAATCCTTTGGCTCACGTCTAGGCATGAGCAAAGCGTATCACCCACAGACAGATGGGCAGGCTGAATGCACCATCCAGACTCTTGAAGACATGCTTCGAGCATGTGTAATCGACTTTGGTAACGGCTGGGAAAGTCACTTACCCTTAGTGGAGTTTTCGTCTAACAATAGTTACCACACCATCATCCAGGCTTCTCCATTCGAAGCAATGTGCGGATGGAAACACCGATCACCCCTATGCTGGGCAGAAGTTGGCGATAGCCAAATCACTGGCCCAGAACTCGTGGACGACAAAACGGAAAAGATTGCCCAAATACGACAACGAATGGCGACAGCCCGTGACCGCCAGAAGAGCTACGCTGATAAGCATAGGAAACCGCTCGAGTTCCAGGTTGGGGATCGAGTACTACCTAAAGTCTCACCTTGGGAAGGTGTGGTTTGTTTTAGCAAACATGGCAAGCTTAATCCGCCTTACGTAGAACCTTTCAAAATCACTGAGAAAATCGGCAATGTGGCGTACAGCCTGAGTCTGCCCTAAGTATAATACTTATATAAGTTTTGATTTATTTCAAAATAGTTATTATTAATCCTTGATTGGATTCATAATAACATATTAACAAGTTTTTACGATGGTTTAATCGAGATTCCAATATAAGGCATCAAATGACTTGGTAAATATTATATTGCCATATACAAACCTATTTTGTCACGAGTTTTCACAATTAAGATTAATACCAAATGTTTTGCCATTTATTTGGCTAATAAAACCTATGTATTCGCCGACATTTTTATGCTGACTGTTTTCACATATGTTTCAGGTTTTCGACTGTTCAAGCATGCAACGCATAGGACTGCATACGGGCCTTAGACTTCTAAAACAAAAGAACAATTACATGTATTCCTTGTTTGTAAAACAATGTTAATGATATTGAAACAATTTAGTACCAGTAGTTGTGAGCAATTTGTAACGTGACTCCCCGATATTTCCGCCGCGTGTTGTTATGTTACTCGATTGGGGTGTTACAGATTGGTATCAGAGCACTGGTTATAGGGAATTAGGTTATTAGCATGCCTTAAACCTAGTCTATAACCTTCCTAGGACCCAAACATGAGTAGACTTAGTACTTCTTTCCTAATCCTCATCCTTATTCGTGCCACAACTACTCCATGATTTACGAATCATCTAACCTTAGATGATTTATCCTGAACCTTAGGCTTTATACCTTGGGGTATTCCTCAAAATGTTTTCTCAAAACGTTTTCATTAAAATATTTTTCAAAATGTTTTCTCAAAACGTTTTTGTCAAAGTATTTCGCAAACATGTTTTATCTCAAACGATTTGTATCAAAAGATTTCTTAAATGTTTTCTTCAAACGTTTTTCGTCGAAATCTTGGGTTTTAATAATGTGAACACATGCAATTTGGAAGGGTGGGTGCCTGTACCCTGAGTTTTCTGTCTAAAGCTAGAGTGTTCGTACAAATCCGCATTATCGGACCAGTCACTCTTACCTGGGAATTCTTAGCGTGAGTGTCCACTTATAAGCTAAAGCATGTCTTCATGAAGCATTATAAAAACCTATCCATCTTGACCCTACCGATCGATTTCTAAACAACCTTTGTAACCCTACTCATTCATGTTACCCTTGGTAATTTGTTTGCTCTTCATGACAATCGAAGCATCCTTCCTTTCCCAATACCATTTCATCATATTACCTTCGGTGATATGTTGATTCAATATAGTTGAAATGAATCTCATTTCATTTCACGACTCTACGAGATCCTATTTTATTTTCAAAATACTACCTTTGTCTTTTAAAATTTCAAATTTTTACCATTTGGATGAGAATTATCAAAATTTCAACACAAAGTTTCTTTATTTTAAAATTTTAATTTAAAAGCATTTTGTATTATAATTTTTTAACAGGTAAAGAATTTATGATACAAACCATTAACCCGGTTTGTATTCTCTCATCCAAAAATATTACAAAAGTTTATTTTCAAACAACTCTTGTTTCAAGACAATAATGTTACAAACTCATAACAATTGGATAAATCTAACTTTTGGTTTTCTCTATAGCTGTACTTTCGAAATGCCTCCTCGACAAGATGCATAACCTCAAACCAACGAAGAAATCGCAACCCTTGTCACTCAGCAGATGGCTGCTGTGCTTCCGAACATAGTAACCCAGATTCATCAGATATACAACAACAATAACAACAACAACGCCCAGTGTAATTTCAAGACATTTAATTCAGCCAAACCGCTAAAAATTTATGGGTCTGAAGGAGCAACCGCACTCTTGCAATGGTTCGAAAGTATAGAAAGCACATTCCGCCATGTTCAGTGTCCCAATGAGTGCAAGGTAGATTTCGCTTCGAGTGTCTTTCAAAGGAGAGCACTCACTTGGTGGAATGGTATTATGAGAGACCGAGGTGCCGATGTAGCATTGGAACTGACGTGGGAGGAATTTAAGGATCTTATGAAGAAGGAATTCTGCCCACGAAGTGAAATAAGGGCACTTGAAAATGAGTTCTATTATTTAAAACAAGATAGTGGGGAAAACCGTGCCTACACTGACCGATTTGAACAGTTAAGCCTACTTTGCCCCACTATGGTCACACCTTTGGATCGGGCCATTGAGAAATACATCGATGTTTACCTGACCCTGTCCAAGACATTGTCACTGGCAGCCAACCTGCAATGCTTAGGGAGGCTAAGGAATTAGCTGCTATGTTGACTGACTCTCAGGTTAGAAAAGGTAAGTTATTTCGATAAGGAGACAAGAAACAAGACACCGAATCCATTACCGAGAATTTGAAAAGATCAAAGGCCGAATCTTCTAAAGGTTCTAGGAAGTGCAAGGCTTCAAATAATTTTGCAATCCCCGCACCTGCTCCACTGAACTCAGTACCCTTTAAGGGATTTTATCATGGGAAGCAACCTCGGTGCAATCTTTGCAATTATCATCATGCGTCAAATTCCCCTTGTCGCCAGTGTACAATTGGTGGTTTATTTGGACATCTAGCTGTGACCTGTCGTCTCCAGAACCGAGCAGCCCCTACTCAGACTCGCCCAAGAACATGTTTCAATTGTGGTGACTTAAATCATTTCAAGCGAAACTGCCCCAAGCTTGCCAATGCTAATGGACGAGTATTCAACATCAACGAGGCTCAAGCTAATGATCAAGCGCTTATGATCATTTGAACCTCTAAATTTCCTGTTTATTTTCAAGATCAATGTACATATTTTAACTATGTTTGTAATGACAATATAAATTTCAAGAAGTTTATCTTTATCTCTGTTATTCAATTTTCAATTTCAAACTCTAATATGATTGCACTATGTGTGATTTCAAATTTCATGCTAATTTTGAGGATTCCGTTCTTTAGGAACTAAATCTTATAATTTAGTATAATGTGATTGCACTCTGGTGCATTCATACAAACTTGGTAACACGATCAATACAAGTTAATACTGTTTTATGATCATAGCATTATATACATGATTTGTTTATCTAATATGTATAGCACAGGATTATAAATTCATTTTGCTTCGTATGTTGATTTAACATACTTAGCTTGTTAACTTAGCATACCTAGCACATGAATTGAGAACATTTTCTTGATATGCTTACATTATGATGATAATGTATGAATTATATATGTTGCATTCTACCTATTTGGTTAAGTATGAAACATATATAAATATTCGTACTAGAATAAAATACCTACTACCCAATTTGTTGTATGCAGAATAAGTAGTGCTATTATTACTAGTATGAAATGCAATTTGATTTGACAGATATATTATTGTGACAATATTTAGTTGATAGTTCGACCCTATTATTTGTTTACCCTTGCTTAACAAGAGGAGCTATGTGGACCATGTGACGAAACGAGTAATTATGGGTGCACACTTAATTATGAGTTTCGACGCATGAGAATCATAGCAAGCCTTGTTAAGTATGGTGGCATAAAATCTAGAGTGATTAAGGTAACGGGAGGAGTATGATGCGATAAGAACACGGTGGATACGCCGATGGTACTTCCTATATATAAGTGTTCTTATTGTGTTATTCTTCAGAACGTTGCTGAAATCATTTAGTGATTTTATGTTATCTTGGACCATTATGTGATTATGTGTTTTAGTGTTATTTGTGTGGTTATTTTCGATGGAAGACGATGAGTACATTCATTAACTCAAATCGAGCCGACCGGGAGTATATTATGGTGTTAAAGGTGACGATCCTGATGCCATAGGTATGTTGACCCGTCTCCTATGCATGAGATGCTCATGGTGCATTGGATGTACCTCGTGGGACGATAGAAACCGTGCACGTGTAGGGCTTGAATGTACACCCTTTTCTTTGCTAGGAATTACGCTAGGAGTTAGTATAACATAGTGCCATACTTAAATGATTTTTGAACACTAGTTGACTATCACAAGTTTCAAAGGGTTGGATACCTTGAGATACTTTGCATATCCCAAATCACATTTTGAATTCCCTTCCAAATGATGCTCCGCATCTTTGGGATCTAGCAATCTGCTTATCCATTAGTTGTTTTAATTCCACTCTACGGTCTCCTTCGAATAAATTTCGGGACGAAATTTCCTGAAGTAGGGGAGACTGTGACACTTGTGCTCCGTAAACACTCACAATGTAGGACACTATCTTTTATGTGTGTTTACGGAGCACAAGTGTCACAGTCTCCCCTACTTCAGGAAATTTCGTCCCGAAATTTATTCGAAGGAGACAGTAGAGTGGAATTAAAACAACTAATGGATAAGCAGATTGCTAGATCCCAAAGATGCGGAGCATCATTTGGAAGGGAATTCAAAATGTGATTTGGGATATTCAAAGTATCTCAAGGTATCCAACCCGTTGAAACTTGTGATAGTCAACTAGTGTTCAAAAATCATTTAAGTATGGCACTATGTTATACCAACTCCTAGTGTAATTCCTAGCAAAGAAAAGGGTGTACATTCAACCCTACACGTACACGGTTTCTATCGTCCCACGAGGTACATCCAATGCACCATGAGCATCTCATGCATAGGAGACGGGTCAACATACCTATGGCATCAAGATCGTCACCTTTAACACCATAATATACTCCCGGTCGGCTCGATTTGAGTTAATGAATGTACTCGTCGTCTTCCATCGAAAATAACCACACAAATAACACTAAAACACATAATCACATAATGGTCCAAGATAACATAAAATCACTAAATGATTTCAGCAACGTTCTGATACCAACTTTTCTGTCACACCCCGACCACGTAAAACAACAAAACGTGGCGGAAACGTCGGGGAGTGTTGTAACAGAATCATTGTTTCACAACCATGGATTAAACAGTTTTGTTTTATTGAATTAAATGTATTACATTACATTGGAATTAGAAACAAAACATGAACAAATAGACTTCCATTGTTATTAAGTCACTAAGGCCTCGTCCATTCCTATGTGAGCGTACACAAATATCATCATCAAACATCATCAACTATGGTACCTGAAACACATGTGAAAATACGTCAGCATAAAAATGTCGGCGAGTACATAGGTTTTATGTGAGTGTCAGGTTCATGGCTCGTTTTACATGTTGCAATACTTATTTAAAAACCTTGTTTTGAAAAGTATAATATTGCGACATAAATAAACCAACTCAAATCAAGTTGGTTATAATTTGCAAAATCTCGTAGCCATGATTCTTAACTCCAAAACATTTGTTTTATTAAATCAAATTGTAAAATATCTCATAAAAACTTGTTAATAAAACTCGTATGGTTTATATTATTCAGAAAACATCCTTGTTTGACATTATTTCGGAATCGTTTACCCAAGTGATCTAGATAAAACAACGATATATAATGTGTTAAAAGCACTTATATATAGGAAGTCCCAGCGGCGTATCCACCATGCTTTTAAAACATTACACCCGCCCCGTTACCTAATCACTTCCCTAACCCAATGGCTCAAACAGTTACAAATGGTTCACATAAATCAAATCGTTACAAACGGTTCACATAAATCCAACGATTACAAATGGTTCACATGCATCAAATGGTTACAAATGGTTCACATACATCCAATGATTACAAATGGTTCACATACATCCAATGATTACAAATGGTTCACATACATCCAACGATTACAAATGGTTCAAAACGTAAAACAATTATGCTAGCATGTTAAGTGAACATACATAGCAAAACATAATGAAATCATGTACTAATAGTGTACTAATGAACATAAAAAGTATATGATATGAAAACATGTATAACACGAAAATAACAAGTAGGCAGATGTGTTTCACCCCAAAACGTTTGGAAAACAGTAAAAGAGGGGACTATGTACTCACTTAAGGGTGCTTAGAAGTCTTGAATAACAACCAAGCAAAGCTAGAGGGATCACGGAAATCAGACGGCACCTAATATAGATAACTATGTAAATAAACAGACCTAAATCGGGAGATCGGATAGAATGAGGTTTCGTAAACCAAATGAGTATAGGAACTCATGTAATATGGTTTAACAAGGCCTACATTCTAAAAAGAAACCTAACCTAAGTGCTTACGACCCATTACGACCCGTTTAGGTAGCTTATGCTACTTTAACGCGTCGTTCGCGTAAAATGCGTTCGGAATGCCTAACTAGTCCTATGACAAGTATTATATGCCTAAACATGTTTAATTATGTTGCATAATCGGTTAAGTGACAAAATTTTGGGTTACATATGCTTAAATATCAATTATGCATAAAAAGGGCATTTTGGTCATTTTCCTAAGGCATATAAACTACCTATCATATAACTACTTAAACGAAGGGACCATAAGGTATAACCTCGGAAGGTCATTCCCTATACAACTATGGTCACAAAACATGTTTGGTCGGATCCTAATGATCGACCAAACGGGTCTAGTTCGAAAGTCTAAGCGGTTGTTTAGACCGCTTGACTTACGACTCTACATAAGCACTAATCTAAAAGTGACGAGCTAAACATATTAAAACATGTTTAACAAGGTTTGAAAACAGGTTTGGTATCAAAACAAACAGTTTTGATACCCAAGAGTAGTTTGGTTACAAAATACGCATAAACGCGTATTCTGGCCGAAACTACGACTCATCACTATGCCTAAATAACGTGGTAATCAGTAGGTATAGTCACGAAAGACTAAAACCATCGTGATTACGCTCACGTTATGAAGTTCAAACGAACTTCGTGTTGACCATAAACTGGTCAATGCAGAAAGTCAAAAAAAGTTTGACTTTCGTACTAAAACGCATAAAAGAACGAAAGAGGACTTACAACGGGTCCAAGCAATGGAGTCTTGATCCGATTATTCTCAGGTATGAAGTGTAAAGCACCTCAACTTAGAGATCAATCAGATCAAGTGTGAAGAATGCAAATGAGGAAGGTGGGTATTTATAGAAAGTGAAGAACCGTTAGGATCATTCCTCGATAATTGAGCTTTGATCTGGACCATCCATGTGTGGCACATGGTTTTGGAATATTAGGGGTGCCCCAAAACCATCAAACGGTATTGAAAAAGTTACAAAAAAGACCTCCAAGTTCAATCCCATTGCTGAAAAATGCTAAAAATCAATTTTCTGCCCAGATAGGGCCATGGCATCGCGCCACGGAAAAGGCTTATGGTGGTCGCATAGCGCCACCATGTGCCAGCTCCAACAATTTTGCCAAAATGGCAGAAATGGTCCCTGCAACACTTTTAAGCCATTTTTGATGCGTTTAAACCCCGTTAACCTCATTTCAAGGCTCTAAAATGAAGTTAAAGTATAGATAACTTGAAAGATGCTCAAAAATATCCCGGATGTCGGTTCGTTTGGCCGTACGGTTGCGTTGTTCGGTTAATTACGATGAAACACGAACGAATGCGAAAAACGATCCAAATTACGCGACGAATGGATTTTTATCAATCCAATCACTAAAATAAAATATTTTAATGATTACATAAATTTTTGGACGTCCGGATATATTCAGAACGTAAGATATGCGCGAAAATGCAAACTTATGCACTTTTTGACGCTTTTAGTCCCTATTGATCAAGAAAATTTATTTTTGCGCACCAAACACCTCAAAGCCTATTTCTAAGCTATGTAAAGGATATTTAGGGCATATTTAACTTATGATCAAGTTCCAGAATGTTCATTACCGTAAAAATCGGCATACTTTCGCAGTTTGTCAAAATTAGTCCCTGTAAGCGAATAAACTTGATTTCGCCACACCAAACCCTCCAAAACTTATTTCTAAGTTATGTAAAGGTTATTTAAGGTATGTTAAGCCTATTTCACTATTCCGGAGTGTTCGTTGCATTAAACTGGTTATATTTACGCTTTAGTGCGCGTATAACCTTCCAAAAAGCGATTTAAAGCTTGAAATCGAACATGAATTGATATGTGCAAATGATACACATATTTTTACAATTCCCAAGTATGAAACACAATATTTCATAAGTTTGGTATTTGTTTGATGGTCGCAGAGGCACATGTGTCACAGTCTCCCCTACTTTAGGAAATTTCGTCACGAAATTTATTCGTAGGAGTCTGTCTGTGATGCTGTGTTAAATAATTGTCTTGCATGGAATCTAGGGTTTTTATCTATTTGCGTAGAATAACCCATCAAATATATGCAAGGAATAATCCTGTTATTTCTCTCAACGGACATTTTTCAGAAACGAAAATGAACGGAATGAGTCATTTTCCTCAATGGGTATTCTTCAGAAATGGAAGTGAAGGAAGAATCAAGGATATTCATTTCCCTCGATGGATATTCTTCAGAAACGAAAATGAACGGAATGAGTCATTTTCCTCAATGGGTATTCTTCAGAAATGGAAATTAAGGAAGAATCAAGGATATTCATTTCCCTCGATGGATATTCTTCAGAAACGAAAATGAACGAAATGAGTCATTTTCCTCAATGGGTATTCTTCAGAAATGGAAATGAAGGAAGAATCAAGGATATTCATTTCCCTCGATGGATATTCTTCAGAAATGAAAATGAACGGAATGAGTCATTTTCCTCAATGGGTATTCTTCAGAAATGGAAATGAAGGAAGAATCAAGGATATTCATTTCCCTCGATGGATATTCTTTAAAAACGAAAATGAACGGAATGAGTCATTTTCCTCAATGGATATTCTTCAGAAATGGAAATGAATTGAGTCAACTCTAGACACATGACAAAACTTGTTGTGGTTTCTGTGCACTAAATTCCATAATTATGTATGCATCCATAATTACATAATTCCTTGCACAGTCCGCACAGTTTGTTTTGTAATGTGAAGGGGATAGAGTATCAAACCTGTGATGAGTGTGACTAGACTATCATAGGGTCCTTCTAATTAGATCGACAAATGATCTTTTTTTTAGACCACCAAGGAGTCCTTTCAGCTATATCATCACATGATATTCCTAACCAGATTTTTGGATCAATCTATTTAACTAGACCACTCACGGGGTCTAATTATGGAATAGTACATTATAATCCAAGGGTCTTTACTATTACGTAGAAGCCCATTAAGGATTTGAGGTAGTACCTTTGGATATCCTACTATGAATTCCTTATACGAAGATATGGAAGATTCTACGAGCATTTGGATAACAAAAACTTGGATCACACAAAAACATAAAAGGGAACACATAAGCACATAATCACATATTTGTTTAATTTAACCTTTAATTTGTTATCTTTGGACACGGATATTTAAAGCACACCAGGAATCCAATCCGTGGATTTCATTTGGCACTTTAATCATTTTCAAGAATCTATCTATGAAGATAGGATGATCTTCCGAAAATTCGATTTTGTTTTCAAAGAAACGTAATATTCGAATTAAGGTACAGAACAATTTTAGGATTTACGGAAATACCCTTAGGTACCCTATTAAGGATTTATAGTGGTACTTTGGGTATTCGTCCAGAGTTGTAACTTGCGCCTTGTACTTCGTTTCTTTGGAAGAAACGGGTACTTAGGATTTTCGTGGAAAACGCAAGAGATCATAAAATGGAAGAATTTTGGGGGTAGTCTGTTCTTCAAGGAATACGATTCCCTGATTGTCGGTATTGTAGGGGATATGTTGTTTATACATGCAACCACATAAATACATTGCAATGTAAATAAAAGATTTAATTATAAACAACGATAACAACTATTTCATGGACCTTGACAACAAAAGAAAATAATACATAAGACGTGATTATTTATAAATGGTGTTGTGTTCTAGTCGGTCAGATGCTCATCCCTGTGCTTGATTTGCATTAGCAAGCTTTGGGCAATTTCTTCGGAAATGACCCATCTCGCCATAGTTGTAGCAAGAACCTGGTGGAAAACGAGCTTGAGCAGGATTGTTGTCAGCTTGATTTGGTGCAACTGCAGCTCGGCAAACTCTTGCTGTATGACCTATAAGTCCACAAATTTGGCATTTGCGGCACTTCACACTAGCATGATGATGAAGGTTACATTGGTTGCACAAGGGTGCAGTTCCGTTGTATGGCTTCCTAGCAGGGGGTTGAGCTGGTTGGTTGGGGGCAGCTTGATCATTATGAGCAACCACGGCGAAGTTCTGGGAAGCTTTTCGCTTCCTTGACCTCTTGGGGGATTCAGTCTGTTCATCTTTGGGTTTCGATTCCTCGATTGGTTTCTTATCACCTTTTCGGAAAAGTTTACCTTTCCTGATTTGAGATTCAGTCAAGGTAGCAGATAGCTCAATGGCCTGCCTAACCATAGTGGGGTTACTACCAGTCTTGTACTGGGTCAGGGAGGCCATCAATGTACTTTTCGATTACCTTATCCAAAGGCGTAACCATATTCGGGCATAACAGACTTAACTCCTCATAACGATCCGTGTAGGCTCGATGTTCACCGCTATCTTGCTTAAGATCATCGAATTCCCTTTCCAAGGCCCTGATCTCGTGACGAGGACAGAATTCCTTCATCATTCGAGCTCGAAGCTCTTCCCACGTTTGAGCCAGCGCCACATCGGCACCCCTATCTCTCATCACACCATTCCACCATGTCAAAGCTCGTTTCTCAAAGACACTAGATGCGAATTCTACCTTTCGCTCATTTGGGAATTGAACATGACTAAAGGTGCTCTCTAGACTCTCGAACCATTGCAGAAGTGCAGTCACTCCTTGAGACCCAGAAAACTTTGATGGCTTAGCCGAGTTGAACATCTTGAAGTTGCAGGGGGCATTATTGTAACATCTGTGCTTGTAATCATTATGAACAGTACCATTATCAATAAAACAATGTCATTTGATCCCAATGTTTGTTTGGTTATGTTTTACATTTTTCATGTTTTGACTTTTATTCAATTTCAAACTCTATATCACTTTCTAGAGAGTTATACGCAAACTGGTGCGTAAACGTAGCCAGTTTAATGCGACAAATACTCCGGAACATCAACATATACTTAGAATACCTTAAATAACCCTTACATAACTTAGAAATAAGTTTTGAAGGCTTTGGTATGGCAAAAACAAGTTAATTCGCTTACAGGGACTAAACTTGACAAACTGCGAAAATATGCCAATTTGAACTGTAACGAACATTCCGGAACATGATTATAAGTTAAACATACCATAAATATCCTTTACATAGCTTAGAAATAGGTTTTGAGGGGTTCGGTATGCTAAAATAAACTTTTGGGGTCATTCAGGGACTAAAAGCGTCAAAAAGTGCACAAGTTTGCATTTTCGAGCATAACTTACGTTCTGAATACATCCAGACATCCAAAAATTTATTTAAGCACTAAAATATTTTATTTTAGTGTTTGGCATAAGAAATATCCATTCGTCACGCCATTTGGATCATTTTTCGCGCTTATGCGCATTCCGTCGTAATTAACCGAACAACGTAACCGTACGGCTAAACGAACCAACACCCGAGATATTTTTGAACACATTTTAAGTTCCCTATACTTTAACTTCATTTTATAGCTTTGAAATAGGGTTAACGGGGCTTAAACGTGTCAAAAAACGCATCGAAAACCAAGTTTTGAGGTTGCAGGGACTGAAACTGTAAATCTGCCAAACTAGGTCCGTAAGTAGGGGCCAGATGCAGCAAAACGTTTTTTTTCAGCTGTTAACAGCCCTTAACACTCTCTAAAGGCCAAGTGCCAAGTGTCAAACTCTTATGGTGGATGTCAAATGAGTTACCACAACTTTCCAACAAGTGTACGACTTAGATCGTGCCCCCTTTTCCAAGAAATGATCCTAACGGTGAACCAAAAACTATAAATACCCACCTCCACCCTTCACTTTTGCTCATAAGAATCTGATCTTATGTGCTCTAAGTTGAAACCTTTGTTTCATACCTGAGCTATTTTGATCTAGATTAGCATTCGGGGACCCTTTGTAAGTGTTCCTTCGTTCTTTTATTGCTTTTCGAGTCCGAAAGTCAAACTTTGTTTGACTTTCTGCATTGACCAGTTTATGGTCAATGCGAAGTTTGTTTGAACTTCGCAACGTGATTGTAATCACGATGGTTATAGTCCCTTGTGACTATGCCTAATGATTACCACGTTGTCTAGGGTCGTAAGGGTAAGCGATCTAACAAATCGCTTATACCTTCGAACCCGACCCATTTGGTCGATCATTAGGATCTGACCAAACACATTAGGTAACCATAGTATATAGGAAATAACCTTCTGAGGTTATACCTTATGGTCGCTTCGTTTAAGTAGTTGTATGATAGGTAGTTTATATGCCTTAGGTAAATTACCAAAATACCCCTTTGATGCCAAAATTCATTTTAAACATATATAACATAACTTTTGACATCTAAACTGATTTGACAACAATATTAGACATTTTAAGGCATATGTTACTTTTCATAGGACTAGTTAGACGGTCCGAACGCGTTTTACGCGAACGACGCGTTAAAGTAGCATAAGCTACCTAAACGGATCGTAATGGGTCACAAACACTTAGGTTAAGTTTCGTTTTAGTATGTGGGCTTTGTTAAACCATGTTACACGAGTCTCCATACTCGTTTGGTTTACGAACTCTCATTCTATCCGATCCTCCGATAAAGGTCTGGTTTATTAACATAGTTACCTATATTAGGTGTCGTTTGATTCCGTGATCTCTAGCATTGCTTGGTGGTTATCTTAGGAGTTCTGAGCAATCTCAAGTGAGTACATAGACCCCTCTTTTACTGTTTTCCAAACATTTTGGGGTGGAACACATGTGCCTACTTGTTACTTTCGTGCTTTCCATGCTTTCATATCATATGCTTGTTATGTTCATTAGTACATTATAGTACATGATTTCATTACATTTTATGCTATGTATGTCCATTGTGTGCATACTTAGTACATCGTTTTACATTACATTTCATGCTATATATGCCCATTGTATGCATACTTAGTACATTGTTTTACATTACATTTCATGCTATATATGCCCATTGTGTGCATACTTAGTACATTGTTTTACATTACATTTCATGCTATATATGCCCATTGTGTGCATACTTAGTACATTGTTTCACATTACATCTCATACTATGTATGCCCATTGTGTGCATACTTAGTACAATTGTTTACATCACATGCTTTCATTTTGGTATGACATTTGGTTTGTTTAACATGGAACAATACATTCATTAACATTAGCTACGCCGTTCGTTAGTAGGTAGTGGTACAATAGGAATTGACAACTCCCGTTCCTGAAATCCTGGGTTTGTTTGGATTGGAAGGAATGACCGAATTCGATATACATAACTTAGATAAACCTTTAATTTGTTTAAGGGTTTATCGCCACAGTCTCAAGGCTTGGATGTATGCATTTTCACTATACCGCATAAATGTTTGTTTCAGTAAAGCATGCATTTGTTCCACAAAACATAACTTTGATTTAAACCATGTTTTACTTCAATACCTTGTTTTTGTGCATTTTACATATGGTTTAGTTGATATATTTCACTTACCATAGATGATATTTTTGGGTAAACATTACATGATCTACATTAACATAAACATTTTGACATTGATATACACATTTAGTGGTTTACATTGGACATAGACATTTCAATATGGTTTACACATTAACACATGACAATTCATTTATACATGAACAATTTACATTGATGGTTGGTTTGGGTAAATGATTCGAGTAACGAGGCGTGTGTAATATAATACAAGCATGGTGGATACGCCGCTGGTACTTCCTATAAATAAGTGTTTGTATGATATTTCATGTCGTAGCGTTACTTAAATCATTTCAATATTTGACATATTACATTTTACATAAACAACTTATTTTCACAAGACATTGGTTTACAAAACAACTTATCTTATACAAACTCATTTTTACTTGGTTATTCATTTAACCTTACATTATTCTCTTATTTATACATATCATTACTTTTTAATGATTTACAAAACAAAACAACTTACAAGGTTCATGACTGACTGTTATTAAACAATTTTTCCTAAACTTATAAGTCATGAATCCTATTTTCACAAAACCTATGTATCTCACAGGCATTTTTATGCGGACGTACCTATTTTCACATGTGTTTTCAGGAGCTTTTCCGTAGGATGATGATCGTGACACTAGGGCGGACCTGTGCCTTAGAGACATAAAATGAAGATAGACTTAGTTTAATTATGTTCTGAACTCTTTATTTCCTGTTTAAGACAATGTAACTCTTATGTTTATAAATAAAATACAACCTTGAATGCCATGGTTATGAAACAATTAATTCTGTTACAACACTCCCCGACGTTTTCCGCCACGTTTTGTATGTTATACGTGGTCGGGGTGTGACAGAAGAGTTGGTATCAGAGCCAATGGTTATAAGGAATTAGGTTATTAGTAATTCTTTGACCTAGACTATAACCTTTCTAGGGCCCTAACACAAAGTTATCTTGTGTTTAGATCTTAAAACATACATATCACCTATCCTTAGGTGATTATCAAAACAAAAACCAAAATTTTCCGACACGATTTTTGAAAAACAATCTTCTGTTTTTGGATGATTTATTACAAGGTTTTGAACCCTCTATTGTAATGTTTTGAACCCTCTGTTATATGGTTTTGAACCCTTCCAGTTTGGTTTTTGGCCTTATGCCTTCAAATTTTCAAAATCTCGTCAAAGTTTTGGGTTCTAAATAGTGTGAACACGTGCAAACTGGAAGAGTGAATGCCTGTATTCTGGGTTTTCTGTCTAGGCAAGCACTTCGTATATATCTCATCAGACGCGAGACCAGTTGTGCTTACCTGGGAATTCTTGGGATGAGTGTTCACTTATAGGCGAGCATGTCTTCGCGATACATTATTTTTGATCCATTTACTTTGATTAGTCACTGTGTGTCGTTTGTCAGCTTGGTAATGCGGACGAATGACCACCATCTTTGCTTTTGTTAATTTTGTTTCATCTCATTCTCTTCATCCAATCATCTCACTCGTTCCCTTTCATGTTTTCCTCTTTTAGAATGCCTCCTCGACGTGAAAACCAGATAGCGACTGCCGAACTGGCAGAAATCATTGCGCAGCAGATGGCTGCTCAATTCCCAAATCTCTTTGCTCAATGGAACCAAGCCAACAACAACAACAATGCTCCATGCAAATACAAGGATTTTAACTCGGCTAAACCACTCAAGTTTAGTGGTTCTGAAGGAGCGACTGGGCTTCTTCAATGGTTCGAGAGCATTGAGAATACTTTCCGTCATGTTCAGTGTCCGGATAATCGCAAGGTCGAGTTTTCTTCGAGCGTGTTTCAGAAGAGGGCTCTTACATGGTGGAATGGGGTAATGAGAGACCTTGGTGCAGAAGTTGCTCTAGCACAGACATGGGCGGAACTTAGAGCTCTTATGATGAGGGATTTTTGTCCTCGTCATGAACAACGAGCGTTGGAGAAGGAGTTTGATGACTTGAAACAAGATAGTGGCGAGCACAGGGCATATACTGATAGGTTTGAGGAGTTGAGTCTGCTATGCCCAACGATGGTTACCCCACTTGACAAGGCTATCGAAAGATACATCGACGGCCTACCTGACTCAGTACAAGACATCATTACTGGTAGTAACCCTGCCACACTCCGTCAGGCAATCGAGTTATCAGCGACATTGACTGAGTCGCAGATTCAGAAGAATAAGTTACACAGGAAGGGTGACAAGGGCAAGAAACAGTCGTCTGACAAGGAAGATAGCAAGAAAGGTCAAAACAAGAATGGAAAGGATTATGGTTCATCAAAAAGGGCAAGGAAGCGTAAGGCCTCCCAAAACTATGTTGTCACTGCCCAAGCTAACCAGGCAGCTCCCAACCAACCCGCACAACCTCCAGCGAATAAGCCGTATTCAGGGAATGCACCTTTGTGCAATAGATGCAACAGTCACCATCAGCCGCAACATCAGTGCCATTTCTGTACTAACTGTGGGAAGTCAGGTCATCTTGCCGATGTTTGTCGGTTTGCTCAGAATCGGGCAGTTCAGAACCCGGCTCAACAAGTTGCTCAGCCTCCTGCTCAGCAACAGGGTCAAGCTGCACGACCACAATACCCACCAGGTGCTTGTTATAACTGTGGGGATCTGACCCACTACAGAAACCGGTGCCCAAGGCTAGCTAACCAGAATCAGGCTCAGGCTCGAGGGCGAGCTTTTAACTTGAATGCCCAAGAGGCGCAGGCGGACGATAATGTGGTGAACGGTACGTTCTTTATTAATAATCAACCTGCATCTGTTCTTTTTGATTCGGGTGCCGACAAGAGTTTTGTGTCATTGTCTTTTGAGCCATTGCTTCGCGTGTCTAGAACGAAACTAGGTAAACCTTTGACAGTAGAAGTTGCTAGTGGTGAACCCATTGTTCTTGATTCTGTTCTTCGTAACTGCCAGTTGAACCTTAACGACCATCTTTTTCCTATTGACCTCACGCCTATGCAACTTGGAAGCTTCGACGTTATAGTAGGTATGGATTGGTTATCTAAGCATCACGCAGAAATAGTTTGTTCTGAGAAGATTGTTCGTGTGCCGCTTTCGACAAGCGAGATCCTACAGGTTCAAGGTGAGAAACCATCTGGTGGCCTCAAGCTCAAGTCTTGTTTTAAAGCTCGGAAGTATCTACGAAAGAACTATGTGGCTTTCTTAGCACATGTTACAACAGATAAAGGCAAGGGTAAGTCTATTTCAGATATTCCTGTCGTTCGGGATTATTCTGAAGTATTCCCTGAAAAGTTACCTGGTCTACCCCCAGCACGCCAAGTCGAGTTCCGAATTGATCTCGTACCTGGTGCAAATCCCATTGCCAGAGCTCCATATCGTCTTGCTCCATCTGAGATGCAAGAGTTGTCTAAGCAGCTTCAGGAGCTTTCTGACAAAGGCTTTATCCGTCCTAGCTTTTCACCCTGGGGTGCTCCCGTTCTTTTTGTCAAGAAGAAGGATGGATCCTTTAGGATGTGTATCGATTATCGTGAGCTTAACAAGCTTACCATCAAGAATCGATATCCCCTACCTCGCATAGATGATCTCTTTGATCAGTTACAGGGCGCTTCTTATTTTTCGAAGATTGATTTACGTTCCGGATATCATCAACTTCGTGTGCATGAAGAAGATATTCCCAAGACGGCGTTCCGCACTCGGTATGGGCATTACGAGTTCACAGTCATGCCATTCGGTTTGACTAATGCTCCTGCTGTTTTCATGGACTTAATGAATAGGGTCTGCAAACCTTATTTGGATCAGTTCGTCATTGTTTTTATTGACGACATCTTGATTTATTCTAAGACGCGAGCTGATCACGAGCAACATCTTCATCTTACTCTGGAACTCCTAAAGAAAGAACAACTTTTCGCCAAATTCTCCAAGTGTGAATTCTGGCTTAAAGAAGTTCAATTCTTAGGACATATCATCAACGAACAAGGTATTCATGTAGATCCCTCCAAGATCAGTGCGATTAAGGATTGGGATACGCCTACTACTCCTACTGAAGTTCGTTCTTTTCTTGGTCTAGCGGGTTATTACCGCCGCTTCATTGAAAACTTCTCAAAGATTTCAGTTCCTCTAACTGCTCTAACTCAGAAGAACAAACCCTTTGTTTGGGGATTCAAACAAGAGGAAGCTTTTCAACACTTGAAGCGGAAGCTTTGCGACGCGCCTGTTCTAACTTTGCCTGAGGGCAATGATGATTTCGTCGTTTATTGCGATGCATCTAAATTGGGTCTTGGCTGTGTCCTGATGCAAAGGAACAAAGTCATAGCATATGCATCGAGGCAGTTGAAGATACATGAGAAGAACTACACCACTCATGATCTTGAGTTGGGTGCAGTTGTCTTCGCTCTTAAGATCTGGAGACACTATTTGTATGGTACAAAATGTGTGGTTTTCACTGACCACAAAAGTCTTCAGCATATCTTCAATCAGAAAGAACTCAACATGAGGCAACGACGTTGGGTTGAGCTACTAAACGACTATGACTGCGAAATTCGCTACCATCCTGGTAAGGCGAATGTCGTAGCCGATGCATTGAGTCGTAAGGAACGTACTAAGCTTCATTGTGTACGTATTCAATCTGTTATTCAAGCTCGATCTGATATCCAAGCACGCATTGCTCAGGCTCAACAATCTTGTGTTTCACAAGGTTTGATGGATAAGGAATTTCCCTATCACATAACTCCTGATCTGGAACTGAAGGACAATGGATCGTATTACTTCATGGACCGCTTGTGGGTCCCAAGCCAGGATGATCTTCGTACCTTGCTTATGGATGAAGCCCATAAGTCTCGTTATTCTATTCATCCGGGCTCAGATAAGATGTATAAGGATCTTCGTATTCATTATTGGTGGCCTGGTATGAAGAAAGACATTGCCTTATACGTATCAAAATGCCTTACTTGTCTTAAGGTTAAGGCTGAACATCAACGTCCTTCGGGTTTATTGGTGCAACCAGAGATCCCAGTTTGGAAATGGGAAAACATTACTATGGATCTTGTTACCAAACTTCCACGCACAAAGAAAGGTCATGATGCCATCTGGGTAGTTGTTGATCGTCTTACTAAGTCAGTGCATTTCTTGCCAATCCGTGAGGATTTTTCTGCTGACAAACTTGCTAAAATCTATGTGGATGAAATAGTAGCTCGACATGGTGTTCCTTTGAACATCATTTCTGACAGAGATGCTCGCTTCACTTCTCATTTTTGGAGAACCATGCAATCTGCTATGGGGACCCAACTTAATCTGAGCACGGCTTATCATCCGCAAACGGATGGTCAATCTGAGAGAACAATCCAGACTCTGGAGGATATGCTTAGAGCTTGTGTGATCGATTTTGGTGGTAGTTGGGATTCACATCTTCAGTTGATTGAATTCTCCTACAACAACAGTTATCACACCAGCATCAAAATGGCTCCTTTCGAGGCTCTCTATGGTCGAAAATGTCGTTCACCAGTCTGCTGGAATGAGATCGGCGAGGCTCAGCTTACTGGACCTGCCCTCATTTTAGAGACAACAGATAAGGTCAAGAAAGTTCGTGATAACCTTCAGACAGCTAGAAGCCGTCAGAAGAGTTACGCAGACCCAAACCGCAAGCCCTTGGAATTTCAAGTTGGTGATCGAGTATTACTTAAGGTCTCACCTTGGAAAGGTGTGACCAGATTTGGAAAGAAAGGAAAACTTGCACCTAGATACCTTGGACCATTCAAGATCGTCGAAAGAATCGGAAAGGTAGCCTACAGACTTGAGTTACCTCCTGAACTTGGAAATGTTCATCCAACTTTTCACGTGTCCAATCTCAAGAGGTGTTTAGCTGATGAGAACCTCCACATACCACTTGACGAAATTCGTGTTGGTAAAACACTGAAATTTGTTGAGAAACCTGTGTAAATCATGGAACGTGAAGTCAAGTGGCTCAAACGCAAGCGCATTCCTTTGGTCAAAGTTCGTTGGGAAGCTAAACGTGGACCCGAGTTTACTTGGGAATGCGAAGATCAAATGAAGGCGAAATATCCGCATCTTTTCCCACGAGTTTCCTCTAAATAAATTTCGGGACGAAATTTCCACAAGTAGGGGAGACTGTAACATCTGTGCTTGTAATCATTATGAACAGTACCATTATCAATAAAACAATGTCATTTGATCCCAATGTTTGTTTGGTTATGTTTTACATTTTTCATGTTTTGACTTTTATTCAATTTCAAACTCTATATCACTTTCTAGAGAGTTATACGCAAACTGGTGCGTAAACGTAGCCAGATTAATGCGAAAAATACTCCGGAACATCAACATATACTTAACATACCTTAAATAACCCTTACATAACTTAGAAATAAGTTTTGAAGGCTTTGGTATGGCAAAAACAAGTTAATTCGCTTACCGGGACTAAACTTGACAAACTGCGAAAGTATGCCAATTTGAACTGTAACGAACATTCCAGAACATGACCATAAGTTAAACATACCATAAATATCCTTTACATAGCTTAGAAATAGGTTTTGAGGGGTTCGGTATGCTAAAATAAACTTTTGGGGTCATTCAGGGACTAAAGGCGTAAAAAAGTGCACAAGTTTGCATTTTCGCGCATAACTTACGTTCTGAATACATCCAGACATCCAAAAATTTATGTAAGCACTAAAATATTTTATTTTAGTGTTTGGCATAAGAAAAATCCATTTATCACCCCATTTGGATCATTTTTCGCGCTTATGCGCATTCCGTGGTAATTAACCGAACAACGTAACCGTACGGCTAAGCGAACCGACACCCGAGATATTTTTGAACACATTTTAAGTTCCCTATACTTTAACTTCATTTTAGAGCTTTGAAATAGGGTTAACGGGGCTTAAACGTGTCAAAAAACGCATCGAAAACCAAGTTTTGAGGTTGCAGGGACTGAAACTGTAAATCTGCCAAACTAGGTCCGTAAGTAGGGGCCAGATGCAGCAAAACATTTTTTTTCAGCTCTTAACAGCCCTTAACACTCTCCAAATTCCAAGTGCCAAGTGTCAAACTCTTATGGTGGATGGCAAATGAGTTACCACAACTTTCCAACAAGTGTACGGCTTAGATCGTGCCCCCTTTTCCAAGAAATGATCCTAACGGTGAACCAAAAACTATAAATACCCACCTCCACCCTTCACTTTTCCTCACAAGAATCTGATCTTATGTGCTCTAAGTTGAAACCTTTGTTTCATACCTGAGCTATTTTGATCTAGATTAGCATTCGGGGACCCTTTGTAAGTGTTCCTTCGTTCTTTTATTGCTTTTCGAGTCCGAAAGTCAAACTTTGTTTGACTTTTTGCATTGACCAGTTTATGGTCAATGTGAAGTTCGTTTGAACTTCGCAACATGATTGTAATCACGATGGTTATAGTTCCTTGTGACTATGCCTAATGATTACCACGTTGTCTAGGGTCGTAAGGGTAAGCGATCTAACAAATCGCTTATACCTTCGAACCCGACCCATTTGGTCGATCATTAGGATCCGACCAAACACATTAGGTGACCATAGTATATAGGGAATAACCTTCTGAGGTTATACCTTATGGTCGCTTCGTTTAAGTAGTTGTATGATAGGTAGTTTATATGCCTTAGGTAAATTACCAAAATACCCCTTTGATGCCAAAATTCATTTTAAACATATATAACATAACTTTTGACATCTAAACTGATTTGACAACAATATTAGACATGTTAAGGCATATGTTACTTGTCATAGGAGTAGTTAGACGGTCCGAACGCGTTTTACGCGAACGACGCGTTAAAGTAGCATAAGCTACCTACACGGATCGTAATGGGTCACAAACACTTAGGTTAAGTTTCGTTTTTGTATGTGGGCTTTGTTAAACCATGTTACACGAGTCTCCATACTCGTTTGGTTTACGAACCCTCATTCTATCCGATCCTCCGATAAAGGTCTGGTTTATTAACATAGTTACCTATATTAGGTGCCGTTTGATTCCGTGATCTCTAGCATTGCTTGGTGGTTATCTTATGACTTCTGAGCAATCTCAAGTGAGTACATAGACCCCTCTTTTACTGTTTTCCAAACATTTTGGGGTGGAACACATGTGCCTACTTGTTACTTTCGTGCTTTCCATGCTTTCATATCATATGCTTGTTATGTTCATTAGTACATTATAGTACATGATTTCATTACATTTTATGCTATGTATGTCCATTGTGTGCATACTTAGTACATCGTTTTACATTACATTTCATGCTATATATGCCCATTGTGTGCATACTTAGTACATTGTTTTACATTACATTTCATGCTATATATGCCCATTGTGTGCATACTTAGTACATTGTTTTACATTACATTTCATGCTATATATGCCCATTGTGTGCATACTTAGTACATTGTTTCACATTACATCTCATACTATGTATGCCCATTGTGTGCATACTTAGTACAATTGTTTACATCACATGCTTTCATTTTGGTATGACATTTGGTTTGTTTAACATGGAACAATACATTCATTAACATTAGCTACGCCGTTCGTTAGTAGGTAGTGGTACCATAGGAATTGACAACTCCCGTTCCTGAAATCCTGGGTTTGTTTGGATTGGAAGGAATGACCGAATTCGATATACATAACTTAGATAAACCTTTAATTTGTTTAAGGGTTTATCGCCACAGTCTCAAGGCTTGGATGTATGCATTTTCACAATACCGCATAAATGTTTGTATCAGTAAAGCATGCATTTGTTCCACAAAACATAACTTTGATTTAAACCATGTTTTACTTCAATACCTTGTTTTTGTGCATTTTACATATGGTTTAGTTGATATATTTCACTTACCATACATGATATTTTTGGGTAAACATTACATGATCTACATTAACATAAACATTTTGACATTGATATACACATTTAGTGGTTTACATTGGATATAGACATTTCAATATGGTTTACACATTAACACATGATAATTCATTTATACATGAACAATTTACATTGATGGTTGGTTTGGGTAAATGATTCGAGTAACGAGGCGTGTGTAATATAATACAAGCATGGTGGATACGCCGCTGGTACTTCCTATAAATAAGTGTTTGTATGATATTTCATGTCGTAGCGTTACTTAAATCATTTCAATATTTGACATATTACATTTTACATAAACAACTTATTTTCACAAGACATTGGTTTACAAAACAACTCATCTTATACAAACTCATTTTTACTTGGTTATTCATTTAACCTTACATTTGTGACACCCGTGTCACTGCGACCATCAAACAAATGCCAAACCAATGAAATAATGTATTTCATACTTTGGACTTGTATAAATATGTGTATCTTTTGCACATATCAACTCATGTTCGATTTCAAGCTCTAAATCGCTTTCTGGAAGGTTATACACGCCCTGATGCGTAAATATAACCAGTTTAATGCAACGAACACTCCGGAATAGCGAAATAGGCTTAACATACCTTAAATAACCTTTACATAACTTAGATATAAGTTTTGGAAGGTTTGGTGTGGTGAAATCAAAGTTTAATCGCTTACAGGGACTAAATTTGACAAACTGCGAAAGTATGCCAATTTGAACTGTAACAGACCTTCCGGAACATGACCATAAGTTAAACATACCATAAATATCCTTTACATAGCTTAGAAATAGGCTTTGAGGGGTTCGGTGTGCTAAAATAAACTTTTGGGTCATTCAGGGACTAAAAGTGTCAAAAAGTGCACAAGTTTGCATTTTCGCGCATAACTTACGTTCTGAATACATCCGGACATCCAAAAATTTATGTAAGCACTAAAACATTTTATTTTAGTGTTCGGCATAAGAAAAATCCATGCGTCGCGTCATTTGGATCAGTTTTGCACTTTCGGGACCAGATTCGATGTATTAGCCGTTGTTTAATTCACAACCACACATTCTAACAATGCTTAGTCAGCGGATAAGGATGGAATTTAAACACCTAAACACCATGACTTTGCAACACATGTATGGATGGAATTTAAACACCTAAACACCATGACTTTGCAACACATGTATGGATGGAATTTAAACACCTAAACACCATGACTTTGCAACACATGTATGGATGGAATTTAAACACCTAAACACCATGACTTTGCAACACATGTATGGATGGAATTTAAACACCTAAACACCATGACTTTGCAACACATGTATGGATGGAATTTAAACACCTAAACACCATAACTTTGCAACACATGTACGGATGGGATTAAGGCACGTTTTCCATGAAACGATCTTAACGGTTCGGGTATTCCTATAAATACCCATCCACCCCCATTGCTAAAATCACTAGAACTTTGATTTGAGAAACTCTAAGTTGAAACTATTGTTTCATACCTGAGATTTTTGAATCGAGGTTAGCATTCGGGGACCCTTCGTAAGTATTCTTTCGTTCTTTTCCTTATTTTATTGCTTTTCGAGTCAGAAAGTCAAACTTTGTTTGACTTTCAGCGTTGACCAGTAATGGTCAATGCGAAGTTCGTTTGAACTTCGCAACGTGAGTGTAATCACGTTGGTTATAGTCCCTTGGGACTATGCCCACTGATTACCACGTTGTCTAGGGTCGTAGGGTAAGCGATCTAATGAATCGCTTATACCTCGAACCCGACCCAGTTTGGTCGATCATTAGGATCCGACCAAACACATTAGGTGACCATAGTAGGTAGGGAATAACCTTCCGAGGTTATACCCTATGGTCACATCGTTTAAGTAGTTGTATGATAGGTAGTTTATATGCCTTAGGTAAATTACCAGAATACCCTTTTCATGTATAATTGGTAATTAAGCATATGTAACCTAAACCTTTGTCACATAACTGATTATGTAATATGTTTAGGCATATAACACTTGTCATAGGGCTAGTTAGGCGGTCCGAACGCGTTTCACGCGAACGACGCGTTAAAGTAGCATAAGCTACCTAAACGGGTCGTAATGGGTCGTAGACACTTAGGTTAAGTTTCATTTAGTATGTAGGCCTTGTTAAACTAAATGACACGAGTCTCTACACTCGTTTGGTTTACAAACCCTAATGCTACCCAATCTTCCGATTTAGGTCCGGTCGTAGACACTTAGGTTAAGTTTCATTTAGTATGTAGGCCTTGTTAAACCAAATGACACGAGTCTCTACACTCGTTTGGTTTACAAACCCTAATGCTACCCAATCTTCCGATTTAGGTCCGGTTTATTAATGTAGCTACCTATACTAGGTGCCGTTTGATATCCGCGATCTCTAGCATTGTTTAGTTGTTACTCAAGGACTACTGAGCAATCTCAAGTGAGTACATAGACCCCTCTTTTACTGTTTTCCAAACTGTTTTGGGGTGGAACACATGTGCCTACTTGTTACTTTCATGCTTTCCTGTTTTAACATCATATACTGCTATGTTCGTTAGTACATTATAGTACATGATTTTATGACATTTCATGCTAGGTGTGCCCAATTGTGTGCATTACTTAGTACATCGTTTTACATGACATTTTGACATAGACATTTGACATAGACATTTCGGCATAGACATTTTAACATGATTGACATTTGATCATGCATTTCCCCACAAAACATAACTTTGATTAAAACCAAGATTTACTTCAATACTTTGTTTTTGTGCATATGGTTTAGTTGAGACATTTCACTTGCCATACATGACATCTTGACATAGACGTTTGACATGGATATTTGACATAGACATTTGACATGGATATTTGACATAGACATTTTGATATGATTTACATCTTGACATGAACACTTTGACATATTACCCAATACATTTGACAATTGATTTAAACATAGACTTCTTACATTGGTTGGTTTGGTTTGATTAAGTGATTAAGTAACGATGCGTGTGTAATATGATACAAGCATGGTGGATACGCCGCTGGTACTTCCTATATATAAGTGTTTGTATGGTATTAAATATCATAGCGTTATTTGAATCATTTCAGTTTGAGACATAGAACATTTTATACAAATAACATACTTTTCACAAGACATTGATTTATAAACATCTTATCTTATGCAAACATATTTTACTTGGTTATTCATTTAACCCTACATTTATTTATACTTATCATCTGATCTTATCGATTTTCAAATGATTTACAAAGCAAAGCAAATAACAAGGTTCATGACTAAACATTTTCTCAAACATAAGTCATGAAACCTATTTTCACAAAACCTATGTATCTCACAGGCATTTTTATGCTGACGTACCTATTTTCACATGTGTTTTTCAGGAACTGTTGCATAAGATGATCAAGATACACATAGGCAGACTTGGGCTTTAGTGACAATAAAAGATGCAAGACTAGTTAATTATGTTGTATTTCTTGTTTGTTAAGACATTGTAACACTTTTAATCAATAAAACGAAACTTCAATTGCCATGGATTTGAAACAATTAATTCTGTTACAACACTCCCCGACATTTCCGCCACGTTTTGTATGTTCTACGTGGTCGGAGTGTGACAGAAAAGATGGTATCAGAGCCAATGGTTATAGGGAATTAGGTTATTAGTAATGCTTTGACCTAGTCTATAACTTTCTTAGGACCCTAACGCGAGTTTACTTGCGTTTAGTCATAAAACAATACCGTCACCTATCCTTAGGCGACGACCACAACAAGAACATAAATTTCAAAACCGCTTTGAAAACTAATCATCTGTTCTAGGATGATTGATTACAAGGTTTTGAACCCTCTGTTATACGGTTTTGAACCCCTTTGAGTTTTCAAAACTCTCGTCAAGGTTTTGGGTTTTTAATAATGTGAACACGTGCAAACTGGAAGGGTGAATGCCTGTATTCTGGGTTTTCTGTCTAGGCAAGCACTTCGTATACATCTCATCAGACGCGAGACCAGTTGTGCTTACCTGGGAATTCTTGGGATGAGTGTTCACTTATAGGCGAGCATGTCTTCGCGATACATTATATTGACCCGCTTACTTTGATTAGTCACTGTCTCATTTGTTTGCCTTTGGTAACAAACAAATGGTCACAATCTAAATGCCTTGTCATTTTCTTTTGACTATCCTTCGCTTGTTTCCTCCTATGCCTTTCGTTATCTTCAAGATGCTTCTTCATCGCAACGACAATGTCCGAACCAGGTGCTGCAATTACCCAGCGAATAGGCGACTTACTCCAGAGGACCGTTGACTTAGCTATCACCATGACACGCCTCAGGGATGAAGCTGTATAAGGGAACTGCTCCTTGGTGCAATCAATGCCATCGTCATTATTCAAATCAAATACCATGTTACAAATGTACCCACGGTGGACGATGGAGACATTTGGTTAACATGTGTCGCTTTGCTGTTCAAAGCAAAGCAGTTGCAAACCCTGTTGCTACTTAACCTTCAAGTTCTGCTTCATATGTCGCCTTGGCATATCTAGCGCCTCAACCTCATGAACTTTCTACTTTGTGTATTGACTTAAGCACGCCTAGTGCAAGGTGTCGAAGCACCTCTCGTTACACAAATTTCAAAATCCATAAAGGATCTTTCTATCCTCATAATCAGATCCTTGTGGATGAATATCACTCAAATCGGAGCCCTTAATTGAATTATTCGTATGCCTTAATACGTACATTACCATTCAATAAGGACAAAGCCGAATTCTTATTTAGATCTTCCTATCTTCATAGTTAGATTCTAATGATTTAAGTGCCGCATGGAATCCACGGATTGGATTCCTGGTGTGCTTTAAATATCCGTGTCCAAAGATAACAAATTAATAACCAAGTTAAACAACTATGTGATTATGTGCTTATGTGTTTCCTTTTATGTTTTTGGGTGTAATCCAAGTTTTGTTATCCAAATCCTCGTAGAATCTTCCATATCTTTGTATAAGGAAATTCAAAGTAGGATATCCAAAGGTACTATATTAAATCCTCAATGGGATTTTACGTAATAGTAAAGACCCTCGGATTATATTGTACTATTCCATAATTAGACCCCTGAGTGGTCTAGGTAAACAGATTGATCCAAAAATCTGGTTAGGAATATCATGTGATGATATAGCTGAAAGGACTCCTTGGTGGTCTAATTAAAAGGATCCTTTGTTGATCTAATTAAAAGGACCCCATGGTAGTCTAGTCACACTCATCATCAGGTTTGATTTTTCCTCCCCTTCACATTTCAGACAAATTGTGCGGACTATGCAAGGAATTGCGTAATTATGGATGCATACATAATTATGAAATTCAGTGCACAGAAACCACAGCGAACTTTGTCATGTGCCTAGAGTCTATTCCGTTCATTTTTGTTTCTGAAGATGTAAAATGACTATTCCGTTCATTTTTGTTTCTGAAGATGTAAAATGACTATTCCGTTCATTTTTGTTTCTGAAGATGTAAAATGACTATTCCGTTCATTTTTGTTTCTGAAGATGTAAAATGACTATTCCGTTCATTTTTGTTTCTGAAGATGTAAAATGACTATTCCGTTCATTTTTGTTTCTGAAGATGTAAAATGACTATTCCGTTCATTTTTGTTTCTGAAGATGTAAAATGACTATTCCGTTCATTTTTGTTTCTGAAGATGTAAAATGACTATTCCGTTCATTTTTGTTTCTGAAGATGTAAAATGACTATTCTGTTCATTTTTGTTTCTGAAGATGTTGTGGAAAATGACTATTCTGTTCATTTTTGTTTCTGAAGATGTTGTGGAAAATGACTATTCTGTTCATTTTTGTTTCTGAATAATGCCTGTTGAAAATAACTCCGTTCATTTTTCATTTCTGAAAAATGTTCGTTAAAGAGAAATTACAGGATTACGTCTTGTTCATCTTTGATGGTTATTTAACACAAAGTCACAAATAGACTCCTACGAATTAATTTCGGGACGAAATTTCCTAAAGTAGGGGAGACTGTGACACCCGTGTCACTGCGACCATCAAACAAATGCCAAACCAATGAAATAATGTATTTCATACTTTGGACTTGTATAAATATGTGTATCTTTTGAACATATCAACTCATGTTCGATTTCAAGCTCTAAATCGCTTTCTGGAAGGTTATACACGCCCTGATGCGTAAATATAACCAGTTTAATGCAACGAACACTCCGGAATAGTGAAATAGGCTTAACATACCTTAAATAGCCTTCACATAACTTAGATATAAGTTTTGGAAGGTTTGGTGTGGTGAAATCAAAGTTTAATCGCTTACAGGGACTAAATTTGACAAACTGCGAAAGTATGCCAATTTGAACTGTAACAGACCTTCCGGAACATGACCATAAGTTAAACATACCATAAATATCCTTTACATAGCTTAGAAATAGGCTTTGAGGGGTTCGGTGTGCTAAAATAAACTTTTGGGTCATTCAGGGACTAAAAGTGTCAAAAAGTGCACAAGTTTGCATTTTCGCGCATAACTTACGTTCTGAATACATCCGGACATCCAAAAATTTATGTAAGCACTAAAACATTTTATTTTAGTGTTCGGCATAAGAAAAATCCATGCGTCGCGTCATTTGGATCAGTTTTGCACTTTCGGGACCAGATTCGATGTATTAGCCGTTGTTTAATTCACAACCACACATTCTAACAATGCTTAGTCAGCGGATAAGGATGGAATTTAAACACCTAAACACCATGACTTTGCAACACA
The DNA here is from genome assembly GCA_030545235.1 of Helianthus tuberosus. Classification (NCBI taxonomy): domain Eukaryota; kingdom Viridiplantae; phylum Streptophyta; class Magnoliopsida; order Asterales; family Asteraceae; genus Helianthus; species Helianthus tuberosus. The sequence continues at coordinate 53,623,314 of CM060429.1, read as the reverse complement.
TGTATGGATGGAATTTAAACACCTAAACACCATGACTTTGCAACACATGTATGGATGGAATTTAAACACCTAAACACCATGACTTTGCAACACATGTATGGATGGAATTTAAACACCTAAACACCATGACTTTGCAACACATGTATGGATGGAATTTAAACACCTAAACACCATGACTTTGCAACACATGTACGGATGGGATTCAGGCACGTTTTCCATGAAACGATCTTAACGGTTCGGGTATTCCTATAAATACCCATCCACCCCCATTGCTAAAATCACTAGAACTTTGATTTGAGAAACTCTAAGTTGAAACTATTGTTTCATACCTGAGATTTTTGAATCGAGGTTAGCATTCGGGGACCCTTCGTAAGTATTCTTTCGTTCTTTTCCTTATTTTATTGCTTTTCGAGTCAGAAAGTCAAACTTTGTTTGACTTTCAGCGTTGACCAGTAATGGTCAATGCGAAGTTCGTTTGAACTTCGCAACGTGAGTGTAATCACGTTGGTTATAGTCCCTTGGGACTATGCCCACTGATTACCACGTTGTCTAGGGTCGTAGGGTAAGCGATCTAATGAATCGCTTATACCTCGAACCCGACCCAGTTTGGTCGATCATTAGGATCCGACCAAACACATTAGGTGACCATAGTAGGTAGGGAATAACCTTCCGAGGTTATACCCTATGGTCACATCGTTTAAGTAGTTGTATGATAGGTAGTTTATATGCCTTAGGTAAATTACCAGAATACCCTTTTCATGTATAATTGGTAATTAAGCATATGTAACCTAAACCTTTGTCACATAACTGATTATGTAATATGTTTAGGCATATAACACTTGTCATAGGGCTAGTTAGGCGGTCCGAACGCGTTTCACGCGAACGACGCGTTAAAGTAGCATAAGCTACCTAAACGGGTCGTAATGGGTCGTAGACACTTAGGTTAAGTTTCATTTAGTATGTAGGCTTTGTTAAACCAAATGACACGAGTCTCTACACTCGTTTGGTTTACAAACCCTAATGCTACCCGATCTTCCGATTTAGGTCCGGTTTATTAATGTAGCTACCTATACTAGGTGCCGTTTGATATCCGCGATCTCTAGCATTGTTTAGTTGTTACTCAAGGACTACTGAGCAATCTCAAGTGAGTACATAGACCCCTCTTTTACTGTTTTCCAAACTGTTTTGGGGTGGAACACATGTGCCTACTTGTTACTTTCATGCTTTCCTGTTTTAACATCATATACTGCTATGTTCGTTAGTACATTATAGTACGTGATTTTATGACATTTCATGCTAGGTGTGCCCAATTGTGTGCATTACTTAGTACATCGTTTTACATGACATTTTGACATAGACATTTGACATAGACATTTCGGCATAGACATTTTAACATGATTGACATTTGATCATGCATTTCCCCACAAAACATAACTTTGATTTAAACCAAGATTTACTTCAATACTTTGTTTTTGTGCATATGGTTTAGTTGAGACATTTCACTTGCCATACATGACATCTTGACATAGACGTTTGACATGGATATTTGACATAGACATTTGACATGGATATTTGACATAGACATTTTGATATGATTTACATCTTGACATGAACACTTTGACATATTACCCAATACATTTGACAATTGATTTAAACATAGACTTCTTACATTGGTTGGTTTGGTTTGATTAAGTGATTAAGTAACGATGCGTGTGTAATATGATACAAGCATGGTGGATACGCCGCTGGTACTTCCTATATATAAGTGTTTGAATGGTATTACATATCATAGCGTTATATGAATCATTTCAGTTTGAGACATAGAACATTTTATACAAATAACATACTTTTCACAAGACATTGATTTATAAACATCTTATCTTATGCAAACATATTTTACTTGGTTATTCATTTAACCCTACATTTATTTATACTTATCATCTGATCTTATCGATTTTCAAATGATTTACAAAGCAAAGCAAATAACAAGGTTCATGACTAAACATTTTCTTAAACATAAGTCATGAAACCTATTTTCACAAAACCTATGTATCTCACAGGCATTTTTATGCTGACGTACCTATTTTCACATGTGTTTTTCAGGAACTGTTGCATAAGATGATCAAGATACACATAGGCAGACTTGGGCTTTAGTGACAATAAAAGATGCAAGACTAGTTAATTATGTTGTATTTCTTGTTTGTTAAGACATTGTAACACTTTTAATCAATAAAACGAAACTTCAATTGCCATGGATTTGAAACAATTAATTCTGTCACAACACTCCCCGACATTTCCGCCACGTTTTGTATGTTCTACGTGGTCGGGGTGTGACAATATTATTCTCTTATTTATACATATCATTGCTTTTTATGATTTACAAAACAAAACAACTTACAAGGTTCATGACTGACTGTTATTAAACAATTTTTTCTAAACTTATAAGTCATGAATCCTATTTTCACAAAACCTATGTATCTCACAGGCATTTTTATGCTGACGTACCTATTTTCACATGTGTTTTCAGGAGCTTTTCCGTAGGATGATGATCGTGACACTAGGGCGGACCTGTGCCTTAGAGACATAAAATGAAGATAGACTTAGTTTAATTATGTTCTGAACTCTTTATTTCCTGTTTAAGACAATGTAACTCTTATGTTTATAAATAAAATACAACCTTGAATGCCATGGTTATGAAACAATTAATTCTGTTACAACACTCCCCGACGTTTTCCGCCACGTTTTGTATGTTATACGTGGTCGGGGTGTGACAGAAGAGTTGGTATCAGAGCCAATGGTTATTGGGAATTAGGTTATTAGTAATTATTTGACCTAGACTATAACCTTTCTAGGACCCTAACACAAAGTTATCTTGTGTTTAGATCTTAAAACATACATATCACCTATCCTTAGGTGATTATCAAAACAAAAACCAAAATTTTCTGACACGATTTTTGAAAAACAATCTTCTGTTTTTGGATGATTTATTACAAGGTTTTGAACCCTCTATTGTAAGGTTTTGAACCCTCTATTATATGGTTTTGAACCCTTCCAGTTTGGTTTTTGGCCTTGTGCCTTCAAATTTTCAAAATCTTGTCAAAGTTTTGGGTTCTAAATAGTGTGAACACGTGCAAACTGGAAGAGTGAATGCCTGTATTCTGGGTTTTCTGTCTAGGCAAGCACTTCGTATATATCTCATCAGACGCGAGACCAGTTGTGCTTACCTGGGAATTCTTGGGATGAGTGTTCACTTATAGGCGAGCATGTCTTCGCGATACATTATTTTTGATCCATTTACTTTGATTAGTCACTGTGTGTCGTTTGTCAGCTTGGTAATGCGGACGAATGACCACCATCTTTGCTTTTGTTAATTTTGTTTCATCTCATTCTCTTCATCCAATCATCTCACTCGTTCCCTTTCATGTTTTCCTCTTTTAGAATGCCTCCTCGACGCGAAAACCAGATAGCGACTGCCGAACTGGCAGAAATCATTGCGCAGCAGATGGCTGCTCAATTCCCAAATCTCTTTGCTCAATGGAACCAAGCCAACAACAACAACAATGCTCCATGCAAATACAAGGATTTTAACTCGGCTAAACCACTCAAGTTTAGTGGTTCTGAAGGAGCGACTGGGCTTCTTCAATGGTTCGAGAGCATTGAGAATACTTTCCATCATGTTCAGTGTGCGGATAATTGCAAGGTCGAGTTTTCTTCGAGCGTGTTTCAGAAGAGGGCTCTTACATGGTGGAATGGGGTAATGAGAGACCGTGGTGCAGAAGTTGCTCTAGCACAGACATGGGCGGAACTTAGAGCTCTTATGATGAGGGATTTTTGTCCTCGTCATGAACAACGAGCGTTGGAGAAGGAGTTTGATGACTTGAAACAAGATAGTGGTGAGCACAGGGCATATACTGATAGGTTTGAGGAGTTGAGTCTGCTATGCCCAACGATGGTTACCCCACTTGACAAGGCTATCGAAAGATACAACGACGGCCTACCTGACTCAGTACAAGACATCATTATTGGTAGTAACCCTGCCACACTCCGTCAGGCAATCGAGTTATCAGCGACATTGACTGAGTCGCAGATTCAGAAGAATAAGTTACACAGGAAGGGTGACAAGGGCAAGAAACAGTCGTCTGACAAGGAAGATAGCAAGAAAGGTCAAAACAAGAATGGAAAGGATTCTGGTTCATCAAAAAGGGCAAGGAAGCGTAAGGCATCCCAAAACTATGTTGTCACTGCCCAAGCTAACCAGACAGCTCCCAACCAACCCGCACAACCTCCAGCGAAGAAGCCGTATTCAGGGAATGCACCTTTGTGCAATAGATGCAACAGTCACCATCAGCCGCAACATCAGTGCCGTTTCTGTACTAACTGTGGGAAGTCAGGTCATCTTGCCGATGTTTGTCGGTTTGCTCAGAATCGGGCAGTTCAGAACCCGGCTCAACAAGTTGCTCAGCCTCCTGCTTAGCAACAGGGTCAAGTTGCACGACCACAATACCCACCAGGTGCTTGTTATAACTGTGGGGATCTGACCCACTACAGAAACCGGTGCCCAAGGCTAGCTAACCAGAATCAGAATCTAAACCAGAATCAGGCTCAGGCTCGAGGGCGAGCTTTTAACTTGAATGCCCAAGAGGCGCAGGCGGACGATAATGTGGTGAACGGTACGTTCTTTATTAATAATCAACCTGCATCTGTTCTTTTTGATTCGGGTGCCGACAAGAGTTTTGTGTCATTGTCTTTTGAGCCATTGCTTCGCGTGTCTAGAACGAAACTAGGTAAACCTTTGACAGTAGAAGTTGCTAGTGGTGAACCCATTGTTCTTGATTCTGTTCTTCGTAACTGCCAGTTGAACCTTAACGACCATCTTTTTCCTATTGACCTCACGCCTATGCAACTTGGAAGCTTCGACGTTATAGTAGGTATGGATTGGTTATCTAAGCATCACGCAGAAATAGTTTGTTCTGAGAAGATTGTTCGTGTGCCGCTTTCGACAGGCGAGATCCTACAGGTTCAAGGTGAGAAACCGTCTGGTGGCCTCAAGCTCATGTCTTGTTTTAAAGCTCGGAAGTATCTACGAAAGAACTATGTGGCTTTCTTAGCACATGTTACAGCAGATAAAGGCAAGGGTAAGTCTATTTCAGATATTCCTGTCGTTCGGGATTATTCTGAAGTATTCCCTGAAGAGTTACCTGGTCTACCCCCAGCACGCCAAGTCGAGTTCCGAATTGATCTCGTACCTGGTGCAAATCCCATTGCCAGAGCTCCATATCGTCTTGCTCCATCTGAGATGCAAGAGTTGTCTAAGCAGCTTCAGGAGCTTTCTGAAAAAGGCTTTATCTGTCCTAGCTTTTCACCCTGGGGTGCTCCCGTTCTTTTTGTCAAGAAGAAGGATGGATCCTTTAGGATGTGTATCGATTATCGTGAGCTTAACAAGCTTACCATCAAGAATCGATATCCCCTACCTCGCATAGATGATCTCTTTGATCAGTTACAGGGCGCTTCTTATTTTTCGAAGATTGATTTACGTTCCGGATATCATCAACTTCGTGTGCATGAAGAAGATATTCCCAAGACGGCGTTCCGCACTCGATATGGGCATTACGAGTTCACAGTCATGCCATTCGGTTTGACTAATGCCCCTGCTGTTTTCATGGACTTAATGAATAGGGTCTGCAAACCTTATTTGGATCAGTTCGTCATTGTTTTTATTGACGACATCTTGATTTATTCTAAGACGCGAGCTGATCACGAGCAACATCTTCGTCTTACTCTGGAACTCCTAAAGAAAGAGCAACTTTTCGCCAAATTCTCCAAGTGTGAATTCTGGCTTAAAGAAGTTCAATTCTTAGGACATATCTTCAACGAACAAGGTATTCATGTAGATCCCTCCAAGATCAGTGCGATTAAGGATTGGGATACGCCTACTACTCCTACTGAAGTTCGTTCTTTTCTTGGTCTAGCGGGTTATTACCGCCGCTTCATTGAAAACTTCTCAAAGATTGCAGTTCCTCTAACTGCTCTAACTCAGAAGAACAAACCCTTTGTTTGGGGATTCAAACAAGAGGAAGCTTTTCAACACTTGAAGCGGAAGCTTTGCGACGCGCCTGTTCTAACTTTGCCTGAGGGCAATGATGATTTCGTCGTTTATTGCGATGCATCTAAATTGGGTCTTGGCTGTGTCCTAATGCAAAGGAACAAAGTCATAGCATATGCATCGAGGCAGTTGAAGATACATGAGAAGAACTACACCACTCATGATCTTGAGTTGGGTGCAGTTGTCTTCGCTCTTAAGATCTGGAGACACTATTTGTACGGTACAAAATGTGTGGTTTTCACTGACCACAAAAGTCTTCAGCATATCTTCAATCAGAAAGAACTCAACATGAGGCAACGACGTTGGGTTGAGCTACTAAATGACTATGACTGCGAAATTCGCTACCATCCTGGTAAGGCGAATGTCGTAGCCGATGCATTGAGTCGTAAGGAACGTACTAAGCTTCATTGTGTACGTATTCAATCTGTTATTCAAGCTCGATCCGATATCCAAGCACGCATTTCTCAGGCTCAACAATCTTGTGTTTCACAAGGTTTGATGGATAAGGAATTTCCCTATCACATAACTCCTGATCTGGAACTGAAGGACAATGGATTGTATTACTTCATGGACCGCTTGTGGGTCCCAAGCCAGGATGATCTTCGTACCTTGCTTATGGATGAAGCCCATAAGTCTCGTTATTCTATTCATCCGGGCTCAGATAAGATGTATAAGGATCTTCGTATTCATTATTGGTGGCCTGGTATGAAGAAAGACATTGCCTTATACGTATCAAAATGCCTTACTTGTCTTAAGGTTAAGGCTGAACATCAACGTCCTTCGGGTTTATTGGTGCAACCAGAGATCCCAGTTTGGAAATGGGAAAACATTACTATGGATCTTGTTACCAAACTTCCACGCACAAAGAAAGGTCATGATGCCATCTGGGTAGTTGTTGATCGTCTTACTAAGTCAGCGCATTTCTTGCCAATCCGTGAGGATTTTTCTGCTGACAAACTTGCTAAAATCTATGTGGATGAAATAGAAGCTCGACATGGTGTTCCTTTGAACATCATTTATGACAGAGATGCTCGCTTCACTTCTCATTTTTGGAGAACCATGCAATCTGCTATGGGGACCCAACTTAATCTGAGCACGGCTTATCATCCGCAAATGGATGGTCAATCTGAGAGAACAATCCAGACTCTGGAGGATATGCTTAGAGCTTGTGTGATTGATTTTGGTGGTAGTTGGGATTCACATCTTCAGTTGATTGAATTCTCCTACAACAACAGTTATCACACCAGCATCAAAATGGCTCATTTCGAGGCTCTCTATGGTCGAAAATGTCATTCACTAGTCTGCTGAAATGAGATCGGCGAGGCTCAACTTACTGGACCTGCCCTCATTTTAGAGACAACAGATAAGGTCAAGAAAGTTCGTGATAACCTTCAGACAGCTAGAAGCCGTCAGAAGAGTTACGCAGACCCAAAACGCAATCCCTTGGAATTTCAAGTTGGTGATCGAGTATTACTTAAGGTCTCACCTTGGAAAGGTGTGATCAGATTTGGAAAGAAAGGAAAACTTGCCCCTAGATACGTTGGACCATTCAAGATCGTCGAAAGAATCGGAAAGGTAGCCTACAAACTTGAGTTACCTCCTGAACTTGGAAATGTTCATCCAACTTTTCACGTGTCCAATCTCAAGAGGTGTTTAGCTGATGAGAACCTCCACATACCACTTGACGAAATTCGTGTTGGTAAAACACTGAAATTTGTTGAGAAACCTGTGGAAATCATGGAACGTGAAGTCAAGTGGCTCAAACGCAAGCGCATTCCTTTGGTCAAAGTTCGTTGGGAAGCTAAACGTGGACCCGAGTTTACTTGGGAATGCGAAGATCAAATGAAGGCGAAATATCCGCATCTTTTCCCACGAGTTTCCTCTAAATAAATTTCGGGACAAAATTTCCACAAGTAGGGGAGACTGTAACATCTATGCTTGTAATCATTATGAATAGTACCATTATCAATAAAACAATGTCATTTGATCCCAATGTTTGTTTGGTTATGTTTTACATTTTTCATGTTTTGACTTTTATTCAATTTCAAACTCTATATCACTTTCTAGAGAGTTATACGCAAACTGGTGCGTAAACGTAGCCAGTTTAATGCGACAAATACTCCGGAACATCAACATATACTTAACATACTTTAAATAACCCTTACATAACTTAGAAATATGTTTTGAAGGCTTTGGTATGGCAAAAACAAGTTAATTCGCTTACAGGGACTAAACTTGACAAACTGTGAAAGTATGCCAATTTTAACTGTAACGAACATTCCGGAACATGACCATAAGTTAAACATACCATAAATATCCTTTACATAGCTTAGAAATAGGTTTTGAGGGGTTCGGTATGCTAAAATAAACTTTTGGGGTCATTCAGGGACTAAAAGCGTCAAAAAGTGCACAAGTTTGCATTTTCGCGCATAACTTACGTTCTGAATACATCCGGACATCCAAAAATTTATGTAAGCACTAAAATATTTTATTTTAGTGTTTGGCATAAGAAAAATCCATTCGTCACGCCATTTGGATCATTTTTTGCGCTTATGCGAATTCCGTCGTAATTAACCGAACAACGTAACCGTACGGCTAAACGAACCGACACCCGAGATATTTTTGAACACATTTTAAGTTCCCTATACTTTAACTTCATTTTAGAGCTTTGAAATAGGGTTAACGGGGCTTAAACATGTCAAAAAACGCATCGAAAACCAAGTTTTGAGGTTTGCAGGGACTGAAACCGTAAATCTGCCAAACTAGGTCCGTAAGTAGGGGCCAGATGCAGCAAAACGTTTTTTTTTAGCTGTTAACAGCCCTTAACACTCTCCAAAGGCCAAGTGCCAAGTGTCAAACTCTTATGGTGGATGGCAAATGAGTTACCACAACTTTCCAACAAGTGTACGGCTTAGATCGTGCCCCTTTTCCAAGAAATGATCCTAACGGTGAACCAAAAACTATAAATACCCACCTCCACCCTTCACTTTTCCTCACAAGAATCTGATCTTATGTGCTCTAAGTTGAAACATTTGTTTCATACCTGAGCTATTTTGATCTAGATTAGCATTCGGGGACCCTTTGTAAGTGTTCCTTCGTTCTTTTATTGCTTTTCGAGTCCGAAAGTCAAACTTTGTTTGACTTTCTGCATTGACCAGTTTATGGTCAATGCGAAGTTCGTTTGAACTTCGCAACGTGATTGTAATCACGATGGTTATAGTCCCTTGTGACTATGCCTAATGATTACCACGTTGTCTAGGGTCGTAAGGGTAAGCGATCTAACAAATCGCTTATACCTTCGAACCCGACCCATTTGGTCGATCATTAGGATCCGACCAAACACATTAGGTGACCATAGTATATAGGGAATAACCTTCCGAGGTTATACCTTATGGTCGCTTCGTTTAAGTAGTTGTATGATATGTAGTTTATATGCCTTAGGTAAATTACCAAAATACCCCTTTGATGCCAAAATTCATTTTAAACATATATAACATAACTTTTGACATCTAAACTGATTTGACAACAATATTAGACATGTTAAGGCATATGTTACTTGTCATAGGACTAGTTAGACGGTCCGAACGCGTTTTACGCGAACGACGCGTTAAAGTAGCATAAGCTACCTAAACGGATCGTAATGGGTCACAAACACTTAGGTTAAGTTTCGTTTTAGTATGTGGGCTTTGTTAAACCATGTTACACGAGTCTCCATACTCGTTTGGTTTACGAACCCTCATTCTATCCGATCCTCCGATAAAGGTCTGGTTTATTAACATAGTTACCTATATTAGGTGCCGTTTGATTCCGTGATCTCTAGCATTGCTTGGTGGTTATCTTAGGACTTCTGAGCAATCTCAAGTGAGTACATAGACCCCTCTTTTACTGTTTTCCAAACATTTTGGGGTGGAACACATGTGCCTACTTGTTACTTCCGTGCTTTCCATGCTTTCATATCATATGCTTGTTATGTTCATTAGTACATTATAGTACATGATTTCATTAAATTTTATGCTATGTATGTCCATTGTGTGCATACTTAGTACATCGTTTTACATTACATTTCATGCTATATATGCCCATTGTGTGCATACTTAGTACATTGTTTTACATTACATTTCATGCTATATATGCCCATTGTGTGCATACTTAGTACATTGTTTTACATTACATTTCATGCTATATTTGCCCATTGTGTGCATACTTAGTACATTGTTTCACATTACATCTCATACTATGTATGCCCATTGTGTGCATACTTAGTACAATTGTTTACATCACATGCTTTCATTTTGGTATGACATTTGGTTTGTTTAACATGGAACAATACATTCATTAACATTAGCTACGCCGTTCGTTAGTAGGTAGTGGTACCATAGGAATTGACAACTCCCGTTCCTGAAATCCTGGGTTTGTTTCGATTGGAAGGAATGACCGAATTCGATATACATAACTTAGATAAACCTTTAATTTTTTTAAGGGTTTATCGCCACAGTCTCAAGGCTTGGATGTATGCATTTTCACAATACCGCATAAATGTTTGTATCAGTAAAGCATGCATTTGTTCCACAAAACATAACTTTGATTTAAACCATGTTTTACTTCAATACCTTGTTTTTGTGCATTTTACATATGGTTTAGTTGATATATTTCACTTACCATACATGATATTTTTGGGTAAACATTACATGATCTACATTAACATAAACATTTTGACATTGATATACACATTTAGTGGTTTACATTGGACATAGACATTTCAATATGGTTTACACATTAACACATGACAATTCATTTATACATGAACAATTTACATTGATGGTTGGTTTGGGTAAATGATTCGAGTAACGAGGCGTGTGTAATATAATACAAGCATGGTGGATACGCCGCTGGTACTTCCTATAAATAAGTGTTTGTATGATATTTCATGTCGTAGCGTTACTTAAATCATTTCAATATTTGACATATTACATTTTACATAAACAACTTATTTTCACAAGACATTGGTTTACAAAACAACTTATCTTATACAAACTCATTTTTACTTGGTTATTCATTTAACCTTACATTATTCTCTTATTTATACATATCATTGCTTTTTAATGATTTACAAAACAAAACAACTTACAAGGTTCATGACTGACTGTTATTAAACAATTTTTCCTAAACTTATAAGTCATGAATCCTATTTTCACAAAACCTATGTATCTCACAGGCATTTTTATGCTGACGTTCCTATTTTCACATGTGTTTTCAGGAGCTTTTCCGTAGGATGATGATCATGACACTAGGGCGGACCTGTGCCTTAGAGACATAAAATGAAGATAGACTTAGTTTAATTATGTTCTGAACTCTTTATTTCCTGTTTAAGACAATGTAACTCTTATGTTTATAAATAAAATACAACCTTGAATGCCATGGTTATGAAACAATTAATTCTGTTACAACACTCCCCGACGTTTTCCGCCACGTTTTGTATGTTATACGTGGTCGGGGTGTGACAATTATTGTTGTTGAGAGCTTGGTTACATTGAGCAACGATGTTCGGGATTGCAGCAATCATTTGCTGCGTAATGACAGCTGCCAGCTCTTCAATAGGTACCTGATCAAGGTGACGATCTTGATGCCATAGGTATGTTGACCCGTCTCATATGCATGAGATGCTCATGGTGCATTGGATGTACCTCGTGGGATGATAGAAACCATGTACGTGTAGGGCTTGAATGTACACCCTTTTGTTTGCTAGGAATTACACTAGGAGCTTAGTATAACATAGTGCCATACTTAAATGATTTTTGAACACTAGTCGACTATCACAAGTTTCAAAGGGTTGGATACCTTGAGATACTTTGAATATCCCAAATCATATTTTGAATTCCCTTCCAAATGATGCTCCGCATCTTTGGGATCTAGCAATCTGCTTATCCATTAGTTGTTTTAATTCCACTCTACGGTCTCCTTCGAATAAATTTCGGGACGAAATTTCCTGAAGTAGGGGAGACTGTGACACTTGTGCTCCGTAAACACACACAATGTAGGAAACTATCTTTTATCAAAGAAACAATGTGTTTTGGTCTCAAAATTTTGTTTATTTTGGTTTTACAATTTCACATTTTGATTCTAGTTCATTTACAAGCTTTAAATCGCTTTCTGGAAAGTTAAACGCGAACTGATGCGTAAACGTAATCAGTTTAATGCGGAAAACACTCCAGAATAGTGACAAAGGCTTAACATACCTTAAATAACTTTTATATAACTTAGAAAAAGGTTTTGAAAGCTTTGGTGTGTCAAAAACAAGTTTATTCACACTCAAGGACTATTTGCGTCAAACTGCGAAAGTCTGTTGATTCACATAGTATCGAACATTCTGAAATTTGACCATAAGTTAAACATGCCCTAAATATCCTTTACATAGCTTAGAAATAGTCTTTGAGGTGTTTGGTGCGCAAAAATAAAATTATTTGATCAATAGGGACTAAAAGAGTCAAAAAGTGCATAAGTTTGCATTTTCGCGCATAACTTACGTTCTGAATATATATCCGGACATCAAAAAATTTATGTAATCATTAAAATATTTTATTTTAGTGATTGGCATGATAAAATTCATTCATCGCTTAATTTGGATCGTTTTTGCGTTCGTTACGACTTCCGTCGTAATTACCCGAATAACGCAACCGTACGGCCAAACGAACCGACATCCGTGATGTCTTTGAGCATATTTTAAGTTCCCTATACTATAACATCATTTTAGAGCCTTGAAATGAGGTTAACGGGGTTTAAAAGTGCCAAAAAATCAAGTTTACAAGTGCAGGGACCATTTTTGAAATTTCTGGCAGATACATTGAACTTGGTCTATTTTTGAGGATTTGATGGTTTTAACCCATAGTTTTGCACTCTATGGGATGGAATTTGATGGTTCTAAGTATTCCCATGGTTTTGAAAACCATGTGCCCACATGTAAGGTCTAGATAAAGGCACGTTTTGCGAGGAACGATCCTAACGGTTCTCCCAAATCTATAAATACCCATGCTTTCATTCACTTCAACTCACACTTGATTCATTTTGCTCTAAGTTAAGGTTTAAAAACTTTATACCTCAGCAAAATTGGATCAAACTTCCTAGCTTGGACCCTTTGTAAGCTTCTTTCATTCTTTTATGCGTTTTTAAGCGGGAAAGTCAAACAATGTTTGACTTTCTGCTTTGACCAGTCTTTGGTCAAGACAAAGTTCGTTTGAACTTTGCAACGTGAGCGTAATCACGATGGTTATAGTCCCGTGTGACTATACCTAATGATTACCACGTTAATTAGGTGTAGTGCGAGTCATAGTTTCGGTCAAAATACGCGTCTATGCGTATTTTGCAACCAAATTATTTTTGGGTATCAAAACCATTTGTTTTGATATCAAAATTGTTTTATAACTTCTTTAAACATGTTTTAACATGTTTAACTCGTCACTTTTAGAATAGTGCTTATATAGGGTCGTAAGATAAGCGGTCTAAACAACCGCTTAGACTTTCAAACCCGACCCGTTTGGTCAATCATTAGGATCCGACCAAACATGTATTGTGACCATAGTTGTATAGGGAATAACCTTCCGAGGTTATACCTTATGGTCACTTCGTTTAGTTAGTTGTATGATAGGTAGTTTATATGCCTTAGGAAAATAACCAAAATGCCCTTTTTTCGCATAATTTCATTTTAAGCACATGTAACACATGTTTTGACATCTAAATTGATTATATAAAATAATTAGATATGTTAAGGCATATAATACTTGTCATAGGACTAGTTAGGCGTCTCGAACACGCTTTTGCGCGAACGACGCGTTAAAGTGGCGTAAGCTACCTTAATGAGTCGTAATGGGTCGTAAGCACTTAGGATAGGTTCCGATTTAGAATGTAGGCTTTGTTAAACCATATCGCATGAGTTCCAACACTCATTTGGTTTACAAGACCTCATTCTACCTGATCTTCCGATTTAGGTGTCGATTCCCTAACATAGTATCTGTTACCCTAGGAACCGCTTCAACACTTGAACTCTTGGGCTTTTGAGCTTTGTTATACCCTTTGAACCGGGACTATACGCAAACCCAGGCGAGTACATAGTTCCCCTCTTTTTACCATTTTCAAATGTTTTGGGGTGATTCATATGTGTAATCGATCTGTTTTCAAAATGTATGGCATATGTGTGTTCACTAAGTGCTTTTATGTGTATTATTCCGATTATGCAAATGAAATGTTTTATCCTTAAGTGATCTACCTATCTTCATAGTTAGATTCATGTAGGATATTTGAAGTACAGTCTTAAATCTTCCTATCTTCATAGTGAGATTTTTAAGAAGTACTTTACAACTCGATGGTTGGTTTTGTGTAGATTGTTGGTGATTTAGATAACGAAACTAGATAATACAATAAGCACATGGTGGATACGCCACTTGTACTTCCTATATATAAGTGTGCTTATTGTATTACCTTTCGTGGCATTATCCCGAATCACCTTTAGGATTTGGGATTGTTTTGATTCAATGATTCAATATGACAAGAACCCAGGATCCCTGTAGTATCTATCTATATTCATAGTTAGACTTATATGGGATGTTTAGAGTACTAATATTGGAGTCCATGTTTGGATTCATTGTGTACTTTAATGCATGTTAGATTAGACAATGTGACAGAATCCGAATCCTTATAGAATCTATCTATCTTCATAGGTTGATTCTTGTAGGATGCTTAAAGTACTAATTTTGGAGTCCTTGATTGGATTCATTGTGTGCTTTAATGCGTGTTTACGAGTTGGTACAAGTTGACGATTTATGTGTTATGTGGTAGTTGTGATTTAGATAACGAAACGAGTATAATAAAATAAGAACATGGTGGATATGCCGCTGGTACTTCCTATATATAAGTGTTCTTGTTTTATTATTCTTGTAGCGTTATCTTGATCACTTTAGGATTTTGTGTACTATTGTTTCAGTATTCGATTATCGAAATCCTTGTAGAATCTCCCATATCTTTATATGTTAGATTCTTAGAAGGTTATTTAGAGTATTATCATAGATCATTGATTTGATTTATATAATACTTATATAAGTTTTGATTTATTTCAAAACAGCTATTATTAATCCTTGATTGGATTCCTAATAACATATTAACAAGTTTTTATGATGGTTTAATCGAGATTTCAATATAAGGCATAAAATGACTTGGTAAATATCATATTGCCATATACAAACCTATTTTGTCATGAGTTTTCACAATTAAGATTAATACCAATTGTTTTGCCATTTATTTGGCTAATAAAACCTATGTATTCACCGACATTTTTATGCTGACTGTTTTCGCATATGTTTCAGGTTTTCGACTGTTCAAGCATGCAACGCATAGGACTGCATACGGGCCTTAGACTTCTAAAACAAAAGAACAATTACATGTATTCTTTGTTTGTAAAACAATGTTAATGATATTGAAACAATTTAGTACCAGTAGTTGTGAGCAATTTGTAACGTGACTCCCCGATATTTCCGCCGCGTGTTGTTATATTACGCGATTGGGGTGTTACACTAAGAGCTCAGTGGTGTTCACAATGTATTCCATGTGTCAAATCTGAAGAAGTGTCTGTCAGATGAGACCCTCATAGTTCCTTTCAAGGAACTCACTATCGACGACCAGTTGCGATTCGTCGAGGAACCGGTGGAAATTACAGACCGGGAAGTTAAGATTCTCAAGCGTAACAGGATACCCATTGTTCGAGTTCGTTGGAACTCCCATCGTGGCCTAGAGTTCACCTGGGAACGAGAAGACCAAATGAAACGCAAGTATCCCAGTTGTTTAAGAAAAGTGAGTCCACTACTGAAGCTACTGCAGAATTTCGGGACGAAATTCCAAACCAACGGGGGGATGATGTGATACTCCAGGAAAACCAGGAAACCACGCAACCTAACTAGCTTCCTCAGTGACTGCATGCTAAATTTCAGGACGAAATTTCTTTCAACTTGGGGATGATGTGACAACTCATATTTTAGAGCCTTTCGTTGTGCGTTGATGTAACTATATGAGCAATGCTTGACTAGTGGATGAGTTAATTCTTAACTGAATGCTTATGGGTGATTTATGTACTTGTTTTCTTTGCACATTGTTATGTGATATAGTCTATGTGAACCTTGTATGAAGTGACCAATGTGTTAATGTATTAGTGAATGATTGTGAGTATTAGGGTCGCACACCACCTCCTTGACCGCACAATTCCTGGCCGAATGGATTTGTCATCGGCCCAAAACCCCTATCGTTTATACTTTGGTCCGCAGCCCAAACGAAGCCCAACAATGAGCCCGATGTGTTAACCTTGTGCGTATACACTTATAACCTCGATGTGCACTCCTTTCATAACTTTGCAATCACACAAGCACAACAAACCCTAAACCCTCTCTTCCTCCTCTCACAATCGACGGCTGCCTCCTCTCCTACCTCTCGAAGTCTCTCGATCAAGATATCTTGGGTCTACTCTAAACTCGGTTAGTGTTGTCTGATGACGTTTGCAATTTTGGTTCTTGTTTGTATGGGATTATGAGTGAACATGAAATTGCTTGTTATTGGCTGCATGATTTTGGATGATCAATTCTGATTAATGACTAGTTGATGGCTTAGAGTGTGCTAGTAATCAGATTTAGATGTTGTCACAATTAAATATGGGTCTAGATCGCATGATTAATGTTAATAGCTATAGTTGCATGAACACTAGGGTTTTGTTAATAAAACATGAACACCACTTGAAGAACTAGGGCTGTCGATGATGATGGAAGGGTTGATTAGGTTGTTGATTTTTATTGATGACTAAAAGATAATATATTCTGATTTTTGTGATTCAAATGAATGTGATAAGTTACGTGAGAATCAGTGCATAAATGCTTGTGTTCTTGCATGATCTTAGTAATGTTAGGGTTGGTTGTAGTCAAATTCTGATGAACACATTTACAAAGACAAGCTGTTGGGCTGAATTTAAAAGTAAATTGTATGACATAGAAGGTAATCCAATTTGATTTGAATGATAACTATGTTGATTGTTGTTCATGATCAAGATGGTAGGTAGGGTTCATGTGAACCATGAGATATTAATTAAAGGAAAGCATAATTTGATGTTCGGCCTAGCCGACTTAATATTCGGATTATACTTATTACGAATCGGCCTATATTCAAATTTTGGCTTTGGTTTAGCAACTTGAATGCCCGGTTTCCTAGCCATCTTTTTGATAGGGACTTCCGTATATCCTTCATCATCAACCCGAGGAGGTAACTTAGATTGTGACTTACCTTGATTACCAGCTTGCTTAACATATTTTTGATTAACCGACGGGTTTGCTTTCCTTGTACTCTTTGGACACGAGTCATTAGAATGACAAAAAACACAACATGTTGAACATCTGAGCGGATTCCATTCATATTCTACGTACATTGTCTCTTTAATAAACTCATCCCCATTCGAGTTAGGGATCGCCATGGTAATCTTCTCTTTAAGATCTTTCTCAGCTGAAATTTCTACTAGAGCTCGAGCAAAACTACTACGACCCCAATTGTCCACACACATGGACGTTGTATAAGAATCAAGCATCTTTGGTTCACCAATGGCAGTTGCTATCAAACTAAGCCCATCCTCCGTATAAGCAGCAATCGGAACCTCATGGACTTTAACCCACACTTGAATCTTTTTAACTTCCTTCTTCTCCAGTTTTGTAGTTGGCGTCCACTCCTGAATAAAGAATGGTTGTGACCGTATGATCCATGGTCCAGCGGACAGAACATCCAGCATCCCCTTTTGATTTTCAAACTTAAAAAAGAAAAAACCGTTCGCATTCATCATAGATTTCTGCAAGCCATACTTTTTCCAGTTGTTTTTCACAAAAAAATTCAACCACAGGATACGCAATTCGATCACCCAAGAAATAACCGTACAAAGTGTTTGCAAATTTATCCTGAATAACCTTTACCGATTCGACCGGAAGAACAATGTCACAATCATCATGTTGCAGCGAACTTGATAGCGACCTGAAGTTAACTTTATGAGCATTCTGATTTGATCGAATTGATGTTAAGAAGGTAAGTGTTATTTGGTGAAACTGATTTCCTTAATTTATGGTGATGATATAACTGATCGCACAAGTCCCCGAATCGCACAAGCTAGGATTTGCATATAGTACCACTGTTTAATGCACACTGCATAACCCTTTTATGCATGACCGCACAACATGCTGTGGATCGCACAAGTCAGTGCTGATCACACAACATGTTGGGCCGCACAAGAAATGGGATAGTTTAATGTTATTGGGCCGCTTATCTTTATTGGGTTGGGTTAGTTTGGATCGCACAATCTGTTGTGGATCGCACAAGTTTGTGCTAATCGCACAACAGGTTGGGTCGGACATTTATTTGGCCTTAGCTACTAAATCGCACAAGATGATTGGGCTCGCACAATCTTACCGGCCCAATCACTCGACTCGCACAAACTGGGCTCTATGTGTGCATTTGACTGACACTGTTTAAACATGCTATGATACTATGAATATGCCATGATCTTTCTGTATACGTAACTTATGATTTTATGTGTAAACATACGTGAATTACTTGAACCTAGACCTGACTCGTATGGTAACCATGTTAGGACGTGGTTGACCCAATTAGCTCAAGTGACCTTTCTATTTATCTGCCGAGCTAACCTAAGGTGAGGTCACACTTTCTACAAGGCATGGGATTCCCGGTGGTGTGGGAATGGGTTAAAGTATACTTAGGAAACCTGCGTATTCTACTTGGGTAGAATACGTACTCCCACCCACTTTGTTGAAGGGTGACAACATTGAAACTTGCGTGTTCTTCTTGACACGTACTCCCACCCTCTTAACTGAAGGGTGACAACATTGACACTAGACAAAACTCTATCATTAAGTCCCTCATTTTTATATCGACTTAATCGCCGGGCCAATGACGAACGGGTCATTAGTTAAATAGCGCTATTAGGTTTGACAAGCCTCACACCGTGCCGCAGAGGACGGGCGTGGACTAATGGATTTGGGCACTTAGTCAATGCTGATAGACATTGACGTCGGGCACATAAACATAACTACAGTCAATTGTCGATATGGTAACGGGTCTAGTGGTTAACATGGGGAAGCCCCCACTGGTTATGGTTTAGGAAACAAGGAATTGGTTAACTCATGGTTTTCGAATTAACTTATGTCTTTGGAAAAACACTAAAATGGACAACCAACTGTGAACTCGCTCAACATTGTTGTTGATTCGTTGTTACATGCTTTGCAGGTCGTTAGCAGGAGCTTGCATGGGAGGTGTCGTTGTGGAGCATGGACATTGAGTGTTCATGCTAAACTTATGGACTTTTAAACTTATGATTTGGGTTTTGAACTATTTGCTTCTGCTGATAACTTAGACTTTGTTAAACTGTTTTGACACCAATTATATTGTTTGGTTTGGACTTTTACTTAATTAATTATATTGTTCAATATGATTGGTGGCTGGGTCCTGGTCAGTCACGCCTCCTGCGGTGATATTTCCCCATTCATTGTCCTCTATTACTCGGGGGCATTTTTATCATTTCATCTATTATTTTAATTCCTTTTACTAGATTGTCATTTCCCCATTAACCTCTGAGTAAAACACACACACAACACTTTTTCAACCAAAACCATGATCTAGGGTTTCTATCACCCCAAATTTCATGATCAAACCTCTGAAAAAAATCATATTCATGCTTTCGCAGGTTCCGAAGTTGAAATCAATGATTATTTTTGTTGTTTTCTTCACTTTTTCGATGCAATTTGAACCGAAAACCATCATCTGGTGGTTCTGTAACTTGAATTCACGAATAAAACTCCAAAACGATCATATTCATGCTTTTTTCAGGCTTCGGAGTTGAAATCAGCGGTTAATTTTGTTGTCTTGTTCATTTTTCTGATGCAATTTGAACTGAAAACCATCATCTAGGGTTTTCGTTACTTCTAATTTCACGAATATGTTGTCAAAACGATCGTATGCAGGCTTTTTCATGCTTTAGAGTTGAAATCAACAGTCAATTTTGCGGTTTTGTTCACTTGTCCAATGAAATTGTGGTGCTGACTCATTTTTTACGGTTATCCGGTAATGGCGGTGCGTTTATTTTCGATAATTGTGACAACTCGCACGTTTTACCTCACATCGTTTCTTTTCACGTTTCACCGTACGATGTATTTGTGTATGATTAATATTAGAATTGATATTAACATAAGTGTTTGGATATTTGAATTAATTTAAATATATATATATATATATATATATATATATATATATATATATATATATATATGTGTGTGTGTGTGTGTGTGTCTGTGTGTGTAAAGGTTTAGAGTTAAAATGTTATTAACAATAGCCCAACCGCACAATCAGTGCAGTCGCACACTTCTTTACAAGTCGCACACTCTTTGGTTGGGCCTCCAATCAGCTGAGCCTAGACTTCAAGTGGGCCGCACACCCCCATTTAAATCAAGACCGCACACACAAGAATTGTGCATGTGTATGGCATTGTTGGACAACTGTACACCATCATCAGGTGTGCAGCATCTAGGGTGGGTATAAATGTACATACCAGCCAAAACCGTACACCTTTACCAAAATATTCTTGGCGGCTACACCCTCTTTCTCTCTCTCTCTCTCTCTCTCTCCTCATTTTGGAAACATTACTATTTTGGACATATCTTTCTCTTTCTTGAAGATCCTGTGTGTAGCAACCCGACTTTTAAAGTCAAAGTACAAGTCAAATTCAAAGTCAAAGGAAGAAAAGATTGCTAATCAGATCTGTCATTTCAGGCTTAATTATTGCTTGTACTCTTTGACTCGATAATTGATACTTTGCTTGACGCTATTTTGTTTTACGATTTATTAATATGTGAAGTAACAATGCGATAAATGTAACTAAACGCTATCACATCGCCACCGTAACGCAATTCGAATCGCTGGTTATGGATATTGTTTTACGCGTGTGTGTTATTATGTGCTTTACTTGTGTGTGCTTATGTATATTGTGGGATGTTATTCACAAACACAATTGCAACTCTATAGCAACGCATCGCAACCCGAAATACGAGTTACTTTTATGATTTTTAGGTTTGTGACAACCCGAACTTTCAAGGTTAGCATAATCTAATTCCACAAACTTGTAGTTGGCATCATTACGTTTCGTCCGTTGACATAAATTGTGATTATGTGCAAACTATGTAAACTTGTTTGATTATTATATGAATTGGTTATTAATGAAAATGAAATCACACACACATTTTACCGAGTTGCACACCCCTCACAGTCGCACATGGGTCTCTCTAGTTCTCGGCCCAATAACCATGAGCCCAAACCGAGCCCGATTCCCCTTAACAAATCGTATGGTGTGTAGTTTTCTTTTATCATAAACACATTTGTTGCAAACCCTAATCCTCCTAATTCTCCTTCTTGTGGTCGACGACAACTCTCTTCATCGAAGCTCTCTCTCGATTCTAACACTTCGGTACACGCACACAACTCCTCGGTTAGTACACTTACCATTGTTCATGGTTAATCTCGAATACGCATGCAAACTATTAAACAACTAATGTGCTTATTAATAATGATATTGATAAATTGCTTATCATGTGATGAATCTGAAGGTCTAGTATGATAATTAGAAAAATGGTTTTGTGCTTACATGAAATAGGATCGATGGTTTTCATGTGTTAATGAACTGGGGGTCTTGATGGTTGCATTGAAACGTGTATTCGGTATGTCGTGGTAATGCTCGTTTAGGCACATATTAGAACTAATACGAAATAATGAAGAAGTAACATGAGAAACTGTGAGTCGTTTGATGTTGATGATGATGAAACTGTTTGTATAATTGAGGAAAAGAATTCATTGTGTTATTGATTGTACGGAAAGTGTTTGATTGTGTAACTGTCTGAATCATTAGGGTTTAGGAAATCGTGATCATCTGTGAAATGCAGCGACGAAGAATCTAGGATGACGAACATCATTCTTCGTCGACTAGGCTTTTGACGAACATCATTCTTCGTCGTCTGGCCTTTGGCGAACCACTGTGGTTCTTCGTCGGAGCCACTTCTAGACAAAGAATGGTTCTTCACTGTGGGATCTTTTGTCATGAGAGCACCCCACAAAGTATGGGTCTTCGTGGAGATGCTGCTAATGGGCCTTACTTAGTGACCGGGCTGCACGAGTTTTAGAGGAACATAGATACAGTTGGGCCCAAACCCTTGTGAGCAATCGCACAACAATAAGACGGGCCGAAGGCTGTTGGGCCACAACTTGGGGTCGCACACCTATCACATGGGCTCACACTGACTTGGGTTGCACACGGGGTGGCCTACATCACTATTAAGTCACACACTAAAAGCTAAGTCGCACAATTGTTTGAAATGCATATTTGTCTAGGTTATACAGTGATAATGAATTGACGTGTTGTATGAGTAATTATAAGGGTTGGATGATGAATGATAAGGAACAATTATATGGTTGGCGAAACATGAACATGTGATGTGAACTTTGTATGAGACCTGAATATTAGTTATAGACTGTTGTAGATTGTTGTGTTATGTGACCTCTTGTTACAACTTGCCTAATGATGTGTGTTTTATGCGTATGCTACATGTGTAATGTGAACGTGGAATACATGATTTAATTGATTGTGAAACTGATTGTCTTTGGCAACCACGGTAGGGTTTGATTGACCAACTTGGAACGGATAATGTGATGAAACATACCAAGCAAATCTAAGGTGAGTTCACTTATCTCAAAACAAGCATGCGTCCAGTGGGGACAATCAAACAGGCAAACGAATAAACGGATTTTCATAAACCCACATCTTTGTAGGGGATGTGAGGCAGTTTTCATAAACCCACATCCTTGTAGGGGATGGGAGGCAGATTTTGTCACACCCTCGCTTTTGCGAAAACGTGGGTTTATTTGGTGTGACTTCTTAATACCATAGCACAATCATAACAATGCTATATGAAAATAAAACACATGATAGTCATCCATTCATTACGTTTTAAAAGTTACCACAACACTATTGTTTTAAAAGTCGACACATAAAACAAGTTACAACCATTACATATTAAAACGTGTTCATATGACGCCACAAAAGACTTGAAATGGAAACCATGGTTTAGAGACGCGTAACCCGTCCAGGCAAGGGTCACACCTCCTAAACCCGGATGACATCATTATTCATTACGCAGTTCGACATAACGCATACTCTGCCAGATCCACTAATTTCCTGAAATACATGTAGTTTGAAAAATCAACAAAAGTTGAGCGAGTTCATGTGTAAGTGAGTATGTATAAGCCTTTAAAATGTCTGTATAAGTAAAAGTCCCTGGTATGTAGCAATTAAGGAAAAACTGATCACCAATGGGTTGTAAAGCCAATGGTATGTGTGAAAATGGTGCAGGAAGACTCAAACCTAGCAAATTTGTCTCCGGTATGAAGACACAGTCACCACTATGGGTTGCCCCGGCCTCACGGGTATGGGCTCGCTACATCCAAATAGATCTATCACTCATGTCCCTTGGTCCTACAATGAGGATTAATGGCCTTAAGTGTCATGCCCACCACTCACATGATCGCGTAGTAAAAACCCTCCTTAAGCTAACCATACCATGTAAATAAATGTCTGTAATAATTGTAACATGTATTTCATCCCCGGAGTATAAAACTGAAAACAGGTAAGAGAAAAAGGGGACATGAACTCACTGTAGTGCGTCCTCAGAATCAGCAACTCAAGACTCTATCTGCAGTACGACCACCTACAACGTACTAATATCTATTAGACGAACGGGTCGTGCCTTAGTCTAGTATTAATGTTCTTGAGTCACGTTACTTGATATTATTTCAAGTTGCAACTTATTGTTAAAATAATAATCATTATTTTAACTTACGTTTTATTTTAAAGTTTTGGAAAAATAGTTAGACAACTATTTCGTATTCGTACTTCTCAAGTATTTATAAGTGTATTTCCCTCCCAAGGATGGGGGTATTTTTACATGTACACTTGTAATTCCGAACAATATATTTTAAGTCCCACTTAGAAAAATATATTCAACATATTTATCGAAACCCATATAACCCAAAATATATTTATTTTTCTCAAAAATAATATATTTTCATATTTTGTAAACACTTGTTAGAAAATAATTTTTCTAAGTCTTATGATTTTTAGAAAATTTCGCCAGAGTTTCCCCTACAACGGGAGTGTCCATGATTATTAGCATATCGTTTTCTTTTCAAAATGAATCAACAATCAATCTTTTAAACAACTTCTACATCACCAAGAGCAAAAATATACTTGTTACATAATATTCATGAACTTGATTTTCCCCGAAAACGCGTAGTAACTTAGTGAAACCTTTAGTGGACTTAGTTACCCTCCGAAACGTATTTATTTCTTTAAAAACCATTTTCTTAAACGAGTTACTTGTTTACAACTTATAAACAACATTTACAAAAATTAAAGCCCTTGAACTCTTCTTGTAAATAAATGGTTTCTATATTTATTTTAGTTCTAAAAATAGTGTAAGAGTATGTAATGGTCATGACTTTCCCAAAACCGCTTCCTTACTTGGTTTCTTTATAAAAACCCTTTTATAAAGTTTAGATCAACATGATCATTAGCTTATTTTATTCACTTTTATTACAAGAAAAAAACATTTTTATTCAAGTTCATGGCTCACTAGAAGGTGGTTATTTTACTTAACATATAACCACTTTCTATTTTTGTTAAATCACCCCTTCTAAATATTATCTAACAATATTCATATGGTGATTAATCCAAGAATCAACATAACATTAACAACATACTCATAATCAACATCATACTAGTAGCATTTTATCATCAAGTAAACTTTTATATTCATGATTCTTGTTTAACATCTTTTAGTATTCTTGTTCTTTAGTGATATAAACATAACCATTTTACTACATATCTTAACCATGAACAAGATGAAACAAGGTGTTAAGAGACTTACTACTAGCACAAGGCTAGGGTAGGAACTCTAGTGCAAAGATGGTGAAGAAGACTAGAACAAAGCTCCTTTGAATGCTCTTCAAGATGCAACCTCCATGGATCACCTTCAAGCTTTGAATGGACTTGAAATTGAAGAAGATGATGATGTTCAATGGTGGTGGTGGGTTCGGTTTTGGGGGAGCCAAAAATGAGAGAGAGGAGAGTAATGAGAGAGGTGAAAGACATGGAATGATTGTTGTAAGAGGATGCCATACTTATATCATCATTCTTCAAATAATATGGAAAGCTAAGCAAGTAATCTATCTAGTATAATATTCAATAAATCAAGAAGGTATGGTGAGATCACTTGGTGGGTCCATGTGGACCGATTTTCGGTTAGGGGGGGGGGGGGGGGGGCTTGAATGTAAAATTGTGACTAAATTGATAAGTGTTAGTTACATTTCAAGTAACATGATGTTATATGTTAGTTGTTGGATTTTTAGTGGGTGTTATGGCAAACGGGGATCATGACTAGCTAAAAATAATGAAACAATGTCATTGACAAAAATTTAGTGTCCCGGGTAATGTCCGGTTATCCGGTTAGGTACCTTCCCGTTAAAGTGCTTAATTAGTCCAAATAATGTCTTTTATATATATTTTTGTAACACAAATTATTCCAGGCACTTAGGAAAGTATCCAGGACCATTCTGCCATGTTTTTGTACTTTACTAGTAATTTAAAATGCTGAATTTTATAAAAGAATGTAGAATTCTGCATTTAAAGTGTGTTTTTGACACTTCCCGGCACTATAACTATCACCTAGTGACGCAGTTTTAAGGTCCTCCCTTCCCTACACTCCTTACTAGTGTAGTGCCCTGTCCCTGGCACATACTGGCCTTAATAACATTGTCTGTCTAAGTACTGGCATTGTCAGCATGTTTCTGAATCAACCGTTCAGTGTGTTAACTGTGCTGTGTGCATCAAGTATGTCACTAATGTTTGTGTGTGATAAATGGAGTGACTGTATAAAATATGATGCACATGTATGTATGATACAAAAATCATAAAGCAGTTTAAGTTGTCAGTTGTAATCAAGCATAGTCATTAAGCACGTAATTAAAATTAATTAATTGTACAGTACCTGAAATTTTGAGGGTTGTCACATTCTCCCCCCGTTAAGAAAATTTCGTCCTGAAATTTTAGGTTCTGCTTCTAGTTGTAGGGGTCTTGGGGAATAAATGTGGGTACTTGGCCTTCATACGATCCTCACATTCCCATGTGAATTATGGCCCATGTCTTGCATTCCATCGAACTTTGACGAGTTTGACACTACTCCGGCGCGTCTTGTTAATCTTCCAATCAGTGACCTCCACGGGTTCTTCAACAAAGTGGAGTGTGTCGTCGATATGAACTTCGTCAGCAGGAATGACAACTGTCTCTTGAGTTGGACTCTTTTTCAGGTTCGATACATGGAATGTATCATGAACACCATTAAGTTCAGCAGGCAAGTCCAATTTGTATGCTACAAGCCCAATCCTTTGCAGGATTCTGAATGGGCCAATGTAACGCGGATTCAACTTCCCACGCTTTCCAAAGCGTGCCACTTCCATGGTGAAACCTTTAACAAAACCATATCCCCAACTTGAAATTCCAAAGGTTTCCTCCTTTGATTTGCATAGGATTTCTGTCTGTCGCGAGCCGCCTCTATGCGCTTTCGAATTTGGAAGATCTTGTCTGTTGTCTCCTGTACTATTTCGGGACCAACAAGTTGTCTATCACCCGCATCAGCCAGCATAGCGGTGATCGACACTTGCGTCCATACAGACCTTCAAATGGCGCGGCTCCAATACTGGTGTGGTAGCTGTTGTTGTACGAGAATTCGACCAATGGCAAATGATTATCCCAGCTACCACCCAGATCCATAACACATGCTCTTAGCATATCTTCCAATGTCTGAATAGTTCTCTCGCTCTGGCCATCAGTTTGTGGGTGAAATGCTGTACTTAGATTCAACTGCGAGCCAAAAGCTTCTTGGAAGGATTGCCAAATCCTTGATACAAATCTCCCATCTCTATCTGAGATGATTGAGAGGGGCACTCCATGTCGTGCAACAATCTCTCTCATGTATATCTCAGCTAGTTTACTTGTGTTGTCTTTTTCCTTGATCGGCAAGAAGTGTGCAGACTTTGTTAGACGGTCTACTATTACCCAAATCGTATCGTGGCCTCTGGGCGTCTTTGGCAATTTCGTTATGAAGTCCATGGAAATATGTTCCCATTTCCATTTGGGTATTTCAGGTTGCTGCAGAAGACCTGAAGGCTTTTGGTATTCGACCTTTACCTTGGCGCACGTTAAGCATTTGCTAACATATACCGTAACATCGCCTTTCATCCTTGGCCACCAATAGAAATCCTTAAGATCTTGGTACATTTTATCCGCCCCTGGATGAATCGAGTACCGAGATATGTGAGCTTCATAAAAAATAACCTTTCTCAAACCACCAAACAAAGGAACCCAAATTCGTTTCATAAAGCATAAAGTTACTGCCTCGTTTGGTACCAACTGCTTCTCCATCCCACGGAGATACTCGCCCTCAATGTTCCTTTCTTTCAAAGCTTCTCTCTGCGCGACACGAATGCGCAAAGAGAGGTCTGTCCGGATAATCATTTCCAAAGCCCTAACCCTTATGGGTTTGATCCTTTCTTTTCGACTCAGGGCATCGGCGACCACATTCGCCTTCCATGGGTGATACTTGATCTCGCAATCATAATCATTCAACAGTTCTACCCAGCGCCTTTGCCTCATGTTAAGCTCTTTCTGATTGAATATGTGCTGTATGCTCTTGTGATCCGTGAAGATTGTACATCGCGTACCATATAAATAATGTCGCCAGATCTTCAATGCAAACACCACTGCGCCCAATTCCAAATCATGGGTGGTGTAATTTTTCTCGTGAATCTTCAACTGGCGTGACGCATATGCTATAACCTTTTGGCGCTGCATCAGCACGCAACCCAAACCTTGACGCGAGGCGTCACAATATACCACGAAGTCGTCCGTTCCTTCGGGTAGCGATAAGATCGGTGCGTCACAAAGTTTGTTTTTCAGCAACTGAAACGCTTCTTCTTGTTTGTCACCCTAATCGAACTTCTTGTCTTTCTGTGTGAGTGCGGTCAGGGGTTGAGCAATTTTTGAGAAATCCTCAATGAACCTTCGATAGTAACCAGCCAAACCTAAGAACTGTCGGATCTCGGTTGGCGTCTTTGGGGTCTCCCAATCCTTGATTGCCTCGATCTTTGTGGGATCAACATGAATTCCATTTCCATTTACCACATGCCCAAGAAACTGGACTTCGCGTAGCCAAATCTCACACTTTGAGAACTTAGCGTACAACCTCTCCTTTTTAAGTAGCTCTAAAATAGCTCTTAAATGCTGTTCGTACTCGTCCTTCGTCTTTGAGTAGATTAGAATGTCATCAATAAACGCGATCACAAACTTATCCAAGTACGGCTTGCAGACTCGGTTCATCAGGTCCATGAAAACTGCCGGTGCGTTTGTCAATCCAAACGGCATAACCAGGAACTCGTAATGTCCATAACGAGTCCTAAAGGCCATCTTCGGGATACTTTCCTCTTGTATTCTTAGTTGATGGTATCCTGAGCGAAGATCGATCTTTGAATAGACACTTGATCCTTGCAGCTAATCAAATAGGTCATCAATCCTTGGCAAAGGATATCTGATCTTGATAGTCAACTTATTAAGCTCGCGGTAGTCTATACACATACGAAAACTACCATCCTTCTTTTTAACGAACAGAACTGGAGCTCCCCAAGGTGAGAAGCTTAGTCTGATGAATCCTTTGTCCAACAGCTCCTGGAGTTTTCTTGACAACTCGTGCATCTCCGACGGTGCAAGTCTATAAGGTGCCTTGGCTACAGGCGCAGCGCCTGGAACCAAGTCAATGTGAAACTCAACTTGTCGCTGTGGCGGCAATCCTGGCATGTCTTCTGGAAAGACTTCAGGATATTCTCTTACGACCGGAATGCCTTCAATCTTTAGCTCCGCTACTTCTTTATCCACGATGTGTGCCAAGAATGCAATGCAACGCATCCCTTCTGTAAACACTTTATAGCTTTCAGACAGCTAATGATTCTCAGAGGCGCATCGCGCTTTTCTCCATGAACTATGATCGTTTCTTCATCCGTCATAGGGATGCGGATGGTCTTCTCGTGGCAAACGATCTCGGCCTTGTTGTTTGATAACCAATCCATTCCCACTACCACGTCGAAGCTTCCCAATTCGACTGGAAGTAGGTCTAGCGTAAATTCGTGCCCTCCCAGTTCTATCGCGCATCCTCTGATGACTTCTCCCGTTTCAATTAGCTTCCCATTCACCAATTCGATCGAGTACGGAACGTCTAACTTACTAGTGGCCAACCCAAGTATATTCTTAAACTCTAACGATACGAAACTATAATCGGCACCAGTATCAAAAAGAACAGATGCAAAGCGTTGGTTTATAGGGAACGTACCGGTGACAACGTTTGGATCCTGGCGCGTTTCCCTCGCACCAATGTTAAAGACTCGGCCCTGCGCCTGATTTAGTTTCGGGCATTCCCTTTTAAAGTGCCCAACGTCTCCACAGTTGAAGCATCCTGGCCCTCGGCCATTCCCATTACCATGCCCGCCTCGATTTCCATTTGTTCCCCGGTCACCAGCTTGATTTGCGACATTCCCACGATTACCATTTACCCCATTATTCCCTTGCGGTCGGTTTCCATTACCACGGTTGTTGTTATTATAACCCCCTTGGCCACCCTGGCCTGATCCAACCCAACATGTCTCCTTTGAATGGCCCGTCTTCCCGCAAGATTCGCATTTTCTGAATCGGCACGGGCCGGGGTGATGGAACCGGCATGTACCACACTTGGGTAGAGTGCCCATGTAGCCCTTCCCTTTGTTTTCGACACCAGTTGTGGCTCTGGCTGGTGTGCTTGAGCCCTTCTTGCTCACATTGCTTGTAACACCCCAACCCGGAAGGGCTGACGTGTCACAATAACAGTGATATCATAAACAAAAGTCATAATTCCATTTATTTATTTGACAAGGATACAACCATTTAACAACGAAACTTAAGATTTATATACAAGCAGACACATTCAATTTTATTAACTAACATCTTCAGATTTATTCCTAAGCTTTATTCTTCTCTCTTTCCCCCGCCCAAGATAACCTGCTGACCTGTAAATACAAAATTTATACGGAATGAGCCGAATGCTCAGTACGGAATTATAGGCTCAAAGAACAAATAACGCTTTAGGAAAAACTTATACAATGCAAGAACATAATTTCATAATCATATCTTACGGATGTACCCATGAGCAAACTGAACACGTGACAATACACAGGTAGCTACTCCTGCATACTTATCACACGAAATGGCGAGTTGGCATACCCTCTATCCATTTCCTGAAAACTGAAATCCTAGGATCGATCCATACGCCTCCTAGTAGCTTTGTACCACACTTGTACCTAGGGACGCTGTGAACTAATCTCTCCGTCACAGATGGAGCACATGCTGTTGATGCCGCAACAACATGCTCGTGGGACACTCCACGAGAAGCGATACTCAGGGTAACAGAATACAAATGGTCTTATTCACATAACTTATAAAACTTATTTTCAGAACAGGACGGAACATATATTGGAACATCCGATAATGAGTACAACTAACATAATACTATCGCGTGACATGAAAGCTTAAATCAAATGATTAGAATAGAATTCGAACGGACTGTCAAATGAATCGATACTCAAAGACGTGAGGAGTATTTTAAAATATATATAGTAATTTAGTGGTTTATAACAATTTGAATATGAAGCAATAAGGAGTGGGGTAGGATCCGTACCTTAAAAATTCCAATTTGAAGCTACCTTGTGATAATATTTCAGATTTATACGGGCAGAGTTTAGACTATAGATTAGTCTTTTAACCTAATTTAAATAACATGCACACAACTAGGTTAGTAACTTAATACAGCCTTTACGATAACTCCCGATATCAAATTCTCACAATGAATGTCAAAATGCAATACTTTGTCCATCGAATGAACGATGATCCGTTGAATTAACAACGAATGACAAGGTATAATACTTTACCCATCGAATTAACGACAATCCGTCAAATTAATGACGAACGACAAAGTATAATACTTTACCTATCGAATTAACGACAATCCGTCAAATTAATGACGAACGATAAAGTATAACCCTAATATGGGTAGCACTAAAACATCAATTGGATATATTGATTGATCGGACAATGAATCGTAATAGCGATCGAGTTATTACCCTGTTCTGCAGCACCCCGCTACTCTTAATTTGTGTTTAGTGTGTGTTAGGAGAGTAATCAGATAATAACTCGACGAAATTTTGGAGTTTCTTCGTCGAAAGAATGCCCAGAAACCTGTCCCAAAGCCTGCTATTTATACACGAATTTGACTTAGCTTACGGACCGTAAGCTTACCAACGTTACGGTCCGTAAGGCACCATACGGACCGTAAGCTTGGTAGTGTTGCGGTCCGTAAGGCTTCATAATAGGCTATAGGGTAGCCACGTTCGGTACTAGCTCAGCTGACTCAACAAATTTCGAAATTTCATTAGGTGACAACGAGAATTTGAAGATAATTATCAACTAGGGTTTACCCCCCCTGAGTTTTAGGAGCCCTAATCCTGATTCTGAAAATTCTGAAATTTTTAGGGTTTGTACGGAATTACTTGGGTGTCTTAATTAGGGTTTCCTATGGGTTAATTTTAATAAAATAATTAGGTCTTTTAATATTATTAGTTTATTATGATTTTAAATTTTCGGTTATTACAACTATTACCCCCTTAAAAGAAATTTCGTCCTCGAAATTTTTCAAATAAGAACATATCGCATAAGTAACGGAATTTTCATAACAGAGTTTATATAACAAGAATCTCCTAAATACACATGTGTATCTGAAATTCATAACTAAGGTTATGACTATACTTGTCAATTTCCTTATATATATGCCCTTATGGTGTATCTTAATAAAATATCTTACCGTACGATAAATCAATAGAGACTTACAGATACTAGAGTAACTATTGATACTAATATTTCCTACATAGATATGCTTAATCATAGCTAATATATATTCACATAAGGTAAAACATAAATGACTGTAAACAGAAACAGGTGAACATATATCAAAGAGCAAGTTTTACCGTTACTCGACTAAAATTCTATTGCGAGAATAGATTAGGGTACAGAGAACGAATTGATTCTTCAGATTCCCATGTTGCTTCGCGTTCAGAGTGATTTTTCCAGAGGATTTTAACAAACGGAATTATTTTCCTACGCAGAACCCTTTCTTGTCGATCTAAGATGGCTTCTGGTTCCTCTTCGTAGGACAAATCTTCGTGAATTGTAAGTAACGGATAACTAATGACATGGAGTGGATGATAATTATATCCTCTTAACAATGAGATATGAAAAACGTTATGAACGTGAGAGAGCTGAGGAGGTAAAGCTAATCGATATGACACTTCTCCAACTCTTTCAAGGATTTCAAACGGACCGATGAAACGAGGACTAAGCTTCCCTTTAATTCCAAATCTACGAACGCCACGCCAAGGTGATACCTTTTAGAATACGTGGTCGCCAATTTTAAATTCGAGTGGTCGTCTATCTTGATCTGCATAGCTCTTTTGTCTGCTCTGAGCTTCTTTCAGTTTTTCTCGTGCCAGAGTGACTTTTTCATTTGTAATCTGAACTAGTTCTGGCCCTTCAATAATCTTTTCTCCAACTTCATCCCAGCAGATCGGTGCACGACATTTCCGACCGTACAAAAGCTCAAAAGGTGCCATGCCAATACTTGCTTGCCAACTATTGTTGTAAGCAAACTCAACAAGGCATAGATATTCATCCCAGTTTCCAGACCATTCAAGTGCACATGCTCGGAGCATGTCTTCTAAGGTCTGAATCGTACGTTCTGACTGCCCATCTGTTTGTAGATGGAATGCCGTACTAAACTTCAGGCGTGTACCCCAAGCTGCCTGAAAACCTTTCCAAAATCGTGAGGTGAAACGTGGGTCTCTATCGGAAACAATGGAAGATGGTGTGCCATGGAGTCGAATAATTTCTTGAAGAAATATTTCGGATAACTTATTAACCGAAAATCCTTGCTGAATCGGTAGAAAATGAGCTGACTTCGACAATCTATCGACAACAACCCATACAACATCATTTTTCTTGAAAGTCTTAGGTAAACCGGTAACAAAATCCATTGTGATCTCATCCCACTTCCATATGGGAATATCCAATGGCTGCAACAGACCGCTTGCTCGTTTGTGTTCAATTTTCACTTGTTGGCAAGTGAGGCATTTACTTACATATCGAGCAACGTCTTCTTTCATGCCATTCCACCAGAAGTTCTGTCTTAAATCTCGATATATCTTGGTAGATCCTGGGTGAATTGAAAATGGTGAGCTGTGAGCTTCGGCTAACAATGACTCACGAAGGCTGGAGTCATCGGGTACACAAAGTCTTTTACCGCACCAAATCACCCCCTGATGGTCTATACTAAATTCAGATTGCTTACCCACCTCGAGATTTTGCACAATTGCCCAAAGTTCTCCATCTTGCTTTTGTGCATCTTTAATCCGTGATATGAGGTCGGGTTCAATCTGCATTCTAGCTAGATATCCATCAGATTTACCAACCTGGAGCCAAATGTTCATCCTTTCGAGATCCTTCCTAATACGAGGCTGAATTTGTAAGCAAGATATAGTCCCGGAATTCTTTCGGCTTAATGCGTCAGCTACAACATTGGCTTTGCCTGGATGGTATTGAATATTTGCGTCGTAATCTTTTAAAAGTTCTAACCACCTTCTTTGCCTCATATTTAGCTCCTTCTGCGTAAATATGTACTTGAGGTTCTTGTGGTCGGTAAAGATGTCACAACTTTCACCATACAGATAGTGTCGCCAAATCTTAAGTGCAAAAACGACTGCGGCTAGTTCTAAATCATGTGTAGGGTAGTTGACTTCATAAGGCTTCAACTGACGAGAGGCATAAGCAATAACTTTCCCATGTTGCATTAGCACACAACCTAATCCTTTCTTTGAAGCATCACTGTAAACTTGGTAACCTCCTGATCCAGAAGGGAGAGCGAGTATCGGGGAGGATACGAGTCGTTTCTTCAATTCTTCAAAGCTTTTCTCTTGTTCCTCATTCCATGAGTACTTCACCCCTTTCCTTAGGAGTTTTGTGAGTGGTAAAGCAATTACCGAGAATCTTTCAACAAATCTTCGGTAATAGCCAGCAAGACCCAAGAAACTTCGTATTTCGGTAACAGAAGTGGGTCTTGGCCATTTTGTAATAGCTTCAACCTTTGTTGGGTCTACCATAATTCCCTCTGCTGATACGACATGACCCAGAAATGTCACTTGGCTAAGCCAAAAGTCACATTTGGAAAACTTCGCGTACAACTTCTCATGCCTCAAGGTTCCAAGTACTGCATGTAGATGTGCTTCATGCTCTTCGTGACTCTTAGAATACACTAAAATGTCATCGATAAAGACAATAACGAATTTGTCTAGGAATTTGTGAAATACGCGATTCATCAAATCCATAAAGACTGCAGGTGCATTAGTTAACCCGAAGGGCATAACCAAAAATTCATAATGACCATATCGAGTACGAAAGGCGGTCTTGGGAACATCATCATTTTTTTATCTTTAGCTGATGGTACCCGGACCTCAGGTCGATTTTTGAGAAGAACTGAGCCCCCTGAAGTTGATCAAAGAGATCATCTATGCGCGGCAGAGGATACTGATTACGAATAGTAATCTTGTTCAGCTCCCAGTAGTCAATACATAAACGCATACTACCGTCTTTCTTCTTCACAAATAAGACCGGAGCACCCCAAGGTGAAACACTGGGTCTTATGAATCCTAGATCTAACAATTCTTGCAATTGTTCCTTCAACTCCTTCAGTTCCATTGGAGCCATACGGTATGGAGCTTTAGAAATAGGTTCGGCACCAGGGATCAAGTCGATGGTGAATTCTACCTGACGGTCGGGTGGTAATCCCGGAAGTTCATCCGGAAATACATCAGGATATTCACGAACAACGGAGTGGTTATCAATACTCTTAACACTAGCAGAAGTATCCTTAATCGATGCTAGGAATCCAGCACAACCGCTTGATATGAATTTTCGAGCCTTAAGTGCAGAGATAATTTTAAGGGATTTATGAGCTTGAGTTCCCTGATATATAATATCAGGATGATGAAGATCACCGAAAATAACACGGCGAGAATGAAAATCTATAGTTACACGATGTCTAGACAACCAATCTATTCCTAGAATAACATCAAAATCATACATATGTATTGGAAATAGGTCGGCCTTACACACAATAGATTCAATATGGATCGGACAATCCTTATATACGTAAGTGATTGCGGATGAATTTTTCAAAGGAGTGGAAATGGTTAAGGTATGATTTAAGAGAGTTGGTCTTATCGGAAGATACTTAGTAAACGAATGGGATACTAAAGAATGAGTCGCTCCTGTATCGAATAACACATAGATACTATGTTTACCGAGCTGAAGGGTTCCCGACACAGTACCTGGGACATTAGCAGCATCAGTAGCAGAAAGTGCGAAAACTCTTCCTCCAACATTGGGTTGGTTATTCTTCCTAGTATCTTTCTTAGGACATTCCTTGATCATGTGTCCAGTTTGGCCACATCTAAAGCATGCTCCTGTACTTCGGTGACATACCCCCTGATGTTTCTTACCACAAACATTACATAGAGGATATGTAATCTGATTTGGGTTTACATATTGATTCAGTGGTTGAGCTTTAATAGGTTCTGCATTCAACTGAATCTGGTTCTGAGCAGGCCTCGGGTTTTGCAGTCTCGGTTGCCATGGACGTGCCTGATTTCCAGAGTTTTGATTTCCTTGCACTTTGCGATCTTGATGCTGTGGCGTAGTGGATGATTGGCCGATTTCCTGCTTAAATTGTCCTTCCCTATTTCTCTTCTTATTATCCCCATTTCGAGATAAGAATTCTTTCCTTTCGAATTCAAAAGTTTTGATTGCATCAGCAACTTCGGTGATATCCTTAAATTTCATGTACATGATCGACTTCCGAATTCGATCATTGACTGCCCACTTGCATTTTTCTGCCTGGACTTCTGCTGATCCTGCAACGTCTCCTACAATACTAGCCAACCTTGCAAATCTAGTAATGAACTCAGAGGCTGGTTCATCACTCCCCTGTCGAATCACTGCATACTCCCTGATATAAGCTTCTTTATCAGCGGTCGAAAAATACTTGTCGTAAAAGATATTACGAAAGTCGACCCATGAAAGATTAGTGTCAAAATCATCCCCTCCTTTGACTTGCTTATATCCTTCCCACCAAGTTTGTGCGTCATCTTCCAGTTTGTAGGTAGCCAATCTAACTTTGTATTGCTCCGGAACTCCAAGAACTCCGAAGATCTTTTCAATATGAGCTATCCAGTTCCTTGCTTCGACTGGATTATTAGCGTGACTAAAGGATTTCGGCTTTTGTTTTTGGAATTTATTAATCCATATGTCTATACTATAATTAGTATTGTTCGTGGTATTTTCACGAGTTTCACCACCAGAGATTGGATTAGTGTTAGTGCCTTCTGGATGACGAGTTTGTTGAATAACGGCCTCAGCTGTTTGAGCAACCAGGTTTGGAAGCAACCCGGCAACAGCCTGGTTGATAGCATTAATGATGTTTGGATCAACTGGAGTCTCATTCGAAGAAGTGTTGTTACGTGCAGGGTTAGTACGAGTATTCCTACGTAGCGGACGACGAGGAGGCATATCTATACGAATAAATACAGGAATTAAACCAAATAAGAAACCAAGTTGAATCCTATCATAGATATCTACCCATTCCTCACAGGTTTTAATTACTATCTTCAAGTTTTCTACAGGAAAGAGCCTTTGCTCTGATACCATAGCTGTAACACCCCAACCCGGAAGGGCTGACGTGTCACAATAACAGTGATATCATAAACAAAAGTCATAATTCCATTTATTTATTTGACAAGGATACAACCATTTAACAACGAAACTTAAGATTTATATACAAGCAGACACATTCAATTTTATTAACTAACATCTTCAGATTTATTCCTAAGCTTTATTCTTCTCTCTTTCCCCCGCCCAAGATAACCTGCTGACCTGTAAATACAAAATTTATACGGAATGAGCCGAATGCTCAGTACGGAATTATAGGCTCAAAGAACAAATAACGCTTTAGGAAAAACTTATACAATGCAAGAACATAATTTCATAATCATATCTTACGGATGTACCCATGAGCAAACTGAACACGTGACAATACACAGGTAGCTACTCCTGCATACTTATCACACGAAATGGCGAGTTGGCATACCCTCTATCCATTTCCTGAAAACTGAAATCCTAGGATCGATCCATACGCCTCCTAGTAGCTTTGTACCACACTTGTACCTAGGGACGCTGTGAACTAATCTCTCCGTCACAGATGGAGCACATGCTGTTGATGCCGCAACAACATGCTCGTGGGACACTCCACGAGAAGCGATACTCAGGGTAACAGAATACAAATGGTCTTATTCACATAACTTATAAAACTTATTTTCAGAACAGAACGGAACATATATTGGAACATGCGATAATGAGTACAACTAACATAATACTATCGCGTGACATGAAAGCTTAAATCAAATGATTAGAATAGAATTCGAACGGACTGTCAAATGAATCGATACTCAAAGACGTGAGGAGTATTTTAAAATATATATAGTAATTTAGTGGTTTATAACAATTTGAATATGAAGCAATAAGGAGTGGGGTAGGATCCGTACCTTAAAAATTCCAATTTGAAGCTACCTTGTGATAATATTTCAGATTTATACGGGCAGAGTTTAGACTATAGATTAGTCTTTTAACCTAATTTAAATAACATGCACACAACTAGGTTAGTAACTTAATACAGCCTTTACGATAACTCCCGATATCAAATTCTCACAATGAATGTCAAAATGCAATACTTTGTCCATCGAATGAACGATGATCCGTTGAATTAACAACGAATGACAAGGTATAATACTTTACCCATCGAATTAACGACAATCCGTCAAATTAATGATGAACGATAAAGTATAATACTTTACCTATCGAATTAACGACAATCCGTCAAATTAATGACGAACGATAAAGTATAACCCTAATATGGGTAGCACTAAAACATCAATTGGATATATTGATTGATCGGACAATGAATCGTAATAGCGATCGAGTTATTACCCTGTTCTGCAGCACCCCGCTACTCTTAATTTGTGTTTAGTGTGTGTTAGGAGAGTAATCAGATAATAACTCGACGAAATTTTGGAGTTTCTTCGTCGAAAGAATGCCCAGAAACCTGTCCCAAAGCCTGCTATTTATACACGAATTTGACTTAGCTTACGGACCGTAAGCTTACCAACGTTACGGTCCGTAAGGCACCATACGGACCGTAAGCTTGGTAGTGTTGCGGTCCGTAAGGCTTCATAATAGGCTATAGGGTAGCCACGTTCGGTACTAGCTCAGCTGACTCAACAAATTTCGAAATTTCATTAGGTGACAACGAGAATTTGAAGATAATTATCAACTAGGGTTTACCCCCCCTGAGTTTTAGGGGCCCTAATCCTGATTCTGAAAATTCTGAAATTTTTAGGGTTTGTACGGAATTACTTGGGTGTCTTAATTAGGGTTTCCTATGGGTTAATTTTAATAAAATAATTAGGTCTTTTAATATTATTAGTTTATTATGATTTTAAATTTTCGGTTATTACATTGCTAGTACCTTGTTTGAAGTTGGAAAATTTCTGTTTATTTTCACCAGACGACTCCGCATGAGTCTCCTTCTTCTTTGGTTCAAAAATTGAGAACTTGTTCAACCTAATGGCCTCCTCAGTAAGCGCCACACTAAGGTCGATTGCTTCTGTAATCGTTGCAGGCTTAGATGTGGTAACCATACTCATGATTTGGGGTGCCAATCCCCAGATGAATCTCTCAACACGTTTAAACTTGGGCGTGACCATATACGGTACTACATGAGACAAATCATGAAACCTCTGAACGTATTCTGCAATCTTAGGACCATCCATTCTTAGATGACAGAACTCAGTTTCTAGCTTCTATATTTCAGCTCTCGAGCAGTACTTCTTTCTCATTAGCTCTTTCAACTCATTCCAGGTTAAAGCATAAGCTGCAGCTTCTCCTAAAGTTTGCACTTGTAGATTCCACCACGATAGGGCACCATCCAGAAACAGCCCTGAGATGTAGGTCACTTGTTGCTCGGGAGCGCATTTGCTCATTATTAGGACAGAGTCTGTCTTTTCAGCCCACCTAACAAACGCAACAGCACCTCCAGTGCCGTTGAAATTCACAGGCTTACAGTCGAGGAATTGCTTGTAGGTGCACCCTGCACATACGTTAGATTTTACAAATGGTATCAGCGGTCGTGTTATAATTATCCAACTGTATCGTAATATGTCTCAAACGACTTGGACATTACCATTGGGTGGGTTGTTATTTCCGTTGTTGTTCGAGAAACTCCCGCTTGTTCCTTGGGAGGCTGCATACTGGGCTATAGCCGCGGCAATTATTCCTTGGAGTTCCGCCTCATTAGTGGGCATGCGTACATCGCATCATGGAGGCATATTCTAGAAGTTGTTTCATATTGGTCAGGTCATAGTAAGTATAATAAACATGCCTATATAGTAACATTCATCCACCACATAACATCTCATGTTATAATCATAAAACAAATAATTTTACCAAAGCATGTAATGAGAATACTGCGATTGAGCTTTTATATAATCAAGACCACAATACAATGTTTACAAGTTTTCCAAATGTAACATACATCCAAAAGAGACTAAGGGTCACAATGCCCTTGTCTGAACTGTCTAACCATATACAACAACCAAATATCAAATATCAAAAGTCATCATGTCAAAATGTGGTCTTCAAAATGCCGCATAGTCTGGCTCAATCGATGTCTTCTCATCAAAAGTAATCACTACCTGCAATAGACCAAAAGTAGCTATGCTGATGGCGGCGAAGGAGGTGGAAAGTGAGAGAAAAGTAAGTGGCGCATCTGCACCAAGTCCTCCTCGAGAGCATAGGCAAAACGCAACAGGTAAGCAACCTGCTGGTCAAGAGGAAGGAAACGGACATCCGAATCAGCGAGTGATGGAAAAGGAGCGTGTGGTGCTGCAAACGGGGTCTTGCAATGACAGGATGGACGTGGAGCTCTATCCAGATCCTGAATACGACGCGTCAATGTATCCTGTTGTATCATCAAGGAAGTGAGTGTGTCCTCCGTAGAGTACCCAACATGGTATGGGTGGTACGGATCAGACAATGGCATGATAGGGGGCGTAGCCCATAAAAATGGCTCGCTAGATGTCATGAAAGATGGTGCAGTAGGTGGTGTAACATGGGGAAACTGTGACATGACCGGATCAGACGTCGACACGTGCGGAACAAAAGTAGGATGAGGAATCCGTGGTATAAACTGGCCATCTCCTGACATAAATGGTAGGTGGCCAAAAGGCTGCCTCGACGATCCCTCCCCAGGTCGTGGCGGGGGAATGTCCTGAAGGAAAGTAATCGGAAGATCAGTACGCTGGATGTTGGTCGTGTGTGGGTGGGAGAGTGGAATATCAGTGAGTGCAGAAACAGGTGTGACGGGTACCACGTACGGTGGATAGTCATCCTCCTCAATCCACCCGTTGAGGGTGTCGGCGTAACGTGGATCTATGTGAGCAGCAAAAGGTGCACGGTCGAACAGTACCGGCACGGGATCGGGTAATGGTGCAATGACTGGTAACTCAGCAAAGACGGGGTCAGGTAGAGGTGCCATGACTGGAATCTCAACAACTGGTGGTGGTATGGCAGGAGCATCAATAACTGGTGGTACAAAAATGGGAGCATTTGCATGAACAGGGTCAAGAGCAAGAACGGGCTCTGGAACTATATCGGGCTCTGGATCGACAGGAGCAGGCTGATGATCAGCAGGCCTATCAAGAATCTAATCATCAGGGAGAACAGGAGCCTCAGCAGGCTGCTCCTCGAGGACCAACTCGTCCTCCTGGTCTAAATCGTGATCAAACGGAAAAACAGGGTCAGACTCGTCCTCCATCTCTATATCCTCATCATCGTCAATGCCAGGGATGAAACCGAATCCCAACGGTGGAGTAGAGGAAGCTACCGACTCAAAAGAATCTGGGATTGACGAATCAGAATGAACCTCCATATCAGGAATCTTAACCAACGGAAGAGCGACATCAACTGCAATCGGGGCCCCGCCCTCATGGTAGTGCTCAGGGGGACCCTCGAATAGATCGACGTCGTCATCTGACACTACATCGTGTGGCAAATCCTCTATAGGAAATGCAGCGAGTGGAATAGGAGTAGGGATCTCCGCAA
Source organism: Helianthus tuberosus (assembly GCA_030545235.1). NCBI lineage: Eukaryota > Viridiplantae > Streptophyta > Magnoliopsida > Asterales > Asteraceae > Helianthus > Helianthus tuberosus. The sequence goes on along the minus strand of CM060429.1, from coordinate 53,581,648 downwards.
GAGGTAGATCCCCGGCTGGAATGCCATCAGCTAGATGTATGTCGTCACCGAAATCTGGTAGCGCGAAGGGCTGAAATCCGTCATCATCTGTACTGTCCGTGTCCGATGTGTAGACCTCCGGGTCTGAGTGCATCGGGTCGTCAGAATCTACCGGCACTGGGTCAGAGACCCCACTCGATGAAGACATAGCGTCTGTAACAACACAACCACAAAGTGTGCACATACATCAATAATAGTCAAGTAAGCATATAAGTCACAATTAATATATGTAAGTAATCATCCCAGTCTTGCCCAGACTATCCCACCCCAGTCCCTCAGACTAAACTCCCTAGCCTCTCAGACTACCCTGGTCTCTAAGACCAACCTCCCAGTCTCTAAGACTAATTCCCTGGTCTCTAAGACCAAACCTCCCAGTCTCTAAGACTAAACCTTCCCAATCTCTAAGATTGAGCCCCTCAGTCTCTAAGACTGAAACCTCCCTCAGTCTCTAAGACAGAACTCCCTCAGTCTCTAAGACTGAACTCCCTCAGTCTCTAAGACTGAAATATAAATTTTTGAAAAGTGTATTTGTGCCTTTTTGTTTGTAAAAAAAACGTTTTGTATCCTGGATCTAGACGTTTAGTGTATGCAATGTAAAAATGTTTTCGTGAGAGCCCTAGTGATCATAGTCTAGACTCGAGGAAGAATCCTAGTTTGCTATGATCGAGGCTCTGATACCAAGCTGTCACACCCTGGCTTTTGCGGAAGCGTGGGTTTATTTGGTGTGACTTCTTAAAACCATAGCACAATCATAACAATGCTAAATGAAAATAAAACACATGATAGTCATCCATTCATTACGTTTTAAAAGTTACCACAACACTATTGTTTTAAAAGTCGACACATAAAACAAGTTACAACCATTACATATTAAAACGTGTTCATATGACGCCACAAAAGACTTGAAATGGAAACCATGGTTTAGAGACGCGTAACCCGTCCAGGCAAGGGTCACACCTCCTAAACCCGGATGACATCATTATTCATTATTCATTACGCAGTTCGACATAACGCATACTCCGCCAGATCCACTATTTTCCTGAAATACATGTAGTTTGAAAAATCAACAAAAGTTGAGCGAGTTCATGTGTAAGTGAGTATGTATAAGCCTTTAAAATGTCTGTATAAGTAAAAGTCCCTGGTATGTAGCAATTAAGGAAAAACTGATCACCAATGGGTTGCAAAGCCAATGGTATGTGTGAAAATGGTGCAGGAAGACTCAAACCTAGCAAATTTGTCTCCGGTATGAAGACACAGTCACCACTATGGGCCGCCCCGGCCTTACGGGTGTGGGCTCGCTACACCCAAATAGATCTATCACTCATGTCCCTTGGTCCTACAATGAGGATTAATGGCCTTAAGTGTCATGCCCACCACTCACATGATCGCGTAGTAAAAACCCTCCTTAAGCTAACGATACCATGTAAATAAATGTCTGTAATAATTGTAACATGTATTTCACCCCCGAAGTATAAAACTGAAAACAATTAAGAGAAAAAGGGGACATGAACTCACTGTAGTGCGTCCTCAGAATCAGCAACTCAAGACTCTATCTGCAGTATGACCACCTACAACGTACTAATATCTATTAGACGAACGGGTCGTGCCTTAGTCTAGTATTAATGTTCTTGAGTCACGTTACTTGATATTATTCCAAGTTACAACTTATTGTTAAAATAATAATCATTATTTGAACTTACGTTTTATTTTAAAGTTTTGGAAAAATAGTTAGACAACTATTTCGTATGCGTACTTCTCAGGTATTTATAAGTGTATTTCCCTCCCAAGGATGGGGGTATTTTTACATGTACACTTGTAATTCCGAACAATATATTTTAAGTCCCACTTAGAAAAATATATTCAACATATTTATCGAAACCCATATAACCCAAAATATATTTATTTTTCTCAAAAATAATATATTTTCATATTTTGTAAACACTTGTTAGAAAATAATTTTTCTAAGTCTTATGATTTTTAGAAAATTTCGCCAGAGTTTCCCCTACAACGGGAGTGTCCATGCTTATTAGCATATCGTTTTCTTTTCAAAATCAATCAACAATCAATCTTTTAAACAACTTCTACATCACCAAGAGCAAAAATATACTTGTTACATAATATTCATGAACTTGATTTTTCCCGAAAACGCGTAGTAACTTAGTGAAATCTTTAGTGGACTTAGTTACCCTCCGAAATGTATTTATTTCTTTAAAAACCATTTTCTTAAACGAGTTACTTGTTTACAACTTGTAAACAACATTTACAAAAATTAAAGCCCTTGAACTCTTCTTGTAAATAAATGGTTTCTATATTTATTTTAGTTCTAAAAATAGTGTAAGAGTATGTAATGGTCATGACTTTCCCAAAACCGCTTCCGTACTTGGTTTCTTTATAAAAACCCTTTTATAAAGTTTAGATCAACATGATAATTAGCTTATTTTATTCACTTTTATTACAAGAAAAAATCATTTTTATTCAAGTTCATGGCTCACTAGAAGGTGGTTGTTTTACTTAACATATAACCACTTTCTATTTTTGTTAAATCACCCCTTCTAAATATTATCTAACAATATTCATATGGTGATTAATCCAAGAATCAACATAACATTAACAACATACTCATAATCAACATCATACTAGTAGCATTTTATCATCAAGTAAACTTTTATATTCATGATTCTTGTTTAACATCTTTTAGTATTCTTGTTCTTTAGTGATATAAACATAACCATTTTACTACATATCTTAACCATGAACAAGATGAAACAAGGCGTTAAGAGACTTACTACTAGCACAAGGCTAGGGTAGGAACTCTAGTGCAAAGATGATGAGAAAAGATGGTGAAGAAGACTAGAACAAAGCTCCTTTGAATGCTCTTCAAGATGCAACCTCCATGGATCACCTTCAAGCTTTGAATGGACTTGAAATTGAAGAAGATGATGATGTTCAATGGTGGTGGTGGGTTCGGTTTTGGGGGAGCCGAAAATGAGAGAGAGGAGAGTGATGAGAGAGGTGAAAGACATGGAATGATTGTTGTAAGAGGATGCCATACTTATATCATCATTCTTTAAATAATATGGAAAGCTAAGCAAGTAATCTATCTAGTATAATATTCAATAAATCAAGAAGGTATGGTGAAGATCACTTGGTGGGTCCATGTGGACCGATTTTCGGTTGGGGGGGGGGGCTTGAATGTAAAATTGTGACTAAATTGATAAGTGTTAGTTACATATCAAGTAACATGATGTTATATGTTAGTTGTTGGATTTTTAGTGGGTGTTATGGCAAACGGGGATCATGACTAGCTAAAAATAGTGAAACAATGTCATTGACAAAAATTTAGTGTCCCGGATAATCTCTGGTTATCCGGCCTTAATAACATTGTCTGTCTAAGTGCTGGCATTGTCAGCATGTTTCTGAATCAACCGTTCAGTGTGTTAACTGTGCTGTGTGCATCAAGTATGTCACTAATGTTTGTGTGTGATAAATGGAGTGACTGTATAAAATATGATGCACATGTATGTATGATACAAAAATCATAAAGCAGTTTAAGTTGTCAGTTGTAATCAAGCACAATCATTAAGCACGTAATTAAAATTACTTAATTGTACAGTACCTGAAATTTTGAGGGTTGTCACAGATTTCACAAACCCATATCCTTGCAGGGGATATGAAACAGTTTCTATTAAATGTTGATGTTGGATAATACACTCACTTTCTATCACTTAAGTCCCATCATACTACCGGGTTAGTTGCTTGTAGGGCAACGGGGTTATTAGTTGATAGCGCTATTAGGTTTGGTACCCTCACGACGTCCCTAGATAGAACGGGCGTGAACTAATAACTTTAAATCATGACCAATGTTTGATAGAGCATTGAAGAAGGAAAAAAAAGGAGCCGTATGCGGTATCGAGTTATTATCAACATAACATAAATCAAGACTTGGTAACAAACGGTTAACAAATCAGTGAACTCACTAGCGTTGTCTGATACACTTTTCTGCATGCTTGCAGGCCTATAGGTACATGTCGTTGGAACTTGCTGTCTGGGATGCTGGAGTGGTCATGGGTTTAGACACATGGAATCAAGAGACAAATCTAATGGCTTACCTACACTTGGATTGTGAAAAAACATAACTAATCATTTATGCTTCCGCTGAACATGTCAAGTTTAATAAATATTTTGTAACACTTTATTTCAATGAATGAAAGTTTTTATTCGAAATATTATTATGAGTTCAATGTGATTGGTGGCTGGATCCTGGTACGTCACACGCCTAGCGGGGTTTTCCGCAGGTGGTATTTTGGGGGTGTGACAGTTTGGTATCAGAGCCACTGGTTATAGTGAACTTGGTTTTAAAACGTTTATATAAAACAGACTATAACCGAACAGTTTCGAAATTGACCATGACACTCAGCTCCAGATTGCAAGGTTCGTCTCTCGTTTACTTATTGCACAGCGTAACTAGTGAACACTGACTTATGATATTGCATGTGATTGCACACTTAGCACTACAATATGAATTCGTGTGTTACTTGCTTATGATATGCTTTTGATACTGTCACAGTGCGACATTCCTCTAGACTTTTATGCTTCCTGTTTCGTGATGTCCTTTGTTTTGCTACTCGAATCTGAGGAACCATTTGGCACGAGTTGGGAGGAGCTGAGACAAGCATGCAAATCATATTATTATTGTGGGTGCACACATAATAATAATGTGGGGTGCATGTGAGTCCCAGTGAGACTTAGCATGTGTGATAGGGGTTCTGTTCCATTATCCGATCCATTGAGAAACATAATAAATCTATAGGGGTCATAGCGATGACTGCCTCCCACCTGAGCGTGATCTTTTCACTTCCCTCTGAATCCTTACGAAACCCGATGCTATCGAGTGTTATCCGAACACCCATCAGAATGTCTACCAAGCCGTGTATAAATGTTAGGTGTTAGTGCGAACGTCTTTGAGATAGATGTCGAAACGTTAAATGGTTGGTATATACTTTCACACTTTTCTTGTTTATTTTGACGCAACGAATTGACGCCTCAAATTAAGAAGTATGGACACCTCTGTAATTCTCTAACGATTTACCGTGTGCTACTCAATCGACTTGCAAGACCGAAGGACAAGAAGATGAACGTGACGCATTACCAAGCCTAGTGTTAGGATGACCCTGCTCTCTGACAACGAACATCAGTAGGTTGACTTCAGTCGAGTCCCTAACCCAAGTAAGCAAGGTATAGGAGCCAACTCTTACGAATCAATCGGGGCACAAATGCTAGAAACCGACGGGAATATGGGATGTGTAATTACTAGCGCCATGGGTAGTATCCTAGGACGTGACAAGAACAACAGGAAGGCGGACCCTAAGGGAAAAAGATCGAAAGGATCGGTTCTCAAAACAACTACATTAGAGGCAATAACCACGGCGACAACAAGGTACTCACAAATCATAACTTTCAGTATGGAAATGGAGGTGACTTTGACAAGGATTGGCCGTTGTTAAGTCAAGACGTCAACAACCCAGGGAACAATGACAGTGTTGGGAATCCTCGTAACCGCAACAACAACACTGGGAGTGATGCTCGAGGAAGGGCATTTAGGATTGGCGTAGGCAACGCCAGGCATTATAGCAACATGGTAGCCTGTATGTTTTTTTTTTGGGTAACTAATCGCTTCGTCTCTATTCTGTTTAACCCTGATGTCTCTTGAAGAAAGACACATTGTAGAAGTGGCTGATGGCAAGCCAACTGAAATCTCACACGTTCACCTAAGGAGCAACACAATCCTGTAGGTCACGAGTTTGACATTGATTTTCCCCTGCTACTGTTAGAAGCTTTGGTGTAGTCAATAGCATGGATCGGATGTCCAAGCCTCAAGCAGAAATCTTATGTAAAGAGGAAATCGCATGTATATCTCTTCATGGTGGAGATTCACTGATTGTCAGCATCATTTCGGCAGTGGGAGTCCAGAAGTGTTTCACCTACCCTGCTACCCTATCATTGATCTCCGGTGCGCAGCTCGAAGAACTTCTAGGTTTTCCCTCACATTGTCAGGAGGAATATCAGATGTGTATCAAGCCAGAAGCAGTCCTGATTTCAGGCACCTCTTATTGTCTTGCGCCTGGAGAGTTGCAAGAACTGTCCAAACAACTTCAGAAACTACTGGATGGGAGTTTTATCGATCTAGCTCCTCATCTTGGGGAGCCCAAGCTCTATAGTGGGAATAAAGGACGAGTCCTTTTGTATGTGTACAGACTACCACAAAGTGGCAATCATAGACCGTCACCCTCTATCTCACATCGACGACCTGCTTGACCCACTGCTGGAAGACCTAGGAGGGGATGATTCCTAACACGGCGTTACAGGCACAGAACGGCCACTACGATTTCTGTTCTTGTTGTTTAAGTTATCCAACACACCAGCAGCCTTAGGGATCACATGAGTAGTATGTGTCAACCTTATCTTGCCAGATTCGTTAACCGTGTTTATCTATGACGTTTTGAATCACTTCCAGGAGAAAGGAACACCATGAACGTCACTTGTATTTCATCTTAGAACTCCTAGGGGAGGAGCAACTCCATGCGAAGTCTACCTAAGTGTGACTTTAGGGTTCGAGAAGTACACTTTCTTGGTCACGTAGTCAATGAAGTGGGGATACACGTTGATCTCGTTGAGATCCATTTAATTACAAACTGATCGGCACCAAAGAGTCCTTTGGGGATACAACAATTTTCTTGGTCTCGCTAGATGCTATCGCAGATTCATCATGGGATTTTTGAAGATCGCGCAACTTTAATCTCTTTGGCACAGCAGGGTGCTGTGTATTCATGGGAGACAAAACAAGAGGACGTCTTTTCAGCCTTCGAATCTCAACTCTGTAATGCACTGAGCATCGTGTTTACCCGGGGGGAAGGGTGATCTAGTGGTATACCATGATGGTTCGGATCAGAGTCCCCGTTACACACCGATACAACACGAGAATGTGAGGGCTTACGTAGTGGATTTACAGGAAGAATTGCACGAGTCACAACCTACTGTGGAAACCATGGTCTTAGGATTTAAGTTGGAGGCACTACTTGGACGGTACCAAATGCACTACTTAGACCGATCACAAGGGCCTCCCGTGTACCCTTGTTTCGAAAGAGCTAAACATGTGATGGCATCGCTGGATGGAACTTTTGAATGATTTTGACTGTGAAACCTAAACATGTACGAGCCTCGCAGCACACAATCGACTCTAACCTACCTGAATAGATCTGTTCTGCTCGAATCGAAGCACTGAAGTAAGAGAATTTCAAGTTGGATCCATGCAGGGAATGGAGAAGCAACTTTTGGCAAGTCGGACGGTATTCGCTACCTTATAGGGCGTATATGGGCCCTGCAACACGACAACTCTGGGAACTTGTGTAGGACGAAGCACACAAGTCTCAATAATCCTATTTATCTGGGTTTTTAATAGGTTATATTAGGGACTGAAGACCTTGTACGGATGACCGGGCATGAAGGCTCACATAGCAATGTACATGAACGATGTTTGACTTGTGCGAAAGTCAAGGTGGAATATCAGAAACCTCCTGGTTTGTGTCAGCAACCAGAAACCCCCATTTGGAAATGGGAACAGACTGCCATGGATTTTGTCACTGGTTTACCTAAAACTCTAAATGGAAACGATATCACCTGGGTGATCGCTGATTGTCTCATGTAACTGGTACACTTTCTTACAGTCAAGGAAAAATTGACAAGTCTTCGTATCTTGTGAGTAATTTCCTGTGAAGGGCGGTTTCTAGGCACGGGGTGCCAACTCCTGTTACCTCTGATTTTGATCTATACCTAATTTATGACAGGCAATACACAACACTCTTCGCTCACGTCTAGACATGAGCATTGCTTATCACCGTTAGACAAACGGTCAGAGTAAATGAACCATCCTGACACTCGAAGACATGTTGCGAGCATGTGTGTGATTGACTTTAGTAAAAGTTGGAAGGACACTTTCCTTTGGATGAGTTCTACTGCAGTAGTTACCATACTAGTATTGAGACATCTCTGTTGAGGCATTGCATGGACGGTAATGCCAATCTCTTCGTTGGACTAAGGTGGGTGACAACCTAATCACAGGACCAGGACTTGTACTCGAAACTCTTGGAAAAGTTGCTTAGGTCGGAAATCGTTTGGCGGCAATGCATGACCGTCTGGAAAGCTGATAAGCTTAGGAAACACTAGGAGTTCGCTGTAGGCGATCGTATCATGTTGAAAGCCTCACCCTGGGAGGGTGTGGTACACTTTGGGAAGTGTGGCAAGCTTAATTTACGTTACGTTGGGCTATTCAGAATTCTGGAAAGAATCGGTAACGTGACCTACAAACTCGAGTTACCCGACAAATTGGGTAACGTACACGATGTCATTTATGTCTTGAATCTAAGGCAGTGTTTTTCCGATGCAACACTTGTGATACCTCTACTAGAGCCTAAGGTCAACGAAAAGTTGTAGTTGTCGAGGAATCTATCGAAAACATAGATCAGGAAGTCAAGATTCGTTAACATAGTCGAATTCCAATCGTGAGAGTTCGTTGCAACTCAAGACATGGACCGGAGTTCACGTGGAAACGCAAAAATCTGATAAAGCTCTAGCATCCTCAATTATCCAGATGGTTGAATCAACTTTTGTTGTCATTGGCGAATTTCGGGACGAAATTCCCTTTCAAGTTTGGGATGATGTGGTACCCGAGGAAAATCCCCAGTTATCCTGAGCTATCGCTTCTTTTCTCTGAGACTGCTTATCAAATTTCGGGACGAAATTTCTTTCAAGTTGGGGATGATGTGACAACCCGAACTTTCAAGGTTAGCATAATCTAATTCCACAACCTTGTAGTTGGTATCATTACGTTTCGTCCGTTGATATACATTGTGATTATGTGCACACTATGTAAACTTGTTTGATTATTATATGAATTGGTTATTAAAGAAAATGAAATCACACACACATTTTACCGATTCACACACCCCTCACAGTCACACATGGGTCTCTATTGTTCTCGGCCCAATAACCATGTGTCACACCCCGACCGCGTAAAACAACAAATCGCGGCGGAAACATCGGGGCGTGTTGCAACAGAATTAATGTTTCATAACCATGGATATCAAAAGTGTTTCGTTTTATTAAACATTGAATAATTACATCGTTTGGAAATCTAAATACACAATTTAAACATAATCTATCATTGTTATTGAGTCACTAAGGCCTTGTCCAGTCTTATGTGAGCATGCATCTTATCAATCGATATCATTCAACAATACCTGAAACATATGTGAAAACGAGGTCAGCAAAGAAATGCTGGCGAGTACATAGGTTTTGTGAAAATAAGATTCATGACTTCTGTTTAAGAAAATGTTTAGTCATGAACCTTGTAATTTGCTTTGTCTTTGTAAATCATTTGAAAAATAATAAGTTCAGGTGATATGTATAAATAAGAGAATAATGCATGATTAAATGAATAACCATGTAAAATGAGTTTGTATAAGAAAAGTTGTTTGTAAATAAATGTCTTGTGAAAAGTATGTTACTTGTATAAAATGTTCTATGTCTCAAACTGAAATGATTTAAATAACGCTACAATATGTAATACCATACAAACACTTATATATAGGAAGTACCAGCGGCGTATCCACCATGCTTGTATCATATTACACACGCACCGTTACTCAAATCACTTACCCAAACAAACCACCAATGTAAGATGTCCATGTTTAAACAAATTGTCAAATGTATTGAATAATATAACAAAATGTTTATGTTAAGATGTAAATCATGTCATGTATAATCAATGTCAAAAGTGTTTGTGTTAAATGTAAACCATGTAATGTGTAACCAAAATGATATGTATGGCTAGTGGAATGCATCAACTAAACCATAGGAGAAACGCACAAAACAAAGTATTGAAGTAAAACTTGGTTTAAATCAATACTATGTTTCGTGGAAATGCATGATCAAATGTAAATCATGTCCAAATGTTTACCCAATCGTTAAACCATCTTGTTTTAATCGTTCAAATCGTTCTTGTTTTAATTGTTCAAATCGTTCTTGTTTTAATTGTGAAACTACTTAATGGTCGATTCTCTAATAACATTCAAACCTTCTTGACTCGTTCCTCGTTCCAACTCGCTCTCGTTCTCGTTCTTAACAAACCCTTACCAAAGGGTAAATTAATAATTACAGATTCAGTCGTTACCCAAAATATCCACACATAACCATGGGTATAGAGAATAACGGGATTTGTCAGATCCTATGGTACCATAACCTAATACTGGTCGGCTTGATCATTGCTAATGAATGTCATTGGTTATGTAACTACAACCAACAAGTTCGTTCACTTTATTGAAATCGTTCTTGAAACCATTGTAATTGTTTTTGAAACCATTGTTATCGTTCTTGAAACTATTGTTATCGTTCTTGATACTACATTGTAATTGTTTTTGAAACCATTGTAATCGTTCTTGAAATCATTGTTAAGATATTTAGCACATATGAGTCACCCCAAAACAGTTGAAAACAGTAAAAGAGGGGAATAATGTACTCGCCTGAGAATGCTTAGAGGTCTTGAACAACAACCAAACAAAGCTAGAGGGAGCACGGAATCAGTCGGCAATCTAAAACTATATAAATAAACCGGACTTAAATCGGGAGATCGGATAGGATGAGGCTTGGTAAACCAAATGAGTGTTGGAACTCATATGATATGGTTTAACAAGGCCTACATACTACAATGAAACCAAACCTAAGTGCTTTCGACCCATCGCGACCCATTAAGGTAGCTTATGCTACTTTAACGCGTCGTGCGCGTGAAACGCGTTCGGACCGTCTAACTAGTCCTATGACAAGTGTTATATGCCTAAACATGTTACATAATCAGTTATGTGACAAAAGTTTAGGTTACATATGCTTAATTACCAATTATACATGAAAAGGGTATTCTGGTAATTTACCTAAGGCATATAAACTACCTATCATGCAACTACTTAAACGAAGCGACCACAAGGTATAACCTCGGAAGGTTATTCCCTACCTACTATGGTCACCTAATGTATTTGGTCGGATCCTAATGATCGACCAATTGGGTCGGGTTCGAGGTATAAGCGATTTATTAGATCGCTTATCCTACGACCCTAAACAACGTGGTAATCAGTAGGCATAGTCCCAAGGGACTATAACCAACGTGATTACACTCACGTTGCGAAGTTCCTACGAACTTCGCATTGACCATAAGCTGGTCAACGCTGAAAGTCAAACAAAGTTTGACTTTCGGACTCGAAAAGCAATAAAATAAGGAAAAGAACGAAAGAATACTTACGAAGGGTCCCCGAATGCTAACTTCGATTCAAAAATCTCAGGTATGAAACAATAGTTTCAACTTAGAGTTTCTCAAATCAAAGTTCTTGTAATTTTGAAGCATGGGGGGTGGGGTATTTATAGTAAAAGGTCCACCGTTAAGATCGTTTCATGGAAAACGTGCCTTAATCCCACCCGTACAAGTGTCGGGACCTTATGGTGACTAAAATTTGATCCTTATCCGCTGACTAGACAATTGGGAATGTGTGGGTGAGGATCAAACAGCTGCAACTTGCTGTTTAATACACTTAATCTGGTCAGAAGGACTGACGCGGGCCGCCTAAGGATGTTAAGAAACTGAGGCGGGCCGCCTAGGAGCCACAGATCAGAAAAAGTTTCAGAAATGACAGTTTCAGTCCCTGCACGTGTTTAAGCCCATTTCCGGCACTTCTAAGGCCCGTAAAGCCAACTTTAAGGCCCTAAAATGTTTCCTAAACATTGTGGACATGAAACATGCTCAAAAATATGCCGGGTGTTGGTTCGTTTGGTCGTACGAACGCGATGTTCGCTTAATTACGACGGAATGCGCATAAGCACGAAAAACGATCCAAAAGACGCGACGAATGGATTTTTCTTAAGCAAAACACTAAAGAATAATATAGTCATGCTTACATAAATTTTTGGATGTCCGGATGTATTTAGAACGTAAGTTATGCGCGAAAATGCAAACTTGTGCACTTTTTGATACTTTTAGTCCCTGAATGACACAAAAGTTTATTTTAGCATACCGAACACCTCAAAGCCTATTTCTAAGCTATTTGAAGGGTATTTATGGTATGTTTAACTTATGGTCATGCTCCGGAATGTCTGTTACAGTTCAAATTGGCATACTTTCGCAGTTTGTCAACTTTAGTCCCTGTAAGTGAAATAACTTGTTTTTAGCCATACCAAAGCCTTTAAAACTTATCTCTAAGTTATGTAAAGGTTATTTAAGGTATTTTAAGCCTATGTCACTATTCCGGAGTGTTTGTTGCATTAAACTGGTTATATTTACGCATCGGTGCGCGTATAACCTTCCAGAAAGCGATTTAGAGTTTGGAGTTGAACAAAAATTGATATGTGCTAATGATACACATATTTTTACAAATCCCAAGTATGAAATGTAATATTTCATTGGTTCGGTATTTGTTTGATGGCCGTGAAGGCACAGGTGTTACAGTCTCCCCTACTTTAGGAAATTTCGTCCCGAAATTTATTTAGAGGAAACTTGTGAGAGCTTGAAAACATGGAGTTGAAAAAAAAATCGAACAACATTGGTTAGGGTTCTGAACTTCTAGTAATCTTTAATAACATCATGATTGCAATGTAAGAGGGATACTTATATACAAGTATATAAAGCGTCATTGGTGCGTCCACCGTACCTCCATTACATCGTTCTCATTTCGTTATTTTTGTCACTATCGGTTCTTACACATAATAAATCTTACTGTGATTACCGTGCACTGAATCTCACAATTATGTACGTGTCCATAATTAGACAATTCCTTGCACAGTTCACACAGTCTATTTTATAATATGTAGGGTAAAACCAAATGAACAATCCTGTGATGAGTGTGACTAGACCGCCATAGAGTCCTTTTGACTAAATCAATAAATGATCTAAATAGACTATCAAGGAGTCTGTCCAGCTACATCACTAGATGTCGTCTTTTAACCAAATTGTGAATCAATCTTTTTCTAGACCACTCAAAGGTCTCTTATCGAATCATGGAATGGTACTATATAACCCAAGGGTCTTAACTACCACGTAGAAGCCCATAAGGATTTAAGGTAGTACCTTTTGAATATCCTACTATGAATCCCTCATATGAAGATATGAAAGATTCTATGAGGATTTGAAAATCGTACCACACAAGAACATAGAGGAGAACACATAAACACATATCACATAATCGCATAATCGTATACTCGCATAATTGTTTAATTTGACCTTTAAATTTGTTATCTTTGGACACAGGTATTTAAAGCATACAAGGAATCAATCCTTAATTGTAGCAATTTGGATGGATCCACATGAATACCCTGCTTGTTGACTACATGACCCAAAAAACTGAACTTCTTTAAGCCAGAATTTCCTCTTGGAGGATTTAGCGAAAAGTTTGTTCCTTCTTTAGGGGTTCCAATGTCGACGAAGGTGTTGATCGTGATCGGCTCGGGATATGAATAGATCAAGATGTCATTAACATCAATGACGAACTGATCCAAATAAGGCTTGCAGACTCTATTTATTAAGTCCTTGAAGATGGCTGGAGTATTTGTCAACCCAAAAGGCATGACTGTAAACTCGTAATGGCCATACTTCGTGCAGAAAACCGTTTTGGGAAATATCTTCTTCGAGAATACAAACTTGATGATATCCAAAACGCAAATCGATCTTGGAAAAGCATGAAACGCTATGCAGTTGATCGGAGAAAATCGTTGATTTAAGGTAGGGGGATATCGATTCTTGATGGTAAGCTTACCAGGCTTACGTTAATCGATATACATTCGGAAAGATCCATTTTTCTTTTCACAAGGAGAACAGGAGTTTCTCCAAGGTGAAAAGTTCGGACGGATGAATCCTTTATCAGACAACTCTTGAAGCTGTTTTGATAATTCTTGCATCTCAAACGGTGCAAGACGATAAGATACTTTAGATTTAAAAGAAACAAGTGTTTGAGGTTCTTAAGGAGATCACAAGTGATCGTAAAAATGACAGAACCACACGAGTAGTTTTGTCTTTGTGTTGACATCATAAGGTTGGATCAAACATTCATACAATTGCATTAGTTAGAAAATAAAACCACAAATTTTTATTTATATAACAACCGCATTGTCTTTAAATGTTACAAGATAACAACCAGAGGAAAAACAAAATGCTAATTGTTCACTCCTTCATCATTGAGTGCCTCATTGATGTTAAACACTCGACCACGTGCTGGATTCACATTGACGTTGACATTCGCATTTGGGTTTGCGTTAGCATTTGCATTCACCAGTCTTGGGCAGTTGTGGCGGAAGTGACCAATTTCTCCGCAGTTGAAACATGAACCCAGTGGGAATCTCACAGCATTCCCTTGAACCGGAGCTTGAACCTGAGCAGCCTGATTTTGTCCCAAACGACAAACATTGGCCAAATGCCCAAGTTTACCACACGTCGTGCATTGCCAGCAAGCTTGTTGTACTGCGTGATGACCGTTGCAGCGTGCACAATAAGGTGCGGTACCGGCATATGCTTTCTTTCCAGGTGGCTGAGCTGGTGGGTTCCGTGGGTTCTGAGCAGTCTGTGCTGTAACAGCAAAGTTCTGAACATCCTTTCGCTTTCTTGATTTCTTTAACGTCTCACCTTCCTTACCCTTCTTGTTTTGACCTTTCTTGCTATCCTCCTTGTCAGACCCCTGCTTCTTTCCCTTGTCACCCTTTCTGTGTAACTTATTCTTCCGAATCTGCGACTCAGTCAATGTCGCAGATAACTCGATCGCCTGACGGAGTGTGGCAGGGTTACTACCAGTAAGGATGTCTTGTACCGAGTCAGGTAGGCCGTCGATGTATCTTTCGATAGCCTTGTCGAGTGGGGTAACCATTGTCGGGCAAAGCAGACTCAACTCCTCAAACCTATCAGTATACGCCCTGTGCTCACCACTATCTTGCTTCAGCTCATCAAATTCCTTCTCCAAAGCTCGCTGCTCATGACGAGGACAGAATTCCCTCATCATAAGGGCCCTAAGTTCCGCCCATGTCTGTGCTAGAGCAACTTCTGCACCACGATCCCTCATAATCCTGTTCCACCATGTGAGAGCCCTCTTCTGAAACACACTCGAAGAAAACTCGACCTTGCGATTGTCAGGACACCGCACGTGGCGGAAAGTATTCTCAATGCTCTCGAACCATTGAAGAAGCCCAGTCGCTTCTTCAGAACCACTAAACTTGAGTGGTTTAGCTTGGTTAAAATCCTTGTATTTGCATAGAACATTGTTGTTGTTGTTGGCTTGGTTCCATTGAGCAAAGAGGTTTGGGAATTGAGCAGCCATTTGCTGCGCAATGATTTCTGCCAATTCGGCAGTCTCTATCTGGCTTTCGCGTCGAGGAGGCATTCTAAAAGAGGAAACATGAAAGGAAACGAGAGAGAGAATTAGACGAAAAGAATGAGATGAAACAAATCTGATGAAAGCAATGATAGTGGTCATTTGTTTGTTACTACAAAGCAACAAACGACCTCGGTGATTAATCAAAGTAAATAGGTCAAAAATAATGTATCGCGAAGACATGCTCGCCTATAAGTGAACACTCATCCCAAGAATTCCCAGGTAAGCACAACTGGTCTCGCGTCTGATGAGATATATACGAAGTGCTTGCCTAGACAGAAAACCCAGAATACAGGCATTCACCCTTCCAGTTTGCACGTGTTCACATTATTTAAAACCCAAAACCTTGAAGAGATTTTGAAAATTCAAAGGGGTTCAAAACCATATAACAGAGGGTTCAAAACCTTACAATAGAGGGTTCAAAACCTTGTAATCAATCATCCTAGAACAGATGATTAGTTTTCAAAGCGGTTTTGAAATTTTTGTTCTGGTTGTGGTCGTCGCCTAAGGATAGGTGACGGTATTGTTTTATGACTAAACGCAAGTAAACTTGCGTTAGGGTCCTAAGAAGGTTATAGACTAGGTCAAAGCATTACAAATAACCTAATTCCCTATAACCATTGGCTCTGATACCATCTTTTCTGTCACACCCAGACCGCGTAAAACAACAAATCGCGGCGGAAACATCGGGGCGTGTTGCAACAGAATTAATGTTTCATAACCATGGATATCAAAAGTGTTTCGTTTTATTAAACATTGAATAATTACATCGTTTGGAAATCTAAATACACAATTTAAACATAATCTATCATTGTTATTGAGTCACTAAGGCCTTGTCCAGTCTTATGTGAGCATGCATCTTATCAATCGATATCATTCAACAATACCTGAAACATATGTGAAAACGAGGTCAGCAAAGAAATGCTGGCGAGTACATAGGTTTTGTGAAAATAAGATTCATGACTTCTGTTTAAGAAAATGTTTAGTCATGAACCTTGTAATTTGCTTTGTCTTTGTAAATCATTTGAAAAATAATAAGTTCAGGTGATATGTATAAATAAGAGAATAATGCATGATTAAATGAATAACCATGTAAAATGAGTTTGTATAAGAAAAGTTGTTTGTAAATAAATGTCTTGTGAAAAGTATGTTACTTGTATAAAATGTTCTATGTCTCAAACTGAAATGATTTAAATAACGCTACAATATGTAATACCATACAAACACTTATATATAGGAAGTACCAGCGGCGTATCCACCATGCTTGTATCATATTACACACGCACCGTTACTCAAATCACTTACCCAAACAAACCACCAATGTAAGATGTCCATGTTTAAACAAATTGTCAAATGTATTGAATAATATAACAAAATGTTTATGTTAAGATGTAAATCATGTCATGTATAATCAATGTCAAAAGTGTTTGTGTTAAATGTAAACCATGTAATGTGTAACCAAAATGATATGTATGGCTAGTGGAATGCATCAACTAAACCATAGGAGAAACGCACAAAACAAAGTATTGAAGTAAAACTTGGTTTAAATCAATACTATGTTTCGTGGAAATGCATGATCAAATGTAAATCATGTCCAAATGTTTACCCAATCGTTAAACCATCTTGTTTTAATCGTTCAAATCATTCTTGTTTTAATTGTTCAAATCGTTCTTGTTTTAATTGTGAAACTACTTAATGGTCGATTCTCTAATAACATTCAAACCTTCTTGACTCGTTCCTCGTTCCAACTCGCTCTCGTTCTCGTTCTTAACAAACCCTTACCAAAGGGTAAATTAATAATTACAGATTCAGTCGTTACCCAAAATATCCACACATAACCATGGGTATAGAGAATAACGGGATTTGTCAGATCCTATGGTACCATAACCTAATACTGGTCGGCTTGATCATTGCTAATGAATGTCATTGGTTATGTAACTACAACCAACAAGTTCGTTCACTTTATTGAAATCGTTCTTGAAACCATTGTAATTGTTTTTGAAACCATTGTTATCGTTCTTGAAACTATTGTTATCGTTCTTGATACTACATTGTAATTGTTTTTGAAACCATTGTAATCGTTCTTGAAATCATTGTTAAGATATTTAGCACATATGAGTCACCCCAAAACAGTTGAAAACAGTAAAAGAGGGGAATAATGTACTCGCCTGAGAATGCTTAGAGGTCTTGAACAACAACCAAACAAAGCTAGAGGGAGCACGGAATCAGTCGGCAATCTAAAACTATATAAATAAACCGGACTTAAATCGGGAGATCGGATAGGATGAGGCTTGGTAAACCAAATGAGTGTTGGAACTCATATGATATGGTTTAACAAGGCCTACATACTACAATGAAACCAAACCTAAGTGCTTTCGACCCATCGCGACCCATTAAGGTAGCTTATGCTACTTTAACGCGTCGTGCGCGTGAAACGCGTTCGGACCGTCTAACTAGTCCTATGACAAGTGTTATATGCCTAAACATGTTACATAATCAGTTATGTGACAAAAGTTTAGGTTACATATGCTTAATTACCAATTATACATGAAAAGGGTATTCTGGTAATTTACCTAAGGCATATAAACTACCTATCATGCAACTACTTAAACGAAGCGACCACAAGGTATAACCTCGGAAGGTTATTCCCTACCTACTATGGTCACCTAATGTATTTGGTCGGATCCTAATGATCGACCAATTGGGTCGGGTTCGAGGTATAAGCGATTTATTAGATCGCTTATCCTACGACCCTAAACAACGTGGTAATCAGTAGGCATAGTCCCAAGGGACTATAACCAACGTGATTACACTCACGTTGCGAAGTTCCTACGAACTTCGCATTGACCATAAGCTGGTCAACGCTGAAAGTCAAACAAAGTTTGACTTTCGGACTCGAAAAGCAATAAAATAAGGAAAAGAACGAAAGAATACTTACGAAGGGTCCCCGAATGCTAACTTCGATTCAAAAATCTCAGGTATGAAACAATAGTTTCAACTTAGAGTTTCTCAAATCAAAGTTCTTGTAATTTTGAAGCATGGGGGGTGGGGTATTTATAGTAAAAGGTCCACCGTTAAGATCGTTTCATGGAAAACGTGCCTTAATCCCACCCGTACAAGTGTCGGGACCTTATGGTGACTAAAATTTGATCCTTATCCGCTGACTAGACAATTGGGAATGTGTGGGTGAGGATCAAACAGCTGCAACTTGCTGTTTAATACACTTAATCTGGTCAGAAGGACTGACGCGGGCCGCCTAAGGATGTTAAGAAACTGAGGCGGGCCGCCTAGGAGCCACAGATCAGAAAAAGTTTCAGAAATGACAGTTTCAGTCCCTGCACGTGTTTAAGCCCATTTCCGGCACTTCTAAGGCCCGTAAAGCCAACTTTAAGGCCCTAAAATGTTTCCTAAACATTGTGGACATGAAACATGCTCAAAAATATGCCGGGTGTTGGTTCGTTTGGTCGTACGAACGCGATGTTCGCTTAATTACGACGGAATGCGCATAAGCACGAAAAACGATCCAAAAGACGCGACGAATGGATTTTTCTTAAGCAAAACACTAAAGAATAATATAGTCATGCTTACATAAATTTTTGGATGTCCGGATGTATTTAGAACGTAAGTTATGCGCGAAAATGCAAACTTGTGCACTTTTTGACACTTTTAGTCCCTGAATGACACAAAAGTTTATTTTAGCATACCGAACACCTCAAAGCCTATTTCTAAGCTATTTGAAGGGTATTTATGGTATGTTTAACTTATGGTCATGCTCCGGAATGTCTGTTACAGTTCAAATTGGCATACTTTCGCAGTTTGTCAACTTTAGTCCCTGTAAGTGAAATAACTTGTTTTTAGCCATACCAAAGCCTTTAAAACTTATCTCTAAGTTATGTAAAGGTTATTTAAGGTATTTTAAGCCTATGTCACTATTCCGGAGTGTTTGTTGCATTAAACTGGTTATATTTACGCATCGGTGCGCGTATAACCTTCCAGAAAGCGATTTAGAGTTTGGAGTTGAACAAAAATTGATATGTGCTAATGATACACATATTTTTACAAATCCCAAGTATGAAATGTAATATTTCATTGGTTCGGTATTTGTTTGATGGCCGTGAAGGCACAGGTGTTACAGTCTCCCCTACTTTAGGAAATTTCGTCCCGAAATTTATTTAGAGGAAACTTGTGAGAGCTTGAAAACATGGAGTTGAAAAAAAAATCGAACAACATTGGTTAGGGTTCTGAACTTCTAGTAATCTTTAATAACATCATGATTGCAATGTAAGAGGGATACTTATATACAAGTATATAAAGCGTCATTGGTGCGTCCACCGTACCTCCATTACATCGTTCTCATTTCGTTATTTTTGTCACTATCGGTTCTTACACATAATAAATCTTACTGTGATTACCATGCACTGAATCTCACAATTATGTACGTGTCCATAATTAGACAATTCCTTGCACAGTTCACACAGTCTATTTTATAATATGTAGGGTAAAACCAAATGAACAATCCTGTGATGAGTGTGACTAGACCGCCATAGAGTCCTTTTGACTAAATCAATAAATGATCTAAATAGACTATCAAGGAGTCTGTCCAGCTACATCACTAGATGTCGTCTTTTAACCAAATTGTGAATCAATCTTTTTCTAGACCACTCAAAGGTCTCTTATCGAATCATGGAATGGTACTATATAACCCAAGGGTCTTAACTACCACGTAGAAGCCCATTAGGATTTAAGGTAGTACCTTTTGAATATCCTACTATGAATCCCTCATATGAAGATATGAAAGATTCTATGAGGATTTGAAAATCGTACCACACAAGAACATAGAGGAGAACACATAAACACATATCACATAATCGCATAATCGTATACTCGCATAATTGTTTAATTTGACCTTTAAATTTGTTATCTTTGGACACAGGTATTTAAAGCATACAAGGAATCAATCCTTAATTGTAGCAATTTGGATGGATCCACATGAATACCCTGCTTGTTGACTACATGACCCAAAAAACTGAACTTCTTTAAGCCAGAATTTCCTCTTGGAGGATTTAGCGAAAAGTTTGTTCCTTCTTTAGGGGTTCCAATGTCGACGAAGGTGTTGATCGTGATCGGCTCGGGATATGAATAGATCAAGATGTCATTAACATCAATGACGAACTGATCCAAATAAGGCTTGCAGACTCTATTTATTAAGTCCTTGAAGATGGCTGGAGTATTTGTCAACCCAAAAGGCATGACTGTAAACTCGTAATGGCCATACTTCGTGCAAAAAACCGTTTTGGGAAATATCTTCTTCGAGAATACAAACTTGATGATATCCAAAACGCAAATCGATCTTGGAAAAGCATGAAACGCTATGCAGTTGATCGGAGAAAATCGTTGATTTAAGGTAGGGGGATATCGATTCTTGATGGTAAGCTTACCAGGCTTACGTTAATCGATATACATTCGGAAAGATCCATTTTTCTTTTCACAAGGAGAACAGGAGTTTCTCCAAGGTGAAAAGTTCGGACGGATAAATCCTTTATCAGACAACTCTTGAAGCTGTTTTGATAATTCTTGCATCTCAAACGGTGCAAGACGATAAGATACTTTAGATTTAAAAGAAACAAGTGTTTGAGGTTCTTAAGGAGATCACAAGTGATCGTAAAAATGACAGAACCACACGAGTAGTTTTGTCTTTGTGTTGACATCATAAGGTTGGATCAAACATTCATACAATTGCATTAGTTAGAAAATAAAACCACAAATTTTTATTTATATAACAACCGCATTGTCTTTAAATGTTACAAGATAACAACCAGAGGAAAAACAAAATGCTAATTGTTCACTCCTTCATCATTGAGTGCCTCATTGATGTTAAACACTCGACCACGTGCTGGATTCACATTGACGTTGACATTCGCATTTGGGTTTGCGTTAGCATTTGCATTCACCAGTCTTGGGCAGTTGTGGCGGAAGTGACCAATTTCTCCGCAGTTGAAACATGAACCCAGTGGGAATCTCACAGCATTCCCTTGAACCGGAGCTTGAACCTGAGCAGCCTGATTTTGTCCCAAACGACAAACATTGGCCAAATGCCCAAGTTTACCACACGTCGTGCATTGCCAGCAAGCTTGTTGTACTGCGTGATGACCGTTGCAGCGTGCACAATAAGGTGCGGTACCGGCATATGCTTTCTTTGCAGGTGGCTGAGCTGGTGGGTTCCGTGGGTTCTGAGCAGTCTGTGCTGTAACAGCAAAGTTCTGAACATCCTTTCGCTTTCTTGATTTCTTTAACGTCTCACCTTCCTTACCCTTCTTGTTTTGACCTTTCTTGCTATCCTCCTTGTCAGACCCCTGCTTCTTTCCCTTGTCACCCTTTCTGTGTAACTTATTCTTCCGAATCTGCGACTCAGTCAATGTCGCAGATAACTCGATCGCCTGACGGAGTGTGGCAGGGTTACTACCAGTAAGGATGTCTTGTACCGAGTCAGGTAGGCCGTCGATGTATCTTTCGATAGCCTTGTCGAGTGGGGTAACCATTGTCGGGCAAAGCAGACTCAACTCCTCAAACCTATCAGTATACGCCCTGTGCTCACCACTATCTTGCTTCAGCTCATCAAATTCCTTCTCCAAAGCTCGCTGCTCATGACGAGGACAGAATTCCCTCATCATAAGGGCCCTAAGTTCCGCCCATGTCTGTGCTAGAGCAACTTCTGCACCACGATCCCTCATAATCCTGTTCCACCATGTGAGAGCCCTCTTCTGAAACACACTCGAAGAAAACTCGACCTTGCGATTGTCAGGACACCGCACGTGGCGGAAAGTATTCTCAATGCTCTCGAACCATTGAAGAAGCCCAGTCGCTTCTTCAGAACCACTAAACTTGAGTGGTTTAGCTTGGTTAAAATCCTTGTATTTGCATAGAACATTGTTGTTGTTGTTGGCTTGGTTCCATTGAGCAAAGAGGTTTGGGAATTGAGCAGCCATTTGCTGCGCAATGATTTCTGCCAATTCGGCAGTCTCTATCTGGCTTTCGCGTCGAGGAGGCATTCTAAAAGAGGAAACATGAAAGGAAACGAGAGAGAGAATTAGACGAAAAGAATGAGATGAAACAAATCTGATGAAAGCAATGATAGTGGTCATTTGTTTGTTACTACAAAGCAACAAACGACCTCGGTGATTAATCAAAGTAAATAGGTCAAAAATAATGTATCGCGAAGACATGCTCGCCTATAAGTGAACACTCATCCCAAGAATTCCCAGGTAAGCACAACTGGTCTCGCGTCTGATGAGATATATACGAAGTGCTTGCCTAGACAGAAAACCCAGAATACAGGCATTCACCCTTCCAGTTTGCACGTGTTCACATTATTTAAAACCCAAAACCTGAAGAGATTTTGAAAATTCAAAGGGGTTCAAAACCATATAACAGAGGGTTCAAAACCTTACAATAGAGGGTTCAAAACCTTGTAATCAATCATCCTAGAACAGATGATTAGTTTTCAAAGCGGTTTTGAAATTTTTGTTCTGGTTGTGGTCGTCGCCTAAGGATAGGTGACGGTATTGTTTTATGACTAAACGCAAGTAAACTTGCGTTAGGGTCCTAAGAAGGTTATAGACTAGGTCAAAGCATTACAAATAACCTAATTCCCTATAACCATTGGCTCTGATACCATCTTTTCTGTCACACCCCGACCGCGTAAAACAACAAATCGCGGCGGAAACATCGGGGCGTGTTGCAACAGAATTAATGTTTCATAACCATGGATATCAAAAGTGTTTCGTTTTATTAAACATTGAATAATTACATCGTTTGGAAATCTAAATACACAATTTAAACATAATCTATCATTGTTATTGAGTCACTAAGGCCTTGTCCAGTCTTATGTGAGCATGCATCTTATCAATCGATATCATTCAACAATACCTGAAACATATGTGAAAACGAGGTCAGCAAAGAAATGCTGGCGAGTACATAGGTTTTGTGAAAATAAGATTCATGACTTCTGTTTAAGAAAATGTTTAGTCATGAACCTTGTAATTTGCTTTGTCTTTGTAAATCATTTGAAAAATAATAAGTTCAGGTGATATGTATAAATAAGAGAATAATGCATGATTAAATGAATAACCATGTAAAATGAGTTTGTATAAGAAAAGTTGTTTGTAAATAAATGTCTTGTGAAAAGTATGTTACTTGTATAAAATGTTCTATGTCTCAAACTGAAATGATTTAAATAACGCTACAATATGTAATACCATACAAACACTTATATATAGGAAGTACCAGCGGCGTATCCACCATGCTTGTATCATATTACACACGCACCGTTACTCAAATCACTTACCCAAACAAACCACCAATGTAAGATGTCCATGTTTAAACAAATTGTCAAATGTATTGAATAATATAACAAAATGTTTATGTTAAGATGTAAATCATGTCATGTATAATCAATGTCAAAAGTGTTTGTGTTAAATGTAAACCATGTAATGTGTAACCAAAATGATATGTATGGCTAGTGGAATGCATCAACTAAACCATAGGAGAAACGCACAAAACAAAGTATTGAAGTAAAACTTGGTTTAAATCAATACTATGTTTCGTGGAAATGCATGATCAAATGTAAATCATGTCCAAATGTTTACCCAATCGTTAAACCATCTTGTTTTAATCGTTCAAATCGTTCTTGTTTTAATTGTTCAAATCGTTCTTGTTTTAATTGTGAAACTACTTAATGGTCGATTCTCTAATAACATTCAAACCTTCTTGACTCGTTCCTCGTTCCAACTCGCTCTCGTTCTCGTTCTTAACAAACCCTTACCAAAGGGTAAATTAATAATTACAGATTCAGTCGTTACCCAAAATATCCACACATAACCATGGGTATAGAGAATAACGGGATTTGTCAGATCCTATGGTACCATAACCTAATACTGGTCGGCTTGATCATTGCTAATGAATGTCATTGGTTATGTAACTACAACCAACAAGTTCGTTCACTTTATTGAAATCGTTCTTGAAACCATTGTAATTGTTTTTGAAACCATTGTTATCGTTCTTGAAACTATTGTTATCGTTCTTGATACTACATTGTAATTGTTTTTGAAACCATTGTAATCGTTCTTGAAATCATTGTTAAGATATTTAGCACATATGAGTCACCCCAAAACAGTTGAAAACAGTAAAAGAGGGGAATAATGTACTCGCCTGAGAATGCTTAGAGGTCTTGAACAACAACCAAACAAAGCTAGAGGGAGCACGGAATCAGTCGGCAATCTAAAACTATATAAATAAACCGGACTTAAATCGGGAGATCGGATAGGATGAGGCTTGGTAAACCAAATGAGTGTTGGAACTCATATGATATGGTTTAACAAGGCCTACATACTACAATGAAACCAAACCTAAGTGCTTTCGACCCATCGCGACCCATTAAGGTAGCTTATGCTACTTTAACGCGTCGTGCGCGTGAAACGCGTTCGGACCGTCTAACTAGTCCTATGACAAGTGTTATATGCCTAAACATGTTACATAATCAGTTATGTGACAAAAGTTTAGGTTACATATGCTTAATTACCAATTATACATGAAAAGGGTATTCTGGTAATTTACCTAAGGCATATAAACTACCTATCATGCAACTACTTAAACGAAGCGACCACAAGGTATAACCTCGGAAGGTTATTCCCTACCTACTATGGTCACCTAATGTATTTGGTCGGATCCTAATGATCGACCAATTGGGTCGGGTTCGAGGTATAAGCGATTTATTAGATCGCTTATCCTACGACCCTAAACAACGTGGTAATCAGTAGGCATAGTCCCAAGGGACTATAACCAACGTGATTACACTCACGTTGCGAAGTTCCTACGAACTTCGCATTGACCATAAGCTGGTCAACGCTGAAAGTCAAACAAAGTTTGACTTTCGGACTCGAAAAGCAATAAAATAAGGAAAAGAACGAAAGAATACTTACGAAGGGTCCCCGAATGCTAACTTCGATTCAAAAATCTCAGGTATGAAACAATAGTTTCAACTTAGAGTTTCTCAAATCAAAGTTCTTGTAATTTTGAAGCATGGGGGGTGGGGTATTTATAGTAAAAGGTCCACCGTTAAGATCGTTTCATGGAAAACGTGCCTTAATCCCACCCGTACAAGTGTCGGGACCTTATGGTGACTAAAATTTGATCCTTATCCGCTGACTAGACAATTGGGAATGTGTGGGTGAGGATCAAACAGCTGCAACTTGCTGTTTAATACACTTAATCTGGTCAGAAGGACTGACGCGGGCCGCCTAAGGATGTTAAGAAACTGAGGCGGGCCGCCTAGGAGCCACAGATCAGAAAAAGTTTCAGAAATGACAGTTTCAGTCCCTGCACGTGTTTAAGCCCATTTCCGGCACTTCTAAGGCCCGTAAAGCCAACTTTAAGGCCCTAAAATGTTTCCTAAACATTGTGGACATGAAACATGCTCAAAAATATGCCGGGTGTTGGTTCGTTTGGTCGTACGAACGCGATGTTCGCTTAATTACGACGGAATGCGCATAAGCACGAAAAACGATCCAAAAGACGCGACGAATGGATTTTTCTTAAGCAAAACACTAAAGAATAATATAGTCATGCTTACATAAATTTTTGGATGTCCGGATGTATTTAGAACGTAAGTTATGCGCGAAAATGCAAACTTGTGCACTTTTTGACACTTTTAGTCCCTGAATGACACAAAAGTTTATTTTAGCATACCGAACACATCAAATCCTATTTCTAAGCTATTTGAAGGGTATTTATGGTATGTTTAACTTATGGTCATGCTCCGGAATGTCTGTTACAGTTCAAATTGGCATACTTTCGCAGTTTGTCAACTTTAGTCCCTGTAAGTGAAATAACTTGTTTTTAGCCATACCAAAGCCTTTAAAACTTCTCTCTAAGTTATGTAAAGGTTATTTAAGGTATTTTAAGCCTATGTCACTATTCCGGAGTGTTTGTTGCATTAAACTGGTTATATTTACGCATCGGTGCGTGTATAACCTTCCAGAAAGCGATTTAGAGTTTGGAGTTGAACAAAAATTGATATGTGCTAATGATACACATATTTTTACAAATCCCAAGTATGAAATGTAATATTTAATTGGTTCGGTATTTGTTTGATGGCCGTGAAGGCACAGGTGTTACACCATGAGCCCAAACCGAGCCCGATTCCCCTTAACAAATCGTATGGTGCATAGTTTTCTTTTATCACAAACACATTTGTTGCAAACCGTAATCCTCCTAATTCTCCTTCTTGTGGTCGACGGCAACTCTCTTCATCGAAGCTCTCTCTCGATTCTAACACTCCGGTACAAGCACACAACTCCTCGGTTAGTACACTTACCATTGTTCATGGTTAATCTCGAATACGCATGCAAACTATTAAACAACTAATGTGCTTATTAATAATGATATTGATAAATTTCTTATCATGTTATGAATCCGAAGGTCTAGTATGATAATTAGAACAATGGTTGTAACACCCCACCCCGGCTCGGGCTGACGTGTCACTTATACAGTACATCAGAGTTCAAAGACATAATTCCATAAATTGTAACACTTTACATTATTTTAAAAAGTCTAAATATTGTACAAAACATTTTAAACTTTCATGAAAATCCATGTGCGTTTTTATTCCCTCGAACCATCCATCCAAGTCTTCCAGACAATCCTTGCAACCTAACGTACATAAGAAGGCAAATGTACGCCTGAGTAACCCGGGTTACTCAGTGGGACAACAACTATGCAATATACATTTTATTAACAATATCTATCAAACGATATATATAACACATTTAGTTAGTCACTTTCAGTGCGCCACATTTAGTAGTTCAGTGCGTAGTCAGTTCACATTCAGTGCGTCACATAATCATATTCAGTAGTTCACCTTCAGTGTTTCAGTGCGTCACCTTTCGGTGCGACACAATCAGTAGTTAAGTGCGTCATAATCAATATTTGCTAAAACCATATAACTAAATATTTAAATATAATAACACATAATCTTGAATATCAAAAAAGCATACAATAACGAATCTAAATTTCCAACTACGAGGTAGTGGAAATCTATATCCGTACACATAAGGTTGTTTCAGAGTCCGTACCTTTTAGTGTTCCAAAGCGATGTCAATTCACTCGCGAACATTTGTAAATATCTTTTAATAGTTGTTGGTAGTTTATTTGTGGTTGACCATCTTGATGGCTGTGAACGGAAACGGACCAGAGGTTTAAAATTTAAAGTGGTAAAATATTTATAGTGACTATGAGGCTATGAAACAGAAGATATATAAGGTTTCTAAATCCTGGCTATTAATAATTGGGATTTTTTTCTTGTTTTTCTTTGTAAGTAACGTAAAAGAATTTTCTTATCAACGAATGGCTGCCTTCCACATTTGAGTGACTCACCTATAACTCCTCCATGTATCCTCAAATCTTGGGGCTCAAGGTACTATATTCTTATCCTCTATTTTAAGTTTTTATTGTATTCGTGTTAACTAAACTTATTTAATTATTATTATTATTATTTTCCATAAACCGTATGTGTCTTTATATATATTCATATTACTTTATAACTTAAATTATTAATTTAATATTTTATTATATTTACTATAACATAAAATTTCAACGTAATGGTTTTTTTTTTTTCAGTTGCTATGATTTGTAATTTAAAAATTTTGTCGGGTGTTTCAATTACCTTCCCCTTAAAATAAATTTCGTCCTCGAAATTTGCACAGTAACACGTTAGTCAGTAATAGCAGAAAATTGTATAAGAAAAGACAACATGTTTATTCGATACTTAGAAAAGTTCATACACTGAAAAGACAAGGTTCGAAAGCACACGACTATAATTTAAACAAGGGCAAATCCTTCATCTTGTTAAGGTTCACGCCCAATCACATCATACCCATGGTGTTCAGTTGGTTTATTGTCAACGGTTAAAGCGAAAACCCTTCCGCCTCTATTAGCTGGTATAACGTTTGCTCCTGTGGTAATCTTCTTTTCAGTATCCCTCAGGGGAAGGGGCAATTCTGGATTGCATGCCCAGTTTGTTTACACCTAAAACAACCCCCTGTGAGTTTAAGGCATACTCCATCATGGGTCTTTCCGCATGTGGAGCATGGTTTTCGGGGTTGATTCTGGGTTTGTGAAACGATCGCCTGGCTATTCTGGGGTGCAGGTGGGGAGTGTCGATTAGAATTTGTCTTCTGGTTTCCAGTGAGTGGGAATTGGGTGGAAGTTTGCACAGTGGTTAAGGAAATATTTTTCAAAAGGTCTCCACCATACTGAAGCTTCATAGTTCTGTTTGCTATTTCCAGATTTTGGACTGCATTAGCTACTTCAGTGATGTCTTTAAAGTCTTGGTTAACAACCAACCACTTAATTCGTTCGCACAATGCCCATTTAAATTTCCCGACTTGTGCAGCTGGGGATCCGGCATTGGGTCCGACGAAGCTAGCAAGCCTCGTGAAACGCTCCATGAACTCAGTCATAGGTTCGTCCTCCCTTTGTTTGATGGATGCAAATTCTCGGATGTATTCATCACGGAAGGAAACCGTACAGATACGCTTCTGCACATGGGGTCGTGCCCAGCGAACACGGGGGCGTGTGGAGCCTAATGCAGACAATTACAATTAATGAAGAAAGAGAAAGTGGATGGCCATGGGGCTGTGTCCAGCGGACATGGGGCCGTGTTCGGGCTTCTGTAAAGGCTACAAATAGGGGTGCTTGGCTCACTTCAAAGGCATCCCTTGGCAAAACCACCTCTCTCCCACTTCACCACCACTCCACCACTCCACCACCACTACAACACCCACATCCACCACCATCATCCATCATCCATCATCCATCATCCACCTTAGAGTGTGTGTAGTAGTCTCGGGATCCAAGATTGATAGTAAGAGTTCTTGACAATCAAAGGTCATGTTTGCCTAAGTCTATTACATCACTTGGTGAAGACAAGCATTTAATGTAGTACTTTTGATTTTTTATCTTTTCGCACTTTTTATTTGGTTTTGTATTAGTGACTTTAATAACTAGTTTCTTATGTTGAAGGTGAAACTTCCGTATCATTTGTCCGTGGTCTCTTGGCGTTATTTTACTGTCTTTATAAAATAAAAGATTTTCACCATTCATATCTCTACGGTCTATATAGAGATATGTTGGCTACCTGGTCGAGGGTTAAGGGAATGGTTTGGTAAGGTTCTTGACTTGTTCAGTGTATAGATCCTGCAAGGACCTGGGCCAAGCTTACTAGGACCTCCTTCAATACCCACTGGTATTGGATGGCGGGGGTGCGAATGGCTTGATCCCTTCATATGTAAACTACTATTAATACATTAACCCGGCTACTTGGGATTGTATTCCTGCTGACTCAAACCACTTAGCCGAGGGTAACGTCACCTTCAAAAGAGGGGCCTACCACATTACGAATTAATAACTTAATTAATTATCTTTCAATATTCCGACCCTTTGGGATTGTATCCTTACTGACTCAAACCACTGGGTTGAGGGTAACGTCACCTTCAAAAGAGGGGCCTACTACTATAACTAAGATAATCTCTTAAAAGTGCGAAAATCATCAAAGGTTACATTAAAGGCAAGTCGGATCCAAGTGATTCATCTTGTCTATCTGTTTTTATTTTATTTTATTTTTCACCATTTTTAGTTTTTATTTTTCATGTTTAAAACCTTTTCTAAAACTTTTGATTTGATTAGACGTTGAGGATAAACCGGTATTAAAAGCTCTTGTGTCCTTGGACGACCTCGGTATCTTACCAATGCTATACTACGCTCACGATGGGTGCACTTGCCCATATGTGTGTTTAGTGTTAGTAGAATATCGTGTTTTATAAATTTAAAACTTGACTAATGTGTTAAAAAAATGGCTTAAAATAGTAATAAAAACAAAACACACCTAACGCACATCAAGTTTTTGGCGCCGTTGCCGGGGACACAAGAATTTTAAGAAAGTTAGGAATCAACGGCCTAATCGTTTTTCTTATTTTTCTATTTTTTTTAGGATTTTTCTAGATTTTTCAGCTTCTGCAGAGCTCAGCACGGGTCGTGCCCGCTGAACACGCCCCCGTGCCCAATCTTTGGTACTGGCAATCCTGTTTTAAGTCAGATAGTAGCTGAACACGGGGCCGTGCCCACTAAACATGCCCCCATGCCCAAGGTTCAGTTACTGAAAACAGAACCGTAAGATCCCAGCGGTTGGTAATTTCTGACGCGAACATGAGTGATATTGATCATTTTTACTTCCGCTCCTCTTATGGTGCGTGGTGTCAAATATGTGGCAGATCTCATGAAGATTTAAAATGTTATTTTTAAATTACATTCCCCACTATATAGACCCATCGTTTTCCTGTAACCTTAAGATGGGCGAAAGTAACAACAATCCCTATCTCTCCCTTGAATGCTCTCAATCATCTCTTCTAGATGATATGATTCTCGAAGAATGATTTCAAATGGAAGAAGTAATTCTCCAATTGATAAGAGAACTTGAGATGGATATAATTTATTCATCTCAAGACGATGATCAAGGAGAATTATTGAGATCGCATTCGGATTATAACAACATCGTTGCTCCCGAAAGCACCTCCAACTCTTGTGAGGACATGAACGATAGTCGTCCCTGTGTCGATTATGCCGTGAAGGACTCCCCATCGGTCTTTGCCGATGCATACATAGACCTGAGCGATTCGACATATACCTTCTTTAACGAGAGCCCGGATAAGGAAAATAAAGGTTGGTCTCGCCCACTGGTATTTAGCTTAGTATTCACCCTTTCCGATAACCTCTTGCCTTCTTGTCTAAAACTAGGGCAACTTAGGCACCTCAGGCACTTCGGTGTTGTTCCGTCCAGTAAGGAACCACCCGATCCGGAAAAATTCCTTAAAATAAGAGGAAACTTCATAAAAACCTCTGGCCATGGGGCCGTGTCCAGGTCAACACGCCCCCATGCCCACCTGAAGATTCTTGTCTGACTTTAGGTTAGAATACAGACAAAAAGTGTCAGAATCTTGTCTGCACACGGGGCCGTGTCCAGCCGACACGAGGCCGTGTCCAGCGTGCTGTCGTTTTCTATAAATGCAGCAAGATTCCTGCACACTTGGACTGATTCCAAAGACAAATATCTGGTGGGATCTTCACATATACCCTACAAGGTATATTCTAAAGAAGGTTCTCAACAACCATCTTGTCTTTACTACTTTTGTCTATTGCCTTCTTCTTCATTCTCTCCTCAAAACCTCCATTAAAGCTTGGAATCTCCATGATTTCAAGCTTTATTGTTATAATTGTTAGGTTTTTATTCAAGGAATCTTATCAATAATAAGTTTTACAACATTGTTTTAAATTATTTTTGCTTAAAAATGCTTCGAAAGTCAGAAAAATAATTTAAAGCTATAATATTTCTTGTCTTAAAAATCTGCAGAGAGGTGGCCAAGGGGCCGTGCTCAGCGAGCACGGGGCGGTGGCCGGAGTACTGTTTCATTAATTTGAAATTTTTTCGGCTTGTTTCCTTAGAATGTCGAGCAGAAGTAGTGGAACATCTTCAGCCCACTCAGGGAACGACCGACGAGGAAGAAGATCAACGGTGGAAGACTCTCTAGTCAACTACGTGTATGCCTTGAGAGAAGCTATCGATGAAATGAAAGGAGTAGAGGAAGCTTTGGTTGACCATATAAATCACTTAACGATGGGACTAGAAGGGTGCCTTCGAGAAGTCAACCTTTTGCACCAAAGGTTGAATATTCTCGCTTCTCCTCCTATGGTGCCAATCATTGCACAAAGGGAGTGGAATGTTGTACCGGAGGTCATTATTCCGCTCGAATGGTATGTCATACCCGGAACCCCCTCAAGACATATTACACGGGGTCCCGGTTACCGTTGTACCTCCTCCACAAGACATTATGGAGAATGAGCCCGCCTTCTTCATCCTTAGGGAGATAGAGGAATGGCTCAACGACGTCTAAAAAGACATCCCTCGGTTTCAAGTTCTACAACACCCTTAAGTACCGGGAAGCTATTTCCGGGTTTTTAACATTTCTACAATAAGGGTAGAACTCCTTAGAATGATTTCCTGTGTTACTTGACCTACATATCCTAGGAACTTGTAGTTTTTCATTTCTAGCTTTATTTTCATTTTCTAGGAACTTTTGTAATTGTTATCTTTAATGAATGATGGTTTCTAAGTATTAAATGGTGTTTGGATGATGTTGTAATGGTTGAAGGCACTCGAAATGGTGGAGGTTAATAAGGGAAACTTGAGCCCACACCCCCATGCACAAAAACAGAGCCTCCCGACAATTTTTCTTCATTACAGCAAGTTCAGCACGAGGCCGTGCTCACCCCAACACGCCCCTGTGCCCAAGGATCTGCAAAAAATTCCCAGTTCAGGTATCTGGACAGAGGGCCGTGCTCAATGAACACGCCCCCGTGCCCAGCCTTCTGTTAAAAATGATACTGGCGATCTGAACACGGGGCCTTGCCCGGACCAACACGGACTCATGCCCAGACGCCCTGTCACATAAACTTTGTTTTTAAACACCTTTTTACACATTCAATCAACCTAAAAACTTATTTTTGGGACACATTGAGGACAATGTGTAATTTAAGTGTGGGGGGATGCTAAAACCTTGAATTTTGCAAGTCATAATAACAAGACTTACACAAAACTCTATTGGAACCGCTAATCACCCCAAATTTTTTCAAAAACTTTTCTTTTTTTTACTTGTCTTGGTTTAATTTGGGAATAACAAGTTCTAAAAAGGTTATATTTTTACAAATTTACAACCGAGAGCGTCGTGATAAAAAGAACCAACATAAGAAAATTATGAAACGACATGACAAATCTAGTTAAAATTTGATTATATATACTTGATCACATTATAAACCCATTCCCACAAAAAGTGAGTTTTGAGCCTTTATTGAGCATACAAGCATACATCTTTAAATTAAATGCTCATCTTTCGTTTCTTGTGTGAATAGCAGCTTGGTTCTTACGACTCTAGGACTTGCCACAACGATACATTCCCGGTCCTTACCAACTTAAACCCAAGTAAGTAAATGATGGAGGCATTAAGACTAACCCCTTTTTCTTTTCAACACCATTATTTTTCATTTTCTTTTTCACCTACCCAAAATCCCCCTAGTTAACCCCTTGGAGCCTAAACATTTTCATTTCTAAACCCACAAAACAAACACCCTTTACCCACCAAAACCTTTTTCTTTTAAACCCTTTATTTTAGTAAAAAGCTCGGTTTTCTTGTGACGTTCCTTATCAAAAAAAAATTGAAGTTTAGCAATAAAACAAACAAGTTCCTCAAAGAAACTTTGTTTGAAAGTGCTTAGTTTGAATAAAAGTCACAAAAATAAAAAGTTTTACGATGACCGACGCTTTTTACGCTTTTAGCCCTTTTTACTAACCACTAACCAAAACCACCTACCGTTAACCCAAGCCTAACCCTTCCCCAAAGTCCTCTTGATATTTACAAAGATTTATAGTTAAAAAGGAGGAGGATTGATTGCTTGGAAAGCATATGGTAGAAGTAAGTTCCATGCCGGTCTCGAGTGTTTCACAAAAATACATCTTCGGTCGAGTGTTGAGTGATCTCCCGTGAGGTATGTGAACTTGTATATAAATGGAATTTTAAAAAGGCATGTTATGCCCTAATAAGTAATTTCTCTTATGAAACGTTCTAAATAAATCATAACGAATAGTGTTGAAAATAGTATAAAAATAAAACCCAATAAATATCTTGGATTCCCGACACTCAAGACAAGCCCAAAACTTCTCTTCTACCCATTCCATTTGGGTGTGTAAGCCACATAATAAAGAGTTTTGCTTGAGGACAAGCGAAGATTCAAGTGTGGGGGTATTTGATGTGTGTAAAATGCAACATATAAATTACATCAAATGAGGCATAAAACTAACCCCTTTTTTAGTATTAATGTTGGAAAAAGTGTGCTTTTGTCTTCCTTTTGTATTTTCAGGACCAAATGAGCTTAAATGAACAAAAGGAACAAATATGCAGCAAAATCTAACATAAATAAAAAGAAAAGGAATAAACGTGGCATGCCCGACCCCTTGACAGCATTTTCCTAAGCAAAAACAAGAGATCAGAAGGCTGACCACGGCCATGTGCCTAGCCGACACAGGGGCGTGGCCAGATGTCTGCAGAAAAGACAAAGTAATAGAAGCTTCTATTCCCAGCACGGGGACGTGCCCAGCTCAACACGGGCCATGGTCAACGCTAAGATTCGCAGAATCTTGCAAATCTTGATAGTACAGATACGCTTCTGCACACGGGGCCATGCCCAGCGAACACGGGGGTGGAGCCTATGCAGACAATTGCAATTAATGAAGAAAGAGAAAGTGGATGGCCACGGGGCCATGTCCGGGCTTCTTTACAAGCGATAAATAGGGGTGCTTAGCTCACTTCAAAGGCATCCCTTGGCAAACCACCTCTCTCCCACTTCACCACCACTCCACCACCACTATAACACCCACATCCACCACCATCATCCATCATCCACCTTAGAGTGCGTGTAGTAGTCTCGGGATCCAAGATTGATAGTAAGAGTCCTTGACAATCAAAGGCCATATTTGCTTAAGTCTTTTACATCACTTGGTGAAGACAAGCATTTAATGTAATACTTTTGATATTTTATCTTTTCGCACTTTTTATTTGGTTTTGTATTAATGACTTTAATAACTAGTTTCTTATGTTGAAGGTGAAACTTCCTTATCATTTGTCTGTGGTGTCTTGACATTATTTTACTGTCTATATAAAATAAAAGATTTTCACCATTCATATCTCTACGGTCTATATAGAGATATGTTGGCTACCTGGTCGGGGGTTAAGGGAATGGTTTGGTAAGGTTCTTTCCTTGTTCAGTGTATAGATCCTGCAAGGACCTGGGTCAAGCTTACTAGGACCTCCTTCAAAACCCACTGGTATTGGATGGCGGGGGTGGGAATGGCATGATCCCCTCATATGTAAACTACTATTAATACATTAACCTGGCTACTTAGGATTGTATCCCTGCTGACTCAAACCACTTAGCTGAGGGTAACGTCACCTTCAAAAGAGGGGCCTACCACATTACGCATTAATAACTTAATTAATTATCTTTCAATATTCCGACCCTTTGGGATTGTATCCTTGCTGACTCAAACCACTGGGTTGAGGGTAACGTCACTTTTAAAAGAGGGGCCTACTACTATAACTAAGATAATCTCTTAAAAGTGCAAAAGTGCGGATATCATCAAAGGTTACATTAAAGGCAAGTCGGATCCAAATGATTCATCTTGTCTATCTTTTTTTATTTTATTTTTTTTTTCAGCATTTTTAGTTTTCATTTTCATGTTTTAAACCTTTTCTAAAACTTTAGATTTGATTAGATGTTGAGGATAAACCGGAATTAAAAGCTCTTGTGTCCTTGGACGACCTCAGTATCTTACCAACGCTATACTACGCTCACGATGGGTGCACTTTCCCATATGTGTGTTTAGTGTTAGTAGAATATCGTGTTTTATAAATTTAAAACTTAACTAATGTGTTAAAAAAGGGCTTAAAATAGTAATAAAAACATAACACACCTAACACACATCATGAAACCCGCATCTTAATGACTTATTCCGCTCTATATCTTGGTTTTACAAAAACTCTCACCAAAGTCTCGATGGGTTCCAATGACTTGAGTCGCGTAATGGCCGAAAGGATGCGTGCCGTTCGCCCGGATTGAGGCGAGAGCACAGTCTATTAAGCCAACACGTGTACCCGAAGTCCTTGAGAATAGTCGAATCACTTTGGGTAGTCAAAGTCTAACACACCCGAGACATTGTATTTCAAGCTGCAATCGCTGATTTTACGCTTTATCGCTTTTATGTGTTTGGATACTGAGGATCGCCACCACTGACTCTGTGAATTATTGATTTTATGTGTTTTATGTGGTTTTAAATGTTATGTGTTTCGATTTTGGAGACTTCACGTTTTTCGCTCATCGCTTTATTAAACGCGCATGACACGCACAACTATTTACACCTCAAAACGCTAACAAATCGTAATCACACTACGAGCTATTCGCATCACTAATCGCTTTTTATGCTACTCGCTATCGCTACTCGCACTCGCAACTCTTGATCGCTTTTCACAACCTTGAAAGATAGGTAAATACGTGCAAAATATGTAGGTGAATACGTGCAAAATATAGTGGAATACGTGCTTTCATGGATTGCGTGCTTCTGTGCTTTACATGCTTATGTGATTTTGTGCTTACGTGCTTATGTGCCTACGTGGTTTATGTGCCTCTGTGAATAAATGGCGTGAGTGTACGTGTTCCTGAGCTTTATAGTATGTTGGTTAAATCCTGAGTGTATCGTCTAAATCCTATGACGATGTCTGTTGCAGACAATGTCGTCATTCGGGTCTCATACTTCTCGCTCTGCTCGTCGCAATCACGCTGACAAACGCATCGCCTCGCTAGTCGCCAAGCAAATTGTAACACCCCAATCGCGTAATACAACAACACGCGGCGGAAATATCGGGGAGTCACGTTACAAATTGCTCACAACTACTAGTACTAAAATTTGCTTCAATATTATTAACATTGTTTTACAAACAAAGAATACATGTAATTGTCTTTTGATTTAGAAGTCTAAGGCCCGAATGCAGTCCTATGCGTTGCATACTTGAATAGTTGAAAACCTGAAACATATGTGAAAATAAAGTCAGCATAAAAATGCCGGCGAATACATAGGTTTTGTTAGCCAAATAAATGGCAAAACATTTGGTATTGCAATACTTTGGCAACTACGAGAGTTGTCGATAGAAAATAAATCTTGAAGCCAGAGGATGGCAAAAGTTTAGTATTGCAATATTTAATCTTGATTATGAACACTCGTGACAAATAGTTTTGTATATGGCAATATGATTATTACTAAGTAATTTTTATGCCATCAGAACTTGTACATCGAAATATCGTTTTAAACTAACGTAACACTTGTTAATGTATTATTAGAAAAGCCAATTAAGGATTTATAATAACAGTTTTGAAATTAATCAAAACCTGTGTGAGTATTATATAAAATCAAATCAATGATTCATGATAATACTTTAGATAACCTTCTAAGAATCTTAACATATAAAGATATGGAAGATTCTACGAGGATTTCAATAATTGAACATTGAAACAATTGTACACACATCCTAAAGTGATTCGGATAACGCTACAAGAATAATAAAATAAGAACACTTATATATAGGAAGTACCAGCGGCGTATCCACCATGTTCTTATTTTATTACACCCGTTTCGTTATCTAAATCACAACTACCACATAAACACATAATCGTCAATCAACTTGTTAACACGCATTAAAGCACACAATAAATCCAATCAAGGAATATTAGTACTTTAAACATCCTACAAAAATCAATCTATGAAGATAGATAAATGCTATAAGGATTCTGGGTTCTGTTACATTGTCTACTCACATACGCATTAAAGCACACAATGAATCCAATCAAGGAATATTAGTACTTTAAACATCCTACAAGAATCAATCTATGAAGATAGATAAATGCTATAAGGATTCTGGGTTCTGTTATATTGTCTACTCACATACGCATTAAAGCACACAATGAATCCAATCAACGACTTCAATATTAGTACTCTAAACATCCTACAAGAATCAATCTATGAAGATAGATAGATGCTATAAGGATTCTGGGTTCTGTTATATTGAGTTATTGGATCAAAACAATCCTAAATCCTAATGGTGATTCGGGATAATGCCACAAAAGGTAATACAATAATCACACTTATATATAGGAAGTACCAGCGGCGTATCCACCATGTGCTTATTGTATTATCTAGTTTCGTTATCTAAATCACCAACAATCTACACATAAACCAACCATCGTCTGTAAAGCACTTCTTAAAAATCTCACTATGAAGATAGGAAGATCTAAGACTGTACTTCAAATATCCTATAAGAATCTAACTATGAAGATGGATAGATCTGTAAGGATTTAGATAAACACTTTATTTTCATAATCGGAAAAATACACATAAAAGCACTTAGTAAACACATATATGTCTTACATTTGGAAAAGAAATCAGTTGCACATATGAATCACCCCAAAACATTTGAAAATGGTAAATGAGGGGAACTATGTACTCACCTGGGATTGCGTATGGTTCTTGTTCAAAAGATATAACAAAGCTTAAATGATCGAATGTTCAAGTGTCGAAGTGGTTCCTAGTGTAACGGTTACTATGTTAGTGTATCTGGACAAGAATCGAAGAAACGAATAGAATGAGGTATTGTAAACCAAATGAGTGTTGGAACTCATATAATATGGTTTAACAAAGCCTACATTCTAAAACGAAACCTAACCTAAGTGCTTACGACCCATTACGACCCATTAAGGTAACTTATGTTACTTTAACGCGTCGTTCACGCAAAAGTGCGTTCGGACCGCCTAACTAGTCGTATGACAAGTATTATATGCCTTAACATATCTAATTATGTTATATAATCAGTTTAGATGTCAAAACATGTGTTAAATATGCTTAAAATGAAATTATGCACAAAAAGGGTATTTTGGTCATTTTCCTAAGGCATATAAACTACCTATCATACAACTAACTAAACGAAGTGACCATAAGGTATAACCTCGGAAGGTTATTCCCTATACAACTATGGTCACAAAATATGTTTGGTCGGATCCTAACGATCGACCAAACGGGTCGGGTTTGAAAGTCTAAGCGGTTGTTTAGACCGCTTATCTTACGACCCTATATAAGCACTAAACTAAGAGTGACGAGTTAAACATGTTAAAACATGTTTAACGAAGTTAGAAAACAAGTTTTATATCAAAACAAAGGGTTTTGATACCCAAAGATAGCTTCGTTGAAAAATACGCATAAACGCGTATTTTGACCGAAACTATGACTCGTCACTACGCCTAATCAACGTGGTAATCAGTTGGTATAGTCACAAGGGACTATAACCATCGTGATTACGCTCACGTTGCGAAGTTTAAATGAACTTCGTGTTGACCATTAACTGGTCAAAGCAGAAAGTCAAACACTGTTTGACTTTCGTGCTAAAAACGCATAAAAGTATGAAAGAAGCTTACAAAAGGTCCAAGCAATGAAGATTTTGATCCAAAATACTCAGGTATGAAGTTTTGAACTTCAACTTAGAGCAATTCAGACCAAAAGTGTGAGGAATGAGTGAAATCAAGTTGGGTATTTATAGGATTTCAAGAACCGTTAGGATCGTTTCTCGTAATTCGTGCTTTAATCTAGACCTTACATGTGTTACCCATAGTTTTATATACCATGGGAGCCTGAAAACCAGTCCCTAGTATAAGAAAACCAAGTATAAATCCCAGGGAAAGGCTGTTGTGTGCTGAAAACTGGTTTTTGCTGTTCTGGGGGCTCTCGCGCCCCGCATACGAGATGGGATCAGCCTACGCGGCCCGCGACCTAAGGTCTATTCAGCAAAGTTTTCAAAATTACACAATCAGTCCCTGCATGCTTTAGATGACATTTTTGACACGTTTAAGCCCCGATAAGCCACTTTCAAGGCTCTACAATGATGCCAAAGTGTAGGGGACATGAAATATGCTCAAAAACATCTCGGATGTCGGTTCGTTTGGTCGTACGATCGTGTTGTTCGGTTAATTCATCGTAACGAACGCGAAATCGATCCAAATTACGTGACAAGTGAAATTTTAGCTTTCCAAACACTAAAATAAAAT
Organism: Helianthus tuberosus; assembly: GCA_030545235.1. Lineage (NCBI taxonomy): Eukaryota > Viridiplantae > Streptophyta > Magnoliopsida > Asterales > Asteraceae > Helianthus > Helianthus tuberosus. The sequence continues at coordinate 53,541,359 of CM060429.1, read as the reverse complement.
ATTTTAATGATTACAAAATTTTTTTGATGCTTTTAGTCCCTATTGATCAAGTAAGCATATTTTCGCATAACGAACCCCTCAAAGCCTATTTCTAAGCTATGTAAAGGATATTTAGGGTACGTTTAGCTTATGATCAAGTTCCAGAATGTTTGTTACTATACGAATCAGCAGAGTTTCACAGTTTGATGCAAATAGTCCCTGAGAGTGAATAAACTTGTTTTTGAGACACCAAAGCTTTCAAAATTTATTTTTAAGTTATATAAAAGGTATTTAAGGTATGTTAAGCCTATGTCACTGTTCCGGAGTGTTTTCCGCATTAAACTGATTACGTTTACGCATCAGTTCACGTATAACTTTTCAAAAAGCGATTTAAAGCTTGAAATTGAACTAGAATCAAAACGTGAAATTGTAAAACACAAATAAACAAATTTTGAGACCAAAACACATTGTTTCTTTGATAAAATATTTTATCCTACATCGTGTGGTGTTTACGAAGCACAAGTGTCACACAAATGGCTAAGGTCATTCCGTAAATGGTTAGTAAAATTAATGAGATCGCTAGCAAGTCCTCTGAGGAATCTAGGACTGACTCTCCGAAAGCTACTTTCAGCTTTAAGCAATTTAAAGCTTGTGGACCCAAAGACTTCACAGGGGAAGATGGTCCGAGCACAATGTTTTCATGGTTCGACTCGATTGAAGTCACTCAACGACAAAACGGATGTCCAGACAACCTCCGCACTGTTAACGCAACTGGTGTCTTCCAGTCTAGGGCACTGGAATGGTGGACAGCTGAGCGAAACAGGTGTGGGAATGACGCAGCCTATGGACTTACTTGGGAGGAATTGAAGGAAATCATGATGAAAGAATTATGTCCTCCACACAAGCTCCAGAAGCTGGAAGACGAGTTCTGGCACATCAAGCAAGAGGATGGCGACAATGCTGGTCTTACTGCGCGCTTCAAACAGCTTAGCATCATCTGCCCTGGCCAAGTCTCAACTCCCGACATCATAATCAAGAAATATATTCGCGCTTTACCTGATTGTGTTGCCGATTTTGTCTAAGCAGCCAAGACTACTACCATTGAGGAGACCTTCCTGCTCGCTGCCGAGATTAATGACAAGCGAGTTCAGGCTGGTTACTTCAAGAACACCACCAAGAGTCTTCATCAAGTCACCGCTACTTCTGCTACTCCCGCCGTTGAAACCGCTTCACCTCAAGCTTCAAAGTCATCACGCCGCAAGCACAAGAATAACAACAACAACAACAACAACTGTGCTGTCACCGCCGCTCCTCTGAATGCTATCTCTGCTCAACCCCAGAACCGGAACCGCCAAGTAGTCGCACCTGTGACCAACACACCTCCTGCAAAACGTGCGTACACTGGTCCTCACCCGCTGTGCCCTACTTGTACTTACCACCATCCTGTTGGGATCGCTTGCCGCATTTGTGTCCATTGCAACATTTACGGACACTTTACCGTAAACTGCCACACTGGCCCCCGTCAAGCTCAAGTTCAAGCTCCTCCTGCTCTGCCAGCTCCGCTTCCCGCTCCTCAGGGACAACAAGCAGCTCCTGCCCCCGCTGCTCACGCAAGAGCCTGCTATGCGTGTGGTGACCCTAACCACTTCGCAAACATCTGCCCGAACCGAGTGGTGAAGCAAGAGCCACAACAGCAACCAGCGCAGCAACAACATCAACAGCAGCAGCCTAAACAGCAGCAGCAACCAGCTCAGCAAGCAGCCCGTGGGTGAGTTTTCAACATCAACGCTCGCCAGGCCCAAGCTGACAACAACGTTGTCAACGGTACGTTTCTCGTAAATGGTATATATGCTTCGTGTTTGTTTGATACTGGGGCCAATAAGTGTTTTGTATCGTTCGAATTCAAAAGTCTCCTAAACCATAAACGCGTTAACCTCCCATCGACGTTCGACGTAGAGATTACCACCGGAAGAACCGTTACTGTTAATTCTGTTCTACGTGATTGTACTCTTGAGCTTAACAATCATGTTTTCCCGATCAATCTTATCCCAATGCAGCTTGGTAGTTTTGACGTCATAGTAGGCATGGATTTTCTTCATGAGAATCGTGCTGAAATTATTTGTTTCGAAAAGATGGTTCATTTCTCTCATTCAAACGGTGATTAATTGTGTGTCTATGGCGAAGTCGCTTTGAAGGAACTGAAACTCATGTCATGTGTCCAAGCCAACAAGTATCTCCGCAAGGAATACAAGGCTTTCTTGGCACACATCGTAGTAGCGGAGAAGGAAAAAAAAGAGAAGGTAATGGAAAAGGTACTCGTGGTTCGTGATTTTCCTAACGTCTTTCTTGATGATTTACCTGGTTTACCGCCATCTCGTGATATCGATTTTCGAATTGACCTCATTCCTGTAGCTAACCCTATCGCTAAAGCGCCTTATCGTCTCGCTGTCACACCCCAACCGATGGCGGAATCATCGGGGCGTGGCACTGAGCGAAACAGATTGTCCAGGAGTTTCCATAACAACTACGATTACCAATTATTTAAACATCACGTCCCATACCATGACATAACAAGCAGCACAGTTATTACAGACAAATCAAAGACAAATTGTTCTCTTCCGACAACTCAGATTCAATTAATTAAATTATTCGTTGGTTTCTAGACTCTCCTAAGCTTGATTCCATCAAATAGCAAGCACGCATCCTAAGCACCTGTCACATACGTTAAAATAAAGTCAATACACATAGTGTAAAGGTGAGCATACAAGTTTGATATAGCATTATAGAGTTCGAAATAGTTTACGTATAACCAGCATGAAACATGTACAAAGTGAAGGTAAGTAGGTTATCGACAGAGAAATATGCACAGACGTGACTACGAGTTGTAGAATGCGCAACATATATCCCCACTGGGACACGTGAATTAAAGCCCTTAACAACCCCTGTCCATGGCAGGTGCTGAGTCCAAACTATAGTACTATCGTTGCTAAGGTGTCAGGCAACAATCACTGTGTTAACATAACATACAAGCATTCATCGAATAACACGTAGCATGCAATAACAGTCAGCGTATAAATAGTGTTTGCGTCGTGTGTAGATTGTGATTTAGAATAAGTAACGTATGTAACACCCAAAAGTGCGTAAAGCAAAAAGGGACCGAGTATACTCACAGATCGTGCTTAACAAGTAAACACTCTCTTGGAATGAAGGGAGCGCTGAGAGACTAGCCTGAACAGTTAATGATAGCATAAGCGAAGAGCGGTGCGATAAATGGTGCAAAGTGTCTAAGTGTCGGATGGTAATCCGATCGGATGGCAATCCGATCGGATGGCCAGTCGATCGGATGCCAATCCATTCGGATGGTCATCCGATCGGATGGCCATTCGATTGGATTGACATTAGTTTGGTAAGGATGTGTTTGTGTATGATGGTTTTGAAGTTTTCGTTGTAGCATTTTAAAAACAGAGAAGTATCTCTACCCTTCAGGTCGTCGATCGAACGATCGTTCGATTGGATAGCGATCCGATTGGTAGGACACTTAGTGAGAACAAGTTCACAACAGGATTGTCACTCGATCAGATAGCAATCCGATCGGATGGCAATCCGTTAGTTACTGATGGTCTTTGAAAATTGAAAATGATTAAGTGTCGAAGTTCCAAAAGTCACAGGATCGGATGGTTGTTCGATCGGATGGCTATCCGATCGGACGGTAATCCGTTCGACGTTTAGAACCTTGAAAGTTTGAATGAAAAGTTTAAGTGTGAAACCAAGTGCAATCCAATCGGATTGCGGTTTGATCGGATGGCAATCCGATCGGATGACAATCCATCCCGCGATCTGATCCTTTGCAAACTTGGAAGTTGTTAAGTTTTGAAGGTTTTTACGGTTTTGATCGAGACGGTATGACAACGTGCTAAACAACAGTAACCCCATCATGACCCAAGTGATCCGATCGAACAGGAGCCAGCCTAGTCCAATCAGTTCACTGTTCGAGACGGTTGTTCATGTTTAACCCGAAATCAGTTGTCTCTTGGATAGAATTCAGATCTTGAACTAACACATCACTAAGAACGAGTAGAAGATCAGAACGAGCTCTGATTCTATCAGTTTTGAGTGCATTGAGTGTAAAAGAGTTGAAAGAAAGTTAGAAAACCATCTTTCAATCTTTTTAACCATGAATATATGTAGATCTATGTGAAAACACTGATTATTCATGTGGAAATCCTTCAGATCTAAGTTGTTCTTGGTGGAATGAAGCCAAACCTTGAAGTTCATAAGAACTCCATGATGACATCACCCTAGAACACCTCAAATCCGGTGATTTCATGGTTAAAAGTTAAGATTCAAAGGTGAAAAAGATGAAGGAGTGTGTGTAGATCACAGAAGTACAAGTTTTGAGTTGAAAACTTATAAGAATCGTGAGAAATCGCGAGAAAAGAGAGCTTGAGTGCGGCTGGTCGAATGAGGAGCTGTCACATCACAAATGATGTGACAGGAGGGTATTTATAGGGTTTCCAAAAGAGGAAAGTGCATAAGTGTCAGATTGGTCACCGATCGGATAGCAATCCGATCAGATGGCCACTCGATCGGTTGGCCACTCGATCCAGGTATCCGACGCGTTGAGTTTTGTTATTTCGATTCGCGTGTTGAGCATTGCGATGCGTTTCGAGCGAGCGATGCGATAGATTTATATTAAACACACAAATACTATATCTAACATACAATCATCCTAAGTAAGTTGCGTTTAGCGTTTGCGATTCGATTGCGATAGAGTTGCGATTGCGTTTCAATTAATCACCACAAAACATAAACATAAATAAACATGCACAAGTAACACATAAATAGTACACACACGTAAAACAATATCCAGAATGCATAATTCGAGTTGCGAATGCGATTGCGATGCATTTAGCGATAAAGAGATAGAACAAACGATTAAACCTCGATTATTAATAGATACTCCACATAATACAACTAAAGCAAATAAAATAAAGAATTCGATTACAAGTCAAAGAAGTCAAAACAGTAGTTGAGCAAGGAGTGACAGATCGCAATTAGCAATATTTTCTTCCTTTGACTTAATTCTTGACTTAAATTTGACTTTCGAAACACGGGGTGTTACACTCGCTCCATCTGAAATGCGCGAACTCTCCAGCCAACTCCAGGAATTGCTTGATAAAGGCTTCATTCACCCTAGCACATCTCCTTGGGGCGTACCCGTTCTTTTTGTTAAAAAGGAGGATGGATCGTTCCGAATGTGCATCGATTATAGGGAACTTAATAAGCTGACTATCAAGAATCACTATCCCTTACCTCAAATCGATGATTTGTTTGATCAATTACAAGGTGTTACCTGTTTTTCCAAGATCAATCTACGTTCTGGCTATCATCAGTTACGAATCCAGGAGGAAGATATACCCAAAACCGCATTTCGAACCCGATACGACCACTACGAGTTTGTTGTTATGCCCTTTGGTCTTACGAATGCCCCCGCACTTTTCATGGATCTAATGAATCGCGTATGTAAACCATTTCTCGACCGCTTCATCATCGTGTTTATCGATGATATCCTGATCTATTCTAAATCGAAAGCCGAACACGCACAACATCTCCGTTTGGTTCTTGAACTACTCCAAGGAAACCGGCCTCTATGCCAAGTTCTCCAAGTGTGAATTTTGGCTTGAGGAAGTTCAATTTCTCGGTCATATTGTCAATAGTCAAGGTATTCACGTCGACCCCGCGAAGATCGAAGCAATTAAGAGTTGGATTACACCAAAGAACCCGTCCGAAGTTCGTTCTTTTCTCGGATTGGCGGGTTATTATCGCCGATTCATCGCAGGTTTCTAGAAGATCGTTGTTCCTCTCACCTCTCTTACGCACAAGGACAAAACTGTTGTTTGGGGAACCAAACAAGAGGAAGCCTTTCAAACGCTCAAGCTTGTGCTCTGCAATTGTCACACCTCGACCGCGTTAAAACAACGAAACCGCGGCGGAAACGTCGGGGAGTGTTGCAACAAAATTATTGTTTCACAACCATGGATACAAAAGTTTTGTTTTATTGATTCATTAAGTAATTTACATTGTCTTAAAACCAAACAAACAAGTTACACATCGACTATCATTGTTATTATGTCACTAAGGCCTCGTCCAGATCCTATGTGAACATGCATCCTAGCAATCAACATCATGCAACAACACCTGAAACATATGTAAAAAAAAAAGTCAGCAAAGAAATGCTGGTGAGCACATAGGTTTTATGAGAGTGTCAGATTCATGGCTAGTTTACATGTTGCAATACCTTATTAAAAACCTTGTTTTGAAAAGTGTATAGTATTGCAACATAATTAACCATCTCAAATCAAGATGGTTATAACTTATAAAATCTCGTTGCCATGATTCTTAACCCCAAAACATTTGTTTGAGTAAACCAAATTGTAAAAAATCTCGTAAAAACTCGTTAATAAAACTCATATGGTTTATATCATTTAGAAAACATCGTTATGTGACATCGTTTCAAAATCGTTTGCCCAAGTGAACTAAATAATGCCACAGAATGTAATATGATAAAAACACTTATATATAAGAAGTACCAGCGGCGTATCTACCATGCTTTTATCATGTTACACCCGTCCCATTATCTAATCACAACCCAAAACCAATCGTTTGTTCAAATCGTTTAACTCGTTAAAATCGTTCCAACCGTTTAAATCGCCCAAAATCGTTCTTGTTTTAATTCTGAAAACTACTTTTGGTCGTCTCGCTAATAACATCCAAACCTTCGCAACTCGTCCCTCGTTCAACTCGAATTAACAAACCACCAAATGGTAAGTTAACAATTACAGATTCAGTCGTTACCCACATAACCATGGGTGCAGTCTGATAACGGGATTTGTCAGATCCTATGGTACCATAACCTAATACTGGTCGGCTTGATCAATGTTAATGAATGTCATTTGTTATGTAACTATACCCAACAAGTTTGTTCACATTATCGAAATCGTTATTAGTTTTATATAAACCATATTAATCATTTCGAAAACCATCGTTAAAAACATCAAAAACATTTAACACATATGAATCACCCCAAAACAATTGAAAATAGTAAAATAGGGGAACTATGTACTCACATGAAGTGCAAAGTATCCTCAATCAAAAGAACTCAACAAAGCTCAAACAAGGAAATCAAGCAGCACCTAGAAATCGGATCACTAGATAAATAATCGACACCTAAATCGGAAGATCGGATACAATGAAGTCTTGTAAACCAAATGAGTATTGGGACTCATGTGATATGGTTTAACAAAGTCTACATCCTAAATCGGAACCTAACCTAAGTGCTTTCTACCCATTACGACCCATTAAGGTAGCTTACGCTACTTTAACGCGTCGTTCGCGCAAATGCGCGTTCGAGACGTCTAACTAGTCCTATGACAAGTATTATATGCCTAAACATGTTTAAATATGTTGCATCATCAGTTATGTGACAAAAGTTTAGGTTACATATGCTTAAAATTCAATTATGCATGAAAAGGGCATTTTGGTCATTTTCCTAAGGCATATAAACTACCTATCATACAACTAATTAAACCTAAGTGACCATAAGGTATAACCTCAGAAGGTTATTCCCTATACAACTATGGTCACTAAACATGCTTGGTCGGATCCTAATGATCGACCAAACGGGTCGAGTTCAAAAGTCTAAGCGGTTGTTTAGACCGCTTGACTTACGACTCTATACAAGCACTAAACTAAAAGTGACGAGCTAAACATGTTGAAACATGTTTAACTAAGTTAGAAAACAGGTTTTGATATCAAAACAAACGGTTTTGATACCCAAGAATAGTTTGGTTACAAAATACACATAAATACGCATTTTGGCCGAAACTATGACTCATCACTACACCTAATCAACGTGGTAATCAGTAGGTATAGTCACTAGGGACTATAACCATCGTGATTACGCTCACGTTGCAAAGTTCAAATGAACTTTGTGTTGACCAATTCGTGGTCTAAGCAGAAAGTCAAACACTGTTTGACTTTCATGCTTGAAAAACTAAAAGCACGAAAGAATACTTACAAAGGGTCCAAGCTAGGAAGATTTGAACTTAAAAATTATTAGGTATGAAGCTTCACAAGGAGAGCTTCAACTTAGAGAATGAAATTGAGATCAAAGGTGTGAAGAATGAAGGAAATTCAAGTGGGTATTTATAAAATTTCCACAACCGTTAGGATCATTCCTCGATAATTGAGCTTCGATCTGGACCTTACAAGTGTGGCACATTGTTTTGGAATACTAGGGGTGTCCCAAAACCATCAAACGATATTGCAAATGTTACAAAAAGGGCCCTGAACTTCAAGTCGTTTGCTGAAAATTGCTGAAAGTTGCTAAAAATGGATTTTTCTACCCTGATGAGGCCGTGGCGTTGCGCCACAGAAAAACCATATAGTGGTGGCATGACGCCACCATATGCCAGATCCAGAAACTTTCGAAAATTGTCAGTTTTGGTCCCTGTAACTTATTTAGGCCATTTTTTACGCGTTTAAACCCCGTTAACCCATTTTCAAGGCTCAAAAATGAAGTTTAAGCATAGGGAACACGAATTATGCTAAAAAACAACTCGGATGTCGGTTCGTTTGGTCGTACGATTGCGTTGTTCGATTAATTACGACGAAAACTCGAACGGACGCAAAAACAATCCAAATTAAGCGACGAATGGAATTTTTGCATTCCAATCACTAAAATAAAATATTCTAATGATTACAAAAATTTTTGGATGTCCGGATATATTCAGAACGTATGATATGCGCGAAAATGCAAACTTATGCACTTTTTGACGCTTTTAGTCCCTGTTTGATCAAAAAGTTTATTTTTGCGCACCAAACACCTCAAAGCCTATTTCTAAGCTATCTAAAGGATATTTAGGGCATGTTTAACTTATGATCATGTTACGGAATGTTCGTTACAGAACGAATCGGCATACTTTCGCAGTTTGATACAAGTAGTCCCTTCGATCGAATAGACTTGTTTTCAACACACCAAACCATCCAAAACTTATTTCTAAGTTATGTAAAGGTTATTTAAGGTATGTTAATCCTATGTCACTATTCCGGAGTGTTTTTTGCATTAAACTGACTATGTTTACTCACCAGTTTGCGTATAACCTTCCAGAAAGCGATTTAAAGCTTGAAATCGGAATCGAATCAAATCGTTAAATCATCAAACACAAATACACTCATAATTACACCAAGACACATATAATAACACCAAAACACATTGTTTTATTGATAATTGACATTGTTTTACATTATACATCGATTACAGAGCACAGTTGTCACAGCAATGCTCCTGTGCTTGCATTACCCGACGGAAACGACAACTTCGTAGTCTACTGCGAAGCCTCTAACCTTGGCCTTGGTTGTGTTCTTATGCAATGGGAAAATGTTATCGCGTACGCCTCTCGTCAGCTCAAGATCCACGAGAAGAACTATACAACCCACGATCTCGAGCTTGGTGCATTTGTTTTTGCATTGAAGATTTGGCGACACTACCTTTACGGTACCAAGTGTACGGTCTTCACCGACCATAAGAGCCTGCAGCACATCTTGAACCAGAAAGAGTTGAACATGCGCCAACGCTGATGGGTTGAACTTCTCAATGATTACGACTGTGAGATTCGTTACCATCCAGGCAAAGCAAATGTCGTTGCAGACGCTCTCAGTCGACGGAGCTATTTGCATAGTGTTCATAATACTCAAGCCTAACACGACCTCGAAGCTCTAATTTGTGATGCTCAGCACGCATGCTTCATTGAGAATACCATGAGAGAGGAAATGAAGAAATGTGGTGCTGAAACCCAACTTGTCACCAAATCGAACGGTATCTACTACTATCTCGATCGCATTGGATCCCTAGTCGCAATAACCTTCGGGAGATATTGCTGACTGAAGCCCACAAATCCCGATATTTCATTCATCCCGGTGCCGACAAGATGTACCAGGACTTGCGTGCCAGGTATTGGTGGCCTGGAATGAAGAAGGATATCGCTCTATATGTTTTGAAGTGCCTAACCTGCTCGAAGGTCAAGGCCAAACAACAACGACCCTCTAGCTTACTCATACAACCCGAGATCCCTATGGGGAAATGGGAGAGTATAGCCATGGATTTCATTACAAAACTTCCTCGCACGCCATCAGGTCACGATAGCATCTGGGTTATCCTTGATCGCCTTACTAAATCCGCCCACTTTCTACCAATACAGGAAGACTATAAGGTTGAACGATTAGCACGAATCTATACCGACGAAGTCATTTGTTGACACGGGACACCTCGTGACATCATCTCTGACCGCAATGGTCGATTCACTTCGCTCCTTTAGGAAACCTTTCAATCTGCTCTCGGTACTACTCTCAATCTTAGTACTGCTTTCCATCCCAAGACCAACGGTCATACTGAACGTACGATTCGCACCCTTGAAGACATGCTTCGCTCGTGTGTTATAGATTTCGGTGGTTATTGGGATTCGCATTTACCTTTAGTCGAATTCTCGTACAATAACAGTTATCACTCTAGCTTTCAAATGGCACCATTTGAGGCATTATATGGAAGAAAATGTCGATCGCCTATTGTATGGCACGAGATCGGGGATGCGCAAATTACCGGTCCTGAGTTATTGCAAGAAACGACTGAAAAGATCCTCCAAATTCGAGACAATATCCTAAAAGCTCAGAGTCGTCAAAAGAGTTACGCCGATAAATGCCACAAGCCCCTTGAATTTGACGTTGGTGACCACGTACTCCTAAAGGTTGCACCTTGTAAGGGGGTGGTCCGATTCAGCAAGAAAGGAAAACTTGCGCCTCGATACGTTGGACCCTTTAAGATTCTGGAAAGAATTGGCAAAGTGGCATACAGACTCGAATTACCGAAGGAACTTAGCAACGTACATCCGACTTTCCACGTTTCGAACCTCAAAAATTGTCTAGCCGACCAGAATTTACATGTCCCTCTTGAGGATTTACAAGTGGATGAAACATTACACTTCATGGAAAAGCCAGTCAAGATCATGGACCGAGAGACCAAGAAACTTCGACGCTCACGCATTCCCATAGTGAAGGTTCGCTGGGAAGGCAAACACAGCAGCGAGTTCACCTGGGAACTTGTCACACCCTGACTTTTGTGGAAGCGTATGATGTGTGACTGGTTAATATCCTTGCATTCAATCGTAATAAACAACTACATGACCAAAACGATGTTCATCCATTCATTAAATTTGAGTATTACAAACACCGGTTATTTATATTTTAAAACACAACCTTCGACTAGGTTACAAACCAACAAAAGTGGATGACATCTAAACTTGAAGTCTACTTCTAGTTACGACACCCGCACCCAAGATCCATCCTGTCACCTGAAATACATGTAATTTTGGAAAACATCAACAAAAGTTGAGCGAGTTCATGTGTTTTGTATGAGTACTGTAATCTTGTAAATCTTTGAGAGACTCCTTTGTAAACAGGTATGAAAAGCGTGTATGAACATAATTGTTTTACAAGGACTTTAAGGCATGTGAGGACATAGGGAGCACTCGTAATGAGTAGGCTTATACCCTTGTCGATTTTCCCTCGACTATGCCGATTTCCCTCGACTATGTCAATTTACCTTGACTATGTCAATTTCCCTTGACTTTGTCGATTTACCTCGACTATGTCGATTTCCCTCGACTATGTCGATTTCCCTCGACTATTGTCGATTTCCCTCGACTGGGACACCGAAGCACTCAAGTGATCACATGAGGACCATGAGTGGGGCTCGGCCGTACCCGTTAGATCTAACCCTCGTCCCTAATTAAGAATTAATGGCATTTCAATATCTAGTCTATGCTCACATGATCAAGTATTTCATAGGCATTTCATACCGTTCAAGCATTCGTAACATGTATTTCACCCCCGAGAGTTATAAAACCAAAAACAGTTAAAGAAAAAGGGGAGCATGAACTCATTGTTTTGCGTCTTCGGTACTCGTAACTCGAATCTCGTCAGCAAACACGACTACCTACAATGTGCTAGGGTCTATTAGACGAGCGGGCCGTGCCTTGCCTTAGTATTCATGTTTCGAGTTACGTTTCTTTTATGTCTCAAATATTATTCCAAGGTTTCGTGACAATACTTCTCAAGTATTTATTTTCGTGTTTCCTTCCCAAGGATGGGAGTATTTCAAACATGTATTTTTGTATTCTTGTATTTGTAGTTCTGAAATAATGTATTTCAAGAAAATATATATTTTTCCCAAAAATCATATATCTTCTAAATATACTAAGAAAATATATTTTTACTTCAAAAAATAATATATTTTCTCCTTGTCGAAAATATGATATACTTTGTAATAATAAAAATCATACTTTCATTTTCCGTATCCAAAATAATATTTACCAAAAATATCTTTATAATGGTATTTTCCGGAATATTTTGTAAGTTACGTTCTTATGTTCGGTTTCACAATATTTAAGTGTGTAACTTATATATTTATTCCTTGTGATTTTTGGTATTATTTTGGATTGTAAATTCTTGGTATTTTGTTAAGTTATATTACTTTAATTCTTAAAATAACATAACTATTACACCAAGTATACAAATAATCACACACAATGTGTTATTAATGTAAATATATATTCTAAATACATATTTACCCATTTTTATTTATGAAAAACCAACCTCCAATACTTGTATTTTTGTAACAAAGTCTATGGCAAAGTTTGTATTGAAAACCATAGTTAAAACTCACTTGTAAATACTTGTTTAGAAAATATTATTCTAAGTGTTTGTATTTTTAGAAAATTTTGCCATAGTTTCCCCTAAAAATGGAGGTGTCCATGCTATTAAAGCATATCATTTTCTTTTCAAAAATCATTTCAACAGTCAACAATCAATTTACACTTACCAAGTGCTAAAACAAAGCTATCTACATAATGATCATGAACTTGAGTTTTCATAAAAACTTGTAGTAACTTGGTAGTGCGTTTAGTGGGTTTAGTGTGACAACCCTCGTAATTACATGTATCCGTACGATAAATTAATGTTAAATAAAAGTGCTTGATGACTGTGTTGAATTACTTAATTGTTTCCTGATTACTGTGACATACTTACATGTGCTTGTTAACACACTAGTCATTGGCAGAAAAATTGACTAAATGGTCCTGAATGTTTTCCTAAGTGTTGGGAATTAAAAGTGTTACAAAAATATATATATATATAAGACACTTTACGGAATAATTAAACACTTTAACGGAACAGTAGCCGACCGAACAACCGGACATTACCCGGGACACCAAATATTTGTCAAACACATTATTTAATTATTTTGAGCTAGTCATGGTCCCCGTACACCATAACACCCACTAAAAATCATATAACTAACATATATGATCAAGTTACTTGAAATATAACTTACATTTACCATTTAGTTACAAATTTTACCCTTAACCCCCCCCCCCCTAACCGAAATCGGTCCCCAAGGGACCCACGAATCACCACCTCCATGCTCCCTATCTTCTACTAGATTTAATCTTAATTGCTTAATAGATCTTGCTTCTTGAAGTGGACATAATATTAGGAGGACATGTTATAAGTATGGCACTTAGATCATCTTCATCATTTCAAAACTTTCACTCTCTCACTTCACTCTCTCTCCCTCCTCTCGGCTCACACCTAACCGCCACCATCACCACCATTCCACCACCCCATTCATCCATTATCAAGTTCCATTCAAGCTTTGAAGGTGATTCAAGGAGGTTGCAACTTGTAGAGCTTCAAAAGGGCTTTGTTCTTGCTTGTTCATCATCATTTCTCATCATCTTCTTCACTAGATTCTACCCTAGCCTTGTGCTAGTAGTAAGCTCTTGAAAAACCCTTGTTCATCTTGTTTTTGTGGCTAAAATGTTGTAGTATGATACTCATGTTTAAAACACTAAAAGAGTTAGAACAAGAAACATAAATATGAAGCTTACATAAAGTTTACATATGAATGAAACATGAAGATGAAATAGTGTAGTAGGATGTTGTAGTGAACATGTTGTTGATTACTTGATGATTTACTTGTTAATCTTCATGTTAAATGTCGTTGTTGATCGCTAAACATGTTAACGGAATCAATCGAACACGCGTTAGAAAATTAAAAGCTGAAAACAGGAAGCTGATTGGCATTTTCAGCCAACTTCAACTGGCTGTAAATAGATCATAATAAATCGAAAAACTGATTTTCTGAAGCCTAAATTTTGTATTTTCGAAAAACAGATCCAATGGCACTGGAATCGTAATTTTTCGAGGTGGTTTACTATTTTTAAGGACCCGTTTCGTAACAGCAGCTAAAGCTGAGTTTTTACCGCAGTAACTGGGTGATATTTTTTTAGCCATAACTTGAAATTTATGTTGGATCAGGTCACGAAATTTGTACTGTAGATGGACACTGATGTCGTAGTAATTCTCCCACTAAAATTTCATCAATCGGACTTACGATGAATTTTAAAGAAATTATTCCGTGGACTGCAGTCAGAAAGTAATGAATCTGATTGATGAAATTGGATCCCGAGATTTTTACACAATAATATTTGGATGTTTTAAGACCTTCTGTAAAAAGTTGGGAATTTTTGGAATAAGTTAACTATTTTATTAAAATCCCCGAAAAGAGCCCAGTTTTGAAGATTAAAGCTGAAATGACATAATTAGTATTTTTGCGTGTCTAAATGTCGGGTAGGTTATCTGAGAATGATCTAACATGTTATATGTCAATAAAAGTGTTATTATCAATGTCGTATGTTTGCTTATGAATGGGAATAGATGGGAAGCTTATATGGGCATAAACCGTTAAAGTGATGCATATTATGTGATAGATACGTCTAGTAACTTTGTGCTCTATTTGAAAACCACTAAATGACTAACTGGTAATCATATTAGGACGTGATTGACCGACCTTGACTGTTAGCTATTTTTGAGAGTCAAACCGAGCAACCGAGGTGAGTTCACACTTTCTATAAGGCATGGGTTTTCCCGGTGGTTTGGGAACGGGTTAAGAAACTAAAAATGAAACCTACATATTCTCCTTGGGTAGAATACGTACGTTCGTCCTCCTTGGGTAGGACAACAATCTTAAAACTTACTAGACAAAACTCTATCATTCAGTCCCTCATCTTATATCGACTTAATCGCCGAGGCCAATGGCGAGCGGATCATTAGTTAATAGCACTATTAGGTTTAACAAACCTCACACCGTGCCAGTCGGACGGGCGTGTACTAATGGACTATGGCAAACTGTCAATGATGATAGAACATTGACGTAGGGCACATTATTGTTCGTCAGTTGTCGATATCGGTCTAGTGGTTTACATGGGGAAGTCCCCACTGATTATGGATATGGTTTGGGTAATAAAGAAGAAACTTGTTAATCATACTTTCAACTATGGGGTAACCCCCACGGAAAATAAGCCAACGAAAGACCAACCATGTTTTCGGAAACAACTTAAACTAAACAACCAAATGTGAGCTCACTCAACTTTGTTGTTGACTCGTTGTTACATACCTTACAGGTCGCTAGATGCTTATGGAGCTTGGACGAGGAGGAGGTCGTTGTGGGATATGGATCGTAATGTCCCATGCTTAATAATTAATCCTTATGAATCTATTAAACCTACGTTTTGAACTTCAAACTTATGAACTATGGGACTTATGTTTTGGACTTACGTTTTTATGCTTCCGCTGTTAACTTAAAGTCGGTTACTTTCTTTTGGTCACCAATTGTATTGTGGTTGGTTTATTTACTTAATTACATTGTTCAATATGATTGGTGGCTCGATCCCGGTCATGTTACGCCTCCAAGCGGTGATACTCCGCAGGGTGGATTTTGGGGGTGTGATAGATTGGTATCAGAGCCATTGGTTATAGCGAACTTGGTTTTAAAAAGAGAAAAGCTTTTTGATAAAACCAGACTATAACTTGTACAGTGCTCAACGATCCACAACGACGCTTCGCTCCACGTGCAAGACTCAACACTATAGGTAATATGGTTTATGTTTGTATTGCCTGCCTGCTAGTTTAAGCAGCGCAGTTGATCATGGTATGCTTGGTTAGTGTAATAACTATTGCTTGTGTGTTTGCTCTCTTCTATCACTCCACACTTACGCACTTTCGCGACACTTTTCTTGCTTGTGTTTCCTTCGATGTTGTCACACCCGCTCGTAGCGGAAACGCAAGGTGTGATCTGTATGGTTTTCATTGCATAAATATCGATGTACATGAACAAACTATATGAATAAAACATACTCCATTGCCATTGCCATTAGATAAGTGTTTCCAAAAGGATTACAACATAAGTTTAGTGTGTCGGTTACAAACCATTAACATAAAAGTAAAGTGTTATTGTTTCATACATTAACATGAAATAAACTACTAAGGGTTAAGCCATCATATTTCCTCAAAGAGGCGGAATATAATAGTTAAACCCTCCAAAAGATGGCATGGAGTTCCGGTACTTGTTATCTTGACTGGGAAATCCGACATGGTCCTTTAATTCCCTGAAATACATGTTAAGTTTGGAAAACATCAACAAAAGTTGGTGAATTCATGCAATTTAGTTGTAAACGATGTATTCAAAATGTGAGTTGTAGTATGTAAAGCGTCAATGAAATCGTTGATCATTAATGTTTTGCAAGGACATTAATATGTGTGCCGAAAAAGGAAGCAATCCAACCCTAGACGATTTTATGTCGACTCCTATCGACTGGGACACAAACGCACTCTTCTGTATGGGTCCACGACCAAGAGTGGGGCTCGCCAAAACCCATTAGATCTAACCCCTTGTACCTAGGTCCAAACTGGATTAATGGTGCTTATATGTATAACCCTAATTCGCACATGATCTAAGGTGTTTCATTCCCTAACTTTAACATACGATTGAACATGTATCTTCCCCGATAGTTGTAAAGTTGTAAAACATTTAAATGAATAGGGGACATGAACTCACAGTATCGCGTCCTGTGAATAGATGTAAATAAGATCTCACGTGCGGTCGTCCTGAATAGCGTTGCGACCTACAAATGTTCTTATTTCTGTTAGACACTTCGGTCTTTGTAAAGAACTTGAGTACAAGTCTTGTGTTTTCAATATGTGTAAGACTTGTATGTATTTACTGTTCGTTAACTGTGTATTCGATGAATGAGTTGTATAGTCGGATCTAGTCCGCTGAATTTCGTGTCTTATGTGTATCCATTGTATAGTTGTGTTCACAAAAATGGTATCATTGGGCCAAGCCCATGTTTTCAAGTTATTGGGCTTAAATAGTGCTGGGCCTTAAATAGTGTTGGGCCTCAAATAGTGTTGGGCCTCAAATAGTGTTGGGCCTCAAATAATGTTGGGCCTCAAATAGTGTTGGGCCTCAAATAGTGTTGGGCCTCAAATAGTGTTGGGCTTGAATAGTGTTGGGCTTGAATAGTGTTGGGCTTGAATAATGTTGGGCTTGAATAGTGTTGGGCTCGAATAGTGTTGGGCTTGAATAGTGTTGGGCTTTGGCCCATATGTTTGGTGTTTGGGCTTAGCCCACTAATTTATGTTAAGCCCATTATGAAAAATAAGCCCATTTGTAAAACAATAGCCCATTACTTAAACTAACCCATTTGTTATAAAAATAGCCCATTAAGTATAATAAGCCTATTTGTAGAAAAATAGCCCACTAGTACATGTAAGCCTTTCATTTTTATAAAAACCCTTTTTATAAAAATTTACTAAGTATAGATGTTAGTAAATAAAAACATACTAGTTTTTATAAGTTTCTAAACATCCGAAATTTGTTATCGATGACATATTTATATTTCGTGTCGAAAGATCGTCTAAACGTCGTAGTAACTCCCCGGATTGGTGACTCGTTTAAGGATTCGTCCGTTGCCCGTTTTGACCATAATTGGTGTCCGATTATTAGAATCGTCCGTAACTCGTTTTAAGGCGTTATCATGTGAAGTCTTGTAGGACTTTTGTTATTAAGTGTTTAGAGTTTAAATGTGACATTAGATACAATTTCCTACTTTGATATATATAACTAATACATCAAGTAATACATGTCACAAAAATTGTTAAAGTAAACAAATATATATTTTTAAAAAAATATATATTTTTCTTGTCTTTTATTTTATAAAAACTTTCTTTAACAACCTTTTTATTTTTGTAGAGATTTACCCAAAAATGTGGTTACTTTATAAGATAAAGTTTTTATGAAAAATGGCTATATAACCTTTGTATTTTATTCTAACCATGTTTTATAAACATATCGTTTTCTTAATCAAATCACCATCAATTTACCCAACATCATAACTAAACATATGAGACTTTTATAACATGAAATTATCAAGATGATATCCAAATCATGTAGGGTTTTAACCATGATCATTTCATATGCTAACAAGTTCAAAAACCAAGTTACATTTTAGTTTTAACAACTTTTATAAAAATCTCTAGTTGTATGTTACTTTTTATAATCTTGTAAAAGTCTTGTTTTTAATTAAAAACCCTTAATACTTTCACAAGATCACTAGTTATGATCATCCATTTAATCCTTTATGTTAAAACCCTTTAACATAAACATGTATAATTTTTAGATCATATCTTTCAACATCTTCTAACACTTTATTTGTATCATAATCATCATAACAAGATCTAATATGCATATAACAAGTCTAAGATCACAATATAAACAAACATAATTATATCATGATTTTTTTATCTTTGCTTCTTTGTATTTTTCTTGTTTATTATGTATGATTATATAGTTATTATTAGTTATAATAACAATCATAAACATAATATGTATAAAAAAAATATAGAAGCTTACTTCTAGCACTAGGCTAGGGATGATCTTAGAGATTATTAAGAACTAAGAAGATGATGATCTTGATGGTGGAACACTTTTGTATGAATGAAAATCCTTCCTTTCACTTCCAAGAGCTTTAGATCACCTTATGTTACTTGGAAATCCATCTTGATCATGAAGGAGATGATAAAAATAATTGGGTTTTTGAAGGTGTTCTTGATGGAAGATGAAGATGATGAGAGAGTTTTCTTATGTGTGTGTAAGATATGGTGTAAAGTGGTAGTAAGACTTAAGGGTTAAGTGTTAATATTAATCATCCATTTCATCCACTAGTAACTAGATAAATAATATCTAGATATTTACCATAATAAACAAGGGGGTGGGACCCCTTGTTCACGGTCATGAGGTGGGGGGGGGGGGTCTTATGTGGTAAAAATAACTTAGTTATTTTTAAAGTTTCAAATGAAGTATAAGGTGTAAGCATTTAGGTGTTTAGGTTTTGCAAATTTTCCGAGATGTTTCTTGACTTGGAATGACCATAAACTAGCTCTATAAGATCAAAAATAATGACCACTAGTTCGCTACATGTGCCAAAATATAGTTCGGCTAGATGTTTAGCGCTCGTTTCACTAGTAAATAGTCGAAAGGTACGCTTATGGAAGTTGTAGGAAAAATTCCAGTTATGCGTGAAATTGATATTCCATAATTATTTTTATATGAAATTGGTGCCTAAACATCAATTTTGCATCTTGTAATAAAAATACAATTGCTGAATTTTTCGGAAGATTCATGAAATGGTCACTTTTAGCGCATTTCGGACAGTTTTTAGTGCTACCGGGCATTGGTAAAATATTAACCAAACTCTTGTATTCCCATATAGGGTTTAATATATAATTGATATTGGACTCTCATCCGAGTCCTAAAGATGTCATTTTAGATGTTTTTTGCAGATCCGGAGTTTTCGTCAGCACTCTAGTTCACTAGGCACTACTCTAGTTGTTTCGGGGAATTGTTTGCACTATTTCAAATGTACCCAATAAAAGTGAATCATGTGTAATAATAAACGAATATTCCATGAGTTTTCTAAGATGTATATCATGTAATCATGCAGTCCGAATATTCAAAACACATACTTGTATAATGTAAATCACCGTTTTAAATGTAAGTAAATTACCCGAAAGTGGCAGTTGTCACATTCTCCCCTTGTTATTTAGAATTTCGTCCCGAAATTCTAGCTTTGTTATTCTTTGCAGGAGTCTTCGGAAATAAGTGAGGATATTTTTCCTTCATTCGATCTTCACGTTCCCAAGTATACTCGGGTCCATGACGAGAGTTCCAACGAACCTTTACTAACTTGATACGACTTCTCCGTGTTTTATTGACCTTCCAGTCCGTGACCTCAACAGGTTCTTCAGTGAAATGGAGTTTGTCGTCAATGTGAATTTCATCCATAGGAATGGTAACGGTTACTTGTATTGGACTCTTTTTAAGATTCGACACATGAAACGTGTGGTGTACACTGCTAAGTTCATCTGGTAACTTCAACTTGTAGGCAACAGTGCCAATCTTTTCTAAGATTTCAAATGGTCCAATATAACGAGGGTTAAGCTTTCCACGTTTACCGAACCTCACTACGCCTTTCCAAGGTGAGACTTTTAACAAAACTTTTTCTCCAACCTCGAAAGATGCTTGTTTTCGTTTTCCATCAGCGTAGAGCTTTTGTCGATCGCGGGCCGCCTTGATACGGTCTCGGATCTGAAAAATTTTATCCGTAGTATCTTGGACTAGTTCCGGACCAATTAATTGACTATCGCCCGTTTCCGCCCAACATAGCGGAGAACGACACTTTCGACCATAAAGAGCTTCAAACGGTGCAGCTCGTATACTTGTATGGTAGCTGTTATTGTAGGAAAACTCAACTAGAGGTAGATGATTATCCCAATTGCCACCTAAATCCATAACACATGCACGAAGCATATCTTCGAGTGTTTGGATTGTCCGTTCGCTCTGGCCGTCAGTTTGTGGATGAAAGGCCGTACTTAGATTCAATTGAGATCCAAAGGCCTGTTGAAATGATTTCCATATTCTTGAAACAAAACGACCATCTCGGTCCGAAATGATTGAAATAGGCACTCCATGACGAGCCACTATTTCTTTGAGATATATTTCCGCTAGTTTCTCAGTACTATCCTTCTCCCGAATCGGTAAGAAGTGTGCGGACTTTGTCAATCTATCGACGATTACCCATATCATGTCATGACCTTTCGAGGTCCTGGGTAACTTCGTAATGAAGTCCATCGATATTTGTTCCCATTTCCAAGCGGGAATCTCGGGTTGTTGTAATAAACCTGATGGTTTCTGATACTCTGCCTTGACCTTAGCGCAGGTCAAGCATTTTCCAACATAAAAAGCGACATCCTTTTTGAGGTTAGGCCACCAATAGTACTCCTTTAAGTGTTGGTACATCTTATCTGATCCAGGATGGATCGAGTACTTTGACCTATGTGCTTCCTCAAAAATGAGATCTCGGAGACCTCCAAAGAATGGAACCCAAATTCTACCCGCAAGGTACAAAGTTCCATCCTCCTTTGGTATTAACTGTTTTTCCATGCCTCGAAGTGATTCTTCTAGAATATGTTCTTCCTTGAGCACTTCTTGTTGTGCATTTTGAATTCGTGCGGTAAGATCTGTGTGAATCGTCATCTCTAGTGCTCGCACTCTTAGTGTTTTAACTCATTCCTTGCGGCTCAAGGCGTCTGCTACAACGTTCGCCTTGCCCGGATGGTACTTGATTTCACAATCATAGTCGTTTAATAATTCAACCCAATGTCGCTGACGCATATTTAATTCTTTTTGGTTGAATATGTGTTGTAGACTCCTATGATCTGTGAAAATAGTGCACTGTGTACCATATAAGTAATGCCGCCAAATTTTCAAAGCAAATACCACCGCGCCTAGCTCTAGGTCGTGAGTGGTATAGTTCTTCTCGTGAACTTTCAGTTGGCGGGACGCGTACGCGATAACCTTTTTACGTTGCATGAGTACACAACCCAACCCTTGATGTGAAGCATCACAGTATACCACAAAGTCATCGGTACCGTCGGGTAATGATAAGATTGGTGCAATGCACAACTTGTCTTTAAGATGTTGAAATGTTGCTTCTTGTTTCTCTCCCCAATCGAATTTCCTGTCTTTCTGTGTAAGAGAAGTTAGCGGTTGAGCAATCTTTGAAAAATTCTCAATGAATCTCCGATAATATCCCGCTAAGCCCAAAAATTGTCGCACTTCAGTAGGAGTCTTGGGCGCTTCCCAATTCTTAATCGATTCAATCTTCGACGGGTCTACTTGAATACCCTTCTCGTTCACTATATGCCCGAGAAATTGTACTTCACGAATCCAAAACTCACATTTGGAAAACTTTGCGTATAAATTCTCCTTCTTGAGTAGTTCTAAGATGGTTCTCAAATGTTGTTCATGCTCGGCTGCCGATTGTGAGTATATCAAGATGTCGTCAATGAACACTATGACGAATTTGTCGAGATACGGCTTGCACACGCGGTTCATTAAATCCATGAAGACCGCCGGTGCGTTCGTTAAACCAAAAGGCATAACGAGAAACTCGTAATGACCGTAACGAGTCCGAAAAGCCGTTTTCGGTATGCTTTCTTCTTGAATCCGTAACTGATGATACCCCGATCGTAAGTCTACCTTTGAGTAAAAACTCGACCCTTGAAGTTGATCGAATAAGTCGTCAATCCTCGGTAGTGGATACCGATTCTTGATGGTGAGTTTATTCAACTCTCTGTAGTCGATACACATTCTGAATGTCCCGTCCTTCTTTTTCACAAAAAGAACTGGAGCTCCCCAAGGCGAGAAACTCGGTCTGATGAATCCCTTATCCAACAACTCTTGAAGTTGTGTGGACAATTCCTGCATTTCAGAAGGTGCTAATCGATATGGAGATTTAGCTACGGGTGCAGCTCCTGGTACCAAGTCGATGTGAAATTCGACTTGTCGATAAGGCGGTAGTCCTGGCAAGTCTTCAGGAAATTCTTTTACTACCGGAATATCTGTCAACTTCGGCCCATCGGCCTTTTTGTCTACAACATGCGCTAGAAAGGCAATATAACCTTTCCATAAGTATTTCTGTGCTTTCATGCAATTGATGATCCGCAATGGGGTGTCACGCTTCTCTCCATGTATAACAAGTGTCTCTTTGTTCTGTAGTGGTAGGCGAATGATCTTCTCGTGGCAAACGACTTCGGCTCGATTGTTGGATAGCCAATCCATGCCAACCACTACGTCGAAACTACCCAATTCAACGGGTAAGAGATCGATATTGAATTTTTGTTCGCCAAGTTCTAAGGTACACCCCTTAACAACTTCTCTCGTCTCTATTAGTTTACCGTTAGCCAATTCTATAGAATATGGAACATCTAGTTTACTAGGTTCCAAGCCCAGAATATTTTTAAATTCTATAGAAATAAAACTAAAATCGGCTCCGGTATCAAATAATATGGATGCGAAATGATCATTGAGGAGAAACGTACCAGTGACCACATTAGGGTCTTGGCGCGCATCCTTGGCCCCAATCACAAAAGATCAACCATGAGCTTGAATTTCTTTAGGACAGTCCTTCTTGTAGTGATCTTTGCTTCCGCATCCAAAGCATCCTTGACCACGACCATTCCCGTTCCCATTCTTGTTACCAAAACCACTTCCTGATCCAGTATTATTTCCCGTTCCCCAACATGATTTAGTACGGTGGCCAGTCTTGCCACACTTGTCACACTTGACAACCCGACAATCACCCAAGTGATGAAATTTGCATCGCTCACACTTAGGTAAAGTACCAGCGTACTTCTTAGGACCAGTGTCGTTTGTGGCTACAAACGCCTTTGCATCCTTTTGCGAGTTATTCTGTCGCCTGTTGTTGTTGTTGTTGGGGTTATTGTTATTGTTGTTGTGATTGTTGTTACTGTTGTTGTTGTTATTACCGCGGGTTCCCTTCTTGAAATTCGAGTAACTCCTCTTCCCACGGTTGGAAGACTCAACATGTGTTTCCTTCTTGTCATCACCTTTCTCAGTGAATATCTTCATCCTGACCCCGTCTTCAGTAAAACTCACGGCTATAGTCACAGCCTGAGTAATAGTCGTGGGTTTAGCTGCAGTAACCAGACTTCGAATCTTGTCAGAAAGTCCCCAGATATGGCGTTCGATACGCTTGTATTCTGGTGTTACAAGATAAGGAATCACGCGGGACAGATCGTGAAATCTTTGCGTATATCCCGTGATATCAGCTCTGACCATGGTAAGGTTCCAGAACTCGTTCTCCAACTTCTGGAGTTTAGCACGAGAACAGTACTTATCCCTCATACGTTCCTTCAGTTCCTCCCAAGTCAACGCATAAGCAGCGTTATCACCCAAAGTTTGCACTTGTAGGTTCCACCAGGTAAGGGCCTCGTTGAGAAACAAGCCAGTAACGAAAGTGACTTGCTGATTAGCAGAACATCTGCTCATTCTGATAGTGGAATCCGTTTTCTCAGTCCATCTCACATACGCCACAGCACCGCCTGTGCCATCGTAGTTAAGTGGCTTGCAGTCCAGAAACTGCTTGAATGTGCACCCTGAAATTGGACAACGGATTTTGAATGAGCAAATAATGAATCGCACGAATAGATTTAGAAAGAAATTTGATGGGTTGTAATAAAACGAATAAACGTTACCCGTAATATTTGTTCCACCTGAAGGTCCGCTTGGACCCTGGCCTCCCGATCCGCCGGTGCCACCACTTTGTTCGACACGGGATGCCTCATACAGTGCGATAGCTTGAGCGATTCTCTGTTCTATAAGTGCATTCAGTTCTGCCTCGGTCGTAGGCATTTGTGGGGGTGGGGGTGGATTAGTTCGTGAACTTAAGCCTCTCCTCGGTGGCATGATTCTTCCAAAGGAGAAATAGGATAAAGATTAGACGTTGATTTGGTTTGTAAAAAAAAATATTCATAACATTAATAGCAATATCAACACGAAATATATAATGCGAGTAAATAAGTTAACATAAACAATAAGATATGTCCAACCAGACCACTCAATTGCATTTAATAGATAACACCAAGTTTTTCATATATATAGTCAACCGGTTACATAATCGTTTGAAAGGAACAAAAATAGACTCGGGCTACATAACCCGGTCATACTAGTCTAGTACAACAAAAGAGATAACAAAATCTTCCTTCCAACTGCGTGATCCACTGTATGTCGGCTGTCTTCAAACTTGGTGGAGCATCAATATGTACACAAAACGACTATAAATACCCGTCCCAAAAGTATACTACCGGTAAACATAGTCTATGGTGGGGGAAAAGCTGGTGGTGGAATCGGGAACAACAACCTGTGAACATCAGAAACCCTACCCTCCAAATCTAGAACCAAACGGTTCAGGAATACAATCTGCTGCTCGAGCGTCAGTACCCGAGTAGGTAAATCCACTGGCGGTAGATCCGCTGGTGGCATCTGAGGTGGTAGTGGGGGTAATGGTGGTGACCCTGGTGGTGGTGGTGGATCCTGGGGTGGTGAATGGGCTGGTGGTGGTGGAGCCTGAAGTACCAAACCAAGCAGGTGGGTCAGCTCATCCTCGAGTTCACTAACTCGACGGATAATAAAGTCTATCTGATGCTCAAGTGTGAGTACACGAGCCGGTAACTCGGTAGTAGCAACTAAGTAATGCAATGGGTGGTATGGGTCTGTGATGGGCATATCATGTGGGTATAGGTCCATGTCTCCGGGTGGTACATGAGCATGTCCAGAGGGTCCTGCCTCGTCAGTATGGTCTATATGTGGTAGAATAGGGGCAATATGATCATGTGCAGGGACCACTGGCTCGTCTGGTAGGACATCATCCATCTCGATGTCTGCATTGCGCTGTAGGCCAATGGCCTGCAGTGCAGATGAAGTAACAGATGCATAAGATGAAGCATCTGAATCAGTATCGGAGTCAGAAGAAATGACAATAACCGGGACTACCGGTGCAGCGACCTCCAAAATAACCACGTCATGAACATCCCCGTCTCCCAACTCATCACCAAAATGCTCCACGGGAATCACAGGAACTACAGCGTCGTCATCCTCGTCGAAGTCGCCAATAAAAGGCATAATAGCAAGAGGAAGGACATCCCAGGGTATAACCTCGACCACATGCTCACCCTCCGGGTGACCCATGATAACTATCTCGTTAAGTAGAGGGGGCATAACTAGCACATCATCATCAATAATGTCTCCTAACCCGTCTGCGTCGATAATGTCATCAACAATCGCGAACGGCTGAAAGTCATCCAAATCATCGTCAGATGCCGACTCGCTGTCGGACGTAATGACCTGGACTGCCGGTACATACTCGTCGTCGGAGGATAGCTCCATCGGGTCTACGTCATCGTATATGTTGCTTCCTTCAGAGGAAGACATGATATCCTGAGAAATAAGTTGTTCGACACGTATGAGTATTTGTTACGTTACATATATACACAAAATGTATTTTTCACACAATGTTCATTTTAAGTTATCCTACTTGAGTTGTGTGGATTAACTTAAAGTTGCATGTCTACCATTTAGATGACTAAGACACTAATGTCCTTGCTTGATTTGTATGAGATGAATTCTTGTTGAAAGTGGACCATGAAAAATGTTTATGCAAATGAAAACATGTGTTTGTGTTTAAATGGTTTTTGTGAGAGATCCCTAGTGATTGTAGACTTAGACTCGATAAAGAATCCTGGTTCACTACAATCGATGCTCTGATACCAAACTGTCACACCCGCTCCTAGCGGAAACGCAAGGTGTGATCTGTATGGTTTTCATTGCATAAATATCGATGTACATGAACAAACTATATGAATAAAACATACTCCATTGCCATTGCCATTACATAAGTGTTTCCAAAAGGATTACAACAT
Organism: Helianthus tuberosus; assembly: GCA_030545235.1. NCBI lineage: Eukaryota > Viridiplantae > Streptophyta > Magnoliopsida > Asterales > Asteraceae > Helianthus > Helianthus tuberosus. The sequence continues at coordinate 53,514,587 of CM060429.1, read as the reverse complement.
AAGTTTAGTGTGTCGGTTACAAACCATTAACATAAAAGTAAAGTGTTATTGTTTCATACATTAACATGAAATAAACTACTAAGGGTTAAGCCATCATATTTCCTCAAAGAGGCGGAATATAATAGTTAAACCCTCCAAAAGATGGCATGGAGTTCCGGTACTTGTTATCTTGACTGGGAAATCCGACATGGTCCTTTAATTCCCTGAAATACATGTTAAGTTTGGAAAACATCAACAAAAGTTGGTGAATTCATGCAATTTAGTTGTAAACGATGTATTCAAAATGTGAGTTGTAGTATGTAAAGCGTCAATGAAATCGTTGATCATTAATGTTTTGCAAGGACATTAATATGTGTGCCGAAAAAGGAAGCAATCCAACCCTAGACGATTTTATGTCGACTCCTATCGACTGGGACACAAACGCACTCTTCTGTATGGGTCCACGACCAAGAGTGGGGCTCGCCAAAACCCATTAGATCTAACCCCTTGTACCTAGGTCCAAACTGGATTAATGGTGCTTATATGTATAACCCTAATTCGCACATGATCTAAGGTGTTTCATTCCCTAACTTTAACATACGATTGAACATGTATCTTCCCCGATAGTTGTAAAGTTGTAAAACATTTAAATGAATAGGGGACATGAACTCACAGTATCGCGTCCTGTGAATAGATGTAAATAAGATCTCACGTGCGGTCGTCCTGAATAGCGTTGCGACCTACAAATGTTCTTATTTCTGTTAGACACTTCGGTCTTTGTAAAGAACTTGAGTACAAGTCTTGTGTTTTCAATATGTGTAAGACTTGTATGTATTTACTGTTCGTTAACTGTGTATTCGATGAATGAGTTGTATAGTCGGATCTAGTCCGCTGAATTTCGTGTCTTATGTGTATCCATTGTATAGTTGTGTTCACAAAAATGGTATCATTGGGCCAAGCCCATGTTTTCAAGTTATTGGGCTTAAATAGTGCTGGGCCTTAAATAGTGTTGGGCCTCAAATAGTGTTGGGCCTCAAATAGTGTTGGGCCTCAAATAGTGTTGGGCCTCAAATAGTGTTGGGCCTCAAATAGTGTTGGGCTTGAATAGTGTTGGGCTTGAATAGTGTTGGGCTTGAATAGTGTTGGGCTTGAATAGTGTTGGGCTCGAATAGTGTTGGGCTTGAATAGTGTTGGGCTCGAATAGTGTTGGGCTTGAATAGTGTTGGGCTTTGGCCCATATGTTTGGTGTTTGGGCTTAGCCCACTAATTTATGTTAAGCCCATTATGAAAAATAAGCCCATTTGTAAAACAATAGCCCATTACTTAAACTAACCCATTTGTTATAAAAATAGCCCATTAAGTATAATAAGCCCATTTGTAGAAAAATAGCCCACTAGTACATGTAAGCCTTTCATTTTTATAAAAACCCTTTTTATAAAAATTTACTAAGTATAGATGTTAGTAAATAAAAACATACTAGTTTTTATAAGTTTCTAAACATCCGAAATTTGTTATCGATGACATATTTATATTTCGTGTCGAAAGATCGTCTAAACGTCGTAGTAACTCCCCGGATTGGTGACTCGTTTAAGGATTCGTCCGTTGCCCGTTTTGACCATAATTGGTGTCCGATTATTAGAATCGTCCGTAACTCGTTTTAAGGCGTTATCATGTGAAGTCTTGTAGGACTTTTGTTATTAAGTGTTTAGAGTTTAAATGTGACATTAGATACAATTTCCTACTTTGATATATATAACTAATACATCAAGTAATACATGTCACAAAAATTGTTAAAGTAAACAAATATATATTTTTAAAAAAATATATATTTTTCTTGTCTTTTATTTTATAAAAACTTTCTTTAACAACCTTTTTATTTTTGTAGAGATTTACCCAAAAATGTGGTTACTTTATAAGATAAAGTTTTTATGAAAAATGGCTATATAACCTTTGTATTTTATTCTAACCATGTTTTATAAACATATCGTTTTCTTAATCAAATCACCATCAATTTACCCAACATCATAACTAAACATATGAGACTTTTATAACATGAAATTATCAAGATGATATCCAAATCATGTAGGGTTTTAACCATGATCATTTCATATGCTAACAAGTTCAAAAACCAAGTTACATTTTAGTTTTAACAACTTTTATAAAAATCTCTAGTTGTATGTTACTTTTTATAATCTTGTAAAAGTCTTGTTTTTAATTAAAAACCCTTAATACTTTCACAAGATCACTAGTTATGATCATCCATTTAATCCTTTATGTTAAAACCCTTTAACATAAACATGTATAATTTTTAGATCATATCTTTCAACATCTTCTAACACTTTATTTGTATCATAATCATCATAACAAGATCTAATATGCATATAACAAGTCTAAGATCACAATATAAACAAACATAATTATATCATGATTTTTTTATCTTTGCTTCTTTGTATTTTTCTTGTTTATTATGTATGATTATATAGTTATTATTAGTTATAATAACAATCATAAACATAATATGTATAAAAAAAATATAGAAGCTTACTTCTAGCACTAGGCTAGGGATGATCTTAGAGATTATTAAGAACTAAGAAGATGATGATCTTGATGGTGGAACACTTTTGTATGAATGAAAATCCTTCCTTTCACTTCCAAGAGCTTTAGATCACCTTATGTTACTTGGAAATCCATCTTGATCATGAAGGAGATGATAAAAATAATTGGGTTTTTGAAGGTGTTCTTGATGGAAGATGAAGATGATGAGAGAGTTTTCTTATGTGTGTGTAAGATATGGTGTAAAGTGGTAGTAAGACTTAAGGGTTAAGTGTTAATATTAATCATCCATTTCATCCACTAGTAACTAGATAAATAATATCTAGATATTTACCATAATAAACAAGGGGGTGGGACCCCTTGTTCACGGTCATGAGGTGGGGGGGGGGGGGTCTTATGTGGTAAAAATAACTTAGTTATTTTTAAAGTTTCAAATGAAGTATAAGGTGTAAGCATTTAGGTGTTTAGGTTTTGCAAATTTTCCGAGATGTTTCTTGACTTGGAATGACCATAAACTAGCTCTATAAGATAAAAAATAATGACCACTAGTTCGCTACATGTGCCAAAATATAGTTCGGCTAGATGTTTAGCGCTCGTTTCACTAGTAAATAGTCGAAAGGTACGCTTATGGAAGTTGTAGGAAAAATTCCAGTTATGCGTGAAATTGATATTCCATAATTATTTTTATATGAAATTGGTGCCTAAACATCAATTTTGCATCTTGTAATAAAAATACAATTGCTGAATTTTTCGGAAAATTCATGAAATGGTCACTTTTAGCGCATTTCGGACAGTTTTTAGTGCTACCGGGCATTGGTAAAATATTAACCAAACTCTTGTATTCCCATATAGGGTTTAATATATAATTGATATTGGACTCTCATCCGAGTCCTAAAGATGTCATTTTAGATGTTTTCTGCAGATCCGGAGTTTTCGTCAGCACTCTAGTTCACTAGGCACTACTCTAGTTGTTTCGGTGAATTGTTTGCACTATTTCAAATGTACCCAATAAAAGTGAATCATGTGTTATAATAAACGAATATTCCATGAGTTTTCTAAGATGTATATCATGTAATCATGCAGTCCGAATATTCAAAACACATACTTGTATAATGTAAATCACCGTTTTAAATGTAAGTAAATTACCCGAAAGTGGCAGTTGTCACAGATGTGAAGATCATGGGTGGATGCCTGAACTTGACTCAAGCCCAGCTGACGGCTCTAATCAACGAATGAGTGGCTAAGGCACTCGCAGCTGTCCCTGCAGGAGGTATAACCTACTATTTCGATCTATCCTAGGATGTTTAGATCCTACTCTCGCGAACCAACCCTCGTGGTTAATCTTGTCTTTTATTCTCGCGCCACAGGTCAACATGCTCAGCCTCCCGTATGTACATTCAAAACGTTCATGGATTGCCGACCTAGTACTTTCAGCGGCACAGAAGGAGCTGTAGGTCTTCTTCACTGGTTCGAGAAGCTCGAATCTGTTTTCGAAATGTGTGAATGCCCTGAAGATCGTAGGGTAAAATATGCTACTGGAACACTAGAAGGCGCTGCGTTAACCTGGTGGAAAGCACAGGTACAACTGCTAGGGCTAGCAGTTGCTAATGCCACCCCATGGAACGGTTTCAAAGAACTGATTAAAGAAGAATACTGTAGTCGTGACGATATCCACAAGCTAGAGGTAGAATTTTTCAATCTGAAGATGACGGGGTCTGAAATCGAGGCATACACAAAGAGGTCGAACGAATTAGCTATCCTGTGTCCCACTATGGTGGATCCTCCTATCAAGCGTATCGAGCTGTACCTTAAGGGTTTGGTGCCAGAAATTCAAAGCCACTTGACCTCAGCTAATCTTGGCACCATTCAACAAATCATCAAGTTGGCTCATCATCTCACTGATCAGGCAGTTGAGCAGAACAAGCTGCCCAAGCGAATTAGCACTACTACTGATGCTCCGAGTGATAACAAGCGCAAGTGGGATGGAAATTCGGGCAAGGGTTCTACTTCAGTTCAGTCTCAGCAGCGAAAGACTGATGGCTACCAAAGTCCTGGTCAGCAATCTTCTGGTAGTCAAGGACAGGGTGGATACCGAGGGAACCACCCCAAGTGCAACAGGTGCAACAAGCATCATAGCGGGCAGTGCCACAAGGGTCGTTGTCTGAGGTGTAACAAGTTTGGTCATGAAGCAAAGGATTGCAGGAGCTTACTTCCTGCGAATCAGCATCGTCAACAGCATCCACAAGCTCCACAGAAGCAGCAGCAGCAACAGCAGGATAACAAGGGATGCTATCAGTGTGGTGCTGAAGGCCACTTCAAGAGAAACTGTCCCCAGTTGAACCAGAAACAGAACAACAACAACAACAACAATCAGGGGAACGGAAACAATAATGGGGGAAACAATGATGGCAATGGAGCCAGGGGACGTGTTTTCGTGCTGGGTCAGGGTGATGCAAGGAACGACCCCAACGTTGTGATGGGTAAGTTTCTTCTGGATGATTTCTTTGTTACTGTTTTATTCGATTCGGGTGCCGATACTAGTTATGTGTCCTTAAAAGTTAGCCAAATGCTTAAGCGCACTCCAACAATTTTGAACACCAAGCACACGGTAGAGCTAGCAAACGGTAAAAGTCTCGAGGCCACACATATAGTTAAGGGTTGTAACCTCGTCTTAGCTGGTCAGACCTTCTCTATCAATCTTATTCCTATCGTTCTAGGTAGTTTCGACGTTGTTATTGGGATGGATTGGTTATCTCATCAACAAGCGGAAATTCTTTGCAACGAGAAGATTGTCCGCATCCCTCGTTCTGGTGAAGAACCCCTTGTGATTCATGGCGACAAGAGTGGTGCTGTGGTGGGCATCATCTCTTTCCTCAAGGCCCAGAAGTGTTTGCGAAAGGGCCACGCTGCTATCCTAGCCCTCGTTTCTGATGCATCCTCGGAAGAAAGGAAGATATAAGACATACCTATTGTACGTGATTTTCTTGAGGTATTTCCTGAGGAATTACCTGGTCTTCTGCCTCATCGTCAAGTTGAATTTCAAATCGAGCTAGCTCCTGGAGCAGCGCCCATAGCTCGAGCACCTTATCGTCTAGCTCCGTCAGAACTTGAAGATCTGTCCACGCAATTGCAAGAACTCTTGGAAAAGGGTTTCATACATCCTAGCTCTTCGCCCTGGGGAGCTCCAGTCTTATTCGTGAAGAAGAAAGACGGTACCTTCAGAATGTGTATTGACTACCGTAAACTCAACAAAGTGACAGTAAAGAATCGTTATCCCCTTCCACGCACTGACGACTTGTTCGACCAGTTGCAAGGGTCGAGCTATTACTCTAAGATTGACCTAAGGTCAGGCTACCATCAACTGAGAGTCCGAGATGAGGATATCTCTAAAACAACATTTAGAACTCGTTATGGGCATTACGAGTTTCTGGTTATGCCTTTCGGATTGACGAACGCACCAGCGGTCTTCATGGATCTCATGAACCGAGTATGCAAACCTTACCTGGATAAGTTCGTTATTGTCTTCATCGACGACATCCTGATCTATTCTAAGAGTCAGGAGGAACACGAGCAGCATCTACGACTTATGCTAGAACTTCTTCGAGCAGAGCAACTGTATGCTAAATTTTTGAAATGTGACTTCTGGCTTCGCGAAGTCCACTTTCTAGGCCATGTAGTAAACATGGATGGGATTCATGTTGATCCATCCAAGGTTGAATCGATCAAGAACTGGCCTGCACCCCGTACACCAACAGAAATCCGCCAATTCTTGGGTTTGGCGGGCTACTACAGACGATTTATCAAGGATTTCTCTAAGATTGCGCAACCTCTCACCTCACTAACTCAGAAGGGTGTCACCTATCATTGGGGTGATGCACAGGAATCTGCTTTCCAGTACTTAAAAGATAGACTTTGTAGCGCGCCTATCCTCTCATTGCCTGAAGGCACAGATGACTTTGTGGTTTATTGCGACGCTTCCATCCAAGGACTTGGTTGCGTGTTGATGCAACGTGACAAGGTCATTGCCTACGCATCATGCCAACTTAAAGTTCATGAAAAGAACTACACTACGCATGACTTGGAACTGGGAGCGGTTGTTTTCACACTTAAGATATGGAGACATTACCTGTACGGTACCAAGTGCACCATTTACACCGATCACAGGAGTCTCGAGCATATCTTCAAGCAAAAAGAGTTAAAAATGCGACAACGTCGATGGGTCGAGCTCTTGAATGATTACGAATGTGCGATCAAGTACCATCCGGGCAAAGCCAATGTTGTGGCCGACGCCCTCAGTCGAAAGGATACTATACCTAAGCGTGTACGTGCGTTACAACTTACCATTCACTCTACTCTTCCTGCTCAAATTCGTGATGCTCAGGTTGAAGCACTGAAAGCAGAAAACATCAGGGCTGAGTCCCTGTGAGGATTAAGGAAACGGTTAGAACAAAAGGAAGACGGCGCCTACTATGTTAACGGGCGCATCGGGGTTCCACTTTATGGAGACTTACGCGAGCTTGTGATGGATGAAGCACATAAGTCTCGTTATTCAGTACATCCTGGTTCAGATAAGATGTACCACGATCTCAAAACTATGTATTGGTGGCCTGGTATGAAAGCCCACATAGCAACCTACGTCAGTAAATGTTTGACTTGTGCGAGAGTCAAGGTCAAGTACCAGAAACCATCGGGCCTACTTCAACAACTAGAGATCCCAAAATGGAAATGGGAGCAAATTTCCATGGATTTCGTTACTGGCCTGCCTAGATCTCAACACGGAAATGATACCATTTGGGTGATCGTGGATCGACTTACTAAGTCTGCACATTTTCTGGCTATCAAGGAAACGGATAAGTTTTCTACTCTAGCAGACATCTACCTAAAGGAAGTAGTACCGAGGCACGGAGTGCCAACCTCCATCATTTCTGATCGTGACTCACATTTTACATCTGAACTGTGGCAAGCTATGCACAAGTCCTTTGGTTCTCAATTAGACATGAGCACGGCATATCATCCACAGACGGATGGGCAATCTGAACGCACCATCCAAACCCTTGAAGACATGCTTAGGGCATGTGTAATCGACTTTGGTAATGGCTGGGAAAAGCACCTCCCGTTAGTGGAGCTTTCGTATAACAACAGTTACCACACCAGTATCCAGGCCGCTCCGTTCAAGGCACTGTATGGACGAAAGTACCGATCACCTCTCTGTTGGGCAGAAGTTGGTGACAGCCAAATCACTGGCCCAGAACTTGTAGTAGATACGACCGAGAGAATTGCTCAGATACGACAACGAATAGCGGCAACTCGTGACTGTCAGAAAAGCTATGCTGATAAGCGAAGAAAGCCACTCGAGTTCCAGGTTGGGGACCGGGTGCTACTCAAAGTCTCACCTTGGAAAGGTGTAGTCCGTTTTGGCAAACTCAATCCGCGTTATGTCGGACCATTCGAAATCATTGAGAAAATTGGCAAGGTCGCTTATAAGTTGAATCTACCTGAAGAACTCAACAGAGTTCACAATGTTTTCCATGTGTCGAGTCTGAAGAAGTGTCTGTTAGATGAGACCCTCATAGTTCCACTTAAAGAGCTCACAATCGACGACCAGTTGCGATTCGTCGAGGAACCAGTTGAAATCACAGACCGAGACATTAAGATTCTCAAGCGTACCAGGATACCTCTTGTCCGAGTTCATTGGGATTCCCGTCGTGGCCCAGAGTATACCTGGGAACGAGAAGACCAAATGAAACTCAAGTACCCCCCAGCTTTTTAAGAAAAATGCAACCACTACTGAGGCTGAAGCTACTGCAGAATTTCGGGACGAAATTCCAAATCAACGGGGGGATGATGTGACACCCCTGGAAAACCACGCAACTTAACTAGCTTCCTCAGTAACCACGCACTAAATTTCGGGACGAAATTTTCTTAACAGGGGGAGAATGTAACAACCCTCGTAATTACATGTATCCGTACGATTAATTAATGTTAAATAAAAGTGCTTGATGACTGTGTTGAATTACTTAACTGTTTCCTGATTACTGTGACATACGTACATGTGCTTGTTAACACTAGTCATGTGCAGAAAAATTGACTAAATGGTCCTGAATGTTTTCCTAAGTGTTAGGAATTAAAAGTGTTACAAAAATATATATATAAGACACTTTACGGAATAATTAAACACTTTAACGGAACAGTATCCAACCGAACAACCGGACATTACCCGGGACACCAAATATTTGTCAAACACATTATTTAATTATTTTGAGCTAGTCATGGTCCCTGTACACCATAACACCCACTAAAAATCATATAACTAACATATATGATCAAGTTACTTGAAATATAACTTACATTTACCATTTAGTTACAAATTTTACCCTTAACCCCCCCCCTAACCGAAATCAGTCCCCAAGGGACCCACAAATCACCACCTCCATGCTCCCTATCTTCTACTAGATTTAATCTTAATTATTTAAAGATATATTAACATATAACAATTTACATCGAGATAGTTGGTAAACGGACAACAAGCTGCGCCGCTACCCCTTTTTGAATAGCAAAAGTAAGTCTTTTAAAAACTACTTCCATAGATCTCAGGGTCATAACATTACTATGCATGACCCTTTGAACTCGACTAAGTAGGTCCACAGCCTCTGGACATAATATTAGGAGGACATGTTATAAGTATGGCACTTAGATCATCTTCATCATTTCAAAACTTTCACTCTCTCACTTCACTCTCTCTCCCTCCTCTCGGCTCACACCCAACCGCCACCATCACCACCATTCCACCACCCCATTCATCCATTATCAAGTTCCATTCAAGCTTTGAAGGTGATTCAAGGAGGTTGCAACTTGTAGAGCTTCAAAAGGGCTTTGTTCTTGCTTGTTCATCATCATTTCTCATCGTCTTCTTCACTAGATTCTACCCTAGCCTTGTGCTAGTAGTAAGCTCTTGACAAACCCTTGTTCATCTTGTTTTTATGGCTAAAATGTTGTAGTATGATACTCATGTTTAAAACACTAAAAGAGTTAGAACAAGAAACATAAATATGAAGCTTACATAAAGCTTACATATGAATGAAACATGAAGATGAAATAGTGTAGTAGGATGTTGTAGTGAACATGTTGTTGATTACTTGATGATTTACTTGTTAATATTGATGTTAAATGTCGTTGTTGATCGCTAAACATGTTAACGGAATCAATCGAACACGCGTTAGAAAATTAAAAACTGAAAACAGGAAGCTGATTGGCATTTTCAGCCAACTTCAACTGGCTGTAAACAGATCATAATAAATCGAAAAACTGATTTTCTGAAGCCTAAATTATGTATTTTCGAAAAACACATCCAATGACACTGGAATCGTAATTTTTCGAGGTCATTTACTATTTTTAAGGACCCGTTTCGTAACAGCAGCTAAAGCTGAGTTTTTACCGCAGTAAATGGGTGATATGTTTTTAGCCATAACTAGAAATTTATGTAGAATCAGGTAACAAAATTTGTATTGTAGATGGACACTGATGTCTAGTAATTCTCCCACTGGAATTTCATCAATCGGACTTACGATGAATTTTAAAGAAATTATTCCGTGGACTGCAGTCAGAAAGTAATGAATCTGATTGCAGTCTGGTAAACGAATTTTTATAAAATATTGGTAATGAATTGGATCCCGAGATTTTTACACAATAATATTTGGATCGTGTAAGACCATCTGTAAAAAGTTGGGAATTTTTGGAATAAGTTAACTATTTTATTAAAATCCCCGAAAACAGCCCAGTTTTGAATATTAAAGCTGAAACGACATAATTAGTATTTTTGCGTGTCTAAATGTCAGGTAGGTTATCTGAGAATGATCTAACATGTTATATGTCAATAAAAGTGTTATGTGCAATGTCGTATGTTTGCTTATGAACGGGAATAGATGGGAAGCTTATATGGGCATAAACCGTTAAAGTGATGCATGTTATGTGATAGATACGTGTAGTAACTTTGTGCTCTATTTGAAAACCACTAAATGACTAACTGGTAATCATATTAGGACGTGATTGACTGACCTTGACTGTTAGCTATTTTTTAGAGTCAAACCGAGCAACCGAGGTGTTGGATCGTCGTATGACCCTAAATAGTCAGTCTGAGTAGTTCATCATCAAATACAAAGGCGGAATCAATGTAAAAGATGTCAACACAGCTTGTTCCTTTCTAATTATCTTCTTATTGATCAATCCTGAGCTTTTGCACGTTCAAATGACAAACGGACAGCACCTCGGCTCAGAACGTATGACCTAATTCCACTCCAAATGATAACAGCACACACCTATATATAATGTTGAGATTCCGCTTGAACATGTCACAGGTCGTTTCAAGCGGAATTACATGTGTTGATTTCGCTTGAACTGAACCTTGACACTTTCAAGCGGAATCACTCACTTTTACATATAAAACCCTAAATTTCAACCCTGTTGTGCACTCGTTTATCCTATAGAGACATAAGACTCGATTAAGACGAAGTTAACAGACATTAGTGCACCAACAGACTCCCCCTTGGATGTTGACGAAGTCTTTGGCGTCGAGTCTTTAGTCTTTGTCTTTTTCCAAATTGTCTTGACATTGTAAAAGCTTTCTTCAATTCTTCTCTTCTATCAACAGCTAGCATGAATCACAGAATCTAAATCTTTAACACCTTCAAGCTCCCCCTTGAATGTAGATCCAGGAACTGCATCTGACTTTAAGTCTTCAGACTCCCCCTATCAATAGGTTGGGATTTTGCTTAGCTGTTTTCTCAAATACATACCTGTTACCTGCACAATCTCTACCTAAATAAAAGATATATGATAATAACAGTTTCAATTCAAACTTACCATACAAACTCATTTGATGATCTTGTCAGAATTAGAAATCCACTTAAGTATTCAGGTCCAAATTAATGACCCTGATTACTCAATTTATCTACCAAGTCCAACTTAATGACCTTGGTTGATCTGAGACAATTCACACTGACATTTGTTTAAACGTTGATGTGTGTAAAATGCAACATATAAATTACATCAAATAAGGCATAAAACTAACCCTTTTTTAGTACTAATGTTGGAAAAAGTGTGTTTTTGTCTTCCTTTTGAATTTACAGGGTCAAATGAGCTTAAACGAACAAAAGGAACAAAAATACAGCCAAAACCAACATAAATACAAAGAAAAGAAAGAAACGTGGCATGCCCGACCCCTCGACAACAACTCCCAAAGCAAAAACAAGAAGAAAGCTGAGCATGGGGCTGTGCCCAGCTGAGCATGGGGCTGTGCCCAGCCCGACACGGGGCGTGCCCAGCTCAGCACGGAGCCGTGTCTAGAATGGTCAGCCCTGGCACAAAAGACAAACCTATAGAAGCTTCTATTGCCCACCACGGGGCCGTGTCCAGTGAACACGGGGGCGTGGCGAAAGTACAGCAGGCGCATTAATTGTAATTGCGAATTACAATTAATGAAGAGAGAGAATGTCAGACAAGCACGGGGGCGTGCCCAGCGGACACGGGGGCGTGTGGAGCTAATAAAGACAAACTGTATTAATGAAGAAAGAGAAAAGGATGGACACGGGGCCGTGTCCAGCGGACACGGGGCCGTGTCCAGGCTTCTGTACAGGCTATAAATAGGAGTGCTTGGCTCAAGCTCAAACCATCCCTTGGCACACCACCTCTCTCACACTTCATCCACCACCCACCACCATCACAACACCATCATCCACCACCATCATCCATTGTCCATCGTAGAGTGTGTGAGTCGTCTCGGGATCCAAGATTGATCGTAAGAGTTCTTGACAATCAAGGCCATGTTTGCCTAAGTCTCTTACATCACTTGGTGAAGACAAAGTGTCTAGTATAATACTTTTTATTTCTAATCTTTTGCACTTTTTATTTGGTTTTGTATTAATGACTTTAATAACTAGTTACTTATGTTGAAGGTGATCTTTCCTTATCGTTTGTCCGTGGTGTCTTGGCATTATTTTACTGTCTATATAAAATAAAGGATTTTCACCATTCATATCTCCACGGTCTATATGGAGGTATGTTGGCTACCTGGTCGGGGGTTAAGGGAACGGTTTGGTAAAGGTCTTGCCATTGTTCAGCGTTTAGAGGTCCTGCAATGGACCTGGGTCAAATTTAGTAGGACCTCCTTCAATGCTTCACGGTATTGGATGGCGGGGGTCCAAACTCTTTGACCCCCTCATAAGTTAACTACTATTAATACTATAACCCGGCTATTTAGGACTGTATCCCTGCTGACTCAGACTACTTAGCCGAGGGTAACGTCACCGCCAAAAGCGGGGCCTACCACAATACTGCATTAATAACTTAATTCATTATCTTCCAATAATCCACCCTTTTAGGATTGTATCCTTGCTGACTCAAACTACTGGGGTGAGGGTAACGTCACCTTCAAAAGAGGGGCCTACTACAATAACTAAGATAATCTCTTAATCATGTGCAAAAGTGCGGAAATAATCAAAGGTTATACTAGATACGAGTCGGAACCAAGTGATTCATCTTGTCTATCTGTTTTTATTTTATTTTTATTTTCAGCATTTTAGTTAGTTTTTATTTTTCTTAGTTTAAAACCTTTTTCTAACCTTTTTATTTTGATTAGACGTTGAGGATAAACCGGTACTAAAAGCTCTTGTGTCCTTGGACGACCTCGGTATCTTACCAACGCTATACTACGCTCACGATGGGTGCACTTGCCCATATGTGTGTTTAGTGTTAGTAAAATATCGTGTTTTATAAATTTAAAACTTGGCTAAAAATAAGTGTTAAAAGGGGCTTAAAATATACACCCAATATATACGACACTTCACACGCATCAACGTTTTCAAACTTTTTTTCTGAAAATTACAAGTTTCAAGTTAATGAACTTGTTTTAACTTTCCATTTTCACATGCTTATTATGATTAGCTACAAACTCAACCACCAGTCCAGAAACTTCCTGCATCTGCTTCAATTCGAATATGAAGATCAACTCTCCACTTTGGTTTGTCGGAAAATAAAGCAGAAATGTAAAATCTTTTTGGGTTTTTAATAAAGTTTCTAAACTAGAAATGAAATATAGAAATAAAATGCAGTAACAGCAAACTATTTACAAACATATTTTTGATGAGCATGTTAGGGAATCATATCAGCTATTCGACAAGTCACAAGTACCGTTAAGCTTTAATTACATATCTAGAATTAAACAATTCGCTTAGATTGTCAATATACTGATCCACTTAAATTCTCACACACATTTCAATATGTCCAGGATACGGATTAAGTGTTTTAAAGACTTAAACTTATACGTGTGTCCCACCTCTTGAATATACTCCCGTATCCAGATCCCAATATTCAGTCTTACAGGTGAGTATACCACAGATGATATCTGTAAAGGGTTAAATTGCGAGACCGTGAGAGCTCAGGTCAGAACTTCCGTTCAGCAGAGAGATGACGGTTCGACTTTAGTGGGTCCCCTTTAGAGGATCTTTTTTACAACAGCATTGATTAGCAATTTTATTGTCTTATCATTTTATGCTGAGGGCGGCACTATATTTCAAGCAATGCAGAAAGTATTCTCCGGGGACTAGGCCATTGCTTCCGCATTATCAGAAGTCCCGGGATAATACCCCAGATATCACTGAGTATAAAGACCTAGTATCTCAGAAAGAGGGATCTTTCAAACAAGATTTCAGGGGTTACCTATATATCCAAGTAGTGTTCCCCACGAAATAAGTAAGTAAAGATTTAGATTTATATCCCGAACAAACCTACTAAATGTGTAAAAACCTATTGGCACATCATCAGCTAGACTGTTTAAGACTTTTTAAACATTACATTTCTTTAGCGTACCGTAACTGTCAAGCCGATGTACTATCATTTTCCCTTTTTACACAAGCTCTTTTCTGGTTTTCTATTGTTTTTGGATTTTGAAAATATCTCATGTTTTTTGTATTTTTGACATTTTTTACTGTTTTTGTATTTTCTGAAAATATTACCCTATACTCTCCCCCTAAATACCAAAACATGTAAAAAATCGACAAACCATTGCAAATTGCTTCTCAACATCATCTACAATGTCTCCTTCATCAACACCAAGAATCTCCTCCAACACCGATAAAAGCTTCATACCATTCAGTTTTAGCAAATATTGAAAACGTGTTTTATCAAATGCTTTGGTATGTAAATCAGCTTTTTGTTCGTCAGTGTGGATTTTCTCAATTTGTATCAACTTCTTCTCGAAACAATCGCGAATGAAGTGATGACGAATTTCAATGTGTTTCGTTTTTGCGTGATGAACTGGATTTTTAGTAATGTTAATCGCTGCCTCATTATCAACAAAGATAGGGGTGTTTAGAAATTGCAAACCGTAGTCGCGCATCTGTTGCTGGATCCACAAGATCTGAGAACAGCAACTGCTAGCAGATACATATTCAGCTTCACATGTGGATAGAGCCACAGAGGTCTGCTTCTTGCATTGCCAGGTGACCAATCGTGGTCCGAAAAACTAACATCCCGCTGTTGTTGACTTAGCGTTAACTTTGCAGCATCCGAAATCAGAATCAGAATACCCTTCGAGCGTGAAATCGCCTTCTCTTGGATACCACAACCCCAATGATGGAGTTCCTTTCAGGTAGCGTAATATCCTTTTCACAATCACCGTATGCGAAGCTCTAGGATTAGACTGAAACCGCGCTGCGAGGCAGGTTGGATACATAATATCGGGTCTTGAAGCTGTCAAATACATTAACGAACCGATCATAGAATGATACATCATTTCATCTACCTTCTCTCCGGTCAGATCAGGGTTTATCCCATGATTCGTCGCTAATGGGGTGGAAGCTGGAGTAGAACCTGACATCCCGAATTTCTCCAAGATATCATGAACGTACTTCGTTTGATGTATGAAAATTCCTTTGGGTAATTGATCAACCTACAGACCCAAAAAGAATTTCATCTCACCCATCGATGACATTTCAAATTTCTGCTTCATAACTCGTTCAAAATCTTTGCACAGATTCTCATTTGTTGACCCAAATATGATGTCGTCCACATAAATCTGAACGATCAGAAGATGTCTGTCGACCTCTTTGGTGAAGAGAGTGGCATCCACGTTTCCACGGATGAATCTGTTGGCTAGCAGGTGTTGAGACAATGTCTCGTACCAAGCTCTCGGGGCCTGGTGTAAACCATATAGCGCTTTATCCAGCAAATAGACCTTGTCTTTGAGGATTGGATCGGTGAAGCCCGGTGGCTGACCGACATATACCTCCTCTTTTACCTTCCCATAGAGAAACGCTGATTTAACATCTAGCTGATAAACTTTAAATTTTTTCCAAGATGCAAATGCTAGGAAGATTCTGATTGCTTCTAGTCTAGCAACCGGAGCATATACTTCGGTGAAATCTATACCCTCCTGCTGACTGAAACCCTGGACTACGAGTCGAGCTTTGTTACGAACAACAACCCCTCGATCATCCCTCTTGCACTTGAACACCCACTTGGTGTTTATCTTCCTCTGACCATCAGGTAAATCTACTAACTTCCACACACCTAACTTCTCAAACTGACTCAACTATTCTTGCATGGAATTGACCCAAGAATCTTCAGTTAGCGCCTCTTTGTAAGTTCGCGGTTCGATCTGCGAAATAAAACAACTTAGTGAAAACTCAGTTTGTAAAGGAGCAACTGTAGAATAAAAACAAGTAAGCCCTTGGTCAATTTGACGTCTTGTGTGAACGCCTGTCTGCAATTCTCCAATGATCAATTCTTCTGGATGGTATGAAAGAGTTCTCGGCATCACCTCACCTGGAACATCTACCTCGCCCTCCAGATTTGTAATATTTTGATTTGCACCTTGTTCACTGACTGGGTTTGTTTGACTTGAAATCTGAATTTGCTCCCCCTCAGAATCTGAATCACGATGATCGAATATTGGTCTATCATCATATTCTAAATTATCATTAACTTCCATCCGATTATCATGAGCAACTTCATTTTGTTGAATATCATCATGTTCTCCAGCATTGCTTGGACCGGCTACATCATCATTTGAAGTTTGTCGTGGTCGTCTTGAATACTCAGCTGGGAACCTTTCCTGTGATGACTCATACTCTCTCAGAATATCTAATTCGTCAAAGAAATCTTCTTCTTCTTCCTTTTCTTCTTCCATGTCAAACGAATCCCATAAAGTATCGTAATGAAAACACCATGAATCGCCGGGATTTTGCGGCGGCATCGTATTGCCTTGACATTCAACATTGTATGCCTCAATAATTTACTTCAAGCTAGGAATGAAGACTCGCTTTTGTGGATTTGAGTAACCCACAAATATTCCCTCAATGCTCTTTGCACCAAATTTACCAAAAGGCTCTAGAACTGTACAGGGAGACCCAAACGGTTCTAAATACTTTAGGTTCGGTTTGCGGTTGTTCATTAGCTCGAAACATGTCTTGTTGAATTTCTTCACTGTGAGAACCCGGTTGAGCGTATAGCATGCAGCTGAGACTGCTTCTGCCCAAAAGTTTACAGGAAGTTTAGAATCAGCAAGCATCGTCCTGGCTGTTTCGATTAGTGTCCTGTTCTTTCTTTCAGCTACTCCATTCTGTTGCGGAGTACAAGGAGCACTAAATTCATCCAATATACCTCTCTCATCACAATATTCTTCCATCTTGTTGTTCTTGAACTCAGTACCATTGTCACTTCTGATTCTTCTAATACGCCTTTGGTACAAGTTTTCAATTTTTCTGAACAATGTCATCAAACAATCAAATGTCTCATCCTTGGTTTTCAAAAATGATACCCAAGAAAATCTGGAATAATCATCAGTTACTATGAGACAGTAGTAATCACCAGTTATACTTTTGACGTTCACTGGACCAAAAAGATCCATATGAAGTCTCTCTAAAGGTCTCGAAACTGAGTTGACTTTCTTTTGAGGATGTGATTTCTTCTTTTGCTTGCCTTTGATGCAGCTAATGCACTCCCCTTCCAGATGAAAACCTTTCACATGAACACCAGTAACTAAGTCATTGTGCACCAAATGATTCATTTTTCTAAGATGTATATGACCCATCTTCCGGTGCCACAATTGCGATTCCTTCTCCGTTGCTCTGGACACAAAACAATGAGCCTGACCCGTGGTTGTAGTAGCTACACTCATGTCCAACACGTACAGATCATTCACTCTAGGTGCCCTCATGATAATCCACTCTTCGGGAACAAAAAATCCTGGTTTCAAGATCAAACATTCTTTGTCTGTAAAGTGCGTTGTATATATGCGATCACAAATCTGAGAAATACTCAGAAGATTATTCTCAAGCTCAGCAATGTAGTTAACTCTTTCAAACGTGACAATCCCATTTGATAAAGTTCCTTCACCGACTATTCGACCACCTTGATTGCCTGCAAAACCCACATAACCTCCATTAAACCCTCTAACATCATACAGTGGGGTCTTCTTCCCCGTCATGTGCCGAGAAGCTCCACTATCCATAATCCATCGTGAAACGGATCTTGGAAGCTCCTGCACATATCAAAAACACTTAGTGAGAAGTTGATGCTACGCAAGCCTCTTTTAACTCGGGTAACTTGACTTTAATGTGAGTTTTAGCAGTGTAAAGTAGAGGAAAATTCTTGTCGTTCATCTTTAAGCTCTCCTCAGATCCAATCTCAACCTTTTTGTATAAAAAGAAATCATTTTGAGACGGTTGATCAGTTGATTGGTCTTTCTTTAGTACATACTTCTTTTCAGAAGTAGTAGACTTTTGAGTCTCAAGTTTCTCATAATAATCCAAAGGAACATTCATCTTTACCGGAGTGGTAGAAGACGATTGTTTTTCTAACTCTGAAATCTTTGGTTTTGATGAACTTTCTTTCTTGTCAACAATTTTTGGCTTCCATGTTTGTTGAGACGATGCAACCCTTTTGTAAAATTTGTCGGTTTTAGTTACCACATTCTTTACAGGTTCAATTTTGATTTTGGTGTGTTCATTTTTCAGAACTTTCTTCTCAACAACCATAGGAGCTTTTCCTTTTAGATCAACTTTCTTTTTCTGTTTCTCAACAACTTCAGACTTAGGCTTAAAGTTAGTGCACATTCGTGCAATATGTCCAACTTTGTTGCACTTAAAGCATGTACGAGTATCAACTACTCGACTTTTGCCTTCGGTCTGAGGCTGTGAGGCCTTTTCCTCAAAGAATTCTTCATTTGTTTTCGAAAAAATCCAAGATTCTTCATCAGAAAGTGAATTTGAACTCGAAACAAACACCTTTTTCTCAGCAAACTTCTTGTTTTGAACATTCTTTTTCTGATAATTCTTACCACCCTGATAACCACCCGACCATTTGTTTTGATTATAGTTTGAAAAACGTGGCCGTATAACAGGCTTCTTGTAGTAAGCTTTATCTTTTTCAAAATTCAATTGTCTCTCAGCACGTTTCAGATTTTTAAGTTCAGAAACATCAATTTCGACCAACTTGAAAACATTTTTCAATTTATCCATATTCACATTCTCCAACGGAAAATCACAATCCGAATACAACTTATCTGATCCTGCCATCTTGTACATCACAAGTTGTGGTTCTTCACTTAAGTTGTTTTTGGACTTTGATTTCGGAATATACTTGTCCAAAAAGCATTCATCATCCTCAGTAGTGTCATTTTCAAATTTTAAAACATTTTCAGCCATACTTTTAACAATTTCAGTCTGGACACTATCTTCATCAGATGATGAAGTGAATGTGACATCAATTGACTCTAGAAGTTTCACTTCATGAACATCTTCATCATTAACCAACCCGGATTTCTTCTTTGAGAAATTGTTTAGAATTGGTGGTAGAACCTGATGAAACCCAACCCCGGTTCCATCACAGTATACATCTTCGCCTGGTTTGTTTTTCCCGATGGGTTTGGGAACAATGTGTTGTAAAACAAAGCTTGCAGAGGTGTAACTGTTCAGTTTCAAATTGATACGCTCATTCTCAATTTTAGCTTCTTCAAATTGAAGCTTCAATTTAGCAATCTCATCCAGTTGTTGGTTGATTTGCTCTCCTTTGTGTCTAAGAACTACAGTTAAATGCTCATTTTCTTTATTGGTTTTACCGTTTCTTTCATCAGAATCTTTTACCGTTCGTTTTAATTTGTCAAAACTTTCTGAAAGTTTACGATTTTCAAGAACCAATTTTTCATTTTCTTTCTTAATTCTTTCTACTTCAATTTTATCATTTTCATTTCTCTCAGTTAACTTGTTAGCTCGATCATTTGAAGCTTTGAGCATTTTATCACGGTCTAGAATCTGATCTTCAACCTTTCTGACTCTTGTTGTCAGTTCTTTAACCTTTGTATCACTAAGATAAGTGAGTGTACTACAAAACTTGCAGTTTTTTCATGCAACTTTTGCAGTCACTGTCACCTTTGACTTTCTTACCTGTCTCACTTGTTGAAATGTTTGGACTGACCTTGCTTTTAGACTCAGTTTCAGACTTAGAGTCTACCTCAAGTTCCTTTGCAGCAACCACTTTGTCAGCCATCTTCCCTAAGTTTTCAGCGGTAAATTCTTTTGAAGTATCAATAATCCCATCATCAATCTTCTTAGACTGTGACTCATTCTCTTTCTCTTTTTCTTTTTGTTTCTCTTCTCCACCTCCCCACCATTCTCTCTGTTGAGTTTCTACTTCTTCAGCAAATTCCTCAATGAAAGCTTCAATACTAAGAGTTTTCGTATCAATAGCAATGTTTCCTTGAGGATCAAGGTAACATTCTCTATCAGCATCCCATCTCTTTGCTCTCCTGGCTTCACTGAACACCTTAGATAATCTCATCATCTTGAATTCTGCTCTCTGTTGTCTGCTTTTGTATTTTTGTTCTTCAATTCTTGTGTCTTTGAAAGGAACTTCCTTTGCTACAAACGCATAGCCTACTGCATCTTCCTTCGGTAACACATCACTCCAATCGTATCCCTCATCATCATGAATAACAGCAAGAGCTCTTGATTTTTCTTTGGGGGTATCTTCAAGCTGCTTCATTTTGGGGGGTTCAGATTTGTTTTGATGGTAGATTGCTCTTTTGTAGTAATCTTCACGGAATGGATTTGCAGTATCATCAGCTGGACCGTTTCGACACTCAAGTTTAAAGTGTCCTTTTTGTTTACATCGAAAGCATGTGACCTTTGATTTGTCAAAGCCAAGTTTTGTGGACGGCCCTCCAATAGAATGTCTCCCAGTAATCTCCATGAATCGTTGCACTCTTCGGACTGCACTGGCCATACACCACCTGATATCGATCAGTTCCATCTCTTCAGGATCTATTTGATCATAGTCCTCCTTAGTCAGGTTGGTGTTTCCAATCTTGCCCCCCACGAGGCTCTCGTACGATTCTAACACTGACGCTAAGAACACCATCTGTTGTTTTGCTGACTCTTCACTGAAATTTTGAGCATTTTTCAAATCCACATCAATATTACATTGGAACAGATTCTTTGATGCAGATTGGCTTGGAATTGTTGAAGAAGATCCACTATGAAAACCACTGTGAGGAGTTTCTTGATTCACATTATTTGAACTCTCTGTAGAAAATGCTGTTCTTGGAGAACCGGTCTTTGGTAGATTTCCTCTGTAGTACAACTCTACATTCTGCTGATAAGATGATTTGTTGAATTTGCTAGATTTATTGATCTCCAACTCGTGACTTTCCAGTCTTTCGATAAGCAGATCCACTGTCAAATCAGCAGGCTTTATCGTATTCTTCAGCATCAATGCAAAATATTGCCAGTCTTGCTCATTCGGTAAAGCATCAAACAATTTGTCTACCAGCTCTTCTTGACTGTAAATGATGTCATGTCTAGCAAGCTCCAATTTCAGATGCCCGAATCTCTCAATCATCTTGAAAACAGACTCATTCTTTAAACACCCAAATAAATCAAACTCTTTTCTTAACAGTTTCTTTTTGTTTTTGACTATCTCAGCACTACCTACACATTTTACCCTCAGTTTCTCCCAAAGATCTTTTGAATTTTCATATTCAATCAATGAAATTATATCATCTCTCACAGACTGATGAATTAACGCGATGCACTTTTGTTCAGCAATATATCTTTCAATCTTATCAGTATCTGTCAAACTTTCACCAAAACGATTTCCTCTACTGTAACCAATCTTTAAACTCTTCCAGCTTGGATATGCAAAAGCTTGAAGCCACTCGTCAAATCTTGTAGCCCACCTATTGTAATCTTCTATCGCTAACAACTTTGGAGGTTTGTTATACGTTCCATAAGCACTCTCAACACTTAATGCATCAGAAAAATTCTTCTTTGCACTCGGTGTTGGTGTAGTTTCATTTGTGTTATCTGAAGTGCCATCTCCTGAACCACCGGTAAATGCAAACACATCACAAAAAGGATTCATGAAATCATCCATTTTCAAGTACCTGAAACGATTAGCAAACACTTAGAAAATTTTTGAAATTTTGAAAATAGCAAAATAGCTTCAAGCGAAATCTGTTTTCAAGCGAGATAAGATTTTTCAAGCGAAATCTGTTTTCAAGCGAAATCACTTATTTCGCTTGAACTTTCAAGCGGAATAAGGTATTTCAAGCGGAATCAAACTAATTCAAGCGGAATTAGCTCCTTTGAAGATTTCGCTTGAAATGATATGCACTTTTCAAGCGAAATTAGACCAAAAATGTAATTCCGCTTGGAATTACACTGATATTTTCAAGCGGAATAACTATGACGTCAGCATGTTCGATCAAGTTTTCAAGCGGAAATACAACATTTTATCAAATTTAGATCGAATTATGGTCCAATACTTTCAAGGATTAGTTAAAACTATGTTTCGCTTGATATGTGTGAGTTTTAATCCATTTCAACCGTTAAAATTTGTTCAAATTAGAAAAGAAGGAGTAGAAGTGTGAGAATCCGATGAAATCAAGCTGAATTGGTATGAACTCCTCGTCCTGAGCTCTGATACCACTTGTTGGATCGTCGTATGACCCTAAATAGTCAGTCTGAGTAGTTCATCATCAAATACAAAGGCGGAATCAATGTAAAAGATGTCAACACAGCTTGTTCCTTTCTAATTATCTTCTTATTGATCAATCCTGAGCTTTTACACGTTCAAATGACAAACGGACAGCACCTCGGCTCAGAACATATCACCTAATTCCGCTCCAAATGACAACAATATACACCTATATATAAAGTTGAGATTCCGCTTGAACATGTCACAGGTCGTTTCAAGCGGAATTACATGTGTTGATTTCGCTTGAACTGAACCTTGACACTTTCAAGCGGAATCACTCACTTTTACATATAAAACCCTAAATTTCAACCCTGTTGTACACTCGTTTATCCTATCTAGACATAAGACTCGATTAAGACGAAGTTAACAGACACTAGTGCACCAACACGAGGTGAGTTCACACTTTCTATAAGGCATGGGTTTTCCCGGTGGTTTGGGAACGGGTTAAGAAACTAAAAATGAAACCTAAATATTCTCCTTGGGTAGAATACGTACGTTCGTCCTCCTTGGGTAGGACAACAATCTTAAAACTTACTAGACAAAACTCTATCATTCAGTCCCTCATCTTATATCGACTTAATCACGGAGGCCAATGGCGAGCGGGTCATTAGTTAATAGTGCTATTAGGTTTAACAAACCTCACACCGTGCCAGTCGGACGGGCGTGTACTAATGGACAATGGCAAACTGTCAATGATGATAGAACATTGACGTATGGCACATTATTGTTCGTCAGTTGTCGATATCGGTCTAGTGGTTCACATGGGGAAGTCCCCACTAATTATGGATATGGTTTGGGTAATAAAGAAGAAACTGGTTAATCATACTTTCAACTATGGGAACCCCCACGGAAAATAAGCCAACGAAAGACCAACCATGTTTTCGGAAACAACTTAAACTAAACAACCAAACGTGAACTCACTCAACTTTGTTGTTGACTCGTTGTTACATGCCTTACAGGTCGCTAGATGCTTATGGAGCTTGCACGAGGAGGAGGTCGTTGTGGGATATGGATCGTAATGTCCCATGCTTAATAATTAATCCTTATGAATCTATTAAACCTACGTTTTGAACTTCAAACTTATGAACTATGGGACTTATGTTTTGGACTTATGTTTTATGCTTCCGCTGTTAACTTAAAGTCGGTTACTTTCTTTTGGTCACCAATTGTATTGTGGTTGGTTTATTTACTTAATTACGTTGTTCAATATGATTGGTGGCTCGATCCCGGTCATGTCACGCCTCCAAGCGGTGGTACTCCGCAGGTTGGTTTTTGGGGGTGTGACATTTAGTTACCCTTTAAAGTGTTTTTATTTCTTTAAAAATCTCATTCTTGAAATATTTAGGTGTTTACAACTTACTAGATGATTTTTCCAAGAATCATTCTTTTGTATTTTTCTTGTAAACAAAGTGTTCTTATACTTGTTTCAACACTAGAAACATGATTGGTTTTCTTTAAAACAATGTTTATACAAATCTTGTTATTTAACTTGGTTTCTTTGGAAAACTATTTTAGAAATCATCCACTCATAAGTCTTGTATCTTGTTTAAATCATCATTACATGAAAACATCTTTTATTTTTCAAGTTCATGTAGCATAAAGCATGATGATCTTGGTCTTTCACAAGATCACCACTTAACTTACTAGATCATGTGTTTAATCACAATCTAGTAGGTTACTTATGATGTCTAACATCACTAACACAAATCATCAATCACCAAGAAGCAAATAAACACAAATCAACATGATTTCATATGTTAATAAGCTTTTGTTAGAGGTTTATGATTATGTCTTTTAGTGTTCTTCATGATTAACATTGTTCATCATCTTTTAACCAACAATATATGAAGTTACAAGAGTTCATAAGAGTCTTACTACTAGCACAAGGCTAGGGAAGAATACAAGATGATGGTGATGACAAAAGTGTTGGATAAAAGCAATCGGGTGAGGTCCTTCAAGATCCAAGACCACCAAGCTTGCTTGTAGACCTTCTTACACCTTAGAACAAGCTTGGAAATGTTGTAGGATGAATGAAAATGAGAGGGTGTAAGAATGGTAGTGTGGCCGTGAGCTAGTAAGAAGGAAAGGAAGAAGAAGGTGAAGTGTGGTGATGAGAATGAAGGCCTACTCCTCTTATAACCATCTAAAGTACATGACAAGATCTTAAGAAATCTTAGAGAATCCAAGCAAGATCATGGAAGATTTATTGAGATTTAGAGAAATCTTGCAAGATCTTGGAGGATCATAGTGGGGTCACATGATCGTCCACTTATATATGGGGGGGGGGGGTCTAAGTGTAAATTCCAACATCTAGTTAAATTAAAGGCCCAAATCCAAGTATTAGTTATAAGTGTTAGTTACTTGATATTTTTAGTGGGTGTTAGGGTGTTCGGGGATCATAACTAGCTCAGAAATAATAAAACAGTGCTTCTAGTATAATTTTTGTGTTTCGGGTAATGTCCGGTTGTTCGGTTAGATACCGGTTTGTTAAAGTGTCAAACTATTATGTTTAGTGATCTTTATGTACCCTTTTGTGACACTTTTAATTCCCGACACTTAGGAAAGCATTCAGGACCATTTAGTCATATTTTTGCATGTAATAAACTTGTTAAAATGCTGAATTTTGCTGATTTATGCAGAATTCTGCACTTTGGGTGAGTTTTAGGCACTTTCCGGCACTTTATCTATCACCTAGAAAAGCAGTTTTGTATTCCTTACTTTCCTACACACTATACTAGTGTATCACTTGGTCTCTGGCTCATACTGGGCCTCAAAACACTGTCTGTCTATGTACTGAACTTCATCAGCATTTTAGTTTGTCTGATAATGGTGCCAATTCTGTTCTGTGCATTATTAGAACTATATCGTGTTGCATGTAGTAAGTCTTGCAACATGAAATGCCATTGTATGTATATAACAATATTCAGAATTTCATTTGTCTTGTAAACTAGATCATGCACAGTTATTTAAAGCACAAATTACTGTTCAATTAGTGTACGGAATGTACGGAAAAGTGACAGTTGTCACAGAACTCGAGAGTTATATGAAGACTAAGTATCCACAACTATTCGTTACGCCTACGCTTTAAATTTCAGGACGAAATTTCCTAAAGTAGGGGAGGCTGTAACAACCCGACTTTTAAAGTCAAAATACAAGTCAAAGTCATAGTCAAAGGAAGAAAAGATTGCTAATCAGATCTGTCATTTTTGGCTTAATTATTGGTTCTACTCTTTGACTCGATAATCGATTCTTTGCTTGACGCTATTTTGTTTTACGATTTATTAATATGTGAAGTAACAATGCGATAAACATAACTAAACGCTAATCTACTAAACGTTATCACATCACCACCGCAACGCAATTCGAATCGCTGGTTATGGATATTGATTTACGTGTGTGTGTTATTATATGCTTTACTTGTGTGTGCTTATGTATATTGTGGGATGTTATTCGCAAACGCAATCGCAACTCTATCGCAACCCGAAATACGGGTTACTTTTATGATTTTTAGGTTGGTTATGTTATTTGTGTAACTAATGTGTAATACTATCGCATCGCTCGCTCATAACACAACGCAACGCTCAACGCACGAAACGGAAGTCGGAAACCAACTCGCACTTGCCATCCGATCGAATGACCCTTCGATCGAAAGGTTATCCAACCAGGTGACCATCCGATAGGATGGGCATCCGATCGAAAGGCCATCCGACCCGTTAAACTGCACCGCCTTTCTCTCCTCTCACTATAAATACCCCACCTATCACATCACTATTCACTTGATGTGACAGCTCCCTCCGAACTAGTGCACTCTCAGCCAGTTTTCTCTCGATTCCTCGCGATTCTTCTAAGTTTTCATCTCAAATCTTGTACTTCCTTGAACTTTACACACTTTCTCATCAATTTCACCATCAAATCACAACTTTTAACCATGAAATCACTTGATTTCGGGCTGCTCAATGGTGATGTCATCACGGGTTCTTTTGAACTTCGGAGAATGACTTCATCTCTACAAGAATGGTTCGAATCAAACAGATTTCTACACATTTTCACATCTTTTTCAGCTAAATCTAAAACGTTTAACAATAGTTTCAAACTTTTCTTCAACATTCTTAACTTTTCACTCAAAATCGTTAGAATCTGGACTCACTCGGGTGTTCCACCCAACTTCTAGTAGAGAACCGAACCCGGTAGGGGTTTTACACGAGCTTACTCTCCATACCCTTGTTTGTACTCGCTAAATTCGCACTGCATACTACAGCCTTACGAAAGGAACGCTAACGACACACGCATTTTTGAAAATACTTGCACATTACAATTTAGCGATTTAGTCGAGAATAGGTGTGAAAGCCGAAAACTCTCGATAGCATCGCCCACTCGACACACATTTTTATTAATAAAACACTAGAATTTGCGTTGAGTCAGGTGTGAAAACCATACCTCAACGCGATTCTCCCTATCTATCTCATGATTCTATCACACAAACAGGAATGAAGTTATTAAGTTAGGGGTGAAACCCGCATCTTAATGACTTATTCCGCTCTATATCTTTGTTTTACAAAAACTCTCACCAAAGTCTTGTTGGGTTCCAATGACTTGAGTTGCGTAATGGCCGAAAGGATGTGTGTCGTTCGCCCAGATTGAGGCGAGAGCACCGTCTATTAAGCGAACATGTGTACCCGAAGTCCTTGAGAATAGTCAAATCACTTTGGGTAGTCAAAGTCTAACACACCCTAGACATTCTATTTTCAAGTTGCAATTGCTGATTTTACACTTTATCGCTTTTATGTGTTTCGATTCTGAGGATCGCCACTGCTGACTCTGTGAATTATTGATTTTATGTGTTTTATGTGGTTTTAAATGTTATGTGTTTTGATTTTGGAGACTTCACGTTTTTCGCTCATCGCTTTATTAAACGCGCACGATACGTACATCTATTTATACCTCAAAACGCTAACAAATCGTAATCACACTACGATCTTATACGATTAGGATGATTAAATGATTGTGTTGTTTTGATGCTTGAATATGATTTAGAAACACTTGCATCAAGGTAGACGAAATAGGACTTCGTATTTTTGCAAGTGTTGATGAACTGGTATGGTGTGATACTTTTAGGTGATAAATTGATAAAATGATTTCTGAATATGATAAAACCTCTGATTTCTGATTTCATGACACTATGTTTAAAAAGATTGATGTCTATAATAAGGTGTAGATCTAAGGGGGGAAATGTTGTGCATAAATGTGTTGATCATGAGTTATATGCTATAGACCCATGTTAGTGAATTATTTGATAAAAAATGATTAGATGTTGATTACCTGAACCTGCTTTTGTTGGTGGTAAGAATGTTAGGATGCAAGATAAAGATTGTGAAAGTTATAAACATGACTTAGTTTGATTTGAAATATTGAAATGATAAACTGTTGGTTTGATTCTTGAATATACAATATTAGTTGCGTGAAGTACAACTGCCTGATGCACACCGCACCCCACTATGTCGCACATTTATAGATGATAATTATCTGCACTACACAAAGTACAAGTTGAACATGCAAGGCTGCATACTAGAAGCCGCACATTCTCCTTGTACGATCACTGATACACGGGGTACAAACAGATTATGCAAGTCGCACATCCCTGGCCGCACATTATCTTTATACAAACCTTGATACACAATGTGTAACACCCATTATGCCTGACCGCGCACTTATCAGTAGGCCGCACACTCCCGTGTGGGCCGCACACTGTTACATCTTGGGCCATATTCTTAGTGGGCCGCACACTCCAAGTGGGCCGCACACTAAAGAAGCCCAAATCCTTAATAGGTCGCACACATCCATTGTTCACCTTGTTTCATGTTAAATTGTTATGACCACTTGATGACTGTGTATACGTACATGCTTAGTATAAATAATTGTTACTTGTACACTACTTGATTTAAATACGTGTATAGCATACGTGACGTACTTGTATACGGTCCTAATATTGGTAACCATAATAGGACGTGGTTGACCAAACTTAGGATAATTACTCTATCTGCCGAGCAAATCAAAGGTCAGTTCACACTAACACTTAAAGCATGTATTCCCAGTGGATTGTGTATACGAAAACGAGGGGGGTGATGAAGTAGATAAGGGGTTTAAACCCTTGGTTATCAAGTTCCCCCCACAACGTTAACCATAGGACATCCATGAAGCATCTTTGACCAACAACTAAGCTAGTCAACATAAACATGGGGGTGGGGCCCCCTTGGGGACGGTTAAGAGGGGGTGTTGATTGTTTGAATTTTGTTTAAGTGTTAAAGGGTGTTAGTAAGAATGATTAGTTAAGGTGTTTAAGTGTGTTAGAGATTCTTATGTGTAAGAAGGTGTTCGATGTCGTAAACTAGTATTATGATGCCAAATTATTATTAACTAGTTCATAGGATGTGTCTAGTGGTGTTCGGGTGTTCGTTTAGTCATCGGATCGCTTAAAAGATCAATATTAGTAACTTGTATGGCGTATTGTGTTATGTTAGAACCTGAAGGTTTATGCATGGATGGTTACAAAGTCTAAGGGTTGATTAGTATGTTTTGTTTATTAATTTTTTGGGTCGATATGTATGGGTTGGATTTGTTTAATGGTTTCGAGTGGGCCTAGGGTATCTACCCACATGTTTTGTATTTAAGCAAACCTCAACCTTTAGGTTGAGGTTCATCAGTCGATTAGAAGGAGAGGCAGCCGAAACCTTTTTGGGAGTCTTGTATCAGTCACAAGTTATTCAGTGAATGCAAGTTCCGGTTTGTTTTGATTATATTGTTTTGGTTTCGATTACAAATATTCTTGAATCCACTTGTGTTTGATTTCCGCACTTATACAAGTTCTTGTTTGATATCATTGGAAGATCCTCAAGGGTTTTACAATTGGTATCAGAGCCAAGAAACCAATTCTTGGTTCGGTTCTTGATATCATTCGGATTCAAGAAAATCTTATTTTACTGATCTTATTTTTGCTAGTGTTTGTTTTGCAGTGGTATAATTTCGGTTGTGTTTTCTGTTTACGGATCATACAATCTTCAAACTGTTCATAGCAAATATCAATTAATATTGCTGATTTTGGTTCGTGTAATTTCAGTGAATTGTTTGCTGATTTCTCGGAAGTTTGTTGAGGATAAAAATTCAAAGATTTCAAAATCTTTGTTTTATGGATCATACAATCTTCAAACTGTTCATAGCAAATATCAATTAATATCGGCTTCTGTTATCACATTGTTTGTTTTGCAGGGTCTCGACTCGCAATCTGCTATCTTAAGTTGTCTTCTTCTGGATCTCGACTCGCAACAAGCCATGGTCTCGAGTTGTCTACTTCTGGATCTCGACTCGCAACAAGCTTTGGTCTCGACTTGTCATCATCTTGTCTCGACGCGCAACCAGCTTTGGTCTCGAGTTGTCAACTGTTGATCTCGACTCGCAACCAGCTAGTGTCTCGAGTTATCAATTTCCTTGTCTCGACTCAGAACTGGCGTCTCGACTCACTGTCTTGACTCGCAACGTCATTCAGCAACGTGTTCTTTGACCTGTTTGGACTGTGGACTTTGGACTTTGGACTTTTGGACTTAACAGTAATTAATTAATTAACTAATTAATCACTTTTAAGAAACATGTCTACAAGTAATCAGAATGGTGTCATGGCAGTTACAAATGCCCAGCAAGAATTGGACTCTAAAATTGGAACTAGTTCTCGTATTCCCAGGTTGATGGATGCAAATGACTTCCCAGAATGGAAGTGGCGTTTTGAACAGCATGTAAAATTCAAGGATCCTAAAATCTGGAGATGTATTGAAAGAGGTCCTAGGGAAATCTTGTATGAGAAGGAAACAAATCCAGGAGTTAAAGTCAAAAAGCCTCATGGCGAGTATACTGAAGAGGATTATGCGATTATTGAGGAGGATAATTGGGCAACCTCATATCTGACCATGGCACTGGGGTCAGACATTGCTTTGGGATTTCGCACTTACAAATCAGCCAAAGAAATGTGGGAAGCACTGATTGATGTATATGAAGGAAATGAAGACATGAGAGAAAGTCGGAGGAACTTGTTGAGGCAAAATTTTAACAACTTCAACTATGTCTATGGGGAGACTATTGAGAATCAGATTCAGCGATTCTCGAAGATTATTACTCAAATGTATTTGGAGGAAATCCTTCCTTCTAAAGCTGCACAGAATCGACAACTTCTAAATGCTTTGCCAAAAAGCTGGGGCAATCACGTTGCCATGATCAAACGGACCAAAGATCTTGCAAGATGTTCTTTAACTGAGATGATTTCTAACATCAAGGCTTGTGAGCTGGATGACAAGCAAATGGAAAATTATCATAAGTCTAGTATGCTGGCAGCAGGTTTCCCAGTTTCTTCTACTGCTTTAAACAACAACAATGCTGCACTGATCTCTCAAAATGGATCTAAAAAGACTACTCCTGCTTCCACAAATGTTCATTACTCTAGTTCGACTACTTCATCTACTGTACCATTAATTGCTGCAGTTCCTTCAGCAAAAACCGAGTTGATTGCTTTCTTCATGCAACAGTCCAAAGAAAATCTGGAGATCGCTGCTTCTATTGTCAACTGTTTAAATGCTTTTATTGCAGGAAAAATACAACCTCCTAGTTGGTCTCTGAATGATCTGTACCAGTATCATCCTGATGATGTAGAGGAAATGGATATTACATGGAAGATGGCTATGGCGGCGTTCAGAGCACAAAAGTTTTCAAACAAGACTGGAAGAAATAGGTGGGGGACTCCTTATTCAAACTCTGCCAGTGTTCCATTCAAATTACGCTGTTACAATTGCCATGAACCGGGACATTTGGCACAAAACTGCACTAAGCCAAATGTAAACAAAGAACAAAATCCTGCACAACCTGCTCCTCCAAACCCTGAAAGGGCACTTGTCACTACAAATGACTCTTCAACAGTTGGTGGTGAAAGCACTCAGAGCTCAGCCCTAGTAGTTCAACAAAGTGAAAATTTTGATTGGAATGCTGAAATTCATCGCTTGAACATCTCTGCTCCAGAAAATCTGAATGCCTCAGAAAACATCGCCTTCATGACTTCAGATTCAGAGGACATGAATTCTGCACCTGATGATGAGACTCCAGCTGAAAATCTGGCTCTTATGACTAGGATTTTGTCAGCTCCTGTTCATGGACTTACTGCTGAAGAGGTACGTTTTATTTTATGTACTCCTGAATGCAGAGAAAGAGTTGAAGCATATAGGTTACATAACGCTGAGTTAATTCAAGATTACAAAGATATTAAAAATAAAAACTTTACTTTGGCTAAAAATGAAAAACTTTATAAAGAAAAAATTGAAGCCCAAAGGAAAGATATCATTCAGTTGAAAGAAGATCTCAGCGTTAAGAATTGTAATTTTTTAGATGCTCTAGCAACAATTAGTGACTTGACCAAAGAGCTAGAAGACTTAAAGTTGAAATATCAGGTTAATGAAATTAATATTAAAAAGTATGACACTTCTAGTAATTTGGTCAAGAACATTTGTGACATACAACTAGAGTACAAAGAAAAGAAAGGGGCTGGTTTGGGATACACTAAAACTCCTCCTCCATACAATCATAATTATAGTTATATGCCTTTCACGGAAGAGGAGTTAATTAATGAGGGCAAGATGACTTATGGACCAAAAACTGATAAGTCATCAGTCAACAACGGATTTGTTGGTAATAAACAGTCAGCCCCGTCAATAAATTTTGTCTCTAAAGGAAATGTTGATCCTAACAGATCGTTTACATGTGCAGAAGAAAAGGTAGACTTGAAATTTGAAGATACTCTTGGGGGAGAACAAGCTTTAAATTCTGATTTACCTAAAAATTGTTTTGATGAAACTAATTCTGAACTTGTTTTAGGATAAAGTATTTTTAGTATGTTTGCTTCTTTAGCGTCTAATGGGCCTGATGTTTTGGGCAAGACTGATGATGGTTGTGTTGAATCTGTGAACATTAAGTCTGGTGATGAATTTTCTTCAGTTAATGATTGTGAATGTGATGTTTCTAACCCATTGGTTGATGATAGTGTTACAGGTGAGGTACCTCAGGATACATTTAGTGAAACCACTGAAACTACTTCTAAAGAAAATCAAGAATATCCTGATTCTTCTTCTGAGTCGGTCTCAGTGGGTGTCCCTAATGTTGAATCTAGTGGGACCCCATTGGAAACCGTTGATACATGTGCTGCAGAACCATGTGTTAATGAAATTTCAACTTCTTCTGAAATTAAAACCAAGTCAGAATCAATTGACAAAGAAACAAATGTTGAAATAAACAAACTGTCATCAACAGATGTTTTTGAAAATAAAACTGAAACTGAACCACCAACTTTTCAACATGATGATGATGATGATCATAGTAAGAAGGATGAGTCTCATTCTCCATCTACATCTCATGCTTGTGCAAACTCTAATCAGCAGGAACCAAATCGCTTAAAACGAAAGCAAGCCAAACAAGCTAGACAAGTAAAGAAAATCAGAAACGATACTTTGAAAAATCAAAATACTCACACTTTGCAACGACAAACGTGTTTCAACTGTGGTATTGCTGGACACATCGCACGAAATTGTGTTCATCTCCCAAAAATGCAATCTAAGCATAAGAGTTTCAACAATTAGAAGGCTAAGCCTAACCGATCTTGTTATTTAGAGCAAGTGAAAGCTGCAAAGACTGAGGCAATGAAGAATAACAATCGTAAGGCCAAGCCCTCTGATTATGACTGGAATGCAGCCAAACAAAGAAATCAAAATTATCAAAATAATTTGCAAAGAAACAAACGTAAAGCTTTTGAAAATTACAATTACAAGTGGTCAAATCAATACTGGAAACCCAAAGGTAAGGCTGCTCCATCAAACACGTGTTCACACAAGTCTGTCAACAAAGACAAATCAAAGTTTTTGAATAAAGACAATTTAGTTTGGCAGAAAGTGACGTACATTGATGCACAAGGAAAACCCAGATCCACTATGGGCTGGGTTCCTAAATCTAACTAATCCCGTAAATCGTGCAGGAACAACTGTGGAGGACTACCGTGCGACTTTGGTACATGGATAGTGGCTGTTCCAGGCACGTGACAGGAGACTTGTCCCAACTTGAAAATGTCAGAGAATTTAATGGTGGATATGTCTCTTTTGCTGGAGGAGAATCAGGCAAAATCACATTAAAAGGAACAATGAGAAATGGCGTCTTAAGCTTCGAAAATGTGAATTACTTCCCAGAATTGAAACACAACTTGCTGAGTATCTCACAAATTTGTGACAGAGAAAATTTGGTTCATTTCACCAAGAAAGGTTGTCATGTACTTAAACCAGGAATTGTGATCCCAGAAGATTGGTTTTTGATGACTGCAGAAAGACGTGGAAACGCATATATTATCGATATGAACAAGAAACCATGTGAAGAAATTACTTGTCTCTTCTCGAAGATTTCAGAACATGACGGTCTGTTGTGGCATCGTCGTCTTGGTCATGTGAATATGAAAAATCTGAATCATTTGGCTAAAGGTGAATTGGTCCGTGATCTACCTGTTAAAGATTTCATGTTGGTAGAGAAGTGTGTTGCTTGCGCCAAAGGAAAAGCCCATCGAAAGCCTCATAAGTCCAAGCCTACTCCATCAACAAAAGCTATACTTGAGCTGCTACACATGGATCTCTTTGGTCCAGTGAACGTTCTCAGTATTGGCAAGAAGGCGTATTGTCTTGTAATTGTCGATGACTACTCTCGTTACACATGGGTTTACTTTCTTGGTCATAAAAACGAGGCGGCAAGTTTGATCAAACAATTTGTCACTCTAGTGGAAAATCAAGCCAGTACCAGAGTGAAAGCAATTCGATCAGACAATGGAACGGAATTCAAAAATATCATCTTAAACACATTCTGTGCAGAAAAGGGAATTGAACGACAGTACAGTGCAGCACGAACTCCACAACAAAATGGAGTCGCTAAGAGACGAAATCATACTCTTATTGAGGCTGCGCGAACCATGCTAGCCGACTCGAAGCCTCCTAGTTTCTTCTGGGCCGAAGCAGTTAACATGGCTTGTTACATCCAAAATCATGCTTTAGTTAACAAACGTCACATGAAAACTCCTTACGAGATTCTGGAAGGACGTAAACCCTCTGTTTCACACTTTCGTATCTTTGGTTGTCCGTGTGTTTTATTGCTCATGGATACTAATGGAAAGTTTGAAGTCAAAGGGGACGAATGTTTCTTTATTGGATATGCTAAAGGATCTTCCTACAGGGTATACAATAAAGTAACCAAGAAAGTCGTCGAGTCGTGTAATGTTGAATGGCTAGAAGAAAACTCCACGGACGCTAGAGTTGGTCCAGATTGGTTGTATGATTATGCTGACTTGTTCAAATCATTTAACATTTTGTCTAGTGTTGCTCCTGATACAGGTGTGTTGAATATGAAACAACCAGTTTCATTCGGTGATACGGAAGAAATAGAACATGACGAAGGAATCTAAAGAATTCACACTATTGATCCTCCTGGAATGCGATTTACTGAGAATCCAACGTCTCAAGAAACCCCTGAAGGTGCTCAATCTAGTGGCGTTTCCTCAAATGCATCTGGATCAGAACTATTCACTGATCCCATTCCTGAAGATTGTACTGTCACTACTCCTATAGTTCACAGTCCGTCAGCACCTGATGAGGGGGAGCCAAGCAACATCAACACACTTCAAGATGAGAACGTACCTGAGTTTTTCATTCCAACAAGCGTTCAAAGAAATAATCCCATTGAGAACGTAATTGGTTCTGTTAATGCAGGAGTTCAGACCAGGAGCCAATCAGGAATCATTAATTTATGCTTATACTCCAGCTACATTTCTCAAATTGAACCTAAAACCATTGATGTAGCTTTGCAGGAACCAGGCTGGGTTAACGCTATGCATGAAGAGCTCAACCAGTTCGAGAAGCTAGGAGTATGGAAACTTGTGGAGTTGACAAAAGGGAAACGCAAGCTTGGAACTCGCTGGGTTTTCAGAAACAAACAAGACTCTGCAGGAGTTATTGTTCGAAATAAAGCACGATTAGTGGTACAAGGATTCAGACAGATAGAGGGACTAGATTATGATGAAGTTTACGCCCCTGTTGCCAGACTTGAATCAATCCGGATCTTCTTAGCATACGCATCCTACATGGGATTCACTGTTTATCAGATGGATGCCAAGACTGCGTTTTTGTATGGAGATGTGAAGGAGGAAATCTTTATTGACCAACCACCGGGTTTTATTCATCCAGACTATCCAGAATATGCCTACAAACTCGATAAGGCATTATATGGATTGCACCAAGCACCAAGGGCTTGGTATGCAACTCTTACCGAACATCTTCTGGCTCATGGATATACTCGAGGCACGATAGACCAGACTCTGTTTATTAAGAGAGTGGGCAAGGATCTGATACTGGTTCAAATCTATGTCGATGATATTATTTTCGGATCAACTAGTGAAGCTCTTTGCAAGGAATTTGAGGGAGTTATGAAAAAGAAGTTCGAGATGAGTGCGCTCGGAGAAATGACACTGTTTTTGGGTTTACAAGTTAAACAAGATTCTCGAGGCATTCTAATTCATCAAGGGAAATATTTGGATGATGTGCTAAAGAAATTTAAGTTCACAGACGCTAAACCGGCCGAAACTCCAATGGCAGAAAGACCGTTGCTGACTGAAGATGCAGAAGGATCCCCTGTTGATCAACGACTTTATAGGTCCATGATCGGATCATTGATGTATCTGACAGCAAGCCGCCCAGACATTATGTTTGCTGTCTGCAACTGCGCACGATATCAGGCTAATCCTAAAACTTCTCATCTTACTGCTGTTAAACGAATCTTTCGGTACCTTAAAGGCCGACCTCGGTTTGGTCTGTGGAATCCAAGGGATTCAAATTTTGACCTGTTTGCGTTTTCTGATAGTAATTTTGGAGGCACTGACAAGGACAGGAAATCCACATCTGCTGGATGTCAATTTTTGGGTGACAGACTCATTTCTTGGCAATGCAAGAAACAGCAAACGTTGGCTATTTCCACAGCTGAAGCGGAGTACGTTGCAGCTTCGGCGTCTTTGTGACAACCTGAACTTTCGAGGTCAGTGTCATGTAATCTTGTGATCCAAATCCCTCGTTATTCATTCCTCTTCTTGTGCTGAACGTTTTGTGCTAGTATAAAACTTGTTAATATTAGATTTGTACACTTTGTATTTGGGCCGAATATAATTGGACTATTTACTTTGTATTTAGGCCGAATATAATTGGACTGTTTACTTTGTATTTGGGCCGAATATGTTTTTACAGGTTTTTAATTTACTAGTTAAAGTTAATAAATATAAATTATAATTAGGGTTTCTAAATTGTATATTGAGTTTCGGTTGGCTTTTAACTAATAAAAACACAAGTGTTTTTAGCTCTAATACACACATAAAACACACTCTCGTTATACATTGGGCTGATGCACACATAGATTATGATAACAATTAATTGATTGGGCTTGAGCCCACTTCGGCCTAATAGGTAAACCGACCCCAATACTGTTATTATTAGTATTATGTATATGTAACATGATCAATGATTAACACAAAAGCTCAACAAATAAACCCTAGTGCTTTTCTTGAAGTCGACAAACCCCCCCCCCCTGCGAAACATTCATAACATGTATGTGCATATAGCTTTATTGTGATTAGGTGGTATGATTACTTGTTTACTCGCATAGGTTGATCAAGGTTGAAACGTGTAATATGTGTTGGCTTGTAATGATCGTAACTATAAACAAATCAGGATTTATTCATGATAGAGTCACAATAATGATGATATGAATGGTATGCATGAATTATAATGCTGTTGATTAATTGGTGATTAAGGAAATTAAAACACTCAATGAAACAAACAATATATGAACGAATTGGGAGGTGAGTATGACCGAGTTGTTTAAACTATGTGTGATCAAGATATTATTAGAATGAAATATGTTATAGTATGGAAGGATGCTTATGTTGTTAATCGATTTGTTATAATGTGCTAGTGTTTTTGTTAATTGATGACTAGGGTTGCATAATATAGTTGATCTAATTCAACCTATGATGATGATAATTGTTATGTTAACTGTTCTGTTAATTATTATGTCAATTGTTATGATAATGGGTATGTTAAATTGTTATGTTAATGGTAATACGACTTTAAGATAATGTGTATGTTGAGAATTAACAGAACCGGTTGATTTAGATTGTTATAAGGGTATAACTTTTAGAAGCAAAATATCATGTTAATTGGGTCACACACAACCACACCTTGGACTGATATGGTTAATGGGCTGCGAATGGGTGGAGACACACCATACCCAGTTTGCAAGCCCAACCCGTAGTACACTTAACTTTGGGTCACTTAAAATGAGTATGGGCCGGGAATTAGCGGGCCACATTTAACTGGGATTGAATCAGGTCAGGTTGGGATCGGCCGTACAGATCACGGCGGCCCGCGGACGTGATGGGCTTTGCGCAGGTTAAGTTGTTTGGGCTTTATGTGTTTTGACTTGTGCATTCATGTGAATGAAGTGTAATTACTTGTTGATGGATGGTACACTAAATGGAAGAATGTTGTGTTAATGTGTAGCACACTAGGGTGTGCTATAATTTCTAATTAATTATGAGAAGCACGAACTATGATCTCTTGTTGGTTAATTGACTTAGAATATGTGTGAAATATATGATGTGTACGTACAGGAAACTGATTACCGCCGGTACCCATGTTAGGATGTGCTTGATCAATTGTTAAACAAGATAGCTAACTAGTCATACCGAGCAAATCGAGGTGAGTTCACACTTTTATAAGGCATGGGATTCCCGATGGGTTGGGAATGGGTTAAGAAGCTAAAACGAAACCTACATATTCACCTCTAACAGAATATGTACCTCCGTCCTCGGTTGGGAAGGACGACTACATTTAACCTGCGTATTCTCGGTTGGGTAGAGTACGTACCTCCGTCCTCGGTTGGGAAGGACGACAACATATAACTTACTAGACAAAACTCTATCATGAAGTCCCTCATTTTTATATCGACTTAATCGTCGGGCCAATGGCGAGCGGGTCATTAGTTAGTAGCGCTATTAGGGTTGACAAGCCTCATACCGTGCCGGTAGGACGGGCGTGTACTAATGGATCTGGGCACTTAGTCAATGATGATAGACATTGACGTAGGGCACAACTTCCTTAGTCAGTTGTCGGTATGGTAACGGTCTAGTGGTTTACAAAATGGGGTAGCCCCCACTGGTTATGATTTGGGAAAACAAGGAATTGATTAACTATTGGTTTTCGAATGAACGTATGGTTTTTGAAACGACTTTAAACTGGACAACCAACTGTGAACTCGCTCAACTTTGTTGTTGACTCGTTTTTATATGCCTTGCAGGTCGTTAGGTATCTATGGAGCTTGCATGAGTAGGAGGAGTCATTATGGGACATGGACCGTTGGGTGCCATGTTAAACTTTATGAACTTATGACTAATGTTTTGGTTTTACATTTTATGCTTCCGCTGTTTAACTTGAATTTGGTTAACTTATTTTTGAACACCAATTATATTGTGTGCTTGAACTTTTATTTAATTTACTATATTGTTCAATATGATTGGTGGCTTGATCCTGGTCAGTCACGCCTCCTGCGGTGATACTCCGCTTATGGATTTTGGGGTTGTGACAGATTGGTATCAGAGCCATTGGTTATAGTGAACTTGGTTTTAAAAAGGGAAAAGTTTTTTGACAAAACCAGACTATAACCTGTACAGTGCTCAACGATCCACAACGACGCTTCGCTCCACGTGCAAGACTCAACACTATAGGTGAAATGGTTTATATTCATATTGCCTATTTATTTGTTTGCATAGTACATTGCTCATGGTATGCTTGGTTACGTAACGATTATCGTTTGAAACCCTGTGTGCTTACTCTCTTCTTTCATCCCACACATATGCACTTTCGCGGCACTCCTCTCACTTGTGGTTTCTTTGATGTGAAGATCATGAGTGGACGTTTAAACTTGACTCAAGCCCAGCTGACGGCTCTAATCAATGAACTAGTGGCTGAGGCACTCGCAGCAACTCAAGCAGGAGGTATAACCTGCGATTTCGACATACTCTAGGATGTTTAGATCATACTCTCATGAACTAACTCTCATGCTTAACTTTGTCCTTTCTTACTCTCGTGATAGGTCAACCTGCTCAGCCTCCTGTGTGTACATTCAAGACTTTCATGGATTGCCGACCTAGTACCTTCAACGGCACAGAAGGAGCTGTAGGTCTCCTTCACTGGTTCGAGAAGCTCGAATCTGTCTTTGAGATGTGTGAATGCCCTGCAGCTCGTAGCGTGAAATTTGCTACTGGAACACTCGAAGGTGCTGCGTTAACTTGGTGGAACGCACAGGTTCAAATGCTAGGGTTGGTAGCTGCTAACGCCACCCCATGGAACGACTTCAAAGAGCTGATTAAGGAGGAGTACTGTCATCGCGACGACATTCACAAGCTAGAGGTGGAGTTTTACAACTTGAAAATGATGGGGTCTGAAATCGGGGCATACACGAAGAGATCTAACGAATTAGCTATCTTGTGCCCTACTATGGTAGATCCTCCAATCAAACGTATCAAGCTGTACCTTAAAGGTTTAGTGCCAGAGATTCAGAGCCATGTGACTGTAGCTAACCTCGCCACCATCCAGCTACTTATTCGACTAGCCCATCGCCTCACTGACCAGGCAGTGGAGCAGAACAAGCTGCCTAAGCGTATTAGTGCTACAACTACTTCAGATGCTCCTAGCGACAACAAGCGCAAGTGGGATGGAAATTCGAGCAAGGGTTCTACTTCGGTTCATTCTCAGTCTCAGCAGCAAAGGACTGATGACTTTAAGAGCCCTGGTCAACAATCTTCAGGTAATCAGAATAAGGGTCAGGGTGGATACAGGGGAAATCACCCTAAGTGCAATCGATGTAATTTGCACCACAGCGGGTCGTGCAACAAGGGTCGTTGTCAGAGATGTAACAAGCTTGGTCATGAAGCCAAGGATTGCAGGAGCTCACGTCCTGTGAATCAGAATCATCAACAGCAGCCACAAGCTCCACAGAACCAGCAGCAGCAACAGCAAGGTAATAAGGGATGTTTTCAGTGTGGTGCTGAGGGTCATTTCAAGAGACACTGTCCACAGTTGAATCAGAATCAGAACAACAACAACAACCATGGAAATGGGAACAACAATGGGGGGTAACAACGATGGCAATGGTGCCAGGGGACGTGTCTTCATGATTGGTCAGGGTGATGCAAGGAACGATCCCAATGTTGTGACGGGTAAGTTCCTACTAGATGACTTTTATGTTACTGTTTTATTTGATTCGGGTGCCGATACTAACTACGTGTCCTTAAAAGTTAGTCAGATGATTAAGCGTACTCCAACACTTTTGAACACCAAGCACATGGTAGAACTAGCAAATGGTAAAAGTTTAGAGGCCACACACATAGTTAAGGGTTGTAATCTTATTCTTGCGGATTAGACCTTCTCTATCGACCTCATTCCCATCGTTCTTGGTAATTTCAACATCGTCATTGGGAT
This sequence comes from Helianthus tuberosus, assembly GCA_030545235.1. Lineage (NCBI taxonomy): Eukaryota > Viridiplantae > Streptophyta > Magnoliopsida > Asterales > Asteraceae > Helianthus > Helianthus tuberosus. Next base: position 53,473,395 of record CM060429.1, on the reverse strand, counting down.
GGATTGGTTATCTCAGCATCGAGCGGAGATTATTTGCAAGGAGAAAATCGTCCGCATCCCTCGTTCTGGTGAAGGAACCCTCGTGATTCGTGGTGACAAGAGCGGTGCTGTAGTGGGCATCATCTCTTTCCTTAAGGCCCAGAAGTGTTTACGAAAGGGCCACACAGCTATTCTAGACCTCGTTACTGACACATCAACGAAATAGAAGAAGATAGAAGGCATTCCTGTTGTACGCGATTTTCCTGAGGTATTTCCCGAGGAATTACCTGGTCTTCCGCCTCATCGTCAAGTAGAATTTCAAATCGAGCTAGCTCCTGGAGCAGCACCAATAGCTCGTGCACCTTATCGCTTAGCTCCATCAGAACTAGAAGAACTGTCTACACAACTACAAGAACTCTTAGACAAGGGTTTCATTCGTCCTAGCTCTTCGCCCTGGGGAGCTCCAGTCTTGTTTGTAAAGAAGAAAGACAGTACTTTTCGAATGTGTATTGACTACCGCGAACTCAACAAGGTGACCGTGAAGAATCATTATCCACTTCCACACATCGATGACCTATTCGACCAGCTGCAAGGGTCAAGTTACTACTCTAAGATTGATCTGAGATTGGGATATCATCAGCTGAGAGTTCGAGGCGAGGACATCTCCAAAACAGCATTCAGGACTCGATACGGGCACTACGAGTTTCTGGTTATGCCTTTCGGATTGACAAACGCACCTGCGGTCTTCATGGATCTCATGAACCGAGTATGCAAGCCTTACCTGGATAAGTTCGTTATTGTTTTCATTGACGATATCCTGGTCTATTTTAAGAGTCAGGAGGAGCACGAACATCATCTACGTCTTATTCTGGAACTTCTTCGAGCAAAGCAGTTGTATGCTAAGTTTTCAAAATGCGACTTTTGGCTTCGTGAAGTCCATTTCTTAGGCCACGTGGTAAATGCGGATGGGATACATGTGGATCCATCCAAGGTTGACTCGATCAAGAACTGGCCTGCACCCTATACACCAACTGAAATCCACCAATTGTTGGGTTTGGCGGGTTACTATAGAAGATTTATCAAGGATTTCTCAAAGATTGCGCAACCACTCACTTCGCTAACTCAGAAAGGTGTCACCTACCGTTGGGGTGATGCACAGGAATCCGCGTTTCAGCACTTAAAAGAGAGACTTTGTAGCGCACCTATTCTCTCGTTACCTGAAGGCACCGACAATTTTGTGGTTTATTGCGACGCGTCAATCCAAGGACTTGGTTGCGTGTTGATGCAACGTGAGAAAGTCATTGCTAATGCATCATGCCAACTTAAGGTTCACGAAAGGAACTACACTACTCACGATCTGGAGCTGGGAGCCGTTGTTTTCGCACTTAAGATATGGAGGCATTACCTGTACGGTACCAAGTGCACCATTTACACCGATCACAGGAGTCTCCAGCATATCCTCGAACAGAAGGAGTTGAACATGCGACAACGTCGATGAGTCGAACTCCTGAATGATTACGAATGCGTGATCAAGTACCATCCGGGCAAAGCCAATGTTGTGGCCGACGCCCTCAGTCGAAAGGAGACTAAACCTAAGCGCGTACGTGCGTTACAGCTTACCATCTACTCTAGTCTTCCCGCTTAGATACGAGATACTCAGATTGAAGCATTGAAAGCAGAGAACATCAGGGCTGAGTCCCTGTGGGGATCGAAGAAACGGTTGGAACAAAAGGAAGACGGCGCTTATTACGTGACAGGGCGCATCTGGGTTCCACTCTATGGTAATCTACGTGAGCTGGTGATGGATGAAGCACACAAGTCTCGCTACTCGGTACATCCTGGTTCGGATAAGATGTACCACAATCTCAAGACTACGTATTGGTGGCCTAGTATGAAAGCTGTCACACCCCCAAAATCCACACGCGGAGTACCACCGCTTGGAGGCGTGACATGACCAGGATCAAGCCACCAATCATATTGAACATAAGTATATATATATCAAAAGTCATTCATCAATACGATAGGTGTTTACAAAACCAATATAAACAAGTGTGTAGCGGAAGCATTTAATGTAAAACCCAACATAAGTTTAAGTACAAAATGTTATAACGTTTAACAACACATTCACGATCCATGTCCACAACGACCGTGCCTCCCGTGCAAGCTCCAAAAGTACCTATGGTCCTGCAAGGCATGTAACAGAGAGTCAACAACTAGTTGAGCGAGTTCACAGTTGGTTATTTAGTTATAATGTTCATTTCGTGAATCATATGTTCGTTTAGTAATCATGTATCGTATGTAATAGCATCGCGGCCCTCAAGGCATGTTTGCGAAGTTTAGTGGGGGTTTCCCATGTTTTCTAGACTAGTTATATTTGTATCGCGGCCCTCCAGGCATGTTTGCGAAGATTAAAGTATAGTTCGCGGCCATTCCAGGCATGTTTGCGAAGATTGTTCTAGTATCGCGGCCGATCCCGGCATGTTTGCGAAGAGATGTATAAGTATCACTAGTCTAGTAGTATCTACCATTGACCTTCCTCTCCCGAGGCCTATGGTATGTAATTTCAATAACTCTTATGCATAAATAAGCAGTTAATCAACCCATTCCCAACCCCGGGAATCCCATGCCTTGGTAGAAGTGTGAACTCACCTTGTTTGCTCGGTATGCTAAGTTAAGTGCTCACAATTTAACAGTCAAGTCCTATAGTGCACGTATGTTCAGTCAGTTTACGTTCGTAATGTTTCACATGAAACTAGTGTCACAGTAATATCATATAACACACAACAGTTAATCATGCTTTAACAATCCATGTTACACATAAAGGCTTTCACAGTTCATTATGACAATGTCATCCATTAACAGAAAACAGAAGTAATAGACATAGTAAAGTTATCAACTTAACAGGGTTGTCATCTAACACAGTTACTCAAACAATGAGGTTCTCAAAATACATAATTAACATAGTTAAATAAACTAACTGAGTTACTCAAGTGCTTAGTTTAATTGTATAACATATTTAATAACAATAATTATTAACAGTTAACATATTGCCAAACACACCCTAGTGCCGAAATCCAAACATGAGCCGAAAACACATGAGGGCCGAAATCACCTATATGGCCGAAAACCAAACATGAGCCGAAAACCCTTAATGGCCGAAAACACATGAAGAGCCGAAATCACATTAAGAGTCGAAATCCCCTAAGTGCCGAAAACACACATGTGGGCCGAAATCCAACTAGTGCCGAAAACAAACATGTGGGCCGAAAACCTCTTTGGGCTTGGAACTGTTTGGGCCGAAATCACTTTAAGTGATTTCGTCCACTTTATAAGGTGGGGGGGGGGGTGTTTTCGTGAAACATCATCATCTTCACCAAAACTCTCTGTAACTTAACCCAGCAACTTAATCTCATTACATTTACATGTTTAATCATCTACAAGTTAATTAAATCAATCATTGATATGTAATATATAACTTGCCAACATCCTATGATACCAGGATCCCGATTTAATCAGTTTATCATTCATTAACATATACTCACTGTTAATCAAAACTTCAAATATACATACTGTTCATGGATAATAATTATCTAGCAAGCACACTATGATAAATCACATATTCACATATATTCATACATCATGATTAAACATCCAAAATCATATGATATGCAACAAGAAACAACTTGAATCATGAAATTACTAACCAATGGTTTAAACAGAGGTTTTTGCTTCAAGATGAGGAACTCTTTTGTGGGTTTTCCAGAGATAGAGAGAGAAACAATCTTGACAAGATATGGTTTGGAAAAATGTGAAACTTCTCAAAGAAGTTTGTTCTATAAAATATCTAAATCCCCCACTGGGCCAAGGCCCAGTCTCTGATTTCGTTGACTATGGCTGGACGAAAACACATTAAAGTGTTTTCACCACTTGGGTGATTTCATGATACATGTTTTCATTTACAGTAAAGGTTCCAACTTTAATTCAACATGTTACTTAGCACAAATCCTTATAACATACACTCACATATAATAATTATTATGGATTTCCAAGTACAAAATATTAATCGAAGTACGATATAACGTATTACAAAGGTAAGCGTTGTGAAACAACGAGTCGTATTAACAAACAACTAAATAAAAAAAATTAACGTGCACTAAATGCGAAGATAGAATCTTGGAATCTCGAGTTGTCACATTATCCCCAACTTGAAAGAAATTTCGTCCCGAAATTTAGCATGCGGTTACTGAGGAAGCTAGATAAGTTATCGTTTACTGGTTTTCCTGGGGTATCACATCATCCCCCTGTTGAGTTGGGATTTCATCCCGAACTTCTGTAGTAGCTTCAGCCTCAGTAGTAGTTGCATTGTTTTCGAACAACTGGGGATATTTGAGTTCCATTTGGTCTTCGCGTTCCCAGGTAAACTCTGGGCCACGACGGGAGTTCCAACGAACTCGAACAAGAGGTATTATGGTGTTCTTGAGGACCTTAACATCCCGGTCCGTGATTTCAACTGGTTCCTCGACGAAATGCAATTGTTCGTCGATAGTGAGCTCCTTCAAAGGAACTATGAAGGTCTCATCTGACTTCCACCTCTTCAGATTCGACACATGAAAGACGTTGTGAACTGCACTGAGTTCAGCTGGTAAGTTCAGTCTGTAGGCCACTTTGCCTATCTTTTCTATGACTTCAAATGGTCCAACGTATCGTGGATTGAGCTTGCCTCGTTTGCCAAAACGAACAACACCCTTCCAGGGTGAAACTTTGAGTAGTGCTCGATCCCCAACCTGGAGCTCGAGCAGTTTCCTGTCTTTATCGGCGTATGCTTTCTGACGGTCACGAGCTGCCACCATGCGTTGTCGTATTTGAGCAATCTTTTCAGTAGTATCAACTACCATTTCTGGACCTGTGATCTGACTGTCACCCACCTCTGCCCAACAAAGAGGTGATCGGCATTTACGCCCGTACAATGCCTCAAATGGAGCAGCTTTAATGCTGGTGTGGTAACTGTTGTTGTATGAAAATTCCACAAGTGGCAGATGCTTTTCCTAGCCCTTGCCAAAGTCAATTACGCACGCCCGAAGCATGTCTTCTAGAGTTTGAATAGTGCGCTCAGACTGCCCATCTGTCTGAGGATGATAAGCTGTGCTCATGTCTAAACGAGAGCCAAAAGATTTGTGCATTGCTTGCCACAGTTCTGAAGTAAAACGTGCATCACGATCAGAGATAATAGATGTGGGCACCCCGTGCCTCGAGACAACTTCTTTAAGGTATACGTCTGCTAGAGTGGAGAACTTATCCGTTTCCTTGATAGCCAAGAAGTGAGCAGACTTTGTGAGTCGATCCACGATCACCCAAATAGTATCATTTCCGCGCTGAGATCTAGGTAAACCGGTAACAAAATCCATGGAAATTTGCTCCCATTTCCATTGTGGTATCTCAGGTTGTTGGAGTGGGCCTGATGGTTTCTGATATTCTGCTTTGACTCTCGCACAAGTCAAACACTTTCTAACGTAAGCTGCTATGTGGGCCTTCATGCTAGGCCACCAATATGTAGTTCTGAGGTCGTAGTACATCTTATCTGAACCAGGATGTACTGAGTAGCGAGACTTATGAGCTTCATCCATTACAAGCTCGCGTAGGTTGCCATAGAGTGGGACCCAGATGCGTCCGGTTACATAATAGGCGCCGTCTGCCCTTTGTTCTAACCGTTGTCTTGAGCCGCGTAGGGCTTCAGCCCTGACGTTTTCCGGTTTCAATGCTTCTACCTGAGCATCTCGTATCTGTGAAGGAAGACTAGACTGAATAGTGAGTTGCAACGCTCGTACACGCCTAGGTATAGTATCCTTTCGACTGAGGGCGTCGGCCACCACATTGGCTTTGCCCGGATGGTACTTTATAGCACATTCGTAATCGTTCAGTAACTCGACCCATCGACGTTGTCGCATGTTCAACTCTTTCTGCTTGAAGATATGCTCAAGACTCCTGTGATCGGTGTAGATGGTGCACTTGGTGCCATACAGATAATGTCTCCATATCTTGAGTGCAAAGACAACAGCTCCAAGCTCTAAATCGTGCGTAGTGTAATTCCGTTCGTGAATCTTAAGTTGGTGCGAAGCATAAGCAATAACTTTATCCCGTTGCATCAACACACATCCAAGACCTTGGATAGATGCATCACAGTAGACTACAAAATCGTCCGTGCCTTCAGGCAATGAGAGGATAGGTGCGCTACAAAGTCTATCCTTTAAGTGCTGAAACGCTGTTTCCTGTGTATCACTCCAACGGTAAGCAATACCTTTCTGTGTCAGTAATGTAAGCGGCTGTGCAATCTTTGAGAAGTCTTTGATAAACCGTCTGTAATAACCCGCCAAACCCAAGAATTGGCGTATTTCTGTCGGTGTACTAGGTGCAGGCCAGTTCTTGATCGAATCTACTTTGGATGGATCGACATGAATCCCATCCTTGTTTACCACGTGGCCTAGAAAGTGGACTTCACGAAGCCAGAAGTCACATTTTGAAAACTTAGCGTACAACTGTTCCGTTCGAAGGAGTTCCAGAATAAGTCGTAAATGCTGCTCGTGTTCCTCCCGATTCTTCGAATAGATCAGGATGTCGTCGATAAAAACAATAACAAACTTGTCAAGGTAAGGTTTGCACACCCTGTTCATAAGATCCATAAAAACCGCAGGCGCGTTCGTTAGCCCGAATGGCATGACCAAAAACTCGTAATGGCCGTAGCGAGTTCTGAATGCTGTTTTGGAGACGTCCTCATCCCGGACTCTCAGTTGATGGTAACCTGACCTCAGGTCAATTTTTGAGTAATAGCTCGACCCTTGCAACTGGTCGAATAAGTCGTCGATACGTGGAAGTGGATAACGATTCTTCACCGTCACCTTGTTCAGTTCACGGTAATCTATGCACATACGAAAGGTACCGTCTTTCTTCTTTACAAATAATACTGGAGCTCCCCATGGCGAAGAGCTAGGACGTATGAAACCCTTTTCCAAGAGTTCTTGCAATTGCTTAGACAGTTCTTCCAGTTCAGTTGGAGCTAAGCGGTATGGCGCTCGAGCTATAGGTGCTGCTCCTGGAGCTAGCTCGATCTGAAATTCGACCTGGCGATGAGGCGGTAACCCAGGTAACTCTTCAGGAAACACTTGAGGAAAGTTGCGTACTACAGGAATATCCCCAATCTTTTTCTCTGTCGTCGATGTATCAGTAACGAGTGCTAAAATAGCTATGTGGCCCTTACGCAGACACTTCTGCGCCTTCAAGAAGGAGATGATGCCACTCACGACACCACTCTTGTCGCCTTGAACTTCGAGAGGTTCTTTGCCAGAACGAGGAATACGAATGATCTTCTCCTTGCATAGGATCTCTGCTTGTTGTTGGGATAACCAATCCATACCAATGACAATATCAAAACTACTCAGAGTTATAGGAATGAGATCGATAGAGAAAGTCTGACCGGCGAGGATAAGATTACAACCCTGAACTATGTGTGTGGCCTCTAGACTTTTACCGTTAGCTAATTCTACGACATGTTTGGTGTTCAAAAGTGTTGGTGCGCGTTTAAGCATTTGACTAACGTTCAGAGACATATAACTGGTATCCGCACCCGAATCAAATAATACGGTAACATAAAAGTCGTTGAGAAGAAACTTACCCGTAACCACATTAGGATCGTTCCTTGCGTCACTCTGACCAATCACAAACATACGACCCTTTGCACCATTGTTGTTGTTGTTTCCCCCATTGTTGTTCCCACTGCCCTGATTATTGTTGTTGTTATTCTGATTCTGGTTTAATTGGGGGCAGTTTCGCTTGAAATGACCTTCAGCCCCACACTGAAAGCATGTCTTATTTCCTTGCTGTTGTTGCTGTGACTGGTTTCGTGGAACTGGTGGCTGTGGTTGCTGGTTCTGATTCGCAGGCCTTGAGCTCCTACAATCTTTAGCGTCATGACCTACTCTTAGACATCTCTGACAGCGGCCTCTTCGACACTGACCACTGTGGTGTTTGTTGCACCTGTTACATAGTGGATGAGTTCCCCGATATCCACTCTGCCCCTGACCACCAGACGATTGCTGACTCGAACTCTGGTAATCACTAGTCTTGCGTTGTTGCTGTGCTTGAGACTGTACAATAGCTGAACCCCTGCTAGAATCCCCTTCCCATTTCCGCTTGTTGTCACTGGGAATAGCAGGAGTAACTGGAGTGGTAACGGTAGTAGCGCTGATACGTTTAGGCAGCCTGTTCTGTTCCACCACCTGATCGGTGAGGCGATGAGCTAGCTTGACAATCTGTTGAATAGTGCCAAGATTCGCTGAGGTTACGTGGCTTTGAATCTCCGGCACCAGACCATTGAGATACAGTTCGATACGCTTAATGGGAGGGTCCACCATAGTAGGACACAGAATAGCCAACTCATTCGATCTTCTGGTGTACGCTTCAATTTCTGACCCCGTCATTTTCAAGTGGTAAAACTCTACCTCCAACTTATGAATATCGTCACGGCTACAGTATTCCTCTTTGATCAACTCCTTGAAATCATTCCAGGGTGTGGCGTTAGCAACAGCCAACCCTAACATCTGAATTTGCGCATTCCACCAAGTCAGCGCGATGCCTTCTAGAGTACCAGTGGCGTACTTCACCCTGCGAGCCTCAGGGCATTCACACATTTCAAATACGGACTCGAGCTTTTCAAACCAATGGAGGAGTCCAACCGCTCCTTCCGTGCCACTAAAAGTAGTAGGACGACAGTCCATGAAAGTTTTGAAGGTACAAACAGGTGGCTGAGCGTGCTGACCTGTTGTGTATAAGAATCCAGTACGTGATTAAAACACAAGAGTTGGTTTAGGAGTGTAGGATCTAAAGATCCTAGTGTGAGTTACAACTGCAGGGTATACCTCCTGCTTGTGCGGCTGTAAGTGCCTCAGCAATTCGCTCGTTAATGAGAGCCGTCAATTGGGCTTGCGTCATGTTGATACGTCCAGACATGATCTTCATAGTAAATATGACATAAGTGAGAGAGGTTCGCGAGTAGTGCGATAACAAAAGAGAGTAAGCACACAAGTGTTCTCATGCAATAGTGTTAAGTTAATCTAAGCATACCCGGAGCAAAGTTCTATGCTATTCTAGCAAGTAGGAAACAAAACATGTATCATATTACCTAGGATGTTGAGTCTTGCACGTGGAGCGAGGCGTCGTTGTGGATCGTTGAGCACTGTTCTGGTTATAGTCTGGTTTTAATAAAAACGTTTTCCCTTTATTAAAACCGAGTTCTCTATAACCAATGGCTCTGATACCAATCTGTCACACCCCCAAAATCCACACGCGGAGTACCACCGCTTGGAGGCGTGACATGACCAGGATCAAGCCACCAATCATATTGAACATAAGTATATATATATCAAAAGTCATTCATCAATACGATAGGTGTTTACAAAACCAATATAAACAAGTGTGTAGCGGAAGCATTTAATGTAAAACCCAACATAAGTTTAATGTTATAACGTTTAACAACACATTCACGATCCATGTCCACAACGACCGTGCCTCCCGTGCAAGCTCCAAAAGTACCTATGGTCCTGCAAGGCATGTAACAGAGAGTCAACAACTAGTTGAGCGAGTTCACAGTTGGTTATTTAGTTATAATGTTCATTTCGTGAATCATATGTTCGTTTAGTAATCATGTATCGTATGTAATAGCATCGCGGCCCTCAAGGCATGTTTGCGAAGTTTAGTGGGGGTTTCCCATGTTTTCTAGACTAGTTATATTTGTATCGCGGCCCTCCAGGCATGTTTGCGAAGATTAAAGTATAGTTCGCGGCCATTCCAGGCATGTTTGCGAAGATTGTTCTAGTATCGCGGCCGATCCCGGCATGTTTGCGAAGAGATGTATAAGTATCACTAGTCTAGTAGTATCTACCATTGACCTTCCTCTCCCGAGGCCTATGGTATGTAATTTCAATAACTCTTATGCATAAATAAGCAGTTAATCAACCCATTCCCAACCCCGGGAATCCCATGCCTTGGTAGAAGTGTGAACTCACCTTGTTTGCTCGGTATGCTAAGTTAAGTGCTCACAATTTAACAGTCAAGTCCTATAGTGCACGTATGTTCAGTCAGTTTACGTTCGTAATGTTTCACATGAAACTAGTGTCACAGTAATATCATATAACACACAACAGTTAATCATGCTTTAACAATCCATGTTACACATAAAGGCTTTCACAGTTCATTATGACAATGTCATCCATTAACAGAAAACAGAAGTAATAGACATAGTAAAGTTATCAACTTAACAGGGTTGTCATCTAACACAGTTACTCAAACAATGAGGTTCTCAAAATACATAATTAACATAGTTAAATAAACTAACTGAGTTACTCAAGTGCTTAGTTTAATTGTATAACATATTTAATAACAATAATTATTAACAGTTAACATATTTCCAAACACACCCTAGTGCCGAAATCCAAACATGAGCCGAAAACACATGAGGGCCGAAATCACCTATATGGCCGAAAACCAAACATGAGCCGAAAACCCTTAATGGCCGAAAACACATGAAGAGCCGAAATCACATTAAGAGTCGAAATCCCCTAAGTGCCGAAAACACACATGTGGGCCGAAATCCAACTAGTGCCGAAAACAAACATGTGGGCCGAAAACCTCTTTGGGCTTGGAACTGTTTGGGCCGAAATCACTTTAAGTGATTTCGTCTACTTTATAAGGTGGGGGGGGGGGGTGTTTTCGTGAAACATCATCATCTTCACCAAAACTCTCTGTAACTTAACCCAGCAACTTAATCTCATTACATTTACATGTTTAATCATCTACAAGTTAATTAAATCAATCATTGATATGTAATATATAACTTGCCAACATCCTATGATACCAGGATCCCGATTTAATCAGTTTATCATTCATTAACATATACTCACTGTTAATCAAAACTTCAAATATACATACTGTTCATGGATAATAATTATCTAGCAAGCACACTATGATAAATCACATATTCACATATATTCATACATCATGATTAAACATCCAAAATCATATGATATGCAACAAGAAACAACTTGAATCATGAAATTACTAACCAATGGTTTAAACAGAGGTTTTTGCTTCAAGATGAGGAACTCTTTTGTGGGTTTTCCAGAGATAGAGAGAGAAACAATCTTGACAAGATATGGTTTGGAAAAATGTGAAACTTCTCAAAGAAGTTTGTTCTATAAAATATCTAAATCCCCCACTGGGCCAAGGCCCAGTCTCTGATTTCATTGACTATGGCTGGACGAAAACACATTAAAGTGTTTTCACCACTTGGGTGATTTCATGATACATGTTTTCATTTACAGTAAAGGTTCCAACTTTAATTCAACATGTTACTTAGCACAAATCCTTATAACATACACTCACATATAATAATTATTATGGATTTCCAAGTACAAAATATTAATCGAAGTACGATATAACGTATTACAAAGGTAAGCGTTGTGAAACAACGAGTCGTATTAACAAACAACTAAATAAAAAAAATTAACGTGCACTAAATGCGAAGATAGAATCTTGGAATCTCGAGTTGTCACAAAAGCCAACATAGCAACCTACGTTAGTAAATGCTTGACTTGTGCGAGAGTCAAAATCGAGTACCAGAAACCATCAGGCCTACTTCAACAACCAGAGATACCGACATGGAAATGGGAGCAAATTTCCATGGATATCGTTACTGGCCTGCCTAGATCTCAATGCGGAAATGATACCATTTGGGTGATCGTGGATCGACTGACCAAGTCTGCGCATTTTCTGGCTATCAAGGAAACGGATAAGTTTTCTACTCTAGCAGACATCTACCTAAAGGAAGTAGTATCAAGGCACGGGGTGCCAACCTCCATCATTTCTGATCGTGACTCACGTTTTACCTCTGAATTGTGGCAAGCAATGTGTCACACCCCGACCGCGTAAAAACAACAAACCGCGGTGAAAACGTCGGGGAGTGATGCGACAGAATTATTGTTTCAACAACCATGGTAATTAAACTTTTGTATTATTAAGATTAATGTTTACATTGTCTTAGAATTTAAATAAAACATAACATAATAACTGTCTTTTAAGTCACTAAGGCCCAAGTCCGCCTAAGTGAAGCACAAACATCATCATGCATTAGCACCTGAAACACATGCGAAAATAGGTACGTCAGCATAAAAATGTCTGTGAGATACATAGGTTTTGTTTATGCAGGATTCATGACTTGTAGTTACAAGAAGTGTTTTACAAAAGTAGTCATGAACCTTGTAAAATGTTTTTCTTTTAAGAAATCATGTGAAAATCGATATGAAAATCAAATGATATAAAAGAAATATGCATGGTTAAATAAATAACCAAGTAAAAGTGAATTTGTATAAAATATGTGATTTGTATAACAATGTGGTGTCCTTGTGAAAAATGTTTCATGTCTTTGTCAAGTGGCTTTGATAACGCAACAATGTATAATACAATAAAAGCACTTATATATAGGAAGTACCAACGGCGTATCCACCATGCTTTTATCATATAACACATAGCCCCGTTACATAAGTCACTTATCAATAACTAACCAAAATGTCTTGTTCAATGTCAAAATGTTTATGTGTAAACCATGTTCCATGTCATGTGTGAAATGTATCATGTATAACCAAATGTAATGCATAGCAAGTAGAAAGTATCTACTCAAACTACGTGAATATGTCAATGTGATAACAATGTCATGTACCGTGAATGACTAGTAGTTACTCAACCCCGTAGGAAAATGTACAAAACAATGTTTTTGAATAAACCTAAGTTTAAATCAAATGTTATGTTTTGCAGAAAAACAATGCTTTATGATTACAAACATTTATGAAGTAATGTTTATTCGCATACATTCAAGCCTTGCGACTGTGGCGACAAACCTTTAAACAAATTAAAGGTTCATCTAAGTTATGTATATCGGATTCTGTCATTCCCAACTTCCAAACAAACCTAGGAAGTCGGAAACGGGAGTTGTCAATTCCTATGGTACATTACATACTACCGAGCGGCGTAGCTAATGTTAATGAATGTATTATTGTCCCGATTAAAGACACCAAATGTCATAACCAATGTAGCATGTGAAAACCATGTACTAAGTATGCTAAATAATCATACATAGTAGAAATGTTCATGAAATCAATGTGCAAGCATGCTAAGTAAACATACATAGCAAAAATGTTTATGAAATCAATGTGCTAGCATGCTAAGTAAACATACATAGCAAAAATGTTTATGAAATCAATGTGCTAGCATGCTAAGTAAACATACATAGGCAAACATAATTGAAAGCATGTACTATATGTGTACTAGGTGAAACTAGCATGTTTATGTCATAAAAGCAACGAAAAGACGAAAGTAATGTGACAACCCTCACCAAACCAGGTATCCGTACGACTTAATTAATATTTAATTGCTACTTAATTACTATGCTTGCTTGAAACTGTGCTTAAACTGCTTACTGATTTCTGTTACATACATGCTCATGCATCACATTTTATACTGTCACTCTAATATTTATACACAAACACCAGTGACAACCTTGATGCACAACAAGCACAGTGAGCACACTACGGGATACCCATTAAACATGCTGACATAACCAGCATCAGACAGACACTGCCTCTAAGGCCAGTATGAGCTAGGAATAGATTGCTACACTGGTAGTGAGTGTAGAGAGGTGAGGATTGTAGAACTGCGTCACTAGGTGAAGTTTATAGTGACCGGATGTGCCTAAAACGTACTTTAAGTACAAAAATTCAGCATTTAATACAAAACTCAGCATTTTAAATTGCTAATAAAGTGCAAAAACATTGCAGAACGGTCCCGTATATTTTCCTAAGTACCGGGAATAATTTATGTTACAAAAATATACATAAAGGATTTTTTTCGGCATAATTAAACATTTTAACGGAACGGTATTTAATCGTATAACCGGACATTACCCGGGACACTAAATTTTTATCAAATACCTTGTTTTATTATTTATGGCTAGTCATGATCCCCGTATGCCATAACACCCGCTAGAAATCAATCCACCACATTACTTACATCCTAACTTCCCTTTACTAATTTAGTCACAATTTTTCACTTATACCCCCCCCCCCCCCCCAACGATTTAGTTCCCATTGGGACCCCACATATCCATCTAGCCATGCTTCAAATATCTAGTAAGATTATATTTGAATTGTATAATAGATATGTTGCTTGTTGTACTAAGCATAATATTGAGATAATTATAAGAAGTATGGTTCATTAGATAACTTATCATTTCACAAGATTTCACATTCCATCTTTCACTCTCTCTCCCTCTTGTCTCGGCTGCCCAAACCGAAACCACCATCACCACCTCTAAACATCATCATCTTCTTCATCTTATACATTCCATTCAAGTTTAGAAGGATCAATGGAGGTTACATCTTGAAAGGGTTTCAAAGGAGCTTGTTCTAGTCTTTTTTCACCATCATTTTCTCATCACATTGCATTAGATTCATCCCTAGCTATAAGCTAGTGGTAAGTCTCATTTTAACTTGTTTCATCTTGTTCGAAATTATGACATATAGCATGATGTATTGTTGTTTAAATCACTAAATTACAAGAATACTAGAAAAATATGAAACATGAGTTATGAACATAAAAGCTACATAAAAGTTTACTTATGTCTGAATCATGAAGCGGAATCTTGTGGGTTTGAGGGTTGGTTAAAACATACTTGATGTTTAAAAGTTGTTTTCTTGTTAAACCCGTTAATCGGACACTTTTTAACACGATTTAGTAACATTTAAGACGTAAATAACATGCTGATGTACTTTTCCAGCCGCCTTCAACAGGCTGTAAACGGACTTTAAAAACTCGAAAAACGGAATTTCTGAAGCCTAAAATGTGTCTTTTCGAAAAACGAAGAAAATGGCGCTGGAATTGTATTTTTCTGAGGTAGGTTACTATTTTAAAAATCTGTTTTCGTGACAGCAGCTAAGGCTGATTTTCACTGCAGTAAATTGGGCTGTGCGTTTTCGATCACAACTTAAAACCTGAACCGAACCAGCCCCTGAAACTTTTATCAAAGATGGTCACGGATGTATTTGTGACCCTCGAACTGGAATTTCGATAAACGGACTTACGAGGAATTTTTGACGAATTTTTCCGTAAACTGTGATCAGAATGTAACAAATCTGATCACAGTTCGGTAAACGATTTTCTATAAATTACTGATAATGAACTAGACCCCGAAATTTTTACACAATAATTTGTGGGTCGATTATGACGTTCCTAAAAAATTTGGGAATTTTTGGAATAAGTTAAGCATTTTATTTAATCGACCGAAAACAGTCCAGTTTTTCACATATTGAAACTGAAACGACAAGGGTAGTATTTTGCGTGTTAAAACGTAAGGGTTGATTGTTGATGATCATGGGTTGATTTCAAAAAGAAAATGATGTGCGTATTAGCACGGACACTCCCGTTTTTAGGGGAAGTTCTGGCGAATTTTTCTAAAAATACCAAGACGTAGAAAAACTATTTTTCTAACAAGTATGTTTAACTTTATTTCTCGGAAATTAAACCTCGCCATGAGTTTTGACATAAAACTTTAAAGTATTGGATATGAGACTTGTAAATGTATTTTGTCAATACTTTAAGTCACCAAATACATGATACATGTACGAATACCCCATCCTTGGGAAGGAATCTATTTATACGACAACCAAGAAATATAAACACGAAATAGTTGTCTAACTATTTCCCCAAGAACGTTAAAACTCTAAGCTAAGGCACGGTCGTTCGTCTTATAGATATTAGCAAGTTGTAGGTTGTCGTGCTGCAGACCGAGTTTGAGTTGCTGTTATCGAGGACGCATTACTGTGAGTTCATGTCCCCCTTTTCTCTTAACTGTTTTCAGTTTTCTAAACTGCGGGGGTGAAATACATGTTACTATGATTACGAGTACTTTTACATGGTATGGTTAGCATAAGGAGGGTTACTACTTGCACTTCACACATATCAATGGCCTTGCAAACCATTGGTAGATCTATCTGGGTGTAGCGAGCCCAGCCCCAGGCCCAGCAGAACGGACCTCGGGGTGACTATGTACCCGACGCACAAATCCGCTAGGTTTGAGTCTTCCTACTTGCACTTCACACATATCAATGGCCTTGCAAACCATTGGTGATCTCTATTTCCTTATTTGCTACATACCAGGGTTTTTATACTTACAAGGATTTTACATACTCACTTACGCATGAACTCGCTCAACATTATGTTGATTTTTCCAATTTACATGTATTTCAGGGAACTAAGGATCTGGCACGGTATGCTACGTTTTCCCGCTGTGTTAGAGTTACGGGATCATCCACGTTTAGGGGTCGCGACCTTTACCTGGACGAGTCGCAAGTCTTAAACAGTGTTTATGTTATATTTGTAATTTCCGTTGTATGCGTCAACGCTTTAAGACAATGTTGTGGTATTTTACTTTTCAAACTTAAATAAATGGATGATCTGCATGTTTTATTTTCATATAGCTTTGTTGTGATTAAGCTATGGTATTAAGAAGTCACACCAAATTAACCCACGCTTCCGCAAAGCCAGGGTGTGACAGCTTGGTATCAGAGCTCTGATCATAGTGAACTAGGATTCCTTCTCGAGTCTAGACTATGATCACTAGGGCTCTCACGAAAACATTTTTACACTGCATACCACTTGAGAGGCTGGGAGGCTAGTGGGACTAGGAGAGCTATTTAATTGCTTATTGGTGATTAATGTGTTTACTTGATTATATGATTGATTTATGTGCATATCTGTGGTTGTATTACAGACACTATGTCTTCATCGAGCGGGGTTTCAGACCCAGTGGCAGTAGACTCTGACGACCCGATGTACACTGATTCATAGGTTCATACATCAGATACAGACAGCACTGACAAGGATGCATTCCAGCCTTTTGCTATACCCGATTTTGGGGATGATATACCTCATGCTGATGGTGTTCCTGCCGGGGATCTACCTCTTGTGGAGATCCCTGCTCCTGTTCCACACGCTGCAGTTCCTGCAGAGGTTTTGCCACACGCTATTGAGTCCGATGACGACCTCGATCTATTTGAGGGTCCCCCCGAGGACCACCATGAGGGCGGGGCCCCGATCGCAGACGATGTCGCTCTACCGTTAGTTGAGATTCCTGTTGAGGAGGCCCATTCTGATTCGTCGATTCCTGATTCTCTTGAGTCGATAGCTTCCACTGTTCCACCACCTATTCATGCTGATATACCCGTTGAGCCTGATGTTGTTGCTCCTATTCCTGACCCGGTGCCTCTAGAGCCCGACCATGCACTCTTTGCGGCTCATGTCGACCCTCAGTATGCTGACACCCGGAATGGGTGGATAGAGGCCGATGATGATATCCCACCTTTTGTAGTACCAGATGCACCAGCTTTAGCTCCTTTTGATGCACCCTTATTCCCCACACACACTACTGATGCGCATCGCGCGGATCTGCCTGTCACATTTCTCCAGGAGATCCCTCCGCCGCGTCCTGGAGAGGGCCCCTCTCATCAGCCTTTTGGCCATGCACCTTTTCTGACCGGAGGGGATCAGTTTGCACCGCAGATCCCTCACCATACTGTTGTTCCCCCTGTTCCACCGTTCACTGTACCACCTTTTACTTCACCCAGCGAGCCTTTTCTCTGGACATCATCATCCGTCATGCCGCCGACAGATCCATACCATTCCCATTTTGTTGGGCCGTCCACGGAGGATGTCCTTGTTTCATTCATGCTATAGCATGACGCGCTGACGCGTCGTGTCCAGGTCTTGGAGCAGCAGATAGAGCGTCTGTCGCGTTCTCACCACGCCATGGAGGAGGACTGGCTCCTCATGCGCAGTTTGTTCTATCTTCATTTTCCTCCTCCACCACCAGCGGCATGAGGGCTCTTTTGGTTTGATGCAGGTACCACCACTTTTGATGAGAAGACGGCGATTAAGTCGGCTACATAGCTTTTTGAAGACCACCTGACGATTATGACTTTTGATGTTTGGTATTTGTATATGTTGACGTTTCGGACAAGGGCGTTGTGACCCTTGGTCCCTTTTTGGATGTATGTTACATTTGTGGAACTTGTAAACATTGTAATCGTGGTCTTGGTTATATAAAAGCTTAATCGCAGTATTCTCATTACAGGCATGGCTGATTTATTGATATGTTTATAACATGGGATGTTGTGTGATTGATTGTCTATAACATGAGATGTTATGTGTTGGTTTATTTTAACATGAGATGTTATGTATTATTACTATCGTTTTATACGCACACTTTACCTACCATGACCTGACTCGCGTAAACCATCTTTTAGAAGATGCCACCGAGACGTGACCCACGCATGCCTGCCAACGAGGCAGAACTCCAACAGATCATTGCTGCCGCCATCGCGCAATACGCCGCCTCTCAAGGAGGACCCAGCGGAGGCAGCTCAAACAACAACGGCAACAACAATCCGCCTCATGGGTGCACCTACAAGCAGTTCTTAGACTGCGAACCCGTAAACTTTGATGGCACCGGAGGTGCTGTTGCTTTTGTTCGTTGGGCAGAAAAGACAGAATCAGTTCTCCGCATGAGCAAATGCGCTCTAGATCAGCAGGTTACTTACATCTCTGGGCTATTCTTGAACGGAGCCCTGTCATGGTGGAATTTAGAAGTCCAAACACTTGGTGAAGCCGCAGCCTACGCATTGACGTGGAACGAGCTGAAAGAGCTCATGCGCAAAAAGTATTGCTCTCGCGCTGAGATCCAGAGGTTGGAAACTGAGTTCTGGCATTTGAAGATGGACGGTCCGAAAATTGCGGAATAAGTTCAGAGGTTTCACGACCTATCACAGGTGGTACCTTATATGGTCACGCCAGAATTCAAGCGGATTGAGCGCTTCATTTGGGGTTTAGCTCCTCAAATCATTAGTATGGTGACCTCTTCAAAACCTGCAACAATCACTGAGGCGATCGATCTAAGCGTAGCTCTCACTGAGGAGGCGATCCGCCTAAACAAGTTTTCTGAGGTTGAGCAAAAGAAGAAGGAGACTCATGTAGAGTCGTCCGGGGATAACAAAAGAAAATTCTCGAATTTCAAACAAGGCACAAGCAGTGATGGCAGAAAAGGAGAGTCAAGCACGCCGACCCGAGCTACGACTGGTACTGGTAGGAAAGGAAGGGGATATATGGGCACTCTGCCCTAGTGTAACACATGCCAGCGCCATCATACCGGCCAGTGCGGACTAAGAACATGCGAAACATGTGGGAGAAATGGTCATTTGAAGGATACTTGCTGGGTTAATACTGGCCGGGGTGGCCAGGGAGGTTTTGGTAATAAAAACAATAATCGTGGTGGAAATGGAAATCGTGCACAAGGAAATAACGGAGGGAATGGAAATCGAGGCAACAACGCGAATCAAGCTGGTACTGTAAACCGAAACCAAAATAACAATCAAGCTGGGAATGGAGGTGGAAACGGGCAAAGACTAGGTTGCTTTAACTGTGGTGATATGGGGCATTTTAAGCGGAACTGCCCAGAATTGAATCAAGCGCGTGGAAGGGTTTTCAATATCGAAGCGAGGGAAGCGCGCCAGGATCCCAATTGTGTTACTGGTACGTTCCCTGTAAACCAACGCTTTGCATCCGTTTTATTTGATACTGGTGCCGATTATAGCTTCGTAACGTTAGAGTTTAAGAATATGCTTAGATTAGCCGCTAGTAAATTAGATATTCCTTATTCAATCGAATTGGCGAATGGAAAGTTAGTAGAAGCCAATGAAGTGGTCAGAGGTTGTGCAATCGAGTAGGGAGAGCGTGAGTTTACTTTGGATCTACTACCAGTCCAACTGGGGAGCTTCGACGTGGTAGTAGGAATGGATTGGTTATCGAGCAACAAGGCTGAGATTGTTTGTCACGAAAAGGTAGTTCGTATCCCAACCGAAGATGGAGAAACAATTGTGGTTCATGGGGAGAAGCGGAATACGCCTTTAAGAATTATCAGTTGCCTGAAAGCTCGTAAGTGTTTACAAAAGGGATGTGCTGCCTTCCTGGCACACATCGTGGATAAGAAAGCTACTGAGCCGAAAATCGAAGACATCCCTGTCGTGAGGGAATATCCTGAAGTCTTTCCAGAGGACTTGCCAGGATTGCCACCCCAAAGGCAAGTGGAATTTCACATTGACTTAGTTCCAGGCGCCGCGCCTGTAGGTAGGGCACCTTATAGACTTGCACCGTCAGAGATGCAGGAGTTGTCGACTCAACTCCAGGAGTTACTTGACAAAGGATTCATCCGACCAAGCTTCTCACCTTGGGGAGCTCCATTTTTATTTGTCAAAAAAGAAAGACGGTAGTTTTCGTATGTGCATTGACTACCGGGAGTTGAATAAGCTGACGATCAAAAATAGATACCCCCTGCGAAGAATCGATGATTTATTCGATCAGCTCCAAGGTTCAAGTTTTTACTCTAAGATCGATCTTCGATCTGGGTACCATCAGCTAAGAATACAAGAAGAGATCATTCCGAAGACAGCCTTCAGAACTCGTTATGGACACTACGAGTTCCTAGTCATGCCGTTTGGGTTGACAAACGCGCCTGCTGTTTTTATGGACCTAATGAACCGAGTCTGCAAGCCGTATCTCGATAAGTTCGTGATTGTATTCATCGATGATATTTTGATTTATTCAAAGACAAAGGCTGAACACGAACAGCACTTAAGAGTTATTCTGGAGTTGCTGAAAAAGGAACAGTTGTATGCCAAATTCTCAAAGTGCGAGTTTTGGCTACGTAAAGTCCAATTCCTTGGACATGTGGTGAATGGGGATGGGATTCATGTGGACCACACCAAGATTGAAGCGATCAAAAATTGGGAAACTCCAAAGACGCCAACCGAGATTCGACAATTCTTAGGCTTGGCTGGTTACTATCGAAGGTTCATTGAGGATTTTTCAAAAATCGCTCAATCACTGACACTCCTCATGCAGAAGGATAAGAAGTTTGATTGGGGAATCAAACAGGAAGAAGCATTTCAGTTGTTAAAGGATAAGCTCTGCAATGAGCCGATCTTAGCACTACCGGAAGGTACAGATGATTTCTTGGTATACTGTGACGCCTCACGTCAAGGATTGGGTTGCGTTTTGATGCAACGCCAGAAAGTTATAGCTTACGCGTCACGTCAATTGAAAGTACATGAAAAGAACTATACCACTCACGATTTGGAACTAGGCGCAGTGATATTCGCATTAAAGATCTGGAGATACTACCTATATGGTACGAAGTGTACAATCTTCACAGACCACAAGAGTTTACAACACATATCCAACCAGAAAGAGCTGAACATGAGACAAAGACGGTGGGTCGAACTGTTGAACGATTACGACTGCGAGATAAAGTACCATCCAGGGAAGGCAAATGTGGTCGCCGATGCCCTAAGTCGTAAAGAAAGGATCAAGCCCATAAGGGTTAGGGCTTTGGAGATGATTATTCAGACAGATCTTTCCCTGCGCATTCGTGCCGCGCATAAAGAAGCTCTTAAGGAAAGAAACCTTGAAGAAGAATATCTCCGTGGGATGGAGAAGCAATTGGTACCAAACTAGGAAGGAACGTTATGTTTTATGAAAAGGATTTGGGTTCCTCTGTTTGGTGGTTTGAGGAAAGTTATTTTTGATGAGGCACACAAATCACGGTACTCTATACATCCCGGTGCGGATAAGATGTACCAGGATCTTTCTTAAGGATTATTATTGGTGGCCCAAGATGAAGGGCGACGTTGCTGTTTATGTTAGCAAATGTTTGACGTGTGCCAAGGTGAAAGCTGAATGCCAGAAGCCTTCGGGACTTCTGCAACAACCTGAAATTCCCAAGTGGAAATGGGACCAGATTTCAATGGACTTTATAACGAAGTTTCCAAGGACGCCCAGGGGTCATGATACTATTTGGGTGATAGTTGACCGCCTAACAAAGTCTGCGCACTTCTTGCCAATCAAAGAGAAGGACAATACTAGTAAACTTGCGGAAATATACATGAGAGAAATCGTTGCACGTCATGGAGTGCCTCTCTCGATCATCTCCGATAGAGATGGACGTTTCATATCAAGGATTTGGTAATCCTTCCAAGAAGCTTTTGTCTCACAATTGAATTTGAGCACTGCATTCCATCCGCAAACTGATGGCCAAAGTGAAAGAACTATTCAGACAATGGAGGATATGCTGAGAGCATGTGTAATGGATCTTGGTGGTAGCTGGGATAAGCATTTACCCCTGGCCGAATTTTCATACAACAACAGCTACCACACTAGTATTGGAGCCGCGCCATTTGAAGCTCTTTACGGACGCAAGTTTCGATCACCACTATGCTGGGCTGACGCAGGTGATAGACAGCTTGTTGGTCCCGAAATCGTCCAAGAGACGACAGACAAGATTGCGCAGATTCGAAAACGTATCGAAGCGGCTCGCGAAAGACAGAAAGCCTATGCAGATCCAAACCAGAAACATTTGGAATTCCAAGTTGGAGATATGGTTTTATTGAAAGTTTCACCCTGGAAGGGTGTGGCACGCTTCGGAAAGCGTGGGAAGTTGAATCCGCGTTACATTGGCCCTTTCAGAATTCTGCAAAGAATTGGGCTTGTAGCCTACAAGTTGGACCTACCTGCTGAACTCCATGGTGTTCACGATACATTCCATGTATCCAATTTGAGAAAAAGTCCAACACAAGATACAGTGATCATTCCTGCTGACGAAGTTCATATCGATGACACGCTCCACTTTACTGAAGAACCCGTTGAGGTCACGGATTGGAAAGTTAATAAAACTCGCAGGAGCAGTGTCAAACTCGTCAAAGTTCGTTGGAATGCTAGGCATGGACCTGAATTCACGTGGGAACGTGAGGATCGAATGAAAGAAAAGTACCCACATTTATTTCCTAAGAACCCTACATCTAGTAGCAGAACTTAAATTTCGGGACGAAATTTCTTTAACGGGGGGAGAATGTGACAACCCTCACCAAACCAGGTATCCGTACGACTTAATTAATATTTAATTGCTGCTTAATTACTATGCTTGCTTGAAACTGTGCTTAAACTGCTTACTGATTTCTGTTACATACATGCTCATGCATCACATTTTATACTGTCACTCTAATATTTATACACAAACACCAGTGACAACCTTGATGCACAACAAGCACAGTAAGCACACTACGGGATACCCATTAAACATGCTGACATAACCAGCATCAGGCAGACACTGCCTCTAAGGCCAGTATGAACCGGGAATAGATTGCTACACTGGTAGTGAGTGTAGAGAGGTGAGGATTGTAGAACTGCGTCACTAGGTGAAGTTTATAGTGACCGGATGTGCCTAAAACGTACTTTAAGTACAAAAATTCTGCATTTAATACAAAACTCAGCATTTTAAATTGCTAATAAAGTGCAAAAATATTGCAGAACGGTCCCGTATATTTTCCTAAGTACCGGGAATAATTTATGATACAAAAATATACATAAAGGATTTTTTTCGGCATAATTAAACATTTTAACGGAACGGTATTTAATCGTATAACCGGACATTACCCGGGACACTAAATTTTTATCAAATACCTTGTTTTATTATTTATGGCTAGTCATGATCCCCGTATGCCATAACACCCGCTAGAAATCAATCCACCACATTACTTACATCCTAACTTCCCTTTACTAATTTAGTCACAATTTTTCACTTATACCCCCCCCCCCCCCCCAACGATTTAGTTCCCATTGGGACCCCACATATCCATCTAGCCATGCTTCAAATATCTAGTAAGATTATATTTGAATTGTATAATAGATATGTTGCTTGTTGTACTAAGCATAATATTGAGATAATTATAAGAAGTATGGTTCATTAGATAACTTATCATTTCACAAGATTTCACATTCCATCTTTCACTCTCTCTCCCTCTTGTCTCGGCTGCCCAAACCGAAACCACCATCACCACCTCTAAACATCATCATCTTCTTCATCTTTTACATTCCCTTCAAGTTTAGAAGGATCAATGGAGGTTACATCTTGAAAGGGTTTCAAAGGAGCTTGTTCTAGTCTTTTTTCACCATCATTTTCTCATCACATTGCATTAGATTCATCCCTAGCTATAAGCTAGTGGTAAGTCTCATTTTAACTTGTTTCATCTTGTTCGAAATTATGACATATAGCATGATGTATTGTTGTTTAAATCACTAAATTACAAGAATACTAGAAAAATATGAAACATGAGTTATGAACATAAAAGCTACATAAAAGTTTACTTATGTCTGAATCATGAAGCGGAATCTTGTGGGTTTGAGGGTTGGTTAAAACATACTTGATGTTTAAAAGTTGTTTTCTTGTTAAACCCGTTAATCGGACACTTTTTAACACGATTTAGTAACATTTAAGACGTAAATAACATGCTGATGTACTTTTCCAGCCGCCTTCAACAGGCTGTAAACGGACTTTAAAAACTCGAAAAACGGAATTTCTGAAGCCTAAAATGTGTCTTTTCGAAAAACGAAGAAAATGGCGCTGGAATTGTATTTTTCTGAGGTAGGTTACTATTTTAAAAATCTGTTTTTGTGACAGCAGCTAAGGCTGATTTTCACTGCAGTAAATTGGGCTGTGCGTTTTCGATCACAACTTAAAACCTGAACCGAACCAGCCCATGAAACTTTTATCAAAGATGGTCACGGATGTATTTGTGACCCTCGAACTGGAATTTCGCTAAACGGACTTACGAGGAATTTTTGACGAATTTTTCCGTAAACTGTGATCAGAATGTAACAAATCTGATCACAGTTCGGTAAACGATTTTCTATAAATTACTGATAATGAACTAGACCCCGAAATTTTTACACAATAATTTGTGGGTCGATTATGACGTTCCTAAAAAATTTGGGAATTTTTGAAATAAGTTAAGCATTTTATTTAATCGACCGAAAACAGTCCAGTTTTTCACATATTGAAACTGAAACGACAAGGGTAGTATTTTGCGTGTTAAAACGTAAGGGTTGATTGTTGATGATCATGGGTTGATTTCAAAAAGAAAATGATGTGCGTATTAGCACGGACACTCCCGTTTTTAGGGGAAGTTCTGGCGAATTTTTCTAAAAATACCAAGACTTAGAAAAACTATTTTTCTAACAAGTATGTTTAACTTTATTTCTCGGAAATTAAACCTCGCCATGAGTTTTGACATAAAACTTTAAAGTATTGGATATGAGACTTGTAAATGTATTTTGTCAATACTTTAAGTCACCAAATACATGATACATGTACGAATACCCCATCCTTGGGAAGGAATCTATTTATACGACAACCAAGAAATATAAACACGAAATAGTTGTCTAACTATTTCCCCAAGAACGTTAAAACTCTAAGCTAAGGCACGGTCGTTCGTCTTATAGATATTAGCAAGTTGTAGGTTGTCGTGCTGCAGACCGAGTTTGAGTTGCTGTTATCGAGGACGCATTACTGTGAGTTCATGTCCCCCTTTTCTCTTAACTGTTTTCAGTTTTCTAAACTGCGGGGGTGAAATACATGTTACTATGATTACGAGTACTTTTACATGGTATGGTTAGCATAAGGAGGGATACTACTTGCACTTCACACATATCAATGGCCTTGCAAACCATTGGTAGATCTATCTGGGTGTAGCGAGCCCAGCCCCAGGCCCAGCAGAACGGACCTCGGGGTGACTATGTACCCGACGCGCAAATCCGCTAGGTTTGAGTCTTCCTACTTGCACTTCACACATATCAATGGCCTTGCAAACCATTGGTGATCTCTATTTCCTTATTTGCTACATACCAGGGTTTTTATACTTACAAGGATTTTACATACTCACTTACGCATGAACTCGCTCAACATTATGTTGATTTTTCCAATTTACATGTATTTCAGGGAACTAAGGATCTGGCACGGTATGCTACGTTTTCCCGCTGTGTTAGAGTTACGGGATCATCCACGTTTAGGGGTCGCGACCTTTACCTGGACGAGTCGCAAGTCTTAAACAGTGTTTATGTTATATTTGTAATTTCCGTTGTATGCGTCAACGCTTTAAGACAATGTTGTGGTATTTTACTTTTCAAACTTAAATAAATGGATGATCTGCATGTTTTATTTTCATATAGCTTTGTTGTGATTAAGCTATGGTATTAAGAAGTCACACCAAATTAACCCACGCTTCCGCAAAGCCAGGGTGTGACAGCTTGGTATCAGAGCTCTGATCATAGTGAACTAGGATTCCTTCTCGAGTCTAGACTATGATCACTAGGGCTCTCACGAAAACATTTTTACACTGCATACCACTTGAGAGGCTGGGAGGCTAGTGGGACTAGGAGAGCTATTTAATTGCTTATTGGTGATTAATGTGTTTACTTGATTATATGATTGATTTATGTGCATATCTGTGGTTGTATTACAGACACTATGTCTTCATCGAGCGGGGTTTCAGACCCAGTGGCAGTAGACTCTGACGACCCGATGTACACTGATTCAGAGGTTCATACATCAGATACAGACAGCACTGACGAGGATGCATTCCAGCCTTTTGCTATACCCGATTTTGGGGATGATATACCTCATGCTGATGGTGTTCCTGCCGGGGATCTACCTCTTGTGGAGATCCCTGCTCCTGTTCTACACGCTGCAGTTCCTGCAGAGGTTTTGCCACACGCTATTGAGTCCGATGACGACCTCGATCTATTTGAGGGTCCCCCTGAGGACCACCATGAGGGCGGGGCCCCGATCGCAGACGATGTCGCTCTACCGTTAGTTGAGATTCCTGTTGAGGAGGCCCATTCTGATTCGTCGATTCCTGATTCTCTTGAGTCGATAGCTTCCACTGTTCCACCACCTATTCATGCTGATATACCCATTGAGCCTGATGTTGTTGCTCCTATTCCTGACCCGGTGCCTCTAGAGCCCGACCATGCACTCTTTGCGGCTCATGTCGACCCTCAGTATGCTGACACCCGGAATGGGTGGATAGAGGCCGATGATGATATCCCACCTTTTGTAGTACCAGATGCACCAGCTTTAGCTCCTTTTGATGCACCCTTATTCCCCACACACACTACTGATGCGCATCGCGCGGATCTGCCTGTCACATTTCTCCAGGAGATCCCTCCGCCGCGTCCTGGAGAGGGCCCCTCTCATCAGCCTTTTGGCCATGCACCTTTTCTGACCGGAGGGGATCAGTTTGCACCGCAGATCCCTCACCATACTGTTGTTCCCCCTGTTCCACCGTTCACTGTACCACCTTTTACTTCACCCAGCGAGCCTTTTCTCTGGACATCATCATCCGTCATGCCGCCGACAGATCCATACCATTCCCATTTTGTTGGGCCGTCCACGGAGGATGTCCTTGTTTCATTCATGCTATAGCATGACGCGCTGACGCGTCGTGTCCAGGTCTTGGAGCAGCAGATAGAGCGTCTGTCGCGTTCTCACCACGCCATGGAGGAGGACTGGCTCCTCATGCGCAGTTTGTTCTATCTTCATTTTCCTCCTCCACCACCAGCGGCATGAGGGCTCTTTTGGTTTGATGCAGGTACCACCACTTTTGATGAGAAGACGGCGATTAAGTCGGCTACATAGCTTTTTGAAGACCACCTGACGATTATGACTTTTGATGTTTGGTATTTGTATATGTTGACGTTTCGGACAAGGGCGTTGTGACCCTTGGTCCCTTTTTGGATGTATGTTACATTTGTGGAACTTGTAAACATTGTAATCGTGGTCTTGGTTATATAAAAGCTTAATCGCAGTATTCTCATTACAGGCATGGCTGATTTATTGATATGTTTATAACATGGGATGTTGTGTGATTGATTGTCTATAACATGAGATGTTATGTGTTGGTTTATTTTAACATGAGATGTTATGTATTATTACTATCGTTTTATACGCACACTTTACCTACCATGACCTGACTCGCGTAAACCATCTTTTAGAAGATGCCACCGAGACGTGACCCACGCATGCCTGCCAACGAGGCAGAACTCCAACAGATCATTGCTGCCGCCATCGCGCAATACGCCGCCTCTCAAGGAGGACCCAGCGGAGGCAGCTCAAACAACAACGGCAACAACAATCCGCCTCATGGGTGCACCTACAAGCAGTTCTTAGACTGCAAACCCGTAAACTTTGATGGCACCGGAGGTGCTGTTGCTTTTGTTCGTTGGGCAGAAAAGACAGAATCAGTTCTCCGCATGAGCAAATGCGCTCCAGATTAGCAGGTTACTTACATCTCTGGGCTATTCTTGAACGGAGCCCTGTCATGGTGGAATTTAGAAGTCCAAACACTTGGTGAAGCCGCAGCCTACGCATTGACGTGGAACGAGCTGAAAGAGCTCATGCGCAAAAAGTATTGCTCTCGCGCTGAGATCCAGAGGTTGGAAACTGAGTTCTGGCATTTGAAGATGGACGGTCCGAAAATTGCGGAATAAGTTCAGAGGTTTCACGACCTATCACAGGTGGTACCTTATATGGTCACGCCAGAATTCAAGCGGATTGAGCGCTTCATTTGGGGTTTAGCTCCTCAAATCATTAGTATGGTGACCTCTTCAAAACCTGCAACAATCACTGAGGCGATCGATCTAAGCGTAGCTCTCACTAAGGAGGCGATCCGCCTAAACAAGTTTTCTGAGGTTGAGCAAAAGAAGAAGGAGACTCATGTAGAGTCGTCCGGGGATAACAAAAGAAAATTCTCGAATTTCAAACAAGGCACAAGCAGTGATGGCAGAAAAGGAGAGTCAAGCACGCCGACCCGAGCTACGACTGGTACTGGTAGGAAAGGAAGGGGATATATGGGCACTCTGCCCCAGTGTAACACATGCCAGCGCCATCATACCGGCCAGTGCGGACTAAGAACATGCGAAACATGTGGGAGAAATGGTTATTTGAAGGATACTTGCTGGGTTAATACTGGCCGGGGTGGCCAGGGAGGTTTTGGTAATAAAAACAATAATCGTGGTGGAAATGGAAATCGTGCACAAGGAAATAACGGAGGGAATGGAAATCGAGGCAACAACGCGAATCAAGCTGGTACTGTAAACCGAAACCAAAATAACAATCAAGCTGGGAATGGAGGTGGAAACGGGCAAAGACTAGGTTGCTTTAACTGTGGTGATATGGGGCATTTTAAGCGGAACTGCCCAGAATTGAATCAAGCGCGTGGAAGGGTTTTCAATATCGAAGCGAGGGAAGCGCGCCAGGATCCCAATTGTGTTACTGGTACGTTCCCTGTAAACCAACGCTTTGCATCCGTTTTATTTGATACTGGTGCCGATTATAGCTTCGTATCGTTAGAGTTTAAGAATATGCTTGGATTAGCCGCTAGTAAATTAGATATTCCTTATTCAATCGAATTGGCGAATGGAAAGTTAGTAGAAGCCAATGAAGTGGTCAGAGGTTGTGCAATCGAGTAGGGAGAGCGTGAGTTTACTTTGGATCTACTACCAGTCCAACTGGGGAGCTTCGACGTGGTAGTAGGAATGGATTGGTTATCGAGCAACAAGGCTGAGATTGTTTGTCACGAAAAGGTAGTTCGTATCCCAACCGAAGATGGAGAAACAATTGTGGTTCATGGGGAGAAGCGGAATACGCCTTTAAGAATTATCAGTTGCCTGAAAGCTCGTAAGTGTTTACAAAAGGGATGTGCTGCCTTCCTGGCACACATCGTGGATAAGAAAGCTACTGAGCCGAAAATCGAAGACATCCCTGTCGTGAGGGAATATCCTGAAGTCTTTCCAGAGGACTTGCCAGGATTACCACCCCAAAGGCAAGTGGAATTTCACATTGACTTAGTTCCAGGCGCCGCGCCTGTAGCTAGGGCACCTTATAGACTTGCACCGTCAGAGATGCAGGAGTTGTCGACTCAACTCCAGGAGTTACTTGACAAAGGATTCATCCGACCAAGCTTCTCACCTTGGGGAGCTCCATTTTTATTTGTCAAAAAGAAAGACGGTAGTTTTCGTATGTGCATTGACTACCGGGAGTTGAATAAGCTGACGATCAAAAATAGATACCCCCTGCCAAGAATCGATGATTTATTCGATCAGCTCCAAGGTTCAAGTTTTTACTCTAAGATCGATCTTCGATCTGGGTACCATCAGCTAAGAATATAAGAAGAGAGCATTCCGAAGACAGCCTTCAGAACTCGTTATGGACACTACGAGTTCCTAGTCATGCCGTTTGGGTTGACAAACGTGCCTGCTGTTTTTATGGACCTAATGAACCGAGTCTGCAAGCCGTATCTCGATAAGTTCGTGATTGTATTCATCGATGATATTTTGATTTATTCAAAGACAAAGGCTGAACACGAACAGCACTTAAGAGCTATTCTGGAGTTGCTGAAAAAGGAACAGTTGTATGCCAAATTCTCGAAGTGCGAGTTTTGGCTACGTGAAGTCCAATTCCTTGGACATGTGGTGAATGGGGATGGGATTCATGTGGACCCCACCAAGATTGAAGCGATCAAAAATTGGGAAACTCCAAAGACGCCAACCGAGATTCGACAATTCTTAGGCTTGGCTGGTTACTATTGAAGGTTCATTGAGGATTTTTCAAAAATCGCTCAATCACTGACACTCCTCATGCAGAAGGATAAGAAGTTTGATTGGGGAATCAAACAGGAAGAAGCATTTCAGTTGTTAAAGGATAAGCTCTGCAATGCGCCGATCTTAGCACTACCGGAAGGTACAGATGATTTCGTGGTATACTGTGACGCCTCACGTCAAGGATTGGGTTGCGTTTTGATGCAACGCCAGAAAGTTATAGCTTACGCGTCACGTCAATTGAAAGTATATGAAAAGAACTATACCACTCACGATTTGGAACTAGGCGCAGTGATATTCGCATTAAAGATCTGGAGACACTACCTATATGGTACGAAGTGTACAATCTTCACAGACCACAAGAGTTTACAACACATATCCAACCAGAAAGAGCTGAACATGAGACAAAGACGGTGGGTCGAACTGTTGAACGATTACGACTGCGAGATAAAGTACCATCCAGGGAAGGCAAATGTGGTCGCCGATGCCCTAAGTCGTAAAGAAAGGATCAAGCCCATAAGGGTTAGGGCTTTGGAGATGATTATTCTGACAGATCTTTCCCTGCGCATTCGTGCCGCGCAGAAAGAAGCTCTTAAGGAAAGAAACCTTGAAGAAGAATATCTCCGTGGGATGGAGAAGCAATTGGTACCAAACCAGGAAGGAACGTTATGTTTTATGAAAAGGATTTGGGTTCCTCTGTTTGGTGGTTTGAGGAAAGTTATTTTTGATGAGGCACACAAATCACGGTACTCTATACATCCCGGTGCGGATAAGATGTACCAGGATCTTAAGGATTATTATTGGTGGCCCAAGATGAAGGGCGACGTTGCTGTTTATGTTAGCAAATGTTTGACGTGTGCCAAGGTGAAAGCTGAATACCAGAAGCCTTCGGGACTTCTGCAACAACCTGAAATTCCCAAGTGGAAATGGGACCAGATTTCAATGGACTTTATAACGAAGTTGCCAAGGACGCCCAGGGGTCATGATACTATTTGGGTGATAGTTGACCGCCTAACAAAGTCCGCGCACTTCTTGCCAATCAAAGAGAAGGACAATACTAGTAAACTTGCGGAAATATACATGAGAGAAATCGTTGCACGTCATGGAGTGCCTCTCTCGATCATCTCTGATAGAGATGGACGTTTCATATCAAGGATTTGGCAATCCTTCCAAGAAGCTTTTGTCTCACAATTGAATTTGAGCACTGCATTCCATCCGCAAACTGATGGCCAAAGTGAAAGAACTATTCAGACATTGGAGGATATGCTGAGAGCATGTGTAATGGATCTTGGTGGTAGCTGGGATAAGCATTTACCCCTGGCCGAATTTTCATACAACAACACCTACCACACTAGTATTGGAGCCGCGCCATTTGAAGCTCTTTACGGACGCAAGTTTCGATCACCACTATGCTGGGCTGACGCAGGTGATAGGCAGCTTGTTAGTCCCGAAATCGTCCAAGAGACGACAGACAAGATTGCGCAGATTCGAAAACGTATCGAAGCGGCTCGCGAAAGACATAAAGCCTATGCAGATACAAACCGGAAACATTTGGAATTCCAAGTTGGAGATATGGTTTTATTGAAAGTTTCACCCTGGAAGGGTGTGGCACACTTCGGAAAGCGTGGGAAGTTGAATCCGCGTTACATTGGCCCTTTCAGAATTCTGCAAAGAATTGGGCTTGTAGCCTACAAGTTGGACCTACCTGCTGAACTCCATGGTGTTCACGATACATTCCATGTATCCAATTTGAGAAAAAGTCCAACACAAGATACAGTGATCATTCCTGCTGACGAAGTTCATATCGATGACACGCTCCACTTTACTGAAGAACCCGTTGAGGTCACGGATTGGAAAGTTAATAAAACTCGCAGGAGCAGTGTCAAACTCGTCAAAGTTCGTTGGAATGCTAGGCATGGACCTGAATTCACGTGGGAACATGAGGATCGAATGAAAGAAAAGTACCCCCATTTATTTCCTAAGAACCCTGCATCTAGTAGCAGAACTTAAATTTCGGGACGAAATTTCTTTAACGGGGGGAGAATGTGACAACCCTCACCAAACCAGGTATCCGTACGACTTAATTAATATTTAATTGCTGCTTAATTACTATGCTTGCTTGAAACTGTGCTTAAACGGCTTACTGATTTCTGTTACATACATGCTCATGCATCACATTTTATACTATCACTCTAATATTTATACACAAACACCAGTGACAACCTTGATGCACAACAAGCACAGTAAGCACACTACGGGATACCCATTAAACATGCTGACATAACCAGCATCAGGAAGACACTGCCTCTAAGGCCAGTATGAGCCGGGAATAGATTGCAACACTGGTAGTGAGTGTAGAGAGGTGAGGATTGTAGAACTGCGTCACTAGGTGAAGTTTATAGTGACCGGATGTGCCTAAAACGTACTTTAAGTACAAAAATTCTGCATTTAATACAAAACTTAGCATTTTAAATTGCTAATAAAGTGCAAAAACATTGCAGAACGGTCCTGTATATTTTCCTAAGTACCGGGAATAATTTATGTTACAAAAATATACATAAAGGATTTTTTTCGGCATAATTAAACATTTTAACGGAACGGTATTTAATCGTATAACCGAACATTACCCGGGACACTAAATTTTTGTCAAATACCTTGTTTTATTATTTATGGCTAGTCATGATCCCCGTATGCCATAACACCCGCTAGAAATCAATCCACCACATTACTTACATCCTAACTTCCCTTTACTAATTTAGTCACAATTTTTCACTTATACCCCCCCCCCCCCAACGATTTAGTTCCCATTGGGACCCCACATATCCATCTAGCCATGCTTCAAATATCTAGTAAGATTATATTTGAATTGTATAATAGATATGTTGCTTGTTGTACTAAGCATAATATTGAGATAATTATAAGAAGTATGGTTCATTAGATAACTTATCATTTCACAAGATTTCACATTCCATCTTTCACTCTCTCTCCCTCTTGTCTCGGCTGCCCAAACCGAAACCACCATCACCACCTCTAAACATCATCATCTTCTTCATCTTATACATTCCATTCAAGTTTATAAGGATCAATGGAGGTTACATCTTGAAAGGGTTTCAAAGGAGCTTGTTCTAGTCTTTTTTCACCATCATTTTCTCATCACATTGCATTAGATTCATCCCTAGCTATAAGCTAGTGGTAAGTCTCATTTTAACTTGTTTCATCTTGTTCGAAATTATGACATATAGCATGATGTATTGTTGTTTAAATCACTAAATTACAAGAATACTAGAAAAATATGAAACATGAGTTATGAACATAAAAGCTACATAAAAGTTTACTTATGTCTGAATCATGAAGCGGAATCTTGTGGGTTTGAGGGTTGGTTAAAACATACTTGATGTTTAAAAGTTGTTTTCTTGTTAAACCCGTTAATCGGACACTTTTTAACACGATTTAGTAACATTTAAGACGTAAATAACATGCTGATGTACTTTTCCAGCCGCCTTCAACAGGCTGTAAACGGACTTTAAAAACTCGAAAAACGGAATTTCTGAAGCCTAAATTGTGTCTTTTCGAAAAACGAAGAAAATGGCGCTGGAATTGTATTTTTCTGAGGTCGGTTACTATTTTAAAAATCTGTTTTCGTGACAGCAGCTAAGGCTGATTTTCACTGCAGTAAATTGGGCTGTGCGTTTTCGATCACAACTTAAAACCTGAACCGAACCAGCCCTTGAAACTTTTATCAAAGATGGTCACGGACTTACGAGGAATTTTTGATGAATTTTTCCGTAAACTGTGATCAGAATGTAACAAATCTGATCACAGTTCGGTAAACGATTTTCTATAAATTACTGATAATGAACTAGACCCCGAAATTTTTACACAATAATTTGTGGGTCGATTATGACGTTCCGCAAAAATTTGGGAATTTTTGGAATAAGTTAAGCATTTTATTTAATCGACCGAAAACAGTCCAGTTTTTCACATATTGAAACTGAAACGACAAGGGTAGTATTTTGCGTGTTAAAACGTAAGGGTTGATTGTTGATGATCATGGGTTGATTTCAAAAAGAAAATGATGTGCGTATTAGCACGGACACTCCCGTTTTTAGGGGAAGTTCTGGCGAATTTTTCTAAAAATACCAAGACTTAGAAAAACTATTTTTCTAACAAGTATGTTTAACTTTATTTCTCGGAAATTAAACCTCGCCATGAGTTTTGACATAAAACTTTAAAGTATTGGATATGAGACTTGTAAATGTATTTTGTCAATACTTTAAGTCACCAAATACATGATACATGTACGAATACCCCATCCTTGGGAAGGAATCTATTTATACGACAACCAAGAAATATAAACACGAAATAGTTGTCTAACTATTTCCCCAAGAACGTTAAAACTCTAAGCTAAGGCACGGCCGTTCGTCTTATAGATATTAGCAGGTTGTAGGTTGTCGTGCTGCAGACCGAGTTTGAGTTGCTGTTATCGAAGACGCATTACTGTGAGTTCATGTCCCCCTTTTCTCTTAACTGTTTTCAGTTTTCTAAACTGCGGGGGTGAAATACATGTTACTATGATTACGAGTACTTTTACATGGTATGGTTAGCATAAGGAGGGTTACTACTTAGATCATGTGAGTGGGTAGGTGGTACTTGAGGCCATTAATCCTCATTGTAGGACCGAGGGGCATGATGCGGTAGATCTATCTGGGTGTAGCGAGCCCAGCCCCAGGCCCAGCAGAACGGACCTCGGGGTGACTATGTACCCGACGCACAAATCCGCTAGGTTTGAGTCTTCCTACTTGCACTTCACACATATCAATGGCCTTGCAAACCGTTGGTGATCTCTATTTCCTTATTTGCTACATACCAGGGTTTTTATACTTACAAGGATTTTACATACTCACTTACGCATGAACTCGCTCAACATTATGTTGATTTTTCCAACTTACATGTATTTCAGGGAACTAAGGATCTGGCACGGTATGCTACGTTTTCCCGCTGTGTTAGAGTTACGGGATCATCCACGTTTAGGGGTCGCGACCTTTACCTGGACGAGTCGCAAGTCTTAAACAGTGTTTATGTTATATTTGTAATTTCCGTTGTATGCGTCAACGCTTTAAGACAATGTTGTGGTATTTTACTTTTCAAACTTAAATAAATGGATGATCTGCATGTTTTATTTTCATATAGCTTTGTTGTGATTAAGCTATGGTATTAAGAAGTCACACCAAATTAACCCACGCTTCCGCAAAGCCAGGGTGTGACAAGTAACAAGTGTGCACATGTGTATCACCCCAAAGTATTTGAAAGCGGTAAAAGAGGGGAACTATGTACTCACTTGGGATTGCTTATTAGTCTTTAGAATAAGACCAATTTAAGCTCCAAGTATCACGGAATCAAACGGCACCTAATATAGGTAACTATGTTAATAAACGGATCCTAAATCGGGAGATAGGATAGAATAATGTTCTATAAATCAAATGAGTATCTGAACTCATATGGTATGATTTAATAGAGCAATCATTCTGATTTGGAAGTCTACCTAAGTGCTCTTGACCCGTTTCGACCCGTTATGGTAGTATAAGCTACTATAACGACTCGGTTGCGAAAAACTATGGTCGGATGGTTAACTATGTGTTATGTTAAGTCTGACATGCCCAATTATACCCTAACATGTTACTAAATCAGATTAGATGTCAAAAATATGTTCACATATGCACAATATGGTTTTATGCTTCAAAAGGGCATTTTGGTCATTTCCTATGGGCATATAAGCTACTTAACAATCAACTAACCAATCCTAGGTGATCATAAGCTATAACCTCAGGGGTTATTCCCCATGCAACTATGATCACTAAACATGCTTGATCGTATCCTAATGATTGACCAAACGGGTCGGGTTCGAAAGTCTAAGCGGTTGTCTAGACCGCTTAACTTACGACCCTATACAAGCACTAAACTAATAGTGACGAGTTAAACATGTCAAAACATGTTTAACTAACTTAGAAAACTGATAGTGTTTTGATACCTAAAAGTAGTTCCATTGCAAAATGCGTGCTAAAACACATTTTGACTGAAACTTTGACTCGTCACTACACCTAGTTAACGTGGTAATCAGTAGGTATAACCGCTAAGGATTATAACCATCGTGATTACGATCACGTTACAAAGTTCAAATGAACTTTGTGTTGACCATTGACTGGTCAAAGCTGAAAGTCAAACACTGTTTGACTTTCTCGCTAGGAAAGCGATAAAAGAACGAAAGAAGCTTACAAAGGGTCCTTGCTAGGGAGAACTTGATCTAATAATCTCAGGTATGAAGTAAATGACTTCAACTTAGAGAAAATCAGATCAAGGGTGAATTGAAATGAATGAAATGGCTTGCTATTTATAGTTGTTGTGGATTAACAAGATCAATCCATGTGTTTGTGTGGCCAACAACCATTAGATCATAGCCATACATGTGTTAGGAATTGATTTGTGAACTTGGAGAACATTAAACTTGGCCTCCATACAAGAAAATTGCAAGAAAAACCCCTGAAGTTGCAACAGAATGCTGGAAAATAGTTTCTGTCGCTGGGCCTTTTTACGCGGCCCGCGTAAGCTAGAGACTGGGCTTACGCGGCCCGTGTAGCCAACTTTGGCAAATTTGCATAAATGGTCCCTGCACTTGATTTAAGCTCATTTCAGGCACTTTTGACCCCCGTTAAGCCATTTTCAAGGCTCTAAAAGGTCATTAAAGTTTAGAGGACTCAAAATATGCTTGGAAAACTCTCGAATGTCAGCTCATTTGGTCGTAAGGTCGCGTTATTCGTCAAATTACGACGAAACTCAAACGGACGCGAAAACGATCCAAATTAAGCGACGAATGGAATTTTTGCATGCCGATCACTAAAATAAAAATATTTTAGTGTGTACAAAAATTTTGGATGCCCAGATGTGGTCAGAACGTAAGATATGCGTGAAAATGCAAACTTACATCGTTTTTGACACTTTCAGTCCCTGTAAGATCAAATAAGCATATTTTCGCACACCGAACCACTCAAAGCTTATTTCTAAGATATGTTTAGGTTATTTATGGTATGTTTAGCTTATGATCAAGTTCTGGACTGTACGTTGTGTAACAACCTCAAAATTTACTTGAATATAAGTATAATTTTATACAAAAGATAATAGTTTAACATAAGTTTCGGAAGTATCATAAACCTTAGTCAACTAATGACTAAGTTAGAACATACAAAAGTTGTTTGAGAATTTGTTTACAACCCAAGAACAAAGATTAAGTAAGATTAAAACATAGCGGAAGCTTCAAAAATCGTGTTCGGTTCTTGTTAAGTTGCTTGATCGTCATCCATAAACTTTGAGTACCTAGACTGCAATGTTTACATAAACATTTATGTTAGTATGGTCAGAATATTACTTGTTCAAAACTACGATCGAAATGAAATTTAAATTTTTCAATTTCACAAAATTTTACAAAAGTTCAGACCCTAGCGTAACTTACGGTTCCACCGTAAGTTACGGTTCCACCGTAAGTTACGGTGGTCAATGTTCAATAAATGTCCACCGTAAATCAGTAGACCCACACCGTAAACATATAACATCCACTGTAAATTACGGTACTACCGTAATTTACGGTAGTACCTGGAATTTCATGTTTTGTTTTGTTTGTTCATTACACCAAGACCCCAACTCTCGGATTTCAGTTTTCTATGATACCGATACATTAAAACCTCGTATTTCTAATATGTTAAATAATATTCAAAATCAACAATCAATCTATCATAATCCGGAGCATTAACCATGCCTTACTTGATTATCCGACCCGTTTGGCTCGTCTACGGAATTCCTTCCTTTTTTACGACTACCAACGAGTTCTAACCAACTTTCGACCAAATATTCAATATAGCGATATCATCGCTTTAATTCATAGCAACTTGTATTTTCAAATTCAACTATGTCAATTATAATGATCTAAATTTACTTAATGTAACGGGTCAAGTTACATACCTTAGCGCACGCCCTTCAACCGCGAATCACCACCGGCTTGTCCACTCGACGTTCCGGTATCTTGTCCTATAGAGTTCAATTCAAGACATGTTTAGAACTCTCTTTAGACCTCACTTCGCATAATATACCGAAACATCATAATTATGCGTTAAAGCTTTAAATTTCTATTTTTAAGCCTTCTTTGAGGCATTTCTACAAACACTATGAGGGCATAATTTCTACATCATTCATATTCATGTTTATAGCTTGCTAATTAGTTAACTTAACTTCAATAAAGCCATCATATAGCATTTAAACATCATACTTTTCTGAAATCACCTTCTAAAATCGAATTACACTAGAATAATCACTCTAAACCCTAGTGTTCATCATCATCATGTAAAACCCACAACCCACCTTCAAGGTGTTCATGGAATTTTTCTGAATTTGGTCATGATTTCACATGAAATTGGCTAGGTTTCACTTCTAAACACCATATCAATTCTAATCTAACCAAATAAC
Source organism: Helianthus tuberosus (assembly GCA_030545235.1). NCBI lineage: Eukaryota > Viridiplantae > Streptophyta > Magnoliopsida > Asterales > Asteraceae > Helianthus > Helianthus tuberosus. The sequence continues at coordinate 53,434,272 of CM060429.1, read as the reverse complement.
ACACATGCAACATAAATTTTCAGATTTTCCAAAATCATGAGAAATTCAAGTTAAGAGATTTCATCAAATTAAAATTACTATTCATTAGCTTCTATTTTTAATATATAGGTAATATTAAAATTACTATTCATTAGCTTCTATTTTTAATATATAGGTAATTTTACATACCTTAGAATCCTCTTGCCATGAGGATCACAATTCTAGGTTCTAATTCCGATTTTGACTTGGATTGAGCCTTCAATTGATTGATTTAATGGAGTTTTTTTAGGTTTTTGAAGATGGGGGTGTCGCCCCTGCTCCTTCTTGGTCGACCAACACCTCTAAATGGGGTGTTTGGTTTATTTATTTTTTTTATTATTTAGCTTAGTTTCAAATTTAACAACTAAGGCCCCTCTACTATGTTCAACATATAATTTGGTAACTTTTAACCTTGTAATAAGTCATTTCAAATAAAATAACTAACTAGGTTAAAATTCCTAATTAGTAAATTCTCGTTATTTATACTTTATAATTTAATATAAAGTTTTATATTTTCGGGGTGTTACAAGTCCACCCCCCTTAAAAAGGGTTTCGTCCCTGAAACCGTAATACATACCAAATAATGTAGGGTGGAGACGTCGCATCTCCTCTTCGGACTCCCACGTAGTTTCCGAACCTTTCCTATGCTCCCATTTGACTTTGACTTGGTCAATTTGTTTATTTCGTAAATGTTTGACCTTTCGGTCTAAAATCTCCACCGGTCTCACCGCATAATTCAGACTATTATCCACTTCGATATCATCGTAATGGATATAGGCCGTTTCGTCTGCTAGGCACTTTCTTAATTGTGACACGTGAAACTGTTGGATCTGAGTTTGTTTCTGATTGTATTTTCGTTTGAAATTAAGATGGAAATGAAAGAGTTGTGCAGCGGAATTAAGATGAAAACAAACTTTGCATACAATCAAACGAGAGTAATACTTTAATCAAACATCTTTACACAATGAATCGAAAGATTGAATTTGTTTCAACAACGATTACAATGATTGATGAATGAATGCAAACTCCCCCTGCTAGGAACCGTACAACTCCAGAAACTCTTACCTTTAAGCCTAATTCTCTCTCTAGCTATGGCGATTTTGGTTCTCTTTCTTACTCTCGATTTTGATTCTTGAATTCCGTATAACAGTCTGATCATCGGATGATTGAGTTATCAATTTTCTGATTCGAACTAGTTAGCGGAAGGATTGAGTTTCAATCGTGGGTTTTTTCTGTTCTTTGCCGTCAAGCTAATTAGGGTTTTTTTTCTTTTCTGTTTTGGTTAGTCTGGTTCTTTGGATTTCGTTTTCTGATGTGCATGGTTGTTTTAATTACTGAGTAAAGGAGAGAGTCGACTTTCTTTCAATGGATGATCGTAAGAAAACCGAGGATATTGCTAAGGATGATAGAGGTAAACCTCCGCTACCTTTTAAGGGTCTGGCTAGTAAAGTGACGAAGATAGATGGTAACCCGATGATGGCTAGGAGAGGAACGGTGCGGAGTTCTCAATCGGATCCGAAGCTGATTAATGTTATTGACGAATTAATTAAGGCTACAGTTCCTGTTAATCTGGAGGGAACTCAAGGTTCAGAGGGTGTCGGCCAAGGTGTTCAAGGTGGTAAACTGGACTTAGGTAAAAATCCATTATCTTATGCTGAATCTGTGGGGGTATCTATTAATAAGAAGGTTAATTTTCGTGCTCTTACAAGTCCTATTGGTCCTGAAGGGTGTGATGTGGTTTTGCCGAAAGAATCTGTTAAAACTGTTAAGGATAAATTAGCCAATACTTTATACGGATACTTTCTAGGCGATCGTGTTGCATACCCGGTTGTTGAATACTTCGTAAGGAATAACTGGAAGAGATTTGGTCTTCAGAAATCGATGATGAACGCGAATGGTTTCTTCTTTTTTAAGTTTGCTGATGAGAATGGTATGAAGAATGTTATGAAGGAGGGTCCGTGGATTATTCGTTCACAACCTTTGATTCTTAATGTTTGGTCCCCGTCTTCTAAACTAGAAAAAAAGGAAATTAAAAATGTGCAACTTTGGGTTAAACTACATGAAGTACCAATTGCAGCCTACACGGAGGATGGATTAAGCATGATTGCAACGGCTGTTGGAACTCCTTTAGAATTGGATACGTATACTACATCAATGTGCCTTGACTCTTGGGGAAGGAGTAGTTTTGCTAGAGCTTTAGTGGAGGTTTCGGCTGAGCATGAATTAAAGGAGAACATTGTAATAGCAGTTCCGGAAGTGGAGGGGGAAGGTTTTGTCAAGGAAAAAATTTATGTTGAATACGAATGGTGCCCTCATAGGTGTACGTTATGTAAGATATTTGGGCATGATGATCATAATTGTCCGAGACAAACAAGGCAACTTACTAAAGATTCGGTTAAAGTCCAACAAACTCAACTTGAATATAAGAACAAAGGGTCTTCAAAACAACCGGTGATAGACAAGGACGGGTATAGGGATGTTGATACTCGGAAAGCAGCCAAGAGAACAGGATTTCCAGTTAATAAACCGAAGCATCAGTTTGAATATCGGCCTGTTACTTCTAAACCGAGTGGAAGTGGTAGTAAATCAGCTCCGACTACTAGTTTTCTTTCGTCTAATCCTTTTGATGTGTTTAATGATCCCAAGATAGATACCGTAGCGGATGGAAAGGGTGCTCGAGAGGGTACTTATGAATCGGATGACGATGAAGTTCAAGAAGTTTATAACGAAACAGATGAGTTTCTTGTTAGTGGCACTAAAAAACCTGATAATCAACAAGGGGCAAGCACTCCTTCTATTAATGTTAACAATGATTAGTTTTGCTTCTTGGAATATTAGCGGGTTGAACCGCCCTCTGAAACAAATGGAGGTTCGTCAGGCAGTTAGAGATTATAATTTGAGTTTATGTGCTATTTTGGAATCGCATGTTGATGTTAATAGGCTTGGTCAAATTTGTAAAACGATTTTTCGTGCATGGGATTGGACGTCGAATGGTGCTATATGCAACAAAGGTACGAGGATTATTATTGGTTGGAATCCAGCTGTTTTTGATGTTATGGTGTTGTCTCAAACGGATCAGGTTATTCATTTACAACTCTTTTTCAAGCTGGATAAGAAAATGGTATATTGCTCGATTGTCTATGCCGCTAATTATTATGTCACTCGAAGGGATTTATGGCATAAGTTGTCTATTCATAAAAGATTTGTGGGGAACAATCCTTGGGTGATTATGGGGGATTTTAACTCTGCTCTTAATCTAGAAGACAAGTCGATGGGATCTTCGTCAGTGTCTATTAGTATGAAAGAGTTTCAGGAGTGTATTGATAAGATTGAGATGTTTGATATCAAACGGTCAGGTCTCCATTTTACATGGAATCAGAAGCCCAAGAAAGGAGTTGGCTTACTGAAGAAGATTGATAGAGTGCTTGGAAACACCCATTTTGTGACCCAATGGCCGAGTGCAGTTGCTCTTTTTCAGCCGTATCGGCTTTCAGACCATTGCCCTTGTATTTTAAAAATTCCTGATGCTGGTATTCTGAAGCCTCGGTCATTTAAATTTGCTAATTTTTTGGTGTACAAACCAGAATTTCTTGATATTGTGAGGAGAGGATGGGCAACTAGAGTTCATGGAGTTCATCAGTTTTGTGTTGCTAAACGGCTTCGGCTTCTCAAAAATCCTCTTCGAGCGCTGTTATTCAAGCAGGGTAATCTGCATAAGAAAGTGGAAAGTCTTCGTGAAAAGCTTGATAGGTTGTAGAAAGATCTGGATCAGGAACCGAATAATGAAGATATACGAATTCAAGAGGCTGCTGTGAATGGTGATTATCAGGAAGCTTTGTTGGATGAGGAGCGTTTTCTAAAACAAAAATCTAAAGTTGACTGGTTAAGGGCTGGGGATTCGAATACGGCTTTCTTTCATTCTTCGGTTAAATGTAAAAATCATTACAGCCGAATTGATGTTATTAGTGATTCAGGAGGTTTTGTTTTTGAAGGAGATAGGGTTCAACAAGCCTTTGTTGATCATTATGAGAAGTTTTTGGGGTGCCGGGGTGATACGTCAATTAGTCCGTCTCCGGATTTATTCACGCAAATTCTGGATTCTCAGAGTGCTACCCATATGATCAGACAAGTGACTGAAGATGAAGTTAAAACGGCTATGTTCTCTATTGGCATCGATAAAGCTCCAGGTCCGGATGGATTTACGGCTGCGTTTTTTAAGAGTGCTTGGCATATTATTGGGAAGGATGTTTCAAAGGCTGTCATTGACTTTTTTGAAACAGGTTGTTTACTACAAGAGTTAAATCATACTCTTATTGTGTTGGTGCCTAAAATTTCTTCTCCGACAGTGGTAACGGATTACAGGCCGATTGCTTGTTGTAATGTTATATACAAGTGCATTAGCAAGATCATTGCGGAGAGACTGAAGGTGGTGTTAAGTAAGATTGTTAATATAAATCAATCAGCGTTTGTCCCAGGCAGGAAGATTTCTGACAATATTTTGTTAACTCAAGAGTTGATGCACAATTATCATAGGAATGTTGGTCCCCCTAGGTGTGCCTTTAAAGTTGACATTCAAAAGGCATATGATACGGTTGATTGGAACTTTCTGAAGAGTATTCTGCTTGGATTCGGATTTAATGAATCGATGGTGAAATGGATTATGGTGTGTGTTTCTTCTACATCTTATTCTGTTTGTGTCAATGGTAATGTGCATGGGTATTTCAAAGGTAATCGTGGGCTTCGTCAGGGAGACCCTTTATCCCCATATCTGTTTACTCTGGTTATGGAAGTTCTGACGGCAATTTTGCATCATTCGTTAAGGATTGATTCTTCTTTCAAATTCCATAATAAATGTGAGAAGCAGCAAATTATCAACCTTTGTTTTGCGGACGATCTTTTTCTTTTTGCTAGAGGGGAAATTGCTTCAGCTAGGTATATTATGAACTCTCTTTCTAAGTTTGCTTTGATGTCGGGTTTAGTGCCTAATAATAAAAAAAGCACGGTTTTCTTTTGCAATGTTCCAAGTTATATTAAGAGTGCTATTTTGAGTATCATGCCGTTTAAAGAGGGTTCTTTGCCTGTTCGCTATCTTGGTGTCCCTTTAATATCTTCGGGTCTGATTTATAAGGATTGTAGTATTATGCTGGAGAAAATAGACAAACGGATCATGCATTGGAGGAATAAATTGCTCTCATTTGCTGGTAGATTGCAACTTATTATTTCTGTCTTATCTTCTATGCATGTTTTCTGGTCCTCTGTGTTTATGCTTCCGGCTAGAGTTGTTCATGAGTTGGAGGCTAAGATGCGAAATTTTTTGTGGTCTCAAGATACTGTTTTCCAGAAGGGCAAAGCTAAGGTTTCTTGGAAAACAGTTTGTCTTCCTAAATATGAAGGAGGGTTGGGTATTCGGCGTATTGGCGATGTAAACAAAGCTCTTATGGCTAATCACTTTTGGAGTATTCTTTCTAGGAGGAAGTCTTTGTGGGTGGATTGGGTCCATATTCACAGATTAAAAGGCAAGAACTTTTGGATTGCTAAAGCTCCTTCTACATGTAGTTACTCATGGAGGAAAATTCTTCAGCTTCGTCCGTATTTGAGGGAGTTTTTTTGGGTTGATATTGGTAATGGGACATTGGCCTCGGCTTGGTATGATATTTGGAGTGACATTGGGCCGATTGGGGATTTTCTTTCGCCTAGAGTTATTTCAAATGCAGGATTCCGGTTAGAGGCGTCGGTTTCTGATATTAACGACAATGGTGAGTGGAAGTGGCCGGTTGCGTGGAGAGACTTATATCCGGTTTTGATTCAGCTTGATCAAATCCAACTTATACCGAATAAACCTGATAAGATTATGTGGCGTGATGGTCATAGTGCGAGGGTTTTCTCTTCTTCGGAGGTTTGGAACTCGGTCCGTCATAAAGAAACCGAGATTGCATGGAGCTCGATTGTCTGGTTTACTCAATGCGTCCCGAGGCATGCGTTCTTAATGTGGCTGATCATGAAAGGTAAGTTGCTCACTCAAGACAAAATTCTCAGCTGGGATTTTGCTCGAAGAAAAAATATGAATATGATGTGTTGTTTGTTATGCTATGCCAATCATGACTCTCATAGTCACTTGTTCTTTGAATGTGATTTTTCTTCGAAAGTTTGGCATATTGTGAGACAGAAAGTGGATATGGAGTCGGTTCATCCTAAGTGGGAGGAGATTGTTAATTGGCTTCTTACTCGATCTTCGTCTAAGTTAGCTTCTGATTATGTTGCGAGACTTTTGGTGGCGGCTAGTGCTTATGTTATTTGGCAGGAACGCAATATCAGGCTTTTCAAGAATCGGATGAGACCTCCGGAGATTGTTAGTGAAATAATCATTAGTTTGGTTCGATACAAGTTGATGGGAGCGAGACTCAAGAATACTGAGAATGTTCGAAGACTTTGTAGGAAGTGGGAGATTCATGGAAATGACATTAATGATGATGGAGGCTGATTACCTTTCTCATTTATATTGTTTTTTGGTGGTCTAGAGTGTAGTCTAGTGGGATTCTTGGTGTTTTTCGTTGTTTGTTTTTGGTTTAGTTTGTTTACTTTCATAGGGCATGTCCTATGATTGAACTAGTGTAGGCTTTCTACACTACTTGGTTTTATTGGTTGTGAATATATAGAATCACCGGGGTAACCCTTTACCCAAAAAAAAAAAAAAAAAAATGCAAACTCCCCCTCAGCCAGAGCTCAGTAGTTTGTTCGTGCAAAGAAGACGATGTTGTAAAAGAGCTAATAGAACAGTACAAAATACTGAACTATTTATAGGCACTTGCAAACCACTGAGCATCTTTAGCTGACATCACCATGAAAGTGACATCTAACCTCCTAACAAACTCTAACCTCTGATCTATACAAACACTGATGTACTAACAACTGCTATTACAATTTATTACATAAAAGACACTTAAACAGCTGCTGCATCCTTCCACTGCTGTAAACCCAGCAGTGCTTGTCCGGATCAGCAGTACTTGACTCAAGGCAGTAGATTGAATCAGCAGAGCTTTGGTCTTCCATCAGTCTTTGACATTGGGCAGTAGATGCAAGGCAGCAGTTGTAGGTCAGCACTTAGTAAGATCAGCAGATAGGAGGTCAGCAGATATGAAACCACTTTCAAGGGGAAAGATTTGTATGAACCAACTGTAATCGTCTGCTTATTCTGGATCCACTGCTCTGATCCAGTTTTGGCTTTAATTATCTGTTCCTCTGATAGGGTTCAATCCCAACAATCTCCCCCTGGAACAGATAATGCCAAAACTCTTCATTATTAGTGGAAGACTTTATTGCCTCATCAACAGTTCCCTTATCTGACCTTTAAATTGTAATTCGAAGTCTAGGGCATCTATATCTTCATCATCCCTGCTAAGTGGAAGATCAAGGAGATCCTGCAAATCTTCAAGACTCAGGCCAAGAGCTTGTTCCCTTAATATTTTCTCCACTTCTCCACCAGACCTGAGCAAAGTCAATACGCAGGTCTGTTTGTTTCCCACTTTTGTATTTTTGAGCCTGGTGGGTTTCTTGGGAGATGTTTATTTGCAGAAGTATTTGGTGAGGCTGGCCTATTCAAAGCTGGCTGAGCAGCACTTGCAGATTGTTCCAATTCAAGATCTTCTTTTATCATTACTTTCGTGCCTGCTTTTACAATGGCATCTCCAGCTAATAGATCTTGAATTGTTTCCATACTCAACTGGTTTTTGCTCCTTCTTTTGTAGATGGCAGCACCAGCTGGAGCAGTGGTTCTTTTGATTTGCAGCTTTGGTGGTCTTTTTGAGACCTCTGCTTTGGAGTAGTCAGGCTTTTGTGGAACTCTTGGATCTTTCTTTCTAAGTTCCTCTAAGCTTTTATAGGTTGCCCTGACTCTATCTTCTCCCCACTTTGTCACTGAATTCTTTGGCCCATAATCAGCTGCAATCAGCTCCTCTTTCATTCTCTTCAACTCTAACATCTTCTCAGCTTCAAATTGTTTAAACTTTTCAGGAGGAGTCTGCTTGACCTTATTTTTAATCATTCTTTGAATCCTGACTGCTTCTTTTTCAAGCTCAGGAATGGTCCAGTTTTTGTACATGTGTTTCTCCCCCTTGTATTTCTTGTAGGTCATGATGTTCTCAATGTAGTCTTTTCTCAAGGACTCATCTGCCCTTTCTGAAATTTTCTGACATACATTTTTAGCAAATCGCTCCATAGTATTGACCTGTGAGAGTAAAAACTGATAGTTTTGTTGAAATTCTCTATCAGATTTCCCTTTTCTGTTTTTGATTGCTATATCCTCTGCTTGTTTGGCCTTAAGTTTCAAGTATTCTTCAATATTGTTAGGCCTGGGATATCCTGCAATTGATGGCAAACTCCTTTTGACTGGGTCATCCTCATAATAAAAGGATTTGATTTCTTCCCTAACTGCAATGAGTTCTAGAGGAAATGAGACACCAGCAGGAGGTAGTGATTGTATAATTTGAGCTGAAGAGAGAGGTATGGGTTTTGGAATAGTGACAATTGACAGGGATTTTGAAGATGGTGGTGGTGAAGTGTCATCATCTTTGAGAATTAGCCTTCTCCTCTTTGTTTGAGGAGGGACTGATGATGTTTTGGATGGAACAGTGGTGGTGGATGTAGTGACAGTGATTTGTGATTGACTAACAGTTGTTGAAACAACTGGTGTTTCAACCACTGTTGTCATTACAACAGAAGTTATAACATCTGTTGTCTTCTGCTGTTTATCAGCAGGTGAAAGTGGTGGTGAGATTGTTTTTGGTGATGACAGTGGTGGTGATGAAGTAATGGTGTGTGTTGAGGTGGTGTGTGTTGAAGTGAGAACAGATGTTGTAACCACTGAAGTACCAGTAGTAGTTGATACAGCAGGAGTTACAACAGCTGTTTGGGTGGAGGTTTGATGCTCATGGCTTTTGGATGGTGGTTTTGGAACATGCTTTGGAATTTTAGATGAGGTGGACTTAGGTTTCCTTTTTGTCTTAGGATTTTTAGTATCCTTTGAACCAGAACAACCCTCCTCACACAGCTCCATGAAAGCTCTTTTCTCCTCATTCCGCCTTGAAACATCCTTTGCCACTCTATCTCTTTTTACACTTGCTACTCCTTCATCAAGTGCTTCTTGAGTAGCATCAACCTTTTTACTACCATCTGGCACAGGAATTTTTCTGGTCATAGCATCCTTTTCAGGTTCAATGTAGAGACCATCATCTATTCCTTTCTTCTTCCACTCCTGAATTTTCTCCCCCTTTTTGGCATTATCGTCTGGGAGTTGATCAATGAAAAGTACTGTTGGAGGAGCAGTGCCAGTGGTTTGCAGGATCTGAGTTTTGAGAGCCTTTAAATCAGCCTGAGTGTTTTTGAACCTTGAGTCCATTGCATTTCTCAGATGTTGGACATGTTTCTCATGTTGCTGATTTGCTAATTGTGCTTGTTGATGGAGAAAAGGTTGAAACAAGTTCCAGAGCTCATTTGTAGCAGGTACCCTTTGTGGAGCAGGTGCTTGAGATGGAACAGCGGTTGATTGTGCTTTTTGTACTTGTAACACCTGTTGTAGCATAGCTTTGAGTTCTGCAACAGAGTTATCAAGTTTTCCAATACGATCTGTCAAATCCTGATATTTTAAATCATCACCCAATTTAATGGGATCATCTGATTTCCCACTAGTAGTGGTTTTATCAGTGGTTGAGGTAGGGAGTGTGCTCCAAACATCTACCACTGATGCCCTTTTTTCTTGGTACTGGGGTCTTCTTCCTTCAACACTTGACAACCTTTTGATGTTGCCAGTAGGATAAATAAATCCACTGGTGGTTGGCAGAGGTGCTATAAAAGGAATTGCCTCCAAGGAAGTCTTATTGATGTAACCACTGTCCAACTGTAAACCAATGGGTTCAACAGTTGTAGTGGCTGCTTCACTTGGACTACCACCAAGAGTTACTTGTAACTCAAGGGGTCTAACCTCCTCAGGTTGTGTTGGTGGGTTAGCAAAGATTCATAAATCAGACCCAGTCAGTTGTTGAGGTATATTCTCATTGATAGGTGATTGAGAAGGACTGGTTAATGCCTTGTTCAAATCAATTGCATCCAACAGCAGTTTAGTTGGTGTGGGAATTGTGGATGTGTAGGGTGGTGTAGAAGATGGATTTGCCCCGGGTATTGAGCTGTGGATGATAGAAACAAGTGTTTCCAGAGCATCATGATGTGGAGACCCTATTTGTACAACCTGTTCTTTTTGTGAAGAAGCAGGAGGAGTTTCGGTTATGGGTTGAGATATTTGTACCAACTGCTGTGAGGAAGTAGCAGCAGTGGTTTCTTGTGACTTTTGTGTTGTCACTGGCAGGAGCTCTGGTATCTCATCCTCCAGAGATGCCTTTTTGATGGTTTTGGAGGGTTTTTGTGTTTTTCTTTTTGTTGGCCTTTTGGTGAGTTTAGGTGTGGGTTTCAAAACAGTTGTTCTGCTGCTTTGATCACCTTGAGCAGTGGGCTCAGCAGCAGATACCTGAGGAGCAGTTGTAACTGCTAAAATCTGCTCAGGCACCTCTGCTTGTGTTTTGCAAGGTGCTAACATTCTTGAAAAAGTTTCAGTTGTTAAACTGTTTATTTGAGTAGAATCACCTTGGTTTATTGTAACTAAATCATCCTTACTGAATTTCTTTGTAAAATAGTAACTTAAAAACCTTGGAAACAGTAAGAATGATTTTGTTTCAACATTATTAACCAAATCTTTAAAAATTTCCCGAGAATAGTTAAAATTTTCTCCTTGAAGAATTGCATATCCCAGATTTTGAATCTTTAAAGGGATTTCATTGAAAGAAGTGGTTTTGTTTGAAACACATAGTAGGAGGGTATGAAATAAAAATCTGGATGCCGACGGAAAATAACCTTTTTCTAAGGTAATTTTCTTCATCATTGTGGCTTCATACCCTCTCTCAATGAAGTCAGTTTGTAACTCGTTTTTAGTGAAAGAAATTTTACCTTCCTGATCACCGAGTTGAAAGACCTCTGAAATGGATTGTGGCATGATTTGGACAGTTTTACCCTTTATAGAAGAGTTTATAGTGGTTGCAGTGTCTCCTTGTTTTTCAAGGGTTGCATTCTTCCAGAACTCCCTTTGGGTTGCCAAATAGATTGGTGCATCGGCGGTGAACAAAGTTTTGTACTTTGATTTTGCCATGGTGTCAATGATGGAATCGAAAACATTTGTGGTTCCTGGTTTTGTGAGAAGACCCAGGAGATTGTGAGATGGTTTATGTGGAATTTCAGTGGAGATTGCCTTTTGAGAGGCTGTTTTCGATGATGATTTGGATGAGGGTTTTGAAGATGACTTCGATTTTGTCATTTTGAAGATGAATGATCGAAGAAATTTGTGAGAGATGAGAAGAAAAACTGCTTTGAGAAGAGAATTTTTAAGAATTCAATTCGACAGTAAAACCCTGTTTTGGTGGTGAATGGGGGATTTTATAGGGAAGAAAGTGAATGCTGAGGTGGCAGCCGTTACAAAAAGTCTGACCAATATGTACTGCCCACGTGACAACCCCTGGTGAAAGTGAAGGACAGTACTTTTATGAAAGTGACTAATGAAGGCAGTGGTATGAAAGCAGAGGATGATTTTCACTATCAGTGGATAGTATATCAGTGGATAATACACTGCTTTTGAACAACAGAGTTTATCAAAGGAATGAGAGAACAGGGGTTGACTTTCAGCAGTGGACAGACTTTTGAAGTAGAGCAGACTTTTGAACAATCAGTGGTTAATGGCAGACTTTTAAGGATTTTAATGAAAAATATCATTTTTAGCTATTTTTAAGGATGGAGTTTTGATTTTCTGAAAACATTTTGTTGCTTTTATTCATAGAAAAACAAGATGTTGCTTGTTATTCCATGTTCAGCATCCCAATTCTAGAGACCAAGCTTTCAAAAGTGGCTGTATCAAGTGCTTTTGTGAGCACATCTGCCAGCTGATCTTTAGTTGGGACATGATGCAGAGAAATCAAACCTTTTTCATAGCAATCCCTCACAAAGTGATGTCTGATGTCGATGTGTTTGGTGGTTGAATGGGAAACTGGATTTTTGATGATATTTTCTGCTGCCTGACTGTGCAACATGAGTGGTGTCTTTAAGGCAGTGATACCAAAATCCAGCAACTGATTTTGAAGCCACAGGAGTTGGGCTGTACAGCTTGCAGCAGCAATGTATTCAGCTTCAGCAGTGGATGTTGAAACAGCTGCTTGCTTTTTGCTTTGCCATGAAACTAAGCAATCACCTAGAAACTGGCACCCTCCTGATGTGGACTTCCTTGTGGTGTGACATCCAGCAAAGTCACTGTCTGAGAAACCTGAAAGCTTGATGTTCCCATTAGCTGGATACCAGATACCAAGTGTGGGAGCACCTTTTATGTATCTAAAGATCCTTTTTACAGCAATGAGATTTGATTTTCTGGGAGCTGATTGACTTCTTGCACAGACACATGTTGCAAACATGATGTCTGGTCTAGATGCAGTTAGGTACAGTAAAGACCCAATCATGCTTCTATAAAGTGTTTGGTCAATCAGCTCATCCTTTTCATCAGACGTGACCAGCTTATTTGTTGCCATGGGTGTGCTGCATGGTTTACAATCATTCATATCAAATTTGGTTAAAAGTTCTTTAGCATATTTGCTTTGATGAATGAAAGTTCCATTTTGCATTTGCTGAACTTGGAGACCAAGAAAACATTGCAGCTCACCCATTGCACTCATTTCAAACTCAGCTGTCATGAGTTCTCTAAACTCTTCACACATTGAGTTACATGTGCTTCCAAAAATAATGTCATCCACATAAATCTGGACAATCATTAAATCCTTCCCTCTCCATTTTAAAAACAATGTTTTATCAATGGTACCTCTTTTGAAACCATTTGAGAGTAGGAAGTTGGAAAGAGTGTCATACCAGGCCCTTGGTGCTTGTTTCAGGCCATACAAGGCTTTGTTTAGCCTGTAGACATGATCTGGATAAAATGGATCCTCAAAACCTGGAGGTTGACAAACATATACCTCTTCTTGAATTGTACCATAGAGGAAAGCACTTTTGATATCCATTTGAAACACCTTCATATTGTGGTTGACAGCAAAGGCCAGGAACAGTCTAATGGCTTCCAATCTTGCAACAGGGGCAAATGTTTCATCATAATCAATCCCCTCTTCCTATCTGTAACCTTGAACCACAAGCCTGACTTTATTCTTGACAACAATACCCCTTTCATCAGTTTTGTTCTTGAAGACCCACTTTGTGCCAATGGGACTAACCTCTTCTGGCAGTGGTACAAGCTCCCATACTTGTTGTCTTTTAAACTGTTGGAGCTCCTCTTGCATGGCTTCTACCCAGCTGTTGTCTTTCAGTGCCTCTTGGTACTTGACTGGCTGATGGAGTGATAGAAAACCAGCAAAAAGACAAATGTTTTGGGTTTGGCTTCTTGTGAGCACCCCTTCATTTATGTTGCCAATGATTTGATCAGGTGGATGAGATCTCAAGAAGATTAAATCTCCTTGGTATGGTATGATGGCATTTGTTGGTGAAGGCTGCAAATGTGTATCATCTGAGCTAACCACTGTTGGGGACTTTGATGATCCAGCAGTGGCTTCAAAAGGTGGTGGAATAGGAGGTAATGAAGTGGACAACTGCTGACTTTTATCCACTGTTTGAGGACTTTTGTCAGCAGTGTTTGAGGATGTGGAAGCAGTGGTTGATGGGCTACTTTGGTCAACAACTGTTGAGGTAGCAGTGGTTGAGCTTTGACAACTGTTTTGAACAGCTGGTGCTTTTCCCTTTGTGGCAGACCTTTGAGGGATGATGATTTCATACCCATAGTCTGTTGTGGTATCCTCTGATGGACCTGCACTGTTAGTCTTGACAACAGTATTTTCAAAAGTAAAATTTTCAAGATCAAACAGATCTGCAGGGTTTGCTGGGATTTTCATTGATGAAAGTTCATTGAATTTTACATTCAAAGTCTCCTCCACTGCCTTGGTCCGTGTATTGAACACTTTGTAGGCCTTGGTAGTGGTTGAGTATCCCAGATGATAACCACAATCAATTTTGGCTGCAAATTTTGAAATGGAATCTTTTAAGTTCAAAATGAAGCATGGACAGCCAAACACCTTGAAGTATGAAATCAGTGGTTTAATTTTATACAGAATTTCATAGGCAGTCTTTTTGTGCCTGGGGTTTATTAAAACTCTGTTCTGAACATAGCAAGCAGTGTTTACTGCCTCTGCCCAGAAAGTTAAAGGCAAACCTGAATCTGCAAGCATGGTTCTGGCAGCCTCAATCAGAGTTCTGTTCTTCCTTTCCACTACCCCATTCTGCTCTGGTGTTCTAGGGATGCTGTACTGCCTTACAATCCCTTTCTTCACACAGAAGGCATCCAACTCCCTATTTTTGAATTCTGTGCCATTGTCACTCCTGAAGCTTTTCACTGGAAGGTCAAATTGCTTTTCAACCTGTGTTACAAAGTCTTGCAGAATGCCTGCAGTCTCATCTTTAGAGTGTAAAAAGAAAGTCCATGTAAACCTAGAAAAGTCATCAACAATAACCAAACAATATTTTTTTCTTTTTGAGGCTCATGACTTGAACTGGGCCAAACAAATCCATGTGTAGCATTTGCAAACACTGGGTTGTTTTGGACTCTTCAATGGACTTGAAAGAACTTTTATGTTGTTTTCCTTTTAAACAGGAAATGCAATGTTCTGGGCATGAAAACAATTTTTGTGGTAGGCCTCTCACCAAACCATTTTTTGAAATTTCTGTGATTGTCTTAAGATTTGTGTGCCCCAGCCTTCTGTGCCAAAGTTCTGTCTCTTTGTTAGAGGCAGCTGAGAACAGACAGGCATCAGCTCTGGGACACTCTTTTGACATGTCAACAACATAAACATTGCCACTTCTTTGAGCAACAAGTTTAGTTTGACCAGTTTTGATTATTGCTTCAATCTTTTTGACCATTTCTGGTCCAACAATCCTACAACAATCTTTTGTGAAGAATGACCCAAACCCTTTGTCACTCATTTGTGATACACTCAGAAGGTTGAATTTTAGATTGTCTATCAGATTGACATTTTCAAATTTTACATTTCCAGATTGTACTGTACCAGACCCCAGAACTTTCCCTTTACTATTATTCCCAAAGGATATATCACCCCCTCCATGGATTTTAAAGTCTTTGAGGAGGGCTTTACATCCTGTCATGTGCCTGGAGCCTCCACTATCTACATACCAAAGACTATCAAAGCATGCAGAAGCTCCCTGCACATGAAGTAAACGGATTAGTTCATTAAGGTCTCCAAAGCCAACAAGGCTTTGGATGGTGTCTCAACAGTGTCTGGGATGGATGCAGAATGGTGGACAGTGGTTAGGTCAGGGGTTTGAACTGTTTTAGGACAGTGTTTCTCTAACCACTGTTGTGGGTCCTGACCAATCATCTGCTGGTAACCAAAAGGATACCTGTTCACTTTGGGTTTAGAGGGCCTTTTGTAGGCCTCATAAACGTGTGGAATCCTTTGGTAAGACTGTTTTTCTCTGCCTTTTCTGAACTCATTGGCAGGGGGTGCATCAGTAACCTGAACATCTCTTTTGACAGATGTTTGGTTCAGCTGTTTTGTAACAGCTGTTTGAACTGGCACAAACAGTGGTTGTTTCTTGGTGAATTTGACAGATGTTGATGATGATGATGGACTCAAGGATGTTTTAGCAATGTACTCATTCTTTTTCACATCAAAGTTTTTGAGATACACACATGCTTGAGTTTTGTGGTTTGTTTTACCACAAACAATGCAACTTTCAGCTGAAACAATGACACTTGTTCTGTTTAAATCATAAGCTTTTAAGTGGAAACAATCTTTTGTTAGATGATTCCTTTTCTCACAGAATTCACAAAACAAGTTATCAATTTTTTCTTTCTTCTTTCTCTTTTCAGACTCCTTTGCAGCAGAGGTTTTAACCACTGCTGGGATGTCCTTGAGAGGTATGACTTTAGCTTTTGGAGCCTTGACACCATCAGTTGATGTAAAGTCCATTGGCTTGAAATTTTCAAGAATGTCACACTCATCAGACCATTTTGGTTTAAATTGGTACTCTTCAAGCTCCTCAAAAGTAGAGGATCCCATTGGTCTGTCAAGTGTGATTTTGTTACCAAGTTTGTCAGTGATTTTCACTTCTTGGCCATTCTTGTTTGTGGGGATGAACTCAGTGGTTACATCAGTGGTTTGAACAGATTTTTCAAAAGCAGTGTTTTCATCATCATGTTTTCTATAGCCAACCCCAAATTTCACATTGCTTTTTCTCTGTTTTTCAAGCATAACCTCATATCCTCTGCAGGATTCCACCCATCTTTCACAAGTAATCCGGGTGGATTCCAACTCCTTTTTGCAAACTTGGTATTTTTCTACCATAGTTTGAAGTTGGGTTTTGGTTATGCTTTGCTCTTCTTTTAGACAGCTGATCTCTTTTTCCTTTTCAGTCAATTTGTTTTTAAGTTCTTTTAACGACTTTTCAAATTGAACCTCATCAGTCAAGATTTTATCCCGAAGGTTTTCATTCACCTCTTTAATGTTAGCAAAAGCAATTATGCAATTGTCAGAACACAGTTTTTCAAGAACTTGAGGAGATACCTTGGCTGCTGCCATCATTGCACAATCACATTGATGATCTTCTTCATCATCAGCTTTCACCTTCTTTTCACCAGCCTTTTCTTCTTTCTCTTCTTCTTTGTCCTCTACGGACCATGGATCTGTCATTGGTTCAATCAGGGTACCTGAACTTTCTCCCAACAGTAGTTCACCAGCCACAGCAGTAACCACTGCTTCAGTCACCTCTTCCACTGTTTCAAAGCTCTGCTGTTCCTCCTCAGTTTCAACCCCCTCCTGTATTGACTCTAATGCCATTAAACAAAACTCATCATGAGAAGAATCATTAGAAGCATAGAGTGCAAAATTTTCATCACTAAGATCTTCAGGCATACTGCTCCAGTCAACAAACCCTTGAGTGAAAAAACTTTGTTGATCTGGTTGTGCTGCTACTGGAGCAGTGGTTTGAGGTGCAACAGGTTGCACTTGTACCTGTGGAGCAGGGGTTTGAACATATTGGATTTGTGGAACAGTAGTTTGGACATAGTGTACTGGCACAGGGGCAGCAGCATAGTGAGCAGTGTTCACTTGAGCTGCTGGGGTATACTGGGCATAGTGCACAGTGCTTTGGTTTTGAGGTCTAGGATTTGAGCTAGGATGAGTAATTATGGGACCAGTAGTTTGACTCCTACATTCCCTAGCGAAATGTCCCAACCTATTACACTTGTAGCACTTGATTTTCGATTTATCCAACCCAACCCTTAGATTCCCATGCAACCGTGGGAATTTTCGCCCTGTTCTTTTGTAAAATTTGCTAGTTCTAACACTTAGCAAGGCCAGTTGGTGCAGGATGTCCATTTCCTCTAAGTCAGTGGGATCGAAATGTTGTAAATCATTGAGTTCAAAGCTTAGATTATCTGACATCTGGTTTTCATTTGCAGTGAATGCATAACTTCCAGAGTGAGGATCAGGGTTGTTGAAATTTGCACCAGCAGTTATGTCAATGAAGTGATCATAACCCTGATCCTTACCACTGCTCCCAGATTCTTCTTGACCCAGAAGAGCAGTATTACCGAAAGTGTAATCATCGGTAACTTTTCCTGACTCTTGTAACCTCCTTTTCTGGTTCAACTCCCTTTCGTAGGTCAGGAGTCGACCGTGGAGTTGGGTCAAGGTCAGATCCTTGAATTCAGGTGAGTTTCGGGTGACAAAAGCTATGGTGTCCCATTTTTCTGGCAGTGACCTGAGGAACCTGCTATTTTGAGTTGAGTTTGTAAAAGTGGTGTTAACAAGCCTTAGTTCACTGATGAGACAACTGAAACGCTCAAATTGTTGCGTTAGTGATTCACCTTTAACGTAGCAAAATGTTTCATACTGTTGGTTCAGGATTTCCCTGTTGTTTTCTATGACTTCTTCAGTCCCCCCAAACTGTTCCTTAAGTGCATCCCATAATTCTTTGGCACTGTTACAGTGTACCAGTCCAGCATATATCTCATTGGGCAGCGCTGATGCTATGATGCTAAAAGCTTTAGCATCTAGTTCGATCTTTTGAAAGTCGGTTTCGGTATAATTTTCAACTGGTTTTGGAACGAACTTTTTAGCATCTTCAGCGCTAGGCACTGAAGGAACATGGGGACCATAAATGACAGACCTCCAACAACCTGTGCTTTGTTGAGCAAGGATGTGGCCCATCCTTCTCTGCCAGATGTTGTACTCATTTCTTTTTAGCATAGGTGGTTTAAAAAGTGAGCCGATGTTGTTTTTATCATCCTGAGATTGTGACGTCATTCTTGTTGTTTTACAGACACTGAGAAATCAACTTTAATGGTGATTAATCATTGCTCTGTTTTTCAACGGACGAACAAACGATCAGTATCAACTGTTATGAGCTGAACTATTTACGTCAAAATGATTGTTAAATCAAATTTGACTGTCCAAGCTCTGATACCAATTGTTGGATCTGAGTTTGTTTCTGATTGTATTTTCGTTTGAAATTAAGATGGAAATGAAAGAGTTGTGCAGCGGAATTAAGATGAAAACAAACTTTGCATACAATCAAACGAGAGTAATACTTTAATCAAACATCTTTACACAATGAATCGAAAGATTGAATTTGTTTCAACAACGATTACAATGATTGATGAATGAATGCAAACTCCCCCTCAGCCAGAGCTCAGTAGTTTGTTCGTGCAAAGAAGACGATGTTGTAAAAGAGCTAATAGAACAGTACAAAATACTGAACTATTTATAGGCACTTGCAAACCACTGAGCATCTTTAGCTGACGTCATCATGAAAGTGACATCTAACCTCCTAACAAACTCTAACCTCTGATCTATACAAACACTGATGTACTAACAACTGCTATTACAATTTATTACATAAAAGACACTTAAACAGCTGCTGCATCCTTCCACTGCTGTGAACCCAGCAGTGCTTGTCCGGATCAGCAGTACTTGACTCAAGGCAGTAGATTGAATCAGCAGAGCTTTGGTCTTCCATCAGTCTTTGACATTGGGCAGTAGATGCAAGGCAGCAGTTGTAGGTCAGCACTTAGTAAGATCAGCAGATAGGAGGTCAGCAGATATGAAACCACTTTCAAGGGGAAAGATTTGTATGAACCAACTGTAATCGTCTGCTTATTCTGGATCCACTGCTCTGATCCAGTTTTGGCTTTAATTATCTGTTCCTCTGATAGGGTTCAATCCCAACAGAAATGTGCCATGAATCCCACTTAGTTCCTCCGGTAACTCAAGACGGTAAGCTACCTTGCCAACTCTCCCGATAATTTTAAATGGCCCAATAAACCTTGGGCTTAGCTTCCCCCTTTTTCTGAATCTAATAACGCCCTTCCATGGGGAAACTTTTAGCATGACCATGTCACCAACTTGGAATTCGATTGGCCTTTTCCTTTATCAGCATACGCCTTTTGCCTGTCTTGAGCCGCTTTCAAGTGTGCCCGAACTATATCGATCTTTTCATTCGTGATTCGTACTATATCTTGGTGAGCGCCCACTTCACCCCAACATACCGGGGTTCGACACTTCCTACCGTAAAGCATTTCGTATGGTGCCATCTTAATACTAGATTGGTAACTGTTGTTATACGAAAACTCGACTAACGGTAGGTGAACATCCCAACTGCCTCCAAAGTCGATTATACACGCCCGTAGCATGTCCCCCAATGTTTGTATCGTTCTTTCACTTTGTCCATCCGTTTGAGGATGGTACGCAGTGCTAATGAACAATTTGGTCCCCATTTGCTCTTGGAAATCTCGCCAGAAATTCGAAGTAAACCGGGTATCCCTATCAGACACGATGGACACCGGCACCCCATGACGTGCTATGATTTCATTGGTATAAACTTCTGACATCTTTTCTGACGTATAAGTCTCACGAATCGGAATGAAGTGAGCACTTTTCGTCAATCTATCCACCACTACCCATATGGCATCAAAACCACGATTCGTCTTAGGCAACTTGGTTAACAGGTCCATTGTAATATGTGCCCATTTCCAAACCGGAATTTCTAACGGTTGGAGTTTGCCGTATGGTTTCTGGTGCTCCGCCTTGACTTGTAAACATGTCAAGCATTTTTCCACATACTTCGCCACGTCCCTTTTCATTCCGGGCCACCAATAACTTTGTTTCAAATCATTGTACATCTTGGTCGCACCCGGATGAATTGAATAACGGGATTTATGAGCTTCATTAAGTAGAAGCGCCTTTACTCCACAGGTATATGGGACCCATATCCTTCCGGATCGAGTCTTCAACCCGTGATTCCCATCCGACAAATCTTTCAATTGACCGATTATTCTTTCTTTCTTCCAATTCTCTTCTTTCATTGCTTCTAATTGCGCCTCTCGAATACGTTCAAGTATACCCGAGGTTACCACGAGTTGCATCGATCTTACTCGTATCGGGACATAATCCGTTTTTCTGCTCAAAGCATCCGCCACCGCATTAGCCTTTCCTGGGTGATAACGTATTTCGCAATCGTAGTCTTTCACCGTTTCCAGCCATTGCCTTTGTCGCATATTTAACTCCTTCTGATCGAAGAAGTATTTCAAACTCTTATGGTCGGTGAATATGGTGCACTTTACCCCATACAAGTAGTGCCTCCATATTTTTAATGCAAACACTACCGCCGCCAACTCGAGATCGTGTGTGGGATATTTCTTCTCGTGTATCTTCAATTGCCTCGAGGCATAGGCTATTACCTTGCCCCGCTGCATCAACACGCAACCGAGTCCCGATAGTGAAGCATCCGAATAAACCTCCATGTCTTCGACTCCGTCCGGCAATGTCAATACCGGAGCTTGAGTTAACTTTTCTTTTAGCGTTTGAAACGCTTTCTCTTGATCAACACCCCAAATGAACCTTTCTTTCTTTCGTGTTAGCTTTGTTAGTGGTGACGCAATCTTGGAGAAATCTTGAATGAATCTCCTATAGTATCCCGCAAGTCCCAAAAAGCTTCTAATTTCAGAAGGGTTCTTTGGGGGATTCCATTTTGACACGGCCTCTATCTTTGACGGATCCACCAATACTCCGTCGGCACTTATGACATGGCCAAGAAATTGTACCTCTCGTAACCAAAAGGCACATTTAGAGAATTTTGCATATAACTTCTCTCGTCTAAGGGTCTCTAACACTTCTTGTAAGTGATGTGCGTGTTCAGCTTCACTTTTCGAATACACCAAGATATCATCGATAAACACGATGACCGACTTATCCAGCATTGGCTTGCAAACCCAGTTCATGAGGTCCATGAAAGCCGCGGGTGCGTTTGTTAGCCCAAATGACATCACGAGGAATTCGTAATGTCCGTATCTCGTGCGGAAAGCCGTCTTCGGCACATCTTCTTCTTTGACCTTTAGTTGGTGATACCCCGATCTAAGGTCAATTTTGGAAAACCAGTTCGCACCTTGTAGTTGGTCGAATAAATCATCTATCCTCGGGAGCGGGTATCGGTTCTTTACCGTGAGTTTGTTTAACTCCCGGTAATCGATACACATGCGCATGCTCCCGTCTTTCTTTCTTACGAACAACACCGGTGCGCTCCAAGGAGACACACTCGGCCTTATAAATCCCTTGTCAAGCAGGTCTTAGATTTGAGACATCAACTCTTGTAATTCCGACGGTGCAAGTCGGTACGGGGCTTTTGCTACGGGTTTCGCGCCCGGAATCAATTCGATCCCAAACTCTATTTCCCGTTCAGCCGGTATCCCCGGTAAATCCTCCGGAAACACATCTTCATAATCTCTTACTACTGGTACATCTCCAATCTTTCGTGATTCTTTTTCGGGCTCATTAGCGTATATCATGAATGCCTTGCATCCTCGCTTCATAAGCTTGTGAGCTTTCAACATTGAGCATACTATGGGGTTGCCTCCTTTTTCGCCATAAATGGTGACGTGTTTCCCGCTCGGAGACGTTAGTTTTATCTCTTTACGAAAACACACGATCTTTGCATGGTGTTGAGATAGCCAATCCATCCCAACGACTACTTGAAATTCTCCCATTGACATCGGGATTAGGTTTATCAAATATTCTTCGTCGTCAATGCTCAGTTTACAGTTTTTACATACATCACAAACAATAAAGCTTTTGTTATTACCTATCTCTACTTCTAAGGGCACAGGTAATTTTGTTAGAACAAATGAAGGATGTCGAATAAATCCATATGAAACAAAGGATTTATTCGCACCCGTATCAAATAACACGCGTGCAGGAATCGAGTTTACAGCGAATATACCTGAGACCACGTCATGTTCAACCTTTGCTTCTGCGGCGGTTAGTTGAAAAGATCTTGCCTTTGCTTTCGGGGCTTCACCTCTCGGTTCCTGCCCATCCTTCTTTCCAACCAATTCCGGGCATTCCGATTTCTTGTGACCCGTTTGTTAGTGCATTCATCTGTCGTCTTCGTCTTATATCGAGTCTCGGGTTTGTTGCAGATCAGAACGAGTATGAAGTCATAATCTAGAATGATGACATCACATGAGTGACATCATCATTGCATCATCACAAGAAGACAAATCATATTCTAGAGTTTTCGCTTGAAATCAGAATGTTATATTTGTAGATTTCGCTTGAATAGTTTATTGGAGATTTCGCTTGGGATGAACTTGTATAGTTCAAGCGAAATCTAGGTACTATATATAGGATGTTGGTCATTTCTTTTGTAACAGTTAGAACGAAGATAGCCAAGTGATACCGAGGTGCTGCCGGTTTTTCCTCTGATTGTAAACATTGTAAATCGAATATAAAAGAGGTTTAAAGTGTATCAAGCTGTTTTTGTTATCCGTTTCTCTGTTTCCGCCTTTGAAACGGACAAGAGCTCTTCCGAACGACTCGTTTGTGTCGGAATCCGATCCTACAATTGGTATCAGAGCTCAGGACGAGGAGTTCTTGCCAAAACAGCCTGTTTTCATCACGATTTCTGTTTCTACACCATTCTTTTCCGAAAATTAAAACTTTTCACGGTCAAAATCGGATAAATTTCACATATATTGTGCGCAAATATGGTTTAATCAATCCTTGAAAATTTCAAGTTTAAAATCGAGCTAAAACTTGTATTTTTTGTGTATTTTCGCTTCAATTGCTCGAACAAATGATGACATCAGCAACTGTTTAGATCTGATTTCGCTTGAAATCATGTTATTTGTGCATAATTTCGCTTGAACCTCACGTAATCTAGCTTGAATATGACATCTTGTTGATTTCGCTTGAAAATTGCTGATCTTGTTTTGTTTGAAATCTGTGACTCACCGATTGAAAACATGCATCGTCTGTTGTGAAGGTGCTTTGAGTTGTGTGTAACAAAACACGAAGTCTAGAAAATTGGAGTGTGTTTAGATAAAGGTTGTCAGTCTTTGCATGTGTTTTTATTGTTCCTAGAGATAAAGTTCGGTCAAATTCATGTGAGATAATCATTTCAGGTCTCGTAAATTGAAATATGTTGCATGTGAGGTTTTAATTTTGGTCCAATAATATCATATTGAAGTCTCAAAGGTGCACGTGACTGTTTCCGTAATTGTCTGCTACATTTATCATAAGTTTGTCAGTTCATTGAAGGATATATTGTTTTGATATAAGTGTTTTGTCGATATATGTGATGACTTTTTAAAATGTTTGTCTGACATTAAAATTGTAAGGTCACTAGTTGTTGTCAGCAAGTTTGATAATTGTTTGATAATTGTCGATACATGTGTATTTGTTTGTCACGAGGTAGTTGGCATGTGACTTAAAGTTTAGAGGTCCAATCATAGTTAACCACATATCGGTTCATTAAATCATCAACTTGCTTGAAATATGATTGATTTCGATTGTGAATGATTTGATGACAATGTACGTTTGAATTGTTTTTCATGTGATAGTGCATAGAAGTGTGTGAAACTTTAAAAAAAAAATTGTTGTGGGTTTGTATGTGTTTACATTTGATCAAATAAAATTGATCTTAAAAGAGTATTGTCGATTATATGCATTGTGTGATTTGAAATTGCTTATGATATATTAGTTTATATGTGCTAGTAGATCGAGTCGTGTGCGAATTTAGTTCAAATTGTTTGAATAGAATCTACAGGTTGTGTGGTTTGACATTAAAATCCATTCGCAACAAATATGTTCACTTCGCACGGTGTGTACCGAGGTCGCGTGTTTTGAGTCGTGGTTTCTGTCAGTTCGTACGATTTGGAGTTCAAAAGTTTCAAAGATCATTTGATTTTGATCCGAGTCCTAGAAGTCTGCACAGTTGGTCAACATTCAGTCCGCACAGAAAATTCACCAGTTCGAGTACCAGACAGTATTTTTAAAACAAGAAAGTTTGTGTTTGTGAAGCCTTGACTTTGAATCATGGAAAAGGAGTTGTTGAAGAAGTCTTTTGACATGTTTGTAGCTTTTGACCATGAAACAACAAAGATGACCATTGATAGATATTGTCATTTAGTCGTGGAAATGGGAAGATTGAACATTAAGAAAGACAATGATGAATGGATTGATAAACTTGCTGATGCATTACCACAGCAAAAATGGGGAACTTATCTGTTGATTGTAAAACATATGAGAAAACATGAAAACATGAATCTGGCACAGTTTATTCAGAAAATTGAAGAACATGAGTTGAAAGCAGAAGTTGAAGAAAGCTCTACAAAAGAAACTGAGGGACAGAAAGCTGAAATAGAATCTGAAGAACCAGTGGTTGAAAAGATTGTAGAGAAAATTGTTGAAGTAGAAAAGATCGTAGAAGTTGAGAAAGTTGTTGAGGTTGATAAGATTGTCGAAATCATTAAACCTTGTTTGAATTGTAAAGAATCTTGCAAAGCTTGTGAGGAAAAAGATGTGAAGATTGCTGAGTTAGAGAAGATGAAAGAAGATTTACTGTCTGATGTGAAGTATGTGAAGGAGTCGTACGATGTGCTGAATAGGACAGTTGATAGTTTGAAAAGAACAAATTCAGAAATTGAAAAAGCAAATGACAAAATGAGTGCAACTTTAATGACAAAGCAAAGTGTCATCAATGATTATATTGAAGACTGTGCAAATCTGAAGAAGGAGTTGGAACTTGAGAAAATTGAGAATGAAAGGATTAAACGATTACTGTTGAGTTATACTACATGTGATTATCTGATTGATCGTGTTTATCCCACTGTTGCAGGTTTAGAGGCATTCAAGGAGAAAAAGACTGAAGATACTGATACTGGTAAGAAACCAAGTGTCAAGTATAACAGATGTCCGCCCCCGATCCATGAAACTTATTCTCCAAGGAATCCTAACGAGGAGCGTCTAAGAAAGGCAGTCGACATCAAGTTAAAGTCTGAAATCATTGATGAATTACCAGACAATATTGATGTTACATTCACAGCATCTGACACTGATCATGAGTCTGAGTTATTAAAGAAAGTTGTCGATCAGGTGTTAGATACGGATGAAGAGTCAAAACCGGAGTCTGAGTCTGAAAGTCCGAGTTTGTCAGAAAAGAGTCCGAGTTCATCGGTTAACAGGGTTTACAATAGAGAATTCATGTTATCAAAATCTAATTTGAATGACGGATTAATCAAAGTGGCATATACTTTGTTTGATTCAGACAAATTATATTCTGATGAGGAATTTCCAATAAGAAGTGTTAAAACTGAAATAATCAAACAGGTTTTTAAATTAACAGAAATTAATATTTCTGAAATAAAAGATTTAAATCTTGCTGAAAAACCTAAAAAGTATACTTCAAGAGTTCAACAGAGATTGAACAAGAAAAAGGGTTACAGTTCTGGTTCAGGTTATCGAAAGAAACCAAACCATAACCGTAATTACAAAAAGAATGGATTAGGCTTCAATTCTTCAGAAAATTATAAAAATCAGAAAACTTATAAACCAAAAACAAAATTTGTTTCAGGAGGAAGTTCAGAGGATGAACAGAAGAAACCGTTTTGGAAGCAGTCCAATCAAGAGTTTCTTGCTGAAGTGAAGAAGAATGTGAGAAGGTTTGCTGAAAGAGTTGACAGAAGAACCTGTTTCAAATGCCAAGAAGTTGGACATATAGCTTGGAATTGCCCCAAGACCAACTACCAAAAACAGGAAGTTTCTTCTAACTTTGTTTTAAGAAAGACTTGTGTTGATAAGAAAGAACAACCTGTGAAAAATGTTAAAAAGTTTGAAAATTCTACTTCTGAGGAAGGAGAAAGTTCAAAAAGGTTTTACAAAAGAAGAGGTGATTTGAGTAAACAAAAGTGGGTGGTTAAATCTGAGGGTAATTCTGATAATGAATCTGATTCCATAAAATCAGAGGAGTCTTTGTTTGAATAAAAGGTTGTGAATTTTGTTCCAGATGTGAACGATGAGAATTTTCCTCCATTGTCAAAGGAAAACTTGATGAAGAAAGTGGGAAAGGTAGAGATCTCAAATCAATTCTTCGCTGATAAGGGAGATTTTGATGTTGAGAAGGTTTTTAATGGAAATGTTAAACATATTTTTGGAAAGATGGTTGACAGGAAAGTGAAGGATGCTAAAGAATTTTACAAATCAAAATGTTGGTGGGACAGATGTTTGCCACCAAAATCACCCAAGGCTGGTCAGGCTTCGGTGACAGCATTTTCACCATAAATTTCTGACTTGCCGGAGCTCCCAGGTTGGTAAGAGTGGAGCAGGTATCGGCATCTTTCTTAGCAAATGATCCTACATGTGGTACAGTTGGTAAAGTACAAGTGGTATATTTAAATTGTTATATGTTGATTTACAAGTGGTTTTCGTTGATGAAATGAACCTGTAAGTGATTGAAAGAGGTTTTCATTGACAAGTGGTTAATCAAGGTCATTAAGTTGAACTTGATTGGACCATGCTTACAAGTGATATTTTGAAAGACAATGTGATGAGCCACACCCCTAACCTACAATTGGTAAAATTAAACTTATTTTCCGGAAAAACCATTTGATTAAAACAAACTTAAGTGTTTTGAAATCACAATGGGAAAATAGTTTGTTGTAAGGGGGAGTTCTGATTGTTTATGCCAAGTGGATGGCGAATTGAAGCGATTTGATATCGGTTGTCACTTTATTGTAGAGTTTGTTTTCAAATTTCCTAAAATGTGTTTGCATTTTAGGGGGAGTAAAAATTTTCTGAAAATCCAAAAACATTTGAAAATTTGAAAAAAACCAAAAACATGAAAAAATGAAAAAGAGTTTTGTTGTGCAAAAAGAGGAAATGATAGTACATCAGTGGACTATCACAACATGCTAAAGAAATGGAAAGTCAAATGTGATAAATGATCTCACTGTGGATGTGTGAGTAGGTTTTTGCACATTTAGTAGATTGTGACGAGATATAAACCTAAATTTCAAACTTGCTTAATTCATGGGTAACATCTCTCGGATATATGGGTAACCCCCGAAATCTTGTTTGAAAGGTCTCATAATCTTATATACTAGGTCTTTACACTCAATGATGTCTGGGGTATTATTCCAGGACTTCTGCTGAACAGTAGTTCTGACCTAGTCCTTGGATAATATTTTCCGCAATGCTTGAAACATAGCATAAACCCTCAACATGCTGATGAAACAATAAAATTGATAGTCGCTGCTGTTGTAGCTAAAAGATCCTCTAAAGGGGACATTCCTTAAAGTCGAAGCTGATATCTCTCTGCGTATACGGAAGTATCGACCTGAGATCCCTCGGCCCTCACATTACCTAATTTATATACAGATATCATTGGTGTCATAATTACGTGTAACACTGATTATTGGGATCTGGATACGGGAGTATATTCTGAGGTGGGACACGCGAATAAGTTTAAGTATCTAAGACATTAATCTCGTATCTCAAAACAATTGAACTTTGTGTGAAAATTTAAGTGGATCAGTATACTGACAATCTAAGTGAATCGTTTAAAACTTAAAATGTTTAAAGCTTAACGGTGTTGGTGATTTGTCTCATAAACTGATATGATCCTCTTACACAAACTCACAAAAATATTGTTTGTAAATATTTCATTTCTGCATTTCATTTCTGTTATATAAAAAGTCCAAAAAGATTTTCGGTGTGTTTTAGCATAAATTTTGAAAAATTCAAAAAGATTTTAGACGACTGATGTTGAAAAGCTGATTTTCAAAATTCCGAGTGCTAAACATGACGAACAGGTTTGGGAAAGTTGGTTTGAAGTTGTGTGAAATGAAAATGATATATATATTCATGTGGTTCATCAGAAATTGACATGATAAATCTTTCTATTCAGGGTTGTGTCTTCAAGAGTTTAGCATAGTTTCAAAATTTGTTATATCTTATCTTGTATGAAACTTATGTTTTGGGTAGAGAATATGCAGGTGAGATAGGTTACGATACCTGAACCTGTGAAAGCCAGATTTCGATCCCTGCACAAGTTGAGGGGGAGTCTGTTAGAGTAAGAGAGTCTGAAGATGCAAGAGCTAGGAGCCAGAGATCTTGAAAGAGAATTGGAGATAGGATAGAGCCAGATAGAGATCATGAAGGAAGCTCAAAGACTGATAAAGACTGAAGATTGAGAAGTCTCGACACTTAAGACTCGTCAACATCTGAGGGGGAGTCTGTTAGTGCATTCATCTGTCGTCTTCGTCTTATATCGAGTCTCGGGTTTGTTGCAGATCAGAACGAGTATGAGGTCATAATCTAGAATGATGACATCACATGAGTGACATCATCATTGCATCATCACAAGAAGACAAATCATATTCTAGAGTTTTCGCTTGAAATCAGAATGTTATATTTGTAGATTTCGCTTGAATAGTTTATTGGAGATTTCGCTTGGGATGAACTTGTATAGTTCAAGCGAAATCTAGGTACTATATATAGGATGTTGGTCATTTCTTTTGTAACAGTTAGAACGAAGATGGCCAAGTGATACCGAGGTGCTGCCGGTTTTTCCTCTGATTGTAAACATTGTAAATCGAATATAAAAGAGGTTTAAAGTGTATCAAGCTGTTTTTGTTATCCGTTTCTCTGTTTCCGCCTTTGAAACGGACAAGAGCTCTTCCGAACGACTCGTTTGTGTCGGAATCCGATCCTACACCGTTCGATAACAATTGTAACAAACCGTCACTTTCTCCGGGCACGATATAGCCATATGTCCCGTTTTCTTGCATATGGGACAAGGCTTATCCTTGTAACGGCATTCGCCTTTATGACCCTTCCCGCAGATTCTGCAACTTGGCGACCCACCTTTCGTATCAGATTTCTTTGCGCTTTCGTTTGTTCGTGCTTTCTTAGTAGGGCTTGGGTTTACATCTTGTGCTTTCCGTTCACCCCTTTCAATGCTCTTTTTCAGTTCGATCTCCCTTTCCCGAGCAGCATTTATGATCTCGGTAAGGGTCTCGTATTTGGAAGGGGTGATAAATTCCCTATACTCAGCACTTAACATGTTATGGTAGTAGTATATCTTTTGTTCTTCATTCGTCACTAGATCATCGCAAAACTTCATCTTATCCATAAACGTTGCCGAAATCTTGTCTATGGTCTCGCTCTTGTGCCTAAGTTGCATGAACTCTTCCTTGATTTTATTCATAACCGCCTTGGGGCTATGATGCTTAAGAAATGGCGTCTTGAATTCTTCCCAAGTCATGACCTTAGCAGCTTCAATACCGATCTCTCTCTTTTTGTTATCCCACCAATCTTTCGCTTGACTCCTTAGTTGACCCGTACCATAGGCTACGTAGTCATCTTCATCACAATGGGTCCTCTCGAATACCCCTTCGATATCACTTAGCCATCGTTGGCACACTATTGGGTCAACCTCCCCATTATATATTGGTGGTTTACAGGCCATGAATTCCTTGTATGAACAAGGCTTTCGTCCTCCATGCTTTTCCTTTGCTACATTTGAATCATCTTCCAGTTTCTTGATTCTATCTTCTACTATTGATAAAACTGTGTTTTGAATTTTATCAATAAAGCCCGACAAACTGTTTTCGATCGCCTTTCCAACCTCTTCGGCAATCACTTCTCTCATTTGTTCGGTGACTCTTGGCACCGCATTATCATTTCCTCCATCAGCCATCTCTATTTCTGAAATGTTTACATAAGTTGTTAAACATTCCATTTATAACACATGCTTTACTTGTTTTGATTTAATCAAGTTCATAACTTGATTTAATCGTTCTTGTTTTGACTCAATCAAGTTCATAACTTGATTTAATCATTCTTGTTTCAATTCAATCAAGTTCATAACTTGATTTAATCATTCTTGTTTCAATTCAATCAAGTTCATAACTTGATTTAATCATTCTTGTTTTATGCATTTCTTGTTTTTGAGTGAGCTTACACACTCTTTTCATGCATATTTGTTCATTTCTCATTCTTTACGTAGTACATAATTTATTAACAAAATAAGTTAGTTCTTACCGGATGATCGATCAAGCTTGAACCGAACACTTATTGACAACCTTGAGCTCTGATTACCAACTTGTAACAACCTCAAAATTTACTTGAATATAAGTATAATTTTATACAAAAGATAATAGTTTAACATAAGTTTCGGAAGTATCATAAACCTTAGTCAACTAATGACTAAGTTAGAACATACAAAAGTTGTTTGAGAATTTGTTTACAACCCAAGAACAAAGATTAAGTAAGATTAAAACATAGCGGAAGCTTCAAAAATCGTGTTCGGTTCTTGTTAAGTTGCTTGATCGTCATCCATAAACTTTGAGTACCTAGACTGCAATGTTTACATAAACATTTATGTTAGTATGGTCAGAATATTACTTGTTCAAAACTACGATCGAAATGAAATTTAAATTTTTCAATTTCACAAAATTTTACAAAAGTTCAGACCCTACCGTAACTTACGGTTCCACCGTAAGTTACGGTGGTCAATGTTCAATAAATGTCCACCGTAAATCAGTAGACCCACACCGTAAACATATAACATCCACCGTAAATTACGGTACTACCGTAACTTACGGTAGTACCTGGAATTTCATGTTTTGTTTTGTTTGTTCTTTACACCAAGACCCCAACTCTCGGATTTCAGTTTTCTATGATACCGATACATTAAAACCTCGTATTTCTAATATGTTAAATAATATTCAAAATCAACAATAAATCTATCATAATCCGGAGCATTAACCATGCCATACATGATTATCCGACCCGTTTGGCTCGTCTACGGAATTCCTTCCTTTTTGACGACTACCAACGAGTTCTAACCAACTTTCGACCAAATATTCAATATAGCGATATCATCGCTTTAATTCATAGCAACTTGTATTTTAAAATTCAACTATGTCAATTATAATGATCTAAATTTACTTAATGTAACGGGTCAAGTTACATACCTTAGCGCACGCCCTTCAACCGGGAATCACCACCGGCTTGTCCACTCGACGTTCCGGTATATTGTCCTATAGAGTTCAATTCAAGACATGTTTAGAACTCTCTTTAGACCTCACTTCGCATAATATACCGAAACATCATAATTATGCGTTAAAGCTTTAAATTTCTATTTTTAAGCCTTCTTTGAGGCATTTCTACAAACACTATGAGGGCAGAATTTCTACATCATTCATATTCATGTTTATAGCTTGCTAATTAGTTAACTTAACTTCAATAAAGCCATCATATAGCATTTAAACATCATACTTTTCTGAAATCACCTTCTAAAATCGAATTACACTAGAATAATCACTCTAAACCCTAGTGTTCATCATCATCATGTAAAACCCACAACCCACCTTCAAGGTGTTCATGGAATTTTCCTGAATTTGGTCATGATTTCACATGAAATTGGCTAGGTTTCACTTCTAAACACCATATCAATTCTAATCTAACCAAATAACACACATGCAACATAAATTTTCAGATTTTCCAAAATCATGAGAAATTCAAGTTAAGAGATTTCATCAAATTTTACATACCTTAGAATCCTCTTGCCATGAGGATCACAATTCTAGGTTCTAATTCCGATTTTGACTTGGATTGAGCCTTCAATTGATTGATTTAATGGAGTTTTTTTAGGTTTTTGAAGATGGGGGTGTCGCCCCTGCTCCTTCTTGGTCGGCCAACACCTCTAAATGGGGTGTTTGGTTTATTTTTTTTTATTATTTAGCTTAGTTTCAAATTTAACAACTAAGGCCCCTCTACTATGTTCAACATATAATTTGGTAACTTTTAACCTTGTAATAAGTGATTTCAAAGAAAATAACTAACTAGGTTAAAATTCCTAATTAGTAAATTCTTGTTATTTATACTTTATAATTTAATATAAAGTTTTATATTTTCGGGGTGTTACAAGTTGCCTTACGAAACAACAGACTTTTGCAGTTTGACGCAAATAGTCCCTGTGAGCGAATAAACTTGTTTTTGCCATACCAAACCTTCTAAAACTTATTTCTAAGTTAGGTAAAGGTTATTTAAGGTATGTTAAGCTTATGTTGCTGTCCCAGAGTGTTTGTTGTGTTAAACTGATTACGTTTACGCATCAGTTTACGTATAACTATCCAGAAAGCGATATAGAGTTTAAAATCAATCAAAAACCAAAACGCACAAAATGTCAAACATAAATAACAAACATTGGGATCAAAATACATTGTTTTATTGATATTGAATTGTTCAGAGTCTGTAAAATGATTACACAAGCACAGATGTCACAGTCTCCCCTACTTTTAGGAAATTTCGTCCCGAAATTTATTTAGAGGAAACTTGTGAGAATAGATGTGGATATTTCGCTTTCATCTGATCTTCACGTTCCCAAGTAAACTCTGGGCCACATTTAGATTCCCAGCGAATTTTGACAATAGGTATGCTCTTGTGTTTGAGCTTTTTGACTTCACGGTCCATGATTTCCACAGGTTTCTCAACGAAGTGCATCGTGTTATCAACACGAATTTCATCAAGTGGTATGTGGTGGTTCTCATCAGATAAGCATTTTTTGAGATTGCACACGTGGAAAGTTGGATGAACATTTCCAAGTTCAGGAGGTAGCTCTAATCTGTAGGCTACTTTTCCGATTCTTTCAACGATCTTGAATGGTCCAACATAGGGTGGTGCAAGTTTTCCTTTCTTTCCAAATCTAATCACACCTTTCCAAGGAGATACCTTGAGTAGGACGTGATCACCGACTTGAAATTCTAAGGGCTTGCGTCGTCGATCCGCGTAACTCTTTTGACGGCTTCTAGCTGTCTGAAGGTTATCATGAATCTTCTTGACCTTATCTGTGGTCTCTAGAATGAGTTCAGGTCCTGTAAGCTGAGCTTCACCTATCTCATTCCAGCAGACCGGTGAACGACATTTTCGACCGTATAAAGCTTCGAAAGGAGCCATCTTGATGTTAGAGTGATAACTATTGTTGTAGGAGAATTCGATCAATGGTAGATGTGAATCCCAACTACCACCAAAATCAATCACACACGCTCTAAGCATAGCCTCCAGTGTCTGGATTGTTCTTTCAGATTGACCATCCGTTTACGGATGATACGCTGTGCTCAAATGAAGTTGGGTACCCATGGCAGATTGCATGGTTCTCCAAAAGCGAGACGAGAATCGAGCATCTCTGACAGATATAATGTTCAAAGGAACACCATGTCGGGATACAATCTCATCCACATAGATTTTAGCAAGCTTGTTAGTAGATAGATCCTCACGGATCGGCAAGAAATGTGTTAACTTTGTAAGACGATCAACGATTACCCAAATCGCATCATGACCTCTTTTAGCGCGCGGCAGCTTGGTAATGAGATCCATAGCAATGTTTTCCCATTTCCAAACCGGAATCTCTGGTTGCTCCAATAATCCAGAGGGATGTTGATGTTCTGCCTTGACCTTAAGATAAGTAAGGCATTTGGAAACATATAAGGCAATGTCTTTCTTCATACCCGGCCACCAATACTGGGTTCGAAGATCCTTATACATTTTGTCTGCACCAGGATGAATAGAATAACGAGACTTATGAGCTTCATCCATTAGCAAGGTGCGAAGATTGTCTAGACTTGGGACCCACAAACAGCCCATGAAATAGAATATCCTAAAGTCTCCCAGTTCAAGCTCGGGCTTAGTATGACACGGTAACTCTTTACCCATCAAGTCTTGTGTAACATAAGTATGTTGAGCCTGAGAAATGCGGGTTTGAATGTCAGATCGAACCTGAACACAGTGAAGCTTGACACGTTCCTTACGACTTAATGCATCAGCCACGACATTCGCCTTACCAAGATGGTAGCGAATTTCGCAATTGTAGTCGTTTAGAAGTTCAACCCAACGTCGTTGCCTCATGTTTAGTTCTTTGTGATTGAAAATATGCTGGAGACTCTTGTGGTCAGTAAACACTACACACTTTGTACCATACAGGTAGTGTCTCCAGATTTTGAGAGCAAAAACTACTGCACCTAATTCAAGATCATGAGTTGTGTAGTTCTTCTCGTGTACCTTCAGCTGTCTTGATGCATAGGCTATAACCTTGTTTCTTTGCATAAGAACGCAGCCAAGGCCTAAATTTGATGCATCACAGTACACAACAAAATCGTCGTTACCCTCGGGCAAAGATAGAATAGGTGCATCATAGAGTTTCTGTTTCAAGGTCTGGAAAGCTTCTTCCTGTTTGGATCCCCACTCAAAAGGTTTATTCTTCTGAGTTAAAGCAGTGAGAGGAACCGCAATTTTGGAGAAGTTTTCAATGAAACGGCACTAATATCCCGCTAGACCAAGAAATGAACGAACCTCAGTAGGAGTAGTAGGAGTATCCCAATCCTTAATCACGCTGATTTTGGCAGGATCTACATGAATACCTTGTTCATTAACGATGTGCCCCGAAAATTGAACTTCCTTAAGCCAGAATTCGCACTTGGAGAATTTGGCGAAAAGCTGTTCTTTCTTTAAGAGCTCCATTGTAAGACGAAGATGTTGTTCATGATCAGCTCGAGTCTTAGAATAGATCAGAATGTCATCAATGAATACAATGATGAACTTGTCCAAATAAGGCTTACAAACCCTATTCATCAAGTCCATGAAAATAGCAGGAGCATTTGTTAAACCGAAGGGCATAACAGTAAACTCATAATGACCATAACGTGTACGAAAAGCTGTCTTGGGAATATCTTCTTTGAGAACTAGAAGTTGATGATACCCAGAACGTAGATCAATCTTTGAAAAGCAGGTAGCACCTTGTAGCTGATCAAAGAGATCATCAATGCGAGGTAAGGGATATCGATTCTTAATGGTAAGCTTGTTAAGCTCACGGTAATCGATACACATCCTAAATGATCCATCTTTCTTTTTCACAAATAGGACAGGAGCACCCCAAGGTGAAAAGCTCAGACGGATGAATCCTTTATCAGAAAGCTCCTGAAGCTGCTTAGACAACTCTTGCATCTCAGACGATGCAAGACGATAAGGTGACTTAGCAATGGGATTTGCGCCAGGCACAAGATCGATACGAAACTCAACCTGGTGTACAGGGGGTAAACCAGGTAATTCTTCAGGAAATACCTCTGGATAATCCCGAACAACAGGGATATCTTGGATAGTCTTACCCTTGCCTTTATCCTCTACGACATGTGCCAAGAAAGCAACATATTTATTTCGTAGGTATTTGCGGGCTTGGGTACAAGACATGAGTTTAAGGCTACCAGCAGGTTTCTCCCCACGAACTTCTAAGAACTCACCAGTCGGAAGCGGTATACGGACAATCTTCTCAAAATATACCACCTCAGCATGGTACTTGGATAACCAATCCATTCCCACTTTAACGTCGAAGCTCCCAAGTTGCATCGGTGTGAGTTCAATAGGGAAAAGATGGTTGTTAAGGTTCAACTGGCAATTTCGAAGAACGAAATCGAGTACAACGGGTTCACCACTAGCTACTTCTACTGTCAAGTGCTTTCCTAGTTTTGTTCTAGTCATCGAAAGCAAAGGCTCAAATGCTAAGGACACAAAACTCTTATCGGCACCCGAATCAAACAGAATAGAAGCAGGTTGGTTGTTAACAAAGAACGTACCGTTTACCACTTCGTTATCCGCACGTGCCTCGTTTGCATTAAGGTTAAAAGCTATACCACGAGCCTGTGTCTGATTTGCATTTGCCAACCTCGGGTAGTTGTTCCTGTAATGGGTCAGATCCCCACAGTTGAAACATGAACCAGGCGGATAGTGAGGTCGTGCAGGATTTTGGGCAGGGTTTTGTGCTGCTTGGTTTTGAACTGCCTGATTTTGATTCGGAGCAAAGCGGCATGTATTCGCAAGATGACCAGATTTACACAGTTTGTGCAGATACGACATGGCACTTGTGGTTGGTGATAGCTATTGCATCTGTTGCACAGAGGTGCATTACCAGCATACTGCCTCTTGGCAGCAGGTTGTGCAGCCTGATTCTGTGCTGCCTGATTAGCTTGAGCAGTAACAGCGAAATTCTTGGAAGCCTTACGCTTCTTCGATTTCTTTGAAGACTCAGCAGCCTTCTTGCCCTTTTTCTCACTGGTGTTATCAGACTGTTTCTGCTTCTTATCACATTTCCTGTGGAGTTTACCCTTCATGACTTGCGATTCAGTAAGCGTAGCAGCGAGCTCAATGGCCTGACGGACGGTAGTAGGGTTGCTTCCAGTGACGATATCCTGAACAGGATCTGGCAAACCGTCTATGTACTTCTCAATAGCCTTATCTAAAGGCGTGACCATTGAAGGACAGAGCAAGCTTAACTCCTCGTATCTGTCTGTATAAGCCCGGTGTTCACCACTGTCTTGCTTGAGGTCATGGAACTCATTTTCAAGTGCCCTTTGCTCGTGACGAGGACAAAATTCTCTCATCATGAGAGCTCTAAGTTCCTCCCATGTCTAACCCAAAGCAACCTCAGCACCTCGGTCTCTCATTACCCCATTCCACCATGTGAGAGCCCTCTTTTGGAATACACTCGAAGCAAACTCGACCTTACGGTTATTCAGACACTGAACATGGCGAAAAGTACTCTCAAGACTCTCAAACCACTGGAGAAGCCCTGTTGCTCCTTCAGAACCACTAAACTTGAGTGGTTTAGCTGAGTTAAAACTTTTGAAATTGCACGGAGCACGTGCATTATTGTTCTTGTTGGCTTGGTTTATTTGAGTGATGAGATTAGGTAGCATAGCAGCCATCTGCTGTGCTATAATAGCTGCCAGTTTGGCATCAGGTTGTTGAACGTTACGTCAAGGAGGCATTCTAAAAGAGGAAACATGAGAGAAAACGAGTGAGATGATGTGATGAAGGAAATAAGATAGCAATAAAATCGACAAAATGAAAGGATGGTGGTCATTTGTTTGTTGCCACAAAGCAAACAACCGACACACAGTGACAAATCAAAGTAAATAGGTCATAATAATGTATCGCTGAAGACATGCTCGTCTATAAGTGAACACTCACCCCAAGAGTTCCCAGGTAAGAGTGACTGGTCCGATACTGCGGATTTGTATGAACACTCTAGCCTTAGACAGAAAACTCAGGGTACAGGCATTCACTCTTCCAGTTTGCACGTGTTCACATTATTTAGACCCAAACTTTGACGAGATTTTGAAAATTTGGAAGGCACATGGCCGAAAGAAATCATCTAAGGATAGATGATTGATTTCAGAATCATTTTGGAATTTGTGTTCATGTTTTGGTAATCACCTAAGGATAGGTGACGTGTATTGTTTTAAGGTCTTAACACAAGTAAACTTGTGTTAGGGTCCTAGAAAGTTATAGTCTAGGTCAAAGCATTACTAATAACCTAATTCCCTATAACCATTGGCTCTGATACCAACTCTTATGTCACACCCCGACCGCGTAAAAACAACAAACCGCGGCGGAAACGTCGGGGAGTGATGCGACAGAATTATTGTTTCAACAACCATGGTAATTAAACTTTTGTATTATTAAGATTAATGTTTACATTGTCTTGGAATTTAAATAAAACATAACATAATAACTATCTTTTAAGTCACTAAAGCCCAAGTCCTCCTAAGTGAAGCACAAACATCATCATGCATGAGCACCTGAAACACATGCGAAAATAGGTACGTCAGCATAAAAATGCCTGTGAGATACATAGGTTTTGTTTATGCAGGATTCATGACTTGTAGTTACAAGATGTGTTTTCCAAAAGTAGTCATGAACCTTGTAAAATGTTTTTCTTTTAAGAAATCATGTGAAAATCGATATGAAAATCAAATGATATAAAAGAAATATACATGGTTAAATAAATAACCAAGTAAAAGTGAATTTGTATAAAATATGTAATTTGTATAACAATGTCGTGTCCTTGTGAAAAATGTTTCATGTCTTTGTCAAGTGGCTTTGATAACGCAACAATGTATAATACAATAAAAGCACTTATATATAGGAAGTACCAACGGCGTATCCACCATGCTTTTATCATATAACACATAGCCTCGTTACATAAGTCACTTATCAATAACCAACCAAAATGTCTTGTTCAATGTCAAAATGTTTATGTGTAAACCATGTTCAATGTCATGTGTGAAATGTATCATGTATAACCAAATGTAATGCATAGCAAGTAGAAAGTATCTACTCAAACTACGTGAATATGTCAATGTGATAACAATGTCATGTACGATGAATGACTAGTAGTTACTCAACCCCGTAGGAAAATGTATAAAGCAATGTTTTTTAATAAACCTAAGTTTAAATCAAATGTTATGTTTTGCAGAAAAACAATGCTTTATGATTACAAACATTTATGCAGTAATGTTTATTCGCATACATTCAAGCCTTGCGACTGTGGCGAAAAACCTTTAAACACATTAAAGGTTCATCTAAGTTATGTATATCGGATTCTGTCATTCCCAACTTCCAAACAAACCTAGGAAGTCGGAAACGGGAGTTGTCAATTCCTATGGTACCATTACACACTACCGAGCGGCGTAGCTAATGTTAATGAATGTATTATTGTCCCGATTAAACATACCAAATATCATAACCAATGTAGCATGTGAAAACCATGTACTAAGTATGCTAAGTAAACATACATAGTAGAAATGCTCATGAAATCAATGTGCTAGCATGCTAAGTAAACATACATAGCAAAAATGTTTATGAAATCAATGTGCTAGCATGCTAAGTAAATATACATAGCAAAAATGTTTATGAAATCAATGTGCTAGCATGCTAAGTAAACATACATAGCAAAATATAATTGAAAGCATGTACTATATGTGTACTAGGTGAAACTAGCATGTTTATGTCATAAAAGCAATGAAAACACGAAAGTAACAAGTATGCACATGTGTATCACCCCAAACTATTTGAAAGCGGTAAAAGAGGGGAACTATGTACTCACTTGGGATTGCTTATTAGTCTTTAGAATAAGACCAATTTAAGCTCCAAGTATCACAGAATCAAACGGCACCTAATATAGGTAACTATGTTAATAAACGGATCCTAAATCGGGAGATAGGATAGAATAATGTTCTATAAATCAAATGAGTATTTGAACTCATATGGTATGATTTAATAGAGCAATCATTCTGATTTGGAAGTCTACCTAAGTGCTCTTGACCCGTTTCGACCCGTTATGGTAGTACAAGCTACTATAACACGTCGGTTGCGAAAAACTATGGCCGGATGGTTAACTATGTGTTATGTTAAGTCTTACATGCCCAATTATACCCTAACATGTTACTAAATCAGATTAGATGTCAAAAATATGTTCACATATGCACAATATGGTTTTATGCTTCAAAAGGGCATTTTGGTCATTTCCTATGGGCATATAAGCTACTTAACAATCAACTAACCAATCCTAGGTGATCATAAGGAATAACCTCAGGGGTTATTCCCCATGCAACTATGATCACTAAACATGCTTGGTCGGATCCTAATGATCGACCAAACAGGTCGGGTTCGAAAGTCTAAGCGGTTGTCAAGACCGCTTAACTTACGACCCTATACAAGCACTAAACTAATAGTGACGAGTTAAACATGTCAAAACAAGTTTAACTAACTTAGAAAACTGATTTGGTATCAAAACAAAGTGTTTTGATAGCTAAAAGTAGTTCCGTTGCAAAATGCGTGCTAAAACGCATTTTAACCGAAACTTTGACTCGTCACTACACCTAGTTAACGTGGTAATCAGTAGGTATAACCGCTAAGGATTATAACCATCGTGATTACGATCACGTTACAAAGTTCAAACGAACTTTGTGTTGAACATTGACTGGTCAAAGCTGAAAGTCAAACACTGTTTGACTTTCTCGCTAGGACAGCGATAAAAGAACGAAAAAAGCTTACAAAGGGTCCTTGCTAGGGAGAACTTGATCTAATAATCTCAGGTATGAAGTAAATGACTTCAACTTAGAGAAAATCAGATCAAGGGTGAATTGAAATGAATGAAATGGCTTACTATTTATAATTGTTGTGGATTAACAAGATCAATCCATGTGTTTGTGTGGCCAACAAGCATTAGATCATAGCCATACATGTGTTAGGAATTGATTTGTGAACTTGGAGAACACTTAAACTTGGCCTCCACACAAGAAAATTGCAAGAAAAACCCTGATGTTGCAACAGAATGCTGGAAAATAGTTTCTGTCACTGGGCCTTTTTAAGCGGCCCACGTAAGCTAGAGACTGGGCTTACGCGACCCGTGTAGCCAACTTTGGCAGATTTGCATAAATGGTCCCTGCACTTGATTTAAGCTCATTTCAGGCACTTTTGACTCCCGTTAAACCATTTTCAAGGCTCTACAAGGTCATTAAAGTTTAGAGGACTCAAAATATGCTTGGAAAACTCTCGGATGTCGGCTCGTTTGGTCGTACGGTCGCGTTATTCGTCAAATTACGACGAAACTCAAACGGACGCGAAAACGATCCAAATTAAGCGACGAATGGAATTTTTGCATGCCGATCACTAAAATAAAAATATTTTAGTGTGTACAAAAAATTTGGATGCCCAGATGTGGTCAGAACGTAAGATATGCGTGAAAATGCAAACTTACGTCGTTTTTGACACTTTCAGTCCCTGTAAGATCAAATAAGCATATTTTCGCACACCGAACCACTCAAAGCTTATTTCTAAGCTATGTTTAGGTTATTTATGGTATGTTTATCTTATGATCAAGTTTCGAACTGTACGTTGCCTTACGAAACGGCAGACTTTTGCAGTTTGACGCAAATAGTCCTTGTGAGCGAATAAACTTGTTTTTGCCATACCAAACCTTCTAAAGCTTATTTCTAAGTTAGGTAAATGTTATTTAAGGTATGTTAAGCTTATGTTGCTGTCCCAGAGTGTTTTTCGCGTTAAACTGATTACGTTTACGCATCAGTTTGCGTATAACTATCCAGAAAGCGATATAGAGTTTAAAATCAATCAAAAACCAAAACGCACAAAATGTCAAACATAAATAACAAACATTGGGATCAAAATACATTGTTTTATTGATATTGAATTTTTCAGAGTCTGTAAAATGATTACACAAGCACAGATGTCACACAATGCACAAGTCTTTTGGCTCTCGATTAGACATGAGCACGGCGTATCATCCTCAGACGGATGGGCAGTCTGAACGCACCATCCAAACACTTGAAGACATGATTCGGGCATGTGTAATCGACTTTGGCAACGGCTGGGAAAGACACCTCCCTTTAGTAGAGTTTTCGTATAACAACAGTTACCACACCAGCATCCAGGCTGCACCGTTTGAGGCATTGTACGGACGTAAGTGCCGATCACCTCTTTGTTGGGCAGAGTTTGGAGACAGCCAAATCACTGGCCCAGAACTCATCGTAGACACAACAGAGAAGATTGCTCAGATACGGCAATGAATGGCGGCAGCTCGTGACCGTCAGAAAAGCTACGCTGATAAGCGCAGGAAACTACTTGAGTTCCAGGTTGGGGATCAGGTGCTACTTAAAGTCTCACCTTGGAAGGGTGTAGTTCGTTTTGGTAAATGAGGCAAACTCAACCCGCGATATGTCGGACCTTTCGAAATCATTGAGAAGATAGGCAGGGTGGCCTACTGACGTGTGCGTATATATACATAATATTTTGCAATGAATTACACACGATTGGGTTTTAAATTTATAAAAGTGATTATTACTTTTACATCAAAACACACACGAAAGAGGCAAGTGTACCCCGTCATATATGTAATAAAGTATCGGTAAGAACCAAGTATCGATCCAAGGAAATGGGCGGAGAAATAATACTAGACCTTTGTCACTAAACTACCGGTAAAATCATAGGTTTGGTTGATTTAAACTAAACTAATGTAAACATAACCAAATACATAATAAAAACATAATAAATAGTAGATAAAAAGCCTTGCTTAATACACAACCACAGCATGTCAACTAAGTAAGTTTTGGCACTAGAAGCATTCGGTCAATTTTCCAATTTAAAACAATTAGTATCCCTTTCGGGAATCCTAACATGACAATCATTCGGAAAGTTAAAACGATAGACACACTTTAACCACCTAAAATTGTTCTTTAACGTGCAATTGATAAATGTCTATGAAAATCTCTTAAAAATAAGTTAGGCAGCCGTTAGGATTATTCTAACCTCACTTAAACAAGGAAAGCGACACCGATAAATACAATGCAACCACCGAGATAAGCATAAACTAGATTAAATCACAACCGAGTTCATTTTACAAATCTTACCCAATAATTCACCAAGATAGCAATTTTGGCCTAAATTACTAACTAAGCTAACAAATCATGGCAAGAATTCATAACGACACCATCTAACCCGTTTAGGTCCTTACGTGACGGCAAGCTCTCTTGATTAACAATAATTACATTTTATTAAATCACTAACCATTTCTAGTATCATGATGCATACATTTAAACCAAGTTAAACTAGTTAACCAAATTCAAAGTTTACTAATACAAGATTAATTAAGCTTCATTTTTCAACTATCTTAACTAACCAAGCACCAATCATCCAACATAATTACTTATAATCAAGAATTCAATATCAATAACAAGGTTGCAAACTAATCATCAAAGATTAACATAGAAAATACTTCAAATGTCATTACAAACAAAGTTTAACAAACTAATGGTTATAATCTAGCAAGGGATTGTTGTGTTTTTGCCCAAAGGCTACAATAAAACATAAATCATAATCTAAGTACTTGAAAGATTAACAAAAACTTGGAAAGATTAGAAAATCAAACCATAAACAAGTACTAGACTAAGGATCCGGGTAGTAATCGAGCTAATCGGGATAATGTGGCTTGAATCCGGGTGAAAGCTAATGCCTCCGGAGCCTGAAAATCGCCTAAGAGCTCTCCAAAAATCCAGAATGTCGAGCAGAAAGTTTCTGCTGTGTTTTTATACTTTTCTGCTGTTGCACGGTCGTTCCCCATATGGAACGACCGTTCACTTTATTGAATTATTGATGATGGGTCGCCATACTGCATACGTCATCGGATCGTTGACCAGATCTGCAGTTGCACGGTCATTCTTCGGGACGGAACGACCGTTCAGTTCCGAGCTACATGTTGCACGCCAGGTCGCACCGACCGTTCAGTTCCGAGATGATCATCGATGTCGGAGATGCACGACCGTGCATCAGGTGGAACGACCGTTCCACAGGCCCAGATCAGAATCCTTAACAGAAAGTCCGCAGATTTGTCGTTTTGTCCGGAAAGTCCTCGTTTTTGCTATCATCTTGTCTGAAATGCAGTTTTAGGCCTGTAAACACAAATGTAGATAAATAAGTATCCGAACGACGGTTTTACGGCCAAAAACGCATAAAATAGGGGTAAAACGGGGGACTAAAATATGTGTAAATTAGAGTGTATCAAATCTCCCCACACTTAAACCTTGCTTGTCCTCAAGCAAGCTAAACTAAAAAGCAATAAAAGACATAAACAAACAAGAACGATAATTTACACACTATTTTATTGAAAACTAATATATAAACGGTTAGCCGGTTTGTCGAAAGACAACATCAAAAGATTCAAACCCAAACAAGCATATGCAATTATAAAGCGACAACCAAAAAGCCGTGACTTCACATTTAATTGACTCACATGTTAATCTTCACCCAACTCACAATGTTCACACACACTCGGTTTTATTTATGAATCATACATAAAATGTGTATGCGTAAACACTCAACGCCTAGTCAATGAAATGTGCAATATCATAAGCTTGTCATATGATCTCGTCTCCACCAACTAACATGTAAATAAGTGTAAATCAAGAGGTCTTTACGGGTTGTAACGATAGGCTTGGGCGAAGGGTATGGAAGTGGACATTTAAAATGGCGAAAACGGTTAAAACTCGGTAGTAGCGTTTAACTAGCAATAGACAATACAACTTTACATACAAACGCCTTAAAAAGGCGACTAAAGCGCAATCGAGCTAGTCAACAAGATTTTTAACATTTAAGCATTCAAAATTGCTCGATTTCTATCAACTTCACCCTATTTTAGGGTTTTTTTTTTTTTTTTTTTTTTTTTTGCAAACTATACAATGAAATATAAACAATAACAAGCTAGTTAAACTATTATTTTAACCGAGTTTCAACACTAAAAAGGTTTAAAAACATAAAAAGGCTAAATTTGGTTA
The DNA here is from genome assembly GCA_030545235.1 of Helianthus tuberosus. NCBI lineage: Eukaryota > Viridiplantae > Streptophyta > Magnoliopsida > Asterales > Asteraceae > Helianthus > Helianthus tuberosus. The sequence goes on along the minus strand of CM060429.1, from coordinate 53,389,643 downwards.
AGTAGGCGATAATGTGGGTAAACAAAGGTGAACGGGAAGGCTCGACATGGTTAATCCTAAAGGGTAATATAAGGTGAACGGGAAGCACAACACAAAGAACAAGGTACACAACAAAGGGGTAATCTAAGTGCCTCTATCACGTTTACACAAATCCGCACGTTCATGGTCTTAACAAGCATACTAGTGACAAGTTCTAAATTGCACAAAACATCCGGCTCACTCCTATATCCGAAATGAACAAATATATAACAATCTAAGCTCAAATATGCTCACGTAACGGAAGGAATGGGTAAAAGTGTGAAAACTATCATGTAAGTCTTTCTTTGTTTGTCACGCTTTCCGGTTTCCTTTATCAAAAATATTTCGCTTGTCGAGTTTTTATCAAGTCCGATGTTTTCTAAAACATAACCAACCGGTTTATTTACCAACACATATACAAAACACAAGTATTTTTAAATGATTTTTCTGATTTTCTGTTTTTTTTTTTTTTTTTTTATATTGAGGACAAACAAAGCTATGTTAACAAAGTTAACCCCCTCCCCACACTTGAACTTCGCATTGTCCCCAATGCGAGACCCGAAATATAGAGAAAGGGATAAAAATACTCCCCTCAAGATGATGTTGGTGCCACGAGACTTCCGAAGCTCTAACTGGTACGTGCTCCGGTCCAAGATCCGATAGATAAAATCTGCAAGTATGTCGTGTACACCCAAAATATAACAGAAAAAGAAAAATCAAACAACCATAATTTACATAAATACTAATATTCAAACAAAACAGAAAGGAAATTGTTTCAAAATACATATCCGGGGTGTTTTAAATACTAAGTCAAAATAAACACCCAAAGAAAAACAAAGTACTGAAACATGAAACACCACGAAGTGCTACCACTCCCGCAAACTACTCATCATCATCGTCATCATGCCTCGTGCCAGATGGGCCCTGATCGCCATAGCTAGGGGGGTTCCATGGTGGGAACTCCAGCGGGTGCTGAAAATAGTTGGGGTATGCGTGATGCATCTCCCCGAACAAATAAGAAAAACCCGCGGACACCCCCTGGTATAGAGTATCCTGGCGCTGCTCTAGTCGGTCATGTGTGGCTCGAAGCTCTGCCTGACTGGCTCTAATCTCGTCCTGGCTGGATCTGATCTGGTCAAAGTATGTACCATGCTGCTCCTGTGTGACACGCATGTCCTGGAACTGCTGGTAAAAAGTAGGCCAATCCTCATGCTGCTGAAATGCATGATGCTGCGGCGAGTGTGGTGGTGTCGGTGGCTGTGGCTCGTGCTGCTCTCCCATCTCTTCGTCTTCATCCTCATGTACCTCCTCAGCTGGAGGTAACGGGTCCCATATCTCTCCATTCAAACCCCTCAACCTATCTCTCCCATCCAACTCAGCAATAACCCCCATAAACTTCAAAGACCGGATGTCCACATGCACCCCCTCAGTGATCAAAGTGAGACCCCTAAGCACCCCCTGCGTCATTAGTCGCTCATTGTACGCGATCTCAGTCACGTACTGTCCGCCGTGGATCTCACTATTGTGGGTCCGCCCTGAACACTTAACAAAGTATTCAGCCATTCGCGCGGCGAGGTTGATCGGTGCTTTGTCAACCAACGCATAAAGAAAGAGCAAATCAGGTGTTGGACAGTTACCTTGACTGTCCATGCGTCCGCAAATAGAATGGCTGAAAACATGGTGCATCACTCGCACCAGAGGGTCTCGAAGGCGCGAAGCCTTTGACATCCGTGGGTTGTATGGTCCCCCAATAGCGTTACGTGCCCAGAATGCCTCTCGCTCTGCATCATTGGGGAAATTGTACCGATCATTGAAGATGTCGGGATCATCCATGTCCTCCCTCGTATAAATCCCAAGCCTCCGTCCCAAGCGACCCACCGACCATGTGTGCCATCGACCACACAACCTGAAGGTTACCCGATTCCTCCAGCGGAAATTAGGTTCTGTATGTAAAACCGGCTTTTCATACTTATACGAGGCGAAGAATTCGATTGTCAACTCCCGGTACACGGGTCGGTTGCAACCGACCAGGTTTGCTAGTGGGCGGGTCTTCATTTCATCTAGGCGATCATACTGGTTGAGGTCACGCATAACCTCCCAGTCCAACCAACGGGGCTCTCCAAACTGATCGCGCCTCGCCCATAATTCATCGCGCTTCGCGATGCACAACGCTTCCTTCTCGATGTTGGGGTTAAATTGTAGGAAAGGGTGATCCATCTGCAATGGGGAATGTTGTTAGGAAGACAGAAACAGGAGAAAAATGAGTTGAAAACAAGCGAGCAGCCAATTATGAAGCTATTGTCCAAACTGTACTGGCGATATGGCACGGTCGTTCTCCGGGACGCACGGTCGTGCGTCACCGAGAACTAACAGGCCAGACCAGACGATATCGTGAATCAGCCGGCAATGCACGACCGTTCCACCCGAGGAACGACCGTGCACTTCCGAATCTGCAGAATACGACCCCTGAACTTAGAAAAATCAGATTTTTCAAAATTTCAACAAATATTGTGTCAACAGGGGTCTGCAAATCAACCGGGTGTTCACGATACTTCGATTAAACAAGGGTTAGGGTTTCGATTTGTTTATGAAGAGAACCCTAAAAATTCCTTGAAAAATCGGAAGAGAATTACACTAGAAAGAAGGAAAACAAGAAATCTAACACTAGAGACATACCGTGCGAAGTTGGGTGTTTGATCGTGCGAAAAATCGTGGGAAACGGTGAAAAATCGTCTTGGAACGAGCTGCAGCTGCTAGGGTTCGCGAATGATGGTTTTTGCAGCAGATAATAGTATATATAGTGTGCAAAATGACCAAATTGCCCTCAGCCTGTCGCACGGTCGTTCCCTGGAATGGAACGGTCGTGCATCACCGAGGTTGTTCAAACCCAGCAGCGTGTTCTCGGAAATGCACCGAGGGTGCGATCTATCGTTCCGGCTTGCTCAGCATTGCACGGTCGTTCCACATATGGAACGGTCGTGCATCAGCTGCAGATACAGAATGTCTGCAGAAGCTATTTCCAGCACCCGTTTCGGCCGTTTTTCGCCGTTTTTTCGATACACCAACTGTTCTAATAATATTACAATACAGAACCTTCGCCCGGCACGTACGGAAACAAAACAAACAAACGAAAACTACCTAACTAACCTAAATTACGCTAAAACTACAAAAACAAATAAAAGGACAATTTTTCCCTCATAGCGCCAAAGACGCTCCTGCTGCATTTTTGTCGGCGAGTCAGCAGCGTAGACTCATGCTAAATTTTTGTCGACGAGTCGATAGCAAGACTCAAAGCTAAAAACTAGAAAAACTACAAAAACTACGAAAAAGACTACAAAGACTAAACTACCCCTAAAGCGCAAAATACGCTCTTGCTACATTTTTTATCCGCGAGTCAGTAGCGTAGACTCTCTCCTCCCCACACTTATGATGTGTGCGGGGTTTGGAGTTCAATCACCTCCACCGCCGATTCTATCGGCCCGGCAACGTACAACTTCAACCGGTGACCATTTACCTTGAAAATAACGCCATCCGCATTCTCTACTGCAACAGTACCATACGGAAATACTTCCTTAATTGTGTATGGTCCTGTCCAGCGTGAATGAAGCTTCCCAGGAAATAAGCGCAGCCGTGAATTATACAGAAGAACAAGATCACCCGCTTGGAATTCTTTGTGGTCCTTCAAGCGTTTGTCGTGACGTTTCTTCGTGCGCTCTTTGTAGAGTACGGAGCTCTCATAGGCTTGGTGACGCAATTCTTCCAATTCAAGAATTTGGAGAAACCAGGCTTCACCTCCGGTCTTAATGTCCAAATTCGCGGTTTTCAATGCCCACATAGCCTTGTGCTCCAACTCCACCGGTAAATGGCATGCCTTTCCGTATACCAACCTAAAGGGGGTGGTCCCTATAGGGGTCTTATAAGCTGTACGGAATGCCCATAATGCCTCATCAAGCTTGTCCGACCACTCCTTGCGGTTCGCTCCAACCGACCGCTCAAGGATGCGCTTAAGCCCACGGTTCGTGACCTCCACCTGCCCGCTCGTCTGCGGATGATATGGTGTGGATAAACGGTGATGCACACCGTATCGGGACAAAGCCTTTTCAAGCTGTGTATTGAAAAAATGAGACCCTCGGTCACTAATGACCGCTTTCGGAGCGCCAAATCGGGCGAACAAACTCTTAAGAAACCTTACAACTACTCTGGCGTCATTAGTGGGTAAGGCTTGCGCCTCCGCCCACTTCGATACATAATCAACAGCCACGAGTATGTATTTGTTTCCACGTGAGGGGGGGAATGGTCCCATGAAGTCTATCCCCCAAACATCAAAGACTTCACAAACCTGTATCCAGTTCTGGGGCATTTCGTCGCGTGCCGATATGTTCGTCGCCCTCTGACAAGCATCGCACGCTTTCACCCAACTCTGCGCGCCACGGAAAATGGTCGGCCAGTAAAACCCGGAATCCAACACCTTCTTCGCGGTGAAGTTGGCTCCATGGTGGCCTTCGGTAGGTCCCTCATGACACTGGCGTAGAATGTCGGTCGCCTCAGACCCAGATACACACCTCCTAATCACCTGATCAGCACCCACCTTGAACAAGAAAGGGTCGTCCCATATGTAGTGCTTGAGATCCGAAAAGAATTTCCTCTTTTGCTGGTGAGTCAACCCTTTTATCAGAATCCCGCAAGCAAGATAGTTCGCAAGGTCGGCGAACCATGGCGACTCATCCCATATCTCAACACCCATCAAAGATTCGTGTGGGAACTTGTCATTGATTGAATCCCAACGCGAATCCTCGATGTCTCCGTGTTCTAACCGAGACAGATGGTCGGCAGCTACATTCAAAGCACCCTTTTTGTCTTGTATCTCAATATCAAACTCTTGCAGCAACAGGATCCATCTGATTAGACGCGGTTTAGCGTCCTGTTTGCTGAAGAGGTATCTAATGGCTGCATGATCAGTGTATACAACGGTTTTCGAAAGCACCAGATACGATCTAAATTTATCGAATGCGAAAACGACCGCCAAGAGCTCTTTTTCAGTCGTGGTATAATGCTCTTGAGCGTCGTGGAGAGTTTTACTCGCATAGTAGATCGGATGGAAGTGCTTTTCCTTCTTTTGACCCAGAACGGCCCCTATAGCGTAGTCACTCGCGTCGCACATGATTTCAAAGGGCAAACTCCAGTCCGGTGCGACTAAAATAGGGGCCTCTACCAACTTTTGCTTGAGGAGGTCAAAAACCCTCAAGCAATCATCTCCAAACACGAATGGAGCATCTTTCTCTAACAAACGAGTCATGGGTCTGGCGATTTTGGAAAAATCTTTGATGAATCGCCGATAGAACCCGGCATGACCGAGAAAGCTCCGTATAGCACGAACAGAGGTGGGGGGCGGAAGTCGTGATATAACGTCGACCTTAGCTGGATCAACTTCCATGCCCGCGTGAGAGATTTTGTGTCCCAGAACTATGCCCTCCTTCACCATGAAGTGGCATTTCTCCCAGTTCAGGACCAGATTGGTCTCCTCACACCTCTTCAACATTCTTTTCAAATTTTCCAGACACTGATCAAAGGAATCCCCAAATACCAAAAAATCGTCCATGAACACCTCCATGGAATCCTCAATCATGTCGTGGAAAATTGCGACCATACATCGCTGGAAAGTAGCCGGCGCATTACACAGCCCAAACGGCATACGCCGGTAGGCGAATGTACCGAAAGGACAGGTAAATGTGGTCTTCTCCTGGTCCTCAGGAGCGATAGGAATTTGAAAGTAACCCGAGAACCCATCCAGAAAACAATAATATAACTTCCCTGACAGACGCTCCAACATCTGATCAATAAATGGAAGCGGGAAGTGGTCCTTTCGGGTGGCATCGTTGAGTTTGCGATAATCGATGCAAACCCGCCATCCAGTGACCGTCCTGGTTGGAATGAGCTCATTCCTATCGTTCGTGACCACAGTCATGCCCCCCTTTTTGGGCACTACCTGCAAAGGGCTGACCCAAACAGAGTCGGAAATGGGATAGATCATACCAGCATCTAACAACTTAATCACTTCCTTTTTAACGACCTCTTGCATGTTCGGGTTCAGCCGCCGCTGGTGCTGCGCACACGGCTTGAACTGATCCTCCATAAGAATTTTATGTGTACAGAAGGAGGGATTTATACCTTTAATGTCCATGATTTTCCAAGCGATTGCTTTCTTATGAAGTTTCAACACATTAAGCAGTCTGCTCTTCTCCTCTCCCGCCAAACCAGATGAAATAATGACAGGCAAATGACGCTCCTCATCAAGAAATGCGTACTCTAGGTGCGGTGGGAGCTCTTTAAGCTCCAAGGTAGGAGGATCTTCCACTGAAGGCTTCGACTTCACTTCACTCTCGCGATCAATTTCTGTGAAACGATCCGGACTCTGGGGACTATCGTCACCAATCTGATAGACTGGCTGCTCTAAGTAGTGGCCCTCCTGCGTAATGCCATCTAAGTCCCCACACAACAGATGTGTGTCCGAATCTATCTCCTCGATCGTACCCTGGAAATGCGTGCTCACATAAGTGTCGACAATGTCAACATAATAGAGCGCGTCGTCCTGACTCAGCGGATGATGCATAGAACGTTTAATGTCAAACGTCACATGCTCATCATCTACTCGAAGTGTGATCTCGCCCGCCGCCACGTCCACAATCGTCCGGGCGGTATTCAAAAACGGGCGTCCGAGTATCAGAGGCACTCTCGAGTCCTCATCCATGTCCAGGATAACAAAATCCACGGGAAATACAAACTTGTCAATCTTAACAAGCATATTCTCTACAAACCCGCGTGGATACTTGACAGAACGATCCGCAAGTCGAATACTCATCCTCGTAGGTGACGGCTCACCTAGATCCAACTTTGTAAAAAACTTATAGGGCATAAGGTTTATACTCGCTCCTAGATCTGCTAACGCATTACTGACTGACAGATTGCCTATGAGGCAGGGAAGCGTGAAACTGCCTGGATCGCCCATTTTTGTAGGCAGGCGATTCTGGAGAATAGCAGAGCAGCTTTCATTCATAACCACACAAGACATGTCCTCGATTTTTTGCTTGTTTGAGAGGATGTCTTTCAGAAACTTCGCATACTTTGGCATCTGTGCCAAAGCCTCAACAAACGGTATGTTTATATGCAATTGCTTAAACATCTCAAGAAACTTACCGTTTTGTTCATCCATCTTCTGCTTCTTCAACCTTCCTGGATAGGGCACTGGAGGCTTGTAACCTGTGACCGGCTCCTGGACTTGTGCTGTACTTGCTGGGCGGAGCCTGGCATGCACCTCATCCGGTGTGTCGGTCGGGACCGCTTCAGTGATCGGTGGTGAGTCCGATATGACGGGTCCGGTAGGTTTTCCACTCCTGGTCATCACCGCATTCACATCTCTATGCGGGCCCGGGTTTGTCTCAGTATTGCCCGGGAGACCACCCTGGGGTCTCTTTGACATCATCTGTGCCAGCTGACCAACCTGATTCTCTATGTTCTAAATCGAGGCCTTGTGGCTCCTCATTTCTCCCTCATGAGAGAGAAAACGATCCTCGCTCTGCTGATAGCGTTTTTCAGCTAGCTGATTCGCGCTTGAGGAGCTAGTAAGAAGCTGGGACATCATCTCCTCTAGCTTAGAACTAGACTGAGGGGCCTGCTGCTGGGAACTATTCCCAGAGCCTTGATTCTGATGCGGGTATGAACGCTGTTGGTAGGATTGGTTGTACTGCTGATAATGCTGACCCTGACCCTGATGCTGTTGCGCTGGAGCGCGCGGAGTGAATCCCAAAGGATTTTGATTGCCTGTGTTCGCACGCCACCCAAAATTTGGGTGATTTCTCCAACCGGGATTATAGGTGTTACTGTAAGGGTTGTTTTGCGGCCTAACTTGATTACCCACGAAATCTACCTCTTCGTGGCTCTCGTATCCGACTCCCTGGAAACATGCCCCAGGCTCGTGTGACACACCACACTGGTCACAACCCGAGCCCGCATGCGCAATCATCTGGGACTTGTCGAATCTCGATGCGAGAGCCGAGATCTGAGCAGTAATAGTCGTATAGTCGTCAACAGCATGCACTCCTGCGCGGGATCCTGATGATGATGATGTAGCCCGACTTCTATCTCCTTCGCGGCGAGAGCTAGACTTCAACGCAGCCTTTTCAATGATATCGTAAGCCTCATTGGGCGTCTTTGTTCCCAAATCGCCTCCTGAATTCATATCTAATCGCTCCTGCGTGTTGTAGTTCAGCCCCTGATAGAATGTCAAGACTAACTGCCTCTTGGTGAACCCATGATGTGGAACATCAAGTAACAGATCCTTGAATCTCTCCCACGCTGCATGCAACGACTCCCCCTCATCCTGACGAAAGGATACAATTCGGTTACGTAGCTTGTTCGTTTTCTCAGGTGGGAAATATTTCTGCATAAAACAGCTCCGCCAGCTGATTCCAGGTCCTGATGGACCCGACTGGAAGCGACAAAAGCCAAGCTCTAGCTTTGTCACGTACTGAAAACGGAAACAACCTCAACCGAATTGCGTCCGCCGAAACACCTGTAATCTTAAACGTAGTACAAACATGGAGAAACGCAGCAATATACCTCCCGGGATCCTCGTGCTCACGTCCATCAAACTGTACTGAATTTTGTACCATATTTATTACACTAGGTCTAATTTCAAACGTAGGTACATCAATAGTAGGTTGAAGGATACTCGGCTCCAGGCCTGTCGCTCCAGGCTGATTAGAATCATTCAACGGTCACTCATCGTCTGCCATGGTTATGTTTCCTCCTGAGCCCTCGGCTTCAGTAGGTACCACCGAATCCGGCCCGCCAGATGCGAGCAATAGCCCAACCGCACGCCCTTTTGCGCGAAGACGCCTCCGAAGATCACGTTCGGGTTCGTCAGACGGTTCAACAAGTTCTGGAGCGGGGGTCGAGAACATCAACCTGCAAACGAAAATTCGACACGGTGAATATTTTATTAATTAAATAATGCTGTTTTTTTTTTTTTTTTTTTTTTTTTTTAGCTGAATAAAAGCAGAAAATTATTATAAAAGGGCTGAAAATTTTATAAAAATCCGAAAAATAGCCCAAAATTTTATAAAAATTCAACAAAATAAATAAATGAATCGACTAATACAAAAATGGCTTTAGGGTGCCGAAAACCCAAAGAATAAGCGAATAAATGAACCCGGATCAAATAAATAAATGAAACAAAAATACCGCAAAAATGAATAAATCGAATAAAACAAGAAATATTAACAAATAAATAAACAAATAAATAATCAAGAAATTATACACAAATATTAACAAGTATTTACACCGATAACCAAATGACTCGGGTCGTTCCTAAAACTCGCCATTTCCCCGGCAACGGCGCCAAAGACTTGACGTGTGCGTATATATACATAATATTTTGCAATGAATTACACACGATTGGGTTTTAAATTTATAAAAGTGATTATTACTTTTACATCAAAACACACACGAAAGTGTCACACCCCGACCGCGTAGAACATACAAATCGCGGCGGAAACATCGGGGCGTGTTGCAACAGAATTAATGTTTCACAACCATGGAAAATTAAAGTTTCGTTTTATTGATTAAAAGTGTTACAATGTCTTAACAAACAAAAAAAATACAACATAATTAACTAGTCTTGCATCTTTTATTGTCACTAAAGCCCAAGTCTGTCTATGTGTATCTTGATCATCTTATGCAACAGCTCCTGAAAAACACATGTGAAAATATGGTACGTCAGCATAAAAATGCCGGTGAGATACATAGGTTTTGTGAAAATAGGTGTCATGACTTATGTTTGAGAAAATGTTTAGTCATGAACCTTGTTATTTGCTTTGTTTTGTAAATTACTTGAAAAACAATGAGTTCAGATGATATGTATAATTAAGTGAATAATGTATAGTTAAATGAATAACCAAGTTAAATGAGTTTGTATAAGATAAGTTGTTTGTAAAGCAATGTCTTGTGAAAAGTATGTTAGTTGTATAAAATGTTATATGTATCAAACTGAAATGATTCAAATAACGCTACAATATGTAATACCATACAAACATTTATATATAGGAAGTACCAGCGGCGTATCCACCATGCTTGTATCATATTACACACGCATCGTTACTTAATCACATAATCAATCCAAACCAAACAATGTAAGATGTCTATGTTTAAACCAATAGTCAAAAGTCCTTGTATAAACCATGTCAAATGTTGGTAGTCCAAAAGTAGTCAAGTAATGTATAACCAAAATGATATGTATGGCTAGTGAAAGGTATCAACTAAACCATATGCACAAGAACATAGTATCGAAGTAAAACTCGGTTTAAATCAATGTTATGTTTTGTGTAAATGCATGATCAATGTAAATCATGTAATATGTAACCAAATGATATGTATGGTAAGTAAAATTTAGACTACTTAAACCATAAGTAAAAATGTACAAAACAAAGTATTGAAGTAAAGCTGGTTTAAATCAAAGTTATGTTTTGTAAGACATATGCATGCTATACTGAATATGAACACTTATGCGGTATGTTAGACGCAAACATTCAAGCCTTGAGACAGTCGGATAACCCTTTCAGTCAAGGTTATCAAAAGAATTGTATTCGGATTCAGTCATTCCTTACATCCAAACAAACCCGGGATGTCAGGAATGGGATTTGTCAAGTCCTATGGTACCACTACTTACTCCCGAGCGGCGTAGCAAATGTTAATGAATGTTATATAGACCCGTTAAACAAACCAAATGTCATACCAAAATGTAAGCATGTTTTATGAAGATAATGTACCTAGTATGCTAGAGTAAACATACAAGGTAGAGCTGTAAAACAATGTGTCCATATGCTGAGTAAACATATGCAACAGAAATACAATGTAAAACAATGTGTCCATATGCTGAGTAAACATATGCAACAGAAATGCAATGTAAAACAATGTGTCCATATGCTGAGTAAACATATGCAACAGAAATGCAATGTAAAACAATGTGTCCATATGCTGAGTAAACATATGCAACAGAAATGCAATGTAAAACAATGTGTCCATATGCTGAGTAAACATATGCAACAGAAATGCAATGTAAAACAATGTGTCCATATGCTGAGTAAACATATGCAACAGAAATGTACTAAGTATGCTAAGTTAACATACAAAGAAGAAAAGTCATGTAAATCAATGTGCTAGCATGCTATCAGTCAACATACATAGCGGAAATGTAATGAAATCATGTACTATAATGTACTAATGAACATAGCAAGTATATGATTTGAAAACAGGAAAGCATGAAAGTAACAAGTAGGCACATGTGTTCCACCCCAAAACAGTTTGGAAAACAGTAAAAGAGGGGTCTATGTACTCACATAAACACCTTGAAAACATTTAAAAGAGGGGGTTCTATGTACTCACTTGAGAATGCTCAGTAGTCCTTGAGTAACAACCAAACAATGCTAGAGATCACGGAAATCAAACGGCACCTAATATAGGTAACTATGTTAATTAACCGGACCTAAATCGGAAGACTGGGTAGCATTAGGGTTTGTAAACCAAATGAGTGTAGGAACTCATATGATATGATTTAACAAAGCCTACATGCTAAATGAAACTTAACCTAAGTCTTATCGACCCATTACGACCCGTTTAGGAAGCTTATGCTACTTTAACGCGTCGTTCGCGTAAAACGCGTTCGGAAAGCCTAACCAGCCCTATGACAAGTGTTATATGCCTAAACATGTTACAAAATCAGTTATGTGACAAAGGTTTAGGTTACATATGCTTAATTACCAATTATACATGAAAAGGGTATTCTGGTAATTTACCTAAGGCATATAAACTACCTATCATACAACTACTTAAACGATGTGACCATAGGGTATAACCTCGGAAGGTTATTCCCTACACTATGGTCACCTAATGTATTTGGTCGGATCCTAATGATCGACCAAATGGGTCGAGTTCGAAGGTATAGGCGATTTATTAGATCGCCTACCCTACGACTCTAGACAACGTGGTAACCAGTGGGCATAGTCCCAAGGGACTATGACCAACGTGATTACACTCACGTTGCGAAGTTCAAACGAACTTCGCATTGACCATTACTGGTCAACGCTGAAAGTCAAACAAAGTTTGACTTTCTGACTCGAAAAGCAGTAAAATAAGGAAAAGAACGAAAGAATACTTACGAAGGGTCCAAGAATGGAAGGTTTGAACCCGAACACTCTCAGGTATGAAGTGTTAAACACGACAACTTAGAGAGCAAGTTCAGATTCAAAGGTGTGGGTTTTTGGGTGTGATGTTGGTGGGTATTTATAGAAAAAGCACCACCGTTAGGATCGTTTATCGGGAAACGTGCCTTGATCTCACCCGTACAAGTGTCGGAATGTTATGGTGTGTAAATTGGCCACTCACCATAAGCTTCCAACAGGTGGCAAGGGATTAGGGAGTGGATAACAGCTGCAAACAGCTGGATTAGAACACTGAACCTGGTCTGCAGAAGGCTAGCGCACCGCTACGCTTAAAGTGTAGCGCACCGCTAGGCACTATTTCGGCAGAATTACACTTTTGGTCCCTGAACTGTATTTAGGCCATTTTCGACACGTTTAAGGCCCGTTAACCCCATTTCAAAGCTCTAAAATGAAGTTAAAATATAGGGAACTTAAAATGTGCTCAAAAATATCTCGGATGTCGGTTCGTTTGGCCGTACGAACGCGATGTTCGGTTAATTACGACGGAATGCGCATAAGCGCGAAAAACGAACCAAATGACGAAACGAATGGATTTTTCTTATGGCGAACACTAAAATAAAATATTTTAGTGCTTACATAAATTTTTGGATGTCCGGATGTATTCAGAACGTAAGTTACGCGTAAAAATGCAAACTTGTGCACTTTTTGACGCTTTTAGTCCCTGAATGACACAAAAGTTTATTTTAGCATACCGAACACCTCAAAGCCTATTTCTAAGCTATGTAAAGGATATTTATGGTATGTTTAACTTATGGTCATGTTCCGGAATGTCTGTTACAGTTCAAATTGGCATACTTTCGCAGTTTGTCAAGTTTAGTCCCTGTAAGCGAATTAGCTTTGATTTCACCACACCAAACCTTCCAAAACTTATGTCTAAGTTATGTCAAGGTTATTTAAGGTATGTTAAGCCTATTTCACTATTCTGGAGTGTTTGTTGGATTAAACTGGTTATATTTACGCATCAGTGCGCGTATAACCTTCCAGAAAGCGATTTAAAGCTTGAAATTGAACAAGAGTTGATATGTGTAAACGATACACATATTTTTACAAATCCCAAGTATGAAATATAATATTTCATTGGTTTGGTATTTGTTTGATGGCCGTGAAGGCACAGGTGTTACAGTCTCCCCTACTTTAGGAAATTTCGTCCCGAAATTTATTTAGAGGAAACTTGTAAGAGTTTAAAACATGAAGTTGAAAAGATCGAACAATATTGGCTAGATTTCTGAACTTCTAGTAACTTTAATAATCATCATGATTGCAACGTAAGAGGGATACCTATATATACAAGTATATAAAGCGTCATTGGTGCGTCCACCGTACCTCCTTTACATCGTCCTCATTTTGTTATTGTTGTCGCTATCGGTTCCTTCACATAATAAATCTTACTGGATTTCTGTGCACTAAATTTCATAATTATGTGCGCATCCATAATTAGAGAATTCCTTGCACAGTTCACACAGTCTATTTTATAATGTGTAGGGTAAAACCAAATGAAAAATCCTGTGATGAGCGTGACTTAGACCGCCATAGAGTCCTTTAGACTAAATCAATAAATGATTTAAATAGACTATCAAGGAGTCTGTTCAGCTACATCACTAGATGTCATTTTTTTAACCAAATTGTGAATCAATCTTTTTGACTAGACCACTAAAGGGTCTCTTATGAATCTTGGAGTGGTACTTATATAATCCAAGGGTCTTAACTTTTACATAGAAGCCCATTTAAGGATTAAAGGTAGTACCTTTTGAATATCCTGCTACGAATCCCTCATATGAAGATATGAAAGATCCTGCAAGGATTTGGATAAAGAATATCCAGAGTAGTAAAAACACCAAAAATGCATAAAAGAGAACATAAGATGAGTAAACACATAGTCACATAACCATAAAATTGTTTGTTAATTTGTCTTGTAAATTGCGTACATGCATTTAAAGTACAATAGGAATCCATCTCGTGGATTTCATTTGGTACTTCAAACATTATCAAGAATCTAACTATAAAGATAGAAAGATTTAAAAAGAAAATTCGATTTCGATTATTAGGAACCGAAGTGTTCGAATTAAGGTACATAAGGAATCCAATTAAGGACTCTGATTTGAATAATAATCATCCACAAGGATCTAATTGTGAGGATAAAAAGATCCCATATGGATTTAAAAGTTGGAGATGTTTTGAAACCTTGCACTGGACGTGCTTAGGTCAAAACATGATGTAAAATGCTTAAGAAGTTGAGATGCTTGATATGTCAAGGCGACATATGAAGCAGAATTTGAAGGTTAAGTTAATGTACGAGGAAGATATTTTTGAAAACTGTGCATGGGGTTCTTTTAAGAAAAATATGTTTAGTGTTTTTGAAACCTTATATATAATACTTTTGATATCATAAAGTAGGTGTACTAGGTAGGTATATTTATAAAAATATTTTAAAATCATGCGAGATGAATTTTTGAAATTATGTATAAGGTTTTTTTTTGGAAAACATGAATGATGCTTTTCGAAATCATGCACTTGATGAGAAAATGTACTGTGTTAATATTGTCTTCAGACTATATGAAATATTTTGAAATTAGAAAGATTGGTTTTGATAACATGGCCAATGTTTTTGAAATAACATAGACAATGTATCTAGAAAAATTGTTTTCAAACTATATGAAATGTTTTGAGATCATGAAGATTGTTTTGAAATACTTGTACTGTGTATGTTGAAAAATCAAAATGTAATGGGTATGAGATTTGGAAATACCCTTAGTTATTTAACCAAGGATTCAAAGGCATAGATGTGCAGAAGCATGATCACTCATAATGTCACTTTATTTTCTGTACTTCGTATCTTAGAATGAAACGAGTACTTAAAATTTTCAAAGGAATCATGAGCAATCATTTGAAAGAGAGAATCACAAGAGTAGTTTGTAAGGAACATAGTTCCTTGATGTAGGTATCATAGGAAAAGTCATACACACATGTAATTATATTTGTATATCAGAATTGCGAACAACAACTTTTATTTATGAACGAGACAGATTGTTTCACAATCAAGAAAACGAAAGAAACAAAAGCATAAGATAGCAACATCTTCTACTCGGCCAACTGCTCATCCGTGGGTCAGATTTGCCTTAGCAAGCTTTGGGCAATCCCTTAGGAAATGGCCCATCTCGCCACAGTTATAACAAAGCCCTCGTGAGAAACGAGCTTGAGCAGGAGTGTCGCCAGCTTGATTTGGTACAGCTGTAGTTGGGCAAACCCTTGCTGTATGACCTATAAGTCCACAAATCTGACATTTGCGGCACTTCACACAAGGGTGATGATGAAGGTTACATTGGTTGCACAAGAGTGCAGTTCCATTGTATGACTTCCTAGCAGGGGGTTGAGCTGGTTGGTTGGGGAAGGCTTGACCATTGTGAGCGACAATGGCGAAGTTCTGAGAAGCCTTTCGCTTCTTTGACTTCTTAGGGGGTTGTTCATCCATGGTCTTTGATTCCTCGATTGGTTTATTGGCTGATGGTGTTGTCACCTGACTAGGTCCTGCCTGTCTTGGTGACTCTTGAGTGGCTTCATCCAGGAGACGATACATGGCAGTAGCTAATTCCACAGTCTTCAGGACTACTTCGCCTATTCGCTGAGCGAATTTGGCTGCTTGCTCAGATATCTGGGCGTCATCGTGATGAAGAGACATTCTTGAAGAAAAAGAAAGGCATAGGGAGAAACAGGTGAAAGATTATTGGACAATCAAAACAGAATGATAACGCATGAAGATTGCGATCATTTGTTTGTTACCTAAGGCAAACAAATGAGACGGTGACTAATCAAAGTAAATGGGTCAAAAATAATGTATCGCGAAGACATGCTCGCCTATAAGTGAACACTCATCCCAAGAATTCCCAGGTAAGCACAACTGGTCTCGCGTCTGATGAGATGTATACGAAGTGCTTGCCTAGCCAGAAAACCCAGAATACAGGCATTCACCCTTCCAGTTTGCACGTGTTCACATTATTAAAAACCCAAAACCTTGACGAGATTTTGAAAACTCAAAGGGTTCAAAACCATATAATAGAGAGTTCAAAACCTAGTAATCAATCATCCTAGAACAGATGATTAGTTTTCAAAGTGGTTTTGAAATTTATGTTCTTGTTGTGGTCGTCGCCTAAGGATAGGTGACGGTATTGTTTTATGACTAAACGCAAGTAAACTCGCGTTAGGGTCCTAAGAAGGTTATAGACTAGGTCAAAGCATTACTAATAACCTAATTCCCTATAACCATTAGCTCTGATACCATCTTTTCTGTCACACCCCGACCGCGTAGAACATACAAATCGCGGCGGAAACATCGGGGCGTGTTGCAACAGAATTAATGTTTCACAACCATGGAAAATTAAAGTTTCGTTTTATTGATTAAAAGTGTTACAATGTCTTAACAAACAAAAAAAATACAACATAATTAACTAGTCTTGCATCTTTTATTGTCACTAAAGCCCAAGTCTGTCTATGTGTATCTTGATCATCTTATGCAACAGCTCCTGAAAAACACATGTGAAAATATGGTACGTCAGCATAAAAATGCCGGTGAGATACATAGGTTTTGTGAAAATAGGTGTCATGACTTATGTTTGAGAAAATGTTTAGTCATGAACCTTGTTATTTGCTTTGTTTTGTAAATTACTTGAAAAACAATGAGTTCAGATGATATGTATAATTAAGTGAATAATGTATAGTTAAATGAATAACCAAGTTAAATGAGTTTGTATAAGATAAGTTGTTTGTAAAGCAATGTCTTGTGAAAAGTATGTTAGTTGTATAAAATGTTATATGTATCAAACTGAAATGATTCAAATAACGCTACAATATGTAATACCATACAAACATTTATATATAGGAAGTACCAGCGGCGTATCCACCATGCTTGTATCATATTACACACGCATCGTTGCTTAATCACATAATCAATCCAAACCAAACAATGTAAGATGTCTATGTTTAAACCAATAGTCAAAAGTCCTTGTATAAACCATGTCAAATGTTGGTAGTCCAAAAGTAGTCAAGTAATGTATAACCAAAATGATATGTATGGCTAGTGAAAGGTATCAACTAAACCATATGCACAAGAACATAGTATCGAAGTAAAACTCGGTTTAAATCAATGTTATGTTTTGTGTAAATGCATGATCAATGTAAATCATGTAATATGTAACCAAATGATATGTATGGTAAGTAAAATTTAGACTACTTAAACCATAAGTAAAAATGTACAAAACAAAGTATTGAAGTAAAGCTGGTTTAAATCAAAGTTATGTTTTGTAAGACATATGCATGCTATACTGAATATGAACACTTATGCGGTATGTTAGACGCAAACATTCAAGCCTTGAGACAGTCGGATAACCCTTTCAGTCAAGGTTATCAAAAGAATTGTATTCGGATTCAGTCATTCCTTACATCCAAACAAACCCGGGATGTCAGGAATGGGATTTGTCAAGTCCTATGGTACCACTACTTACTCCCGAGCGGCGTAGCAAATGTTAATGAATGTTATATAGACCCGTTAAACAAACCAAATGTCATACCAAAATGTAAGCATGTTTTATGAAGATAATGTACCTAGTATGCTAGAGTAAACATACAAGGTAGAGCTGTAAAACAATGTGTCCATATGCTGAGTAAACATATGCAACAGAAATGCAATGTAAAACAATGTGTCCATATGCTGAGTAAACATATGCAACAGAAATGCAATGTAAAACAATGTGTCCATATGCTGAGTAAACATATGCAACATAAATGCAATGTAAAACAATGTGTCCATATGCTGAGTAAACATATGCAACAGAAATGCAATGTAAAACAATGTGTCCATATGCTGAGTAAACATATGCAACAGAAATGCAATGTAAAACAATGTGTCCATATGCTGAGTAAACATATGCAACAGAAATGCAATGTAAAACAATGTGTCCATATGCTGAGTAAACATATGCAACAGAAATGTACTAAGTATGCTAAGTTAACATACAAAGAAGAAAAGTCATGTAAATCAATGTGCTAGCATGCTATCAGTCAACATACATAGCGGAAATGTAATGAAATCATGTACTATAATGTACTAATGAACATAGCAAGTATATGATTTGAAAACAGGAAAGCATGAAAGTAACAAGTAGGCACATGTGTTCCACCCCAAAACAGTTTGGAAAACAGTAAAAGAGGGGTCTATGTACTCACATAAACACCTTGAAAACATTTAAAAGAGGGGGTTCTATGTACTCACTTGAGAATGCTCAGTAGTCCTTGAGTAACAACCAAACAATGCTAGAGATCACGGAAATCAAACGGCACCTAATATAGGTAACTATGTTAATTAACCGGACCTAAATCGGAAGACTGGGTAGCATTAGGGTTTGTAAACCAAATGAGTGTAGGAACTCATATGATATGATTTAACAAAGCCTACATGCTAAATGAAACTTAACCTAAGTCTTATCGACCCATTACGACCCGTTTAGGAAGCTTATGCTACTTTAACGCGTCGTTCGCGTAAAACGCGTTCGGAAAGCCTAACCAGCCCTATGACAAGTGTTATATGCCTAAACATGTTACAAAATCAGTTATGTGACAAAGGTTTAGGTTACATATGCTTAATTACCAATTATACATGAAAAGGGTATTCTGGTAATTTACCTAAGGCATATAAACTACCTATCATACAACTACTTAAACGATGTGACCATAGGGTATAACCTCGGAAGGTTATTCCCTACACTATGGTCACCTAATGTATTTGGTCGGATCCTAATGATCGACCAAATGGGTCGAGTTCGAAGGTATAGGCGATTTATTAGATCGCCTACCCTACGACTCTAGACAACGTGGTAACCAGTGGGCATAGTCCCAAGGGACTATGACCAACGTGATTACACTCACGTTGCGAAGTTCAAACGAACTTCGCATTGACCATTACTGGTCAACGCTGAAAGTCAAACAAAGTTTGACTTTCTGACTCGAAAAGCAGTAAAATAAGGAAAAGAACGAAAGAATACTTACGAAGGGTCCAAGAATGGAAGGTTTGAACCCGAACACTCTCAGGTATGAAGTGTTAAACACGACAACTTAGAGAGCAAGTTCAGATTCAAAGGTGTGGGTTTTTGGGTGTGATGTTGGTGGGTATTTATAGAAAAAGCACCACCGTTAGGATCGTTTATCGGGAAACGTGCCTTGATCTCACCCGTACAAGTGTCGGAATGTTATGGTGTGTAAATTGGCCACTCACCATAAGCTTCCAACAGGTGGCAAGGGATTAGGGAGTGGATAACAGCTGCAAACAGCTGGATTAGAACACTGAACCTGGTCTGCAGAAGGCTAGCGCACCGCTACGCTTAAAGTGTAGCGCACCGCTAGGCACTATTTCGGCAGAATTACACTTTTGGTCCCTGAACTGTATTTAGGCCATTTTCGACACGTTTAAGGCCCGTTAACCCCATTTCAAAGCTCTAAAATGAAGTTAAAATATAGGGAACTTAAAATGTGCTCAAAAATATCTCGGATGTCGGTTCGTTTGGCCGTACGAACGCGATGTTCGGTTAATTACGACGGAATGCGCATAAGCGCGAAAAACGAACCAAATGACGAAACGAATGGATTTTTCTTATGGCGAACACTAAAATAAAATATTTTAGTGCTTACATAAATTTTTGGATGTCCGGATGTATTCAGAACGTAAGTTACGCGTAAAAATGCAAACTTGTGCACTTTTTGACGCTTTTAGTCCCTGAATGACACAAAAGTTTATTTTAGCATACCGAACACCTCAAAGCCTATTTCTAAGCTATGTAAAGGATATTTATGGTATGTTTAACTTATGGTCATGTTCCGGAATGTCTGTTACAGTTCAAATTGGCATACTTTCGCAGTTTGTCAAGTTTAGTCCCTGTAAGCGAATTAGCTTTGATTTCACCACACCAAACCTTCCAAAACTTATGTCTAAGTTATGTCAAGGTTATTTAAGGTATGTTAAGCCTATTTCACTATTCTGGAGTGTTTGTTGGATTAAACTGGTTATATTTACGCATCAGTGCGCGTATAACCTTCCAGAAAGCGATTTAAAGCTTGAAATTGAACAAGAGTTGATATGTGTAAACGATACACATATTTTTACAAATCCCAAGTATGAAATATAATATTTCATTAGTTTGGTATTTGTTTGATGGCCGTGAAGGCACAGGTGTTACAGAAAGAGGCAAGTGTACCCCGTCATATATGTAATAAAGTATCGGTAAGAACCAAGTATCGATCCAAGGAAATGGGCGGAGAAATAATACTAGACCTTTGTCACTAAACTACCGGTAAAATCATAGGTTTGGTTGATTTAAACTAAACTAATGTAAACATAACCAAATACATAATAAAAACATAATAAATAGTAGATAAAAAGCCTTGCTTAATACACAACCACAGCATGTCAACTAAGTAAGTTTTGGCACTAGAAGCATTCGGTCAATTTTCCAATTTAAAACAATTAGTATCCCTTTCGGGAATCCTAACATGACAATCATTCGGAAAGTTAAAACGATAGACACACTTTAACCACCTAAAATTGTTCTTTAACGTGCAATTGATAAATGTCTATGAAAATCTCTTAAAAATAAGTTAGGCAGCCGTTAGGATTATTCTAACCTCACTTAAACAAGGAAAGCGACACCGATAAATACAATGCAACCACCGAGATAAGCATAAACTAGATTAAATCACAACCGAGTTCATTTTACAAATCTTACCCAATAATTCACCAAGATAGCAATTTTGGCCTAAATTACTAACTAAGCTAACAAATCATGGCAAGAATTCATAACGACACCATCTAACCCGTTTAGGTCCTTACGTGACGGCAAGCTCTCTTGATTAACAATAATTACATTTTATTAAATCACTAACCATTTCTAGTATCATGATGCATACATTTAAACCAAGTTAAACTAGTTAACCAAATTCAAAGTTTACTAATACAAGATTAATTAAGCTTCATTTTTCAACTATCTTAACTAACCAAGCACCAATCATCCAACATAATTACTTATAATCAAGAATTCAATATCAATAACAAGGTTGCAAACTAATCATCAAAGATTAACATAGAAAATACTTCAAATGTCATTACAAACAAAGTTTAACAAACTAATGGTTATAATCTAGCAAGGGATTGTTGTGTTTTTGCCCAAAGGCTACAATAAAACATAAATCATAATCTAAGTACTTGAAAGATTAACAAAAACTTGGAAAGATTAGAAAATCAAACCATAAACAAGTACTAGACTAAGGATCCGGGTAGTAATCGAGCTAATCGGGATAATGTGGCTTGAATCCGGGTGAAAGCTAATGCCTCCGGAGCCTGAAAATCGCCTGAGAGCTCTCCAAAAATCCAGAATGTCGAGCAGAAAGTTTCTGCTGTGTTTTTATACTTTTCTGCTGTTGCACGGTCGTTCCCCATATGGAACGACCGTTCACTTTATTGAATTATTGATGATGGGTCGCCATACTGCATACGTCATCGGATCGTTGACCAGATCTGCAGTTGCACGGTCGTTCTTCGGGACGGAATGACCGTTCAGTTCCGAGCTACATGTTGCACGCCAGGTCGCACCGACCGTTCAGTTCCGAGATGATCATCGATGTCGGAGATGCACGACCGTGCATCAGGTGGAACGACCGTTCCACAGGCCCAGATCAGAATCCTTAACAGAAAGTCCGCAGATTTGTCGTTTTGTCCGGAAAGTCCTCGTTTTTGCAATCATCTTGTCTGAAATGCAGTTTTAGGCCTGTAAACACAAATGTAGATAAATAAGTATCCGAACGACGGTTTTACGGCCAAAAACGCATAAAATAGGGGTAAAACGGGGGACTAAAATATGTGTAAATTAGAGTGTATCACCTACAAACTGAACCTACCTGAAAACTCAGCGGAGTTCACAACGTATTCCACGTGTCAAATCTGAAGAAGTGTCTGTCAGATGAGACCCTCATAGTTCCTCTCAAGGAGCTCAGTATCGACGATCAGCTGCGATTCGTCGAGGAACCAGTAGAAATTACTGACCAAGACGTTAAGGTTCTCAAGCGCACCAGAATACCTCTTGTTCGAGTTCGTTGGAACTCCCGTCATGGCCCAGAGTTTACCTGGGAACGAGAAGACCAAATGAAACTCAAGTATCCCAGTTGTTCGAGAAAAGTGCAACCACTGCTGAGGCTGAAGCTACTGCGGAATTTCGGGACGAAATTCCAAACCAACAGGGGGATGATGTGACACCCCAGGAAAACCAGGAAAACACGCAACCTAACTAGCTTCCTCAGTGACTACGTGCTAAATTTCGGGACGAAATTTCTTTCAAGTTGGGGATGATGTGACAACCTGAACTTTCAAGGTCAGTGTCGTGTAATCTTGTGATCCAAATCCCTCGTTATTCATTCCTCTTCTTGTGCTGAACGTTTTGAGCTAGTATAAAACTTGTTAATATTAGATTCGTACACTTTGTTTTTGGGCCGAATATAATTGGACTATTTACTTTGTATTTTGGCCGGATATGTTTTTACAGGTTTTTAATTTACTACTTAAAGTTAATAAATATGAATTATAAATAGGGTTTCTAAATTGTTTATTGAGTTTCAGTTGGCTTTTAACTAATAAAAACACAAGTGTTTTTAGTTCCAATACACACATAAAACACACTCTCGTTATACATTGGGCGGATGCACACATAGGTTATGATAACAATTAATTGATTGGGCTTGAGCCCACTTCGGCCTAATAGGTTAACCGACCCCAAGACTGTTATTATTAATATTATGTATACGTAACATGATCAATGATTAACACAAAAGCTCAACAAATAAACCCTAGTGCTTTTCTTGAAGTCGACAAACCCCCCTGCAAAACATTCATAACAGGTATGTGTATATAGCTTTATTGTGATTAGGTGGTATGATTACTTGTTTACTCGCATAGGTTGATCAAGGTTGAAACGTGTAATATGTGTTGGCTTGTAATGATCGTAACTATAAACAAATCAGGATTTCTTCATGATAGAGTCACAATAATGATGATATGAATGGTATGCATGAATTATAATGCTATTGATTAATTGGTGATTAAGGAAATTAAAACACTCAATGAAACAAACAATATATGAACGAATTGGGAGGTGAGTATGACCGAGTTGTTTAAACTATGTGTGATCAAGATATTATTAGAATGAAATCTGTTATAGTATGGGAGGATGCTTATGTTGTTAATTGATTTGTTATAATGTGCTAGTGTTATTGTTAATTGATGACTAGGGTTGCATAATATAGTTGATCTAGTTCGACCTATGATGATGATAATTGTTATGTTAACTGTTATGTTAATTATTATGTCAATTGTTATGATAATGGGTATGTTAAATTGTTATGTTAATGGTAATACGGCTTTAAGATAATGTGTATGTTGAGAATTAACAGAACCGTGATTTAGATTGTTATAAGGGTATAACTTTTAGAGGAAAAATATCATGTTAATTGGGTCACACACAACCACACCTTAGACTGATATGGTTAATGGGCTGCGAATGGGTGGAGACACACCATACCCAGTTTGCAAGCCCAACCCGCGGTACACTTAACTTTGGGTCACTTAAAATGAGTATGGGCCGGGAATCAGCGGGCCACATTTAACTGGGATTGAATCAGGTCAGGCTGGGCTCGGCCGTACAGATCACGGCGGCCCACGGACGTGATGGGCTTTGGGCAGGTTAAGTTGTTTGGGCTTTATGTGTTTTGACTTGTGCATTCACGTGAATGAAGTGTAATTACTTGTTGATGGATGGTACACTAAATGGAAGAATGTTGTGTTAATGTGTAGCACACTAGGGTGTGCTACAATTTCTAATTAATTATGAGAAGCACGAACTATGATCTCTTGTGGGTTAATTAACTTAGAATATGTGTGAAATATATGATGTGTACGTACATGAAACTGATTATTACCGGTACCCATGTTAGGACGTGCTTGATCAATTGTTAAACAATATAGCTTACTAGTCATACCGAGCAAATCGAGGTGAGTTCACACTTTTATAAGGCATGGGATTCCCGGTGGGTTGGGAATGGGTTAAGAAGCTAAAACGAAACCTACATATTCACCTCTAACAGAATATGTACCCCCGTCCTCGGTTGGGAAGGACGACAACATATAATTTACTAGACAAAACTCTATCATGAAGTCCCTCATTTTTATATCGACTTAATCATCGGGCCAATGGCGAGCGGGTCATTAGTTAATAGCGCTATTAGGGTTGACAAGCCTCACACCGTGCCGGTAGGACGGGCGTGTACTAATGGATCTGGGCGCTTAGTCAATGATGATAGACATTGACGTAGGGCACAACTTCCTCAGTCAGTTGTCGGTATGGTAACGGTCTAGTGGTTTACAACATGGGGTAGCCCCCACTGGTTATGATTTGGGAAAACAAGGAATTGATTAACTATTGGTTTTCGAATGAACGTATGGTTTTTGAAACGACTTTAAACTGGACAACCAACTGTGAACTCGCTCAACTTTATTGTTGACTCGTTGTTACATGCCTTGCAGGTCATTAGGTATCTATGGAGCTTGCACGAGCCGGAGGAGTCGTTGTGGGACATGGACCGTTGGGTGCCATGTTAAACTTTATGAACTTATGACTTATGTTTTGGTTTTACATTTTATGCTTCCGCTGTTTAACTTGAATTTGGTTAACTTGTTTTTGAACACCAATTATATTGTGTGGTTGAACTTTTATTTAATTTACTATATTGTTCAATATGATTGGTGGCTTGATCCTGGTCAATCACGCCTCCTGCGGTGGTACTCCGCTTGTGGATTTTGGGGGTGTGACAGTCTTGCTCCCAAGTGGTGTGGATGCAGCATCAATTGCAGGACTACGGTTTGACTTATCTTAATCCTACCATATACTGTGATAATGATGCTGCTATACAAATTGTGAAAAATCCTGTCTTCCATTCAAAAACCAAGCACATTGATATTAAATTTCATTTTGTAAGAGACTGCTTTGACAGAGGCCTTATCAAACTGGAGCAAATCGACACAGATGCAAATGATGCCGATTTGCTCACAAAGCCTGTTCGCAGTTCGAAATTTCAAGTGCTTGTGGATTTTCTGAAAATGATCCGATTTACTAACTGAGCATGTTTTTTGTTTTTCGTAGGTAAATTTGTTCATAAAGTTTTATATTCTTAGGTAGTTTTTATTTATGCTCAAATTTAGGGGGAGAAAATTATGAAAAATACAAAAACATTAAAAAATTAAAAAATACAAAAAGAAGCTTTGCATGACACGGGAAATGAAATGAATTTTCACATTATGGTGGAGGGCTGACTCATGTAAGACCAGTATCGAAACAGTTTGACTTTAGTATGATGTGTTGGTAGGCTCTATCCTTAAAGACTGGAAACATTGGCTGTTTCTATTTAGAACTAAATTAGTACATGACCTCAGGAAAGAAAATCACTTGGAATTAGCTCATTTCTATTTGAATGTCTGTATGTTGTCCCGATACACATAATTTTGGTCTGGCTCTGAAATCTTCTCTGAAAAAGTCGTGTATCTCCTCTGTTTTGCGTGAGCAAAGACCTGGAGGTGCTAGGCAGCGTTTAGCTTCTGTTTTGCGTGAGCAAAGACCTAGCTGAGCGTCTGTCATCTTATAGATCAATTAAACACCAAAAAGAGGCCCTCTAGTGCCCAAAAGAAACCCAAGAAACCTATATCAAACTGAGAAAAACTCATTTGATCTGTATATTATATCCTCTTTGTTATGATCTATTCTGTTCTCTTCTCAATCTATTCCCAGTTAAGATTTCAGAGGTCTGAATCAGACTTGTGAAATATGTGGTAGGGAAACTGCTTGCATGATAGAGTGTGCTGTCTATAATTCCGGGATTTGATTAGTATTTGTTTGGCTGTTCATTGTTAAGAAATCAAAACATGATAAAATTGGTTACAGACAATTATATGGAAAAGGTCTAGGGAGATGAGTTTAGGAGGACAAATATACTGGCAATCGTCTAGATCATTCGGTAGTAGATTAGTGTTGATAAGTGAAGTCGAGCCCGAAACCTCGTGATTTGATCCCTGAGCAATTATGATACTTCCTAATTTTATTTTTGTAAATAATTATTAGTATTATTTATTTTTATGTTTGTAGGTTTTTGTTCTAGTAAAAACGTGCTCGGGAAGTTAAATGGGTCATCAAATAAAATAAAGAATTTCAAACTGTAAAAGAAATTTAAGTAAAGAAAATGTCGTCTTAAGTGAATTGTTAAGTGGTCTCGACCCAGTACAGAAGCCCGGCCCACAGCTTTTGAATATAAAAGGTGGTCTCGAGTCGAGACCTCATTTGTACTCGAAATCACAAACGGACAGCTCATATTCTCTCTCTCGTTTTCCGGCGAATTCTAGTTTGATTCCGGCGAAGTTCACGTGTTTCAAAGCCTTTTTCTGATCTCGATACATAAAGATTCAAAGGTATTATGATAATTTGTATGAAGTTTTGCAGATTGTTTGAAGATTATGTGAAGACTTGTTGAAGATTTGAATGGGATGAAGAACCCTAAATGTGGGATTATGTTGGTCTTCAAAGAAATCATGGGGTGTTTATGGGTTTTGATCTAAAATTAAGCAGATTAAAGTTATTTTTGGGGTCTCGACTGGGGTTGCGACTGAACACATGTGAAGACTCGATGTCACACCCTGACTTTTGTGGAAGCGTGATTATGGTGTGACTTTCTTAATATCATTGCATTCAATCATAACATCAACTATATGATAAAACCATAGGTTTGTCATCCATTAAATAAGTTTAAAACATAACAACATCGTTTTAAAACGTAGACTTCAAATTCAAGTTTTACAAATCGTACAAATTGTTTATGAGTTCATTAAGGACTCGTCAAAAGATATTGAATAACACCAAGGTTTGGAAGACGTGTCTCGTCCAGGAATAAGACACACTAACCAAACTCAAAGACCATGGATGACATCTTTATTCTTAACGCAGCATAAAAACTTCCAACGCCCGCCAGATCCACTTCACAATTTCCCTGAAATAAATGTAGTTTGAAAAACATCAACAAAAGTTGAGCGAGTTCATGTGTTCGTTTGTGTGTATGTATAAACCTTTGAAGTGTTGTAAGTATGTATGCAAGTCCCTGGTATGCAGCAATAAGGAAAAACAGATCACCACTGGGTTGCAAAGCCAAAGGTATGTGTGAAGTGCTGCAGGAAGACTCAAACCTAGCAGACTTGCACCGGGCCTCCAGCTGTAAGACATAGTCACCACATGGTCCACTCGACGGACTCACGGGTGGGGCTTGCTACACCCAAATAGATCTATCACTCATGCCTCTCGGTCCTACAACGAGGATTGATGGCCTTAATCGCCATACCCATTCACATGATCTAGCAGTAACCCTCCTTACTAACCATACCATGTATAAATCGTTTGTAATAATCGTAACATGTATTTCACCCCTGAGAGTTATAAAACCAAAAACAGTTAAGAGAAAAGGGGGAGCATGAACTCACAGTAATGCGTCTTCAATACTGGCAACTCAAAGCTCCTCAGCAATCAGGACTTCCTACAGTGTACTAATGTCTATTAGACGAACGGGCCGTGCCTTGGCTTAGAGTTTAACGTTTTTGAGTTGCGTTTCTTATGTTCCCAATATTATTCCAAGTTATATTTACTTGTTAAAATAATAATTATTTTAACTTTAGATTATATTTAGTTTTGGAATAATTGTTTAAACAATATTTTTGTATCAATACTTCTCAAGTATTTATTTTCATATTTCCTTCCCAAGGATGGGGGTATTCCATACATGTATCTGTGACACCTGGGTCACTGCGACCAACAAAAAAATACCAAACCAATGAAATATTGTATTTCATACTTGGGAATTTTGCAAATATGTGTATCATTTGCACATATCAACTTTTGTTCAACTTCAAACTCTAAATCGCTTTCTGGAAGGTTATACGCGCACCGATGCGTAAATATAACCAGTTTAATGCAAAAAACACTCCGGAATAGTTACATTGGCTTAACATACCATAAATAACCTTTACATAACTTAGAAATAAGTTTTGAAGGCTTTGGTATGGCAAAATCGAGTTAAATCGCTTACAGGGACTAAATTTGACAAACTACGAAAGTATGCCAATTTGAACTGTAACAGACATTCCAGAACATGACCATAAGTTAAACATACCATAAGTATCCTTTACATAGCTTAGAAAAAGGCTTTGAGAGGTTCGGTGTGCTAAAATAAACTTTTGGGTCATTCAGGGACTAAAAGCGTCAAAAAGTGCATAAGTTTGCACTTTCGCGCATAACTTACGTTCTGAATACATCTGGACATCCAAAAATTTATGTAAGCACTAAAATATTTTATTTTAGTGTTTGGCATAAGAAAAATCCATTCGTCACGCAATTTAGATCGTTTCTCGCGCTTATGCGCATTCCGTCGTAATTAACCGAACATCGCGATCGTACGACCAAACGAACTGACATCCGGCATATTTTTGAGCATGTTTCATGTCCACAATGTTTAGGCATCCTTGTGGAGCCTTGAAAATGATTTAACGAGCCTTAAACATGTCGGAAATGGCCTTAATACGCAACGGGGACTGAAAGGTGAGCATTTGAAAGTGTTTGCTGATCAGGGGAACCCTAGCGTGACACCTAGCCCCCCTAGCGTGACACCTAGCCCCCCTAGCGTCACGCTAGGCCCCTTCTGATCAGAAAAAGCCATTTTTAATACAAGTTAACACCCCCTAACACCCTCCAAAGGTCAAGTGCCACATGTTAAACTCTTATGGTGGCCAAATTCAGTAACCACAACATTACGACAAGTGTACGGGCTAGATCTTTCCCTCTTCTCCAAGAAACGATCCTCACGGTGGACCGAAATCTATAAATACCCATCACATTTTCACTCATTCCTCACAAGAATCTGATCAATTGTGCTCTAAGTTGAAACCTTTGTTTCATACCTGAGTTATTTTGATCTAGATTAGCATTCGGGGACCCTTTGTAAGTGTTCCTTCGTTCTTTTATTGCTTTTCGAGTCCGAAAGTCAAACTTTGTTTGACTTTCTGCATTGACCAGTTTATGGTCAATGCGAAGTTCATTTGAACTTCGCAACGTGATTGTAATCACGATGGTTATAGTCCCTTGTGACTATGCCTAATGATTACCACGTTGTCTAGGGTCGTAAGGGTAAGCGATCTAATAAATCGCTTATACCTTCGAACCCGACCCATAGTATATAGGTAATAACCTTCCGAGGTTATACCTTATGGTCACGACGTTTAAGTAGTTGTATGATAGGTAGTTTATATGCCTTAGGTAAATTACCAAAATACCCCTTTGATGCCAAAATTCATTTTAAACATATGTAACATAACTTTTGAGATCTAAACTGATTTGACAACCATATTAGACATGTTAAGGCATATGTTACTTGTCATAGGACTAGTTAGGCGGTCCGAACGCGTTTCACGCGAACGACGCGTTAAAGTAGCATAAGCTACCTAAACGGGTCGTAATGGGTCACAAACACTTAGGTTAAGTTTCGTTTTAGTATGTGGGTTTTGTTAAACCATATTACACGAGTCTCCATACTCGTTTGGTTTACTAACCCTCATTCTATCCGATCTTCCGATTTAGGTCCGGTTTATTAACATAGTTACCTATATTAGGTGCCGTTTGATTCCGTGATCTCTAGCATTGCTTGGTGGTTATCTTAAAGACTTCTGAGCAATCTCAAGTGAGTACATAGACCCCTCTTTTACTGTTTTCCAAACGTTTTGGGGTGGAACACATGTGCCTACTTGTTACTTTCATGCTTTCCTGTTTTTCACATCATATACTTGCTATGTTCATTAGTACATTTATAGTACATGATTTCATTGTTTTACATTACATTTTATGCTATGTGTGCCCATTGTGTGCATACTTAGTACATTGTTTTACATTACATTTTTTGCTATGTATGTCCATTTAGTTCATACTTAGTACATCGTTTCACATCACATCACATGCTATGTATGTTCATTTGTTGCATACTTAGTACAGTTGTTTTCATCACATGCTTACATTTTGTTATGGCATTTGGGTTGTTTACAATGGAATAATACATTCATTAACATTAGCTACGCCGTTCGTTAGTAGGTAGTGGTACCATAGGAATTGACAACTCCCGTTCCGGACATCCCGGGTAGGTGGGGATGAAAGGAATGACCGAATTCGATATACATAATTTAGATAAACCTTTAAGTTGTTTAAGGGTTTATCGCCACAGTCTCAAGGCTTGGATGTATGCATTTTCACAACACCGCATAGATGTTCGTATCAGTATAGCATGCATTTCCACAAAACATAACTTTGATTTAAACCAAGTTTTACTTCAATACTTTGTTTTGTGCATTTTACCTATGGTTTAGTTGATGCATTTCACTAGCCATACATATCATTTTGGTTACACATTACATGATTTACATTTGACACATAAACATTTTCGACATTGGTTATACATTACATGATTTACATTTGACACATAAACATTTTCGACATTGGTTATACATTACATGATTTACATTTGACACATAAACATTTTCGACATTGGTTATACATTGCATGATTTACATCTTGACATAAACATTTTGACATATTATTCAATACATTTGGCAATTGGTTTAAACATAGACATCTTACATTGGTGGTTTGTTTGGGTAAGTGATTTAAGTAACGAGGCGTGTGTAATATGATACAAGCATGGTGGATACGCCGCTGGTACTTCCTATATATAAGTGATTGTATGGTATTTCATGTCCTAGCGTTACTTAAATCATTTCAATACTTAACATATTACATTTTACATAAACAACTTATTTTCACAAGACATTGATTTACAAACTGTCACACCCCGACCGCGTAAAACAACAAATCGCGGCGGAAACATCGGGGCGTGTTGCGACAGAATTAATTGTTTCATAACCATGGCACACAAAGTGTATTTTATTTATTAAACAAAGGGGTTACATTGTCTCAAAACAGTAAAATAACGAGTTCAGAACATAATTAAACATAGTCTATCATCTTTTAAAGTCTCTAAGGCACAGGTCCGCCCTAGTATCATGAACAACATCCTATGGAAAAGCACCTGAAAACACATGTGAAAATAGGTACGTCAGCATAAAAATGCCTGTGAGATACATAGGTTTTGTGAAAATAGGATTCATGACTTGAGTTTAAGAAAATGTTTAATCATGAACCTTGTTATTTGCTTTGTCTTGTAAATCATTTGAAAACAATAAGATCAGATGATATGTATAAGTAAATGTCAGGTTAAATAAATAACCATGTAAAAATGTGTTTGTATAAGGTAAGTTGTTTGTAAATCAATGTCTTGTGAAAAGCATGTTATTTGTATAAAATGTTCTATGTCTCAAACTGAAATGATTCAAATAACGTTACGCCATGTAATACCATACAAACACTTATATATAGGAAGTACCAGCGGCGTATCCACCATGCTTGTATCATATTACACACGCATCGTTACTTAATCACTTAATCAAACCAAACCAATTGTCGAATGTATTGAAAAATATGTCAAAGTGTTTATGTCAAGATGTAAATCATGTCAAATGTCTATGTCAATTATCCATGTCAAATGTCTATGTCAAATATCCATGTCAAATGTCTATGTCAAATATCCATGTCAAATGTCTATGTCAAAATGTCATGTATGGCAAGTGAAATGTCTCAACTAAACCATATGCACGAAAACAAAGTATTGAAGTAAAACTTGGTTTAAATCAAAGCTATGTTTTGTGTAAATGCATGCAACTATTTAATATGAACATTTATGCGGTATTGTGAATATGCATACATCCAAGCCTGGCGACTGTGGTGATAAACCCTTTAAACAAATTAAAGGTCTATCTGTCTTTTGTCAATGAATTCGGTCATTCCTTTCTGTCCCCTTACCCTGGGATGTCCGGAACGGGAGTTGTCAATTCCTATGGTACCACTACCTACTAACGAACGGCGTAGCTAATGTTAATGAACGTATTGTCCCATGTAAACAAACCAAATGTCATAACAAAATGTGAGCATGTGAAAACAATGCACTAAGTATGTAATCAAATGAACATACATAGCGTGAAATGTCATGTAAAACGATGTACTAAGTAATGCACACAATGGGCACACCTAGCATGAAATGTCATGTAAAACAATGTACTAAGTAATGCACACAATGGGCACACCTAGCAGGAAATGTCATGTAAAACAATGTACTAAGTAATGCACACAATGGGCACACCTAGCAGGAAATGTCATGTAAAACAATGTACCAAGTAATGCACACAATGGGCACACCTAGCATAAGATGAAATGAAATCATGTACTATAATGTACTAACGAACATAGCAGTATATGATGTGAAAACAGGAAAGCATGAAAGTAACAAGTAGGCACATGTGTTCCACCCCAAAATAGTTTGGAAAACAGTAAAAGAGGGGTCTATGTACTCACATAAACACCTTGAAAACATTTAAAAGAGGGGGTTCTATGTACTCACTTGAGATTGCTCAGTTGTATAAAGATAACCACCAAGCAATGCAAGAGATCTCGGAATCAAACGGCACCTAGTATAGGTAACTATGTTAATAAACCGGACCTATCTCGGAAGACTGGGTAGCATTAGGGTTTGTAAACCAAATGAGTGTCGGAACTCACGTGATATGGTTTAACAAAGCCTACATGCTAAATGAAACTTAACATAATTGTTTACGACCCATTACGACCTGTTTAGGAAGCTTATGCTACTTTAACGCGTCGTGCGCGTGAAACGCGTTCGGACCGCCTAACTAGTCCTATGACAAGTATTATATGCCTAAACATGTTACATAATCAGTTACGTGACAAAAGTTTAGGTTACATATGCTAAATTACCAATTATGTATGAAAAGGGTATTCTGGTAATTTACCTAAGGCATATAAACTACCTATCATACAACTACTTAAACGTCGTGGCCATAAGGTATAACCTCGGAAGGTTATTCCCTACACTATGGTCACCTAATGTGTTTGGTCGGATCCTAATGATCGACCAAACTGGGTTGGGTTCGAAGGTATAGGCGATTTATTAGATCGCCTACCC
The DNA here is from genome assembly GCA_030545235.1 of Helianthus tuberosus. Taxonomy (NCBI): domain Eukaryota; kingdom Viridiplantae; phylum Streptophyta; class Magnoliopsida; order Asterales; family Asteraceae; genus Helianthus; species Helianthus tuberosus. The sequence continues at coordinate 53,356,104 of CM060429.1, read as the reverse complement.
TACGACCCTAGACAACGTGGTAATCAGTAGGCATAGTCCCAAGGGACTATGACCATCGTGATTACAATCACGTTGCAAAGTTCTAACGAACTTCGCATTGACCATTACTGGTCAACGCTGAAAGTCAAACAAAGTTTGACTTTCTGACTCGAAAAGCAGTAAAAATAAGGAAAAGAACGAAAGAATACTTACGAAGGGTCCCCGAATGCTAATCTAAATCAGTATAGTTCAGGTATGAAACAAAGTTTCAACTTAGAACACAACTAATAAGATTCTAGTAAGTAATGAGGTTGGATGGCATGGGTATTTATAGAATTCGGGTAACCGTTGAGATCGTTTCTTGGAAAAGGGGAAAAGATCTAGCCCGTACACTTGTTGAAAGGTTTATGGAGCCACATATGCTCCTTAACTTAGTGACACATCATCTTAAACATGTGGTTAAGGATTAATTGGTTGCAACTTGTGTTTAAATGCATTGAATCTGTCCAGAAGGGGGGCTCGCGTGACGCTAAGGCCCGTCGCGTCACGCTAGGCCCCTGTTTTGGCAGATTTTGCATAAATGGTCCCTGCACCTTGTTTAAGCGATTTTCGATGCGTTTGAACCCCGTTAACCTCATTTCAAGGCTCTAAAATGAAGTTGAAGTATAGGGGACTCAAAACATGCTCAAAAATATCTCGGATGATGGTTCGTTTGGTCGTACGAACGCGATGTTCGCTTAATTACGACGGAATGCGCACAAGCGCGAAAACGATCCAAATGACGCGACGAATGGATTTTTCTTATGGCGAACACTAAAATAAAATGTAGTCATGCTTTCATAAATTTTTGGATGTCCAGATGTATTCAGAACGTAAGTTATGGGCGAAAATGCAAACTTGTGCACTTTTTGACACTTTTAGTCCCTGAATGTTCCAAAAGTTTATTTTAGCACACCAAACCCCTCAAAGCCTATTTCTAAGCTATGTAAAGGATATTTAAGGTGTGTTTAACTTATGGTCATGTTCCGGAATGTTCGTTACAGTTCAAATTGACATACTTTCGCAGTTTGTCATATTTAGTCCCTGTAAGCGAATTAACTTGTTTTTGCCATACCAAAGCCTTCAAAACTTATTTCTAAGTTATGTAAAGGTTATTTAAGGTATGTTGAGTATATTTTGATGTTCCGGAGTATTTCTCGCATTAAACTGAGTACGTTTACGCACTAGTTTGCGTATAACTCTCCAGAAAGCGATGTAGAGTTTGAAATTACATAAAAGTCAAAACATGAAAAATGTATAACATAACAAAACAAACATTGGGATCAAATAACATTGTTTTATTGATAACAGAACTGTTCATAGTGATTACAAGCACAGTTGTTACAGTCTCCCCTACTTGTGGAAATTTCGTCCCGAAATTTATTTAGAGGAAACTCGTGGAAAAAGATGCGGATATTTCGCTTTCATTTGATCTTCGCGTTCCCAAGTAAACTCGGGTCCACGTTTAGCTTCCCAGCGAACTTTGACCAAAGGAATGCGCTTGCGTTTAAGCCACTTGACTTCACGTTTCATGATTTCCACTGGTTTCTCAACAAATTTCAGTGTTTTGCCAACACGAATTTCGTCAAGCGGTATGGAGTAGTTCTCATCAGCTGTACACTTCTTGAGATTTGACACGTGAAAAGTTGGATGAACATTTCCCAGTTCAGGAGGTAACTCAAGTCTGTAGGCTACCTTTCCGATTCTTTCGACAATCTTGAATGGTCCAACATATCTAGGTGCAAGTTTTCCTTTCTTTCCAAATCTGATCACACCTTTCCAAGGTGAGACCTTAAGTAATACTCGATCACCGACTTGAAATTCAAAGGCTTTGCATTTTGGGTCCGCGTAAATCTTCTGACGGTTTCTAGCTGCCTGAAGGTTATCACGAACTTTCTTGACCTTGTCAGTTGTCTCTAAAATGAGGGCAGGTCCAGTAAGTTGAGCCTCGCCAATCTCATTCCAGCAGACTGGTGAACGACATTTTCGACCATAGAGAGCTTCGAAAGGAGCCATTTTGATGCTAGTGTGATAACTGTTGTTGTAGGAGAATTCAATCAATTTAAGATGTGAATCCCAGCTGCCACCAAAATCGATCACACAAGCTCTAAGCATATCCTCCAGAGTCTGGATTGTTCTCTCAGATTGACCATCCGTTTGCGGATGATAAGCTGTGCTCAGATTAAGTTGGGTCCCCATGGCAGATTGCATGGTTCTCCAAAAATGAGAAGTGAAACGAGCATCTCTGTCAGAAATGATGTTCGAAGGAACACCATGTCGAGCCACAATTTCATCTACATAGATTTGAGCAAGCCTGTCAGTAGGAAAATCCTCGCGGATTGGCAAGAAATGTGCTGACTTTGTAAGACGATCAACGACTACCCAGATGGCATCATGACCTTTCTTTGTGCGCGGGAGTTTGGTAACAAGATCCATAGTAATGTTTTCCCATTTCCAAACTGGGATCTCTGGTTGCTCCAATAAACCAGACGGACGCTGATGTTCAGCCTTAACCTTAAGACAAGTAAGGCATTTGGATACGTATAAGGCAATGTCTTTCTTCATACCAGGCCACCAATAGTGAATACGAAGATCCTTATACATCTTGTCTGAGCCCGGATGAATAGAATAACGAGACTTATGGGCTTCATCCATAAGCAAGGTACGAATATCATCCTGGCTTGGGACCCACAAACGGTCCATGAAGTAATATGATCCATTGTCCTTCAGTTCCAGAGCAGGTGTTATGTGATAGGGAAATTCCTTATCCATCAAACCTTGTGAAACACAAGATTGTTGTGACTGAGAAATGCGGGTTTGAATATCAGATCGAGCTTGAATAACAGATTGAACGCGTACACAATGAAGCTTAGTACGTTCCTTACGACTCAATGCATCAGCTACGACATTCGCCTTACCAGGATGGTAGCGGATTTCGCAATCATAGTCGTTTAAAAGCTCAACCCAACGTCGCTGTCTCATGTTGAGTTCTTTCTGGTTGAAGATATGCTGAAGACTTTTGTGGTCCGTGAAAACCACACATTTTGTACCGTACAAATAGTGTCTCCAGATCTTGAGAGCGAAAACAACTGCACCCAACTCAAGATCATGAGTGGTGTAGTTCTTCTCATGTATCTTCAATTGTCTTGATGCATAGGCTATGACTTTGTTCCTTTGCATAAGAACACAGCCAAGACCCAATTTCGATGCATCACAATACACGACAAAATCATCATCACCCTCAGGCAATGATAGAACAGGCGCATCGCAAAGCTTCTGCTTCAGGTGTTGAAAAGCTTCCTCTTGTTTGAATCCCCAATAAAAGGGCATTTTCTTCTGAGTTAGAGCAGTTAGAGGAACTGCAATCTTAGAGAAGTTTTCAATGAAGCGGCGATAATAACCCGCTAGACCAAGAAATGAACGAACTTCAGTAGGAGTAGTAGGCGTATCCCAATCCTTAATCGCACTGATCTTGGAGGGATCTACATGAATACCTTGTTCGTTGATAATATGTCCCAAAAATTGAACTTCTTTAAGCCAAAATTCGCACTTGGAGAATTTGGCGAAAAGTTGCTCTTTCTTCAGGAGTTCCAGAGTAAGACGAAGATGCTGCTCGTGATCAGCTCGCGTCTTAGAGTAAATCAAGATGTCATCGATAAAAACAATGACGAACTGATCCAAATAAGGTTTGCAGACCCTATTCATTAAGTCCATGAAAACAGCAGGAGCATTAGTCAAACCGAATGGCATGACTGTGAACTCGTAATGTCCATAACGAGTACGGAATGCTGTCTTCGGAATGTCTTCTTCTTGCACCCGAAGTTGATGATATCCAGATCGCAGATCAATCTTCGAAAAATAAGAAGCGCCTTGTAACTGATCAAAGAGATCATCGATGCGAGGTAGATGATATCGATTCTTGATGGTAAGCTTGTTAAGCTCACGATAATCGATACACATCCTAAAGGATCCATCCTTCTTCTTTACAAAAAGAACGGGAGCACCCCAAGGTGAAAAACTAGGACGTATAAAACCTTTGTCAGAGAGCTCCTGAAGCTGTTTAGACAACTCTTGCATCTCAGACGGTGCAAGACGATATGGAGCTCTGGCAATGGGGTTTGCACCAGGTACGAGATCAATGCGGAACTCGACTTGGCGTGCTGGAGGTAGACCAGGTAAATCTTTAGGGAACACTTCAGAATAATCCCGAACGACAGGAATATCTGAAATAGACTTACCCTTGCCTTTATCTTCTGTAACATGTGCTAAGAAAGCCACATAGTTCTTCTGCAGATACTTCCGAGCTTTAAAACAAGACATGAGTCTGAGACCACCGATAGGCTTCTCACCTTGAACTTGTAGGATCTCGCCTGTCGAAAGTGGCACACGAACAATCTTCTTAGAACAAACTATCTCTGCGTGATGCTTGGATAACCAATCCATTCCCACAATAACGTCGAAGCTTCCAAGTTGCATAGGCGCGAGGTCAATAGGAAAAAGATGGTCGTTAAGATTCAACTGGCAGTTGTGAAGAACAGAATCAAGAATAATGGGTTCACCACTAGCAACCTCTACTGTCAAAGATTTGCCTAGTTTCGTTCTAGACACGCGAAGCATTTGCTCAAAAGACAAAGACACGAAACTCTTATCGGCACCGGAATCGAAAAGAACAGATGCAGGCTGATTATTAATAAAGAACGTACCGTTCACCACATTATCGTCAGCCTGTGCCTCTTGGGCATTCATGTTAAAAACTCGGCCTCGAGCCGGAGCCTGATTCTGGTTCTGGTTCTGGTTGGCTAGTCTTGGGCACCGATTTCTATAGTGGGTCAGATCCCCACAATTGTAACAAGCACCTGGTGGGTATTGTGGTCGTGCAGCTTGACCCTGTTGCGGAGCAGGAGGCTGAGCAACTTGTTGAGCCGGGTTCTGAACCGCGGGATTCTGAGCAGATCGACAAACATTGGCGAGATGGCCTGATTTCCCACAGTTAGTACAGAAACGGCATGGAAGTTGCGGCTGGTGGTGACTGTTGCATCTATTGCACAAAGGTGCATTCCCTGTATAGGGTTTCTTTGCTGGAAGCTGTGCGGGTTGGTTGGGAGCTGCCAGATTAGCTTGGGCAGTGATAGCAAAATTTTGGGAAGCGTTACGCTTCCTTGACCTTTTCGAAGAACCAGAGTTCTTTCCATTCAAGTTTTGACCTTTCTTGCTATCTTCCTTGTCAGCCGACTGCTTCTTGCCCTTGTCACCCTTCATGTGTAACTTGTTCTTCCGGATCTGTGACTCAGTCAATGTCGCAGATAACTCGATCGCCTGACGAAGTGTGGCAGGGTTACTACCAGTAAGAATGTCTTGTACCGAGTCAGGTAGGCCATCGATGTATCTCTCGATAGCCTTGTCGAGTGGGGTGACCATTGTTGGGCAAAGCAGACTCAATTCTTCAAACCGATCAGTATAAGCCCTGTGCTCACCACTATCTTGCTTCAAAACATCAAACTCTTTCTCCAACGCTCGCTGTTCATGGCGAGGACAGAATTCCCTCATCATAAGGGCTCTCAGTTCGGCCCATGTCTGTGCGAGAGCAACTTCTGCACCTTGGTCCCTCATAACCCCGTTCCACCATGTCAAAGCCCTCTTCTGAAATACGCTCGAGGAGAACTCGACCTTGCGATTATCCGGACACTGCACATGGCGAAAAGTATTCTCTATGCTCTCGAACCACTGAAGAAGCCCAGTCGTTCCCTCAGAACCACTAAACTTGAGTGGTTTAGCCTGGTTAAAATCCTTGTATTTGCATGGAACATTGTTGTTGTTGTTGGCCTGGTTCCATTGAGCAAAGAGATTTGGAAACTGAGCAGCCATCTGCTGCGCAATAATTTCTGCCAGCTCGGCAGTAGCTATCTGGTTCTCGCGTCGAGGAGGCATTCTAAAAGAGGAAAACATGAAAAGAAAACGAGTGAGATGATTGGATGAAAAGAATGAGTTGATAAAACAAGAATTGCAAACAGCATAGATGGTGGTCATTCGTCCGTATCACAAAGCAAATAAACGACTCACAGTGACTAATCAAAGTAAATGGATCAAAAATAATGTATAATGAAGACATGCTCGCCTATAAGTGAACACTCATCCCAAGAATTCCCAGGTAAGCACAACTGGTCTCGCGTCTGGTTGAGATGTATACGAAGTGCTTGCCTAGACAGAAAACTCAGAATACAGGCATTCACCCTTCCAGTTTGCACATGTTCACATTATTTAAAACCCAAAACGTTTGACGGGATTTTTGAAAATTAGAAGGCACAAGGCCAAAAACCAAACTTGAAAAGGGTTCAAAACCATAAAACAGAGGGTTCAAAACCTTACAATTGAGGGTTCAAAACCTTGTAAAAATTTATTCAAAAACAGATGATTGTTTTTCAAAAATCGTTTGGGAAAAATTTTGGTTCCATGTTTTGTTAATCACCTAAGGATAGGTGATGTACATGTTTTAAGATCTAAACACAAGATAACTTGTGTTAGGTTCCTAGAAAAGTTATAGTCTAGGTCAAAGCATTACTAATAACCTAATTCCCTGTAACCATTGGCTCTGATACCAACTCTTCTGTCACACCCCGACCGCGTAAAACAACAAATCGCGGCGGAAACATCGGGGCGTGTTGCGACAGAATTAATTGTTTCATAACCATGGCACACAAAGTGTATTTTATTTATTAAACAAAGGGGTTACATTGTCTCAAAACAGTAAAATAACGAGTTCAGAACATAATTAAACATAGTCTATCATCTTTTAAAGTCTCTAAGGCACAGGTCCGCCCTAGTATCATGAACAACATCCTATGGAAAAGCACCTGAAAACACATGTGAAAATAGGTACGTCAGCATAAAAATGCCTGTGAGATACATAGGTTTTGTGAAAATAGGATTCATGACTTGAGTTTAAGAAAATGTTTAATCATGAACCTTGTTATTTGCTTTGTCTTGTAAATCATTTGAAAACAATAAGATCAGATGATATGTATAAGTAAATGTCAGGTTAAATAAATAACCATGTAAAAATGTGTTTGTATAAGGTAAGTTGTTTGTAAATCAATGTCTTGTGAAAAGCATGTTATTTGTATAAAATGTTCTATGTCTCAAACTGAAATGATTCAAATAACGTTACGCCATGTAATACCATACAAACACTTATATATAGGAAGTACCAGCGGCGTATCCACCATGCTTGTATCATATTACACACGCATCGTTACTTAATCACTTAATCAAACCAAACCAATTGTCGAATGTATTGAAAAATATGTCAAAGTGTTTATGTCAAGATGTAAATCATGTCAAATGTCTATGTCAATTATCCATGTCAAATGTCTATGTCAAATATCCATGTCAAATGTCTATGTCAAATATCCATGTCAAATGTCTATGTCAAAATGTCATGTATGGCAAGTGAAATGTCTCAACTAAACCATATGCACGAAAACAAAGTATTGAAGTAAAACTTGGTTTAAATCAAAGCTATGTTTTGTGTAAATGCATGCAACTATTTAATATGAACATTTATGCGGTATTGTGAATATGCATACATCCAAGCCTGGCGACTGTGGTGATAAACCCTTTAAACAAATTAAAGGTCTATCTGTCTTTTGTCAATGAATTCGGTCATTCCTTTCTGTCCCCTTACCCTGGGATGTCCGGAACGGGAGTTGTCAATTCCTATGGTACCACTACCTACTAACGAACGGCGTAGCTAATGTTAATGAACGTATTGTCCCATGTAAACAAACCAAATGTCATAACAAAATGTGAGCATGTGAAAACAATGCACTAAGTATGTAATCAAATGAACATACATAGCGTGAAATGTCATGTAAAACGATGTACTAAGTAATGCACACAATGGGCACACCTAGCATGAAATGTCATGTAAAACAATGTACTAAGTAATGCACACAATGGGCACACCTAGCAGGAAATGTCATGTAAAACAATGTACTAAGTAATGCACACAATGGGCACACCTAGCAGGAAATGTCATGTAAAACAATGTACCAAGTAATGCACACAATGGGCACACCTAGCATAAGATGAAATGAAATCATGTACTATAATGTACTAACGAACATAGCAGTATATGATGTGAAAACAGGAAAGCATGAAAGTAACAAGTAGGCACATGTGTTCCACCCCAAAACAGTTTGGAAAACAGTAAAAGAGGGGTCTATGTACTCACATAAACACCTTGAAAACATTTAAAAGAGGGGGTTCTATGTACTCACTTGAGATTGCTCAGTTGTATAAAGATAACCACCAAGCAATGCAAGAGATCTCGGAATCAAACGGCACCTAGTATAGGTAACTATGTTAATAAACCGGACCTATCTCGGAAGACTGGGTAGCATTAGGGTTTGTAAACCAAATGAGTGTCGGAACTCACGTGATATGGTTTAACAAAGCCTACATGCTAAATGAAACTTAACATAATTGTTTACGACCCATTACGACCTGTTTAGGAAGCTTATGCTACTTTAACGCGTCGTGCGCGTGAAACGCGTTCGGACCGCCTAACTAGTCCTATGACAAGTATTATATGCCTAAACATGTTACATAATCAGTTACGTGACAAAAGTTTAGGTTACATATGCTAAATTACCAATTATGTATGAAAAGGGTATTCTGGTAATTTACCTAAGGCATATAAACTACCTATCATACAACTACTTAAACGTCGTGACCATAAGGTATAACCTCGGAAGGTTATTCCCTACACTATGGTCACCTAATGTGTTTGGTCGGATCCTAATGATCGACCAAACTGGGTTGGGTTCGAAGGTATAGGCGATTTATTAGATCGCCTACCCTACGACCCTAGACAACGTGGTAATCAGTAGGCATAGTCCCAAGGGACTATGACCATCGTGATTACAATCACGTTGCGAAGTTCTAACGAACTTCGCATTGACCATTACTGGTCAACGCTGAAAGTCAAACAAAGTTTGACTTTCTGACTCGAAAAGCAGTAAAAATAAGGAAAAGAACGAAAGAATACTTACGAAGGGTCCCCGAATGCTAATCTAAATCAGTATAGTTCAGGTATGAAACAAAGTTTCAACTTAGAACACAACTAATAAGATTCTAGTAAGTAATGAGGTTGGATGGCATGGGTATTTATAGAATTCGGGTAAACGTTGAGATCGTTTCTTGGAAAAGGGGAAAAGATCTAGCCCGTACACTTGTTGAAAGGTTTATGGAGCCACATATGCTCCTTAACTTAGTGACACATCATATTAAACATGTGGTTAAGGATTAATTGGTTGCAACTTGTGTTTAAATGCATTGAATCTGTCCAGAAGGGGGGCTCGCGTGACGCTAAGGCCCGTCGCGTCACGCTAGGCCCCTGTTTTGGCAGATTTTGCATAAATGGTCCCTGCACCTTGTTTAAGCGATTTTCGATGCGTTTGAACCCCGTTAACCTCATTTCAAGGCTCTAAAATGAAGTTGAAGTATAGGGGACTCAAAACATGCTCAAAAATATCTCGGATGATGGTTCGTTTGGTCGTACGAACGCGATGTTCGCTTAATTACGACGGAATGCGCACAAGCGCGAAAACGATCCAAATGACGCGACGAATGGATTTTTCTTATGGCGAACACTAAAATAAAATGTAGTCATGCTTTCATAAATTTTTGGATGTCCAGATGTATTCAGAACGTAAGTTATGGGCGAAAATGCAAACTTGTGCACTTTTTGACACTTTTAGTCCCTGAATGTTCCAAAAGTTTATTTTAGCACACCAAACCCCTCAAAGCCTATTTCTAAGCTATGTAAAGGATATTTAAGGTGTGTTTAACTTATGGTCATGTTCCGGAATGTTCGTTACAGTTCAAATTGACATACTTTCGCAGTTTGTCATATTTAGTCCCTGTAAGCGAATTAACTTGTTTTTGCCATACCAAAGCCTTCAAAACTTATTTCTAAGTTATGTAAAGGTTATTTAAGGTATGTTGAGTATATTTTGATGTTCCGGAGTATTTCTCGCATTAAACTGAGTACGTTTACGCACTAGTTTGCGTATAACTCTCCAGAAAGCGATGTAGAGTTTGAAATTACATAAAAGTCAAAACATGAAAAATGTATAACATAACAAAACAAACATTGGGATCAAATAACATTGTTTTATTGATAACAGAACTGTTCATAGTGATTACAAGCACAGTTGTTACACAAACAACTTATCTTATACAAACTCATTTTACATGGTTATTCATTTAACCATACATTATTCTCTTATTTATACATATCATCTGATCTTATCGTTTTTCAAATGATTTACAAGACAAAGCAAATTAAAAAGGTTCATGACTAAACATTTTCTCAAACATAAGTCATGAATCCTGTTTTCACAAAACCTATGTATCTCACAGGCATTTTTATGCTGACGTACCTATTTTCACATGTGTTTCGGGATATGATGCATAGGATTTATCAAGATACACTTAGGCGGACATGGGCCTTAGTGATAATAAAAGATGGAAGACTAGTTATTTATGTTATGTTTCTTTGATTGTCAAGACATTGTAACTCTTTAAATAAATAAAACAATATTTCAACTTCCATGTGTTATGAAACAATGATTCTGTTACAACACTCCCCGACATTTTCCGCCACGTTTTGTTGTTCTACGTGGTCGGGGTGTGACAGTATCTTTGTATTCTCGTATTTGTAGTTCCAAAATAATATATTTTTAAGTCTCACTTAGGAAATATATATATATATATATATATATATATATATATATATTAACTTATTTCGTCCCAAAAATAATGTATTGTCCAGAAAACATATATATTTTCCCAAAAATCAAATATCTTCTAAGTATTCCAATATATTTTAACTTCCCAAAAATAATATATTTTCTCCTTGTTGAAAATATGATATACTTCGTAATAATAATGAAAATCATATTTTCATTTCCTTCATATCCAAAATAATATTTACCAAAAATAGATTTATAACGGTATTTTCCGGAATATTTTGTAAGTTACGTTCTTTCGTTCGGTTGAGACAACTGTGCTCTGTATCAATAAAACAATGTGTTTTGGTGTTATTATGTGTGTATTTGTGTTTGATGGTTTTACGATTTGATTCGATTCCGATTTCAAGCTTTAAATCGCTTTCTGGAAGGTTATACGCAAACTGGTACGTAAACGCAGTCAGTTTAACGCGACAAACACTCTGGAATAGTGACATTAGCTTAACATACCTTAAATAACCTTTACATAACTTATAAATAAGTTTTGGATGGTTTGGTGTGTTGAAAACAAGTCTATTCGATCGCAGGGACTATTTGTGTCAAACTGCGAAACTATGCCGATTCGTATGGTATCGAATAGTCCGGAACTTGATCATAAACTAAACATACCATAAATTACCTAAACATAGCTTAGAAATAAGCTTTGAGTGGTTCGGTGTGCGAAAATATGCTTATTTGATCTTACAGGGACTAAAAGTGTCAAAAACGGCGTAAGTTTGCATTTACGCGCATATCTTATGTTCTGACCACATCTGGACATCCAAAATTTTTGTACACACTAAAATATTTTTATTTTAGTGATCGGCATGCAAAAATTTCATTCGTCGCTTAATTTGGATCGTTTTCGCGTCCGTTTGAGTTTCGTCGTAATTTGACGAATAACATGACCGTACGACCAAACGAGCCGACATCCGAGATGTTTTTGAACATATTTTGAGTTCCCTATAATTTAACTTCATTTTAGAGCCTTGAAATGAGGTTAACGGGGCTTAGACGTGTCAAAAATGCATCAAAACACAAGTTTCTCAAGTGCAGGGACTAAACTGCAATTTCTGGATAGTTGCCCAGGCGGGCCGCGTAAGCTTGGTCTCTCCTCTTACGCGGGCCGTGTAAAAACACCCAGCACCAGAAACTGATTTGTAGCATTCTGTTCATACTTCAGGGGCTGTTTATGCAAATATTATTGTGTGTTAACCAAGTTAACACCTCTCCAAGGCTTCTAATCAGCTCATAACACTTGTATGGCTATGATTATTGCTTGGAGGTTACATAAACAAGTGTCTTGTGACAACTATCAAATTTGCATGCATCCGTACACTTAATTAATATTGATTTATGCTTAATGAATGTGCTTAACTACAACTGTTGATTATACTGCTTTCTGAATTCTGTTACATACATACACATGCATCACATTCATACTGTCACTCCATTTATTACACACAAACTTTAGTGACAAACTTGATGCACAAAGCACAGTTAGCACAGTGAGCGGATAACCCAGAGACATGCTGACAATGCCTGCACCTAAACAGACATTGTTTTTTAGGCCAGTGTGAGCCAGGGATAGAATACTACACTAGTAGAAAGTGTAGGGAAGTGAGGATCATAAAACTGCGTCACTAGATGATAGTTATAGTGCCCGGAAGTGCCTAAAACATACTTTAAGTGCAGAATTCTGCACTAAATAACCAAAATTTAGCATTTAACAATGCTAGTAAAGTGCAAAAACTTGGCAAAATAGTCCTAGATATTTTCCAAAGTGTTGGGAATTTAATGTGTCACTAAAAACAATATAAAAGACACTTTAAAGCTTTATTTAGCACTTTAACGGATCAACATCCAACCGAACAACCGGACTTTACCCGGAACATGAAAATATTGCCAAACACATTGTTTTCAATTTTCTGAGATAGTTAGGGTCCCCGAACACCCTAACACACATTATATTATATAACACACAACAATATATTAACTATATCATTCAAACATAACTAAGACTTGTAACTAGATCAATCACCACCCAACTCCTATACCCCCCCCCCCCACTTGACGGTTAAGGGATATGGGGACATCCCCACATTCTTTTGATTATTTAATTGATAGTTGTTGGTGGATTAAGAACACTTTATATGTTGGATAAAGAAAAAAAGTGGATTATAAATAAACACACAAGGTTATCATCTTCTCTCATCACAACACATCAAACAAACACTCCCTTCCTTCTTCCCCTTGAGTCACGGCCGCCACCACCATCCATCCTACCACCACCATCAAGTCTTGTTCAAACAATTTCCATACACACAAAGGTGCAAGAGGTTCAACAACTAAGCTTGGTGCACTCGGAAGCTCAAGGACCACTCTAGATTTCTTTTATCCACCACTTTTACGCCTTGTTTCTCCCCTAGCCTTGTGCTAGTAGTAAGTGCTTAAAAACTTCATCTTGTTCTTATTTTTAGTGGTTAATAGATGATTGAATGGTAGGATGTTAAGAAACACTAAAGAACCTAATCCAAGTCTTGAACATAAAGGATAAAGAGTGGATAAAGAGAAAATGTATGGCTAAATGATGTGTAAGCATGTGGATCTTGTGAAGTTATGATTATTGGGTGATGTTTGTTAGTAGAAGTAGGATGGATCATCATCTAGACATACTAGTTCATGTTTAAGAACATGAACTAGCAAGATGTAAATGTTAGAGTTATGAAGGATGATGAAACCATCCATACATTAACTTTGAACTTGAATAAATACAAGTTTTCTTGGAAAAATGAGTTATAAACTTGTAGATCTAAAGATCTATGAGCGGTTTTTCGAAAGAACCAAGTGAAAAATACTAGTTTTGTTAAAACCTGGATCTTGTATAAAATAAACACATTTTTAGTGGGTAAACAAATGTAGGAACACTTGTGTAGAAGGAAAATTTCACAAAGAAATATTTTTGTAAATCATGACTAGAAGTTGTAAATGTTCAAATCCTTTAAAGATAAAGCTTTTAAGAAACTAACCACATTTTTAAAGGTAACAAGACTTACTAACTATGCTAGTAAGTTACTACCTGATTTTATAAACTTTCAAGTTCATAAGTTTATTGTTTAGGCTTATTTTTGTCAAGATTGGCAGTTAGAGATTGTATATTGTTGGTTGTTAATTGATTGAATGATTTTACAAAAGAAAATGATACGCTAGTAAGCGTGGACGCCTCCGTTTACAAAGGAAACTCTGGCGAAATTTTTCTAAAAACTCAACACTTAGAAAATATTTTTCTAGTAAGTGTTTACAAATGTATTTCTAACTTCATTTTCAAAATAAAACTTCGCCATGATTTTTATTGCAAAATACTGAGTGCCGGAGGTTGATTTTCGTAAATAAAGTTTGATAAATATATATGTAGAATATATATTTTATACTAAAATGCTGTGTGATTCATTGTTATTTTGTGAACTAGTTATATTATTTTTAGATGAAATAATATAACTCATGTATTCCAAAAAAAAATTACGACTCCAAAATAATACCCAAAACTCTCACGAAATAAATATTTAAGTTACGTATTTGATAAAGCAATACGAAACGCTAAAACGTGACTTATGTGATATTTCAGGAAAATAGTCTTATACGTATATTTTGGTAAAATATTATTTTGGAAACTGTAGAAATAAAAATATATTATTTTTGGGAAAAGTACATAAATTTTGGAAATACGTTATTTATGGACAAATGAGTTGAATATATTTTTCCAAGTGGGAGATAAAAATATATTTTCCTAGTATATTTAGAAGATATATAATTTTTGAGAAAAATATATATATTCTGGGACGATACATGATTGAACAAAATTAGTTTATATATATATATATATATATATATATATATTTAAGTGAGACTTGAAAATATATTGTTTTTGGAAATATATATTGGGAATATATTGGTATATTTTAATGGGAATAATGCACCGAAATACGACGCCATTACTTGGCAAGATATACAAATACGAATACGAAAATACAAAAAGTATGAGATACCCCCCATCCTTGGGAAGGAAATGCGAATACAAATACATGAGAAGTATTACTACAAAAATATTGTTTAACAAATTATTTCAAAAGAAAATGCAAGTTAAAATATTTATTATTTTAACAACCAATTATATAACTTGGAATACTACCAAAGACACTTTTAAACGTAACTCAAAGGCACCAATCAATATTAAGACAAGGCACGACCCGTTCGTCTAATAGACGTTAGTACACATGTAGGTAGTCGTGCGTTCTAATGGAAGCTTCGAGTTACATTGGATACGAAGACGCAAAACAGTGAGTTCATGTCCCCCTTTTTTTTTAACTGTTTTCAGTTTTATATTTCGGGGGTGAAATACATGTTACATTTACTACAAACGTTTTATACACGGTATGATTAGCTAAGGAATGTACTGCTAGATCACGTGAATGGATAGGCTATTATCGTAAGACCATTAATCCTTGTATAAGGACCGAGAGGCGTGAGTGATAGATCTATTGGGTGTTGCGAGCCCCACACATGGGCCAGCATGTGGCTGCATGTGGTGACTATGTCGTTCCGTCGGAAGGACCGGTATGAAATACGCGTTACAGGTTTGAGTGCTTCCTAGGCCATATCACTTATTAATGTATTAGCTACACATTAATTGATTTGTTTTTTCCTTATTGCTATATACTAAGGACATACATTTATACAGACATATTTTACAATTTATACAGACACACATTAACGATTTATACAGACTCACATACACATGAACTCGCTCAACTTTTGTTGATGTTTTTCAAACTACATGTATTTCAGGAAATTAAGTATGGATCTGGCGGGCGTTGGAATTTCAAGTCATGTTAAGTACAAAGATGTCATCCATGGTCTTTGGGTTTGGCCAGCGTGTCTTAATCCTGGACGAGAAACGTCTTCCAAACTTTGATTACAACTATTATCTTTTGACGAGTCCTTAGTGAACTTTTCCACAATTCGTATGGTTTGTAAAACTTAAATTTGAAATCCATGTTTTAGACAATGTTATTATGTTTTAAACTCATTTTATGGATGACAAACCTTTGGTTTTATCATATAGATGTTTGATATGATTGATTGCAATGATAACAAGTAAGTCACACCATAATCACGCTTCCGCAAAAGTCAGGGTGTGATATGTCTTGATCTTGTGAGTTTGCTATAACTATAAATAGCAAGGACATTTCATTGTTTCATTCACCCTTGATCTGAATTACACTCTAAGTTGGAGCCTTTGCTTCATACCTGAGTGTGATTGATCAAGTTCTCCCTAGCAAGGACCCTTTGTAAGCTTCGTTCGTTCTTTTATCGCTTTCCTAGCGAGAAAGTCAAACAGTGTTTGACTTTCAACTTTGACCAGTCAATGGTCAACGCAAAGTTCGTTTGAACTTCGCAACGCGAGCGTAATCACAATGGTTATAATCCTTAGTGGTTATACCTACTGATTACCACGTTGACTAGGCGTAGTGACGAGTCGTAGTTTCGGTCAAAATGCGCATTTAAGCGTATTTTGCAACCAAACTACTATTGGTATCAAAACACTTTATTTTGATATCAAAACCTATTTTCTAACTTAGTTAAGCATGTTTTAACATGCTTAGCTCATCACTTTTAGTTTAGTGCTTGTTTAGAGTCGTAAGTCAAGCGGTCTAAACCACCGCTTAGACTTTCGAACTCGACGCGTTTGGTTGATCATTGTAACACCTGTGTCATTTCAACCATCAAACAAATGCCAAACCAATGAAATATTGTATTTCATACTTTGGACTTGTATAAATATATGTATCGTTTACACATATCAATTCTTGTTCGATTTCAAGCTCTAAATCGCTTTCTGGAAGGTTATACGCGCACTAATGCGTAAATATAACCAGTTTAATGCAACGAACACTCCGGAATAGTGAAATAGGCTTAACATACCTTAAATAACCTATACATAACTTAGATATAAGTTTTGAAAGGTTTGGTGTGGTGAAATCAAAGTTAAATCGCTTACAGGGACTAAAGTTGACAAACTGCGAAAGTATACCAATTTGAACTGTAACAGACATTCCGGAACATGACCATAAGTTAAACATACCATAAATATCCTTTACATAGCTTAGAAATAGGCTTTGAGGGGTTCGGTATGCTAAAATAAACTTTTGGGTCATTCAGGGACTAAAAGTGTCAAAAAGTGCACAAGTTTGCATTTTCGCGCATAACTTACGTTCTGAATACATCCGGACATCCAAAAATTTATGTAAGCACTAAAATATTTTATTTTAGTGTTCGCCATAAGAAAAATCCATTCGTCACGTCATTTGGATCGTTTTTCGCGCTAGTGCGCATTCCGTCGTAATTAAGCGAACATCGCGTTCGTACGACCAAACGAACCAACATCCGAGATATTTTTGAGCATGTTTTGAGTCCCCTATACTTTAACTTCATTTTAGAGCCTTGAAATGAGGTTAACGGGGTTCAAACGCATCGAAAAAAGGCCTTAAAACACCACAGGGACCAAAACTGTCAATTTTGAAACTTTTCTGAAGCTGGTGCATGCTAGTGTAGCGCGAGCCCTATAGGCTTTACCATTCGCGCTATGCGACTGCCTATTCTGGGCAGAAAACATGCAGAAACTCAGTTTTTCGCATTCGGGACCAGATTCGATGTATTAGCCGTTGTTTAATTCACAACCACACATTCTAAACTTGCTTAGTCAGCGGATAAGGATGGAATTTAGGCACCATAACTTTCCGACACTTGTACGGATACGATTAAGGCACGATATTCGACAAGCGATCTTAACGTTTCGGGTATTCCTATAAATACCCCAACACCCCCATTGCTAAAATCACTAGAATTCTGATTTGAGAACCTCTAAGTTGAAACCATTGTTTCATACCTAAGATTCTTGAATCGGGATTAGCATTCGGGGACCCTTCGTAAGTATTCTTTCGTTCTTTTCCTTATTTTATTGCTTTTCGAGTCAGAAAGTCAAACTTTGTTTGACTTTCAGCGTTGACCAGTAATGGTCAATGCGAAGTTCGTTTGAACTTCGCAACGTGATTGTAATCACGATGGTCATAGTCCCTTGGGACTATGCCTACTGATTTCCACGTTGTCTAGGGTCGTAGGGTAAGCGATCTGATAAATCGCCTATACCTTCGAACCCGACCCAGTTTGGTCGATCATTAGGATCCGACCAAATACATTTGGTGACCCTAGTATAGGGCATGACCTTCCGAGGTTATACCCTATGGTCACATCGTTTAAGTAGTTGTATGATAGGTAGTTTATATGCCTTAGGTAAATTACCAGAATACCCTTTTCATGTATAATTGGTAATTAAGCATATGTAACCTAAACTTTTGTCACATAACTGATTATGTAACATGTTTAGGCATATAACACTTGTCATAGGGCTAGTTAGGCGGTCCGAACGCGTTTCACGCGAACGACACGTTAAAGTAGCATAAGCTTCCTAAACGGGTCGTAATGGGTCGTAAACACTTAGGTTAAGTTTCATTTAGTATGTAGGCTTTGTTAAACCAAATGACCCGAGTCGCAACACTCGTTTGGTTTACAAACCCTAATGCTACCCGATCTTCCGATCTAGGTCCGGTTAATTAATGTAGTTACCTATAGTAGGTGCCGTTTGATTCCGTGATCTCTAGCTTTGCTTGGTGGTTATCCTAGGACTTCTGAGCAATCTCAAGTGAGTACATAGACCCCTCTTTTACTGTTTTCCAAACTGTTTTGGGGTGGAACACATGTGCCTACTTGTTACTTTCATGCTTTCCTGTTTTCACATCATATACATGCTATGTTCGTTAGTACATTATAGTACATGATTTCATTACATCTTATGCTAGGTGTGCCCATTGTGTGCATTACTTGGTACATTGTTTTACATTACATTTTATGCTAGGTGTGCCCATTGTGTGCATTACTTAGTACATTGTTTTACATTACATTTCATGCTAGGTGTGCCCATTGTGTGCATTACTTAGTACATCGTTTTACATGACATTTCACGCTATGTATGTTCATTTGATTACATACTTAGTGCATTGTTTTCACATGCTTACATTTTGGTATGACATTTGGTTTGTTTACATGGGACAATACATTCATTAACACCGATCATGCCGTTCGTTAGTAGGTAGTGGTACCATAGGAATTGACAACTCCCGTTCCGGACGTCCCAGGGAAAGGGGATGAAAGGAATGACCGAATTCGATGATATAAGACAGATAGACCTTTAATTTGTTTAAAGGGTTTATCACCACAGTCGCAAGGCTTGGATGTATGCATTTTCACAATACCGCATAAATGTTCATATTAAATATTTGCATGCATTTTTCCACAAAGACATAAGATTGATTTAAACCATGTTTTACTTCAACATTTTGTTTTTGTGCATATGGTTTAGTTGAGACATTTCACTTGCCATACATGACATTTTGACATAGACATTTTACACAAAGACATTTGACAAAGACATTTGACATGGATATTTGACATAGACATTTGACATGGATATTTGACATTGACATTTGACATGGTTTACATTTGACACATAACATGTTTGACAATTGTTTCACACTACATGATTTACATCTTGACATGAACACTTTGACATATTATTCAATACATTTGACAATTGGTTTAAACATAGACTTCTTACATTGGTTGGTTTGGTTTGATTAAGTGATTAAGTAACGATGCGTGTGTAATATGATACAAGCATGGTGGATACGCCGCTGGTACTTCCTATATATAAGTGTTTGTATGGTATTACATATTGTAGCGTTATTTGAATCATTTCAGTTTGAGACATAGAACATTTTATACAAATAACATACTTTTCACAAGACATTGTTTTACAAACAACTTATCCTATACAAACTCATCTAACATGGTTATTCATTTAACCATACATTATTCACTTATTTATACATATCATCTGAACTCATCGTTTTTCAAATGATTTACAAAACAAAGCAAATTACAAGGTTCATGACTAAACACTTTCTCAAACATAAGTCATGAAACCTATTTTCACAAAACCTATGTATCTCACAGGCATTTTTATGCTGACGTACCTATTTTCACATGTGTTTTTCAGGAGCTGTTGCATAAGATGATCAAGATACACATAGGCAGACTTGGGCTTTAGTGACCATAAAAGATGCAAGACTAGTTAATTATGTTGTATTTCTTTGTTGTTAAGACATTGTAACACTTTTTATCAATAAAACGAAACTTAAATTTCCATGGTTGTGAAACATTAATTCTGTTGCAACACGCCCCGATGTTTCCGCCGCGATTTGTTGTTTTACGCGGTCGGGGTGTGACAGAAAGATGGTATCAGAGCCAATGGTTATAGGGAATTAGGTTATTAGTAATGCTTTGACCTAGTCTATAACCTTTCTAGGACCCTAACGCGAGTTTACTTGCGTTTAGTCATAAAACGATACCGTCACCTATCCTTAGGCGACGACCACAACAAGAACATAAGTTTCAAAACCGCTTTGAAAACTAATCATCTGTTCTAGGATGATTGATTACTAGGTTTTGAACCCTCTATTGTAAGGTTTTGAACTCTCTATTTTATGGTTTTGAACCCCTTTGAGTTTTCAAAACTTCGTCAAGGTTTTGGGTTTTAAATAATGTGAACACGTGCAAACTGGAAGGGTGAATGCCTGTATTCTGGGTTTTCTGTCTAGGCAAGCACTTCGTATACATCTCATCAGACGCGAGACCAGTTGTGCTTACCTGGGAATTCTTGGGATGAGTGTTCACTTATAGGCGAGCATGTCTTCGCGATACATTATTTTTGACCCATTTACTTTGATCAGTCACCGTCTCATTTGTTTGCCTTAGGTAACAAACAAATGATCGCAATCTTCATTCGTTACCATTCTGTATTGATTATCCGATAAACTTTCACTCGTTTCTTCCTATGTCTTTCATTTTCTTCTAGAATGTCTATTCCTCTCAGCACTGGTCAAATGTCCGAGCAAACAGCCAAATTTGCCCAGCAAATAGGCGAGGTGATACTGAAGTCTATAGATTTAGGCATTGCCATGGCTCGTCTAAAAAATGAAGCCTCTCGTCTCGACAATGAAGCCACTCAAGAGCCACCAAAGGAAGCAGAAGTCAAACCAGCACCAAAATCAAGGAAGCGTAAGGCTTCAAAGAAACCCGCAGCAGTTACAGCTAATCAAGCGGGACCTAGCCAGGTAACGATGCCCCCTGCTAGGAAGCCATACAATGGAACTGCACCCTTGTGCAACCAATGTAACCTTCATCATCACCCTAGTGTGAAGTGCCGCAAATGTCAGATTTGTGAACTTATAGGTCATACAGCAAGGGTTTGCCCAACTGCAGCTGTACCAAATCAAGCTGGCGACACTCCTGCTCAAGCTCGTTTCTCACGAGGGCTTTGCTATAACTGTGGCGAGATGGGCCATTTCATAAGGGATTGCCCAAAGCTTGCTAATGCAAATTTGACCCACGGATGAGCAGTTGGCTGAGTAGAAGATGTTGCTGTCTTATGCTTTTGTTCTTTTGTTATCCTTGTAATGTGAAACAATCTGTTGTTTATAAATAAAAGTTGTTGTTCACAATTCTGATATACAAGTATAATTACATGTGTTTATGGCATTTCCCTATAATACCTGTATCAAGGAACTATGTTCCTTACAAACTACTCTTGTGATTCTCTCTTTCAAATGATCGCTCATGATACCCTCGAACATTTTAAGTACTCGTTTCATTCTAAGAAACAAAGTACAGAAAATAAAGTGACATTATGAGTGATCATGCTTCTACACATCTGTGCCTTTGAATCCTTGGTTAGATAACTAAGGATATTTTCAAATCTCATACCCATTACGTTTTGATTTTTCAACATACACAGTACAAGTATTTCAACACAATCTTCATGATCTCAAAACATTTCATATAGTTTGAAAACAATTTTTCTAGATACATTGTCTATGTTATTTCAAAAACATTGGCCATGTTATCAAAACCAACCTTTCTAATTTCAAAATATTTCATATAGTCTGAAGACAATATTAACACAATACATTTTCTTATCAAGTGCATGATTTCGAAAAGCATCATCCATGTCTTTCAAAAACCTTATACATAATTTCAAAATTCATCTCGCATGATTTTAAAACATTTTTAAATATATCTATCTAATACACCTACTTTATGATTTCAAAAGTATTATATATAAGGTTTCAAAAACGTTAAACACATTTTTCTTAAAGGAACCCCATGCATAGTTTTCAAAAATATTTTTCTTCATACATTGACTTAACTTTCAAATTTCGCTTCATATGTCGCCTTGGCATATCAGGCATCTCAACTTCATAAGCATTTTTACTTCATGTTTTGACATAAGCACGTCCAGTGCAAGGTTTCAAAACATCTTCAACTTCTAAAATCCATATGGGATCTTTTTATCTTCATATTTAGACCCTTGTGGATGATCATCATTCAAATCAGAGTCCTTAATTGGATTCTTTATGTACCTTAATTCGAACATTTCGGGTTCTAGTAATCGAAATCGAATTTTCTTTTTGAATCTTTCTATCTTTATAGTTAGATTCTTAAAAATCTTTAAAGTGCCAAATGAAATCCACGAGATGGATTCCTATTGTACTTTAAATACATGTACTCTGTTAGCAGAACAAACTTCTAGTTAAACAATTTTGTGGTTATGTGACTATGTGTTTATTCATCTTGAGTTTTCATTTATGCATTTTTGTGTTTTTAATACTCTGGATATTCGTTATCCAAATCCTCGCAGAATCTTTCATATCTTCATATGAGGGATTCGTAGCAGGATATTCAAAAGGTACTACCTTCAATCCTTAATGGGCTTCTATGTAATAGTTAAGACCCTTGGGTTATATAGTACCATTCCATGTTTCATAAGAGACCCTCTTAGTGGTCTAGTCAAAAAGATTGATTCACAATTTGGTTAAAGAACGACATCTAGTGATGTAGCTGAGCAGACTCCTTGATAGTCTATTTAGATCATTTATTGATTTAATTCAAAGGACTCTATGGCGGTCTAGTCACACTCATCACAGGTTCATTCATTTGGTTTCACACTACACATTATAAAATAGACTGTGTGAACTGGGCAAGGAATTGTCTAATTATGGACGCGTACATAATTATGAAATTTAGTGCACAGAAAACCAGTAAGATTTATTATGTGTAAGAACCGATAGCGACAACGATAACAAAATGACAACGATGTAATGGAGGTACGGTGGACGCACCAATGACACTTCATATACTTGTATATAAGTGTCCCTCTTACATTGCAAACATAATGTTATTAAGGTTCCTAGAAGTTCAAGAACCCTAACCAATGTTGTTCGATCTTTTCAATTTCATGTTTTCAAGCTCTCACAAGTTTCCTCTAAATAAATTTCGGGACGAAATTTCCTAAAGTAGGGGAGACTGTAACACCTGTGTCATTTCAACCATCAAACAAATGCCAAACCAATGAAATATTGTATTTCATACTTTGGACTTGTATAAATATATGTATCGTTTACACATATCAATTCTTGTTCGATTTCAAGCTCTAAATCGCTTTCTGGAAGGTTATACGCGCACTAATGCGTAAATATAACCAGTTTAATGCAACGAACACTCCAGAATAGTGAAATAGGCTTAACATACCTTAAATAACCTATACATAAGTTAGATATAAGTTTTGAAAGGTTTGGTGTGGTGAAATCAAAGTTAAATCGCTTACAGGGACTAAAGTTGACAAACTGCGAAAGTATACCAATTTGAACTGTAACAGACATTCCGGAACATGACCATAAGTTAAACATACCATAAATATCCTTTACATAGCTTAGAAATAGGCTTTGAGGGGTTCGGTATGCTAAAATAAACTTTTGGGTCATTCAGGGACTAAAAGTGTCAAAAAGTGCACAAGTTTGCATTTTCGCGCATAACTTACGTTCTGAATACATCCGGACATCCAAAAATTTATGTAAGCACTAAAATATTTTATTTTAGTGTTCGCCATAAGAAAAATCCATTCGTCACGTCATTTGGATCGTTTTTCGCGCTAGTGCGCATTCCATCGTAATTAAGCGAACATCGCGTTCGTACGACCAAACGAACCAACATCCGAGATATTTTTGAGCATGTTTTGAGTCCCCTATACTTTAACTTCATTTTAGAGCCTTGAAATGAGGTTAACGGGGTTCAAACGCATCGAAAAAAGGCCTTAAAACACCACAGGGACCAAAACTGTCAATTTTGAAACTTTTCTGAAGCTGGTGCATGCTAGCGTAGCGCTAGCCCTATAGGCTTTACCAGTCGCGCTACGCGACTGCCTATTCTGGGCAGAAAACATGCAGAAACTCTGTTTTTCGCATTCGGGACCAGATTCGATGTATTAGCCGTTGTTTAATTCACAACCACACATTCTAAACTTGCTTAGTCAGCGGATAAGGATGGAATTTAGGCACCATAACTTTCCGACACTTGTACGGATACGATTAAGGCACGATATTCGACAAGCGATCTTAACGGTTTGGGTATTCCTATAAATACCCCAACACCCCCATTGCTAAAATCACTAGAATTCTGATATGAGAACCTCTAAGTTGAAACCATTGTTTCATACCTGAGATTCTTGAATCGGGATTAGCATTCGGGGACCCTTCGTAAGTATTCTTTCGTTCTTTTCCTTATTTTATTGCTTTTCGAGTCAGAAAGTCAAACTTTGTTTGACTTTTAGCGTTGACCAGTAATGGTCAATGCGAAGTTCGTTTGAACTTCGCAACGTGATTGTAATCACGATGGTCATAGTCCCTTGGGACTATGCCTACTGATTTCCACGTTGTCTAGGGTCGTAGGGTAAGCGATCTGATAAATCGCCTATACCTTCGAACCCGACCCAGTTTGGTCGATCATTAGGATCCGACCAAATACATTTGGTGACCCTAGTATAGGGCATGACCTTCCGAGGTTATACCCTATGGTCACATCGTTTAAGTAGTTGTATGATAGGTAGTTTATATGCCTTAGGTAAATTACCAGAATACCCTTTTCATGTATAATTGGTAATTAAGCATATGTAACCTAAACTTTTGTCACATAACTGATTATGTAACATGTTTAGGCATATAACACTTGTCATAGGGCTAGTTAGGCGGTCCGAACGCGTTTCACGCGAACGACACGTTAAAGTAGCATAAGCTTCCTAAACGGGTCGTAATGGGTCGTAAACACTTAGGTTAAGTTTCATTTAGTATGTAGGCTTTGTTAAACCAAATGACACGAGTCGCAACACTCGTTTGGTTTACAAACCCTAATGCTACCCGATCTTCCGATCTAGGTCCGGTTAATTAATGTAGTTACCTATAGTAGGTGCCGTTTGATTCCGTGATCTCTAGCTTTGCTTGGTGGTTATCCTAGGACTTCTGAGCAATCTCAAGTGAGTACATAGACCCCTCTTTTACTGTTTTCCAAACTGTTTTGGGGTGGAACACATGTGCCTACTTGTTACTTTCATGCTTTCCTGTTTTCACATCATATACATGCTATGTTCGTTAGTACATTATAGTACATGATTTCATTACATCTTATGATAGGTGTGCCCATTGTGTGCATTACTTGGTACATTGTTTTACATTACATTTTATGCTAGGTGTGCCCATTGTGCGCATTACTTAGTACATTGTTTTACATTACATTTCATGCTAGGTGTGCCCATTGTGTGCATTACTTAGTACATCGTTTTACATGACATTTCACGCTATGTATGTTCATTTGATTACATACTTAGTGCATTGTTTTCACATGCTTACATTTTGGTATGACATTTGGTTTGTTTACATGGGACAATACATTCACTAACACCGATCATGCCGTTCGTTAGTGTAACACCTGTGTCATTTCAACCATCAAACAAATTCCAAACCAATGAAATAATGTATTTCATACTTTGGACTTGTATAAATATGTGTATCTTTTGCACATATCGACTCATGTTCGATTTCAAGCTCTAAATCGCTTTCTGGAAGGTTATACGCGCACTAATGCGTAAATATAACCAGTTTAATGCAACGAACACTCCGGAATAGTGAAATAGGCTTAACATACCTTAAATAACCTATACATAACTTAGATATAAGTTTTGGAAGGTTTGGTGTGGTGAAATCAAAGTTAAATCGCTTACAGGGACTAAAGTTGACAAACTGCGAAAGTATGCCAATTTGAACTGTAACAGACATTCCGGAACAAGACCATAAGTTAAACATACCATAAATATCCTTTACATAGCTTATAAATAGGCTTTGAGGGGTTCGGTGTGCTAAAATAAACTTTTGTGTCATTCAGGGACTAAAAGTGTCAAAAAGTGCACAAGTTTGCATTTTCGCGCATAACTTACGTTCTGAATACATCTGGACATCCAAAAATTTATGTAAGCATGACTACATTATATTTTAGTGTTCGCCTTAAGAAAAATCCATTCGTCGCGTCATTTGGATCGTTTTTCGCGCTTGTGCGCATTCCGTCGTAATTAAGCGAACATCGCGTTCGTACGACCAAACGAACCATCATCCGGCATATTTTTGAGTATGTTTTGAGTTCCCTATACTTTAACTTCATTTTAGAGCCTTGAAATGAGGTTAACGGGGTTCAAACGCATCAAAAAAGGCCTTAAACACGTGCAGGGACCATTGCTGCCATTTTTCAAACTTTCTGATTCAGGAGAGGTGCTCGCGTAGCGCGACGCCTATGGGGCTACCTGTCGCGCTACGCGACTGACTATCTGGGCAGATTCAATGTTTCTAAACACAAGTTGCAACCAATTGATCCTTAACCACATGTTTTAAGTTGCTTAATCACTAAGATAAGGAGCATATGTGGCTTCCATAACCTTTCAACAAGTGTATGGATGGGATCGAATCACGGTTTCCATGAAACGATCTCAACGGTTCACCGAAAACTATATATACCCCATGCCTTTCATTGTTTTAAAGCACTAGAATCTTATTAGTTGTGTTCTAAGTTGAAACCTTGTTTCATACCTGAACTATACTGATCTAGATTAGCATTCGGGGACCCTTCGTAAGTATTCTTTCGTTCTTTTCCTTATTTTTACTGCTTTTCGAGTCAGAAAGTCAAACTTTGTTTGACTTTCAGCGTTGACCAGTAATGGTCAATGCGAAGTTCGTTAGAACTTCGCAACGTGATTGTAATCACGATGGTCATAGTCCCTTGGGACTATGCCCACTGATTACCACGTTGTCTAGGGTCGTAGGGTAGGCGATCTAATAAATCGCCTATACCTTCGAACCCGACCCAGTTTGGTCGATCATTAGGATCCGACCAAATACATTAGGTGACCCTAGTATAGGGCATAACCTTCCGAGGTTATACCCTATGGTCGCATCGTTTAAATAGTTGTATGATAGGTAGTTTATATGCCTTAGGTAAATTACCAGAATACCCTTTTCATGTATAATTGGTAATTAAGCATATGTAACCTAAACCTTTGTCACATAAATGATTATGTAATATGTTTAGGCATATAACACTTGTCATAGGGCTAGTTAGGCGGTCCGAACGCGTTTCACGCGAACGACGCGTTAAAGTAGCATAAGCTACCTAAACGGGTCGTAATGGGTCGTAAATCACTCAGGTTAAGTTTCATTTAGTATGTAGGCTTTGTTAAACCAAATGACACGAGTCTCTACACTCGTTTGGTTTACAAACCCTAATGCGACCCAATCTTCCGATCTAGGTCCGGTTAATTAACATAGTTACCTATAGTAGGTGCCGTTTGATTTCCGCGATCTCTAGCATTGTTTGGTTGTTACTCAAGGACTACTGAGCAATCTCAAGTGAGTACATAGACCCCTCTTTTACTGTTTTCCAAACTGTTTTGGGGTGGAACACATGTGCCTACTTGTTACTTTCATGCTTTCCAGTTTTCACATCATATACCGACTATGTTTGTTAGTACACTATAGTACATGATTTCAATACATTTCATGCTATGTATGTCCATTGTGTGCATACTTAGTACATTGTTTTACATTGCTTTTCTGTTGCATATGCTTATCCAGCATATGAACACATTATACTACATATTGAACCGTTGTAAACATTTGACTATGTGAACCGTTGTAATCATTTGACTATGTGATCCGTTGATATCTGTGAACCGTTGTATCGGTGATCCGTTGTATCTGTGAACCGTTTGTATCTATGAACCGTTTGTATCTGTGAACCGTTTGTATCTGTGAACCGTTTGTATCTGTGAACCGTTTGTATCTGTGAACCGTTTGTATCTGTGAACCGTATTTGACCATACATAAACATTTCTACTATTGTTAAACATTAATTTGGTGGTTTGGTTTGATTAAATGATTAAGTAACGATACGTGTGTAATATGATACAAGCATGGTGGATACGCCACTGGTACTTCCTATATATAAGTGTTTGTATGGTATTACATATTGTAGCGTTATTTGAATCATTTCAGTTTGATACATATAACATTTTATACAAATAACATACTTTTCACAAGACATTGTTTTACCAACAACTTATCTTATACAAATCCATTTTTCTATGGTTATTCATTTAACCATACATTATTCATTTATTTATACATATCATCCGATCTTATTGTTTTCAAATGATTTACAAAACAAAGCAAACTAAAAGGGTCATGACTAAATATTTTCTCAAACATAAGTCATGGAACCTCTTTTCACAAAACCTATGTATCTCACAGGCATTTTTATGCTGACGTACCTATTTTCACATGTGTTTTTCAGGAACTGTTGCATAAGATGATCAAGATACATATAGGCAGACTTGGGCTTTAGTGACAATAAAAGATGCAATACTAGTTAATTATGTTGTATTTCTTTGTTTGTTAAGACATTGTAACACTTGTAATCAATAAAACGAAACTTCAATTGCCATGGATTTGAAACAATTAATTCTGTTACAACACTCCCCGACATTTTCGCCACGTTTTGTATGTCCTACGTGGTCGGGGTGTGACAGAAAAGATGGTATCAGAGCCAATGGTTATAGGGAATTAGGTTATTAGTAATGCTTTGACCTAGTCTATAACCTTCTTAGGACCCTAACGCGAGTTTACTTGCGTTTAGTCATACAGCAATACCGTCACCTATCCTTAGGCGACTACCACAACAAGAACATAATTTTCGAAACCACTTTGAAAACTAATCATCTGTTCTAGGATGATTGATTACTAGGTTTTGAACCTTCTATTGTAAGGTTTTGAACCCTCTGTTATAAGGTTTTGAACCCCTTTGAGTTTTCAAAATCTCGTCAAGGTTTTGGGCTTTAAATAATGTGAACACGTGCAAACTGGAAGGGTGAACGCCTGTATTCTGGGTTTTCTGTCTAGGCAAGCACTTCATATACATCTCAACCAGACGCGAGACCAGTTGTGCTTACCTGGGAATTCTTGGGATGAGTGTTCACTTATAGGCGAGCATGTCTTCGCGATACATTATTTTTGACCTATTTACTTTGATTATTCACCGAGGTCGTTTGTTGCTTTGTAGTAACAAACAAATGACCACTATCTATTGCTTTCATCAAATTTGTTTCATCTCATTCTTTTCGTCTAATTCTCTCACTCGTTTCCTTTCATGTTTCCTCTTTTAGAATGCCTCCTCGACGCGAAAACCAGATAGAGACTGCCGAGTTGGCAGAAATCATTGCGCAGCAAATGGCTGCTCAATTCCCAAACCTCTTTGCTCAATGGAATCAAGCCAACAACAACAACAATGGTCCATGCAATTTCAAGAGTTTTAACTCGGCGAAACCACTCAAGTTTAGTGGTTCTGAGGGAGCGACTGGGCTTCTTCAATGGTTCGAGAGCATTGAGAATACTTTCCGCCATGTGCAGTGTCCTGACAATCGCAAGGTCGAGTTTGCTTCTAGTGTGTTCCAGAAGAGAGCCCTTACGTGGTGGAACGGGGTTATGAGAGATCGTGGTGCAGAAGTTGCTCTAGCACAGACATGGGCTGAACTTAGGGCCCTCATGATGAAGGAATTCTGTCCTCGACACGAGATCAGGGCTTTGGAAAGGGAATTTGACAATCTTGAGCAAGACAGCGGTGAGCATCGAGCCTACACGGACCGTTATAAGGAGTTAAGTCTGTTATGCCCAAACATGGTCACGCCTTTGGATAAGGCAATCGAAAAGTACATTGATGGCCTCCCTGATTCAATACAAGACATTTTGACTGGTAGCAACCCTACTACAGTTAGACAGGCCATTGAGCTATCTGCAACCTTGACTGAATCAAAGATCAGGAAAGGTAAACTTTTCCGAAAAGGTGACAAGAAGCCGGTCGAAGAATCGAAACCAATCGAGGAATCAAAGATCATGGATGAACAGACTGGATCCCCTAAGAGGTCAAAGAAGCGAAAGGCTTCTCAGAACTACGCTGTGGTCGCTCACAATGATCAAGCCGTTCTCAACCAACCAGCTCAACCCCCTGCCAGGAAACCCTACAACGGAACTGCACCCTTGTGCAACCAATGTGGCCTACATCATCATGCTGGGGTGAAGTGCCGCACATGCCAAATTTGCGGACTTATAGGCCATACAGCTAGGGTTTGCCCAACCGCAGTTGCACCAAATCAAGCTGGCAACTATCCTGCTCAAGCTCGTTTTCCACCGGGATCTTGCTACAACTGTGGCGAGATGGGCCATTTTCGTAGGAATTGCCCAAGGCTTGCAAATGAAAATCCAGCGCAGGGATGAGCATATGATCTACCAGAAGACAACGTCGTTTAGAAATAATTACGTCTTATGTATTATTTTCTTTTGTTGTCAAGATCCAAGAAACAGTTGTTATCGTTGTTTATAAATAAATCTTTTATTTACATTGCAATGTATTTATGTGATTGTATGTATAAACAACATATCCCCTACAATACCGACAATCAAGGAACCGCATTCCTTGAAGAACAGACTACCCCCGAATTTCTTCCATTATATGATCTCTTGCGTTTTCCACGAAAATCCTAAGTACCCGTTTATTCCAAGAGAAACGAAGTACGAGGTGCCAAGATAATTGCAATCAATAACAAGATAATAACAATTAAACAACTATGTGATTATGTGCTTATGAACATTACAAGACAAACTGTGCGGACTGTGCAAGGAATTACGTAATTATGGATGCATACATAATTATGAAATTTAGTGCACAGAAACCACAGCGAGCTTTGTCATGTACCTAGAAGTTAACCCTATTCATTTCCAATTCTGATGAAGTATCCGTTGAGGAAAAATGAACTAGCTATTCATTTTTCACTTCTGAAGAATATCCGTTGAGGAAATGAATATCCGTTTATCCTTCATTTCCAATTCTGAAGAATACCCGTTGAGGAAAATGACTCCGTTTGTGCATTTTCGTTCTGAAGAGTATCCGTCGAGGGAAATGAATATCCGTTTATTTAAATCCTTCATTTCCGAACTTGAGGAAACAACCGATGAAAATGACTCCGTTAGTTCATTTTCGTTTCTGAAGATTATCCGTTGAGGAAATGAATATCCGTTGTTTAATCCTTCATTTCCGAACCTGAGGAAGCAACCGTTGAAAATGACTCCGTTAGTGCATTTTCGTTTCTGAAGATTATCCGTTGAGGAAATGAATATCCGTTGCTAAATCCTTCATTTCCGAACCTGAGGAAACAACCGTTGAAAATGACTCCGTTAGTTCATTTTCGTTTCTGAAGATTATCCATTGAGGAAATGAATATCCGTTGTTTAATCCTTCATTTCCGAACCTGAGGAAGCAACCGTTGAAAATGACTCCGTTAGTGCATTTTCGTTTCTGAAGATTATCCGTTGAGGAAATGAATATCCGTTGCTAAATCCTTCATTTCCGAACCTGAGGAAACAACCGTTGAAAATGACTCCGTTAGTTCATTTTCGTTTCTGAAGATTATCCATTGAGGAAATGAATATCCGTTGTTTAATCCTTCATTTCCGAACCTGAGGAAACAACCGTTGAAAATGACTCCGTTAGTTCATTTTCGTTTCTGAAGATTATCCGTTGAGGAAATGAATATCCATTTGTCTATCATTTTCATTTCCGTTTCTGAGGAAGCATCTGTTGAAAATGACTCCGTTTGTTCATTTTCGTTTCTGAAGATTATCCGTTGAGGAAATGAATATCCGTTTGTCTATCACTTTCATTTCCGTTTCTGAGGAAACACCCGTTGAAAATGACTCCGTTTGTTCATTTTACGTTTCTGAAGATTGTCCGTTAAGGAAATGAATCCCCGTTTGTTTATTCCTTCATTTCCGCTTCTGAAGAATATTCGTTGAGGAAAATGACTCCGTTTGTTCATTTTCATTCTGAAGAATGTCCGTTAAGGAAATGACAGGATTATGCTTCCCATATCTCTGGTGGTTATCTGACACAAAGTCACAAATAGACTCCTACGAATTAATTTCGGGACGAAATTTCCTAAAGTAGGGGAGACTGTAACACCTGTGTCATTTCAACCATCAAACAAATGCCAAACCAATGAAATAATGTATTTCATACTTTGGACTTGTATAAATATGTGTATCTTTTGCACATATCGACTCATGTTCGATTTCAAGCTCTAAATCGCTTTCTGGAAGGTTATACGCGCACTAATGCGTAAATATAACCAGTTTAATGCAACGAACACTCTGGAATAGTGAAATAGGCTTAACATACCTTAAATAACCTATACATAACTTAGATATAAGTTTTGGAAGGTTTGGTGTGGTGAAATCAAAGTTAAATCGCTTACAGGGACTAAAGTTGACAAACTGCGAAAGTATGCCAATTTGAACTGTAACAGACATTCCGGAACAAGACCATAAGTTAAACATACCATAAATATCCTTTACATAGCTTAGAAATAGGCTTTGAGGGGTTCGGTGTGCTAAAATAAACTTTTGTGTCATTCAGGGACTAAAAGTGTCAAAAAGTGCACAAGTTTGCATTTTCGCGCATAACTTACGTTCTGAATACATCTGGACATCCAAAAATTTATGTAAGCATGACTACATTATATTTTAGTGTTCGCCTTAAGAAAAATCCATTCGTCGCGTCATTTGGATCGTTTTTCGCGCTTGTGCGCATTCCGTCGTAATTAAGCGAACATCGCGTTCGTACGACCAAACGAACCATCATCCGGCATATTTTTGAGTATGTTTTGAGTTCCCTATACTTTAACTTCATTTTAGAGCCTTGAAATGAGGTTAACGGGGTTCAAACGCATCAAAAAAGGCCTTAAACACGTGCAGGGACCATTGCTGCCATTTTTCAAACTTTCTGATTCAGGAGAGGTGCTCGCGTAGCGCGACGCCTATGGGGCTACCTGTCGCGCTACGCAACTGACTATCTGGGCAGATTCAATGTTTCTAAACACAAGTTGCAACCAATTGATCCTTAACCACATGTTTTAAGTTGCTTAATCACTAAGATAAGGAGCATATGTGGCTTCCATAACCTTTCAACAAGTGTATGGATGGGATCGAATCACGGTTTCCATGAAACGATCTCAACGGTTCACCGAAAACTATATATACCCCATGCCTTTCATTGTTTTAAAGCACTAGAATCTTATTAGTTGTGTTCTAAGTTGAAACCTTGTTTCATACCTGAACTATACTGATCTAGATTAGCATTCGGGGACCCTTCGTAAGTATTCTTTCGTTCTTTTCCTTATTTTTACTGCTTTTCGAGTCAGAAAGTCAAACTTTGTTTGACTTTCAGCGTTGACCAGTAATGGTCAATGCGAAGTTCGTTAGAACTTCGCAACGTGATTGTAATCACGATGGTCATAGTCCCTTGGGACTATGCCCACTGATTACCACGTTGTCTAGGGTCGTAGGGTAGGCGATCTAATAAATCGCCTATACCTTCGAACCTGACCCAGTTTGGTCGATCATTAGGATCCGACCAAATACATTAGGTGACCCTAGTATAGGGCATAACCTTCCGAGGTTATACCCTATGGTCGCATCGTTTAAATAGTTGTATGATAGGTAGTTTATATGCCTTAGGTAAATTACCAGAATACCCTTTTCATGTATAATTGGTAATTAAGCATATGTAACCTAAACCTTTGTCACATAAATGATTATGTAATATGTTTAGGCATATAACACTTGTCATAGGGCTAGTTAGGCGGTCCGAACGCGTTTCACGCGAACGACGCGTTAAAGTAGCATAAGCTACCTAAACGGGTCGTAATGGGTCGTAAATCACTCAGGTTAAGTTTCATTTAGTATGTAGGCTTTGTTAAACCAAATGACACGAGTCTCTACACTCGTTTGGTTTACAAACCCTAATGCTACCCAATCTTCCGATCTAGGTCCGGTTAATTAACATAGTTACCTATAGTAGGTGCCGTTTGATTTCCGCGATCTCTAGCATTGTTTGGTTGTTACTCAAGGACTACTGAGCAATCTCAAGTGAGTACATAGACCCCTCTTTTACTGTTTTCCAAACTGTTTTGGGGTGGAACACATGTGCCTACTTGTTACTTTCATGCTTTCCAGTTTTCACATCATATACCGACTATGTTTGTTAGTACACTATAGTACATGATTTCAATACATTTCATGCTATGTATGTCCATTGTGTGCATACTTAGTACATTGTTTTACATTGCTTTTCTGTTGCATATGCTTATCCAGCATATGAACACATTATACTACATATTGAACCGTTGTAAACATTTGACTATGTGAACCGTTGTAATCATTTGACTATGTGATCCGTTGATATCTGTGAACCGTTGTATCGGTGATCCGTTGTATCTGTGAACCGTTTGTATCTATGAACCGTTTGTATCTGTGAACCGTTTGTATCTGTGAACCGTTTGTATCTGTGAACCGTTTGTATCTGTGAACCGTTTGTATCTGTGAACCGTATTTGACCATACATAAACATTTCTACTATTGTTAAACATTACTTTGGTGGTTTGGTTTGATTAAATGATTAAGTAACGATACGTGTGTAATATGATACAAGCATGGTGGATACGCCGCTGGTACTTCCTATATATAAGTGTTTGTATGGTATTACATATTGTAGCGTTATTTGAATCATTTCAGTTTGATACATATAACATTTTATACAAATAACATACTTTTCACAAGACATTGTTTTACCAACAACTTATCTTATACAAATCCATTTTTCTATGGTTATTCATTTAACCATACATTATTCATTTATTTATACATATCATCCGATCTTATTGTTTTCAAATGATTTACAAAACAAAGCAAACTAAAAGGGTCATGACTAAATATTTTCTCAAACATAAGTCATGGAACCTCTTTTCACAAAACCTATGTATCTCACAGGCATTTTTATGCTGACGTACCTATTTTCACATGTGTTTTTCAGGAACTGTTGCATAAGATGATCAAGATACATATAGGCAGACTTGGGCTTTAGTGACAATAAAAGATGCAATACTAGTTAATTATGTTGTATTTCTTTGTTTGTTAAGACATTGTAACACTTGTAATCAATAAAATGAAACTTCAATTGCCATGGATTTGAAACAATTAATTCTGTTACAACACTCCCCGACATTTCCGCCACGTTTTGTATGTCCTACGTGGTCGGGGTGTGACAGTTAGTAGGTAGTGGTACCATAGGAATTGACAACTCCCGTTCCGGACGTCCCAGGGAAAGGGGATGAAAGGAATGACCGAATTCGATGATATAAGACAGATAGACCTTTAATTTGTTTAAAGGGTTTATCACCACAGTCGCAAGGCTTGGATGTATGCATTTTCACAATACCGCATAAATGTTCATATTAAATATTTGCATGCATTTTTCCACAAAGACATAAGATTGATTTAAACCATGTTTTACTTCAACATTTTGTTTTTGTGCATATGGTTTAGTTGAGACATTTCACTTGCCATACATGACATTTTGACATAGACATTTTACACAAAGACATTTGACAAAGACATTTGACATGGATATTTGACATAGACATTTGACATGGATATTTGACATTGACATTTGACATGGTTTACATTTGACACATAACATGTTTGACAATTGTTTCACACTACATGATTTACATCTTGACATGAACACTTTGACATATTATTCAATACATTTGACAATTGGTTTAAACATAGACTTCTTACATTGGTTGGTTTGGTTTGATTAAGTGATTAAGTAACGATGCGTGTGTAATATGATACAAGCATGGTGGATACGCCGCTGGTACTTCCTATATATAAGTGTTTGTATGGTATTACATATTGTAGCGTTATTTGAATCATTTCAGTTTGAGACATAGAACATTTTATACAAATAACATACTTTTCACAAGACATTGTTTTACAAACAACTTATCCTATACAAACTCATCTAACATGGTTATTCATTTAACCATACATTATTCACTTATTTATACATATCATCTGAACTCATCGTTTTTCAAATGATTTACAAAACAAAGCAAATTACAAGGTTCATGACTAAACACTTTCTCAAACATAAGTCATGAAACCTATTTTCACAAAACCTATGTATCTCACAGGCATTTTTATGCTGACGTACCTATTTTCACATGTGTTTTTCAGGAGCTGTTGCATAAGATGATCAAGATACACATAGGCAGACTTGGGCTTTAGTGACCATAAAAGATGCAAGACTAGTTAATTATGTTGTATTTCTTTGTTGTTAAGACATTGTAACACTTTTTATCAATAAAACGAAACTTAAATTTCCATGGTTGTGAAACATTAATTCTGTTGCAACACGCCCCGATGTTTCCACCGCGATTTGTTGTTTTACGCGGTCGGGGTGTGACAATCATTAGGATACGACCAAGCATGTTTAGTGACCATAGTTGCATAGGGAATAACCTTCCGAGGTTATACCTTATGGTCACCTAGTTTAAGTAGTTGTATGATAGGTAGTTTGTATGCCTTAGGTAAATGACCAAAATGCCATTTTCATGCATAATTGAATTTTAAGCATATGTAACCCAACCATTTGTCGCTAAACTGATTATGCAACATATTTAAGCATGTTTAGGCATATAATACTTGTCATAGGACTAGTTAGACGTCTCGAACGCGCGTTTGCGCGAACGACGTGTTAAAGTAGCGTAAGCTTCCTTAATGGGTCGTAACGGGTCGAAAGCACTTAGGTTAGGTTCCGATTTAGAATGTAGGCTTTGTTAAACCATATCATATGAGTTCCAATACTCATTTGGTTTACAAGACCTCATTCTATCTGATCCTCCAATTTAGGTATCGATTTATTTACTAGTGATTCGATTATTAGGTGCTACTTGAGTTTCCTTGGTTTGCCTGAGCTTGTTGAGTTCTTTAAACTGAGGATACTTTGCACTTCGATGTGAGTACATAGTTCCCCTATTTTACTGTTTTTAATTGTTTCGGGGTGATTCATATGTATTTAAACAATTTTGATATTTAAACGATGGTTTCAAAAACGATTAAGATGGTTTATATTAAACTAATAACGATTTCGATAATGTGAACAAACTTGTTGGACGTAGTTACGTAACGAATGACATTCATTAGCATTGATCAAGCTGACCAGTATTAGGTTATGGTACCTTAGGATCTGACAAATCCCGTTATCAGACTACACCCATGGTTATGTGTGGAGATTATGTAGGTAACGACCGAATCTGATGATTGTTAACTTACCCTTTGGTGGTTTGTTAATACGAGAAGCGAGATAGTCGAGTCACGAAGGTTTGAATGTTATTAGCGAGATGACCATAATTAGTTTCACAATTAAAACGAAAACGATTTTGGGACGAGTTAAACGATTTAAAATGACTTAAACGAGATAAACGATTTGAACGAACGATTGGTTTGGGTTGTGATTAGGTAATGGGATGGGTGTAGCATGATAAAAGCATGGTAGATACGCCGCTGGTACATCTTATATATAAGTGCTTTTATCATATTACATACCGTGTCATTATTTAGTTCACTTGGGAAATGATTTTCGAAACGATGTCACTCAACTAGGTTTTCTAAAGGATATAAACCATACGAGTTTTATTAACGAATTTTTACGAGATGTTTTACGAATTGGTTTACTAAAACAAATGTTTTTGGGTTAAGAATCATGGCTATGAGATTTTATAAACTATAACCAATTTGATTTGAGTTGGTTAATTATGTTGCAATACACTTTTCAAAACAAGGTTTGTACTTTTAACTCTTGTAGTCCAATAAGGTACTGCAACATATAAACGAGCCATGAATCTGATACTCTTATAAAACCTATGTGCTCGCCAGCATTTCTTTGCTGACTTTGTTTTTTTACATATGTTTCAGGTGGTGTTGCTTGATGTTGATTACTAGGAAGTATGAGTCACACAGGATCTGGACGAGGCCTTAGTGACATAAAAACAATAATGGACGATATGTAACTTGTTTGTTTTGGTTTTAAGACAATGTAGATTATTTAATAAATCAATAAAACAAAACATTTGTATCCATGGTTATGAAACGATGATTCTGTTACAACACTCCCCGACGTTTCCGCCGCGGTTTCGTTGTTTTAACGCGGTCGGGGTGTGACAGAAGAGTTGGTATCAGAGCCAATGGTTATTGGGAATTAGGTTATTAGTAATGCTTTGACCTAGACTATAACTTTCTAGGACCCCAACGCAAGTGTTCTTGCGTTTAGATTTTAAAACAATACCGTCACCTATCCTTAGGTGATAACCACAACGAGAACACAATAACAAATCCGCTTCGACAGTTAATCATCTATCCTTGGATGATTGATTACAAGGTTTTGATCCCTCTTAGGTTTTCAAAATCTCATCAAAGTTTGGGTCTAAATAATGTGAACACGTGCAAACTGGAAGAGTGAATGCCTGTACCCTGAGTTTTCTGTCTAAGGCTAGAGTGTTCGTACAATTCCGCAGTATCGGACCAGTCACTCTTACCTTGGAACTCTTGGGGTGAGTGTTCACTTATAGGCGAGCATGTCTTCAGTGATACATTATATTGACCTATTTACTTTCATTAGTCACTGCGTATCATTTGTTTGTTCGAGGTAACGAATGAATGATCGCCTTCCTTGTGTTTTGTTGATGTTTTCAATACCTCTTTTGTTTTTCAAATTGTCGATCTCACTCGATTCCCCTGTTTCTTTGTTAGACAATGCCTCCACGACGTGATGCTCAACCTTTTACTGCTGAAGATGTCACACCCCCAAAACCCACACGCGGAGTACCACCGCTTGGAGGCGTGACTGACCAGGATCAAGCCACCAATCATATTGAACATATAAGTAATCAGTAAAAGTAAACGTAATCCATCACAATACAATTGGTGCTAAAACGAAAGTATTGCATAAGTAGCGGAAGCATAGTTATGAACATCCAACATAATTGTTTAGTTTAAAGAGTAATAAGGTTTTCATCAAAACATCCACAATCCGTGCCCACAACTAATTTAATTGACACATATCAATTAGATTTCAATATTCAATAATCATGCTGACAATTCCTATATTAACCACATGGCTTGATCAGATCATAAATCAGACATTGGGACCATGCACCACATAATATATATACGATTTCAATTCAGATTCACCCTTTCAAAACCACAAGTATTCACAAAATCATCAAGTAAGCAACTTAAGAAATCACATCTGATTATTACGCACTAACCGAGGTATCCGGGATGATAGTTTAATCACTAGAGAGGGCTTGGGGAAACACACG
Organism: Helianthus tuberosus; assembly: GCA_030545235.1. NCBI lineage: Eukaryota > Viridiplantae > Streptophyta > Magnoliopsida > Asterales > Asteraceae > Helianthus > Helianthus tuberosus. The sequence continues at coordinate 53,316,420 of CM060429.1, read as the reverse complement.
CAGCTGCCGTCACACTTGGGAGAGTTTTAGGGTTTCAGATTGTTAAAACGTGTGAAACTGAACTCGTTTCCCCTAAATATACACGAAACAGTGTTCTGGGCCCTTAATGGGCTTCGCGTAATAATGGGCCGGCGAAACAGCCTATTTCGTCGAGAGGCAAATGACGAAACACTTCTGTTTCGTCGAGTTGGGTCATGGCGAATCACTTGATTCGTCGGGTCGTTTCAGCTGTTAAACATTTCAAGTGTTTTTCTAAAATACTAAGTCTCATGTTATAATCTAAATCACGTAAACATGTAACAATCATAGTGCCTTTCATTATAACATAACGTGTATAGTTACAAGTCAAACAACTAAACAGTCAAAGTCAACGTGCATTTAATGCGAAAGTGAAAGTCGGAAACTCGAGTTGTCACATTATCCCCAACTTGAAAGAAATTTCGTCCCGAAATTTAGCATGCGGTTACTGAGGAAGCTAGGTAAGTTATATCGTTTACTGGTTTTCCTAGGGTGTCACATCATCCCCCCGTTGAGTTGGAATTTCGTCCCAAAATTCTGTAGTAGCTTCAGCCTCAGTAGTAGTTGCATTGTTTTCGAACAACTGGGGATATTTGAGTTTCATTTGATCTTCACGCTCCCAGGTATACTCTGGGCCGCGACGGGAGTTCCAACGAACTCGTACAAGAGGGATTCTCGTGTTCTTGAGGACCTTAACATCCTAGTCCGTGATTTCAACTGGTTCCTCGATGAAATGCAACTGTTCGTCGATAGTGAGATTCTTCAAAGGAACTATGAAGGTCTCATCTGACAGACACTTCTTCAGATTTGACACGTGAAAAACGTTGTGAACTGCACTGAGTTCAGCTGGTAAGTTCAATTTGTAGGCCACTTTGCCTATTTTCTCTATGACTTCGAAAGGTCCGACGTATCGTGGATTGAGCTTGCCTCGTTTGCCAAAACGAACAACACCCTTCCAGGGTGAAACCTTGAGTAGCACTCGATCCCCAACCTGGAACTCGAGTAGTTTTCTGTCTTTATCTGCGTATACTTTCTGACGGTCATGAGCTGCCGCCATGCGTTGTCGTATTTGAGCAATCTTTTCAGTAGTGTCAACTACCATTTCTGGACTTGTGATCTGACTGTCACCCACCTCTGCCCAACAAAGAGGTGATCGGCATTTACGCCCGTACAATGCCTCAAACGGAGCAGCTTTTATGCTGGTGTGATAGCTGTTGTTGTACGAAAATTCCACAAGTGGCAGATGTTTTTCCCAGCCCTTGCCAAAGTCAATTACGCACGCCCGAAGCATGTCTTCTAGAGTTTGAATAGTGCACTCAGATTGCCCATCTGTCTGAGGGTGATAGGCTGTGCTCATGTCTAAACGAGAGCCAAAAGATTTGTGCATTGTCTGCCACAGTTCTGAAGTAAAACATGCATCACGATCGGAGATAATAGAGGTGGGCACCCCGTGCCTCGAGACAACTTCCTTAAGGTATACGTCTGCAAGAGTGGAGAACTTATCCGTTTCCTTGATAGCCAAGAAGTGAGCAGACTTTGTGAGTCGATCCACGATCACCCAAATAGTATCATTCCCGCGCTGAGATCTAGGTAGGCCAGTAACAAAATCCATGGAAATTTGTTCCCATTTCCATTGTGGTATCTCAGGCTGTTGGAGTGGGCATGATGGTTTCTGATATTCCGCTTTAACTCTCGCACAAGTCAAGCACTTGCTAACGTAAGTGGCTATGTGAGCTTTCATGCTAGGCCACCAATATGTAGTTTTCAAATCGTGGTACATCTTATCCGAACCAGGATGTACTGAGTAGCGAGACTTATGAGCTTCATCCATCACAAGCTCGCGTAAGTTGCCATAGAGTGGGACCCAGATGCGTCCTGTTACATAGTAGGCTCCGTCTGCCTTTTGTTCTAACCTTTGCCTTGAGCCGCGTAGGGCTTCAGCCCTGACGTTTTCTGGTTTCAATGCTTCTACCTGAGCATCTCGTATCTGAGAAGGAAGACTAGACTGAACAGTGAGTTGCAATGCTCGTACACGCCTAGGTGTAGTATCCTTTCGACTGAGGGCGTCGGCCACCACATTGGCTTTGCCCGGATGGTACTTTATAGCACATTCGTAATCGTTCAGTAGTTCAACCCATCTACGTTGTCGCATGTTCAATTCTTTCTGCTTGAATATATACTCAAGACTCCTGTGATCGGTGTAGATGGTGCACTTAGTGCCATACAGGTAATGTCGCCATATCTTGAGCGCAAAAACAACAGCTCCCAGCTCTAGATCATGTGTAGTGTAATTCCGTTCGTGAATCTTAAGTTGGCGCGAAGCATAAGCAATAACTTTATCCCGTTGCATCAACACACACCCGAGACCTTGGATGGATGCGTCACAGTAGACTACAAAATCGTCCGTGCCTTCAGGCAAGGAGAGAATAGGTGCGCTACAAAGTCTATCCTTTAAGTGCTGAAACGCTGTTTCCTGTGTATTACTCCAACGGTAAGCAACACCTTTCTGTGTCAGTAATGTAAGCGGCTGTGCAATCTTTGAGAAGTCTTTGATGAACCGTCTGTAATAACCCGCCAAACCCAAGAATTGGCGTATTTCTGTTGGTGTGCGAGGTGCAGGCCAGTTCTTGATCGAATCTACCTTGGATGGATCGACATGAATCCCATCCTTGTTTACCACGTGGCCTAAGAAGTGGACTTCACGAAGCCAGAAGTCGCATTTTGAAAACTTAGCGTACAGCTGTTCCGTTCGAAGGAGTTCCAAAATAAGTCGTAAGTGCTGCTCGTGTTCCTCCCAACTCCTCGAGTAAATCAGGATGTCGTCGATGAAAACAATAACAAACTTGTCAAGATAAGGTTTGCACACCCTGTTCATAAGATCCATGAAAACTGCAGGCGCGTTCGTTAGCCCGAATGGCGTGACCAAAAACTCGTAATGACCGTAGCGTGTTCTGAACGCTGTTTTGGAGACGTCCTCATCCCGGACTCTCAATTGATGATAGCCTGACCTCAGGTCAATCTTCGAGTAATAGCTCGACCCTTGCAACTGGTCGAATAAGTCGTCGATGCGTGGAAGAGGATAGCGATTCTTCACGGTCACCTTGTTCAGTTCGCGGTAATCTATACACATGCGGAAGGTACCGTCTTTCTTCTTCACAAATAATACTGGAGCTCCATAGGGTGAAGAGCTAGGACGTATGAAACCCTTTTCCAAGAGTTCTTGCAATTGCTTAGACAGTTCCTCCAGTTCATTTGGAGCTAAGCGATAAGGTGCTCGAGCTATAGGTGCTGCTCCTGGAGCTAGCTCGATCTGAAATTCGATCAGACGATGAGGCGGTAGCCCAGGTAACTCTTCAGGAAACACTTGAGGAAAGTCGCGCACGACTGGAATATCCTCTAACTTCTTCTCTTTCGTCGATGTATCAGTAACGAGTGCTAAAACAGCGGTGTGGCCCTTTCGTAAACACTTCTGAGCCTTCAAGAAGGAGATGATGCCACTCACGACACCACTCTTGTCGCCTTGAACTTCGAGAGGTTCTTTTCCAGTACGGGAAATGCGAATGATCTTCTCCTTGCATAGGATCTCTGCTTGTTGTTGGGATAACCAATCCATACCAATGACGATATCAAAACTACTCAGAGTTATAGGAATGAGATCGATAGAGAAAGTCTGACCAGCGAGGATAAGATTACAACCCTGAACTATGTGTGTGGCCTCTAGACTTTTTCCGTTAGCTAACTCTACAACATGTTTGGTGTTCAAAAGTGTTGGTGCGCGTTTAAGCATTTGACTAACCTTTAGAGACATATAACTGGTATCCGCACCCGAATCAAATAATGCAGTAACATAAAAGTCGTCGAGAAGAAACTTACCCATAACCACATTAGGATCATTCCTTGCATCACCCTGACCAATCACAAATGCACGACCCCTAGCACCATTGTCGTTGTTGTTTCCCCCATTGTTGCTCCCATTGCCCTGATTATTGTTGTTATTATTCAGATTATGGTTTAACTGGGGGCAGTTCCGCTTGAAGTGACCTTCAGCCCCACACTGAAAGCATGCCTTATTTCCTTGCTGTTGTTGCTGTGGCTGGTTTCGTGGAGCTGGTGGCTGTTGTTGTTGGTTCTGATTCGCAGGCCTTGAGCTTCTGCAATCTTTAGCTTCATGACCTACCCTTAGACATCTCTGACAGCGGCCTTTACGACACTGACCACTGTGGTGTCTGTTGCACCTGTTACACAGTGGGTGAATTCCCCGATATCCACTCTGCCCCTGACCACCAGACGATTGCTGACTCGGACTCTGGTAATCACTAGACTTGCGCTGCTGCTGTGCTTGAGACTGTACGGTAGCTGAACCCCTGCTGGAATCCCCTTCCCATTTCCGCTTGTTGTCACTGGGAGTAGCAGGAGTAACTGGAGTGGTAGCGGTAGTAGTAGCGCTGATACGTTTAGGCAGCCTGTTCTGTTCCACTGCCTGATCGGTGAGGCGATGAGCTAACTTGATGATCTGTTGAATGGTGCCAAGATTTGCTGAGGTTACGTGACTTTGAATCTCCGGCACCAGTCCATTGAGATACAGTTCGATACGCTTAATGGGAGGGTCTACCATAGTAGGACACAGAATAGCCAACTCATTCGATCTTCTGGTGTACGCTTCAATTTCTGACCCCGTCATTTTCAAGTGGTAAAACTCTACCTCCAGCTTATGAATGTCATCACGACTACAGTATTCCTCTTTGATCAACTCCTTGAAATCATTCCAGGGTGTGGCGTTAGCAACAGCCAACCCTAACATCTGAACTTGCGCATTCCACCAAGTCAGCGCAATGCCTTCTAGAGTACCAGTGGCGTACTTCACCCTGCGAGCCTCAGGGCATTCACACATTTCAAATACTGACTCAAGCTTTTCAAACCAATGGAGGAGTCCAACTGCTCCTTCTGTACCACTGAATGTAGTAGGACGACAGTCCATGAAAGTCTTGAAGGTGCAAACAGGTGGCTGAGCGTGCTGACCTCCTACCTGTGCGGCTGCAAGTGCCGCAGCAACTCGCTCGTTAATGAGAGCCATCAATTGGGCTTGTGTCATGTTGATGCGTCCAGACATGATCTTCATAGCAAAGATAACATAAGTGAGAGAGGTTCGCGAATAGTGCGATGGCAGAAGAGAGTAAGCACACAAGTGTTCTCATGCAAAAGTGTTACGTTAATCTAAGCATACCCTGAGCAAAGTTCTATGCAATTCTAGCAAGTAGGCAATAAAACATGTACCATATTACCTAGGATGTTGAGTCTTGCACGTGGAGTGAAGCGTCGTTGTGGATCCCTGAGCACTGTTCAGGTTATAGTCTGGTTTTAACAAAAAGTTTTCCCTTATTAAAACCTAGTTCACTATAACCAATGGCTCTGATACCAATCTGTCACACCCCCAAAACCCACACGCGGAGTACCACCGCTTGGAGGCGTGACTGACCAGGATCAAGCCACCAATCATATTGAACATATAAGTAATCAGTAAAAGTAAACGTAATCCATCACAATTCAATTGGTGCTAAAACGAAAGTATTGCATAAGTAGCGGAAGCATAGTTATGAACATCCAACATAAGTGTTTAGTTTAAAGAGTAATAAGGTTTTCATCAAAACATCCACAATCCGTGCCCACAACTAATTTAATTGACACATATCAATTAGATTTCAATATTCAATAATCATGCTGACAATTCCTATATTAACCACATGGCTTGATCAGATCATAAATCAGACATTGGGACCATGCACCACATAATATATATACGATTTCAATTCAGATTCACCCTTTCAAAACCACAAGTATTCACAAAATCATCAAGTAAGCAACTTAAGAAATCACATCTGATTATTACGCACTAACCGAGGTATCCGGGATGATAGTTTAATCACTAGAGAGGGCTTGGGGAAACACACGCAGCTGCCGTCACACTTGGGAGAGTTTTAGGGTTTCAGATTGTTAAAACGTGTGAAACTGAACTCGTTTCCCCTAAATATACACGAAACAGTGTTCTGGGCCCTTAATGGGCTTCGCGTAATAATGGGCCGGCGAAACAACCTATTTCGTCGAGAGGCAAATGACGAAACACTTCTGTTTCGTCGAGTTGGGTCATGGCGAATCACTTGATTCGTCGGGTCGTTTCAGCTGTTAAACAGTTCAAGTGTTTTTCTAAAATACTAAGTCTCATGTTATAATCTAGATCACATAAACATGTAACAATCATAGTGCCTTTCATTATAACATAACGTGTATAGTTACAAGTCAAACAACTAAACAGTCAAAGTCAACGTGCATTTAATGCGAAAGTGAAAGTCGGAAACTCGAGTTGTCACAGAAGAAGTCGCAACCCTTGTCGCTCAGCAAATGGCTGCAGTACTTCCTGGCGTAGTGACCCAGATCCACGAGTTATATAACAACAATAATGCATAATGTAGTTTCAAGAACTTCAATTCGGCTAAACCGTTGAAATTTTCTGGGTCTCAAGGAGCAACCGCGCTCCTGCAATGGTTCGAAAGTCTGGAAAGCACATTCAAACATGTGCAATGTCCGAATGAGCGTAAGGTTGAGTTTGCATCTAGTGTGTTCGAGAAGCGTGCTCTTACATGGTGGAACGGAGTGATGCATGATAGGGGTGCCGATGTGGCGATGGCATAAACTTGGGAAGAGCTCCGAGCTCTCATGATGAGAGAGTTCTATCCCCGTCACGAGATTTGAGCTTTAGAACGAGAATTCGATGATTTGAAACAAGATGGGGGAGAACACCGTGCTTATACGGATCAATATGAGGAGCTCAGTTTGTTGTGTCCTACGATGGTTACCCCATTGGAAAAGGCGATAGAGAGGTATATCGATGGATTACCCAATTCTGTGCAGGATATTGTGACTAACAGTAATCCTACTACTGTCCGTCAAGCGATTGAGTTGGCTGCTACACTGACCGAGTCTCAGGTCAGAAAGGGTAAATTGACCCGTAAGGGTGATAAAAAGAAGTCAGCCGATTCTGCTAAAGAAAAGGGTAAAAGTAAGGGTAAGAAGAAAGGTGAGGTTTCTAAAAAGTCAAGGAAGCGCAAGAACTTTGCTGTCACCAACCAGAACCCTCAGAACCCACCGGCCCTACCTCCAGCAAAGAAGCAATTTACTTGTGACACCTGTTCCTCCACGGCCATCAAACAAATACCAAACCAATGAAATATTGTATTTCATACTTGGGATTGTATAAATATGTGTATCAATTGAACATATCAATTCTTGTTCGATTTCGGGCTCTAAATCGCTTTCTAGAAGGTTATACGCGCACTGATGCGTAAATATAACCAGTTTAATGCAACAAACACTACGGAACAGTGACATAGGCTTAACATACCTTAAATAACCCTTACATAACTTAGAAATAAGTTTTGGAAGGTTTGGTGTGCCAAAATCAAGTTTATTCGCTTACAGGGACTAAATTCGACAAACTGCGAAAGTATGCCGATTCGTACTGTAACGGACATTCCGGAACTTGATCATAAGTTAAACATACCCTAAATATCCTTTATATAGCTTAGAAATAGTCTTTCAGGGGTTCGGTATGCTAAAATAAACTTTTTGGTCATTCAGGGACTAAAAGCGTCAAAAAGTGCATAAGTTTGCATTTTCGCGCATATCTTACGTTCTGAATACATCCGGACATCCAAAAATTTATTTAATCATTAAAATAATTTATTTTAGTGATTGGCATGAGAAAAATCCATTTGTCGCGTAATTTGGATCGTTTTTCGCGTTCGTGCGTATTTCGTCGTAATTAACCGAACAACGCAACCGTACGACCAAACGAACCGACATCTGAGATATTTTTGAGCATTTTTAATGTTCCCTATACTTTAACTTCATTTTAGAGCCTTGAAATGGGATTAACGGCGCTTAAACGTGTCAAAAATGCATCAAAAACCATGTTTTGCACATTCAGGGACCAAAATTGACAATCTGCCATAGTTATCTAGGAAAGGGACCAAAGTTGAAAATCTGATTTCCAGCTTGTTCTAGCTGTTCCCCTCATTTTCACAGGGTTTTAATGAAACTAGGGGCTTGTTTTGGGGTACCCATGGTATTCTAAAACCATGGGCACACATGTAAGGTCCAGATCGAAGCTCGGTTTTCGATGAACGATCCTAACGGTCTTGGTTTTCCTATAAATACCCCACCCCTCTTGCTCCAAAACTCACATTTGATCTGATTTGGCTCTCTAGGTTGAAGTTATACACTTCATACCTGAGAGTAATCGGATCAAAACTCCATAGCTTGGACCCGTTGTAAGTCCTCTTTCGTTCTTTTACGCGTTTTAGCGTGAAAGTCAAACATTGTTTGGCTTTCAGCTTTGACCAGTTTATGGTCAACACGAAGTTCGTTTGAACTTCATAACGTGAGCTTAATCACGAGGGTTTTAGTCTCTTACGACTATACCTACTGATTACCACGTTATCTAGGCATAGTGGCGAGTCGTAGTTTCGGCCAAAATACGTATTCTTGCGTATTTTGTAACCAAACTACTTTTAGGTATCAAAATCGTTTGTTTTGATACCAAACCTGTTTTCAAACCTCCTTAAGCATGTTTTAACATGTTTAGCTCGTCACTTTAGGTTTAGTGCTTATGTAGGGTCGTAAAGGTAAGCGGTCTAAATACCCGCTTATACTTTCGAACCCGACCCGTTTGGTCGATCATTAGGATCCGACTATACACATTAGGTGACCATAGTTGCATAGGGAATAACCTTCCGAGGTTATACCTTATGGTCACTTCGTTTAGTTAGTTGTATGATAGGTAGTTTATATGCCTTAGGAAAATTTCCAAAATGCCCTTTTTACGCCAAAATTCATTTTAAGCATATGTAACATAATTTTTGACATCTAAACTGATTTGGCAACAATATTAGACATGTTAAGGCATATTTTACTTGTCATAGGACTAATTTGGTGGTCCGAACGCTTTTTTAAGCGAACGACGAGTTAAAGTAGCATAAGCTACCTAAACAAGTCGTAATAGGTCGTAAGCGCTTAGGATAGGTTCCGTTTTAGAATGTAGGCTTTGTTAAACCATATTACATGAGTTCATACACTCATTTGGTTTACGAAACCACATTTTATACGATCCTCCGATTTAGGTCCGTTTATTAACGTAGTTATCTATATTAGGTGCCGTTTGATTTCCGTGATCCCTCTAGCTTTGCTTGGTTGTTGTTCAAGACTTCTAAGCACCCTCAAGTGAGTACATAGTCCCCTCTTTTACTGTTTTTCAAACATTTTGGGGTGAAACACATGTGCCTACTTGTTACTTTCATGCTTTCCATGTTTTCATATCATATACTTGCTATGTTCATTAGTACACTATTAGTACATGATTTCATTATGTTTTTGCTATGTATATCCATTTAGTGCATACTTAGTACATCGTTTTACATTACATTTCATGCTATGTATGTCCATTTAGTGCATACTTAGTACATTATTTTACATTTCATTCCATGCTATGTATGTCCATTTAGTGCATACTTAGTACATTATTTTACATTTCATTTCATGCTATGTATGTCCATTTGTTGCATACTTAGTACATTATTTTACATTTCATTTCATGCTATGTATGTCCATTTGTTGCATACTTAGTACATTATTTTCATAAAACATGCTTACATTTTGGTATGACATTTGGTTTGTTTAAATGGCTCAAAAATACATTCATTAACATTAGCTACGCTGTTCGTTAGTAGGTAGTGGTACCATAGGAATTGACAACTCCCGTTCCTAACATCCTACGTATGTTTGGATGGAAGGAATGACTGAATTCGATAAACATAACTCAGATAAATCTTTAATTCATTTAAGGGTTTATCGCCACAGTCTCAAGGCTTGAATGTATGCATTTTCACAACACCGCATAGATGTTTGTATCAGTAAAGCATGCATTATTTTACAAAACATAAATTTTGATTATAATTTATCAATTGCATTGTTTTGTACATTTCTTTCTTATAGGGTCGAGTAAAAGCTATTAATTAATAAAGGCTTTTTATTCACTCTACATTACATTTGTTTACACTGTCACACCCCGACCACGTATAACATACAAAACGTGGCGGAAAACGTCGGGGAGTGTTGTAACAGAATTAATTGTTTCATAACCATGGCATTCAAAGTTGTATTTTATTTATCAACACAAGAGTTACATTGTCTTAAACAAAAACAAGAGTACAAAACATAATTAAACAAAGTCTATCTTCGTTTTATGTCTCTAGTGTCACGATCATCATCCTATGGAAAAGCTCCTGAAAACACATGTGAAAATAGGTACGTCAGCATAAAAATGCCTGTGAGATACATAGGTTTTATGAAAATAGGATTCATGACTTAAGTTTAAGAAAAATGTTTAATAACAGTTAGTCATGAACCTTGTAAGTTGTTTTGTTTTGTAAATCATTCAAAAAGCGATGATATGTATAGATAAGAGAATAATGTAAGGTTAAATGAATAACCAAGAAAAAAGAGTTTGTATAGGATAAGTTGTTTTGTAAATCAATGTCTTGTGAAAATAAGTTGTTTATGTAAAACGTAATATGTCAAATATTGAAATGATTTAAGTAACGCTACAACATGTAATGTCATACAAACACTTATATATAGGAAGTACCAGCGGCGTATCCACCATGCTTGTATCATATTACACACGCCTCGTTACTCAAATCACTTACTCAAACCAACCACCAATGTAAATTGTTTATGTGTAAATGAATTGTCATGTGTTAATGTGTAAACCATATCGAAATGTCTATGTCCAATGTAAACAACCTAAATGTGTATATCAATGTCAAAATGTTTATGTTTAATATAGATCATGTAATGTGTACCCAAAAATATCATGTATGGTAAGTGAAATATATCAACTAAACCATATGTAAAAATGCACAAAACAAGGTATTGAAGTAAAACATGGTTTAAATCAAAGTTATGTTTTGTGGAACAAATGCATGCTAGACTGATACAAATATTTATGCGGTATTGTGAAAATGCATACATCCAAGCCTTGAGACTGTGGCGATAAACCCTTAAACAAATTAAAGGTTTATCTAAGTTATGTATATCGAATTCGGTCATTCCTTCCAATCCAAACAAACCCAGGATTTCAGGAACGGGAGTTGTCAATTCCTATGGTACCACTACCTACTAACGAACGGCGTAGCTAATGTTAATGAATGTATTGTTCCATTGTAAACAACCCAAATGTCATACCAAAATGTAAACATGTGATGAAAACGACTGTACTAAGTATGTAACAAATGGACATACATAGCATGTGACGTGAAACAAATGTACTAACTATGCACACAATGGACATACATAGCATGAAATGTAATGTAAACAATGTACTAAGTACGCACACAATGGGCATACATAGCATGAAATGTAATGTAAAACAATGTACTAAGTACGCACATAATGGGCATACATAGCATGAAATGTAATGTAAAACAATGTACTAAGTACGCACACAATGGGCATACATAGCATGAAATGTAATGTAAAACATGTACTATAATGTACTAACGAACATAGCAGGTATATGATGTGAAAACATGGAAAGCATGAAAGTAACAAGTAGGCACATGTGTTTCACCCCAAAACAGTTTGAAAACAGTAAAAGAGGGGTCTATGTACTCACTTGAGATTGCTCAGAAGTCCTAAGATAACCACCAAGCAATGCTAGAGATCACGGAATCAAACGGCACCTAATATAGGTAACTATGTTAATAAATCGGACCTAATATCGGAAGATCGGATAGATTGAGGGTTCGTAAACCAAACGAGTATGGAGACTCGTGTAATATGGTTTAACACAGCCCACATACTAAAACGAAACTTAACCTAAGTGTTTGTGACCCATTACGACCCGTTTAGGTAGCTTAGGCTACTTTAACGCGTCGTTCGCGTAAAACGCGTTCGGAACGCCTAACTAGTCCTATGACAAGTAAAATATGCCTTAACATGTCTAATATGGTTGTCAAATCAGTTTAGATGTCAAAAGTTATGTTACATATGTTTAAAACGAATTTTGGCATCAAAGGGGTATTTTGGTAATTTACCTAAGGCATATAAACTACCTATCATACAACTACTTAAACGAAGCGACCATAAGGTATAACCTCGGAAGGTTATTCCCTATATGCTATGGTCACCTAATGTGTTTGGTCGGATCCTAATGATCGACCAAATGGGTCGGGTTCGAAGGTATAAGCGATTTATTAGATCGCTTACCCTTATGACCCTAGACAACGTGGTAATCAGTAGGCATAGTCACAAGGGACTATAACCATCGTGATTACAATCACGTTGCGAAGTTCAAACGAACTTCGCATTGACCATAAACTGGTCAATGCAGAAAGTCAAACAAAGTTTGACTTTCGGACTCGAAAAGCAATAAAAGAACGAAGGAACACTTACAAAGGGTCCCCGAATGCTAATCTAGATCAAAATAGCTCAGGTATGAAACAAAGGTTTCAACTTAGAGCACATTAGATCAGATTCTTGTGAGGAATGAGTGAAAATGTGATGGGTATTTATAGATTTCGGTTCACCATTAGGATCGTTTCTTGGAGAAGAGGGAATGATCTAGCCCGTACACTTGTCGAAATGTTGTGGTAACTCATTTTGCCATCCACCATAAGAGTTTGACACTTGGCCTTGGCCTTTGGAGTGTTTGAAAGGCTGTTTGTAGCTGTTAATACACTGAATCTGGTCCTGAAAGTGCAAAAGTGATGTTTCTGCCCAGATAAGGCGCTCGCGTAGCGCCACTGCCTAGGCATGAGGTGCTCGCGCTACGCCTCTGCCTATCAGTTTCAGCAAAGTTTCAAAAATGGCAGAAATGGTCCTTGCAGCCCGTTTAAGCTATTTTCGATGCGTTTGAACCCCGTTAACCTCATTTCAAGGCTCTAAAATGAAGTTAAAGTATAGGGAACTCAAAACATGCTAAAAAATATCTAGGATGTCGGTTCGTTTGGCCGTACGATCGCGATGTTCGCTTAATTACGACGGAATGCGCATAAGCGCGAAAAACGATCCAAATGGCGTGACGAATGGATTTTTCTTATGCCAAACACTAAAATAAAATATTTTAGTGCGTACATAAATTTTTGGATGTCCGGATGTATTCAGAACGTAAGTTATGCGCGAAAAAGCAAACTTGTGCACTTTTTGACACTTTTAGTCCCTGAATGACCCAAAAGTTTATTTTTGCCATACCAAAGCCTTCAAAACTTATTTCTAAGTTATGTAAAGGTTATTTAAGGTATGTTAAGTATATGTTGATATTCCGGAGTATTTTTCGCATTCAACTGGTTACGTTTACGCACCAGTTTGCGTATAACTCTCCAGAAAGCGATATAGAGTTTGAAATCGAACAAAAGTCAAAACATGAAAAATGTAAAACATAACAAAAAAAACATTGGGATCAAATAACATTGTTTTATTGATAAAAGAACTGTTCACAATGATAACAGCACAGATGTTACAGTCTCCCCTACTTGTGGAAATTTCGTCCCGAAATTTATTTAGAGAAACTCGTGGAAAAAGATGCGGATATTTCGCCTTCATTTGATCTTCGCGTTCCCAAGTAAACTCGGGTCCACGTTTAGCTTCCCATCGAACTTTGACCAAAGGAATGCGCTTGCGTTTAAGCCATTTGACTTCACGTTCCATGATTTCCACTGGCTTCTCAACAAATTTCAGTGTTTTACCAACACGAATTTCGTCAAGTGGTATGTGGAGATTCTCATCGGCTAAACACCTCTTGAGATTGGACACGTGAAAAGTTGGATGAACATTTCCAAGTTCAGGAGGTAACTCAAGTCTGTAGGCTACCTTTCCGATTCTTTCGACGATCTTGAATGGTCCAACGTTAGGTGCAAGTTTTCCTTTCTTTCCAAATTTGATCACACCTTTCCAAGGTGAGACCTTAAGTAATACTCGATCACCGACTTGAAATTCCAAGGGCTTGCGTTTTGGGTCCGCGTAACTCTTTTGACGACTTCTAGCTGTCTGAAGGTTATCACGAACTTTCTTAATCTTGTCAGTTGTCTCTAAAATGAGGGCAGGTCCAGTAAGTTGAGCCTCGCCGATCTCATTCCAGCAGACTGGTGAACGACATTTTCGACCATAGAGAGCCTTGAAAGGAGCCATTTTGATGCTGGTGTGATAACTGTTGTTGTAGGAGAATTCAATTAACTGAAGATGTGAATCCCAACTACCACCAAAATCGATCACACAAGCTCTAAGCATATCCTCCAGAGTCTGGATTGTTCTCTCAGATTGACCATCCGTTTGCGGATGATAAGCTGTGCTCAGATTAAGTTGGGTCCACATAGCAGATTGCATGGTTCTCCAAAAATGAGAAGTGAAACGAGCATCTCTGTCAGAAATGATGTTCAAAGGAACACCATGTCGAGCTACAATTTCATCCACATATATTTTAGCAAGTTTGTCAGCAGAAAAATCTTTACGGATTGGCAAGAAATGCGCTGACTTAGTAAGACGATCAACAACTACCCAGATGGCATCATGACCTTTCTTTGTGCGTGGAAGTTTGGTAACAAGATCCATAGTAATGTTTTCCCATTTCCAAACTGGGATCTCTGGTTGCACCAATAAACCAGAAGGACGCTGATGTTCAGCCTTAACCTTAAGACAAGTAAGGCATTTTGATACGTATAAGGCAATGTCTTTCTTCATACCAGGCCACCAATAATGAATACGAAGATCCTTATACATCTTATCTGAGCCCGGATGAATAGAATAACGAGACTTATGGGCTTCATCCATAAGCAAGGTATGAAGATCATCCTGGCTTGGGACCCACAAACGGCCCATGAAGTAATACGATCCATTGTCCTTCAGTTCCAGATCAGGTGTTATGTGATAGGGAAATTCCTTATCCATCAAACCTTGTGAAACACAAGATTGTTGAGCCTGAGAAATGCGTGCTTGGATATTGGATCGAGCTTGAATAACAGATTGAACACGTACACAATGAAGCTTAGTACGTTCCTTACGACTCAATGCATCAACTACGACATTCGCCTTACCAGGATGGTAGCGAATTTCGCAGTCATAGTCGTTTAGAAGCTCGACCCAACGTCGTTGCCTCATGTTGAGTTCTTTCTGATTGAAGATATGTTGAAGACTTCTCTGGTCAGTGAAAACCACACATTTTGTTCCGTACAAATAGTGTCTCCAGATCTTGAGAGCGAAAACAACTGCACCCAACTCAAGATCATGAGTGGTGTAGTTCTTCTCATGTATCTTCAACTGCCTCGATGCATATGTTATGACTTGGTTCCTTTGCATCAGAACACAGCCAAGACCCAATTTAGATACGTCGCAATAAACGACGAAATCATCATTGCCCTCAGGCAAAGTTAGAACAGGCGCGTCACAAAGCTTCTGCTTCAAGTGTTGAAAAGCTTCCTCTTGTTTGAATCCCCAGTCAAAGGGTTTGTTCTTCTGAGTTAGAGCAGTTAGAGGAACTGCAATCTTTGAGAAGTTCTCAATGAAGCGGCGGTAATAACCCGCTAGACCAAGAAAAGAACGAACCTCAGTGGGAGTAGTAGGCATATCCCAATCCTTAATCGCACTGATCTTGGAGGGATCTACATGGATACCTTGTTCGTTGATGATATGCCCCAAAAATTGAACTTCTTTAAGCCAAAATTCGCACTTGGAGAATTTGGCGAAAAGTTGTTCTTTCTTTAGGAGCTCCAAAGTAAGACGAAGATGTTGCTCGTGATCAGCTCGCGTCTTAGAGTATATCAAGATGTCGTCAATAAAAACAATGACGAAATGATCCAAATAAGGTTTGCAGACCCTATTCATTAAGTCCATGAAAACAGCAGGAGCATTAGTCAAACCGAATGGCATGACTGTGAACTCGTAATGTCCATACCGAGTGCGGAACGCCGTCTTGGGAATATCTTCTTCATGCACACGAAGTTGATGATATCCGGAACGTAGATCAATCTTCGAAAAATAAGAAGAGCCCTGTAACTGATCAAAGAGGTCGTCTATGCGTGGTAGGGGATATCGATTCTTGATGGTAAGCTTGTTAAGCTCACGATAATCGATACACATCCTAAAGGATCCATCCTTCTTCTTGACAAAAAGAACGGGAGCACCCCAGGGTGAAAAGCTAGGACGGATAAAGCCTTTGTCAGAGAGCTCCTGAAGCTGCTTAGACAACTCTTGCATCTCAGATGGTGCAAGACGATATGGAGCTCTGGCAATGGGATTTGCACCAGGTACGAGATCAATGCAGAACTCGACTTGGCGTGCTGGAGGTAGACCAGGTAACTCTTCAGGGAAAACTTCAGAATAATCCCGAACGACAGGAATATCTGAAATAGACTTACCCTTGCCTTTATCTGCTGTAACATGTGCTAAGAAAGCCACATAGTTCTTCCGCAGATATTTCCGAGCTTTAAAACAAGACATGAGCTTGAGACCACCAGACGGTTTCTCACCTTGAACCTGTAGGATCTCGCCTGTCGAAAGCGGCACACGAACAATCTTCTCAGAACAAACTATCTCTGCGCGATGCTTAGATAACCAATCCATACCCACAATAACGTCGAAGCTTCCAAGTAGCATAGGCGTGAGGTCGATAGGAAAAATATGGTCGTTAAGATTCAACTGGAAGTTGCATAGAACAGAATCAAGAACAATGGGTTCACCACTAGCAACTTCTACTGTCAAAGGTTTACCTAGTTTCGTTCTAGACACGCGAAGTAATGGTTCAAAAGACAATGACACGAAACTCTTATCGGCACCCGAATAAAAAAGAACAGATGTAGGCTGATTATTAATAAAGAACGTACCGTTCACCACATTATCGTCCGCCTGCGCCTCTTGGGCATTCAAGTTAAAAGCTCGCCCTCGAGCCTGAGCCTGATTTTGGTTTGGATTCTGATTCTGGTTAGCTAGCCTTGGGCACCGGTTTCTGTAGTGGGTCAGATCCCCACAGTTATAACAAGCACCTGGTGGGTAGTGCGGTCGTGCAGCTTGACCCTGTTGCTGAGCAGGAGGCTGAGCAACTTGTTGAGCCGGGTTCTGAACTGCCCGATTCTGAGCAAACCGACAAAGATCGACAAGATGACCTGACTTCCCACAGTTAGTACAAAAACGGCACTGATGTTGCGGCTGATGGTGACTGTTGCATCTATTGCACAAAGGTGCATTCCCTGAATACGGCTTCTTCGCTGGAGGCTGTGCGGGTTGGTTGGGAGCTGCCTGGTTAGCTTGGGCAGTGACATCATAGTTTTGGGAAGCCTTACGCTTCCTTGCCCTTTTCGATGAACAAGAATCCTTTCCATTCTTGTTTTGACCTTTCTTGCTATCTTCTTTGTCAGACGACTGTTTCTTGCCCTTGTCACCCTTCCTGTGTAATTTATTCTTCCGAATCTGCGACTCAGTCAATGTCGCTGATAACTCGATCGCCTGACGGAGTGTGGCAGGGTTACTACCAGTAATGATGTCTTGCACTGAGTCAGGTAGGCCGTCGATGTACCTTTCGATAGCCTTGTCGAGTGGGGTAACCATTGTTGGGCATAGCAGACTCAACTCCTCAAACCTATCAGTATATGCCCTGTGCTCGCCATTATCTTGCTTCAAGTCATCAAACTCTTTCTCCAACGCTCGCTGTTCATGGCGAGGACAGAATTCCCTCATCATAAGGGCCCTAAGTTCAGCCCAAGTTTGTGCTAGAGCAACTTCTGCACCTCGGTCTCTCATAACCCCGTTCCACCATGTGAGAGCCCTCTTCTGAAACACGCTCGAAGAAAACTCGACCTTGCGATTATCCGGACACTGCACGTGGCGGAAAGTATTCTCAATGCTCTCGAACCATTGAAGAAGCCCAGTCGCTCCTTCAGAACCACTAAACTTGAGTGGTTTAGCCGAGTTAAAATCCTTGTATTTGCATGGAGCATTGTTATTGTTGTTGGCTTGGTGCCATTGAGCAAAGAGATTTGGGAATTGAGCAGCCATCTGCTGCGCAATAATTTCTGCCAGTTTGGCAGTCGCTATCTGGTTTTCGCGTCGAGGAGGCATTCTAAAAGAGGAAAACATGAAAGGAAACGAGTGAGATGATTGGATGAAGAGAATGAGATGAAACAAAATCAACAAAAGCAAAGATGGTGGTCATTCATCCGCATTACCAAGCAAACAAACGACACATAGTGACTAATCAAAGTAAATGGATCAAAAATAATGTATCACGAAGACATGCTTGCCTATAAGTGAACACTCATCCCAAGAATTCCCAGGTAAGCACAACTGGTCTCGCGTCTGATGAGATATATATGAAGTGCTTGCCTAGACAGAATACAGGCATTCACTCTTCCAGTTTGCACGTGTTCACATTATTTAAAACCCAAAACGTTGACGAGATTTTGAAAATTTGAAGGCACAAGGCCAAAAATTTAGTCAAACTGGAAGGGTTCAAAACCTTACAAAAGAGGGTTCAAAACCTTGTAATAAATCATCCAAAAACCGATGATTGTTTTTCAAAAATCGTTTCGAAAAAATTGGGTTCTTGTTTTGATAATCACCTAAGGATAGGTGATGTGCATGTTTTAAAATCTAAACACAAGATAACTTGTGTTAGGGTCCTAGAAAGGTTATAGTCTAGGTCAAAGCATTACTAATAACCTAATTCCCTATAACCATTGGCTCTGATACCAACTCTTCTGTCTCACCCCGACCACGTATAACATACAAAACGTGGCGGAAAACGTCGGGGAGTGTTGTAACAGAAATAATTGTTTCATAACCATGGCATTCAAAGTTGTATTTTATTTATCAACACAAGAGTTACATTGTCTTAAACAAAAACAAGAGTACAAAACATAATTAAACTAAGTCTATCTTCGTTTTATGTCTCTAAGGCACAGGTCCGCCCTAGTGTCACGATCATCATCCTATGGAAAAGCTCCTGAAAACACATGTGGAAATAGGTATGTCAGCATAAAAATGCCTGTGAGATACATAGGTTTTATGAAAATAGGATTCATGACTTAAGTTTAAGAAAAATGTTTAATAACAGTCAGTCATGAACCTTGTAAGTTGTTTTGTTTTGTAAATCATTCAAAAAGCGATGATATGTATAGATAAGAGAATAATGTAAGGTTAAATGAATAACCAAGAAAAATGAGTTTGTATAGGATAAGTTGTTTTGTAAATCAATGTCTTGTGAAAATAAGTTGTTTATGTAAAACGTAATATGTCAAATATTGAAATGATTTAAGTAACGCTACAACATGTAATGTCATACAAACACTTATATATAGGAAGTACCAGCGGCGTATCCACCATGCTTGTATCATATTACACACGCCTCGTTACTCAAATCACTTACTCAAACCAACCACCAATGTAAATTGTTTATGTGTAAATGAATTGTCATGTGTTAATGTGTAAACCATATCGAAATGTCTATGTCCAATGTAAACCACCTAAATGTGTATATCAATGTCAAAATGTTTATGTTTAATATAGATCATGTAATGTGTACCCAAAAATATCATGTATGGTAAGTGAAATATATCAACTAAACCATATGTAAAAATGCACAAAACAAGGTATTGAAAAAAAACATGGTTTAAATCAAAGTTATGTTTTGTGGAACAAATGCATGCTAGACTGATACAAACATTTATGCGGTATTGTGAAAATGCATACATCCAAGCCTTGAGACTGTGGCGATAAACCCTTAAACAAATTAAAGGTTTATCTAAGTTATGTATATCGAATTCGGTCATTCCTTCCAATCCAAACAAACCCAGGATTTCAGGAACGGGAGTTGTCAATTCCTATGGTACCACTACCTACTAACGAACGGCGTAGCTAATAATGAATGTATTGTTCCATTGTAAACAACCCAAATGTTATACCAAAATGTAAACATGTGATGAAAACGACTGTACTAAGTATGTAACAAATGGACATACATAGCATGTGACGTGAAACAAATGTACTAAGTATGCACACAATGGACATACATAGCATGAAATGTAATGTAAACAATGTACTAAGTACGCACATAATGGGCATACATAGCATGAAATGTAATGTAAAACAATGTACTAAGTACGCACACAATGGGCATACATAGCATGAAATGTAATGTAAAACAATGTACTAAGTACGCACACAATGGGCATACATAGCATGAAATGTAATGTAAAACATGTACTATAATGTACTAACGAACATAGCAGGTATATGATGTGAAAACATGGAAAGCATGAAAGTAACAAGTAGGCACATGTGTTTCACCCCAAAACAGTTTGAAAACAGTAAAAGAGGGGTCTATGTACTCACTTGAGATTGCTCAGAAGTCCTAAGATAACCACCAAGCAATGCTAGAGATCACGGAATCAAACGGCACCTAATATAGGTAACTATGTTAATAAACCGGACCTAATATCGGAAGATCGGATAGAATGAGGGTTCGTAAACCAAACGAGTATGGAGACTCGTGTAATATAGTTTAACACAGCCCACATACTAAAACGAAACTTAACCTAAGTGTTTGTGACCCATTACGACCCGTTTAGGTAGCTTAGGCTACTTTAACGTGTCGTTCGCGTAAAACGCGTTCGGAACGCCTAACTAGTCCTATGACAAGTAAAATATGCCTTAACATGTCTAATATGGTTGTCAAATCAGTTTAGATGTCAAAAGTTATGTTACATATGTTTAAAACGAATTTTGGCATCAAAGGGGTATTTTGGTAATTTACCTAAGGCATATAAACTACCTATCATACAACTACTTAAACGAAGCGACCATAAGGTATAACCTCGGAAGGTTATTCCCTATATGCTATGGTCACCTAATGTGTTTGGTCGGATCCTAATGATCGACCAAATGGGTCGGGTTCGAAGGTATAAGCGATTTATTAGATCGC
Organism: Helianthus tuberosus; assembly: GCA_030545235.1. Classification (NCBI taxonomy): domain Eukaryota; kingdom Viridiplantae; phylum Streptophyta; class Magnoliopsida; order Asterales; family Asteraceae; genus Helianthus; species Helianthus tuberosus. The sequence goes on along the minus strand of CM060429.1, from coordinate 53,295,386 downwards.
TTACCCTTATGACCCTAGACAACGTGGTAATCAGTAGGCATAGTCACAAGGGACTATAACCATCGTGATTACAATCACGTTGCGAAGTTCAAACGAACTTCGCATTGACCATAAACTGGTCAATGCAGAAAGTCAAACAAAGTTTGACTTTCGGACTCGAAAAGCAATAAAAGAACGAAGGAACACTTACAAAGGGTCCCCGAATGCTAATCTAGATCAAAATAGCTCAGGTATGAAACAAAGGTTTCAACTTAGAGCACATTAGATCAGATTCTTGTGAGGAATGAGTGAAAATGTGATGGGTATTTATAGATTTCGGTTCACCATTAGGATCGTTTCTTGGAGAAGAGGGAATGATCTAGCCCATACACTTGTCGAAATGTTGTGGTAACTCATTTTGCCATCCACCATAAGAGTTTGACACTTGGCCTTGGCCTTTGGAGTGTTTGAAAGGCTGTTTGTAGCTGTTAATACACTGAATCTGGTCCTGAAAGTGCAAAAGTGATGTTTCTGCCCAGATAAGGCGCTCGCGTAGCGCCACTGCCTAGGCATGAGGTGCTCGCGCTATGCCACTGCCTACCAGTTTCAGCAAAGTTTCAAAAATGGCAGAAATGGTCCTTGCAGCCCGTTTAAGCTATTTTCGATGCGTTTGAACCCCGTTAACCTCATTTCAAGGCTCTAAAATGAAGTTAAAGTATAGGGAACTCAAAACATGCTCAAAAATATCTAGGATGTCGGTTCGTTTGGCCGTACGATCGCGATGTTCGCTTAATTACGACGGAATGCGCATAAGCGCGAAAAACGATCCAAATGGCGTGACGAATGGATTTTTCTTATGCCAAACACTAAAATAAAATATTTTAGTGCTTACATAAATTTTTGGATGTCCGGATGTATTCAGAACGTAAGTTATGCGCGAAAATGCAAACTTGTGCACTTTTTGACACTTTTAGTCCCTGAATGACCCAAAAGTTTATTTTTGCCATACCAAAGCCTTCAAAACTTATTTCTAAGTTATGTAAAGGCTATTTAAGGTATGTTAAGTATATGTTGATGTTCCAGAGTATTTGTCGCATTCAACTGGTTACGTTTACGCACCAGTTTGCGTATAACTCTCCAGAAAGCGATATAGAGTTTGAAATCGAACAAAAGTCAAAACATGAAAAATGTAAAACATAACAAAACAAACATTGGGATCAAATAACATTGTTTTATTGATAAAAGAACTATTCACAATGATAACAGCACAGGTGTTACATACACAATAACATTTCAACATTTGTTTAAACATTACATTTAGTTATACATGAACATTTTTACATTGGTGGTTTGTTTGGGTAAGTGATTTAAGTAACGAGACGTGTGTAATATGATAAAAGCATGGTGGATACGCCGCTAGTACTTCCTATATATAAGTGCTTTTATGATATTACATATCATAGCGTTATTTAAATCATTTCAATTTTGACATATTACATTTTACACAAATTAACATATCTTTACGAAACATTGTTTTACAAACAACACATTTTGATACAAATTCATTTTACTTGGTTATTTATTTAACCATTCATATTTATTTTATATCATCTGTTTCCTTATCAATTTTTATACGATTTACAAAACAAAAACATTTTACAAGGTTCATGACTGCTTTTGTTAAAACATTCTTTTAAACTTACAAGTCATGAATCCTAAATCAATAAAACCTATGTATCTCAGAGGCATTTTTATGCTGACGTACCTATTTTCACATGTGTTTCAGGAAATGATGCATAGGATTGATCAAGTTACACATAGGCAGACTCGGGCCTTAGTGACAATAAAAGATGCACGACTAGTTAATTATGTTATTCTTCTTTGTTGTTAAAACATTGTAACTTTTTTTAATCAATAAAACAACATTTAAATTTCCATGTGTTATGAAACAATGATTCTGTTACAACACTCCCCGACGATTTCGCCACGATTTGTTGTTTTACGTGGTCGGGGTGTGACAGAAAAGTTGGTATCAGAGCTCATGGTTATAGGGAATTATGTTATTAGTAATGCTTTGACCTAGTCTATAACCTTCCTAGGACCCTAACGCTAGTTTACTTGTGTTTAGTCATAAAACAATACCGTCACGTATCCTTAGGCGACAACCACAACAAGAACACAAATTTCAAAACCGCTTTGAAAAGCAATCATCTGTTCTAGGATGATTGATTACTAGGTTTTGAACCCTCTAAGTTTCCAAAATGATTTTTGAAAATAATCACCCACCCTTTCGGATGATTTTTTTTTGGCTTAGTGCCTTCCGAATTTTCAAAATCTCGTTAAAGTTTGGGTCTTATAATGTGAACACGTGCAAACTGGAAGGGTGAATGCCTGTACTCTGAGTTTTCAGTATAAGGCTAGAGTGTTCGTACAAATCCACATAATCAGACCAGTCACTCTTACCTGGGAACTCTTGGGGTGAGTGTTCACTTATAGGCAAGCATGTCTTCAGTGATACATTAATATGACCTGTTTACTTTGATTTGTCACAGTCTCATTTGTTTGCCTTAGGTAACAAACAAATGATCGCAATTTTATGCATTGCCATTTTGTTTTGATTATCCAATAACATTTCACTTGTTTCTTCCTATGCCTTTCATTTCTTCTAGAATGTTTCTTCATCTCAGCAACCTTCAAATGTCCGAGCAAACTGCCAAATTTGCCCAGCGAATAGGCGAAGTAATCCTGAAGTCTGTGGATTTAGGTATCGCCATGTCTCGTCTCAATAATGGAGCCACCCAAGAAGCATCGAAAGAAGCAGAAGCCAAGCCTTCGAAAAGGTCAAGAAGGCGTAAAGCTTCAAAGAATTCTCCAGTCATTGCACCAAATCAGACAAGACCTAGCCAGGTGGCAGCACCACCAGCATCAGTGGTTACAACAGTAATGATGTCGACAGTGGAAGATTTTTACTATCAATGGATAGCACATCAGTGGATAAGACACTGATTTTGAGCATCAGTGCTTGCCAAGCAAAATGAAGAATCAGTGGTTGACTTTCAGCAGTGGATAGTGTTTAGTGATCAGATGTTTTAACTAAACAGTGATTAGGGTAAATGGTACAGATTTGAAGTATAAGTATTTCAGCAACTGTTTTGAAAATTTTCATTCAAGGTTTTTGCCACATGTCAATTTTGAAGGATAGTGGTTTAGTACCCCAGATGATGAAAACTTTTTGCTTACATAATGCAAGAAAAATTTTATCCTGCTGAAGTAAACCAATTTGAAGAATGGCCAATAGTGCTTTTAAAGCATGAAGCTGATAGGATTGATAGACTCAAGAATGATCCTAAAAAGAAGAAAAATGCTCCCAATTGGAGTAAATACAAAAAGTTCATCAATGACCAAACAGCTGAGTACAAAAGAAAGAAACATGAGCTGGTAGATGCAAAAGTGGACACTGCAAATGCCATATCAAAATGGTCAAAGCAGCAAACTGATGAAGCCTATGAAAGGCTGAAGAAAAGGAAGATAAGTGTTTCAGGTTCTTCAAAGAAGCATGAACAAATGATGAAGCTTGAACAGAAGATAGGAAACCTCAAAACACTGTTTCGGTCTACTTTTATGACAAACCAAGAAGAAGGAGAACAACTGACCAGTGAAGAGGTAAAGGAAAAGGAAGTTGAGTACTTCAAAGAAACCATCATGAAAATGGGTCTAAAAGAAGAGAACTCTGAAAAACTTCAAAACCTTTTTAAGAAGGTGTTAACTAAACCTGCATCACCATCTACTTCAGAAGTCTCAGACATTGAGCCAGATCAACAAGAAAGACAGGAGCTGATAGAAAAGGAAACTGCAGAAGACATAGCTGCAGCAAACAATGTTATTGAAATGGCCTTTAAAAGAATGTCTGAGAGTCTGCAAGTTTTCTCAAGGCCAATATCTCAAAGTTCATCAGCAAATAAATCTCTCCCAAGAAACCCATTGGGTTTAAAAGTACTAAAGTGGATGTCTGATCAAAAGACCCACATATTGACCCTGGTCAGATCCAATGGCGAAGTGAAGTACATATCAAGGAAAGAAGCACTAGGCCTTAGTGTTGAAGATTTGCAGGATCTCCTTGGACTTACACTGTGCCGGGATGAAGATGACATCAGTTCCAAAGAATTTGAAGAAGAATTTAAAAGAAAAGCAAAGGAACTTCTGATGAAGAATAAAAATCCAGAATAATGACAGGTTTTGGCATTATCTGTTCCAGGGGGAGATTGTTGGAATTGAACCCTACCAGAGGAACAGATAATGTAAAGCCAAAACCGGTTCACAACAGTGGATTCACAATAAGCAGACGTTTACTCTAAGCTCTCCCCTTGACAGTGGTTACCTATCTGCTGATACACTCTAAGTACTGCTCAGAAGAACAACTGATGAACCAAACACTGATGAAACAACTAAAGACTGCTAAAAGGCAAACACTGATTCTTCATTTTGCTTGGCAAGCACTGATGCTCAAAATCAGTGTCTTATCTACTGATGTGCTATCCATTGATAGTAAAAATCTTCCACTGTCGACATTATTACTGTTGTAACCACTGATGCTTGATTCATCAGTGGCTCTTAAAACAACTGTTCTCCACCCTTCATCCATTTCATCAGTATTTGACACGTGGTCAGTTTTTAGCCCTCAGATCATAATAAGCGCTGCCACATCAGCGATCATTTTTTTCCTAAATAAAACCCTGATCAAAACCCCCAAACAGGGTTTTACACTGTCGAATTGAATTCCAAAAGTTCTCTTCTCAAAGCAGTTTCTAAACTTTTCTTCCCAAAATCACTCTTCGATTCTTCTTCATCAAAATGACGAAGTCAAAATCAAAATCAAAATCTACTCCAAAATCACCATCATCTTCAAAAGAGGTCGCTCAAACGACCGAAGAACCCAACGAGATACCATACAAATCTCCTCATAATTATCTGGGTTTGCTCACAAAACCTACTGATAACCACACCTTCGACTCCATCATTGATACATTATCTGCATCAAAGTACAAAAAAATGTTAACGGCAGATGCTCCCATCTATCTACAAACCCAGAACGAGTTTTGGAAAAAGGCGACGCTTGAAAAACAAGACAATAAAGTCGTAACCATTAACTCGTCGATACAGGGTAAGGCGATCAAAATCACACCGCAGTCAATATCAGAAGTCTTCAAACTCGATGATCAGAATGGTAAAACTTCTTTTGACAAAAACGAGTTAAAAGCTGATTTTCTGAAAAGGGGTTATGCAGAACAATCAAAGGTAGATACCCTACAAATGGGTTATTTCCCATCTGCACCCAGATTTTTGTTTCACACACTTTTGAGTTGTGTTTCTAATAAAACAACAACATTCAACGAAATACCATTAAAAATTCAATGCCTGGGTTACGCTATTTTGAATAATAAAAACTACAATTATTCCCAGGAGATCTTCAATGACATGGTGAAAAACGTTGAAAGTAAAGCATTTTTGTTGTTTCCAAGATTTTTAAGCTATTATTTCAAACAAAAATTTGAAAAAGAAACTGAAAATCTGCTTAAACAAGGTGCCTATTTTCAAATAAAAGGCTTAATAAAAGAAACATTTTCCAAAATGATGGCACCAATAAAAACAAAAGCAGGGGTACCTGAGTAGATTTTAGCGGTTACAACTGCTCCTCAGGTATCAGCTGCTGAGGCCACTGCTCCAGGTGATCATGGCAGCACTACCACTGCTTTGAAACCCACACCTGAAATTACCAAAAAGACCAAAAGAAAAACATCCAGAAAACCCACCAAACCCAAAACAAAGGCAACTCTGGAAGATGAGATCCCAGAGCAACTGCCAGTGATAAAACAAATGTCACCACAAACCACTGCTGCTACTTCCTCACAGGAGTTGGAAGAAAGATCTCAACCTATGCCTAAAACTCCTCCTGCATCCTCACAAAAGGATCAGGTTGTAATCACAGGGACACCAAATTATGAAGCTCTGGATCCACTTGGCTCTATCTTCCACAGTCCTGATCCCAAGGACATGTCTCTTTCAACACCCATACCCTCACCAATCATAATGCCACAATCAATAATACCCCTGTTGCATGCAGTTGATATTGCGCAGACACAAACCAGTTCCTCTCTATCACCTATCACTGAGAGTATACCCCCACAAGTGACTGGGTCTGATGCTTATACCTCTGCTATCCCAGCAACAGTTGAGGAGGTTACACTGTAGGAGTTACAAGTAACTCTTATCAGTAGTTCAAGTGGAGCAGCAACTACAACTGATGGATCAACAGATCTTCAGTTGGACAGTTGTTTCATTGGTAAGACTCCCTTGAAGGCAATTTCTTCCATAGCAACTTCGGTAACCACCAGTGAGTTGGATCTAACCACTGGTACCATCAAAGGTTTATCGAGTGCTGAAGAAAGAAGTCCCCAGTACCGAGAACAAGGGGCATCAATGGGTGATTTTTGGGACTTTGTTCCTAAGTCACACATTGATATAACCACTGCTGGTGGGGATTCAGATGATCCTACTAATGTAGGTGATGATTCAAAATATCAGGAATTGACGGAAAGAGTTGAAAAACGTGAAGATTCAGTTGCTGAAATTAAAGATATGGAGCAAGAGATTTTAAAAGCTCAAAAAGCACAAGCTACTGCTGTTCCTGCTCAAGCATCTGCACAGCATGCATTTGCTGCAAATGAGCTTTGGAATATTTGTCAACCCATGCTTGAAAAACAGCAACATATGGCTGATCAAAAGCATGCTATTCATGTACAAATGTTGACCAACATGGTGGAATCAAGGTTTAAAGACACTCAAGCAGATATCAAGGCTATAAAGGCTAGCATTCAAAGTGCTTCTGGTAAAGTTCCTTCTTCCCTATCATTTCTTGATAACCCCCCTTCAGATAATGCCAAAAAGGGGGAGAATATCAAGCTGTTGAGAAAAATGAATAAGATGGGAATAGAACATGGCCTTTATATTGAGCCTGAAAAGGAAAAAGAAAAGGAAAAGCAAGTCTCAAAACCTGTTAGCCAAACAGCTGATACAGCAGTGGTTACAAAAACTGCTATCAGTAGCCAAACAGCTGCCATCTCTTCAACACACACCACTCCATCACACACCACCAAAACCACTGCCCTCACATCATCATCTACAATCATATTACCACCACTGCCTCCTGCCATAAAGCAGAAGACAGCAGATGTTACAACATCTGCTGTAATGACAACAGTGATTGAAACACCAGTTGTTTCAACCACCGTCAGTCAATCACAACCACAAACCACTGCTACTCATATTCAAACCACTGATCCACCAACGACATCATCAGCCTCTCCTACAATAAAAAGGAGAAGGGTTTTCATATCTGATGATTCACCACCACCATCACCACCATCAAAAACTACTCCACCTCCATCCCCTGCTCAAAAGCAGAAGACATCTGCTGACATATCAGCAGTTGTAATGACAACAGCAGTTGAAACACCAGTTGTTTCAACCACTGTTAGTCAGACATCCACCACTGTGATCACCAGTCTCACATCACAACCAGCTAAGCTCTACACCAGAAAAAGAAAACTTACCCAGCCAGATGAGGACCAATATGATCCCACTGCTGCAAAATATCCGTTGGAACTTGAAGCCATAAAAAATGAGATGAGGCAGTTCTACACTGATGATGATCCTTCAAACAGAAGATTTCCTTCACTTGTTGGCTTCATGATTCCAGAGGATATGGATGAGTATCTTCAGCTCAAAACAAGACAGGCTAAGATAATAACAAAAGTTGAGTGTAGAAGTCAAGATGTTGAAGCCATTGCTGAAAGATTGGAATATCTGCTCACTAAAGTCAATCTAATAAAAGATTTTGCACATGACCTGAGCAAAGAAAAAGCAGAACAAAGAAAAGAGATGAGAAGAAAACTTCTTGCTTACATAATGCAAGAAAAATTTTATCCTGCTGAAGTAAACCAATTTGAAGAATGGCCAATAGTGCTTTTAAAGCATGAAGCTGATAGGATTGATAGACTCAAGAATGATCCTAAAAAGAAGAAAAATGCTCCCAATTGGAGTAAATACAAAAAGTTCATCAATGACCAAACAGCTGAGTACAAAAGAAAGAAACAGGAGCTGGTAGATACAAAAGTGGACACTGCAAATGCCATATCAAAATGGTCAAAGCAGCAAACTGATGAAGCCTATGAAAGGCTGAAGAAAAGGAAGATAACTGTTTCAGGTTCTTCAAAGAAGCATGAACAAATGATGAAGCTTGAACAGAAGATAGGAAACCTCAAAACACTGTTTCGGTCTACTTTTATGACAAACCAAGAAGAAGGAGAACAGCTGACCAGTGAAGAGGTAAAGGAAAAGGAAGTTGAGTACTTCAAAGAAACCATCATGAAAATGGGTCTAAAAGAAGAGAACTCTGAAAAACTTCAAAACCTTTTTAAGAAGGTGTTAACTAAACCTGCATCACCATCTACTTCAGAAGTCTCAGACATTGAGCCAGATCAACAAGAAAGACAGGAGCTGATAGAAAAGGAAACTGCAAAAGACATAGCTGCAGCAAACAATGTTATTGAAATGGCCTTTAAAAGAATGTCTGAGAGTCTGCAAGTTTTCTCAAGGCCAATATCTCAAAGTTCATCAGCAAATAAATCTCTCCCAAGAAACCCATTGGGTTTAAAAGTACTAAAGTGGATGTCTGATCAAAAGACCCACGTATTGACCCTGGTCAGATCCAATGGCGAAGTGAAGTACATATCAAGGAAAGAAGCACTAGGCCTTAGTGTTGAAGATTTGCAGGATCTCCTTGGACTTACACTGTGCCGGGATGAAGATGACATCAGTTCCAAAGAATTTGAAGAAGAATTTAAAAGAAAAGCAAAGGAACTTCTGATGAAGAATAAAAATCCAGAATAATGACAGGTTTTGGCATTATCTGTTCCAGGGGGAGATTGTTGGAATTGAACCCTACCAGAGGAACAGATAATGTAAAGCCAAAACTGCTCAGAAGAACAACTGATGAACCAAACACTGATGAAACAACTAAAGACTACTAAAAGGCAAACTCTGAGCTCTATCTACTGCTGTCTCTTAAGTACTGCTGAAGATCCAAGCACTGCTCAGTCAAAGTCTGATCACCTTTTGAAGAAAGCACTGATGTTCAAGTAATCAGTGCTTAGGCTACAACAGTGGAACGTGAACAGTGTTAGACTTGTTTTGTATTTTATTATCAATCAGTTGTTAGACATCAGTAGTTTTGTATAGACCAGTGTTTATAGGTTGTTAGGCTGTTAGATGTCACTATCATGGTGACGTCAGCTGAAGTACATCAGTGGTTTGGTTTGCTTATAAATATGACAGTACTCTGTACTGTTATATTTGATCGTTTTGAGTGAGTTCTTCTCCTCAATTCAATCCTTTCATCTTGTGCAACCAACCCTGAAGTATCTGGCTGAGGGGGAGCTTAGTATGTAAGCATATCTGTAATCATTTGATTCTTATTGTAAATCTTTTGACTAATTGAATCACATATGCTTTCTCAAAACTATTTTCTCCTTGATTGTGTTTACAAAGTTTGTTATTCATTTCCGCTGCACTTAAAACTGCTCATATCTATTTGATTTGTTCAAACATCACAAACAAGCACAAACATGAGAGCCTCAGATCCTAACACTAGCTAAGAAGCAATACAAAGGAACGGCACCGTTATGCAACAAATGTAACGGGCATCACCAAGCTCACCTACAGTGTCGTGTGTGTGTATCATGTGGGCGAATTGGTCACCTGGCAAGTGCTTGTTGAACTAACCCAACCCAAGGTGGTCCAAATCAACCACAAGCCAACCCTATCCAAGCTCGTTTTCCACCTGGATCATGCTACAACTATGGTGAGACGAGCCATTTCAGGAACAAATGCCCAGAGATTGTCCATGCAAATTCAACCCACAAATGAGCATTTGGCCGATCAGAAGAAGCTGCTTTAAACAATCTGAACTTTCATGCTTTGTATCTTTTGTTGAACCCTGAAACAATCTGTTTTAAATAAATGGTTGTTCACAATTCTGATATACAAGTGTAGTTACATATGGGTATGGCATTTCCCTATGATACCTACATCAAAGAACCATGTTCTTTAAATAAACTACTCTTGTGATTCTCCCTTTCAAGTGATCGCTTATGATTTCCTCGAAAATTTTAAGTATTCGTTTCATTCTAAGAAACGAAGTACAGGAAATAAAGTGACATTATGAGTAATCCTGCTTTTTGCACATCTGTGCCTTTAAATCTTTGGTTTGATAACTAAGGATATTCCTCAATCTCATACCCATTACATTCTGATTTTCATAACAACATGCATAGCATAAGTTTTCAAAAACAACCTTCATGATTTCAAAATATTTCATATAGTTTGAAAACAATTTTAACACAGTATATTTATGTAATATATCAAATGCATGATTTCAAAAGCATTATCTATGTTTTCAAAAACAACCTTCATGATTTCAAACTATTCCATATAGTTTGAAAACATTTTTAATATATCAAGTGCATGATTTCAAAAGCATCATTCATGTTTTCAAAAACCTTATACCTAATTTCAAAATTTATCTCGCATGATTTTAAAGCATTTTATAAATATACTTATACACCTATTTTATGATTTCAAAAGTAATATAAGGTTTCAAAAAAAAAAAATTAAACACATTTCAAAAAGAACCCCATGCATAGTTTTCAAAAACATTTTCTCATACCTTGACTTAATCTTCAAATTCTGCTTCATATGTCGCCTTGGCATATCTAGCGCCTCAACTTCATGAGCATTTTACCTCATGTTTCGACTTAAGCACATCTAGTGCAAGGTTTTGAAACGCCTCCCGCTTTTCAAATCCCGAAATCCATATGGGATCTTCTTACCTTCACAATTAGATCCTTGTGGATGATTATTGTTCAAATCAGAGTCCTTCATTAGATTCCTTGTATGCCTTGATTCGAACATTTCGATTCCTTATAATCGAGATCGAATTTTCTTTTTAAGATCTCCCTATCTTTATAGTTAGATTCTTGGAAAATATTTAAAGTGCCAATAAAAATCCACGGATTGGATACCTGGTGTGCTTTAAATACATGTGCACAATTAACAAAACAAATTAATAAAATGATAACAAATTAAAGATCAATATAAAAAAATTTGTGGTTATGTGATTATGTGTTATGTGTTTTCTTGTGTGTTTTTGTTTTCATTATCCAAATCCTCGTAGAATCTTCCATACCTTCATATGAGGGATTCATAGTAGGATATTCAAAAGGTACTACCTTAAATCCTTAATTGGGCTTCTACGTGATAGTTAAGACCCATGGATTTTATAGTGCCATTCCATGATTTAAAGGGACCCCTTGAGTGGTCTAAGTCAAAAGATTGATACAAAATCTGGTTAAGAATGGCATGTGATGATAGGGCTGAAAAGACTCATTGGTAGTCTATTTAAATCATTTATTGATTTAAGTAAAAGGACCCTATTGTGGTCTAGTCATGCTCAACACAAGTTTGTTCATTTGGTTTTCCCCTACACATTATAAAATGCGCTGTGCGGACTATGCAAGGAATTATGTAATTATGGACGCGTACATAATTATGAAATTCAGTGCACAGGAGCCCAGTAAGATTTATCATGTGTAAGAACCTATGGTGGCAACAATAACGAAACGCGAACAATGTAATGAAGGTACGGTGGACGCACCAATAACACTTTATATACTTGTATATAAGTGTCCCTCTTACATTGCAAGCATGATGTTATTAAAGTTACTAGAAGTTCGGAACCTTAACCAGTGTTGTTTTATCTTTTCAACTTCATGTTTCAAGATCTCACAAGTTTCCTCTAAATAAATTTTGGGACGAAATTTCCTGAAGTATGGGAGACTGTGACACCTGTGCCTCCACGGCCATCAAACAAATACCAAACTAATTAAATATTGTATTTCATACTTGGGATTGTATAAATATGTGTATCAATTGCACATATCAATTCTTGTTCGATTTCGGGCTCTAAATCGCTTTCTAGAAGGTTATATGCGCACTGATGCGTAAATATAACCAGTTTAATGCAACAAACACTCCGGAATAGTGACATAGGCTTAACATACCTTAAATAACTCTTACATAACTTAGAAATCAGTTTTGGAAGGTTGGGTGTGCCGAAATAAAGTTTATTCGCTTACAGGGACTAAATTCGACAAACTGCGAAAGTATGCCGATTCGTACTGTAACGGACATTCCGGAACTTGATCATAAGTTAAACATACCCTAAATTTCCTTTATATAGCTTAGAAATAGGCTTTGAGGGGTTCGGTGTGCTAAAATAAACTTTTTGGTCATTCAGGGACTAAAAGCGTCAAAAAGTGCATAAGTTTGCATTTTCGCGCATATCTTACGTTCTGAATACATCCGAACATCCAAAAAATTATGTAGTCATTAAAATATTTTATTTTAGTGATTGGCATGAGAAAAATCCATTCGTCGCGTAATTTGGATCGTTTTTTGCGTTCGTGCGTATTTCGTCGTAATTAACCGAACAACGCAACTGTACGACCAAACAAACCGACATCTGAGATATTTTTGAGCATGTTTCATGTTTCCTATACTTTAACTTCATTTTAGAGCCTTGAAATGGGATTAACGGGGCTTAAACGTGTCAAAAATGCATCAAAAACCATGTTTTGCACATTCTGGGACCAAAATTGACAACCTGCCATAGTTATCTTAGAAAGGGACCAAAGTTGAAAATCTGATTTCCAGCTTGTTCCAACTGTTCCCCTAATTTTCACTTGGTTTTAATGAAACTAGGGGCTTGTTTTGGGGTATCCATGGTATTCTAAAACCATGGGCACACATGTAAGGTCCAGATCGAAGCTCGGTTTTCGATGAACGATCCTAACGGTCTTGGTTTTCCTATCAATACCCCACCCCTCTTGCTTCAAAACTCACATTTGATCTGATTTGGCTCTCTAAGTTGAAGTTATACACTTCATACCTGAGAGTAATCGGATCAAAACTCCATAGCTTGGACCCGTTGTAAGTCCTCTTTCGTTCTTTTACGCGTTTTAGCGTGAAAGTCAAACATTGTTTGGCTTTCAACTTTGACCAGTTTATGGTCAACACAAAGTTCGTTTGAACTTCATAACGTGAGCGTAATCACTAGGGTTTTAGTCTCTTACGACTATACCTACTGATTACCATGTTATCTAGGCATAGTGGCGAGTCGTAGTTTCGGCCAAAATGCGTATTCTTGCGTATTTTGTAACCAAGCTACTTTTAGGTATCAAAACCATTTGTTTTGATACCAAACCTATTTTCAAACCTCATTAAGCATGTTTTAACATGTTTAGCTCGTCACTTTAGGTTTAGTGCTTATGTAGGCTCGTAAAGGTAAGCGGTCTAAATAACCGCTTATACTTTCGAACCCGACCCATTTGGTCGATCATTAGGATCCGACCAAACACATTAGGTGACCATAGTTGCATAGGGAATAACCTTCCGAGGTTATACCTTATGGTCACTTCGTTTAGTTTGTTGTATGATAGGTAGTTTATATGCTTTAGGAAAATTTCCAAAATGCCCTTTTTACGCCAAAATTTATTTTAAGCATATGTAACATAATTTTTGACATCGAAACTGATTTGGCAACAATATTAGACATGTTAAGGCATATTTTACTTGTCATAGGACTAATTAGGTGGTCCGAACGCGTTTTTACGCGAACGACGCGTTAAAGTAGCATAAGCTACCTAAACAAGTCGTAATGGGTCGTAAGCACTTAGGATAGGTTCCGTTTTAGAATGTAGGCTTTGTTAAACCATATTACATGAGTTCATACACTCATTTGGTTTACGAAACCACATTTTATCCGATCCTCCGATTTAGGTCCGTTTATTAACGTAGTTTTCTATATTAGGTGCCGTTTGATTTCCGTGATCCCTCTAGCTTTGCTTGGTTGTTGTTCAAAACTTCTAAGCACCCTCAAGTGAGTACATAGTCCCCTCTTTTACTGTTTTTCAAATATTTTGGGGTGAAACACATGTGCCTACTTGTTACTTTCATGCTTTCCATGTTTTCATATCATATACTTGCTATGTTCATTAGTACACTATTAGTACATGATTTCATTATGTTTTTGCTATGTATGTCCATTTAGTGCATACTTAGTACATCGTTTTACATTACATTTCATGCTATGTATGTCCATTTAGTGCATACTTAGTACATTATTTTACATTTCATTTCATGCTATGTATGTCCATTTAGTGCATACTTAGTATATTATTTTACATTTCATTTCATGCTATGCATGTCCATTTGTTGCATACTTAGTACATTATTTTACATTTCATTTCAAATTATGTATGTCCATTTGTTGCATACTGAGTACATTATTTTCATAAAACATGCTTACATTTGGTTTGTTTAAATGGCTCAAAAATACATTCATTAACATTAGCTACGCCGTTCGTTAGTAGGTAGTGGTACCATAGGAATTGACAACTCCCGTTCCTGACATCCTAGGTATGTTTGGATGGAAGGAATGACCGAATTCGATAAACATAACTCAGATAAATCTTTAATTCGTTTAAGGGTTTATCGCCACAGTCTCAAGGCTTAAATGTATGCATTTTCAGAACACCGCATAAATGTTTGTATCAGTAAAGCATGCATTATTTTACAAAACATAAATTTTGATTATAATTTATCAATTACATTGTTTTGTACATTTCTTTCTTATAGGGTCGAGTAAATGCTTTTAATCAATAAAGGCTTTTGAATCACTCTACATTACATTTGTTTACACAATAACATTTCAACATTTGTTTAAACATTACATTTAGTTATACATGAATATTTTTACATTGGTGGTTTCTTTGGGTAAGTGATTTAAGTAACGAGACGTGTGTAATATGATAAAAGCATGGTGGATACACCGCTGGTACTTCCTATATATAAGTGCTTTTATGATATTACAGATCGTAGCGTTATTTAAATTATTTCAATTTGACATATTACATTTTACACAAATTAACATATCTTTACAAAACATTGTTTTACAAACAACACATTTTGATACAAATTCATTTTACTTGGTTATTTATTTAACCATGCATATTTCTTTTATATCATCTGTTTCCTTATCAATTTTTATACGATTTATAAAACAAAAACATTTTACAAGGTTCATGACTACTTTTGTTAAAACATTCTTTTAAACTTACAAGTAATGAATCCTAAATCAATAAAACCTATGTATCTCACATGCATTTTTATGCTGACGTACCTATTTTCACATGTGTTTCAGGAAATGATGCATAGGATTGATCAAGTTACACATAGGCAGACTCGGGCCTTAGTGACAATAAAAGATGCAAGTCTAGTTAATTATGTTATTCTTCTTTGTTGTTAAAACATTGTAACTTCTTTTAATCAATAAAACAACATTTAAATTTCCAAGTGTTATGAAACAATGATTCTGTTACAACACTCCCCGACGATTCCGCCACAATTTGTTGTTTTACGTGGTCTGGGTGTGACAATGCAGGTACCGCACCTCACTGTGCACGATGCAACGGTCACCATATTGCCCAACAGGCCTGTAAACAGTGTACTACGTGTGGTAGACTTGGGCATCTGGCCAACATTTGTCGTTTAGGCCAGAATCAGGCTGCTCAGGTTCCAGCACAAGTTCAGGGGAATGCTGCGAGATTCCCACCTGGTTTGTGTTTTAATTGCGGAGAAATGGGTCATTTCCGCAACAACTGCCCGAGGCTGGTGAATGCGAATGCGAATCCGAACGCAATTGCGAATGTGAATCCCGCTCGTGGACGAGCATTCAATCTGAATGCGAATGAGGCGAGGGCGGACAACGAGGTTGTTAACGGTACGTTCCTTGTTAACAATCAACTTGCATCTGTTCTTTTCGATTCTGGTGCCGATAGGAGTTTTGTTTCGTTATCCTTTGAGCCTTTACTTGCGATACCTAGAACTAAACTGAGGAAACCCTTATATGTCGAGGTTGCTACTGCTAAACCACTCGTACTTGATTCTGTTCTTCGTGGTTGTCAATTAAACCTTGATAACCATCTTTTTCCTATTGACCTCATACTGATGCAACTTGGGAGTTTCGACATTATCATGGGGATGGATTGGTTAACCAAACATCACACTGAGGTCGTTTGCTTCGATAAGATCATTCGTGTTCCTTTTCCGTCTGGCGATGTTCTGGAAGTTCGTGGTGAGAAACCATCTGGTGGATTGAAACTCATGTCGTGTACGAAGGCCCGAAGTTGTTTACGAAAAGGATATGTTGCTTTTCTAGCACATGTCACCGAAGAGAAGGGGAAGAGCAAGAGTATTCAGGATATTCCGATTGTTCGGGATTATCCAGAGGTGTTTCCTGATGAACTACCTGGTTTGCCTCCAGTTCGTCAAGTCGAGTTTCATATTGACCTTGTACCCAATGCCAACCCGATTGCGAAAGCACCTTATCGTCTTGCACCGTCTGAGATGCAAGAGTTATCGAAACAGCTTCAAGAGTTATCTGATAAAGGATTCATCCGACCAAGTTATTCACCTTGGGGTGCTCATGTCCTCTTTGTAAAAAAGAAAGATGGATCTTTTCAAATGTGTATCGATTATCGTGAGCTTAATAAGCTTACCATCAAGAATCGATATCCCCTACCTCGAATCGATGATCTCTTTGATCAGCTGCAAGGTGCTACCAGTTTTTCCAAGATAGATATGCGTTCTGGGTATCATCAACTTCGTGTACTCCAAGAAGATATTCCCAAAACTGCTTTTCGCACGAGATATAGGCACTACGAGTTTACTGTCATGCCTTTTGGTTTGACGAATGCTCCAGCTATTTTCATGGACTTAATGAATAGGGTCTGTAAACCTTATTTAGATAAGTTCATCATTGTGTTCATCGACGATATTCTCATTTATTCGAAGTCTCGAGCCGATCACGAGCAACACCTTCGTTTGACTCTGGAACTCCTGAAGAAGGAACAACTTTTTGCTAAATTCTCCAAGTGTGAATTTTGGTTTAAAGAAGTTCAATTTTTAGGACATATAGTCAACGAGCAGGGTATTCATGTGGATCCTTGCAAAATTGCAGCAATTAAAGATTGGAATACACCAACGACACCCACATAGATTCGATCTTTTCTTGGTCTTGCTGCTTATTATCGTCGATTTATTTCGAATTTCTCAAAGATTGCGGTTCCACTCACTGCTTTGACTCAAAAGAATAAGCCTTTTGAGTGGGAACCCAAACAAGAAGAAGCGTTTCAAACGTTGAAACGAAAACTCTGCGATGCTCCTGTTCTATCTTTTCCCGATGGAAATGATGATTTCGTTGTCTATTGTGATGCGTCGAATCTTGGCCTTGGTTGAGTCCTCATGCAACGAGGTAAAGTCATAGCCTATGCATCAAGACAGCTGAAAGTTCATGAGAAAAACTACACAACTCATGATCTTGAGTTGGGTGCTGTGATTTTTGCTCTTAAAATTTAGAGACACTATCTTTATGGCACGAAGTGTGTGGTTTTCACAGACCACAAAATTCTTCAGCACATTCTTAATCAGAAAGAGCTGAACATAAGGCAACAACATTGGGTTGAACTCTTAAACGACTATGATTGCGAGATTCGCTACCATCCTGGTAAGGCGAATGTCGTAGCCAATGCACTTAGTCGAAAGGAGCGAGTCAATCTTCATTCTGTTCGAACTCTATCTGATATTCAAACTCATGTTCTTCAAGCTCAACAATTTTGTGTTTCACAAAATTTGATGGGTAAGGAATTACCACGTCAACTTGAGCTTAAGCTCGAAGCGAAGGACGATGGTTTACTCTATTTCAAGGATCGTTTGTGGATTCTGAAACAAGACGATCTTCACACTTTAGTGATGGACGAATCTTATAAGTCTCGATATTCTATCCATCCTGGTGCTGATAAAATGTACAAGGATCTTCGTACTCAGTACTGGTGGCCTGGTATGAAGAAGGATATTGCCTTGTATGTATCGAAATGCCTAACTTGTCTCAAAGTCAAGGCTGAACATCAACGACCATCTGGTTTGCTTGTACAACCAGAGATACCGGTTTGGAAGTGGGAGAACATTGCGATGGATCTCATCACTAAATTACCGCGTACATCTAAAGGTCACGATGCTATTTGGGTTGTTATCGATCGATTAACGAAGTCAGCTCATTTTATTCCGATTCACGAGGATCTATCTGCTGATAAACTTGCAAAGATTTATGTTGATGAGATTGTATCTCGACATGGTGTTCCTTTGGATATCATATCTGATCATGATGCTCGATTTTCATCTCATTTTTGGAAGACCATGCAATCTGCTATGGGAACCCAACTAAATCTAAGCACTGCTTATCATCCCCAAACAGATGGACAATCTGAGAGGACGATTCAAACTTTGGAGGATATGTTTAGAGCATGCGTGATTGACTTTGGTGGTAATTGGGATTCTCATCTGCCATTGATCGAGTTCTCTTACAACAATAGTTATCATGCTGGCAAGAATATGGCACCATTCGAAGCTCTCTACGGTCGAAAATGTCATTCACCTGTCTGTTGGAATGAGATCGGTGAAGCTCAGCTTACTGAACCTGAGCTCATTCTGGAAACAACAGACAAAATCAAGAAAAATCGCGATAATCTTGTGACAGCTAGAAGCCGTCAAAAGAGTTATGCGGACATGCGACGCAAGCCCCTAGAATTTCAAATCGGAGACCATGTCCTACTCAAGGTGTCACCTTGGAAGGGAGTGGTGAGATTTGGAAAGAAAGGAAAACTTGCACCATGATATGTTGGACCATTTAAGATTGTTGAAAGAGTTGGAAAGGTTGCCTATCGACTAGAGCTACCTCCAGAGCTTGGAAATATTCATCCGACTTTT
This sequence comes from Helianthus tuberosus, assembly GCA_030545235.1. Taxonomy (NCBI): domain Eukaryota; kingdom Viridiplantae; phylum Streptophyta; class Magnoliopsida; order Asterales; family Asteraceae; genus Helianthus; species Helianthus tuberosus. Next base: position 53,276,408 of record CM060429.1, on the reverse strand, counting down.
CACGTGTCCAATTTGCGAAAGTGTTTAGCTGACGCTGATCTTCACATTCTACTCGACGAGATCCAAATAGATGAAACGATGCACTTTGTCGAGAAACCTGTGGAGATAGTGGACCATACATTCAAACAGTTGAAGAACAAACGGATTCAATTGGTCAAGATTTGCTGGGAATCCAAATGTGGCCCAGAGTTTACTTGGGAACGTGAGGACCAAATGAAGGCGAAATATCCGTAATTGTTCTCACAAGTTTCCTCTAGTTAAAATTTCGGGACGAAATTTCCTAAAGTAGGGGAGACTATGACAACTGTTCTCTGTAATCGATGTACAATGTAAAACAATGTTAATTATCAATAAAACAATGTGTTTTGGTGTTATTATGTGTGTATTTGTGTTTGATGGTTTTACGATTTGATTCGATTCCGATTTCAAGCTTTAAATCGCTTTCTGGAAGGTTATACGCAAACTGGTGCGTAAATGCAATCAGTTTAACGTGACAAACACTCCGGAATAGTGAAATAGGCTTAAAATACCTTAAATAACCTTTAAATAACTTAGAAATAAGTTTTGGATGGTTTGGTGTGTTGAAAACAAGTCTATTCGATCGCAGGGACTATTTGTGTCAAACTACGAAACTATGCCGATTCGTATGGTATCGAATAGTCCGGAACTTGATCATAAGCTAAACATACCATAAATAACCTAAACATAGCTTAGAAATAAGCTTTGAGTGGTTCGGTGTGCGAAAATATGCTTATTTGATCTTACGGGGACTAAAAGTGTCAAAAACGGCGTAAGTTTGCATTTACGCGCATATCTTACGTTCTGACCACATCTGGAAATCCAAAATTTTTGTACATACTAAAATATTTTTATTTTAGTGATCGGCATGCAAAAATTCCATCCGTCGCTTAATTTTAATCGTTTTCGCGTCCGTTTGAGTTTCGTCGTAATTTGACGAATAACGTGACCGTACGACCAAACGAGATGTTTTTGAACATATTTTGAGTTCCCTATAATTTAACTTCATTTTAGAGGCTTGAAATGAGGTTAACGGGGCTTAGACGTGTCAAAAATGCATCAAAACACAAGTTTCTCAAGTGCAGGGACTAAACTGCAATTTCTGGATAGTTGCCCAGGCGGGCCGCGTAAGGTTGGTCTCTCCTCTTACGCGGGCCGTTTAAAAACACCCAGCACCAGAAACTGATTTTTAGCATTCTGTTCATACTTCAGGGGCTGTTTATGCAAATATTATTGTGTGTTAACCAAGTTAACACCTCTCCAAGGCTTCTAATCAGGTCATAACACTTGTATGGCTATGATTATTGCTTGGAGGTTACATAAACAAGTGTCTTGATCTTGTGAGTTTGCTACAACTATAAATAGCAAGGCCATTTCATTGTTTCATTCACCCTTGATCTGAATTACACTCTAAGTTGGAGCCTTTGCTTCATACCTGAGTGTGATTGATCAAGTTCTCCCTAGCAAGGACCCATTGTAAGCTTCCTTCATTCTTTTATCGCTTTCCTAGCGAGAAAGTCAAACAGTGTTTGACTTTCAGCTTTGACCAGTCAATGGTCAACGCAAAGTTCGTTTGAACTTCGCAACGTGAGCGTAATCACGATGGTTATAATCCTTAGTGGTTATACCTACTGATTACCACGTTGACTAGGCGTAGTGACGAGTCGTAGTTTCGGTCAAAATGCGCATTTAAGCGTATTTTGCAACCAAACTACTCTTGGTATCAAAACACTTTGTTTTGATATCAAAACCTGTTTTCTAACTTAGTTAAGCATGTTTTAACATGCTTAGCTCGTCACTTTTAGTTTAGTGCTTGTTTAGAGTCGTAAGTCAAGCGGTCTAAACCACCGCTTAGACTTTCGAACTCGACCCGTTTGGTCGATCATTAGGATCCGACCAAGCATGTTTAGTGACCATAGTTGCATAGGTAATAACCTTCCGAGGTTATACCTTATGGTCACCTAGTTTAAGTAGTTGTATGATAGGTAGTTTATATGCCTTAGGTAAATGACCAAAATGCCCTTTTCATGCATAATTGAATTTTAAGCATATGTAACCCAAACATTTTTCGCTAAACTGATTATGCAACATATTTAAGCATGTTTAGGCATATAATACTTGTCATAGGACTAGTTAGACGTCTCGAACGCGCGTTTGCGCGAACGACGTGTTAAAGTAGCGTAAGCTACCTTAATGGGTCGTAACGGGTCGAAAGCACTTAGGTTAGGTTCCGATTTAGAATGTAGGCTTTGTTAAACCATATCATATGAGTTCCAATACTCATTTGGTTTACAAGACCTCATTCTATCTGATCCTCCAATTTAGGTATCGATTTATTTACTAGTGATTCGATTATTAGGTGCTACTTGAGTTTCCTTGGTTTGCCTGAGCTTGTTGAGTTCTTTAAACTGAGGATACTTTGCACTTCGATGTGAGTACATAGTTCCCCTATTTTACTGTTTTCAATTGTTTCAGGGTGATTCATATGTATTTAAACAATTTCGATATTTAAACGATGGTTTCAAAAATGATTAAGATGGTTTATATTAAACTAATAACGATTTCGATAATGTGAACAAACTTGTTGGACGTAGTTACATAACGAATGACATTCATTAGCATTGATCAAGCCGACCAGTATTAGGTTATGGTACCATAGGATCTGACAAATCCCGTTATCAGACTACACCCATGGTTATGTGTGGGGGTTATGTAGGTAACGACCGAATCTGATGATTGTTTACTTACCCTTTGGTGGTTTGTTAATACGAGAAGCGAGATAGTCGAGTCACGAAGGTTTTAATGTTATTAGCGAGACGACCATAAGTAGTTTCACAATTAAAACAAAAACGATTTTGGGACGAGTTAAACGATTTGAAATGACTTAAACGAGATAAACGATTTGAACGAACGATTGGTTTGGTTTGTGATTAGGTAATGGGATGGGTGTAGCATGATAAAAGCATGGTAGAAACGCCACTGGTACATCTTATATATAAGTGCTTTTATCATATTACATACCGTGTCATTATTTAGTTCACTTGGGAAACGATTTTCGAAACGATGTCACTCAACTAGGTTTTCTAAAGGATATAAACCATACGAGTTTTATTAGTGAATTTTTACGAGATGTTTTACGAATTGGTTTACTAAAACAAAAGTTTTTGGGTTAAGAATCATGGCTATGAGATTTTATAAATTATAACCAATTTGATTTGAGTTGGTTAATTATGTTGCAATACACTTTTCAAAACGAGGTTTGTACTTTTAACTCTTGTAGTCCAATAAGGTACTGCAACATATAAACAAGCCATGAATCCGATACTCTTATAAAACCTATGTGCTCACCAATATTTCTTTGCTGACTTTGTTTTTTTTACATATGTTTCAGGTGGTGTTGCTTGATGTTGATTACTAGGAAGTAAGAGTCACATAGGATCTGGACGAGGCCTTACTGACATAAAAACAATAATGGACGATATGTAACTTGTTTGTTTTGGTTTTAAGACAATGTAAATTATTTAATAAATCAACAAAACGAAACATTTGTATCCATGGTTATGAAACGATGATTCTGTCACAACACTCCCCGACGTTTCCGCCGCGGTTTCGTTGTTTTAACGCGGTTGGGGTGTGACATCGGTTTCGCAATATTATGCGAGTAACTTATGTATTTATTCCTTGTGATTTTTGGTAATATTTTTGGATTGTAATTCTCTTGGTATTTTGTTAAGTTACATTATTTTACCCTAAAGTAACATAACTTATTTCACAAAGTATACAAATATTCACACAAGTGTCCTTAATATATATATATATATATATATATATTCTAAATATATATTCATCCATTTTTATTTATAAAAACCAACCTCCAATACTTGTGTTTTTTTTACAAAAATTATGGCAAGTCTTATATAGAAAACCATAGTAAAAATACACTAGTAAATATTTGTTAGAAAATATTTCTTTAAGTGTTTATATTTTTAGAAAATTTTGCCATAGTTTCCTTTGAAAATGGAGGTGTCCATGCTATTAAAGCATATCATTTTCTTTCTAGAAATCCTTATAAACAATCAACAATCAATCCCTAAACAACTTACACTTACCAAGTGTAAAAACTATACACTTTACATAACTACATGTAACAACCCTTGGTAAAACCGACACTCTCATAATATGTCTAACACCCTATTATATGTTAGAACGTCCTAATATGTTTTATATTACACCCCGTATGTGAAAACCGAGCCCTAGTTATGTTATAATTATAAAATAAATCAAAAATAAGAAAAATGAAGCTGAGGCGGGCCGCGTAGACCCACCCCAACATCTTACGCGGGCGGTATCAATGCAGGAATTGAATTCGCTGACTTCTTTAGTTCAAGCGGGCCGCGTAAGACCTCATCTAAGTGGACGCGGGCCGCGACAGATCATTACACGCGATTACACCAGAGACCGACACGTGTCGACATCGTGGCGGACCTACTAGCTGACCCAGCTAAGCTACTGAGTTGACCGATGTTGACGCGGGCCGCGTAAAGGTCCCTTATCTTTCACGCGGGCCGCGACAGGACCAGAAATCACAACTATAAATAGATAGCATCAGTTTTCGATATCCGTCGCTCACATTTCAATCTCAATCTCGAATTTCTGTAGTAGAGACATAATATTTGGGTATTATACCCCTAATTAGCGAGGTTCTGCTCCGTTGTAAGTATTATAACCCCAGTTTCATAATAGTTACGCTGCCCGATTGATTTAGGGTTCCGTAACAACTGTCGTGGTTCTGCCCGACGTAGTTGTTGGAATACCGTCTCGGGGAGGGTATCATTAATATTTTCAAAGGGTTATGATACTAACCAATGTACATTTGTATAAATTATAGATTATATCCAGGAAACCCTTACAAGAAGCCTAAGATAGCAAAGTGAGTTTATCCTCTTTTTGATAATCTTTTTGTTAATGTTTTACAAAACCTTAAATGTTCTACAATGCGATTAAGCAGTGATTGAGTCTTTGTAGTTCTTCAATTACTGCCGGTATTTGGGGTTTTGTATACAAAATTTATTACTTGCAAGTAATAAGTCAGGACGACAGTACGTTACCTTTGGACAACGAGTTAGCCAATGCGTAATATGACCCACAAGTCAAGGATTGACAATACTGAATGAGTAATTGTGTAGAAATAAACAATGTGATCGCTCTCAATACTGTGTTAATTGATAAAATGTTTCTTGATTAAACTGGGATTCACTCACCAGTATTTCCCGCTGATAAAATATTTTTAAAACATGTTTCAGGTAACACAATGTGAAAGCCAACTGGGAAAAAGCCAGCTCGAGAGCACTGACGGCTTGGAAAATAAGTGGCTATAAAAGTTATCTAAGAAACAATGTTTTAAATTCAATAAAATAGGGTTTGTCCCTATAAATGTATTGTAATAAGAAACTTGGGTTTTACCCATGTGTTTATTAATATCAAACATGGTGGTTTTACTCTAATAAACATTTCCTAACTACGGTCCTGATGAAAATTCAGCTGCGAGACTAAACAAACTGATACCACCAAACTCTGAGCTCGCATCCGCCCGTTCCCGGGGATCAGGGATCGGGGGTTGCGAAAGAAGGTGGTATCAGAGCCTAGCCACTGGTCTGAGCCAAAGAAGTGTTCTGCTGACACTTAAATTCTATATTTTGTGTTAGGAAATACATTACGGAAATACGTGCATAACTGTATTTATTTGTTATGTGTTATTTGACTATTTGTTAGTTTTCAATATGAGTGATCAAGGACCATCAGACGTGAATCGTCAGTTAGCTGATTCACCTAGGAGTGAAGGTACATCGTCACAGCCTGCCCTTTCTGGGTATACTGCTGATCAGGAAGACGGGATATTTGCCTTTAGAGCTCAATCTGAAGAACCATTTCCTACTAAGAAACGAGGATGGTTCACTAAAGAAGCTTTTGCTCGTAGGAAGAGAATGCGAAAATTGCAACAGCAAAGGGCTTTAGCAGCTATTAAACGAGAGACAGATGCCCATACTCAGGATATGCTTAATAGAAGTCTAGCTAATTTCCATATCTTAGCTACAACTGCTGCCGACCCGAGTCTGGAACAACTAGTAGCCCCACAGCCACAAAACCCAGAACAACCCATGGAGATAGAAAATCAGGAAACCCAAGTGGAGATGCACGACTTTAACCCAGAAGAAATTCCTAGGATACCTGCACCAAACCCCCTAGACCCGAACTACGACCCCTGGTGGGACAATAATAGGGACTTTGTGCAACGTTACCCTATCCAGGATTACCCACCCATACAGAACATAGAAGCTTACCCAGGTATGGACCCTTTAGATCCCTATTATCAAGATGATTATATTAGGGAGATATTAGAGGATCCTTACCAATTTCAGGAACTGTCACCCCCATATCAGGAAAATGCACCCTAGATTCCAAACCCAGTCCGAGAACCTGCACCCCCAATGAGTGCAGAAAACGTGCAAGAACTTAGGACTTTCGGGGAGGAAATCTTATAAAGCAGTGAGAGAATGCGTCAGGTTAGAGAGCGTCTCGTATGGAAATACGATGAACGTAATATGGATTTTTGGATAAATCCATATCCATGAATGTTAGAATGGAAGAAGCAGTAGTAATAATAATATACTAAAAAATAAAAATAAAATAAAAATATGTGTGTACGGATGCATATTGCTATTTTATTTCTGTTGGTATTGTAATCTTTACTTTTGTACTAGTGTGTAATAGACGCATAGTATATGAAAAAGAGTATAGTCGCAATGATCGACGGTTTTGGCTAGAATGCGTGTCATGTGATTAACTATATTAAGATATTAATTGTGATATTAATATGAATACTTGTTTAAAATTCAGATGGCCGATGAAGAAAATCAAGGAAATCTGAATAACGATAACCAGAGTAACATTAACGTGGTTAATGATAATCCGAGTGTCAATAACAATAACAATGGAAACCAAGTGGACAATAGTGCTATCCAACACATAGTAGCACAGGGAATTATAGATGCGATGCTATTTATACTTCAAACTGTTAAGGATGCTGATAATAAAAGTAAACATAGCAGCAAGCGACCAATTGAACCAGAAAACAACGTGAACAATGGACCTATACTTCAAATGCCTATTCCCAAAAGAAGAAGAACCGTGCCTAACGGTTGTTCTTATAAAGAATTCTGGTCCTGTAAACCAATAGAATTCTAGGGCAACGAATGGGCCATTGCAACCTTACGCTGGATAGAAAAGACTGAGGCAGTCTTAAGGATAAGTAAGTGTGCTGAAGAAGATAAAATATTGTTTGCTTCTAATTTGTTTAAGAATGCAGCACTAGAATGGTGGAACACTATCCTCCAGACAAGAGGAAGTGATATGACTTATAATATGGAATGGGAAGAATTTAAAAACAAGGTAGAAAGGAAGTTCTGCCCACCCAATGAAAAAGAACAAATAGCAAACAAATTCCTAAATCTTAGGATGACTGGTGTAGATAGTAAGGGGTACACTAAAATATTCTTTGAATACGCTAGAATAGTGACAACTCTTGCTTCACCAGAAACGGTGTTAATCTCCCGTTATATTTGGGGATTAATTGGAGAAATTAGACACGTAGTCAAGGCAGCTAGACCTCAAACCATAGAAGAAGCTGTAGAACTAGCCAATACCTTGACTGATGAATTAGTCCGTACCCGAGAAGAGGATCAAATGAGAAACCTAACCCAGAAATTGACTCAAGAATTTCGTTCTGGAAATTCTAACCATGGGAGAAATGTAGGTTCTACCTCGGCACCCTACTGTAGAAATTGCAAAAGAAAGCATTCAGGAAGATGCTTTGTGTACTGTAACTTTTGCAAAATATCGGGACATAAGGAAGAAGATTGCAGGAAGAAAAACAGCAGGATATGCTACAACTGCAGAGAACAAGGTCACATCAAGCCAAACTGCCCAAAATTAGCTCCAGCTACAGATAACAAGAATACTAAAAATGCTAGAGCATTTGTTCTGACTGCAGATGAGGCCAAATTGATTCCAGATGTCATAGCGGGTACGTTTTTAGTTAATGATGTTTTTGCTAAAGTATTATTTGACTCTGGTGCAAACCAAAGTTTTATTAATACATCATTCTGCAAATTTCTAAATCAGTCATTAACTAAACTACCACTAGAATGCTTAGTAGAGACAGCTAATGGAGAAACCGTTAGGATTTCTGAAATCTTGCAGGGAGCAAGAATAGAAATTTTAAATCAGAAATTTATTGCAAACTTATATCCCATGAATTTGGCAGGATTTAATGTTGTTTTAGGAATGGATTGGTTAATAGCCAATAAAGCCAATATATTATGTGATCAAAAGTTAATTCAAATAAATTCAGCAAAAGGTAAAACGATCACAATTAAAGGAGATAAGCCCTTTAGATCCACAAAATTTATCTCTGCAATGAAAACTGCAAGTTGTATAAGAAAAGGTTCTATAGTGTATTTGATTTCTATAATCACTAACACTAAAGGAAAAGAACTAAAAGATATTCCAGTAGTATCTCAGTTTTCAGATATCTTTCCAGAAGAATTACCAGGACAACCTCCAGACAGAGAAGTTGAATTCAGAATTCACCTATTACCAGGAACATCACCAATTACCAAAGCACCTTACCATTTGGCACCTGCCGAAATGCAAGAATTAAAGAAACAATTGGACGAATTGTTGGAAAAAGGATTTATACAGCCAAGTTCGTCGCCATGGGGAGCACCGATATTGTTTGTTAAAAAGAAGGGCGGATCAATGCGTATGTGCATTGACTACCGTGAATTAAACAAGGTCACGATTAAGAATCGGTACCCATTACCAAGAATCGATGATCTGTTTGATCAGCTACAAGGAGCTCGATTTTTCTCTAAGATCGATTTAAGGTCAGGATATCATCAATTAAAGGTACAAGAAGAGGACATTCCTAAGACCGCATTTAGAACAAGGTATGGTCATTATGAATTTACTGTCATGCCATTTGGTTTAACCAATGCCCCAGCTGCATATATGGACATGATGAACCGAATATGTAAGCCATATTTGGATAAATTCATAATTGTATTTATAGATGATATTCTAATTTACTCTAAGAGTAAAGAGGATCATGCAAAGCATTTGCATGCACTTTTAAGTTTGTTAAGAAAGGAAAAGCTTTATGCTAAGTTTTCAAAGTGCGAATTTTGGTTAGAACAGGTACAATTCCTTGGACACTTAGTCAATCATGAAGGAATTCAGGTAGATCCAACAAAAATCGAGGCAATTACCAAATGGAAAATCCCTAAGTCACCAACTGAGGTTAGAAGTTTCTTAGGATTAGCTGGTTATTATAGAAAATTTATTCAAGATTTTTCTAGAATAGCCATTCCCTTAACTAAGCAAACCTGTAAATCTGTTAAGTTTGAATGGGGAATAAAACAAGAAGAAGCATTTAGAATCCTTAAGCAAAGATTAACCCATACGCCTATATTAGCATTACCAGAAGGAACTGAAGACTTTGTAGTCTATTGTGATGCTTCTAAATTAGGTTATGGATGTGTGTTGATGCAACGACAAAAGGTTATAGCTTACGCATCTAGACAACTTAAGAATCATGAAGAAAATTATTCAGCCCATGATTTAGAATTAGGAGCTATAATTTTTGCTCTTAAGATTTGGAGACATTGCCTTTATGGTAGTAAGTTTACCATATTCACTGATCATAAGAGTTTAAGGTATATCTTCAAGCAAAAAGAGTTGAATATGAGGCAAAGACGCTGGATGGAATTTCTTAGTGACTATGACTGTGATATCCAGTATCATGAAGGAAAAGCAAATGTAGTGGCAGATGCTTTAAGCCGAAAGTATCATGAAAAGCCAAAAAGGGTACGTTCTCTTAAATTAAATCTACAAGTAGATTTAAATGATCAAATAAGAGAAACATAAGAATCAGTAATCAAGGATGATTCTGAAAAATTAAAAGGTATGTTAAAAGAATTAAAACAAGGAACAGATGGAATATGGAGATTCCATGAAAAGAGAATGTGGATACCTAAATTAGGAAATCTACGCTATCGTATATTAGAAGAAGCCCATAAGTCTAAATATACAATGCATCCAGGTAGTGATAAAATGTACCAGGATTTAAGGAAAAATTTCTGGTGGATAGGAATGAAGAAGGACATAGCAGCCTATGTTTCTAAATGTTTAACTTGTTCACAAGTTAAGGCTGAACATCAGAAACCCTCAGGTTTGTTATAGCAATTAGAAATGCCAGTATGGAAATGGGAATTAATAACAATGGATTTTGTTACTAAATTACCCTAAACCAAGAAAGGAAATGATACAATCTGGGTGATTGTAGACAGATTAAGCAAATCAGCTCATTTTCTACCAATGAAGGAAACAATTAATATGGAACAATTATCTAAATTGTATGTAAATGAAATTGTTTCTTTACATGGCATTCCTTTATCAATTGTTTCTGATAGGGATAGTCGATTTACCTCTCATTTTTTGTCAAGTTTCCAAAAAGCATTGGGAACCAAGTTAAGGTTAAGCACAGCTTATCATCCTCAAACAGATGGACAAAGTGAAAGAATAATTCAGATAATGGAGGACATGCTTAGAGCTTGTGTAATTGATTTTGGAGGTAATTGGGACGATCACTTACCTTTAATAGAATTTTCTTATAATAATAGTTATCACACAAGTATCAATGCTGCACCCTTCGAAGCACTTTATGGACGAAAGTGCCGCACCCCAGTCTGTTGGGCAGAAATTGGGGAAAAGCAACTATCTGGACCAGAGATAGTGCAAGAAACAACCGACAAGATTATTCAAGTCAAGGAACGACTAAAAGCAGCACGTGATCGACAAAAGAGCTATGCTAATAACCAACGTAAGCCATTGGAATTTCAAGTAGGAGATAAAGTACTGTTGAAAGTCTCTCCTTGGAAAGGAGTGGTAAGATTCATCAAACGGGGAAAGCTAAGTCCCAGGTATGTTGGACCTTTCAAGATTATTAGAAAAATAGGACCTGTAGCCTATCAGCTACAATTGCCAGAGGAAATAGCAGAAATACATGATGTGTTTCATGTATCTAATCTTAAAAAGTGTTTAGCTGATGAATCATTGATAGTACCTCTTAAGGATATAGAGGTAAATGAACAACTCAAGTTTGTAGAAAGGCCTCTACAAATTGAAGACAGAAAAGTCAAGAATCTCAAGCATAAGTGACTAGTTCTAGTCAAAGTAAAATGGGACTCCAAAAGAGGACCAGAATACACATGGAACTCGAGTCAGAAATGCAAAGGAAATATCCGCATTTGTTCCAGTAGATCTCGAGGAGAATGTAACAACCCTCGGTAAAACCGACACTCTCATAATATGTCTAACACCCTATTATATGTTAGAATGTCCTAATATGTTTTATATTACACCCCGTATGTGAAAACCGAGCCCTAGTTATGTTATAATTATAAAATAAATCAAAAATAAGAAAAATGAAGCTGAGGCAGGCCGCGTAGACCCACCCCAACATCTTACGCGGGCGGTATCAATGCAGGAATTGACTTCGCTGACTTCTTTAGTTCAAGCGGGCCGCGTAAGACCTCATCTAAGTGGACGCGGGCCGCGACAGATCATTACACACGATTACACCAGAGACCGACACGTGTCGACATCGTGGCGGACCTACTAGCTGACCCAGCTAAGCTACTGAGTTGACCGATGTTGACGCGGGCCACGTAAAGGTCCCTTATCTTTCACGCGGGCCGTGACAGGACCAGAAATCACAACTATAAATAGATAGCATCAGTTTTCGATTTCTGTCGCTCACATTTCAATCTCAATCTCGAATTTCTGTAGTAGAGACATAATATTTGGGTATTATACCCCTAATTAGTGAGGTTCTGCACCGTTGTAAGTATTATAACCCTAGTTTCATAATAGTTACGCTGCCCGATTGATTTAGGGTTCCGTAACAACTGTCGTGGTTCTGCCCGACGTAGTTGTTGGAATACCGTCTCGGGGAGGGTATCATTAATATTTTCAAAGGGTTATGATACTAACCAATGTACATTTGTATAAATTATAGATTATATCCAGGAAACCCTTACAAGAAGCCTAAGATAGCAAAGTGAGTTTATCCTCTTTTTGATAATCTTTTTGTTAATGTTTTACAAAACCTTAAATGTTTTACAATGCGATTAAGCAGTGATTGAGTCTTTGTAGTTCTTCAATTACTGCCGGTATTTGGGGTTTTGTATACAAAATTTATTACTTGCAAGTAATAAGTCGGGACGACAGTACGTTACCTTTGGACAACGAGTTAGCCAATGCGTAATATGACCCACAAGTCAAGGATTGACAATACTGAATGAGTAATTGTGTAGAAATAAACAATGTGATCGCTCTCAATACTGTGTTAATTGATAAAATGTTTCTTGATTAAACTGGGATTCACTCACCAGTATTTCCCGCTGACAAAATATTTTTAAAACATGTTTCAGGTAACACAATGTGAAAGCCAACTGGGAAAAAGCCAGCTCGAGAGCACTGACGGCTTGGAAAATAAGTGGCTATAAAAGTTATCTATGAAACAATGTTTTAAATTCAATAAAATAGGGTTTGTCCCTATAAATGTATTGTAATAAGAAACTCGGGTTTTACCCATGTGTTTATTAATATCAAACATGGTGGTTTTACTCTGATAAACATTTCCTAACTACGGTCCTGTTGAAAATTCCGTTGCGAGACTAAACAAACTTATACCACCAAACTCTGAGCTCGCATCCGCCCGTTCCCGGGGATTAGGGATCGGGGGTTGCGACACTACATGAACTTGATCTTTCACAAAAACTTGTAGAAATTTGGTAGAATGTTTAGTGGACTTAGTTACTCTTTAAAGTGTGTTTATTTCTTAAAAAAAACCTCATTCTTGAAAGATTTGAGTGTTTACAACTTGTTAGATGATTTTTCCAAAAATCATTCTTTTGCATTTTTCTTGTAAACAAAGTGTTCTTATACTTGTTTTGACACTAGAAACATGATTTGTTTTCTTTAAAACAATGCTTATACAAATCTTGTTATTTATCTTGGTTTCTTTGGAAAGTCTATTTAGAAATCATTCACTCACAAGACTTGTATCTTGTTTAAATCATTCATTATCTTATGAAAACAACTTCTATCATTCAAGTTCATGTAAACATAAGGCATGATGATCTTGGTTTTTCACAAGATCATCACATCAACTTACTAGATCATGTGTTTAATCACAATCTAGTAGGTTCCATATGATTTCTAACATCACTAACACTAGTAATCAATCAACAAGAAGAAAACAATCATAAATCAACAAGTATTCATATGTTTATAGGCTTATGTTAGAGATTTATGATTATGTCTTTTAATGTTCACCATCGTTAACAATGTTCATCACTTATTAACCAACAACATATGAAGTAAACAAGGATCATGAGAGTCTTACAACTAGCACAAGGCTAGGGAAGAACACAAGATGTTGGTGATGACAAAAGTGGAGGATAATAGCAAATGATGGAGGTCCTTCAAGTTCCACAAGCACCAAACCTCCTAATCTTGCTTCTTACACCTTGTGAGGAGCTTGGAATGGATGAACTTGAAATGAAAATGGTGATGGTGTGTGGGTGTGGTTCGGCCAAGAATGGAAGAGGAGAATGAAGAGAGGTGAAGTGTGGGATCTCAAGTGTTCTTATAATCCATTTAACTACTTTACCCAATGTGTAACATGTTTCATATAGTACATACAAGATCTCTAGTGAATCAAGGAAGATTAAGCAAGATCTTTGGAAGATTAGGGAAATCTTAGGTGGTGGGGTCATCTTGAGACCGATTACATACATGGGGGGGGGGGTCTTGTGTAAGTTTGATGGTAATTTAAATAATTAGTTGAAAACTAAATGTATTAGTTTAGGTGTTTATGTGTATTATGCATTATACAGTGTGTTAGGGCGTTCGGGGATCATAACTAGCTCAGAAATAATAAAACAATGTTTCTAGTATAATTTTAGTGTTTCGGGTAGTGTCCGGTTGTTCGGTTATATACCGGTTCGTTAAAGTGTCAAACTATTCCGTTTAATGATTTTTAAGTACTCTTTTGTGACACTTTTAATTCCTGACACTTAGTAAAGCATTCAGGACCATTTTGCCATATTTTTGCATGTTACTAGTTTGTTAAATTGCTGAATTTTGCTGAAACATGCAGAATTCTGCACTTAATGTGAGTTTTAGGCACTTTCCGGCACTTTATTTATCACCTAGTGAAGCAGTTTTATGGTCCTTACTTCCCTACACACCATACTAGTGTAAAACCTTGTCTCTGGCCTATACGGGGTCTCAAATCACTGTTTGTCTATGTACTGACATCGTCAGCATTTTTCTGAGTTATCCGCTAATTGTGCTAACTGTGCTTTGTGCATCGTTTATGTCACTAAAGTTTGTATGTGATAAATGATGTGACAGTATGTAATATGTGATGCACATGTAAGTGTGATGCAGTAATCAGAAAGCAGTTAAGTATAATTCAGCACAGTCGTTAAGCACTAATCAGGATTAATTAATTGTACGGATGCATGCAAATTTGGAAGTTGTCACATTCTCCCCCTGTTAAGAAAATTTCATCCTCGAAATTTGTACTACCTTAACTCCTTAGGGTTACATTATGCGTATATGTATATGGATAATATTGAGGTAGGTAAGCACACAACCGAATCAAACCTTATTCACATCAGGTGAATCCAAGAATATATAACAACACGAATCCAATTGTTAAAAGGTATGTGCTTTCAGCATTTGATGTCAAAGGACACGAGATGTATAGATGTAGAATCTAGTGTAACTTAGTTAACAGGGGTGCAACAAAGGAGTTTCGACCGATGGATCCTCAAACAATCGGTCACAATTTGCAAACGAGTTTTCACAAACCATAGCATCCGCTATATGAATTCAAAATCAACAACTTGAATATGAAAATAATCTGTCAACTTTCGAATAAATAAATGGTAAGGATTAGTGTGTTGACATTCTTGAATTGCGAAAATATGCCGAATAAATTACAAGCGAATCTGGTGTATCATTGTCTTGATTCGTAGTTGCATCAGGAATGTTTAAATGACTAGTCAAACAAAAGTATATGTAGTTTTGTGTGAAACGATTGACCATGATTAGCACAAGCTACAAATTCACAATGACGCCACAAGGTATCGTAATGACATGATTCAAATATAGTGGTGACTGAACAAGTTCACCGTGTTTGAAATCAAATGAAAGTATACTGAAACAATCTGAAGATTTGATTTACACAATGTCATAGAGTTTTTAGTTGAATACGGAACATCAAAGAACTACTGTTTCTGATTGAAGATGGAAAACAATAAACACTGTGAGGTATTCAATTTGTAACGAAAGAATCGTTAGGAGGTACACCGTGATATGAAATGAACCTAGGTACCATTGTCTCAACACACAACTGTGTTGAGACCGCTTTAATAGTGATAAACAAAACGGATTTAGAACAATTAAATAGACAATTAAATCTGTGTATAGGGTGCGTAACTAAATTAGCGCAAGCTTCAATTCTATGAAAGTATCACCGCAAGGTATCGAAACCAATCAAACGATTTAGTGGAGTCGTAGACCAACCAAATCTACTACGACTCGAAATGAAAGAATTTTTGCAAAAATATTTGAATATGATGCTCCCAATACATCATATGACGTCTTAAACTGAATATGCGAAATGGATAAGTTCAAGCAATTGAACTTGGTTCTAGCGTAATCTGACAATAAACGTATTTATCAACAAGGGAATCTCAGCATGGTTACGAAGATGAACGATGAATGTAACTTGAAAGAAAAGAAGTTTCGAAAAGTGTGTTGACTTGATAACAAAGGAGCCAATAATTACAATAATGTAGGTCATTCGAATCACAAATCAGTAATTAGGTTTAGCAAAATAATATTTGAATTTCAATGAAGCATTTGTTCGAAACGAAACCACATGCGTAGCAAATGGTGCATGTGTGTCATAAAAGTTTCCGAGTACTGAAACAATGAGTATTTGCTAAAATGAAGAAATGACCAAGTATCGAAGCAAATGTGTGTTCGCTCTCAGTGAAGAAAATTAGCACGATGCAACTATCATTAAGGGGAGTAGAGATGCAAACATCTACTCGCTAGAAGCAAAAGTGAAGATTTCAACAAAAGAATTTTGAATACTTTCTTGTTTGGTTAACTAAAATAGCATATATGTCAGGATAATGATGTTTGATTGAGTTAACAGATGTGGTTCTTAAGCAACCTTTACGAGTTTGGACCTGGGTTCCCAAAGGTCCTAAGTACATGTTTTCTAGATTCACAAAGTTTCGTATTCTTTGTAAAACTGTTTTGGTGCATCGTGTAGGAAACACCATTTGTGTGTAAGTTTAAAACAAGTTATTGTCCCACAATTTCCCCGGTATACTTTCTTTCCGAATTCACAGCTAATGACACTCGATCATCGATCAGTTGTGAAGTAGTAGTTGGATCCTCACAGTTAGTTAATTAAGTAATTCCTTTGTCCTCGGCAAGAGTTACCGACTCTTGTTGGTTAGCTCGTTCGGCTCCAGGTAGTTGATGCTCATTTGAAAATCATCGTCCTTCTTCTTGACGAGCAGAACTGGGGTTACCCATAACGGGAAACTTGGTCTGTTAACTTCCTTCTCTATCAACTACTGAGGTTATACTAACAATCCTTGCATCTCTGAAGGTGTAAGCTACTAGGGTGCATTGACTACAGGCACGACGCCTGGAATTAAAGTGACGCGAAATTCGACTTGTCGTTGAGGAGAAAGTCCTGGCAAGTCTTCGGAGAAGACTTCAAGATATTCCCTTATCACAGGGGTATCTTCGAGTCTTGGTTCTTCGGCTCCCTTGTCCACGGCATGAGCCAAGAAAACAACACATCCTCTACGCAATAACTTTCGTGCCCTCAAGCAATTAGTAATTTGTAGAGGCGTATCCTGCTTCATGAGTCACGATCGTTTCTTCGTTCGCCATTGGAATGCAGATATCAATCTCCGCTCGATCGTTCGACAACCAATCCATCCCACTTACCTCGCCGAAGCTTCCCAACTCAGCTGGCAGTAGATCAAGCGGAAACTCACACGCTCCGGGTTCTATCTTGCCGTTTCCAATTACTTCGTTGACTTCCACTAGCCTCCCATTAGCTAGTTATATCGAGTACGGGTTATCTAAACTTGCTACTAAACCAAATATACTCTCAAACTCTAGAGATGCGAAGCTAAAATTTTCAACAGTATCTTGCAGCACAGATGCATAATGTTGACTAATATGGGACGTACCGATGTCCATGCTTGGATTCCTGGTGTGTCTCCCTAGCTCCAGTGTTGAGTTTTCACCCTTGTGCCTGATTGTTTTTAGGGCAATATTTTCTGAAATGCTTCTTGCTTCCACAGTTAAAACAACCTTGAGCACGTTTCTGTTTGTCACTCATTCTACCTTGATAATTGTCACTGTTGTTGTTTCCTTCGTGATTCTCGCTACCATCTTGGCCTCCATTTCTACGTTCAGTATCTTGCCTAAAAGTTTCCTTGGGATGCCCCCTCTTGCCACAGTTATCACATTTTCCATATTTACATCGCCCGACATGATAACGTAGACAATTGTCGCACTTAGGTAGGATACCCATGTAGTCTTTTCCCTTTTTGGCCTTCTTCTTGTTACTCGCCTGAGTAACCTTCTTGAAATTTGCCAGATTTTTCTTGTTAACTCCAGATGACTTTACAGGAGTCTCATTTTTCTCTTCTGAAGTGGAAAATTTTCCTAGTCTAACTGCTTCTTCAGTGAGCGCCACGCTCATGTCGATAGCTTCGATGATCGTTGTAAGCTTAGATGTTGTCACCAGGCTTAGAATCTGAGATGCCAATCCCCCGATGAAGCGTTCGATCTTCCTAGATTCTGGTTCCACCAAACGCGAAGCAACTTGTGATAAATCGTCAAATCTCTGCACATACTCAGTTATCTTTGGACCTTCCATTTTCAAGTTCCACAGTTCAGTCTCCAACTTCTAGACATCTGCCCTAAAGCAATATCTTTTACGCATCAGTTCTTTCAGTTCGTCCCACGTCAAAGCATTCGCAACAGTCTCGCCCATTGTCTGAACCTGAAGGTTCCACCATGACAAAGCCCCATCTACAAACAGTCCCGCTATGTACGTGACTTGATGTTCGGGGGCGCATTTACTTAGTCGCAAAACATAATCCGTATTCTCAACTCAACGCACAAAAGCTATGGCACCCCCAGTACCATCGAAATCTCAAGGTTTGTGGTTCAAGAACTGCTCGTAGGTGCAGCCGTTGGGTTGGTTATCTCCTGAGGTACCTCCGCCGCGTTTGGGGCGAAGGGCCTCGAGCTGTGCAATGGCCTGTGAGATGCGCTCTTGTAGTTCTGCCGCTGTTGTTGGCGAGGTTCCCTTATATCGACATCTTTTGAGAAGAAGATCGGTTAGGCCAGGTCTTATTTGTTCAAGGAGTGCATTTAGTTATTTTAGGGGTCATATATACATACACATATTAGATTTTTATATCAACCAATCAAGCTATAGCACAATCATAGCATAACCAAGTAATTTAGGAATTATGTTTAATGAGAGCATAGCAAGCAAGTACGTAGCATTATAATTATAGCACACACATATAGATCAACAACGTGCTTAATGAAGACATAGCGACTGAGCTTTCATTGGTTATTGGCCACAGAGTATTGTCGCATGTTTAATGATGATTGGGCTCTCATTATTTCCCGACCACAATTGCATTGTCTTACAAAATGTATCACATCACAAGGGACACAGGGTCACCCTACCCTTGTCCAATAAGTGTATCAGTGTATCAAAATTACGTAGTCAGAAGTGGTCTTCAAAAGTATCCACAATCTCGGCTTATCAGTAGTGTCTTTACTTGGAAGCAATGTAACCCGTATAAAAGCCAAATGCCAATTATATTTTTAACTGAGGTGGAGAGGGGAAGAGGAGCAAACTGTTAACATGCGTGAACTCCTCATCGAGCTTGTATATATGTCGAAGTAAGTAACTGATCTGCTGCTTAATAATAAAGAAACGAGCATCCAAAACTTAAGAAAGGTGTATTAGCAGCAGATGAGAGTGCAAAAGGAGACAGTGATGAATGTGGAGGATCAAAGTATACTAGCAATAGACAGGGTGGAGGACGTGATGTCAGCTCAAGCTCCAAAATTCTACGACTCATAACCTTGAACTGTAGCTGATGTGACAGGAGCAACTCATTCTGTGTATAGTCTCCATAATGTGAGGGGTTACAGGGGTCTGAAATCAGCATAGTGCATGGTAGGGACCGTCGGAATGGCTCGTCCATTGGTGAAGTATTGAAAGGAGCAAACGGCATAGCCTGCAAGGTTGGGGGAAATGCTGCTATAGCAGAAGGATCGTCATGCGGGTGCTGACCTGGAGTGTCTTTCCGGGATGCGGGTATGTCCTGATAGGCATGTCGGTGCAATGGACGTCGGTCTCCATAGGGGAAGAGGAGCAACATCAGCGAGTGTGGGTGCTAGAACAAATGTCTCAACAAAAGAGAAGATCATCGGGTGCAGATACTGGGTCAGGTATAAGGGGCGTAATGTCCGGTATACCAAAAAGAAACAGGGTCATGATCAAGCAAGGGTGCAGGATCAGTAGGTGCAACATCAAGCTGACCCAAAAGGAACAAGAGCGGGCTCTGGGTCGTGTAAAGGTGTGGCATCTCGAACAGGTGATAGTGCAGTAGTCATAACGGCGTCGTCGTCTGCGTCAGTAGTAGAAAGCTATAATCCGGCCGTCTGTAACGCTGCAGATGTCACAGACTCAAAGGAGTCTGAAATCGAATGCATGCTAGAATCAGAGGATAGCTTGTTAACAGGGGTCTCAAGAAGTGAAATTAGTAACAACGTTCTCGTCTAACTTTCCATCATCATGGGCGTTATCAGAAGGACCATCAATAACATATCAACATCATCATCAATTATTCGTCGAGTAGCCAACCTTCGGAAGGAATGTCCACAGGAGGCGCATTGTCGAGGATCGGAGCCATGGTGTGTTCAACATCGGGATGACCAGTGGTGAAGTGGTCATGGACTGAAACTAGAGTGACAGGAGGATTCTTGTCAGGGAAGCCATCAGCAAGGGTAAATCATCACCAAAATCTGGTAGCGCGGACTATTCAAAGTCGTCCTCGTCCTTGGTCAGCATATCAGGATCACTCTCAGTGTCTGACGTAAATATCTCCGGCACAGATGTAATCCAATTATCTGTGGCAGTGGCCGTAGGGTTATCAATGTCTGACAACTTGCTTTCTAATCAAGGTGACATGTGTGCCGGTACATAATAGTCATAGCATGTATATCCATAGTAATCACTAACAATTAGCGTATGCAAACAAAAGTAATTTATCATGTAGTCATGTATTCACATTATTCTTCCTGAAACTTTCTATCCTTCCTAGTCTCCCAGACTAACCCACCTAGCCTCCCAGACTAAACCAACAAGTCTCTCAGACTAAAACACCCAGTCTCTCAGACTAAAACACCCAGTCTCTCAGACTAGACTTCCCCGTTTCCCAAACTGAATTACCCAGTCTCTCAGACTAAACTCCCAGTTTCCCAAACTGTCCCAACTAGTCTCTCAGACTAACTACCTAGTCTCTCAGACTGAACTACCCAGTCTCTTAGACTGAATCTCTCAGATTAAACTCCCAGTCTCTCAGACTCATTTTCCCCAGTCTCTAAGACTGAACATCCCCAGTCTCTAAGACTGAACCTCCCCAGTCTCTAAGACTGAATCTCTCAGATTAAACTCCCAGTCTCTCAGACTCATTTTCCCCAGTCTCTAAGACTGAACCTCCCCAGTCTCTAAGACTGAATTATAAACATAGCCTTGAAATGTGTTTTCGTGTCTTTTGTTTGTAAAAATGTTTGTTTCCTGGATCTGGACGCCTTGTGTATGCAATGAAAACATGTTGTGAAAACTTTTTCGTGAGAGCCCTAATGATCGTAGTCTAGACTCGAGAAATAATCCTAGTTCGCTACGATCAAAGCTCTGATACCAAGCTGTCACACCCTGACTTTTGCGGAAGCGTGATTATGGTGTGACTTTCTTAATATCATTGCATTCAATCATAACATCAACTATATGATAAAACCATAGGTTTGTCATCCATTAAATAAGTTTAAAACATAACAACATCGTTTTAAAACGTAGACTTCAAATTCAAGTTTTACAAATCGTACAAATTGTTTATGAGTTCATTAAGGACTCGTCAAAAGATATTGAATAACAAAAAGGTTTGGAAGACGTGTCTCGTACAGAAATAAGACACACTAACCAAACTCAAAGACCATGGATGACATCTTTATTCTTAACGCAGTATAAAAACTTCCAACGCCCGCCAGATCCACTTCACAATTTCCCTGAAATACTTGTAGTTTGAAAAACATCAACAAAAGTTGAGCAAGTTCATGTGTTCGTTTGTGTGTATGTATAAACCTTTGAAGCGTTGTAAGTATGTATGCACGTCCCTGGTATGCAGCAATAAGGAAAAATAGATCACCACTGGGTTGCAAAGCCAATGGTATGTGTAAAGTGATGCAGGAAGACTCAAACCTAGCTGACTTGCACCGGGCCTCCGGCTGTAAGACATAGTCACCACATGGTCCACTCGACGGACTCACGAGTGGGGCTCGCTACACCCAAATAGATCTATCACTCATGCCCCTCGGTCCTACAACAAGGATTGATGGCCTTAATCGCCATACCCATTCACATGATCTAGCAGTAACCCTCCTTAGCTAACCATACCATGTATAAAATGTTTGTAATAATCGTAACATGTATTTCACCCCCGAGAGTTATAAAACCAAAAAAAGTTAAGAGAAAAGGGGGAGTATGAACTCATAGTAATGCGTCTTCAGTACTGGCAACTCAAAGCTCCTCAGCAATCACGACTTCCTACAGTGTACTAACGTCTATTAAATGAACGGGTCGTGCCTTGGCTTAGAGTTTAACGTTTTTGAGTTGCGTTTCCTATTTTCCCAATATTATTCCAAGTTATATTTACTTGTTAAATTAATAATTATTTTAACTTTAGATTATATTTAGTTTTGGAATAATTGTTTAAACAATATTTTTGTATCAATACTTCTCAAGTATTTATTTTCATATTTCCTTCCCAAGGATGGGGGTATTCCATACATGTATCTTTGTATTCTCGTATTTGTAGTTCCAAAATAATATATTTTTAAGTCTCACTTAGGAAATATATATATATAAACTTATTTCGTCCCAAAAATAATGTATTGTCTAGAAAACATATATTTTTCTCAAAAATCATATATCTTCTAAGTATTCCAATATATTTTAACTTCCCAAAAATAATATATTTTCTCCTTGTTGAAAATATGATATACTTCGTAATAATAATGAAAATCATATTTTCATTTCCTTCGTATCCAAAATAATATTTACCAAAAGTAGATTTATAATGGTATTTTCTGGAATATTTTATAAGTTACGTTCTTTCGTTCGGTTTCGCAATATTATGCGTGTAACTTATGTATTTATTCCTTGTGATTTTTGGTAATATTTTTGGATTGTAATTCTCTTGGTATTTTGTTAAGTTATATTATTTTACCCTAAAGTAACATAACTTATTTCACAAAGTATACAAATATTCACACAAGTGTCCTTAATATATATATATATTCTAAATATATATATTCATTCATTTTTATTTATAAAAACCAACCTCCAATACTTGTGTTTTTGTTACAAAAATTATGGCAAGTCTTATATTGAAAACCATAGTAAAAATACACTAGTAAATATTTGTTAGAAAATATTTCTTTAAGTGTTTATATTTTTAGAAAATTTTGCCATAGTTTCCTTTGAAAATGGAGGTGTCCATGCTATTAAAGCTTATCATTTTCTTTCTAGAAATCCTCATAAACAATCAATCCCTAAACAACTTACACTTACCAAGTGTAAAAACTATACACTTTACATAACTACATGAACTTGATCTTTCACAAAAACTTGTAGAAATTTGGTAGAATGTGACAACTCGTAATTTAGAACCCTTCATTGTATCTTGATATAACATGCTTGAACATTATGTGTTTATATATTAGCAAATGAAAGTTGTGAATCATCTTGACGTGCTATGTGTGATAATACGTACGTATAAGGTGTGGTTATGTATACGTGGGTATGTAATAAGCCGAAACCATGAACCCAACTCGAGACCACTCGGTCTCGAGTGAACAATGTAACTGTTGGGCCGGTTGGGCCATGCTCCTCCTCACCCCACTCGAAAACCCACTAGGGTGAACTAACTTAGTATATAACTCATGCTCCTAGCCATTTTTGCCATTCCTTTGGGCAACTCACACTCACTCTCACACACACTCTCCTACATTCTCTCTCACTAAAACCCTAGAAGCACAAACCTTCTCTCCTCTCTTTCGGATTCAACCGGTGACAACAAGAGCTCTCGGTTCAAGCTTAGGATCTCCTTTGGAAGCTTATTCACCGATTCCTTCATACCCTCGCACCTTGAAAACCTAACCGGTTAGTGATTCATGTTATGTATTGTATTTCGGTTGAAGATGATGTATGATGAAGTTATTTGATAATATGTTTGCTTGTTAAGTTTTATGCATGATGAATATATCCTTTTTGAATAATCGGTATTAAGATTGTTGTTATCCATGATGATGGTGTTTGCTTGATGATATGTGTAGTGTGTTTTGCTTGAGTTAAGTGAATAAAATGCTCCTTCATAGTGATATGAGAATAATATGATGAGTTAAGGTTGCTTATGGGGTTTAGTACATGACTAGTCGATGTAAACATGATTTATGAGATGGTAATGATTAATGGCTGTTGAAAGTACTTCGAAAATGGCAAGATAGATCTAGTATAACATGTTTCGAGTTGGATTCGGATGAATGATCATGATGAATAACTTGAATACGTGAAGAACAACATGAATATGATATGAATGTGCCTTGAATATTTGAAAAACCGGTTGTTTGATCCATTTTAATTGATTGTTAGACAAATAAACATGTTTGTGAACCCTCATTGGATAGTACACCAAATCATGAAATCGAAATTCTATTGGTTAGTACATGCGCTGGCAATTAGCAGGTGTGCCAGTCGAGACCCCCGGTCTCGACTCGAGACCATTAAGCCACAACTCGAGACCGCGGTGATTGCAACTCGAGACCAACCCATGACAGCTCGAGACCACGGTTGCTACACAGGTTGCGAGTCGAGAGCCCCTAGTCTCGACTCGAGACCACACATTACCAGCACACAATCAACATGACTCGAAACCAGGTTGCTGGTCTTGTTGCGACTCGAGACCTGACTCGAGACCACCAGGTCTCGAGTGGTGAAGGCTACAAACCGAGACAACACCGTCTCGACTCGAGATCTCTAGTCTCGACTCGAGACCACCTGATTATGTACATTCTGTATGGACTTGCATGGTTACGGGCCTAAGTATTTAGGCTGAATGCATGGACTTTATGTGTTACTTTTGAATGTGTATGTTGTACACTGCTAATTGGACTGCCATGAATAATACTTGTATGCAACGTGCTAGTACGTGTAGAAAACATACGTGCATTTCTTGGTTTGAACCTGACTGGAATGGTATCTATGTTAGGACGTGGTTGACCCCTTATAGCTTGACCAACTTTCTGTGTATCTGCCGAGCAAACGAATGTGAGTTCACACTTTCTTCAAAGCATGGGATTCCCAGGGTTGGGAATGGGGTTAAGGAACATGGATTCCTCGTCCTTACTTGGGTAGGACAGTATTGGTTCAGGAATATAATTCCTCGTCCTCATGGACAGATAACTCATACTAGACCAAAACTCTATCACGAAGTCCCTCCTTTTTATATCGACATAATCGCCGGGCCAATGGCGAGCGGGTCATTAGTTAGATAACGCTATTTAGGTCTGACAAGCCTCACACCGTGCCGTAGAGGACGGGCGTGAACTAATGGATCTGGGCACGTCAATGATGATAGACATTGACAGTTCAGGGCACATAAACATGACTACAGTCAGCAGTCGATATGGTAACGAGTCTAGTGTATACATGGGGTAGCCCCCATGGCCGAAATGCCAGATAACTAACATGGGGTAGCCCCCACGGCTGTAATGCCAGAGTAAATGGGTAAACAAATCACGTTTTCAACTATGGGGTAACCCCCATGGCAGGATGCCAGTTAAAGGAAACTGTTTTTGGAACAACTTAAAAATGAACACCCAACCGTGAACTCACTCAACTTGTTGTTGACTCGTTACTACATGCTTTCCAGGTCAATAGGTACTTAGCTGGAGCTTGCATGGAAGAGAGTCGTTGTGGGACATGGACCGCTGTGTGCCATGTTAAACTTTGAAACAATTAAACTTATGTTTTGGTTTTAAACATTATGCTTCCGCTTGCAACTTAAACTATGTTTTGTTTGGACACCAATTGTATTGGTCGGATTTCTATAATCACTTACATGCTTGTTCAATATGATTGGTGGCTGGATCCTGGTCAGTCACGCCTCCAAGCGGTGGTATTCCGCAGGTGGATTTTGGGGGTGTGACAGATTGGTATCAGAGTTATTGGTTATAGAGAACTTGGTTTTAATAAAGCGAAAAAGTTTTATTAAAATCAGACTATAACCTGTACAGTGCTCTACGATCCACAACGACGCTTCACTCCACATGCAAGGCTCGACATTCTAGGTGATATGATCTATGTATATATTGCCTACTTGTTAGTTACATATTACGATGCTCATGGTATGCTTGGTTAGTATAACTACTGTTGCTTGAGCACGTGTGTGCTTACTCTCTTCTGTCATCGCATTTTTCGCGAACCCCTCTCACTCATTTTCCTCTTGATATGAAGATCATGTCCGGACGCGTTAAAATGACACAAGCCCAGTTGACGGCTCTGATTAACGAACGAGTTGCTGCGGAACTTGCAGCTGCACACGCAGGAGGTACATCCTGCAGTCCAAACTCGTTCTAGGATCTTTAGATCCTACTCTCGTGAACCAACCTTTGTGTTAAACTCTGTCTTTTCTTTCACCCACAATAGGTCAACATGCTCAGCCACCTGTGTGCACCTTTAAAACTTTTATGGACTGCCGACCTACTACTTTTAGCGGCACTGAAGGAGCTGTAGGTCTCCTCCACTGGTTTGAGAAGCTCGAGTCAGTTTTCGAAATGTGTGAATGCCCTGAGGCGCGCAGGGTGAAGTATGCTACCGGTACTCTCGAGGGTTTAGCCCTCACATGGTGGAACGCTCAGGTCCAAATGCTGGGGTTGGTTGCTGCCAACGCCACCCCATGGGAAAATT
The DNA here is from genome assembly GCA_030545235.1 of Helianthus tuberosus. Taxonomy (NCBI): domain Eukaryota; kingdom Viridiplantae; phylum Streptophyta; class Magnoliopsida; order Asterales; family Asteraceae; genus Helianthus; species Helianthus tuberosus. The sequence continues at coordinate 53,249,875 of CM060429.1, read as the reverse complement.
TTAAGGAGATGATCAAGGAAGAATACTGCAGTCGGGATGACATTCATAAGCTGGAAGTCGAGTTCTACAACCTCAAGATGACGGGGTCAGAAATTGAGGCGTATACTAAGAGATCGAATGAGCTTGCATTATTGTGTCCTACTATGGTGGACCCTCCAATTAAGCGTATTGAACTCTTTCTCAAGGGCTTAGTGCCAGAAATCCAAAGTCATGTGACTTCAGCAAACCTCGCCACCATCCAGCAAGTTGTTCAGTTGGCCCACCGTCTCACTGATCAGGCGGTGGAGCAGAATAGGTTACCAAAGCGTATAAGTGCTACAACCACTTCGGATGCTCCTAGTGACAACAAGAGAAAATGGGAACGAGCTTCAAGCAAAGGTTCAACTTCTGTGCAATCTCAGTCTCAACAGAGAAAGACTGATGACTACAAGAGCCCCAGTCAGCAATCATCTGGTGGTCAAAGTCATGGTGGGTACAAGGGGAATCACCCCAAATGCAATCGCTGCAACCTACACCACAACGGGCCATGCACCAGAGGCAACTGTCATCGGTGCAACAAGCCAGGTCACGCCGCCAAGGATTGCAGAAGCTTGTACCCCACAAACCAGAATCATCAACAACAAGCCCCACAGAACCAGCGACAGCAGCAGCAGCAGCAAGGGAACAACAAAGGGTGCTTTCAATGTGGAGCTGAAGGCCATTTCAAGAAAGATTGCCCCCAACTGAACAGGAACCAGAACAACAACAACAACAACAATCAGGGGAATGGTAACAATGGGAACAACAACAACAATAGAGCCAGGGGGCGGGTGTTCTTGATTGGTCAAGGCGAAGCAAGGAATGACCCCAATGTTGTGACGGGTAAGTTCCTTCTCAACGACTTTTATGTCACAGTTTTATTTGATTCGGGTGCCGATACTAGCTACGTGTCACTAGAAGTTAGTCAAATGCTTAAGCGTATTCCAACACCCTTGAACAACAAGCACACTGTAGAGCTAGCAAATGGTAAGAGTTTAGAGGCCGCACACGTAGTCAAGGGTTGTAAACTTATTCTCGCTAACCAGACCTTCTCTATCGACCTTATTCCTATCGTCTTGGGTAGTTTCGACGTTGTCATTGGGATGGATTGGTTATCCCAACACCGAGCAGAGATTCTTTGCAACGAGAAGATTGTTCGTATTCCTGGTTCCGGTGGTGAACCTCTCATGATTCGTGGCGACAAGAGGGGTACTGTTGAGAACGTCATCTCTTTCCTTAAGGCCCAGAAGTGCTTGCGAAAGGGCCACACTGCCATTTTGGCTCTCGTTACTGACACCTCGGAGAAAGAGAAGAAGATAGAAGATTTTCCAGTTGTACGCGACTATCCTGAGGTATTTCCTGAGGAACTACCTGGTCTTCCGCCTCATCGCCAGGTCGAGTTTCAGATTGAACTAGCTCCTGGAGCTGCGCCTATAGCTCGTGCACCTTATCGTTTAGCTCCATCAGAGTTGAAGGAACTCTCTACGCAACTACAAGAACTCTTGGATAAGGGTTTTATTCGTCCTAGCTCTTCGCCTTGGGGAGCTCCAGTATTATTTGTGAAGAAGAAAGATGGTACCTTCAGAATGTGCATCGACTACCGGGAGCTCAACAAGGTGACGGTGAAGAATCGTTATCCTCTACCACGCATTGACGACTTGTTCGACCAGCTGCAAGGGTCGAGCTACTATTCAAAGATTGATTTGAGATCGGGATATCACTAGCTGAGAGTCCGAGAAGAGGACGTCTCCAAAACGGCCTTCAGAACTCGTTACGGACACTATGAGTTTTTAGTTATGCCTTTTGGGCTGACAAACGCACCTGCGATTTTCATGGACTTGATGAATCGAGTGTGCAAGCCTTACCTGGACAAGTTCATTATAGTCTTCATCGACGACATCCTGATCTATTCCAAGAGCCAGGAGGAACACGAGCAGCATCTACGACTTATTCTGGAACTCCTTCGAACAGAACAGCTTTACGCAAAGTTCTCGAAATGCGACTTCTGGCTTCGCGAAGTCCATTTCCTGGGCCACGTGGTAAACAAGGATGGGATTCACGTTGATCCATCCAAGGTAGACTCAATTCAGAACTGGCCTGCACCTCGTACACCAACGAAAATTCGCCAAATTTTGGGTTTAGCAGGTTACTACAGGAGATTCATTAAGGATTTTTCCAAGATTGCACAGCCTCTCACCTCACTAACGCAGAAAGGCGTTGTTTATCGATGGGGAAGTGCACAGGAGTCAGCATTTCAGCATTTAAAGGATAGACTGTGCAGTGCACCTATCCTTTCATTGCCAGAGGGCACAGATGATTTTATGGTTTACTACGACGCATCAATTCAGGGTCTCGGTTGTGTATTGATGCAACGAGATAAATTTATAGCCTACGCCTCACGCCAACTTAAAGTACATGAAAGAAACACACTACGCACGACTTGGAGCTGGGAGCTGTTGTTTTTGCACTTAAGATATGGCGACATTACCTGTACGGTACCAAGTGCGCCATCTACACCGACCACAGGAGCCTCGAGCATATCTTCAAGCAGAAGGAACTGAATATGCGACAACGACGATGGGTCGAGCTACTGAATGACTACGAGTGCTCGATCAGGTATCACCCGGGCAAGGCCAATGTTGTGGCTGACGCCCTCAGTCGAAAGGACACCACGCCTAAGCGCGTGCGAGCGTTGCAACTCACCATACATTCTAGTCTTCCTTCCCAAATACGAGCTGCTCAGATAGAAGCATTAAAACCAGAAAACGTCAGGGCTAAAGCCCTACGCGGCTCAAGCCAAGGCTTAGAACAGAAGGAAGACGGTGCTTACTACGTAACGGGATGCATTTGGGTCCCACTCTATGGCAACCTACGAGAGCTTGTGATGGATGAGGCACACAAGTCTCGCTACTCGGTACACCCTGGTTCGGATAAGATGTACCACGATATCAAAACTATGTATTGGTGGCCTAGCATGAAGGCCCACATAGCAACCTACGTCAGCAAGTGTTTGACTTGTGCCAGAGTCAAGACGGAATACCAGAAACCCTCAGGCCTACTCCAACAACCAGAGATACCGCAATGGAAATGGGAGCAAATTTCCATGGATTTCGTTACTAGCCTGCCTAGATCTCAGCGCGGGAATGATACTATTTGGGTGATCGTGGATCGACTCACAAAGTCTGCACACTTCTTAGCTATCAAGGAAACGGATAAGTTCTCCACTCTAGCAGAAGTATATCTCAAGGAAGTTGTCTCGAGGCACGGGGTGCCCATCTCTATTATCTCGGATCGAGATGCACGTTTTACTTCAGAACTGTGGCAAGCAATGCACAAATCCTTTGGCTCACGATTAGACATGAGTACAGCGTATCACCCTCAAACGGACGGACAGTCTGAGCGCACTATTCAAACCTTAGAAGACATGCTTCGTGCATGTGTAATTGACTTTGGCAACAGCTGGGAAAAGCATCTACCACTTGTGGAATTCTCGTACAATAACAGCTACCACACCAGCATTAAAGCTGCTCCGTTTGAGGCACTGTACGGGCGTAAATGCCGGTCACCTCTTTGTTGGGCAGAGGTGGGAGATAGTCAGATCACTGGTCCAGAACATGTGGTGGACACAACCGAACGAATTGCTCAAATACGAAAACGCATGGCGGCAGCTCGTGACCGTCAGAAAGTCTACGCCGATAAGGGCAGGAAACCACTAGAGCTTCAGGTTGGGGAGCGGGTACTACTCAAAGTTTCACCCTGGAAGGGTGTGGTTCGTTTTGGCAAACGAGGCAAGCTTAACCCACGATATGTCGGACCATTTGAAATCATCGAGAAAATAGGCAAGGTGGCCTACAAACTGAACTTACCAGCAGAACTCAGTGCAGTTCACAACGTTTTCCACGTGTGGAATCTGAAGAAGTGTCTGTCAGATGAGACCCACATAGTTCCTCTGAAGGAACTCACTATCGACGAGCAGTTACGATTCGTCGAGGAACCAGTTGAAATCACGGACCGGGATGTTAAGGTCCTCAAGAACACTAGAATACCTCTCGTTCGAGTTCGTTGGAACTCACGTCGCGGCCCAGAGTTCACCTGGGAACGCGAAGATCAGATGAAACAAAAGTATCCCCAACTATTCGCAAACGGTACAACCACTACTGAGGCTGAAGCTACGGAATTTCGGGACGAAATTCCAGATCAACGGGGGGAGGATGTGACACCCCAGGAAAACCAGGAAAACCATACAACTTAACTAGCTTCCTCAGTGAGTACGTACCAAATTTCGGGACGAAATTTCTTTCAACTTGGGGATAATGTGACAACTCGTAATTTAGAACCCTTCATTGTATCTTGATATAACATGCTTGAACATTATGTGTTTATATATTAGCAAATGAAAGTTGTTAATCATCTTGATGTGCTATGTGTGATAATACGTACGTATAAGGTGTGGTTATGTATATGTGGGTATGTAATAAGCCGAAACCATGAACCCAACTCGAGACCACTCGGTCTCGAGTGAACAATGTAACTGTTGGGCCGGTTGGGCCATGCTCCTCCTCACCCCACTCGAAAACCCACTAGGGTGAACTAACTTAGTATTTAACTCATGCTCCTAGCCATTTTTGCCATTCCTTTGAGCAACTCACACTCACTCTCACACACACTCTCCTACATTCTCTCTCACTAAAACCCTAGAAGCACAAACCTTCTCTCCTCTCTTTCGGATTCAACCGGTGACAACAAGAGCTCTCGGTTTAAGCTTAGGATCTCCTTTGGAAGCTTATTCACTGATTCCTTCATACCCTCGCACCTTGAAAACCTAACCGGTTAGTGATTCATGTTATGTATTGTATTTCGGTTGATGATGATGTATGATGAAGTTATTTGATAATATGTTTGCTTGTTAAGTTTTATGCATGATGAATATATCCTTCTTGAATAATCGGTATTAAGATTGTTGTTATCCATGATGAAGGTGTTTGCTTGATGATATGTGTAGTGTGTTTTGCTTGAGTTAAGTGAATAAAATGCTCCTTCATAGTGATATGAGAATAATATGATGAGTTAAGGTTGCTTATGGGGTTTAGTACATGACTAGTCGATGCAAACATGATTTATGAGATGGTAATGATTAATGGCTGTTGAAAGTACTTCGAAAATGGCAAGATAGATCTAGTATAACATGTTTCGAGTTGGATTCGGATGAATGATCATGATGAATAACTTTAATACGTGAAGAACAACATGAATATGATATGAATGTGCCTTGAATATTTGAAAAACTGGTTGTTTGATCCATTTTAATTGATTGTTAGACAAATAAACATGTTTGTGAACCCTCATTGGATAGTACACCAAATCATGAAATCAAAATTCTATTGGTTAGTACATGCGCTGGCAATTAGCAGGTGTGCCAGTCGAGACCCCCGGTCTCGACTCGAGACCATTAAGCCACAACTCGAGACCGCGGTGATTGCGACTCGAGACCAACCCATGACAGCTCGAGACCACGGTTGCTACACGGGTTGCGAGTCTAGAGCCCCTAGTCTCGACTCGAGACCACACATTACCAGCACACAATCAACATGACTCGAAACCAGGTTGCTCGTCTTGTTGCGACTCGAGACCTGACTCGAGACCACCAGGTCTCGAGTGGTGAAGGCTACAAACCGAGACAACACTGTCTCGACTCGAGATCTCTAGTCTCGACTCGAGACCACCTGATTATGTACATTCTGTATGGACTTGCATGGTTACGGGCCTAAGTATTTGGGCCGAATGCATGGACTTTATGTGTTACTTTTGAATGTGTATGTTGTACACTGCTAATTGGACTGCCATGAATAATACTTGTATGCAACGTGCTAGTACGTGTAGAAAACATACGTGCATTTCTTAGTTTGAACCTGACTGGAATGGTATCTATGTTAGGACGTGGTTGACCCCTTATAGCTTGACCAACTTTCTGTGTATCTGCCGAGCAAACCAATGTGAGTTCACACTTTCTTCAAAGCATGGGATTCCCAGGGTTGGGAATGGGGTTAAGGAACATGGATTCCTCGTCCTTACTTGGGTAGGACAGTATTGGTTCAGGAATATAATTCCTCGTCCTCATGGACAGATAACTCATACTAGACCAAAACTCTATCACGAAGTCCCTCCTTTTTATATCGACATAATCGCCGGGCCAATGGCGAGCGGGTCATTTGTTAGATAGCGCTATTTAGGTCTGACAAGCCTCACACCGTGCCGCAGAGGACGGGCGTGAACTAATGGATCTGGGCACGTCAATGATGATAGACATTGACAGTTCAGGGCACATAAACATGACTACAGTCAGCAGTCGATATGGTAACGAGTCTAGTGTATACATGGGGTAGCCGCCACGGCCGAAATGCCAGATAACTAACATGGGGTAGCCCCCACGGCTGTAATGCCAGAGTAAATGGGTAAACAAATCACGTTTTCAACTATGGGGTAACCCCCACGGCAGGATGCCAGTTAAAGGAAACTGTTTTTGGAAAAACTTAAAAATGAACACCCAACCGTGAACTCACTCAACTTGTTGTTGACTCGTTACTACATGCTTTGCAGGTCAATAGGTACTTAGCTAGAGCTTACATGGAAGAGAGTCGTTGTGGGACATGGACCGTTGTGTGCCATGTTAAACTTTGAAACAATTAAACTTATGTTTTGGTTTTAAACATTATGCTTCCGCTTGCAACTTAAACTATGTTTTGTTTGGACACCAATTGTATTGGTCGGATTTCTATAATCACTTACATGCTTGTTCAATATGATTGGTGGCTGGATCCTGGTCAGTCACGCCTCTAAGCGGTGGTATTCCGCAGGTGGATTTTGGGGGTGTGACATAGAATGTTTAGTGGACTTAGTTACTCTTTAAAGTGTGTTTATTTCTTTAAAAAAAAAACCTCATTCTTGAAAGATTTGAGTGTTTACAACTTGTTAGATGATTTTTCCAAAAATCATTCTTTTGCATTTTTCTTGTAAACATAGTGTTCTTATACTTGTTTTGACACTAGAAACATGATTGGTTTTCTTTAAAACAATGCTTATACAAATCTTGTTATTTATCTTGGTTTCTTTGGAAAGTCTATTTAGAAATCATTCACTCACAAGACTTGTATCTTGTTTAAATCATTCATTATCTTATGAAAACAACTTCTATCATTCAAGTTCATGTAAACATAAGGCATGATGATCTTGGTTTTTCACAAGATCATCACATCAACTTACTAGATCATGTGTTTAATCACAATCTAGTAGGTTCCATATGATGTCTAACATCACTAACACTAGTAATCAATCAACAAGAAGCAAACAATCATAAATCAACAAGTATTCATATGTTTATAGGCTTATGTTAGAGATTTATGATTATATCTTTTACGGTGTGTTCCCGAGTTAAAAATCCCTCCCCTTCCCTCCCCTCCCCTCCATGTCTTTCCAAATTGGAAAGACTATTTTCAGGCAAAAAAAACCCCATTTTCCCTCCCTTCCCCTCCCCTCCCTTGTTAAGTGGATCTCTGGAACACAGCCTTAATGTTCACCATCGTTAACAATGTTCATCACTTATTAACCAACAACATATGAAGTAAACAAGGATCATGAGAGTCTTACAACTAGCACAAGGCTAGGGAAGAACACAAGATGTTGGTGATGACAAAAGTGGAGGATAATAGCAAATGATGGAGGTCCTTCAAGATCCACAAGCACCAAACCTCCTAATCTTGCTTCTTACGCCTTGTGAGGAGCTTGGAATGGATGAACTTGAAATGAAAATGGTGATGGTGTGTGGGTGTGGTTCGGCCGAGAATGGAAGAGGAGAAGGAAGAGAGGTGAAGTGTGGTGATGTGTGGGATCTCAAGTGTTCTTATAATCCATTTAACTACTTTACCCAATGTGTAACATGTTTCATATAGTACATACAAGATCTCTAGTGAATCAAGGAAGATTAAGCAAGATCTTTGGAAGATTAGGGAAATCTTAGGTGGTGGGGTCATCTTGAGACTGATTATATACATGGGGGGGGGGGGTCTTGTGTAAGTTTGATGGTAATTTAAATAATTAGTTGAAAACTAAATGTATTAGTTTAGGTGTTTATGTGTATTATGCATTATACAGTGTATTAGGGCGTTCAGGGATCATAACTAGCTCAGAAATAATAAAACAATGTTTCTAGTATAATTTTAGTGTTTCGGGTAGTGTACGGTTGTTCGGTTAGATACCGGCTCGTTAAAGTGTCAAACTATTCTGTTTAATGATTTTTAAGTACCCTTTTGTGACACTTTTAATTCCCGACACTTAGGAAAGCATTCAAGACCATTTTGCCATATTTTTGCATGTTACTAGTTTGTTAAATTGCTGAATTTTGCTGAAATATGCAGAATTCTGCACTTAATGTGAGTTTTAGGCACTTTCCGGCACTTTATCTATCACCGAGTGAAGCAGTTTTCTGGTCCTTACTTCCCTACACACCATACTAGTGTAAAACCTTGTCCCTGGCCCATACGGGGTCTCAAATCACTGTTTGTCTATGTACTGACATCGTCAGCATTTTTCTAAGTTATCCGGTAATTGTGCTAACTGTGCTTTGTGCATCGTTTATGTCACTAAAGTTTGTATGTGATAAATGATGTGACAGTATGCAATATGTGATGCACATGTAAGTGTGATGCAGTAATCAGAAAGTAGTTAAGTATAATTCAGCACAGTCATTAAGCACTAATCAGGATTAATTAATTGTATGGATGCATGCAAATTTGGCAGTTGTCACACTCGAGACATCTAGTTGCGAGTCGCAACCTCGTCTTCCTCGATTGGGGTCTCGACTCAAACTTGATGGTCTCGACTGAGGTCTCGGTTAAAGTTTACTTAGTCTCGACTGAGGTCTCGACTCGAAACCTCATGGTCTCGACTCGAAACCTCATGGTCTCGATTCGATTCATGTGTGTTACCCACAACCTATGTTGTTAGCTGCTGATTCAGAATGACCTGTTTATTCTTTGATCTAAGTATATTAAAAAAAAATTCATGTTTCTATGCTTAATGGTTTCGTTTTGTGTAGGATATGGATTTAAAATTTATCTCAACACACAATCAAGCAGGTTATCTAGCTCCACCCCCAGAGAAGCACAAGAGAATGTTTACGTCATTAATCAAGGGACTAAACAGTTGCAGGATAGTTCATGCACTTCGGGAAAACCCTGTTGTCTACGAAAGTCTTATTCAAGATTTCTGGAAGACTGCAAGGTTCGATGCACTTGAAGCTGAAGGTAAGGGAGCCTTAATTGCTGAGATTCAAAAGAAGACTATTACTGTGACTGAGCAGATGATACGGGAGGTGCTACAGTTCAACGATCAGGAAACTGATCCTATTGAGCTTCCAGCAGGAACCGTGGAAGCGATTTTGCCGAGATTAAGCTATGAAGGAAAGTACCCATCATTGGTGAAGAAATTTGTGCATCCTTATTGGCGTCTGTTAGTGCACATGTTCATTCTCTACATGATAGAAAACCGAGGCGGCACTGATCAGTTAAACATTACACAATCTGCTGCTCTTACTTGTCTGATAACAAATGAGCCTTTTAATTACTCGAAGTATATATTCGAAGGCATGAAGAGAAATGTGACAGGAGTTCGAAAGGACAAGTTTCTTATGTATCCAAGATTTTTGCAGATGATTCTTAATGCTCGTTATCCAGAGTTGGTGAGATCTGGAAATACTTTGGAGTTGAAGCCCATGGGTCCTGCTTGTTTTGGTGCTCTCACTCCTAAAAAGGGTACTGAAAAGAGATTTGAAGGTTTAATTCCTCTGGAGAAATTCGGTCAGTTTACTGAGACTGAAGATGTAGCTGCTGATCAAGTGATAGTGCAACCTGTTCCAGTGAATGCTGCACAAATCAATGCACCTGTAAATGCTATGGTTGCTGAAGAGCATGATGTTCAAGGTGCTGCTGAAGATGAGCCTAAGACAGAGATTTTAATGATCAACTCTGACGATGAGGGCATTGAGATTATGTGTGATTCAGGAGATGATGAAGAGCTTCCTCCTAAAATTGAAGCTGACGTTGCTGTTTCTACTGTTCCACCTGTGATTTCTGCTGAGAGTTTGGCTTTGTTGTTAAAGTCTGTGACTGATAAGATGGGAAATCCTCCTTCCAATCTTTTAGTATCTTATGAAGAACCAAGTGAGAACCCAAAGGATCTTGATTCATTACCTTTAAAGCGGAAAATGAGGGATCCTCGACTCGGAATGTATGTTGAACAAAACAAAGATCAACCCATGAATGTTGCTGAAGATGATGATGGCTTATATGACTTCGATTTTGAGAAGAATGTCACTGATACCACCACCACTACTGAAGATATCTTTGATTTTAACGTTGATACTCAAAGAAGTGATTTGGAAACCACCACTGCAGATACACCAGCTACAAATGTTGTTTCTGATCCTGTCATTGGGCCAATGCCACCTGTTACCTCTGAAAATGCAGGTCCATCTGGAATTGTTCATGACGAGCCTGGTAGCTCAAGTGGTAAGAGGCCTGAAGAGCCATTGAGGACGCTGTTTGATGATGATTCAAGTGACGATGATGAGTTTATCAGTATGAGGGAAATGAAGAAACGATTAGTTGTGCTTGAGCAAGATTCGATTCACAAAGATGCCAAGATTATTCAGCTTGAAGACACCATAGTTCAAAAGAATCAACAAATTAATCAGCTTCAAGGAGACGTCAGTTTGTTGTTCAACATGGTTTATGATTTACGTGGTAAGTTGGAAAAGAAGTTTGGTAGAGAATTTTCTGATCCAACTGATGTGGAGAATCGAAGAAAAGCTGATGAAGATAGAGCAAGAGCTTTTGCTAAGGATGATGCGGATAGGCATGCTGCTATGGAACAATACTTCAGAAGAGTTACTGATCCAACTGCTGACAAGGCAAAAGCTGAAAGAATCAAGAAGAAAAGAGAGTTTGTGATCCTGAAAAACATGAATCTGAATCCAGAAGATGAAGATGCCAATGCTACTCATCATCTGATGGATGTGGGTGAAACTCTCTATCATAAAGTTGGAAATCGTTCTGTTGAATGGTATAAATATCCTGCTCAGTTTCAAACATTTACAAAGGTTGATTTAATAAATTTGTCAAAGTCACCTTATGTGGATGATAAACCTGGAGGTCGTGGATATTTGTTCTTTGAGAGACTGCAAAGGGAAGTTGCTCGCAATTTTCCTTCGATGCATACTGCTGAATCGATAGTTACACCAGCGGAAAGGGGAGTTAGAGATCCATACACCAACAAGCGGTGACACCCTGACCGGAGGCGGAAACGTCGAGGGCATCACGAAACTTGATAGAATGCATATGAGCATATGGTGATTTAATTAAAGTTGAAATATAATTAAGTTGGTTATAAGGATTGCATTCACATCCAACTAGAACAAACAATTACAACACATTGTTCACAAAAGGTCTTTGATTTTATTTAAACTAAGGCACTTGTTGTGACAACCCGCACTAAACCAGGTATCCGTACGACTTAATTAATCATTAATTACTGCTAAATTACTGTGCTTAACTGAAATTGCTGATAAACTGCTACCTGCATACTGATACATGCACTTACTTGCATCATACTTTATTTGCTGTCACTACATTATTTACATGCTGAACCTTGGTGACAAACATGATGTACAAAAAGCACAGTAGCACTAAACGGATACACAGTGAACATGCTGATATAACCAGCATCAGGCAGACACTGCCTCTAAGGCCTGTTAAGAGCCTCAAATATCTGACTACACTGGTAGTGAGTGTAGGGTTATAAGGGTTGTGGAACTGCGTCTCTAGGAATAAGATACACTGATTTGATGTGCCTAAAAACGTACTTTAAGTACAAAACACAGCACTTTAATAAATAATCCAGCTTCTAGCTGACTAGTAAAGTGCCAAAATATGGGGAAAATATCACTAGACACTTTCTAAAGTGTTGGAAACAAGATGTGTCACTAAAAATGTTAATAACGACACTTTAAAGCTTTTGTAACGCTTTAACGGATTACTATCCAACCGAACAACCGGACTTTACCCGGAACATGAAAACTTTGTTATTTTTATTATTACTCTTTTTCTGAGCCAGTTAGGGTCCCTGATTACCCTAACACCCGTCATAACACGCTATACTTAACTAACTAGGTTAAACACTTAACTAACCTATTTAACATAACTAGTTACCTAACTAATCTAGTTGTGATCGAACTAACCCCCCCCCCCCCTCCTTATAACCGTCCCCATGTGTGGGGGACATGATTGTACAATCAAGATTATTTTAATTATCATGGCTTAATATCTAGTGAACACATCTACCATTGGATAATACTCTCATAATTGCCTATAAGTTTACAAGGTTGCACATTATGATCTTTCACTCCACAACACCAACAAACTAAACTCTCTTGCTCTCCCTTCACTCTCGGCCGAAACCCCCACCCTCTACACATCCATTTTCGATCTTGATCTCTCCATTCCAAGTATATACAAGCTTCACAAGTCACGTATTAGGAGCCTTGGAACAAACGGAAGTGGAAGGACCTCGTTATCTAGCTTTTATCCACCTCTTTTTCGTCAAGATTCTTCCCTAGCCCCGAGCTAGAGGTATAACACTTAAAACTCATTTTTGAACTTGTCTAAAGTGGGTAAAAGGAATTTTGTCGGTTAAATATCGATAACATACATTTTGAAGTATTAAAGTCTACTAAAACTCTAAAAATGGTGGTTAATAACATATGTGTTGTGTAAAAGTTGTAGTACTTGAAAGATGTGATTATCTAGACCCGATCTATGATTGTGGTAGCTCGGATCACCATTTAACCCGGTTTGGTAAGATCGTTGATCTTAACATAAGCTTATTTTGGTTAACACAAGGGTTAAAAGGTGAAACTCTACCACACAAGAGACATGAACTTGTGTAAAAATGTTTATTTGTGTAAAAGTGATTTAACTTGTACAATAGTGTTTAAAACTAGCGGATCTACGTATCTGCAAGTGGTATTTTCAAAGAACCACACGTTAAAGAAATCATGTTTTCTAAAAAGATGGATCTTACACTAACAAACATGATTTTATAAACCACAAGTGTGTAAACACTTGTGAAACAAAAAGATCCGACAAAGGACTAGCTTTGTCACTTGTTACTAGAAGTTGTAAAGACGGATTTCTCTAAACACGAGGTTTTTACAAGATTGAAGTTACTTTATATAAAGATCTACAAAATATAATGGGATTTACATTATAGATGCGGAAAAACTCCAAGTTCATGCGATTATGCGATTTACATACTTATCGACTAGTTTGATGTGTCGGAAATTGTTTGATTGAATAAAGAAGTTGTTGAATTGATTTGTTAAAAGAAAATGATACGCTTGAAAGCGTGGCCACCTCCAGTTACAGAGGAAACTCTGGCGAAATTTTCTAAAAACCTAACACTTAGAATTATTTACACAACAAGTGTTAGAACTATTTTTGACATATTTTCGAAACATAAATTTCGCCAGAACTACATTTTACTAAATATTCGGAGGTGGGATTTTCACTAAGTTAACGTGATAAATATGTTTTTGTCACAACACTGTTTATGATTATTTTGTGAAATTACATAAATATTATTTTAGAGTGAAAATGATATTTACAAGCGTTAATGATCCCAAAACTCTGCGAACGCTTACACATGAACATATAAGTTATACCGGTAATTACATTACCCTCGATTGATAAAACGTAACTTACGCACATGTATTGTATCCCCCATCCTTGGGAAGGATTATAACTACCAAGTATATACAAAACGTAAACACGAAATAGTTGTCTAACTATTTCCAAAAGCCTAAACTATAAAGCTAAGGCACGGCCATCCGTCTAATAGAATTAGCACTTGTAGGTCGTCGCACAGCTTTCAGATTTGGAGACACTTGGTAGAGACGCACCGACAGTGAGTTCATGTCCCCCTTTTCTCTAACTGTTTTCAGTTTTCTTAACTGCGGGGGTGAAATACATGTTACTTTGTTTATAAGTACTTTATACATGGTATGATTAACGTAAGGAGGTTTTAGATCATGTGAATGGGTAGTTAGAACACCGAGGGACTTAAGCGGTAGATCTATCTGGGTGTAGCGAGCCCAGCTCTAGGCCCAACAGAACGGACCTCTCTGAGGACCAACAGAACGGACCTGGAGTGACTTGGTTGCCCAACGCAAAAATCGGCTAGGGTTGTGTCTTCCTACTTGCATTTCACAACATGCTAATGGCCTTGCAAACCATTGGTGATCACAAGTCCTCTTACACTGCTACATACCACGAAAACTTTTATACTTACAAGTGTTTTACTTACTCACTTGCACATGAACTCGCTCAACATTATTGTTGATTTTTCAACTTACATGTATTTCAGGAAATTAACGAGATCTGGCACGGTATGGCATGTTTTCCGCTGCACTTGTTTCCAAGGTCATCCGGGGTTTAGGGGATGTGTCTCTTTCCTGGACAAGACACAATCCTTAAACCATGTCTATGTTATGTTTCAGTTTGTAAAGTTTGTTGAAAAAGATTATGTTTGTCAGGGTATGTTAAAACAATGGTATTGTGTTTGATTTTCAAAACTTAATGGATGATCTTGCATGTTTTTAACTCATATAGCTTTGGTATGATTAAGCTATGGTATTAAGAAGTCACACCAAAATTAACCACGCTTCCGCAAAGCCAGGGTGTGACAGCTTGGTATCAGAGCTCTGATCATAGCGAACTAGGATTCTTTCTCGAGTCTAGACTATGATCACTAGGGCTCTCACGAAAACATTTTTCTGCATACCACTTAAGTCCAGATCCAAAACTTTTTACAAACAAATGTTGAGCACATTTTATTAATTATAGGCTCAGCTTGGAGGGCTGAGGATCGATCTGGAGGATCGAGGTGATCGAAGTAGTTGAGCACGTTGGTTTGTTATAGGATCGATCTGGAGGATCGAGGCTCGGTCTAGGTGACCGAGGTAGTGGGCTAGCAAGGCTAGGAAGAGTAGGCTCAGTCATGACGACTGAGGTTCGGTCAAGGAGACCGAGGAGCGATCTAAGTGGTCAAGGTGGAGGATAGAGCAGTCTTGTAGACTGGATGATATTGGCTAGTAAGACTAGGAGAATTACGTGATACCTTACTTGGTGACTTATGTGATTACTTGATTTATGGTTGACTATTGGTGCATGTTTGTGTATATGTTACAGACACATGGATTCTGCAGACACTGGTGGTTCAGGTACCACAGGCCCGAGGCCTATCGTTTCAGACGACATTGAGTCATCGGAGCACGAGGTTTATACGTCCGACTTCACCAGCACAGATGAGGACGATTTCCAGCCCTTTGCACTGCCTGACGGTGCTGGCGAGCTCGCAGATATTCCTATCGCCGGGGATCTACCACTTGCATTAATCCCTGCTCCTATACCGCTTGCTGCGTACCCAGCTTACGATTTACCCATCGACGATGAGGAGGATGATGTCGATATGTTTGATGAGGAGCCTTTCGAGGAGGATGCTCAGGGCGAGGCCCTTCCTGCCGCCGATCCCTTGTTGATCGCAGACGCTCCCGCCGCGGAGTCACCTGCTCACTCCCCAGTCGCGGACTCCTTTGAGTCTGTGGCCTCTGTACCCTCACATGTCCAGAGTGCGCAGCACTTCTCTCATGGATCAGATTCTGATCATGCATCTTCTGTTGCCCCTACCCCCAGTTTCACTTTCGACCACGAGGACGTGGAGGATTCCGATCCTATGTTTCCCCCAGGGTTCAACCCAGATCGTGACTTAGAGTTTGTTCCCATGGATCAGTTTATGGAGGATCCAGCAGACCCTGTTGACCCAGTGGATCCTATTGACCCAGATTTTGAGTTTGAGATGGCTTTTGATGACTTCGAGCCTGCCGTTGCTCCTGAGCAGGCAGCCGCTCTAGACCCTATACCCGAGCATGACCCAGTACATGCTGATATCCCTTTTGAGCCTGTTGTTGCTGATCTCCCTGTAGATGTTCCTGTGATTGAGGGCGATCATGTTGCTGTTGATCCCGTTGTTCCTTTACCCGTTGGTGATATACCTGCTGACCATCCTATAGAGCACCTTGCACCCGTTCACCCTGTTGTTACTCCCTTACTTGATCCCGTCCCACTGGAGCCCGGACATGCACTGTTCGCGGCACATATGGATCCACCGGATGAGTCCGCACAGCACGGTTGGATACCGGCTGATGAGGATGTTCCACCTTTTCCTCCACAGATTCCTGTTGCACCACATATTGACTTTTCATTTCAGGTTCCTATGTTTGTACCTCCAGCAGGGCCTGGAGAGGGTTCTTCAGCTCACCCTGATGGGCATGTACCGATGCCTATCCCTTTCATGCCTCAGACGTTATCCGTTCCACCCGCTGTTGCTCCAGTTCGCGTGGCACCTTTCGACCCCACTAGCGAGCCATTTCTTTGGGCACCTGGCTCCGGTGTGCCACCTACTGACCCCTATCATGCTTTTCACAGGGGATACACTATCGAGGACGTCTTGATGTCCCTTGTCGCACAGCACGAGTCCCACACACAGCGTATCCAGGAGCTCGAGAGAGCTCGGCTGTCTTGCCAGTGTCATGGTCAGACACACTCTCCTCTACAGCCGTTTCGACCTTTACCCCCAGATATTGCTGCCCGTCTCTTTACGTTAGAGCAGTAGATTGCCTCTATTATTCGTACTCAGCGAGCCCAGGAGGAGGACTGGCTCCAGCTACGCCGTTTGTTTTACACCCACTTTCCCCCTCCTCCACCATCATCTGCATAGAGCTCACCAGTTACTGATTAGGTAGACGAGGATGAGAAGACGGCGATTGTTGGATTGCACAGCATTTTGGAGACCACTTTATGACTTTGACTTTTGTTGACATGTACTTGATGTTGTATTTGACACTGATTTGTTATGATTTTTGGACGGGGGTGATGTAGCCCCTAGTTGATGGATGATTGTATGACACTATGATGTACTGATACACTTACTCTGTGGTCTTGATGTATGACAATCGCAGTATTCTCATCATATCTGTTTCGCTTGATTACTTATTTGCATTGTTATGGTATGAGATGTGGATGATTGATATATGTGATGTATTGATGACATGAGATATTATGTGTTATTACTATTACTATTATAGTAAGACGTACGTACTATAACATTGGATTTTTACTATGGCCTGACCAACGTGAACACATCTTTTAGAAGATGCCGCCGAAACGCCCAACTCCAATGCCTACTAATGAGGCAGAGCTACAGCAAGTCATTGCAGCTGCCATAGCACAGTACGCAGCATCTCAGCCAGGAGCGAGCGGAAGTGTTAACCAGGGCAACAACAATCCACCTCACGGTAATACCAAGCCATTTGGACCTACCATGAACTAGTTGGAGATTTTAGCGATGATGCTAATGCCAATCACATGTTTTAACATACGTGCAGGATGCACCTACAAGCAGTTTTTAGACTGCAAACCGGTCAACTTCGATGGCACAGGAGGTGCAGTTGCCTTTACCCGCTGGGCTGAGAAAACCGATTCTGTTTTACGCATGAGCAAATTCGCAGAGGATCAGCAAGTCACATACATTTCAGGGCTATTCTTGGATGGAGCCCTCTCTTGGTGGAATCTGCAAGTACAGACTCTGGGCGAAGCTGCCGCCTACGCGCTGACTTGGACCGAATTGAAAGAACTTATGCGCAAAAAGTACTGTTCTCGCGCGGAAATTCAGAAGTTGGAGACTGAATTTTGGCATTTAAAGATGGATGGACCAAAGGTTGCAGAATACGTCCAAAGATTCCACGACTTATCGCAAGTGGTTCCTTACATGGTTACGCCTGAATACAAGCGAATCGAGCGCTTCATTTGGGGTTTGGCTCCCCAAATCATAAGTATGGTAACCTCTTCAAAGCCTGCGACAATTACCGAGGCGATTGATTTAAGCGTGGCTCTCACAGAAGAGGCCATTCGTCTGAACAAGTTTGGTGATGTCAAGACAAAGGAGAAAGAGACTCGTGTTGAGTCATCAGGAAGTAACAAAAGAAAGTTCTCGAACTTTAAGCAAGGCATTAGCGGTGATGGTAAGAGAGGAGCACCAAACACGCCAGCTCAGGGTACAGCTGGCAGTGGAAGGAAAGGAAGGGGATATATGGGCACCCAGCCCAAGTGTAATGCCTGCCAGCGGCACCATTCTGGTCAATGTGGGTTAAAAGTATGTGATTCGTGTGGGAAACGTGGGCACTCGAAAGACACTTGTTGGGCCCCTGCCGGTCGGGGAGGCCAGGGAGGATATGGAAATAGGAATGATGACCGTGGTGGAAATGGGAATCGCCCACAAGGAAATTTTGGAGGAAACAGAAATCGAGGCAACAATGCGAATCAGGCTGGCAATGCCAACCAGAACAACATCCCAGCTGGAAGTGGGGGTGGAAACGGGCAGAGACTCGGATGCTATAACTGCGGGGAAATCGGGCATTTTAAGAAGAACTGCCCAACGTTGAACCAAGCCCGTGGTAGAGTGTTCCAACTCGAAGCTAGGGAAGCACGCCAGGATCCCAATGTTGTTACTGGTACGTTCCCTATCAATCAACGCTATGCATCCGTTTTATTTGATACTGGTGCCGATTATAGCTTCGTGTCGTTAGAATTTAAGAATATGCTTGGGTTAGCCACTAGTAAGTTAGATATTCCCTACCCGATCGAATTAGCTAATGGAAAGTTAGTTGAAGCCAACGAAGTAATCAGAGGCTGTGTGATAGAATTGGGAGAACATGAGTTTACTTTGGATCTACTACCAGTCCAATTGGGAAGCTTCGACGTGGTGGTAGGAATGGATTGGTTATCAGGCAACAAGGCTGAGATAGTATGTCACGAGAAAGTTGTTCGTATCCCAACCGATGATGGTGAGACAATTGTGGTTCACGGAGAGAAGCGTGACACACCGCTAAGATTTATCAGCTGCTTGAAAGCAAGGAAGTGTTTACAGAAAGGATGTGTTGCTTTTCTGGCACACATTGTGGACAAGAAGGCTGCTGAGCCAAGAATCGAAGACATCCCTGTCGTGAGGGAATACCCAGAAGTCTTCCCAGAAGACTTACCTGGACTGCCGCCTCTGAGGCAAGTAGAGTTCCACATTGACTTAGTTCCAGGCGCCGCGCCTGTAGCTAAGGCACCTTACAGACTTGCGCTGTCTGAGATGCAGGAATTGTCGACACAACTTCAAGAGTTGTTAGACAAGGGTTTTATCCGACCAAGCTTCTCGCCTTGGGGAGCTCCGGTCCTGTTTGTCAAGAAAAAGGACGGTAGCTTCCGCATGTGTATCGACTACCGAGAATTGAACAAGCTAACGATCAAGAATAGGTACCCTCTACCAAGAATCGACGATCTGTTTGATCAACTGCAAGGCTCTAGTTTTTACTCTAAGATCGATCTTCGATCTGGATACCATCAACTAAGGATACAGGAGGAAAGTATCCCGAAAATAGCCTTCCGAACTCGTTATGGACACTACGAGTTCCTTGTTATGCCGTTTGGTCTGACAAACGCACCTGCAGTCTTTATGGACTTGATGAATAGGGTTTGCAAGCCATACTTGGACAAGTTCGTGATTGTATTCATCGATGACATTCTGATTTATTCAAAGACGAAGGCTGAACACGAGCAGCATCTTAGAGCCATTCTAGAACTGCTGAAGAAGGAACAACTGTACGCCAAATTCTCCAAGTGCGAGTTTTGGCTACGCGAAGTCCAATTCCTTGGGCACGTGGTGAATGGAGATGGAATCCACGTGGATCCAACAAAGATCGAGGCGATCAAGGATTGGGAAACGCCAAAGACGCCAACCGAGATTCGACAATTCTTGGGTTTGGCTGGCTACTATCGAAGGTTCATCGAGGACTTTTCAAAGATCTCTCAACCTTTGACGCTCCTCACCCAGAAGGATAAGACGTTTGATTGGGGAATCAAACAGGATGAAGCATTCCAGATACTAAAGGATAAGCTCTGCAATGCGCCTATCTTAGCTCTACCAGAAGGTACTGACGATTTTGTGGTATACTGCGACGCATCGCGTCAAGGATTGGGTCGTGTGTTGATGCAACGCCAAAAGGTTATTGCTTATGCATCGCGTCAACTGAAAGTGCACGAAAAGAACTATACCACGCATGATCTAGAGCTTGGCGCAGTGGTTTTTGCATTAAAGATCTGGAGACACTACCTGTATGGTACGAAATGTACAATCTTCACAGATCACAAGAGCCTACAGCATATATTCAACCAGAAGGAGTTGAATATGAGGCAAAGACGATGGGTTGAGTTGCTAAACGACTACGACTGCGAGATAAAGTATCATCCAGGGAAGGCGAATGTAGTCGCCGATGCCCTAAGTCGTAAAGAGAGAATCAAGCCCATAAGGGTCAGGGCTTTGGAAATGATCATACGAACCGACCTTTCCTTGCGCATTCGTGCCGCACAAAAGGGAGCTCTCAAGGAGGGAAACCTTGAGGAAGAATATCTCCGTGGAATGGAGAGGCTTTTGGTACCAAACGAGGAAGGAACGTTATGCTTTGAGAAAAGGATTTGGGTTCCTCTGTTTGGTGGTTTAAGGAAAGTTATTTTCGACGAAGCGCACAAGTCACGGTACTCTATCCACCCTGGATCGGATAAGATGTACCAGGATCTCAAAGAATATTATTGGTGGCCTAGGATGAAAGGCGATGTTGCTATCTACGTGAGCAAATGTTTAACGTGCGCTAAGGTTAAGGCGGGATACCAGAAGCCTTCAGGGCTGCTGCAACAACCTGAGATTCCCAAGTGGAAATGGGAACAAATCTCCATGAATTTTGTTACGAAATTGCCAAGAACGCCAAGAGGCCATGACATGATTTGGGTAATAGTTGACCGCCTAACAAAGTCCGCACACTTTCTGCCAATCAGAGAGAAAGACAGTACTAGTAAACTTGCGGAAATATACATGAGAGAGATTGTCGCACGCCATGGAGTACCTCTCTCAATCATCTCTGATAGAGACGGAAGGTTTGTGTCAAGGATATGGCAATCCTTCCAAGAAGCCTTTGGCTCACAGTTGAATCTGAGCACTGCATTCCATCCGCAAACTGACGGCCAGAGCGAGCGAACGATACAAACTTTGGAAGACATGCTGAGGGCATGTGTTATGGATTTGGGCGGTAGCTGGGATAAACATTTACCTTTGGTAGAATTTTCATACAACAACAGCTACCACACCAGTATTGGTGTCGCGCCATTTGAAGCCCTATACGGACGCAAGTGCCGATCACCACTATGTTGGGCTGACGCAGGTGATAGGCAACTTGCTGGTCCCGAGATCGTCCAAGAGACGACAGACAAGATTGCGCAAATACTTAAACGCATCGAAGCAGCTCGCCACAGACAAAAGGCCTATGCGGATCCAAACCGGAAGCATGTGGATTTCCAAGTTGGAGAAATGGTGTTATTGAAAGTTTCACCCTGGAAGGGGGTGGCACGCTTTGGAAAGCGTGGGAAGTTAAATCCACGCTACATTGGTCCCTTCAGAATTCTGGAGAGAATTGGAACAGTAGCATACAAGTTGGACCTACCTGCTGAACTGAATGGCGTTCACGATACATTTCATGTATCCAATCTAAAGAAAAGTCCAACTCAAGTCGACGTTGCCATTCCCATCGACGAGATTCATATTGACGACACGCTCCACTTCGTTGAAGAACCTGTTGAGGTCACGGATTGGAAAGTTAATAAGACCCGCCGGAGCAGTGTCAAACTCGTCAAAGTTCGTTGGAATGCCAGACATGGTCCTGAATTCACCTGGGAACGTGAGGACCGGATGAAAGAGAAATACCCCCACCTTTTTCCTAAGAACCCTGCTTCTACAAGCAGAACTTAAATTTCGGGACGAAATTTATTTAACGGGGGGAGAATGTGACAACCCGCACTAAACCAGGTATCCGTACGACTTAATTAATGATTAATTACTGCTAAATTACTGTGCTTACTTGCATCATACTTTATTTGCTGTCACTACATTATTTACATGCTGAACCTTGGTGACAAACATGATGCACAAAAAGCACAGTAGCACTAAACGGATACACAGTGAACATGCTGATATAACCAGCATCAGGCAGACACTGCCTCTAAGGCCTGTTAAGAGCCTCAAATATCTGACTACACTGGTAGTGAGTGTAGGGTTATAAGGGTTGTGGAACTGCGTCTCTAGGAATAAGATACACTGATTTGATGTGCCTAAAAACGTACTTTAAGTACAAAACACGGCACTTTAATAAATAATCCAGCTTCTAGCTGACTAGTAAAGTGCCAAAATATGGGGAAAATATCACTAGACACTTTCTAAAGTGTTGGAAACAAGATGTGTCACTAAAAATGTTAATAACGACACTTTAAAGCTTTTGTAACGCTTTAACGGATTACTATCCAACCGAACAACCGGACTTTACCCGGAACATGAAAACTTTGTTATTTTTATTATTACTCTTTTTCTGAGCCAGTTAGGGTCCCTGATTACCCTAACACCCGTCATAACACGCTATACTTAACTAACTAGGTTAAACACTTAACTAACCTATTTAACATAACTAGTTACCTAACTAATCTAGTTGTGATCGAACTAACCCCCCCCCCCCCTCCTTATAACCGTCCCCATGTGTGGGGGACATGATTGTACAATCAAGATTATTTTAATTATCATGGCTTAATATCTAGTGAACACATCTACCATTGGATAATACTCTCATAATTGCCTATAAGTTTATAAGGTTGCACATTATGATCTTTCACTCCACAACACCAACAAACTAAACTCTCTTGCTCTCCCTTCACTCTCGGCCGAAACCCCCACCCTCTACACATCCATTTTCGATCTTGATCTCTCCATTCCAAGTATATACAAGCTTCACAAGTCACGTATTAGGAGCCTTGGAACAAACGGAAGTGGAAGGACCTCGTTATCTAGCTTTTATCCACCTCTTTTTCGTCAAGATTCTTCCCTAGCCCCGAGCTAGAGGTATAACACTTAAAACTCATTTTTGAACTTGTCTAAAGTGGGTAAAAGGAATTTTGTCGGTTAAATATCGATAACATACATTTTGAAGTATTAAAGTCTACTAAAACTCTAAAAATGGTGGTTAATAACATATGTGTTGTGTAAAAGTTGTAGTACTTGAAAGATGTGATTATCTAGACCCGGTCTATGATTGTGGTAGCTCGGATCACCATTTAACCCGGTTTGGTAAGATCGTTGATCTTAACATAAGCTTATTTTGGTTAACACAAGGGTTAAAAGGTGAAACTCTACCACACAAGAGACATGAACTTGTGTAAAAATGTTTATTTGTGTAAAAGTGATTTAACTTGTACAATAGTGTTTAAAACTAGCGGATCTACGTATCTGCAAGTGGTATTTTCAAAGAACCACACGTTAAAGAAATCATGTTTTCTAAAAAGATGGATCTTACACTAACAAACATGATTTTATAAACCACAAGTGTGTAAACACTTGTGAAACAAAAAGATCCGACAAAGGACTAGCTTTGTCACTTGTTACTAGAAGTTGTAAAGACGGATTTCTCTAAACACGAGGTTTTTACAAGATTGAAGTTACTTTATATAAAGATCTACAAAATATAATGGGATTTACATTATAGATGCGGAAAAACTCCAAGTTCATGCGATTATGCGATTTACATACTTATCGACTAGTTTGATGTGTCGGAAATTGTTTGATTGAATAAAGAAGTTGTTGAATTGATTTGTTAAAAGAAAATGATACGCTTGAAAGCGTGGCCACCTCCAGTTACAGAGGAAACTCTGGCGAAATTTTCTAAAAACCTAACACTTAGAATTATTTACACAACAAGTGTTAGAACTATTTTTGACATATTTTCGAAACATAAATTTCGCCAGAACTACATTTTACTAAATATTCGGAGGGGGGATTTTCACTAAGTTAACGTGATAAATATGTTTTGTCACAACACTGTTTCTGATTATTTTGTGAAATTACATAAATATTATTTTAGAGTGAAAATGATATTTACAAGCGTTAATGATCCCAAAACTCTGCGAACGCTTACACATGAACATATAAGTTATACCGGTAATTACATTACCCTCGATTGATAAAACGTAACTTACGCACATGTATTGTATCCCCCATCCTTGGGAAGGATTATAACTACCAAGTATATACAAAACGTAAACACGAAATAGTTGTCTAACTATTTCCAAAAGCCTAAACTATAAAGCTAAGGCACGGCCATCCGTCTAATAGAATTAGCACTTGTAGGTCGTCGCACAGCTTTCAGATTTGGAGACACTTGGTAGAGACGCACCGACAGTGAGTTCATGTCCCCCTTTTCTCTAACTGTTTTCAGTTTTCTTAACTGCGGGGGTGAAATACATGTTACTTTGTTTACAAGTACTTTATACATGGTATGATTAACGTAAGGAGGTTTTAGATCATGTGAATGGGTAGTTAGAACACCGAGGGACTTAAGCGGTAGATCTATCTGGGTGTAGCGAGCCCAGCTCTAGGCCCAACAGAACGGACCTCTCTGAGGACCAACAGAACGGACCTGGAGTGACTTGATTGCCCAACGCAAAAATCGGCTAGGGTTGTGTCTTCCTACTTGCATTTCACAACATGCTAATGGCCTTGCAAACCATTGGTGATCACAAGTCCTCTTACACTGCTACATACCACGAAAACTTTTATACTTACAAGTGTTTTACTTACTCACTTGCACATGAACTCGCTCAACATTATTGTTGATTTTTCAACTTACATGTATTTCAGGAAATTAACGAGATCTGGCACGGTATGGCATGTTTTCCGCTGCACTTGTTTCCAAGGTCATCCGGGGTTTAGGGGATGTGTCTCTTTCCTGGACAAGACACAATCCTTAAACCATGTCTATGTTATGTTTCAGTTTGTAAAGTTTGTTGAACAAGATTATGTTTGTCAGGGTATGTTAAAACAATGGTATTGTGTTTGATTTTCAAAACTTAATGGATGATCTTGCATGTTTTTAACTCATATAGCTTTGGTATGATTAAGCTATGGTATTAAGAAGTCACACCAAAATTAACCACGCTTCCGCAAAGCCAGGGTGTGACACATGTCTTGAGCAATCCTATGTGATCCAAAAGCTAACTTCAAGCATCCTCACCTGAAACATATGTTAAAAATAATTTGGGTCAACAAACGGTTGAGTCATAGGTTTTGGTTAGTTTGGTAATAAACAAATAATGTGATAATGAAATAAAACGTTTAACAATGTGGCATTTGATATGTTTTAAACAATTGAATGAAACAAGTCCCGCTTAGTAAACATTCAAACCTTGTAGACGTAACACGGCATTGATCACCCAGACTTCCGCAATGAATAACATGAACAACAACAACAACAATAGATCTAGAAGTCGGATGGGGCCGTCACCCCTATAGCGCTATAGTGTACCATTCGGCTTGTACGGAGTTAATGAATGTAGGTTAAGCATCAAGTAAACAAACAATTGCAAGAAAACAATCAAGATAGCCAAAAAATGCAAATGAGTTTGTATCACGTTATTACATATGTTTCACCCCGAAAATATTGTAAAACAGAAAATGGGGACTATGAACTCACCTTGTTTGCGAAATAATTCCAAACAAGTAAATGGATAAGAGTTTTGCGGGAACAAGACTTTCCACGTCACTCTAAAAACATGCACCAAACAAATATAGAACATAGCATCAACAAAAGGCAAAACTGTAACTTTGTATAAACGAGTGACAAGGTTTTGTGTTGTACGGTTTGACAATCTGTTTGGGGAACACTTGGTAACTTGATAAATTTGAGAAGTATTTATATAAAATACTAGGTTATACAAATAATAGTAAAACATTATTATTTGTATATTTAAACTACTAATATATATATATATATATATATATATAATTATACTTTTAAGTCTATATAGATAAATATATATATATGTTAACTTATAAAAATTATGTAAACAGTTTGTATAATATAATCCAAAAGTCCAAGTTTAATTATAGGATGTATAAATTATTTTTTTGTATTATCAAAACATATGTATTTTCAGAAAATATGATAATTATACAATTTAATTATCTAATAATTAATTTAGGGCAGAATAATTAAAAATGACATTTTAATTATATAACAAGCGTAAATCAAATAATTATCATGGCAGAAAATAAATATATTTTTAAATAAACAGTTTAATTATTTGTTAAAAATGAAATAACAGAATAATTATGTGAATAATTACCTAAGTAATTAATCTAAATCAGAAAATTTAGAAATATCATTTTTTAAATATTAACATGCAATATTACAGATTTAAAATAAATATTATGGCCTTAAATAAATTTTATATAGATAATCTGGAATTAAAAGGATAATTGTTAAATAAACTGATTTATAAAGTTTATTATAAAAATAACATGCAATTATCAAAACATGGTTTCTGATTTTTAATAAACTCCACAAAACGTGCTTAATATTCTAAAAATGATTTCGTATATAAATATCATAATTAAAATGATTTAACTAAATAAATTTAACTTTATAAGTGTATAAACTAACTGTTTTAATTAATAAAAATATTAAATCAGTATTAAATATTATAATAAAATTATTTTTACAAAGTTTACTGTTTAACATATTTAACATAAAAATTTCAATAATTAATTAAAAAAATCCGAATTAATATTAATTTTTTTTAAAGTTAATTCTGTTTTTTAATTAAAACAAAAATAGTTTTATAAAAATTTGACTAACATAATATTTTAAATAAATGTATGAGTATATGGATATTTTATGATAAAAATATCAGATTTTAATTGGCTGCTATTGAATTATTATGAATTAAATAACAAAACTGATTTATAAAATAAGAAAAATTAAATAAAATATGTGTCATCTTCTTCCCCAATTCGGTCAACAGAAGTCAACCGATCCAATTACCCGATCAAAACACGACTAAACTTAAATTAAATTAACAGGAACGTTGAGTGAACGATAATATACCGAATGGTGCTTCGAAAGTATGTCCGGTATCGACCAGATTATCGCTCCGACTAACTCCGGCGAACCTCTATTCCGGCGAACTAATAGAGACGGTACAGAGGGATTTCAGAGGTGTTTGTGAGTTATGAGGGTATGTGAGGGTTCGTAGGAGGTTCAGGGATCTAAATAACGTGTCAATTGATTCCAAAACAAAAGTATAACAGTGGATTGATTCCCACTACGAATTTTATAAAATTTTCAGTTTTGAAAGACCTAAATGCATGACTCGGTCGAATTGAAGTTTTTGTACGAATTGTGTGTGTCGAGGGGAATATCCAGGCATGCTTATCGATCACAGGACTCTTGTTTGTTTGTGATTTGGAGTTAATCCGGCGATATGTTCGCGGTTTCCGGTTTAAAAACAAAAGTTACACTTTGGTCCCTGAGGTTCTGAGTAATGTATAAATGGTCCCTGTAACAGTTAACCTATATAGCTAACTAGGTTACCCTTTTTGAATAAAAACCTTTACATAAAACTAACTGAGTTAGACTTTGGGGTTAAAAACAGGTTAAAGAGTAACAGAAACAGTCCCTGGACTTCAAGTTTAAAGAAATGACCCTAAGGCCCTTGTACTTTATATTCAAAAATATGTGTATTTAGTTTATTAAAATATATGTTTCAAAAATGACATTTTAAACCCTATACTTTTAAAAGTTTTAATAATTTTATATTTTATTTATAAAATAAATTTCAGAAATGTCATAAGGACCCTAAACTTTATTATTTTCAAAAATTACATTTTTAACCCGAACTTTTAAGTTTCAAAAATGACAATTTAGTCCACGAACTTCATATTTTGTAAAAATAGTGACGGATTTATTTACGGATTTAAAATCGAAGTTTCCAAACAAGTTTCAAGGAATGACAATTAAGTCCCTTAACTTATACTTTCACATAATGACACATTAGGCCCTTGTAATTAATGTAGCCTTATTTATAAGCACGAAACTCAATAATTAAAGCAAATATTCACGTGTTTGGGCCGGTACATCATGTAAGAGCATAAAACAAAGCATGAATCAAACAAATTGCATCTCGATATATGACAACTGCTATCTGTGCATCAAACAGTACATGTTTGAAAATCAAGGTTGTTATAGTCTCCCCTACTTTAGAAAATTTCGTCCCGAAATTTATTCGAAAGAGACTGTAGAATGTATTTGCAATGATTAGAAGGATAATCAAGTCATTGTTGGATGCTGAAAATTTTGAGGAATTTACGAGAATCATTGTATAGAAATTGTTTTGCATGGCACTATGCTATGCTGGGTTTGTAATGTAAATATTATACAAACAAATGTGTGTACAAATAAGCAAATAATGGATGATCACATAACCACATAATGTTTTTATCGGCCACCTTACTTAACAAGGCTTACTATGATTCTCATGCGTCAAACCTCGTAATTAAGTGTGCACCCAAAATTACGCGTTTCGTCACATGGTCCACATAGCACTTCTAGTTAAGTGAGGAAAACAAATAAGATTGAGGTATTGTTTAAATCAAACAAGCATCAATATAACACAACATCAATTGAATCAAAACGTATAGCATTGTTTGTTTGACAGTCTATTGAACAAATTTACATTTGAAATAAGTCATGTAATGGATCAAATTCAGGATTATAAGGTGGTGGAGGTGGTAGAGGCAGTTGCATATGATCAATTATTTGTCTCAGCATGCTTTCCAACCATTGATTTCTTTATGTCAACCATTTTATTTGTTGAGACAAATTTTGAACTTGATTGTTTAACCTAGTCACTTCGTCTCCCAATGAATCTGGAGGTAGATTCATTTGAGGCATCGTACTTGGGCCTACCATATCAGTTGGTGGCAGTTGTTCTACTTCGTTCAACAGTGACTGGAAAGAATGTGACAGTAATGGTGCTTGCAAAAAGGGTTCTGATGCTAACTGTTCTTGTGTCATCATGTTTTCATCAAACCAAGTTCCTTGCATTGTTGAATTCTCCTCGAAAAATAACGGTGAGCAGCTTTGTAAGAAGTTTGAGGTTGATGGTTGGGATAAGTTAGTTGTAATATGTTCTTGTATGTATGGCAGCGGTGGTTGCATATCAAATCGATAAAAAGACGATTGAGGAAACTGCAATAATGATTGTTGTAAATTTTGTGGGGAGGTACTTTCTAAGATAACTGAAGTTCCCTCCAATTGAGATGGTTGAGTTAGTGTATCAATATGAACAGGGGTTAGCCTAATGGTGTAAGGATTTACAATCCCAGGTGCCTTTGGTGGAGATAATTCTTGGATAATCTGATCACTTAAGACACCTAATGATTTTGCTATCTTTGTAATGTAAGACCCTCCCATGAGACTTTTCAGAGGATGTGATTGTTGATTAGAAAAATATACAGCAAGCTCGTGGGCAATATTACAAGGAACTTGCTTAAAAATACTATACAGATAGAAAAGTTCAGTTGTTCTAACCCTTTGATGATGCCTGCGCCCCGTGATAGTGTTGGCTACAACACGGTGCATATATTGATAACAAGAGTCTATGAAGTTCGAAGCATTATTGTGGCTACACCATTCTTTTAATGAATGGCATTGCCAAAAATCTACCAAATCCGCGGAGGAATAAGAGGTTGATGCCTCCGTAAAAATGGGTTGTTTAACTTCTTCATCTGTATATATGCCTAGATGAACTGCGAATTCGGTTAATGACATAATATGAGTTTGCCCACAAAGTTGAAAATGAATGGATTTATTGGTAAGATTTTCATTATTTTTGTAATAGAAAGTGGACAAGAACTCATACACCAGTTCATCGTATGATGGTTCTAGGATGTCGAAGAAACGGCGCCAAGGCGTATTAGGTAGTAGTAATCTTGCAAGTAAACCATTGGAATCAATCATTCCCATTCGTTGCCAATCAATACCGCTAATAGTAAGAACTTCATGCTGCTTGAGTTTTTGATACCTCTCTCGATTGTGTAAATTTGTAAACTGAAGGAAAGGATGAATTTTTGCTGCATTTGAAGATTCAGCATATGCTGCTGGGAGATTTGCCATTGGGATATGGGGTTTTGTTGAACTAAGAAAAGTTTGGGTATGGGGTCAGAAATTGTAGTTCTTGTGTAGATTAGCTCGAGTAGTGAGTTTCTTATATAGATAAGGAAATTCCGGATTACACCATATGATCGGTTAGGGCTTCCATGCTACGTTCTGCAGCTAGTTTGAAAATTTGAATCTGACAGGTATGGTCTCGAGAAAATTTTGAACTTTGAAAAAGAGGGAATCGTATCGTAATAATTTGATAATAGTACAACGTAGGTTGATTAGAACTTGGATTGTTCTGAAACGGAGAAAAAAAAATCTTTTTGAATTAGGGTAACATGCCTTGAGCCTATAGGCATACTGTACTCTCATCGGTAGTTCCCAGGTAGGCAAACGTGTGTCTCGTCGTAGAGGCATCTTCCAAAAGAAAGATCATAAGCCCGAAAGAAAATTGGTGATGTTAAGTTTTGAAAAAGGAGACGGTGATTGCTGTCAAGTTTAGGCGAAAAATTTTAAAAGATTTAACGAAATAAAACTATAAAAAGGATAGGTTGTCTCCATATAGCTTATATAAAGAAAACTTATAGATGGTCATTCGGGTGGTAGTGTGTTTCAGAAATGTTTCAAACTTTTGAAGTTTTCATTGTTTATACGTTTTAAAAATAGTTTATCGTGGCCGGTTTGAAATTTTGAATTTAAACAGGTATGATCCGAAAATAATTTAAATTTGAAAGGAGTTTTGGTAAAACGATTTATATTATTTGTAACAACTGTGCTTGTAATCACTATGAACAGTTCTATTATCAATAAAACAATGTTATTTGATCACAATGTTTGTTTGATTGTGTTTTACATTTTTCATGTTTTGACTTTTATGTAATTTCAAACTCTATATCACTTTCTGGAGAGTTATACGCAAACTGGTGCGTAAACGTAATCAGTTTAATGCGAAAAATACTCTGGAACATCAACATATACCCAACATACCTTAAATAACCTTTACATAACTTAGAAATAAGTTTAGAAGGCTTTGGTATGTCAAAAACAAGTTAACTCGCTTATAGGGACTAAATATGACAAACTGCGAAAGTATGTCAATTTGAACTATAACGAACATTCCGGAACATGACCATAAGTTAAACACACCTTAAATATCCTTTACATAGCTTAGAAATAGGCTTTGAGGGGTTCGGTATGCTAAAATAAACTTTTGGGTCATTCAGGGACTAAAAGTGTCAAAAAGTGCACAAGTTTGCATTTTCGCGCATAACTTACGTTCTGAATACATCCGGACATCCAAAAATTTATGTAAGCATGACTACATTATATTTTAGTGTTCGCCATAAGAAAAATCCATTCGTCGCATCATTTGGATCGTTTTTCGCGCTTATGCGCATTCCGTCGTAATTAAGCGAACATCGCGTTCGTACGGCCAAACGAACCAACCTCCGGCATATTTTTGAGCATGTTTTGAGTTCCCTATACTTTAACTTCATTTTAGAGCCTTGAAATGAGGTTAACGGGGTTCAAACGCTTCGAAAAAGGCCTTAAACACGTGCAGGGACCATTTCTGCCAATATCGAAACAATTCTGAAACATGGGGGCAGTGGCGTAGCGCGAGCCCTAAGGGCCTATGCAGTCGCGCTACGCGAGTGCCTTAACTGGACAGAAACATCAGTTTTGCATTCGGGACCAGATTCGATGTATAAACAGCTGTTTAATTCACAACCACACATTCTAACATGCTTAGTCAGCGGATAAGGATGGATTTTAGGCACCATAACTTTCCGACACTTGTACGGATACGATTAAGGCACGATATTCGACAAGCGATCTTAACGGTTCGGGTATTCCTATAAATACCCATCCACCCCCATTACTAAAATCACTAGAACTTTGATTTGAGAAACTCTAAGTTGAAACTATTGTTTCATACCTGAGATTTTTGAATCGAGGTTAGCATTCGGGGACCCTTCGTAAGTATTCTTTCGTTCTTTTCCTTATTTTATTGCTTTTCGAGTCAGAAAGTCAAACTTTGTTTGACTTTCAGCGTTGACCAGTAATGGTCAATGCGAAGTTCGTTTGAACTTCGCAACGTGAGTGTAATCACGTTGGTTATAGTCCCTTAGGACTATGCCTACTGATTACCATGTTGTCTAGGGTCGTAGGGTAAGCGATCTAATAAATCGCTTATGCCTCGAACCCGACCCAGTTTGGTCGATCATTAGGATCCGACCAAACACATTAGGTGACCATAGTGTAGGGAATAACCTTCCAAGGTTAAACCCTATGGTCACATCGTTTGATTAGTTGTATGATAGGTAGTTTATATGCCTTAGGTAAATTACCAGAATACCCTTTTCATGTATAATTGGTAATTAAGCATATGCAACCTAAACCTTTGTCACATAACTGATTATGTAACGTGTTCAGGCATATAACACTTGTCATAGGGCTAGTTAGGCGGTCCGAACGCGTTTCACGCGAACGACGCGTTAAAGTAGCATAAGCTTCCTAAACGGGTCGTAAACAATTATGTTAAGTTTCATTTAGTATGTAGGCTTTGTTAAACCAAATGACACGAGTCTCTACACTCGTTTGGTTTACAAACCCTCATGCTACCCGATCTTCCGATTTAGGTCCGGTTTATTAATATAGCTACCTATATTAGGTGTCGTTTGATTCCGAGATCTATAGCATTACTTGGTGGTTATCTTTAGACAACTGAGCAATCTCAAGTGAGTACATAGACCCCTCTTTTACTGTTTTCTAAACTGTTTTGGGGTGGAACACATGTGCCTACTTGTTACTTTCATGCTTTCCTGTTTTCATATCATATACATGCTATGTTCGTTAGTACATTATAGTACATGATTTCATTACATCTTATGCTAGGTGTGCCCATTGTGTGCATTACTTAGTACATTGTTTTACATTACATTTCATGCTAGGTGTGCCCATTGTGTGCATTACTTAGTACATTGTTTTACATTACATTTCATGCTAGGTGTGCCTATTATGTGCATTACTTAGTACATTGTTTTACATGACATTTCATGCTAGGTGTGCCCATTATGTGCATTACTTAGTACATCGTTTTACATGACATTTCACGCTATGTATGTTCATTTGATTACATACTTAGTGCATTGTTTTCACATGCTTACATTTTGGTATGACATTTGGTTTGTTTACATGGGACAATACATTCATTAACATTAGCTACGCCGTTCGTTAGTAGGTAGTGGTACCATAGGAATTGACAACTCCCGTTCCGGACATCCCAGGGAAAGGGGATGAAAGGAATGACCGAATTCGATGATATAAGACAGATAGACCTTTAATTTGTTTAAAGGGTTTATCACCACAGTCACAAGGCTTGGATGTATGCATTTTCACAATACCGCATAAATGTTCATATTAAATAGTTGCATGCATTTACACAAAACATAGCTTTGATTTAAACCAAGTTTTACTTCAATACTTTGTTTTTGTGCATATGGTTTAGTTGAGACATTTCACTTGCCATACATGACATTTTGACATAGACATTTGACATGGATATTTGACATAGACATTTGACATGGATATTTGACATAGACATTTTGACATGATTTACATTTGACACAAACGCTTTTGACATTGGTTTTACATACTACATGACATGAACACTTTGACATATTATTTAATACATTTGACAATTGAATTAAACATAGACTTCTTACATTGGTTGGTTTGGTTTGATTAAGTGATTAAGTAACGATGCGTGTGTAATATGATACAAGCATGGTGGATACGCCACTGGTACTTCCTATATATAAGTGTTTGTATGGTATTATATATCGTAGCGTTATTTGAATCATTTCAGTTTGAGACATATAACATTTTATACAAATAACATACTTTTCACAATACATTGTTTTACAAACAACGTATCTTATACAAACACATTTTTTCATGGTTATTCATTTAACTTGACATTTACTTATACATATCATCTGATCTTATTGTTTTCAAATGATTTACATGACAAAGCAAATTACTAGGTTCATGACTAAACATTTTTCTTAAACATAAGTCATGAATCCTATTTTCACAAAACCTATGTATCTCACAGGCATTTTTATGCTGACGTACCTATTTTCACATGTGTTTTCAGGTGCTTTTCCATAGGATGTTGATCATGATACTAGGGCGGACCTGTGCCTTAGAGACTTTAAAAGAAGATAGACTATGTTTAATTATGTTCTGAACTCTTTAATTTCCTGTTTGAAACAATGTAACACCTTTGTTTATAAATAAAATACAACTTTGTATGCCATGGTTATGAAACAATTAATTCTGTTGCAACACTCCCCGATGTTTCCGCCACGCTTTGTATGTTATACGTGGTCGGGGTGTGACATTATTTATAAAACCTTGTAGTTATGCGATAAAAGTTGGTTAGGTTTCTGCTTGATAGTGAATATCTTTAGTAAAAAGATGTAGTGTGATTTGTGTTTTAATGGCTAGGAAAATCATGGGCAAGAGAGTCATTGAACTAGCTACGTGTCTACAAGCAGTAGGGGAAAACATAAGGTCATAGGAGTCAGAATGAAATGTTTTTGGTGGAAAAGTTTCATAAAATCAATGAAGGCAAGAGAAAACACACAACAGGATGGACATCGTTTATTCTACTAATAAACAATATCAGTGACTAATCAAAGTAGTTGGATCCGTATAACTTAACGAAGTCATGCTTTAGCCTATAAGTGGACACTCATCCCGAGAATTCCCAGGTAAGCACAACTGGTCTCGCGTCTGATGATATTTATACGAAGTGCTTGCCTAGACAGAAAACTCAGAATACAGGCATCCACCCTTCCAGATTGCACGAGTTCGTTATTAGAGCCCAAGACTTTGATGAGAATTTAAAAATCAGAAGAGGTTTTGAAAATAATCACCTAAGGATAGGTGATGAGCATTTGTAAAATCTAAAGATGGAATCTGTGATGACGAGGCATTGGTTACAAAAGATAAGAATAGAGATGAAGACAAGGCAAAGATAACGGAAGAGTTACTAATGGAAAGTGTCCTAGGTAAGTTATAGTCTAGGTCAAAAGTAATTTCTAATAACCTAAATCCCTATAACCATGGCTCTGATACCAACCGGTGACACCCTGACCGGAGGCGGAAACGTCGAGGGCATCACGAAACTTGATAGAATGCATATGAGCATATGGTGATTTAGTTAAAGTTGAAATATAATTAAGTTGGTTATAAGGATTGCATTCACATCCAACTAGAACAAACAATTACAACACATTGTTCACAAAAGGTCTTTGATTTTATTTAAACTAAGGCACTTGTCTTGAGCAATCCTATGTGATCCAAAAGCTAACTTCAAGCATCCTCACCTGAAACATATGTTAAAAATAATTTGGGTCAACAAACGGTTGAGTCATAGGTTTTGGTTAGTTTGGTAATAAACAAATAATGTGATAATGAAATAAAACGTTTAACAATGTGGCATTTGATATGTTTTAAACAATTGAATGAAACAAGTCCCGCTTGGTAAACATTCAAACCTTGTAGACGTAACACGGCATTGATCACCCAGACTTCCGCAATGAATAACATGAACAACAACAACAAAAATAGATTTAGAAGTCGGATGGGGCCGTCACCCCTATAGCGCTATAATGTACCGTTCGGCTTGTACGGAGTTAATGAATGTAGGTTAAGCATCAAGTAAACAAACAATTGCAAGAAAACAATCAAGATAGCCAAAAAATGCAAATGAGTTTGTATCACGTTATTACATATGTTTCACCCCGAAAATATTGTAAAACAGAAAATGGGGACTATGAACTCACCTTGTTTGCGAAATAATTCCAAACAAGTAAATGGATAAGAGTTTTGCGGGAACAAGACTTTCCACGCCACTCTAAAAACATGCACCAAACAAATATAGAACATAGCATCAACAAAAGGCAAAACTGTAACTTTGTATAAACGGGTGACAAGGTTTTGTGTTGTACGGTTTGACAATCTGTTTGGGGAACACTTGGTAACTTGATAAATTTGAGAAGTATTTATATAAAATACTAGGTTATACAAATAATAGTAAAACATTATTATTTGTATATTTAAACTAATATATATATATATATATATATATATATATATATATATATAATTATACTTTTAAGTCTATATAGATAAATATATATATGTTAACTTATAAAAATTATGTAAACAGTTTGTATAATATAATCCAAAAGTCCAAGTTTAATTATAGGATGTATAAATTATTTTTTTTGTATTATCAAAACATATGTATTTTCAGAAAATATGATAATTATACAATTTAATTATCTAATAATTAATTTAGGGCAGAATAATTAAAAATGACATTTTAATTATATAACAAGCGTAAATCAGATAATTATCATGGCAGAAAATAAATGTATTTTTAAATAAACAGTTTAATTATTTGTTAAAAATGAAATAACAGAATAATTATGTGAATAATTACCTAAGTAATTAATCTAAATCAGAAAATTTAGAAATATCATTTTTTAAATATTAACATGCAATATTACAGATTTAAAATAAAAATTATGGCCTTAAATAAATTTTATATAAATAATCTGGAATTAAAAGGATAATTGTTAAATAAACTGATTTATAAAGTTTATTATAAAAATAACATGCAATTATCAAAACATGGTTTCTGATTTTTAATAAACTCCACAAAACGTGCTTAATATTCTAAAAATGATTTCGGATATAAATATCATAATTAAAATGATTTAACTAAATAAATTTAACTTTATAAGTGTATAAACTAACTGTTTTAATTAATAAAAATATTAAATCAGTATCAAATATTATGATAAAATTATTTTTACAAAGTTTACTGATTAACATATTTAACATAAAAATTTCAATAATTAATTCAAAAAAATCCGAATTAATATTATTTTTTTAAATTTAATTCTGTTTTTTAATTAAAACAAAAATAGTTTTATAAAAATTTGACTAACATAATATTTTAAATAAATGTATGAGTATATGGATAATTTATGATAAAAATATGAGATTTTAATTGGTTGCTATTGAATTATTATGAATTAAATAACAAAACTGATTTATAAAATAAGAAAAATTAAATAAAATATGTGTCATCTTCTTCCCCAATTCGGTCAACAGAAGTCAACCGATCCAATTACCCGATCAAAACACGACTAAACTTAAATTAAATTAACAGGAACGTTGAGTGAAGGATAATATACTGAATGGTGCTTCGAAAGTATGTCCGGTATCGACCAGATTATCGCTCCGACTAACTCCGGCGAACCTCTATTCCGGCGAACTAATAGAGACGGTACTGAGGGATTTCGGAGGTGTTTGTGAGTTATGAGGGTATGTGAGGGTTCGTAGGAGGTTCAGGGATCTAAATAACGTGTCAATTGATTCCAAAACAAACGTATAACAGTGGATTGATTCCCACTACGAATTTTATAAAATTTTCAGTTTTGAAAGACGTAAATGCATGACTCGGTCGAATTGAAGTTTTTGTACGAATTGTGTGTGTCAAGGGGAATATCCAGGCATGCTTATCGATCACAGGACTCTTGTTTGTTTGTGATTTGGAGTTAATCCGGTGATATGTTCGCGGTTTCCGGTTTAAAAACAAAAGTTACACTTTGGTCCCTGAGGTTCTGAGTAATGTATAAATGGTCCCTGTAACAGTTAACCTATATAGCTAACTAGGTTACCCTTTTTGAATAAAAACCTTTACATAAAACTAACTGAGTTAGACTTTGGGGTTAAAAACAGTTTAAAGAGTAACAGAAACAGTCCCTGGACTTCAAGTTTAAAGAAATGACCCTAAGGCCCTTGTACTTTATATTCAAAAATATGTGTATTTAGTTTATTAAAATATATGTTTCAAAAATGACATTTTAAACCCTATACTTTTAAAAGTTTTAATAATTTTATATTTTATTTATAAAATAAATTTCAGAAATGTCATAAGGACCCTAAACTTTATTATTTTCAAAAATTACATTTTTAACCCGAACTTTTAAGTTTCAAAAATGACAATTTAGTCCACGAACTTCATATTTTGTAAAAATAGTGACGGATTTATTTACGGATTTAAAATCGAAGTTTCCAAACAAGTTTCAAGTAATGACAATTAAGTCCCTTAACTTATACTTTCACATAATGACACATTAGGCCCTTGTAATTAATGTAGCCTTGTTTATAAGCACGAAACTCAATAATTAAAGCAAATATTCACGTGTTTGGGCCGGTACATCATGTAAGAGCATAAAACAAAGCATGAATCAAACAAATTGCATCTCGATATATGACAACTGCTATCTGTGCATCAAACAGTACATGTTTGAAAATCAAGGTTGTTACACAAGCGAATGAAGATAGTACACTGGCCTCCAACTGACAAGGAAAATATGATTCCTTTGGTTAAGAAAATTCCGAAAGGTGCTCTGAAGACCTTACATTTCTGGGCTTATGATGAGCGTCTGGGACAGGCAGTGATGGTATGTGATGATGATGTGAGTTTTCGTATGGTTGATCAAGTTGATTTGTTGAATCTTAATCATGAAGATTTGGAAGTTCTAGCTCGTAATCAAATTAGAGCTACTGAAAAATACGAAGAAATAGCAAAAGGGTGGACTGTTGCTGTTCACATTCGCAAAAAAGGATTTGGCGGGCTCAAGGATCGATTGGGTGGTAACAGTGAACGTTGAAGTCTCAAGGACCTCCACGCATAAACCTAGGGGGAGATTGTTAGAACCTGAAGGTTTATGCATGGATGGTTACAAAGTCTAAGGGTTGATTAGTATGTTTTGTTTATTAATCTTTTGGGCCGATATGTATGGGTTGGATTTGTTTAATGGTTTCGAGTGGGCCTAGGGTATCTACCCACATGTTTTGTATTTAAGCAAACCTCAACCTTTAGGTTGAGGTTCATCAGTCGATTAGAAGGAGAGGCAGCCGAAACCTTTTTGGGAGTCTTGTATCAGTCACAAGTTATTCAGTGAATGCAAGTTCCGGTTTGTTTTGATTATATTGTTTTGGTTTCGATTACTAATATTCTTGAATCCACTTGTGTTTGATTTCCGCACTTACACAAGTTCTTGTTTGATATCATTGGAAGATCCTCAAGGGTTTTACATGTTATTATGTCATGAGAATGTTTCCATCACTTTTCAAGTTATCCTGAACATTCTGGCGTTATTTCTGATTATTGCATAACCTAAAAAATGCTGAATTATGCTGAATCATGTTGTTTTAGCTAGTTTCGGGCAGTTTCTAGTGTTCGCTTGTCTCTCGGAAAGCAGTAGCATAAACCCTTAATTTCTCACATGTGGTTTAGTATAACCTTGGTTCTGGGACTCAATCTGTGTTGTAAACATGTCGTTTGTCTGAGTATTGAACTCCTGTCAGCACTTACTAGTTTGTCTGATAAGTGTGCTAGTTATTTCTATGCACTGTCTAAAATGTTTCAAGTCGTGGCCAATAAAAACAAGTATCATTCATTATGAAATGTTTTTGTGAGTTCTTTAAACGTAAGCCATGAAATCATGCACATTATAAGTTCAAAATACACAACCATATAATATTTAACATTGTTCACATTGTACGAAAATTACTCAAAAGTGCCAATTGTCACAAATCCCTCGCAATCACACCCTCTGATCATC
This sequence comes from Helianthus tuberosus, assembly GCA_030545235.1. Classification (NCBI taxonomy): domain Eukaryota; kingdom Viridiplantae; phylum Streptophyta; class Magnoliopsida; order Asterales; family Asteraceae; genus Helianthus; species Helianthus tuberosus. The sequence goes on along the minus strand of CM060429.1, from coordinate 53,209,903 downwards.
ATGTTTAGTAGGCAAAATGACGAGTCAAACCTGTTTTAAATAAAAAAATAAATAGATTTTATGTTAATTAAGAGATACAATAAAAAGATGAAAAGAAAATAGATTTTGTAAAATTGATTACTTAAATAAAATTAGGTGTTAGTACCCAAAGGTGTTACATTGATAAAATTAAAAAAAATGGAAGTGTATTTTAGTCATTATATTGATAAAATTAACTAATTTTGGTGTTAGCACCCAAAGGTGTTACAAAATTGAAACCATAAAACCAAAACCTGTTAAAAAAAGTTAGTACCTAAATGTGAAACTAGCTATAAACCATAGGGTCCATCTGTGTAATTACTCTAGAAAAAATATGCTTTTGGTTTTGTTGTATGGATATTGTGTATTTCCCGTGACTGCTAGAATTCAATGCTTAAACCAGGAAAATTATATATAAAAACCATATTGATAAATTTTTGTAGACAATTTGGATTGGAACGCAGTTCTTCTTATGTGACATCTATGCTTGTGTAATCATTGTACAACTCTGGACAATTCAATATCAATAAAACAATGTGTTTTGATCCCAATGTTTGTTATTTATGTTTGACGTTATGCACATTTTAATTTTTGATCGATTTTAAACTCTATATTGCTCTCTGGAAAGTTAAACGCAAACTGATGCGTAAACATAATCAGTTTAACGCAAAAAACACTCTGGAACAGCAACATAATCTTAGCATACCTTAAATAACTTTTACATAACTTAGAAATAAGTTTTAGAAGGTTTGGTATGGCAAAAACAAGTTTATTCGCTCTCAGGGACTATTTGCGTCACACTGCAAAAATCTGCCGTTTCGTAAGGCAACGTACAGTCCAGAACTTGATCATAAGCTTAACATACCATATATAACCTAAACATAGCTTAGAAATAAGCTTTGAGTGGTTCGGTGAGCAAAAATATGCTTATTTGATCTTACAAGGACTAAAAGTGTCAAAAACGGCGTAAGTTTGCATTTACGCGCATATCTTACGTTCTGACCACATCTGGACATCCAAAAATTTTATACACACTAAAATATTTTTATTTTAGTGATCGGCATGCAAAAGTACCATTCGTCGCTTAATTTGGTTCGTTTTCGCGTCCGTTCGAGTTTCACGTAATTAACCGAACAACGTGACCGTACGACCAAACGAACTGACATCCGTAACATTTTTGAGCATAATTCAAGTTAAATATACTTTAACTTCATTATGGAGCTTAAAAATGGGCTTGGCGGGTGTTAGAAGTGCCAAAACGCGACAAAACAAGCTCAGGGGCTGAAACTGTCAAAATGTGAAAGTTGCTGGTCTGCAAGCTGCATACGGACCGTATGCATATACCCTTACGGTCCGTAAGGTGTTGCCAGCTCCACAGATTTCAGAAACTTCTAATTCAGCTCCTGTTTTGCAAACCAGGCCCTTGTATGCAATTTTTCTTGTTTGGGGACCAAGTTAACACCTCTCCAAGGCATATTAGCTGGCCCTTAACACATGTATGGTTGAGATTTCATGCTTGTTGGCCACACAAACAAGTGTCTTGATCTTATGAACTTGCAAAAACTATAAATAGCATGGCCCTCATTCATTTTTCTTCACCCTTGATCTGATTTCTCTAAGTTGAAGTTGTAATACTTCATACATGAGATTTTAAGATCAAGTTCTCCCTAGCAAGGACCCTTTGTAAGCTTCCTTCGTTCTTTTATCGCTTTCCTAGCTTAAAAGTCAAACAGTGTTTGACTTTCAGCTTTGACAAGTCAATGGTCAACGCAAAGTTCGTTTGAACTTTGTAAAGTGATTGTAATCATGATGGTTATATTCCTTAGCGATTATACCTACTGATTACCACGTTAACTAGGAGTAGTGACGAGTCAAAGTTTCGGTCAAAATGCATTTTAGCACGCATTTTGCAACGGAACTACTTATAGGTATTGTTAGGAAACTTTATGTGTAAGTATTAAAGAAAATCACAATCAACTGTATCTATGAAGAGACCACAGTCCTGAAGATCACGAACTAGAAAAAGAAGATCAGATGGGACAACTGGAAAAGCACAGCATCTACTTCAAAGAATTACAAGTTGATCAAGAGCTGAATTGGATTATCAGAAAAGGTCATTTCTGATGGATCTGATGATATTTCTGATGAAATATCATCAGTATCTGACGATTCTGGTCATCAAGGATTTTCTGATGATTTGTTCATCAGAATTTCTGATGAAGTGGTTTATCAGAATCTCTGATGAAACAACCCACTTGTCTGAAATTGGCTCTGTCCTGCCACAATTACCGAAGCAAGTTGACATTAAAGGATATCATGATGAAAAAGGCAACTTGAACGTTGGAATCAATGAATATGTCAATTGGCTACTTTTTGCAGGAATTATTGTATGAATAAACTATTGTTTATTCATACAAGCCGACTATAAATAGAAGGCTCAACCAGGAGAAGCAAAGTGAGTTTGAAGCTTAGCATTCATACATACATCTAAACTCCATTGCTCTCTCCCCCACAGAATTCAAGATTCGTTTGTATTAGATAATAATATTACAATCACCTTGTAAACCATTTTTGTTTCAAAGTGATATAAACTTGATAATTCTGTAGGTCTTGTTTCTTGAAAGTCTGATTTCCATTTCCGCACATCTTTTTCACATCTACTGAAATCACTTGCCAAATTACCTGAAAAGAAGATTGTTTTGAGCCTGTACTGGGTCTAACAATTGGTATCAGAGCCAATTTCAAACAAGTGGGTTGTTTCATCAGAAATTCTGATAAACCACTTCATCAGAAATTCTGATGAACAAATCATCAGAAAATCCTTGATGATCAGAATCGTCAGATACTGATGATATTTCATCAGAAATATCATCAGATCCATCAGAAATGACCTTTTCTGATAATCCAATTCAGCTCTTGATCAACTTGTAATTCTTTGAAGTAGATGCTGTGCTTTTCCAGTTGTCCCATCTGATCTTCTTTTTCTAGTTCGTGATCTTCAGGACTGTGATCTCTTCATAGATACAGTTGATTCTGATTTTCTTCAATACTTACACATAAAGTTTCCTAACAATTGGTATCAGAGCAGATTGAATAAACTATTTTCAAACGATCAATCGCTCATCTTCTTTTCTCTAAATATGGCCAGCTTTCAATCCTGGAATAATGCTTTTTAACATTGGTTCTATGTCTAAACCTCCGACTCTGGTCAGAGAAGAATACCCCCAGTGGAAAATCAGGATGGTCAATTTCCTTAATGGTCATGATCGAGCTCTGTTTCAATCCATTGAAAGGGGTCCACATATACCAATGACTGCTATACCAGCTATTCCAGCAACTGACCAATCACCTGCTATCCCTGCCTCCCAAGCTCCCAAAAGTGAAATACTTTGGAGTGAGGAAGACAAGGAAAAGGTGGCTGGGGATGAAAGGGCAAAGTCACTTTTAATTATGGCCATCCCCAATGACATATTTTCACAAGTTGATGCATGTGCATCAGCTAAGGAAATATGGGATCAGTTGGAAAACCTTTGTGAAGGAGGAGAAAGGATGAGAAGAAACAAGAGAACAAATAATGTCTCATCTTATGAAAGGTTTAAAAGTTTGCCAAATGAAAGGTTAAATGATACATATCAAAGATTTACAAAACTTTTAAACGAGCTAAAGAAATTTGGTATAACAAAATCAAACGATGAAAGAAACATAAAATTTCTTGATGCCCTTCCTAGAGAATGGAGAAGTCTCACCATGACTTTATCATCAACCTTAGAACTAGGAAACATGAGTCTTCATGACTTATACAGCATCTTGATCCCCAGAGAGGAAGAAATTTTTGAAGAAACTATTCAAAGAGGGGGATCTTTAGCTCTAATCTCCAACTCACAAAGATCAACAACAACAAATGATCCACAACCTTCAAACAGTCAAAATCTTGAAACTTCTGATGCATCATCAGACTTTTCAGCTTTTGCTAAAGCAATAGCAGTGCTCACCAAAACATTTGAGCAGAGGTTGAGGGGAGGTAACCAGAGATACCAGAGGAGTGACAAAGGAAGGATGGATGGAAGATCTAAAGAAGAGTTTAGATCCAAGGATAAAGGGAAGGCTGAAGTTGTGTGTTACAAGTGCAAGCAGAGAGGTCATTATGCATCAGAATGCAAGACCAAAAAGCTGAAGGATGTTGCCTATTATGAGAAAAAGCTTGAAGAAGCAAAGAAGCAGCAACAAGTAAGCTTAATTGCTAGAACAGATACATGGTTATCTGATGATTCTTCTGATGATGAAGAAGAAGAGTTGGCAAATTTTTGCCTCATGGCACTCTCTGAAGGACTACCAGAAACTTCAGAACAAAAGGTAAATTTAGACAATCTTGATCTTGAACACAAGCTAAACAAGCTCATGTCAGATTTTCTAAATCTGCAAGAAAAACATAAATCAGATATTAGAAAATCTGATGAGTTGCAAAGGACTTTGAATAAAATCATTCTTGAAAACCAACATCTTATTGAGGACAGTTTAGATCAAAGAGCAAAAATTGAGTTTTATGAAAATGAAAGAAAGGATCTTTACAAGAAAATAAATGACAAAGAAATCAATGTAAGAGGTTTTCAACAGGCTAAAGAGTTTATAAATTTTATTGAGTCCACACCTAAGAACAAAGGAGAGGGTTTAGGCTATACAAGTTCTATAAGATCAAATAGAAATAAACCCACCATCTTTGTAAAAGCAACTCATCAAATTTCTGATAATTTAGTATCAGAATCTGAATCTGAATCTTGCAAATCAATCTGTTCTGAATATTCTTTTGACAAACCAAACTTCAAAACAAACAAGAGTGAATGCAGTCAAGAATCTGAAAAAACTCCAGAAGCAGTTCACTCATCTTTTCAAAATTATCCAATCATTCCATAACAAGAGAAACTGTCAGAAAATTCTGATAACTCTTGTATGTGTGTTGACATACTGAAGCTTGTCCAACACCATCTTCAAAAGAAAAATGTAAAATCTGTTAATGGCTCAGCATATAACAGAGTTTCTGATGCAAAACCAAGAAGAAATAAAAATAAAATGTTTCAAACTTCATCAGAAACAGTACCCAAGCATGCCTGGGTACCAAAAAACCCTCTAATCATTTCATTTCAGGACCATCATGTGCAGCAGATCTGGTACTGCGACTCAGGAAGCTCCAAGCACATGACTGGAGACAGGAGCTTATTCAGCAACTTTGTTTCAAAGCTGGGGAGAATGGTAAATTTTGGGAATGGAGTGAAAGGGAGGATAATGGGATATGGTTGCATAAAGTATGGATGTTTGACCATAGAGAAAGTAGCCTATGTTGAAGGCTTAAAGTATAATTTGCTGAGTTGTGGTCAATTCTGTGACAAAGGTTTTCAGGTAACCTTTTTACCAGAAAAATGCTTGTTAATAGGTATAGATGATAATAAAATTTATTTAAGTGGGAAAAGGATAAGAAAATCAATCTACTATTTTGACTTCAAAGAAGAAAGTGAACATCCAAAACTGTGTTTATTTTCAAAACATAACAAGGGTAGTAGTTGGTTATGGCACAAAAGGCTTGCTCATTTAAATTTCAAAAACCTAAGCAAATTAGCAAGCAAAGGTCTGGTAAAAGGATTACCTTTGATATCCTCAAAGAAGGATAAAATTTGTGAAGCATGTGAAATGGGAAAATCAAAAAGAAGCTCACACAAATCAATATCTGAGTCTTCTATTTCACAAAATTTGAAACTGTTACACATGGATTTGTGTGGACCCATAAGTACAGAAAGTTTTTCTGGAAAGAAATACATACTAGTAATAGTGGATGATTTCTCCAGGTACACATGGGTAGAATTTTTGAGAAAGAAAAGTGAAACCCCTGATCTGATCATTAATTTTATTAAGAAAATTGAAAATCTGTTAAAACTAACAGTAAGAAGGATCAGATCAGACAATGGAACAGAATTTAAAAATGCAAAAATTGAGAATTTCTTAGTAAGTAAAGGAATTTCTCATGATTTTTCTGCTCCAAGAACACCACAACAGAATGGTGTGGTTGAAAGAAGGAATAGGACCTTGGTAGAAGCTGCCAGAACCATGCTTGCTTATGCTAAATTGCCCACTCACTTTTGGGCAGAAGTTATAGCAAATGCATGTTTTACACAAAACAGATCCATAATCAACAAAAGGCACAACAAAACACCTTACAACATTATAAATGGAAGAATACCAAGTATAAAATTTTTGCATACATTTGGTTGTAGATGTTTTGTTTTTAATGATTTTGAAAGCCTTGAAAAATTTGACAGAAAAGCAGAAAAAGGCATTTTTCTTGGTTACTCTTTGTCCTCAAAAGCATACAGAGTTTTTATTCTCAACACCAGGACCATCAGAGAAAGTTTGTATGTCTCATTCGATGACTCATCAGAAATAGAGGTTTCTGATGAGTACATAAAAGAAATAAACTTTTCTGACAAACAAGAAAATTATGAACATCTCTTTGAAATGTTAAATGAAGATTTCCTAGAACATGACAATGCCTACACAAATAAATCAAAAGATTATTCATGTTCTAACTCTGCAGATCAAGTATGTAGTATATCAGAAATCCAGATTTCTGATACTTTTCAGACAAATGTAGCACCTGATCAGGGGGAAACTTCAAATCCATCAGAACCAACAACATTTCACAACAAGTTAAGATGGATCAAAGGACATGTTCATTCTGACATCATAGGCAATCCTGCAGATGGTGTCAGAACAAGATCTGCCACTGCACATGAGTGTGCATTCTCTGGGTTCTTAAGCAAGATAGAACCCAAATCTGTCAAGGAAGCTCTAAATGACCCAGACTGGATTCAAGCCATGCAAGAAGAGCTTGATCAATTTGAAAGGAGCAAGGTATGGGATCTGGTACCCAAGCCAAAAGACAAATCTGACATAGGCTCAAAATGGGTGTTCAGAAACAAATCTGATGAAAACGGCATAATCACCAGAAACAAAGCAAGGTTAGTGGTCAAGGGTTACTGTCAACAAGAAGGTATTGATTATGACGAAACCTTTGCACCAGTAGCTAGATTAGAAGCTGTAAGAATTTTTCTTGCTTATGCTGCATCTAAGAATTTAAAAGTTTATCAAATGGATGTAAAATCAGCTTTTCTGAATGGTAAAATTGAGGAAGAAGTTTATGTGCATCAACCAGAAGGCTTTGTTGATCCAAAATTTCAAAATCATGTTTATAGATTAAACAAAGCCTTGTATGGGTTGAAGCAAGCTCCTAGAGCCTGGTATGAAACTTTATCAAACTTCTTACTCAATTCTGGGTTTACCAAAGGTACTATTGACACCACTCTTTTTCTCAAAACTCACAAAGGTCATACTTTACTGGTTCAGATATATGTTGATGACATTATATTTGGATCAACAAATGAAAAATTTTGTGACAAGTTTCAAAAATTGATGACCAGCCACTTTGAAATGAGTATGATGGGTGAGTTAACCTTTTTCTTAGGGTTACAGGTAAAACAAAGAATTGATGGAATATTTTTGAGTCAATCAAAATATGTGAAAACAATTCTACAAAAATACTCACTTGAAAACTGCTATGTTTCAAAAACTCCCATGGCAACAGGGAACAAGTTAGATTCTGATAAAAATGGTATAAGTGTTGATATTAAAACCTATAGAGGGATGATAGGATCACTGCTTTATTTAACTGCAAGCAGACCAGATATCATGTTTGCAACATGTTTTCTGGCCAGATATCAATGTCTAAAGAATCATATCTGAAAGCTGTAAAAAGGGTTTTTAAATATCTCAAAGGCACATCAGAAATTGGTCTCTGGTATCCAAAGGATACAAACCTTGAATTAATTGCATACACAGATGCAGATTATGCAGGGTGCAAAATTGACAGGAAAAGCACATCTGGTGCCTGTCAACTTTTGGGAGAAAAATTGGTATGTTGGGCAAGCAAGAAACAAAACTGTGTTGCCATATCAACAGCAGAATCAGAATATGTAGCAGCAGCAAGTTGTTGTTCACAAGTGCTGTGGATGCAAACTCAACTGAAAGATTATGGAGTAACTCTGACAAGGATTCCAATTCTATGTGACTCAAAGAGTGCCATTGCAATAACTGAAAATCCTGTTCATCACTCAAGAACCAAACACATAGATGTCAGATACCACTTCATAAAAGATCATGTGGAGAAAGGTAACATTGAAATGTATTTTGTTCCAACTGAAAATCAAATTGCTGATATCTTTACAAAACCTCTTGATGAAAAGAGACACAATTTTTTAATCAGCAAACTAGGCATGGTCAATCTAAATGATGAAGATTTCTCAGAAAACACAAAAACACAAATTGAAGACCAACTTGTTAAACAACAAAATTCTGATATTCATAGAACAAATCAACTAGCTTCTGATAAACCAATCCATCAATCTGATGGAACACCAGAAAATCTGATAAATAGTCAATAATTATCAGATAATTTGAGAAAATATCAGAAACGCTGGGAAAAATTACCAGAAGTTCTGATATAAAATCAGAAACTATGTTGAAACATCAGAATTTTTTTTCATCCTCATGCATATTCCACAGATTGTAATTACTTATTTTCGTGTTTTTTTTTGTTTTGTTTTAATAAAAAAAACAAAAAGGGGGAAAAGTAACATGCATACTGATGGAGTTTCATACAGCTGTAATAATTAACCGTCTAATTTTCTTTTCAGTTTATTGAATTTCATTCTTTTTGCATGCAACGTCATTTCTTCATAAGGAATTTAAATGTGACACGTAGGCACTAGAAACATTAGGAGCTATGAAAATAGATGCCTAGTCATTAAATGCTTACTCACACATGGGGCTTGATAGACTGTCAAAATCACTGTTACATTCACTGGGATGGATATCTTCTTAATTGAAGAGAAAAAGGTTGGCTGTTAACATCACTTTCACCTATAAATATTAACAACCTGAAAAGAACGTTTGTAACAAAAACCAGTTCTTCAAAAGCCTTTCAACAGTTTTTTCCTTATCAAAAATGGGTCGCCCAAAATTGATGAAAGCCACTCAATTCCCTCTTCCGTTTCACAGACTTCACAATCTTAGATTAAGATCCAACTTGGAAGGACCTGCATGGGAGGACTGCAGGTTTGTGTACAATATGATCATGCGAAGTCCTCTTGGCTTTGCTGTGTCATCACATGTCACCATATATCCAGAACTTCTCCAAGAGTTCTGGTGGAACTCTCAAATCATTTTTGGTGGTACTTCCATGTGGATTGAAAGTGAGGTTATGGGAGTAAAAATTACTCTAAAAGAAGAAACAATCAGAAATGTCCTTAAACTGGGTAATAATCATGAAATCCAACTTCCAGAAAAATCAAATGTACAACAAACCTTGACTGAAAAGGGTTATCACACACTCAATTCATCAAGGGCCATTAGCAAGTCTGGTTTTATACCACCTTTCCAGTTTTTGGTAACTCAGCTAAGTGTCTGTTTTTCCAAGAAAATTGGACACTTCAATGAGCTGTCGAATAGGATGATGGAAGTGGTGCATGCTGTGATACAAGAAAAACCTTTCAACTATGCTAAGTTTCTAATGAGAGACCTAGAAGCAAACATCCACGACCGTCAACCCTTTCTGATTTACCCTCGATTTGTTACCAAGGTGATCACTAGTCAACTGGGCTTTGGAGGAGTGAGAAGCTGCTACTCAAGAGCTGAGATGGTACTTCAAGAAAACATTAGTGAAGCCACCTTGACGCCGGCAAAGAATCACACCGGACGTGTTACCAATCTTTGGTTATATGTGAAGTACATGTTTAATGTGTTAGAGGAGGAGGAGGAGTAGTTTTTCTTTGTTTTAAGTTTTGTTTTCGTTTAACATGTTTGTTTTATGACTTCTTACAACAGGTTTGTTTTAATTTTTTTTTCTATTGGTAAGTAGATCTAGGGGGAACTAACACAACATGACTGATAAAATCAAAGAAATTCTGGAGAATTACACATGAATACTGACAGAAGTTAGTAGAACTCAAAATCTGATGATAAATAAAAAAAAAACTGATCATTCACCAGAAAACAATGAAAATTCGGATAACAAGTCAGAAAATAATACTTTGTTTTGAAAAACCAGAAAGTTTAACATATCATCAGAAAAACAATTCTTTGAATCAGATTTAATTAAATGTATAAAAATCCAAATTTTTAAGAAAAAGTTTCTTTCTAAATTTTTTTTTTCTGAGGACTGGAACAAGCTATAAAATACCTCTGGTATATCAGAACAAAGGCGTGGAGTTCAGAACTACAAGACTACAATGTAAGTAAAATCTCAGAACTCTACTTATTCCCTCTCATCTCAAAAAAAAAATTTCTGATGATATATATATATCATTATGATAAATATCTGGGGGAGACACACAAAGGGTTTCGATTGGACCTTTTAAAAAGGGGTCCCACATAGAGAAAAGGTGCAAGTTGGAAACTAGTGTTTATCTACAAAATTTTTTAAATCTCTAAGTATCCTTAAGAAGATATACATTAAATTAGAGATAAATCAAAGGACTTTCAAAAACGGTTGTCTCCTTAAAAGGATTAAAAACATCATAAAGGTGTCATTAATCCTCTTAAACTTAAACAACCCACGACAAACACTCAAAAATCTCTGTCTACTCACCCTATAAATACCTCATTCAAAACAGGGTCTTCCATCTTCAACCTTCAAATTCAAAACCCTAAAACCCTTTTCCAAACACAAAACCCAAATTCTCAATGGCTGCTGTCAACATCAACAAACCTCAAGTTAAACACTCAGTTCCTTTCATCACTGAGGATGAATTTCTTCCATTAAAGAGCAACAATGAAGCAATGAATGATAACATCGAAGTGTATGATACGAAGTGTCAAATTCTCATTGAATTTCTAACAAGATGCCCATTAGCTCAAGCTCTTACAAAGACCAGAGAGGTGCCACAAGAACTCATACAACAAGTTGTAAAAACTCTCAAAATCTCAAGTCAAACTGAGCTAACAGCACATGTATGGGGAAATATCTTCATTAAAATTTCACCAGAAAAGATAAGGGAATGTTTGGAGCTACCCTTACATCAGAACTTTGAAAAGTCACCAGAAAGAGAAGATATGTTTTCACAACTTGATGCTGTAATGGGATAAAAAACAAAGATTCCAACAATCAATAAATTCAAGAGAAACAAGCTACCTGCCTTCTGGCAAGTTTTAATGGAAATTCTGAACAAATGTTTATCGTCAAAGATTGGAGGTACTGATCAGATAAATATAAACATTCTAACAATCATGTTCAGTCTAATTAATGGATTGAACATTGATTATGGAGCAAAAATATTTATTCTGATCAGAAGATCAATTCTGACCAGAGATGGAAGAATAGATTCACATCTACCCTTTCCAAGATTTCTATCAATCATAATTTCTGATGCTTTTCTGAAAAGAAACATGGAAATCCCAGCATCCGAAAATATGTGGAAGACAGAAATTATGAAACCTTGGAATGCTGCAGGGTCTTGGAAGTCAGATTATGATGTACCTGCTCTGACAGAAAAAGTGATGAGTATGATACCAGAAGAATCACCATACAGAGCAGAATACCTGAAAATGTTGAACAAAAAGTCACAGAGCAAAGGAGTTTTTGAACAAGTGTCCCCTATGGAGCATGACGCACGTCAAGCACACCAAGAATGGAACAGCAAGATGAATCTGATCCTCATTTAGCTGATAAAGATGTGAACATGAGTCCTGTGGCTGAAGGACAACATGCTGAAGCCTCACACATTGGAGAAACAGGTGCACAACAGTAAAAAATAAACATATTTTTTGATTCTGAGAATGATTCTGATGAATCAATTCAAGGAAAACATGAAATCTTACTTAAAGAAACTATTTCTTCAAAACAAGTTGTGAGTAAAACAAAAGACTCATTTTCTGAATCAGATTCTGAGGAGGAAAATGTAGCAACAACAGGTGGAGATCAGCCTGCTGATCAAGGAAACCTGGATGAGAAAACAAAAAGTTTCTCAACAACTCATGGAGAACCTGAAAAGGTTCAAGGATATGAGGAAACCCAGAACTTGAATTTGTTTCAATTTTCTGGTAAGGATATAAGGAATTTGGATTCGTCCAATCCTTTTAACCTTAAAACAGCAGAGAATGTGTTTTCTGCTGGTGGTAGAAGAGAAACATCTGTTGTTTTTCCAATTTCCCAAGAACATCAGTCTATGTCACCCAAACAATTTCAAAAAGAACCTGAAGATGAAGCTGCTACTGTAAAAACAGCAACTGAAGAAAAACATGATCTAATACTAGAAGAAATCAGAAATCAAAAGTCAGAAATCAAGTTTTTGTCAGAAACTGTCAGAACTGTGCAGAAGCAAACTGAAGACAATACTGCAACTCTCAACAAATTGCAAAAATCATCAGAAAACAAAGAAAGCTCATCAGAAATTGAGAAAGCTATCAAGGAGCTGAATGATATCAAGAAAAAGATGGCTGAGGGTGCAACTGCAGGAGAAAGCTCAAGTTCAGGGAAGCTTCTTGAAGAGATACAGTTCCTCAGAGCCAACAACAGTAGCATGACTGAGGCTTTTGAGAAACTGTTGATGGAATTAGCTGCAAAAAGAAATCAAGAAAATCAAGAGATACAGAAAATGAAGAAACAAGAGGAAACAAATACTCAAGCTCTTACTAATGTTCATCTGTTAGTTAAGAGATTGCAGTATAATGTTGCCAGACTAGCAAATATTGATCTTCATGAACTGAAAGCCCCAATTCCACAAGAAAGACAAGCAAGAAGAACAGAAACTTCTCAACAACAACTAGAAATTGTCCAACAAGATCAAACCAAACCAACAGAAACCTCAACAGCTCAAAAACAGAAGCAACCCATGGGTCCACCTCAACATAAACAAAAGATACCCATGGGTCCACCACCAAATGTCTCAAAGCCAGACACTTCAAGGTTACAACCAAAAGATCATGTTCCAGTACAACCAGTTTCTACAACCATCACAGGAGAAACAGAGTTGAGCATACTAATGGATACAAAAGAAAAGAGAAGAATGGAACATGAAGTGACTTCCTCAAAAAGGCCAAGAAAAGAAATGATAGAAGATTCAGAAGGGAACATCAGAGAAATGGAAGTACTAAAAGGTGATTTACACACTATTATGTACCCTGAAGAACATCTAAAGAATTACTATTGGAAAGGTCCAGAAGACAACCCAAAGAGATCACTCTCTCCTATAAGCAAAGGTATTGTTGAAAACAGAAACAATGGAGGTTGGGTAATTTTGCACAAGCACTTGACCAATCCAATAGTATCAATTGAAAGAATTGATACAATGACCACTGGAGGAGGCATCCTAGGCAATGAAGCACAAAACAAATATACCTTGATCAGAAAAGACAACAGTCAACAAAAGGTTACTGATGCAGATCTGGCTGATGATATTCACCCATTGGGAATAGTCAAAATGAAGAATATCATTGATGAAATGAAAGGTAATTCAGTTATAATCAGAAGAGCCCTTGAAAGTCTTAAAAGTGCAGGATCAAAGTTATACAAAAGGGCTGCACTGGCAGACTTTGATATTTGTATCAATTTTGAGTACAGCAACAAAGTGCTAATACCACCTCCAAACACTTCAATTCCAGCTGAAATTGCTTCTAAACCATTAAGAACTGGAGCAATCTTTGATCAACCAGACATGAGTGTAGTCTTCAAAGATGCTAATAAAGAGAAAGCTCTGTTCAGAATCAGTGATATATGCAGGTATTCAAATCAAACTCTGAAATATATAAAAAACTGCATGAATGAAAAACAAGAGCAGCTCAAAGAGAAGGGAAAGAACAATGAAAAGCTGAGAAAAACAATTGAAGAGTGCATTGATAATTGGATGGAAGCAAGAGGATGGTATAAAGAGATGTACAAAGCAACTCAAAAGGCTATTGATCACAAGAAAAGACTGAAACCAGGAGACAAATACAGAGGTGGAGTGAAGATCAATTAAATGAATTGATAAGATGAAATTCCTGTTTTTGAACAAAGTTTTAAATTTGTCTGATGTATGGTTGGTTTAACTATGTTTTATGTTTCTGAATTTAGTTGTTTCTGAATTTCTTTTACAAAGAAAGTTGTTTATGTTTGACACAGAGGTAGTTCTTTTTCTTACAATACTTAGGGGGAAACTGTTAGGAAACTTTATGTGTAAGTATTGAAGAAAATCACAATCAACTGTATCTATGAAGAGATCACAGTCCTGAAGATCACGAACTAGAAAAAGAAGATCAGATGGGACAACTGGAAAAGCACAGCATCTACTTCAAAGAATTACAAGTTGATCAAGAGCTGAATTGGATTATCAGAAAAGGTCATTTCTGATGGATCTGATGATATTTCTGATGAAATATCATCAGTATCTGACGATTCTGATCATCAAGGATTTTCTGATGATTTGTTCATCAGAATTTCTGATGAAGGGGTTTATCAGAATTTCTGATGAAACAACCCACTTGTTTGAAATTGGCTCTGTCCTGCCACAATTACCGAAGCAAGTTGACATTAAATGATATCATGATGAAAAGGCAACTTGAACGTTGGAATCAATGAATATGTCAATTGGCTACTTTTTGCAGGAATTATTGTATGAATAAACTATTGTTTATTCATACAAGCCGACTATAAATAGAAGGCTCAACCAGGAGAAGCAAAGTGAGTTTGAAGCTTAGCATTCATACATACATCTAAACTCCATTGCTCTCTCCCCCACAGAATTCAAGATTCGTTTGTATTAGATAATAATATTACAATCATCTTGTAAACCATTTTTGTTTCAAAGTGATATAAACTTGATAATTCTGTAGGTCTTGTTTCTTGAAAGTCTGATTTCCATTTCCGCACATCTTTTTCACATCTACTGAAATCACTTGCCATATTACGTGAAAAGAAGATTGTTTTGAGCCTGTACTGGGTCTAACAGGTATTAAAACACTTTGTTTTGATACCAAATCAGTTTTCTAAGTTAGTTAAACATGTTTTGACATGTTTAACTCGTCACTATTAGTTTAGTGCTTGTTTAGGGTCGTAAGTTAAGTGGTCTAGACAACCGCTTAGACTTTCGAACCCGACCCATTTGGTCGATCATTAGGATCCGACCAAGCATGTTTAGTGATCATAGTTGCATAGGGAATAACCCCTGAGGTTATACCTTATGATCACCTAGGATTGGTTAGTTGATTGTTAAGTAGCTTATATGCCCATAGGAAATGACCAAAATGCCCTTTTGAAGCATAAAACCATATTGTGCATATGTGAACATATTTTTGACATCTAATCTGATATAGTAACATGTTTAGGTATAATTGGGCATGTAAGACTTGACATAGCTCATTGTTAACCATCCGACCTTAGATTTACGCAACCGACGCGTTATAGTAGCTTATACTACCATAACAGGTCGAAACGTGTCAAAAGCACTTAGGTAGACTTCCAAATCAGAATGTAAGCTCTATTAAATCATGCCATATGAGTTCAAATACTCATTTGATTTATAGAACACCATTCTATCCTATCTCCCGATTTAGGATCCGATTATTAACATAGTTACCTATACTAGGTGCCTTGTTGATTCCGTGATACTTGGAGCTTAAATTGGTCTTATTTGCAAGACTAATAAGCAATCCCAAGTGAGTACATAGTTCCCTCTTTTATTGCTTTCAAATACTTTGGGGTGATACACATGTGCATACTTGTTACTTTCGTGTTTTCATTGCTTTTATGACATAAACATGCTAGTTTCACCTAGTACACATATAGTACATGCTTTCAATTATGTTTTGCTATGTATGTTTACTTAGAATGCTAGCACATTGGTTTCATAAAGATCTTTGCTATGTATGTTTACTTAGCATGCTAGCACATTGATTTCATAAACAACTTTGCTATGTATGTTTACATAGCATGCTAGCACATTAATTTCATGAACATTTCTACTATGTATGTTTACTTAGCATACTTAGTACATGGTTTTCACATCCTACATTGGTTATGACTTTTGGTATGTTTAATCGGGACAATAATACATTCATTAACATTAGCTACGCCGCTCGGTAGTATGTAATGGTGCCATAGGACTTGACAAATCCCATTTCCGACTTCCTAGGTTTGTTTGGAAGTTGGGAATGACAGAATCCGATATACTTAACTTAGATAAACCTTTAATTTGTTTAAAGGTTTGTCGCCATAGTCGCAAGGCTTGAATGTATGTGATTAACATTACTGCATAAGTGTTTGTAATCATAAAGCATTGTTTTTCTACAAAACATAACATTTGATTTAAACTTAGGTTTATTCAAAAACTTGTTTTGTACATTTTCCTATGGGGTTGAGTAAATGCTTTTATTCACCGTACATGACATTGTTAACACATTGACATTATCACATGGTTTGAGTAGATACTTTCTACTTGCTATGCATTTCATTTGGTTATACATGATACATTTCACACATGACATTAAACATGGTTTACACATAAAACATTTTGACATTGAACAGGACATTTTGGTTGATTATTGATAAGTGACTTATGTAACGGGGCTATGTGTTATATGATAAAAGCATGGTGGATACGCCGATGGTACTTCCTATATATAAGTGCTTTTATTGTATTATACATCGTTGCGTTACCTAAACCACTTAGCCAAGGACATGAAACATTTTTACAAGAACACGACATTGTTATACAAATTACATATTTTATACAAATTCACTTTTACTTGGTTATTTATTTAACCATGCATATTTCTTTTATATCATTTGATTTTCATATCGATTTTCACATGATTTCATACAAACTTATGTATCTCACAGGCATTTTTATGCTGACGTACCTATTTTTACATGTGTTTCAGGTGCTAATGAATGATGATGTTTGTGCTTCACTTAGGCGGACTTGGGCCTTAGTGACTTAAAAGACAGTTATTATGTTATGTTTTGTTTGAACTCAAAGACAATGCAAACTTTAATCTCAATAATACAAACTTAAATTGCCATGGTTGTTGAAACAATAATTATGTCGCCTCACTCCCCGACGTTTCCGCCGCGGTTTGTTGTTTTAACGCGGTCGAGGTGTGACAGAAGAGTTGGTATCAGAGCCAATGGTTATAGGGAATTAGGTTATTAGTAATGCTTTGACCTAGACTATAGCTTTCTAGGACCCTAACACAAGTTTACTTGTGTTTAGATCTTAAAACAATACACGTCACCTATCCTTAGGTGATTACCAAAACATCAACATAAATTCCAAAATGATTTTGAAATCAATCATCTATCCTTAGATGATTTCTTTTGGCCATGTGCCTTCCGAATTTTCAAAATCTCGTCAAAGTTTGGGTCTAAATAATGTGAACACGTGCAAACTGGAAGAGTGAATGCCTGTACCCTGAGTTTTCTGTCTAAGGCTAGAGTGTTCGTACAAATCCGCAGTATCAGACCAGTCACTCTTACCTGGGAACTCTTGGGGTGAGTGTTCACTTATAGGCGAGCATGTCTTCAGCGATACATTATTATGACCTATTTACTTTGATTTGTCATTGTGTGTCGTTTGTTTGCTTTGTGATAACAAACAAATGACCACCATCCTTTCATTTTGTCGATTTTAGTGATATCTCATTTCTTTCATCACATCATCTCACTCGTTTTCTCTCATGTTTCCTCTTTTAGAATGCCGAACTGGCAGCTATTATAGCACAGCAAATGGCTGCTATGCTACCGAATCTCATAACTCAAATAAACCAAGCCAACAATAACAATAATGCACCTGCTCTGTGCAACTTCAAAAGTTTTAACTCGGCTAAACCACTCAAGTTTAGTGGTTCTGAGGGCGCAACAGGGCTTCTCCAGTGGTTTGAGAGTCTTGAGAGCACTTTTCGCCATGTTAAGTGTCCGAACAACCGTAAGGTCGAGTTCGCTTCGAGTGTATTTCAAAAGAGGGCTCTCACATGGTGGAATGGGGTAATGAGAGATAGAGGTGCTGATGTTTCTTTGGGTCAAACATGGGAGGAACTTAGAGCTCTTATGATGAGAGAGTTCTGCCCTCGTCACGAGCAGAGGGCACTAGAAAATGAGTTCCATGACCTGAAACAAGACAGTGGTGAACACCGGGCATACACTGATAGATATGAGGAGTTAGGCTTGCTCTGTCAGACAATGGTCACGCCTTTGGATAAGGCTTTTGAGAAATACATAGACGGTTTACCAGATCCTGTTCAGGATATTGTCACTGGCAACAACCCCACTACCGTCTGACAGGCCACTGAGCTCGCTGCAACCCTTACTGAATCGCAAGTCAAAAAGGGTAAACTCCACAGAAAAGGAGGCAAGAAGCAGAAACAGTCTGATAGCACCAGTGAGAAAAAGGGCAAGAAGGCTGCTGAGTCTTCAAAGAAATCGAATAAGCGTAAGGCTTCCAATAATTTCGCTGTTACTGCTCAAGCTAATCAGGCAGCACAAAATCAGGCTTCACAACCTACTGCCAAGAGGCAGTATGTCGGTAATGCACCTCTGTGCAACAGATGTAATAGCCACCATCAACCACAGGTGCAATGTCGCATATGCACAAACTGTGGCAAGTCTGGTCATCTTGCAAACACCTGCCGTTTTGCTCCGAACCAAAATCAGGCAGCTCAAAACCAAGCAGTACAAAACCCTGCCCAGAATCCTACACGACCTCACTTTCCGCCTGGTTCATGTTACAATTGTGGGGATCTGACCCACTACAGGAACAACTGCCCGAGGTTGGCAAATGCGAATCAAGCACAGGCTCGTGGTAGAGCTTTTAACCTGAATGCAAATGAGGCTCGCATAGATAACGAAGTGGTGAACGGTACGTTCCTTGTTAACAACCATCCTACTTCTGTTCTATTTGATTCGGGTGCCGATAAGATTTTTGTGTCCTTAGAATTTGAGCCTTTCCTATCGACCTCACACCGATGCAACTTGGGAGCTTCGATGTAATAGTAGGGATGGATTGGTTAGCCAAGTACCGTGCTGAGGTAGTCTGTTTCGAGAAGATTGTCCGCATACCTCTTTCGTCTGGTGAAATCTTAGAAGTTCGTGGGGAGAAACCCGTTAGTAGCCTTAAACTCATGTCCTGTACCCAAGCCCAAAAATACCTACGAAAGAACTATGTCACCTTCTTGGCACATGTCATAGAGGAGAAAGGCAAGGGTAAGACTATCCAAGATATCTTTGTTGTTCGGGATTATCCTGAGGTATTTCCTGAAGAATTACCTGGTTTACCCCCAGCACGCCAAGTTGAGTTCCGTATCGATCTTGTACCTGGTACAAATCCTATTGCTAGATCACCTTATCGTCTTGCACCGTCTGATATGCAAGAGCTATCTAAGCAGCTTTAAGAGCTTTCTGACAAAGGATTCATTCGTCCAAGCTTTTCGCCCTGGGTGCTCCTGTCCTGTTTGTGAAAAAGAAAGATGGATCTTTCATGATGTGTATCGATTATCGTGAGCTTAACAAGCTTACCATCAAAAATCGATATCCCTTACCTCGCATTGATGATCTCTTTGATCAGCTACAGGGTGCTACTTGTTTTTCAAAGATTGATCTACGTTCTGGGTATCATCAACTTCGAGTGCTTGAAGAAGATATTCCAAAGATAGCCTTCTGTATAAGATATGGTCATTATGAATTCACTGTTATGCCTTTTGGTTTAACGAATGCTCCTGCTGTTTTCATGGACTTGATGAATAGGGTCTGCAAGCCTTATTTGGACAAGTTCATCATTGTTTTCATTAATGACATTCTAATCTATTCTAAGACTCGAGCTGATCATGAATAGCATCTACATCTTACAATGGAGCTCCTAAAGAAAGAACAACTTTTCGCAAAATTCTCCAAGTGCGAATTCTGGCTTAAGGAAGTTCAATTTCTGGGGCACATCGTTAACGAACAAGGCATTCATGTAGATCCTGCCAAAATCAGTGCGATTAAGGATTGGGATACACCTACTACTCCTACTCAGGTTCGTTCATTTCTTGGTCTAGCGGGTTATTACCGCCGTTTCATTGAAAACTTCTCCAAGATTGCGGTTCCTCTCACTGCTTTAACTCAGAAGAACAAACCTTTTGAGTGGGGATCCAAACAGGAGGAAGCTTTTCTGACCTTGAAACAGAAACTCTGTGATGCACATATTCTATCTTTGCCCGAGGGTAACGACGACTTTGTCGTGTATTGTGATGCATCCAATTTAGGCCTTGGTTGCGTTCTTATGCAAAGAAACAAAGTCATAGCCTATGCGTCGAGATAGCTGAAGGTACACGAGAAAAACTACACGACTCATGATCTTGAGTTAGGTGCAGTGGTTTTCGCTCTCAAAATCTGGAGACACTACCTGTATGGTACAAAGTGTGTAGTGTTTACTGACCACAAAAGTCTCCAGCATATTTTCAATCAGAAAGAACTTAACATGAGGCAACGACGTTGGGTTGAACTCCTAAACAACTATGATTGCGAAATTCGCTACCATCCTGGTAAGGCGAATGTCGTGGCTGACGCATTGAGTCGTAAGGAACGTGTCAAGCTTCACTGTATTCAAGTTCGATCTGACATTCAAACCCGCATTTCTCAGGCTCAACATGCTTGTGTTACACAAAGTTTGATGGGTAAAGAGTTACCATGTCATATTAAGCCTGAGCTTGAACTGAAAGACTTTGGGATATTCTATTTCATGGGCCGTTTGTGGGTCCCAAGTATAGAAAATCTTCGCACCTTGCTAATGGATGAAGCTCATAAGTCTCGTTATTCTATTCATCCTGGTGCAGACAAAATGTATAAGGATCTTCGAACCCAGTATTGGTGGCCGGGTATGAAGAAAGACATTGCCTTATATGTTTCCAAGTGCCTTACATGTCTTAAGGTTAAGGCAGAACACCAACATCCCTCTGGATTATTGGAGCAACCAGAGATTCCGGTTTGGAAATGGGAAAACATTGCTATGGATCTCATTACCAAGCTACCGCGCACTAAAAGAGGTCATGATGCCATTTGGGTAATCGTTGATCGTCTAACAAAGTCAGCACATTTCTTACCGATCCCTAAGGATCTATCTGCTGACAAGCTTGCTAAAATTTATGTGGATGAGATTGTATCTCGACATGGTGTTCCTTTGAACATTATATCTGACAGAGATGCTCGATTCTCGTCTCGCTTTTGGAGAACCATGCAATCTGCCATGGGAACCCAACTTAATTTGAGCACAGCATATCATCCTCAAACGGATGGTCAATCTGAGAGAACAATCCAGACACTGGAGGATATGCTTAGAGCGTGTGTGATTGATTTTGGTGGTAGTTGGGACTCGCATCTACCGTTGATCGAATTCTCCTACAACAACAGTTATCACTCTAGCATTAACATGGCTCCTTTCGAAGCTTTATACGGTCAAAAATGTCGTTCACCGGTCTGCTGGAATGAGATAGGTGAAGCTCAGCTTACAGGACCTGAACTCATTCTAGAGACTATATATAAGGTCAAGAAGATTCGTGATAACCTTCAGACAGCTAGAAGCCGTCAAAAGAGTTACGCGGATCGACGACTCAAGCCCTTAGAATTTCAATTTGGTGATCACGTCCTACTCAAGGTATCCCCTTGGAAAGGAGTGATCCAGTTTGGAAAGAAAGGAAAACTTGCACCACGCTATGTTGGACCATTCAAGATCGTTGAAAGAATCGGAAAAGTAGCCTACATGTCACACCCCTACCACGTAAAACAACAAATCGTGGCGGAAACGTCGGGGAGTGTTGTAACAGAATCATTGTTTCATAACACATGGAAATTTGAAATTTTGTTTTATTGATTTAAAAGAGTTACCATGTCTTAACAACAAGGAAGCATAACATAATTAACTAGTCTTGCATCTTTTATTGTCACTAAGGCCCAAGTCCGCCTAGGTGTAACTTGATCAATCCTATGCATCATTTCCTGAAACACATGTGAAAATAGGTACGTCAGCATAAAAATGCCTATGAGATACATAGGTTTTATTGATTTAGGATTTATGACTTGTAAGTTTAAAGAAAATGTTTAACAAAAGTAGTCATGAACCTTGAAAAATGTTTTTGTTTTATAAATCATATAAAAATCGATAAGGAAACAGATGATATAAAAGAATATGTATGGTTATGTAAATAACCAAGTAAAAATGAATTTGTATAAAATGTGTTATTTGTAAAACAATGTTTTGTAAAGATATGTTAATTGTGTAAAATGTAATATGTCAAAATTGAAATGGTTTAAATAACGTTACGATATGTAATATCATAAAAGCACTTATATATAGGAAGTACCAGCGGCGTATCCACCATGCTTTTATCATATTACACACGTCTCGTTACTTAAATCACTTACCCAAACAAACCACCAATGTAAAAATGTTCATGTATAACTAAATGTAATGTTTTAAACAAATGTTGAAATGTTATTGTGTAAACAAATGTAATGTAGAGTGAATAAAAATCCTTTATTGATTAAAAGTATTTACTCGACCCTATAAGAAAGAAATGTACAAAACAATGCAATTGATAAATTATAATCAAATTTATGTTTTGTAATGTGACAACTGGCATCAAACCGGTAATTTTCGTACACTTTAATTATTGCTTAATGACTGCAATTATATGCTTAATTGTCAGCAATGGCTGAACACATACTAAACAAGTGAATTCATGCACGTTGTATACTACAAAATATTGCTTTATGCATAAACGAGAGCGTTGGGTCAAAAATACTAAGTAAACTCACCGGTAAGACACTATGTGTCAACAGAACTGCAGAAAGCAGTCAGACATTAGAATTGAGGCCTAAGTGTAGGTCCAACAACAAGAATACATTAAAACCCAAGAGTACATACAAGGGTTTAATATATATACTCTCCGGAAGCAAAAATAAGCACTAAAAAGCACCCGAAACGCACTTTAAGTGCATAATTCAGCAATAATTCAGCATTAAACATATGAATATTTTGCAGAAATGTCGTTTATTATCCAGAATATTTCCCTAAGTGTTGGGAATTGAAAGAGTACAAGAAAGGTACTTAAAAGACACTAAAAAGTGTAACTTAGCACTTTAACGAACCGGTGTCAAACCGCACAACCGGATATTACCCGGAACACCAAAATAATGCTAGAAGCATTGTTTTTATTTTTCTAAGCTAGTTAGGGTCCCCGAAC
The DNA here is from genome assembly GCA_030545235.1 of Helianthus tuberosus. Taxonomy (NCBI): domain Eukaryota; kingdom Viridiplantae; phylum Streptophyta; class Magnoliopsida; order Asterales; family Asteraceae; genus Helianthus; species Helianthus tuberosus. The sequence continues at coordinate 53,186,596 of CM060429.1, read as the reverse complement.
ACCCTAACACACTTCACATTATATAACATACTTAACACACTAAATCTAACATTTAACAAGTAACTAGATATGGTAACTAACAATTGAAATGCAACAAATACCCCCCCCCCCCTCTATGTTGGACGGTTGGGAGACCAAAATCCCTCATGAGATTTCTTTCTTATATTATATTAGATGATGTTGGCACTTTGTGGACACAATATACACTAGTTAAAAGGTTAAGATGGATATAAGTTAGCACCATGGGTTCTTAACTCCTCATTCTTTCACACACCAACACACACACTTCCTCCCTTCCTCTCTTGCTTGGTCACGGCCAAGAACAACCCCACCAACATCACCGTCATTCGATCATCTTCATACAATTCCAAGCTTACTCAAGGGTGCTAGAAGGTGCATAGTGAAGCTAGGAGCTTTCGAAAGCTCAAGAACCACTCTTACTTGCTTTTATCCACCTCATTTGCACTCTTGAACTTCCCTAGCCTTGTGCTAGTAGTAAGTGCTTCAAATCCTCATCTTGTTCATATTTTTGGTGGTTAATAGTAGATGTAATGGTTAAAACTCAAGAACACACAAGATCAAAACTAAAAGTCTTGAAAGAAAGATAAACTAGTTGGATAAAGAGTAGATATGTGTGTAAAGCATGTGAATCTTGTATGGTTGTTATTATTTAATGTTGTTTGTCACTAGAAGTGGGATAGATCATCATCTAACCATACTAGATCATGTTCAAGAACATGAACTAGTAGTATGTTAGTGCTAAAGTTATGGAAGATGATGAAACTTTCCATCCATGAAACATGAACTTGTGTAAATATAAATTTTCTTGTAAAATAAGATTCTAAACATGTAGATCTAAAGATCTACAAGTGGTTTTTTGAAAGAACCAAGCGGAGAATGCTAGTTTTGTTAAAACCCGGACCTTACATAAACTAAAAGCATTTTAGTAAATAAACAAGTGTGTAAACACTTGTGTCCCAAGAAAAATTTAACAAGAAATATGTTTGGTAAATCATGACTAGAAGTTGTGAAACTTCAAGATCTTTAAAAATAAAGTTTTTAAGAAATAAAACTTATTTTTTAAGATAACAAGACTTACTAAAGGTGCTAGTAAGTTCCTACACATTTTTGTAAATATTCAAGTTCATGAAATGGAGAAATTAGTGATTATTGTTGATGATTATTGTTGATAATTGTTGTTGATGATTTAAAAGAAAATAAAGACATGTTTTGAAAACATGGGAAACCTCCATTTTTAGGGGAAACTCTGTCAAAATTTTTATAAATTTTGACACTTAGAAAAATATAAGCTTTTGAGAAACTTATTCCCTAAAAATGTATTTAAAAGTATTACCAAGGTTTCCCTAATTTTTGGTGATAAGAAATGAGGATTTCTTCAAGAATAAAAATGGATATAAGTATGTATATTTTTGAGAGAAAAGTATATATTATTTTATCACCAACTTTTGTGCTAAGTGTATATAGTATGTGTTATACGTGCTAGTGTATTAACACTTAAAAATACACTAAATACTCATGAGGAGTATAAACACAAAAATACACATACAACATACAAGATACATAATTCGGGTGCAAAGTGCAAAACACGAGACACTTATATTAATTTTAGAGAAAATAATATAAGTAAGATACTTAGTTAAAAATATAAAATATTTTTTAACACAAGAATATATACACCAAAGAGAGTGACTGTACTTGTGCGACGCAAGTCTAGTGACTAACGTTAAGAAAACGCGTATAGGTTACGACGTTAATTAAGCAAATCCGGTGAAGTTTACGACGCAAGGAACGCAAAGGTGTGAGTTCATGCTCCCCCTTTTCTTTTAACTGTTTTCAGTTTTATAACTTCGGGGGTGAAATACATGTACAAATATTACTATGTTTACAAATGGTATGATAACAAGAAGCGCACTTGGTGAGAACGAGAACCAAGTGTGACGAAATATAAGAATACAAGAAGTACACTTGGTGAGAACGAGAACCAAGTGTGACGAAATATAAGAATACAAGAAGTACACTTGGTGAGAACGAGAACCAAGTGTGACGAAATATAAGAATACAAGAAGTACACTTGGTGAGAACGAGAACCAAGTGTGACGAAATATAAGAATATGAGAAGCGCACTTGGTGAGAACGAGAACCAAGTATGAGGCGTTATGAGAAATGATGCGAGAAATCGTGTCACGAATAGGGTACAGAAGCACCATTAATCAACAATATACCTAGACCGCAGAACAAAAGGTTAGATCTAACGGGTGCCGGGCAGCCACACTCTCGGTGAGGGCGAGAATCGAGTAGTGCTTTTGTGTCTCAGAATATACCAATTAAATGCCTAAGGTTTGGTGACTTCCTATGTCGTGTCACATGTTAATGGCTTTGCAACCCATTAACAACCCTGATACTTACAGGAATACTTTAATTACATAAAAGTCATACCATACTAAAAATTGATGAATACTTGAGTACGTGGGGTACTCAAGAAAAGAATGAATTATACTTGAAGTACGTGGGGTACTCAAGAAAATGGGAATTATACTTGAGTACGTGGGGTACTCAAGAAGAAATTGAATTATACATGAGTACGTGGTGTACACATGAAACTGAATTTATATATGAAAACTTGATTTATTCACAAACTATGTTTTCATACAAAGTATACAAACGTGAAATACAAAAACTGCATGAATTCACACCAACATTATGTTGACGTTTTTCCAAAAATCACATGTATTTCAGGTAACTAGGATGGATGTGCGCGTGGTCTTACTCATGCTCATGGATGTCGCTTTGTTTATCGTTAAATAAAGTTGTAACTTTTAAGACATTATGCCATCTCGTGTTGTAAACACTTGACTTATGTTTTCAGTAATGTAAGTGTTGAAGTTATTTTTGAGCATGTAGTATGTTTACTCTTCGTATGCAATGAGAACCTTTCATGATCACACCTCGTGCTTCCGCCGCAGAAAGGGGTGTGACAGATTGGTATCAGAGCTGCGATTGTAGTGAACCAGGATTCCTTCTCGAGTCTAGTCTACAATCTCTAGGATCCTTTCACGAAAACAATTTTCAAAGAGTTTTCATTGCATAAAACGTCCCGCGACATCCACTACCTGAAACTGTCTACATGAGTCTAGAAAAGACACTACGAGACTTAGAGTGCACTTGAGTAGCACTTGTCGTTGACTAGAAATTACTTGCAAATATGTGTGATAATTAGCATGTACTAGAAGTAGGATGTCACGAGTATACGTGACTTTACCTGAAAGCGATGGCCCATCTGAAGGAAGAGATACGAGGATGAAACGAACTGTGCGGACTGTGCAAGGAGTTACGTAATTATGGATGCATACATAATTATGGAATTGAGTGCACAGAAACCACAGCAAGTCTTGTCACGTATAGATTCCCTCAGTGCAAGCCTACTAAGTACTCTGCTAGAGTAATAATTGTTTGATGTCACTTATGTGGTATATACCAGTGAATATATATACTACTACTGTCTAGTACGACGATATCAAACAAATGTCTAACCCTGTTGTGTTATGTTCTGTCAGAACATGGCACCCAGGAAAGCTGTGAATGCTCGCAATGACGATCAACCTCCTCCTCCCCCACTGCCAAGAACTGCTGAAGAGCTGAACGCTCTACTGGAGGAAAGGATCTCCGCTGCTATCGCCTAATACGAGGCGAACCGTACTCAAGAAAGTGGAGGACCAAGCAATGCTAGGCGTAATGGGCATGGAGATTCGTCTGGAGGAAACGCAGCTCAAGGTAACCTTAAAACAATTTACTAAGCATGAAGAAATTTATGAACGGTCCTTGTTTCATTATTTCTTCGATTGCTCATAAGTGAATTGGTTGGGTTAATTCCAGGCTGCACTTTCAAGCAGTTCCTCGACTGCAAGCCGATGAACTATGACGGCACAGGAGGTGCAGTAGCATTTGTGCGCTGGACGGAGAAGACTGAAGCTACTATCCGCATGAGCAAGTGTACCGCGGATCAACAAATCACTTTTGCTACTGGGTTGTTTGTCGATGAAGCTCTGACATGGTGGAACCTGCAAGCCCAAACTTTGGGTGATGATGCCGCTTATGGCCTAACTTGGGAGGAACTGAAGGAAAGAATGAGAGAGAAGTACTGCTCTCGTGCGGAACTCCAAAGGCTGGAAACGGAGTTCTGGCACTTGACTATGGAAGGTGCTGACATCAATAGTTACACTCGAAGGTTCCACGATCTGTCAAGAGTGCTACCCTACATGGTGACTCCGGAATTTAAGCGTGTTGAACGCTACATTTGGGGACTGGCCCCAGAGTTTCGTGGCATGGTGACGTCGGCCAAACCACAAACAATCACCGAGGCTGTAACTCTGGCTGTCAGCCTAACTGAAGATTGTGTTCGTATGAAGAAGTTATCACTAAACCCAACAGAGAAGACCGAGACACATGCTGAGTCGTCCGGCGACAAAAAGTGAAAGCATTCGAATCTGAACCAAGCAACTCGTAACAACAAAGGTTTCAACAACAAGAAGCGTGACGTTATCCCGTCTCAGGAGGCGAAGACCCTTGCAACCAAAGCATACCAAGGCTCCATGCCTAGATGCCAAAAATGTAAGTATCATCATGATGGAGCTTGTCGCATTCCAAGGTGCGACAAATGTGGTAAATTGGGTCATCAAACAGAAGACTGTTGGGGAAAAGGAAAGAACCGAAATGGAAACGGTGCTGGTAACAAGAATGGTAACGGGAAAGGGCAGAACCAAGGATGCTTCAAGTGTGGAAGCAATGATCATTTCATGAAGAACTGCCCAGAGAGAAACAATGCTCAGGCTAGAGCATTTGTGATTGGAGCAAAGAACGCACGCGAGGACCCTAACGTGGTCACCGGTACGTTTCTCATTAACAATCACTTCGCATCCATATTATTTGACACTGGCGCCGATTATAGCTTCATGTCTGTGGAATTTAAACGCATACTCGGAATAGAATCTAGTAGATTAGAAATTCCTTATTCCATAGAACTAGCCAATGGTAAACTTGTTGAATCGAGCGAAGTTGTTAGAGGCTGCACACTGGAACTTGGCGAACGAAATTTTAGCATCGACCTCTTACCTATTCAATTGGGTAGCTTCGATGTAGTAGTCGGAATGGACTGGTTTTCCAAGAACAAACCTGAAGTTATTTGTCATGAGAAAATCATTCGCATCCCTTTAGCGAATGATGAAACTCTCATCGTGCATGGAGAAAAACGAGACGCGCCTCTTCGAATCATCAGTTGTATGAAGGCACAGAAGTGCTTGAGGAAAGGATGTGTCGCTTTCCTAGCACACGTTATAGACAAGAAGGCTGTGGAGCCAAAACTCGAAGATATTCCTGTGGTAAAGGAATTTCCTAATGTGTTCCCTGAAGATCTGCCAGGACTACCTCCGCAACGACAAGTCGAATTCCGTATAGACTTGGTTCTAGGAGCCGCTCCTGTGGCCAGGGCTCCCTATCGACTTGCTCCATCCGAAATGCAAGAATTATCTACAAAACTCCAGGAGTTGTTGGATAAAGGATTCATAAGGCCAAGCTTCTCACCCTGGGGAGCTCCAGTATTATTCGTAAAGAAGAAGGATGGAACACTGCGGATGTGTATCGATTACAGGGAACTAAACAAGCTCACTATCAAGAATCGGTACCCGCTACCAAGGATTGATGACTTATTTGATCAACTGCAAGGATCAAGCTACTATTCCAAGATCGACCTTCGATCTGGATATCATCAACTGAGAATCCAAGAGGAAAGCATACCAAAGACTGCATTCAGAACGCGATATGGGCACTACGAATTTCTTGTGATGCCGTTTGGGCTGACGAATGCACCAGCGGTCTTTATGGATCTGATGAACCGCGTATGCAAACCATATCTCGATAAATTCGTGATTGTATTTGTCGACGATATCCTGATTTACTCGCGAACGAAAGAAGAACATGAGCAACATCTCAGAACCATCTTGGAACTACTGAAGAAAGAGAAGCTTTATGCAAAGTTCTCGAAATGCGAATTCTGGATTCGCGAAGTACAATTTCTTGGTCACGTTGTGAATGAGAAGGGCATTCATGTAGACCCATCCAAGATAGAAGCAATAAAGAACTGGGAAGCTCCCAAGACCCCAACTGAAGTTCGACAATTTTTTGGCCTTGCGGGCTATTATCGGCGATTCATTGAGAATTTCTCAAAGATAGCTCAACCGCTAACAACCCTTACACAGAAAGACAAGAAATACGACTGGGGTCACAAATAGGAAGAAGCCTTTCAGCTACTTAAGAACAAGCTCTGCGATGCACCGATACTATCATTACCCGAAGGCACTGAAGACTTCGTGGTATACTGCGACGCCTCACGACAAGGCTTGGGTTGCGTGCTCATGCAACGCCAAAAAGTCATCGCTTATGCTTCGAGACAATTGAAGGTTCATGAAAGAAACTATACCACTCACGACCTGGAGCTGGGCGCAGTGGTATTCGCCCTGAAGATCTGGCGACATTATTTATATGGTACTCGATGTACAATTTTCACAGATCACAAAAGCTTACAACACATATTTGATCAGAAGGAATTGAATATGCGCCAGCGACGTTGGGTCGAGCTGCTGAATGATTATGACTGTGAGACTAAGTACCATCCTGGAATGGCAAACGTTGTAGCGGACGCGTTGAGCCGAAAAGAAAGGGTTAAGACCCTAAGGGTTCGAGCGTTAGAAATGACCATTCGAACGAACCTCACTACACGCATTCGTGATGCACAACAAGAGGCTCTTAAAGGAGAGAACCGTAAAGCTGAATACCTAAGGGGTATGCTGAAATACATGGTTCCAAACGAAGAGGGAGCCTTATACTTCAAGAAGCGTATTGGGGTTCCACTCTATGGTGGCATACGAGAAGTCATCCTTAATGAAGCCCACAAATCGAGATATTCGATCCATCCAGGATCGGACAAAATGTATCAAGACTTGAAAGAGTATTATTGGTGGCCGAGACTCAAGAGCGACGTTGCTGTCTATGTTGGAAAATGCCTAACCTGTGCCAAGGTTAAGGCAGAATATCAGAAACCATCCGGCCTACTACAACAACCAGAGATTCCCGTGTGGAAGTGGGAACAAATCTCGATGGACTTCATAACGAAATTACCCAGGACCCCTAGAGGGCACGATATGATATGGGTAATAGTTGATCGGTTAACAAAGTCTGCGCACTTCCTACCGATCCGAGAAAAAGACAGCACTGGGAAGCTTGCTGAGATATACTTAAGAGAAATTGTGGCACGACATGGAGTGCCAATCTCAATTATTTCAGACAGAGATGGACGCTTTGTCTCAAGAATCTGGAAATCATTTCAGGAAGCCTTTGGATCTCAGTTAGATCTGAGCACGGCATTCCATCCGCAAACAGACGGCCAGAGCGAACGGACTATACAAACGTTAGAAGATATGCTTCGCGCATGTGTCATGGACCTAGGCGGCAGCTGGGATACTCATCTACCTTTAGTTGAGTTTTCCTACAATAACAGTTATCATACGAGCATAAAAGCCGCGCCGTTCGAAGCTCTATATGGCCGCAAATGCCGATCGCCCTTATGTTGGGCAGACGCTGGAGATAAACGTATGGTTGGTCCTGAACTTGTGCAAGAGACAACCGACAAGATTGCGCAGATCCGAGAGCACATTAAGGCGGCTCGAGATCGACAAAAGAGCTACGCTGATCCGAAAAGAAAATCAGTAGAATTCAAGGTGGGAGACAAAGTGTTGTTAAAAGTCTCACCATGGAAGGGCGTAGTCAGATTTGGAAAGCGTGGAAAGCTGAATCCACGATACATCGGACCATTCAGAATATTGAAAAGAATTGGTACCGTGGCATACAAGTTGGAGTTACTGGAAGAACTTAATGGAGTACATGATACGTTTCATGTATCCAACCTGAAGAAGAGTCCAACACAAGAAAGCGTGATCATCCCGATGGATGAAGTGCATATTGATGAAGCCCTCCGATTTACAGAACAACCCGTTGAGGTTACCGACTGGAAAGTCAACAAGACCAGGAGGAGCAGCGTAAAACTTGTCAAAGTACGTTGGAGCTCTAAGCACGGACCCGAGTACACATGGGAATGTGAAGACCAGTTCAAGGAAAAGTATCCCCACCTATTCAAGAAGACTCATGCGAGAGTTAGCTCAGCCTGAATTTCAGGACGAAATTCCTTTAACGGGGGGAGACTGTGACAACTGGCACCAAACCGGTAATTTCCGTACACTTTAATTATTGCTTAATGACTGCAATTATATGCTTAATTGTCAGCAATGGCTGAACACATACTAAACAAGTGAATTCATGCACGTTGTATACTACAAAATATTGCTTTATGCATAAACGAGAGCGTTGTGTCAAAAATACTAAGTAAACTCACCGGTAAGACACTATGTGTCAACAGAACTGCAGAAAGCAGTCAGACATTAGAATTGAGGCCTAGGTGTAGGTCCAACAACAAGAATACATTAAAACCCAAGAGTACATACAAGGGTTTAATATATATACTCTCCGGAAGCAAAAATAAGCACTAAAAAGCACCCGAAACGCACTTTAAGTGCATAATTTATATAATTCAACAATAATTCAGCATTTAAACATATGAATATTTTGCAGAAATGTCGTTTATTATCCAGAATATTTCCCTAAGTGTTGGGAATTGAAAGAGTACAAGAAAGGTACTTAAAAGACACTAAAAAGTGTAACTTAGCACTTTAACGAACCGGTGTCAAACCGCACAACCGGATATTACCCGAAACACCAAAATAATGCTAGAAGCATTATTTTTATTTTTCTAAGCTAGTTAGGGTCCCCGAACACCCTAACACACTTCACATTATATAACATACTTAACACACTAAATCTAACATTTAACAAGTAACTTGTCACACCCCGACCACGTAGGACAACAAAACGTGGCGGAAAACGTCGGGGAGTGTTGTAACAGAATCATTGTTTCATAACACATGGAAATTGAAATATTGTTTTATTGATTAAAGTAATTACAATGTCTTGACAATCAAAGAAACATAACATAAATAACTAGTCTTGCATCTTTTATTGTCGCTAAGGCCCAAGTCCGCCTAAGTGTATCTTGATAAATCCTATGCATCATATCCTGAAACACATGTGAAAATAGGTACGTCAGCATAAAAATGCCTGTGAGATACATAGGTTTATGAAAATAGGATTCATGACTTGTTGTTTAAGAAAATGTTTAGTCATGAACCCTGTAATTTGCTTTGTCTTGTAAATCATTTGAAAAACGATAAGATCAGATGATATGTATAAATAAATGTAAGGTTAAATGAATAACCATGTAAGATGAGTTTGTATAAGATAAGTTGTTTGTAAAACAATGTTTTGTGAAAAGTAAGTTATTTGTATAAAATGTTATATGTCAAAATTGAAATGATTCAAATAACGCTACGATAAGTAATACCATACAAACACTTATATATAGGAAGTACCAGCGGCGTATCCACCATGCTTATATCATATTACACACGCCTCGTTACTTAAATCACTTACTCAAACCAAACCAACAATGTAAGATGTCTATGTTTAAACCAATTGTCAAATGTATTGAATAATATACCAAAATGTTTATGTCAAGATGTAAATCATGCAACGTATAACCAATGTTGAAAATGTTTATGTGTCAAATGTAAATCATGTAATGTATAACCAATGTCGAAAATGTTTATGTGTCAAATGTAAATCATGAAACGTGTAACCAAAATGATATGTATGGCTAGTGAAATGCATCAACTAAACCATAGGTGAAATGCACAAAACAAAGTATTGAAGTAAAACTTGGTTTAAATCAAAGTTATGTTTTGTGTAGTAAATGCATGCTATACTGATATAGACATTTATGCGGTATTGTGAAAATTCATACATCCAAGCCTTGCGACAGTCGGATAACCATGTAAAAATGGGTTATCAAAAGAATATGTATTCGGATTCGGTCATTCCTTACGTCCAAACAAACCCGAGATTTCAGGAATGGGATTTGTCAAGTCCTATGGTACCACTACCTACTACCGAGCGGCATGATCGGTGTTAATGAATGTATAGTATAGTTTAAACAAACCAAATGTCATGCCAAAATGTAAGCATATGATGAATAAGAAATGTACTAAGTATGCTAAGTTAATATACAAAGCAGAAAAGTCATGTAAATCTATGTGCTAGCATGCTATCTGTTAACATACATAGCAGAAATGTAATGTAGAACCATGTACTAAGTATGCACACAATGGACATACATAGCATAAAATGTAATGAAATCATGTACTATAATGTACTAATGAACGTAGGAAGTATATGATGTGAAAACAGGAAAGCATGAAAGTAACAAGTAGGCACATGTGTTTCACCCCAAAACAGTTTGAAAACAGTAAATGAGGGGTCTATGTACTCACTTGGGATTGCTCAGAAGTCTTAAGATAACCACCAAGCAACGCTAGAGATCACGGAATCAAACGGCACCTACTATAGGTAACTACATTAATAAACCGGACCTAAATCGGAAGATCGGATAGAATGAGGGTTCGTAAACCAAACGAGTATGGGAACTCGTGTAATATGGTTTAACAAAGCCCACATACTAAAACGAAACTTAACCTAAGTGTTTGTGACCCATTACGACCCGTTTAGGTAGCTTATGCTACTTTAACGCGTCGTTCGCGTAAAACGCGTTTGGACTGCCTAACTAGTCCTATGACAAGTAACATATGCCTTAACATGTCTAATATTGTTGTCAAATCAGTTTAGATGTCAAAAGTTATGTTACATATGTTTAAAATGAATTTTGGCATCAAAGGGGTATTTTGGTAATTTACCTAAGGCATATAAACTACCTATCATACAACTAACTAAACGTCGTGACCATAAGGTATAACCTCGGAAGGTTATTCCCTATATACTATGGTCACCTAATGTGTTTGGTCGGATCCTAAAGATCGACCAAATGGGTCGGGTTCGAAAGTATAAGCGACTGTTTAGATCGCTTACCTTACGTCCCTATATAAGCACTAAACTAAAAGTGACGAGCTAAGCATGCTAAAACATGCTTAACCTAGTTTAGAAAACAGGTTTGGTATCAAAACAAACGGTTTTGATACCCATAAGTAGTTTGGTTACAAAATACGCAAGAATACGTATTCTGACCCAAACTACGGCTCGTCACTGAGCCTAGTTAACGTGGTAATCAGTAGGTATAGTCACTAGGGACTATAACCATCGTGATCACGCTCACGTTATGAAGTTCAAACGAACTTCGCATCGACCATAAACTGGTCAATGCATAAAGTCAAACAAAGTTTGACTTTCGGACTCGAAAAGACTCGAAAAGCAATAAAAGAACGAAGGAACACTTACGAAGGGTCCCCGAATGCTAATCTAGATCAAAATAGCTCAGGTATGAAACAAAGGTTTCAACTTAGAGCACAATTGATCAGATTCTAGTGAGAAATGAAGTTGGGGTATGTGGGTATTTATAGTTTTTCCCGAACCGTTAGGATTGTTTCTTGGAGAAGAGGGAATGATCACACCCCTACACTTGTTGGAATGTTGTGGTTACTGAATTTGGCCACCATAAGAGTTTAACATGTGGCACTTGACCTTTGGGAAGTGTTAGGGGCTGCTAACTTGTGTTAAAAATGACCTTTGCTGATCAGAAGAGGCCTAGCGTGACGCTAGGGGGGCTAGGCGTCACGCTAGGGTCCCCCTGATCAGCAAACACTTTCAAATGTTTACCTTTCAGTCCCCGTTGCGTATTAAGGCCATTTCCGACGTGTTTAAGGCTCGTTAAATCATTTTCAAGGCTCCACAAGGATGCCTAAACATTGTGGGCATGAAACATGCACAAAAATATGTCGGATGTTGGTTCGTTTGGTCGTAAGATCGCGATGTTCGGTTAATTACGACGGAATGCGCACAAGCGCGTAAAACGATTCAAATTGCGTGACGAATGGATTTTTCTTATGCCAAACACTAAAATAAAATATTTTAGTGCTTACATAAATTTTTGGATGTCCAGATATATTCAGAACGTAAGTTATGCGCGAAAATGCAAACTTGTGCACTTTTTGACGCTTTTAGTCCCTGAATGACCTAAAAGTTTATTTTAGCACACCGAACCCCTCAAAGCCTATTTCTAAGCTATATAAAGGATATTTAAGGTGTGTTTAACTTATGGTCATGTTCCGAAATGTTCGTTCTAGTTCAAATTGGCATACTTTCGCAGTTTGTCAATTTTAGTCCCTGTAAGCGAATTAACTTGTTTTTGCCATACCAAAGCCTTCAAAACTTATTTCTAAGTTATGTAAAGGTTATTTAAGGTATGTTAAGCCTATGTCACTATTACGGAGTGTTTGTTGCATTAAACTGGTTATATTTACGCATCGGTGCGCGTATAACCTTCCAGAAAGCGATTTAGAGTTTGGAATTGAACAAAAATTGATATGTGCAAATGATACACATATTTTTACAAATCCCAAGTATGAAATATAATATTTCATTGGTTTGGTATTTGTTTGATGGCCGTGGAGGCACAGGTGTTACAGTCTCCCCTACTTTAGGAAATTTCGTCCCGAAATTTTATCAAGAGGAAACTTGTGTGAGTTTGAAAACATGAAGTTGAAAAGATCGAACAACATTGGTTAGAGTTCTGAACTTCTAGTAACTTTAATAACATCATGATTGCAATGTAAGAGGGATACTTATATACAAGTATATGAAGCGTCATTGGTGCGTCCACCGTACCTCCATTACATCGTTCTCATTTTGTTATTGTTATCACTATCGGTTCTTACACATAATAAATCTTACTGGGTTTCTGTGCACTAAATTTCATAATTATGTACGCGTCCATAATTAGACAATTCCTTGCACAGTTCACACAGTCTATTTTATAATGTGTAGGGTAAACCAAATGAACAATCCTGTGATGAGTGTGACTAGACCGCCATAGAGTCCTTTTAATTAAATCAATAAATGATCTAAATAGACTATCAAGGAGTCTGTTCAGCTACATCACTAGATGTCGTCCTTTAACCAAATTGTGAATCAATCTTTTTGACTAGACCACTAAAGGGTCTCTTATGAATCAAGGAGTGGTACTATATAATCCAAGGGTCTTAACTATTACATAGAAGCCCATTAAGGATTTAAGGTAGTACCTTTTTTAATATCCTACTACGAATCCCTCATATGAAGATATGAAAGATTCTACAAGGATTTGGATAACGAATATCCAGAGTATCCAAAAAAAATGCATAAAAGAAAACATAAGATGAATAAACACATAGTCACATAACCACAAAATTATTTATTAATTTTTCTTGTTAATTGCGTACATGCATTTAAAGCACACTAGGAATCCATTCCGTGGATTTCATTTGGTACTTTAAACGGTATCAAGAATCTAACTATAAAGATAGAAAGATTTTTGAAGAGAAAATTTGATTTCGATTATAAGGAACCGAAACGTTCGAATTTAGGTACATAAGGAATCCAATTAAGGACTCTGATTTGAATGATAATCATCCACAAGGGTCTAATTGTGAAGATAAAAAGATCCCATATTGATTTTAGAAGTTGAAGATGTTTTGAAACCTTGCACTGGATGTGCTTAAGTCAAAACATGAAGTAAGAACGCTTATGAAGTTGAGATGCTTGATATGTCAAGGCGATATATGAAGCAGAATTTGAAGGTTAAGTCAATGTATGAAGAAAATATTTTTGAAAACTATGCATGGGGTTCTTTTAAGAAAAATGTGTTTAATGTTTTTGAAACCTTTTATATAATACTTTTTGAAATCATAGAGTAGGTGTACTAGGTAAGTATATTTATAAAATGTTTTAAAATCATGCGAGATGAATTTTGAAATTATGTATAAGGTTTTTGAAAGACATGAATGATGCTTTTCGAAATCATGCACCTGATAAGAAAATGTACTGTGTTAATATTGTTTTCAGACTATATGAAACATTTTGAAATTATGAAAGTTGTTTTTGAAAACATAACCAATGTTTTTGAAATAACATAGACAATGCATTTGAAAAAAAATGTTTTCAAACTATATGAAATGTTTTGAGATCATGAAGATTGTTTTTGAAATACTTGTATTGTGTATGTTGAAAAATCAAAACGTAATGGGTATGAGATTTGAAAATACCCTTAGTTATCTAACCAAGGATTCAAAGGTACAGATGTGCAGAAGCATGATTACTCATAATGTCACTTTATTTTCTGTACTTTGTTTCTTAGAGTGAAACGAGTACTTAAAATTTTCGAGGGAATCATGAGCAATCATTTGAAAGAGAGAAATCACAAGAGTAGTTTGTAGGGTACATAGTTTCTTGATGTAGGTATCATAGGAAAAGTCATACACACATGTAACTACACTTGTATATCAGAATTGTGAACAAGAATTTATTTATAAACAAAACAGATTGTTTCACATTACAAGAAAATAGATAAACAAAAGCATAAGACAGCAACATCTTCTAGTCAGCCAACTGCTCATCCGTGGGTTGGATTTGCATTAGCAAGCTTTGGGCAATCCCTTAGGAAATGGCCCATCTCGCCACAGTTGTAGCAAGACCCTGGTGAGAAATGAACTTGAGCAGAGTCGGCTTGTGGTTGATCTGGACCACCTTGGTTCGAGTTACATCGACAAGCACTTACCAGGTGACCAACTCGCCCACATGATACACACAGACGACACGGTAAGTGAGCTTGGTGATGCCCATTACATTTGTCTCATATTGGTGCCGTTCCCTTGTATTGCTTCTTAGCAGGTGGTGTTGCCACCCGGATGGGTCTTGTTTGATTTGGTACTGCTGTAGTTGGGCAAACCCTTGCCGTATGACCTATAAGTCCACAAATTTGGCATTTGTGGCACTTCACACTAGTCTGATGATGAAGGCTACATTGGTTGCACAAGGGTGCAGTTCCGTTGTATTGCTTCCTTGCAGGGGGTTGAGCTGGTTGGTTGGGGATGGCTTGACCATTGTGAGCGACCATGGCGAAGTTCTGAGAAGCCTTTCGCTTCTTTGACTTCTTAGGGGATCGTTCATCCATGGTCTTTGATTCCTTGATTGCTTTCTTGGCTGGTGGTGCTGTCATTTGGCTAGGTCTTGCCTGTTTTGGTGCCACCGCTGCGGGTTTCCTTGAAGCCTTACGTTTCTTTGGTTTAGGTGAAGGCTTGGCTTCTGCTTCCTTTCGTGGCTCTTGAGTGGCTTCATTGTTGAGACGAGACATAGCAATTCCCAATTCCACAGTCTTCAGAATCACTTCGCCTATTTGTTGGGCAAGTTTGGCTGTTTGTTCGGACATTTGGCCGTTGCTGAGAGGAAGAGACATTCTAGAAGAAAATGAAAGACATAGGAAGAAACAAGTGAAAGATTATTGGACAAATAAAACAAAATGACAACGCATAGAAATTGCGATCACTTGTTTGTTACCAAAGGCAAACAAATGAGACGGTGACTAATCAAAGTAAACAGGTCTTATTAATGTATCACTGAAGACATGCTCGCCTATAAGTGAACACTCATCCCAAGAATTCCCAGGTAAGCACAACTGGTCTCGCGTCTGATGAGATATATACGAAGTGCTTGACTTGACAGAAAACCCAGAATACAGGCATTCACCCTTCCAGTTTGCACATGTTCACATTATAAGACCCAAACTTTGACGAGATTTTGAAAATTCAAAGGGGTTCAAAACCATATAACAGAGAGTTCAAAATCTTACAATTGAGGGTTCAAAACCTTACAATAGAGGGTTCAAAACCTAGTAATCAATCATCCTAGAACAGATGATTAGTTTTCAAAGCGGTTTTGAAATTTATGTTCTTGTTGTGGTCGTCGCCTAAGGATAGGTGACGGTATTGTTTTATGACTAAACGCAAGTAAACTCGCGTTAGGGTCCTAGAAAGGTTATAGACTAGGTCAAAGTATTACTAATAACCTAATTCCCTATAACCATGAGCTCTGATACCAACTTTTCTGTCACACCCCGACCACGTAGGACAACAAAACATGGCGGAAAACGTCGGGGAGTGTTGTAACAGAATCATTGTTTCATAACACATGGAAATTGAAATATTATTTTATTGATTAAAGTAATTACAATGTCTTGACAATCAAAGAAACATAACATAAATAACTAGTCTTGCATCTTTTATTGTCGCTAAGGCCCAAGTCCGCCTAAGTGTATCTTGATAAATCCTATGCATCATATCCTGAAACACATGTGAAAATAGGTACGTCAGCATAAAAATGCCTGTGAGATACATAGGTTTATGAAAATAGGATTCATGACTTGTTGTTTAAGAAAATGTTTAGTCATGAACCCTGTAATTTGCTTTGTCTTGTAAATCATTTGAAAAACGATAAGATCAGATGATATGTATAAATAAATGTAAGGTTAGATGAATAACCATGTAAGATGAGTTTGTATAAGATAAGTTGTTTGTAAAACAATGTTTTGTGAAAAGTATGTTATTTGTATAAAATGTTATATGTCAAAATTGAAATGATTCAAATAACGCTACGATATGTAATACCATACAAACACTTATATATAGGAAGTACCAGCGGCGTATCCACCATGCTTATATCATATTACACACGCCTCGTTACTTAAATCACTTACTCAAACCAAACCAACAATGTAAGATGTCTATGTTTAAACCATTTGTCAAATGTATTGAATAATATACCAAAATGTTTATGTCAAGATGTAAATCATGCAACGTATAACCAATGTTGAAAATGTTTATGTGTCAAATGTAAATCACGTAATGTATAACCAATGTCGAAAATGTTTATGTGTCAAATGTAAATCATGAAACGTGTAACCAAAATGATATGTATGGCTAGTGAAATGCATCAACTAAACCATAGGTGAAATGCACAAAACAAAGTATTGAAGTAAAACTTGGTTTAAATCAAAGTTATGTTTTGTGTAGTAAATGCATGCTATACTGATATAGACATTTATGCGGTATTGTGAAAATTCATACATCCAAGCCTTGCGACAGTCGGATAACCATGTAAAAATGGGTTATCATAAGAATATGTATTCGGATTCCGTCATTCCTTACGTCCAAACAAACCCGAGATTTCAGGAATGGGATTTGTCAAGTCCTATGGTACCACTACCTACTACCGAGCGGCATGATCGGTGTTAATGAATGTATAGTATAGTTTAAACAAACCAAATGTCATACCAAAATGTAAGCATATGATGAATAAGAAATGTACTAAGTATGCTAAGTTAATATACAAAGCAGAAAAGTCATGTAAATCTATGTGCTAGCATGCTATCAGTTAACATACATAGTAGAAATGTAATGTTGAACCATGTACTAAGTATGCACACAATGGACATACATAGCATAAAATGTAATGAAATCATGTACTATAATGTACTAATGAACGTAGGAAGTATATGATGTGAAAACAGGAAAGCATGAAAGTAACAAGTAGGCACATGTGTTTCACCCCAAAACAGTTTGAAAACAGTAAATGAGGGGTCTATGTACTCACTTGAGATTGCTCAGAAGTCTTAAGATAACCACCAAGCAACGCTAGAGATCACGGAATCAAACGGCACCTACTATAGGTAACTACATTAATAAACCGGACCTAAATCGGAAGATCAGATAGAATGAGGGTTCGTAAACCAAACGAGTATGGGAACTCGTGTAATATGGTTTAACAAAGCCCACATACTAAAACGAAACTTAACCTAAGTGTTTGTGACCCATTACGACCCGTTTAGGTAGCTTATGCTACTTTAACGCGTCGTTCGCGTAAAACGCGTTTGGACTGCCTAACTAGTCCTATGACAAGTAACATATGCCTTAACATGTCTAATATTGTTGTCAAATCAGTTTAGATGTCAAAAGTTATGTTACATATGTTTAAAATGAATTTTGGCATCAAAGGGGTATTTTGGTAATTTACCTAAGGCATATAAACTACCTATCATACAACTAACTAAACGTCGTGACCATAAGGTATAACCTCGGAAGGTTATTCCCTATATACTATGGTCACCTAATGTGTTTGGTCGGATCCTACAGATCGACCAAATGGGTCGAGTTCGAAAGTATAAGCGACTGTTTAGATCGCTTACCTTACGTCCCTATATAAGCACCAAAACTAAAAGTGACGAGCTAAGCATGCTAAAACATGCTTAACCTAGTTTAGAAAACAGGTTTGGTATCAAAACAAACGGTTTTGATACCCATAAGTAGTTTGGTTACAAAATACGCAAGAATACGTATTCTGACCCAAACTACGGCTCGTCACTGAGCCTAGTTAACGTGGTAATCAGTAGGTATAGTCACTAGGGACTATAACCATCGTGATCACGCTCACGTTATGAAGTTCAAACGAACTTCGCATCGACCATAAACTGGTCAATGCATAAAGTCAAACAAATTTTGACTTTCGGACTCGAAAAGACTCGAAAAGCAATAAAAGAACTAAGGAACACTTACGAAGGGTCCCCGAATGCTAATCTAGATCAAAATAGCTCAGGTATGAAACAAAGGTTTCAACTTAGAGCACAATTGATCAGATTCTAGTGAGAAATGAAGTTGGGGTATGTGGGTATTTATAGTTTTTCCTGAACCGTTAGGATCGTTTCTTGGAGAAGAGGGAATGATCACACCCCTACACTTGTTGGAATGTTGTGGTTACTGAATTTGGCCACCATAAGAGTTTAACATGTGGCACTTGACCTTTGGGAAGTGTTAGGGGCTGCTAACTTGTGTTAAAAATGACCTTTGCTGATCAGAAGAGGCCTAGGGTGACGCTAGGGGGGCTAGGCGTCACGCTAGGGTCCCCCTGATCAGCAAACACTTTCAAATGTTTACCTTTCAGTCCCCGTTGCGTATTAAGGCCATTTCCGACGTGTTTAAGGCTCGTTAAATCATTTTCAAGGCTCCACAAGGATGCCTAAACATTGTGGGCATGAAACATGATCAAAAATATGCCGGATGTTGGTTCGTTTGGTCGTACGATCGCGATGTTCGGTTAATTACGACGGAATGCGCACAAGCGCGTGAAACGATTCAAATTGCGTGACGAATGGATTTTTCTTATGCCAAACACTAAAATAAAATATTTTAGTGCTTACATAAATTTTTGGATGTCCAGATATATTCAGAACGTAAGTTATGCGCGAAAATGCAAACTTGTGCACTTTTTGACGCTTTTAGTCCCTGAATGACCTAAAAGTTTATTTTAGCACACCGAACCCCTCAAAGCCTATTTCTAAGCTATATAAAGGATATTTAAGGTGTGTTTAACTTATGGTCATGTTCCGGAATTATCGTTCTAGTTCAAATTGGCATACTTTCGCAGTTTGTCAATTTTAGTCCCTGTAAGCGAATTAACTTGTTTTTGCCATACCAAAGCCTTCAAAACTTATTTATAAGTTATGTAAAGGTTATTTAAGGTATGTTAAGCCTATGTCACTATTCCGGAGTGTTTGTTTCATTAAACTGGTTATATTTACGCATCGGTGCGCGTATAACCTTCCAGAAAGCGATTTAGAGTTTGGAATTGAACAAAAATTGATATGTGCAAATGATACACATATTTTTACAAATCCCAAGTATGAAATATAATATTTCATTGGTTCGGTATTTGTTTGATGGCCGTGGAGGCACAGGTGTTACATAACTAGATATGGTAACTAACAATTGAAATGCAACCAATACCCCCCCCCCCCCTATGTTGGACGGTTGGGAGACCAAAATCCCTCCTGAGATTTATTTCTTATATTATATTAGATGATGTTGGCACTTTGTGGACACAATATACACTAGTTAAAAGGTTAAGATGGATATAAGTTAGCACCATGGGTTCTTAACTCCTCATTCTTTCACACACCAACACACACACTTCCTCCCTTCCTCTCTTGCTTGGTCACGGCCGAGAACAACCCCACCAACATCACCATCATTCGATCATCTTCATACAATTCCAAGCTTACTCAAGGGTGCTAGAAGGTGCATAGTGAAGCTAGGAGCTTTCGAAAGCTCAAGAACCACTCTTACTTGCTTTTATCCACCTCATTTGCACTCTTGAACTTCCCTAGCCTTGTGCTAGTAGTAAGTGCTTCAAATCCTCATCTTGTTCATGTTTTTGGTGGTTAATAGTAGATGTAATGGTTAAAACTCAAGAACACACAAGATCAAAACTAAAAGTCTTGAAAGAAAGATAAACTAGTTGGATAAAGAGTAGATATGTGTGTAAATCATGTGAATCTTGTATGGTTATTATTATTTAATGTTGTTTGTCACTAGAAGTGGGATAGATCATCATCTAACCATACTAGATCATGTTCAAGAACATGAACTAGTAGTATGTTAGTGCTAAAGTTATGGAAGATGATGAAACTTTCCATCCATGAAACATGAACTTGTGTAAATATAAATTTTCTTGTAAAATAAGATTCTAAACATGTAGATCTAAAGATCTACAAGTGGTTTTTCGAAAGAACCAAGCGGAGAATGCTAGTTTTGTTAAAACCCGGACCTTACATAAACTAAAAGCATTTTAGTAAATAAACAAGTGTGTAAACACTTGTGTCCCAAGAAAAATTTAACAAGAAATATGTTTGGTAAATCATGACTAGAAGTTGTGAAACTTCAAGATCTTTAAAAATAAAGTTTTTAAGAAATTAAACTTATTTTTAAAGATAACAAGACTTACTAAAGGTGCTAGTAAGTTCCTACACATTTTTGTAAATATTCAAGTTCATGAAATGGAGAAATTAGTGATTATTGTTGATGATTATTGTTGATAATTATTGTTGATGATTTAAAAGAAAATAAAGACATGTTTTGAAAACATGGGAAACCTCCATTTTTAGGGGAAACTCTGTCAAAAATTTTATAAATTTTGACACTTAGAAAAATATAAGTTTTTGAGAAACTTATTCCCTAAAAATGTATTTAAAAGTATTACCAAGGTTTCCCTAATTTTTGGTGATAAGAAATGAGGATTTCTTCAAGAATAAAAATGGATATAAGTATGTATATTTTTTAGAGAAAAGTATATATTATTTTATCACCAACTTTTGTGCTAAGTGTATATAGTATGTGTTATACGTGCTAGTGTATTAACACTTAAAAATACACTAAATACTCATGAGGAGTATAAACACAAAAATACACATACAACATACAAGATACATAATTCGGGTGCAAAGTGCAAAACACGAGACACTTATATTAATTTTAGAGAAAATAATATAAGTAAGATACTTAGTTAAAAATATAAAATATTTTTTAACACAAGAGTATATACACCAAAGAGAGTGATTGTACTTGTGCGACGCAAGTCTAGTGACTAACGTTAAGAAAACGCGTATAGGTTACGACGTTAATTAAGCAAATCCGGTGAAGTTTACGACGCAAGGAACGCAAAGTTGTGAGTTCATGCTCCCCCTTTTCTTTTAACTGTTTTCAGTTTTATAACTTCGGGGGTGAAATACATGTACAAATATTACTATGTTTACAAATGGTATGATAACAAGAAGCGCACTTGGTGAGAACGAGAACCAAGTGTGACGAAATATAAGAATACAAGAAGTACACTTGGTGAGAACGAGAACCAAGTGTGACGAAATATAAGAATACAAGAAGTACACTTGGTGAGAACGAGAACCAAGTGTGACAAAATATAAGAATATGAGAAGCGCACTTGGTGAGAACGAGAACCAAGTATGAGGCGTTATGAGAAATGATGCGAGAAATCGTGTCACGAATAGGGTACAGAAGCACCATTAATCAACAATATACCTAGACCGCAGAACAAAAGGTTAGATCTAACGGGTGTCGGGCAGCCACACTCTCGTTGAGGGCGAGAATCGAGTAGTACTTTTGTGTCTCAGAATATACCAATTAAATGCCTAAGGTTTGGTGACTTCCTATGTCGTGTCACATGTTAATGGCTTTGCAACCCATTAACAACCCTGATACTTACCGGAATACTTTAATTACATAAAAGTCATACCATACTAAAAATTGATGAATACTTGAGTACGTGGGGTACTCAAGAAAAGAATGAATTATACTTGAAGTACGTGGGGTACTCAAGAAAATGGGAATTATACTTGAGTACGTGGGGTACTCAAGAAGAAATTGAATTATACATGAGTACGTGGTGTACACATGAAACTGAATTTATATATGAAAACTTGATTTATTCACAAACTATGTTTTCATACAAAGTATACAAACGTGAAATACAAAAACTGCATGAATTCACACCAACATTATGTTGACGTTTTTCCAAAAATCACATGTATTTCAGGTAACTAGGATGGATGTGCGCGTGGTCTTACTCATGCTCATGGATGTCGCTTTGTTTATCGTTAAATAAAGTTGTAACTTTTAAGACATTATGCCATCTCGTGTTGTAAACACTTGACTTATGTTTTCAGTAATGTAAGTGTTGAAGTTATTTTTGAGCATGTAGTATGTTTACTCTTCGTATGCAATGAGAACCTTTCATGATCACACCTCGTGCTTCCGCCGCAGAAAGGGGTGTGACATGTAAAATAATGCATGCTTTACTGATACAAACATCTATGCGGTATTGTGAAAATGCATACATTCAAGCCATGAGACTGTGGCGATAAACCCTTAAACGAATTAAAGATTTATCTGAGTTATGTTTATCGAATTCGGTCATTCCTTCCATCCAAACATACCTAGGATGTCAGGAACGGGAGTTGTCAATTCCTATGGTACCACTACCTACTAACGAACGACGTAGCTAATGTTAATGAATGTATTTTTGAGCCATTTAAACAAACCAAACGTCATACCAAAATGTAAGCATGTTTCATGAAAATAATGTACTAAGTATGCAACAAATGGACATACATAGCATGAAATGAAATGTAAAATAATGTACTAAGTATGCACTAAATGGACATACATAGCATAAAATGAAATGTAAACAATGTACTAAGTATGCACTAAATGGACATACATAGCATAAAATGAAATGTAAAACAATGTACTAAGTATGCACTAAATGGACATACATAGCAAAAACATAATGTAAAACGATGTACTAAGTATGCACTAAATGGACATACATAGCAAAAACATAATGAAATCATGTACTAATAGTGTACTAATGAACATAGCAAGTATATGATATGAAAATATGGAAAACACGAAAGTAACAAGTAGGCACATGTGTTTCACCCCAAAACATTTGAAAAACAGTAAAAGAGGGGTCTATGTACTCAATTGATATTGCTTAATAGTCTTTAGATAACCACCAAGCAACGCTAGAAGGATCACGGAATCAAACGGCACCTAATATAGGTAACTATGTAAATAAACAGACCTAAATCAGAGGATCGGATAAAATGTGGTTTCATAAACCAAATGAGTGTAAGAACTCATGTAATATGGTTTAACAAAGCTCACATTCTAAAACGGAACCTATCCTAAGTGCTTACGACCCATTACGACTCGTTTAGGTAGCTTATGCTACTTTAACGCGTCGTTCGCGTAAAATGCGTTCGGACCGCCTAACTAGTCCTATGACAAGTAAAATATGCCTTATCATGTCTAATATTGTTGCCAAATCAGTTTAGATATCAAAAATTATGTTACATACGCTTAAAATGAATTTTGGCGTAAAAAGGGCATTTTGGCAATTTTTCTATGGCATATAAACTACCTATCATACAACTAACTAAAAGACATGACCATAAGGTATAACCTCAGAAGGTTATTCCCTATACAACTATGGTCACCTAATGTGTTTGGTCGGATCCTAATGATCGACCAAACGGGTCGGGTTCGAAAATCTAAGCGATTGTTTAGATCGCTTACCTTACGACCCTATATAAGCACTAAACCTAAAGTGACGAGCTAAACATGTTTAACGAATTTAGAAAACAGGTTTGGTATCAAAACAAACGGTCTTGATACCTAAAAGTAGTTTGGTTACAAAATACGCAAGAATACGCATTTTGGCCGAAACTACGACTCGCCACTATGCCTAAATAACGTGGTAATCAGTAGGTATAGTCACAAGGGACTAGAACCATTGTGATTACGCTCACGTTAAGAAGTTCAAATGAACTTCGTGTTGACCATAAACTGGTTAAAGCTGAAAGCCAAACAATGTTTGACTTTCACGCTAAAACGCGTAAAAGAACGAAAGAGGACTTACAACGGGTCCAAACAATGGAGTTTTGATCCGATTACTCTCTGGTATGAAGTGTATAACTTCAACTTAGAGAGCCAAATCAGATCAAAGTATGAGTTTTGAAGCAAGAGGGTGGGGGTATTTATAGGAAAACCAAGACCGTTAGGATCGTTCATCGAAAACCGAGCTTCGATCTGGACCTTACATGTGTGCCCATGGTTTTAAAATACCATGTGTACCCCAAAACAAGCCCCTAGTTTCATTAAAACCATGTGCAAATGAGGGGAACACCTGGAACAAGCTAGAAATCAGATTTTCAACTTTTGTCCTTTTCTAAGATAACTATGGCAGATTGTCAATTTTGGTCCCTGAATGTGCAAAACATGGTTTTTGATGCATTTTTGACACGTTTAAGCCCCGTCAATCCCATTTAAAGGCTCTAAAATGAAGTTAAAGTATAGGGAACATGCTCAAAAATTGTTGGTACACTTTATGTGGACGCGACTCGACTCGGTTCGATTCGATTCGGGTCGACTCGGTTAGGTCCGGCTCAAGCCCGAAGACACGACATTCCTCCGTCGTGCGCCCCAGAGTTCGACACGCGAAGCACGGAGCGCCGCAAGCCCATTCCGGTTTACACATCATCATGACATCATCAATGTGATGTCATGATGATGTCACAACATTTGTCCTATGTTGAAACTAAATGAAAGATTTAAACAGAAACATGATTGGGCCGTTTAACTTCATGTAGGCTTTGACTTGTGCTAGGATCGGAGGCTCTCATGATTGTGCTTGTTTGTGAGATTTGAACAAATCAAATAGATATGTGTAGTTTTAAGTGCAGCGGAAATGAATAACAAACTTTGTAAACACAATCAAAGGAGAATATAGTTTGATAAACAATTGCTTTTCATAGAGTCGAAAGATTACATCAAAAGCAAAAGGTTACAATGCAAGCTTACAGACTAAACTCCCCCTCAGCCTGATACTCCAGAGTTGGTTGCACAAGATGAAAGGATTGAATTGAGGAGAAGAACTCTCTCAAAACGAATCAAATATAACAGTACAGAGTACTGTCATATTTATAGGCAAACCAAACTACTGATGTACCACAGCTGACGTCACCATGATAGTGACATTTAACAGCCTAACAACCTGTAAACACTGGTCTATACAAACTACTGATGTCTAACAACTGATTGATAATAAAATACAAAACAAGTTTAACACTGTTCACGTTCCACTGTTGTAGCCTAAGCACTCATTACTTGAACATCAGTGCTTTCTTCAAAAGGTGATCAGTCTTTGAATGAGCAGTGCTTGGATCTTCAGCAGTACTTAAGAGACATCAGTAGATAGAGCTCAGTGTTTGCCTTTTAGCAGTCTTTAGTTGTTCCATCAGTGTTTGGTTCATCAGTTGTTCTTCAGAGCAGTACTTAGAGTGTATCAGCAGATAGGTAACCACTGTCAAGGGGAGAGCTTAGAGTAAACGTCTGCTTATTGTGAATCCACTGTTGTGATCAGGTTTTGGCTTTACATTATCTGTTCCTCTGGTAGGGTTCAATCCCAACAACTTGAAGTTGTGCTTTTGACTTCAATTGGGCTTCTACTACACATCGACGAAACAGATTAGGATTTTATGTATGTCGACGAAACAAGGTGTGTTTCGTCGACTTTAGTGTTTCGTCGTGTCCTTTATGCGTTTCGTCATCTCTGTGTCTGTTTTAGTATAAATAGCTCTCATAGTTTCTGATTGAAACTTGGACGAGAGACGAGAGCTGTGAGACTTTGAGAGAGAGTCTGTAAACATTGTTTGTATATGTTTGTATCGTTCTCATCCCTAATCAATAGATATTGAATCTTTTGGTTACGCGTGTGTTTTACACTTTGTTTGGTTCGCACCGTCACGGGGATTCCGCACCCGTTACCGTGTTTGTGATAAATAAGGATAGGTTTTCGTTATCGATCCACCGGAAAAACGGGACCTACAAGTGGTATCAGAGCTTTGGCTCTAATCCTTGTTTAAAACCAAACATATTTGGGTTTTTATCAAGTTTGAAACTGATTGTTTATGATTTTCTGAAAAAGTGTTCTTGAAAAGTTTATATATTTTCTGAAAAAGGTTCGAAAATCAGTGTTTCTCTTGTTGTTTTGCTAAAAGTTTGTTCAAAAACCTTGTTTGTTTGAGTGTTTACATATTAGCATTTGGTTTTTGTTGAAAGTTTAAGCAAAATCTTGTGTTCGGAAATTTTTCGGTCACCGGAATCTTCAAATATTCATCGTGTTCTTCAGTTAACTTCAAGTTGTTCATATTTTTCTTGAATATTTGGCTTTGTTAAATTATCATTCAAGTGTTTGTGGTTAAAATATAATTCTTTGACATTTGTGTTCTAAAAAATCATGATGTTTATTTTGAAAGTAGTGTGTTTGTCAGAGTATAGATAAGGCTTTGTTGAAAATTGTGGCTTTGTGTACGAAAGGGATAAGATTTAAAATTTTTTTTATTATAATCTGTTTCGTCGACCTACCTAACATCTCACACCTGTTTCGTCATATATCACAAGACAAACAATCAGATCGGTCAAACATTACGGCTCCATTATTTAAATCACTTCTCAGTTTCGTCATACAATTTTCAAACAACAGTTTCGTCGACATTGGGCCTTCAACCATTGGGCTTCACATTTGATTTGGGCTTCAAACCTGTTTCTTCGTCTTTGGGCTTCACACCTGTTTCGTCGGATAATACACATCAAAAGTCATCCAATATAATCAGTTTCGTCGACATGATCTTATAATTTGTTTCGTCATCATCAAATCAGAATCCAGTTTCGTCGGACCTCATCAATCAGTTTCGTCGAGATACTTGTCACTTTTAAACAGAAGGTTTGCAAAAGTGGGTTAACACTGTGTTTTCAAGTATTTGATCAGTTTTTCACATACATACATCAAATATGAGTTGTACTAGCCCTTGGGATTGGAGTACGGATCCACAACCATCTCAAAAACAGATGTCGATGGCCAAATATATGACGAGTACCATACCTAAACAACAACAGTCAATAAGTTCAAGTCAATGGGCAATGGTGTCGAATCAAAATCAGAGCATTCAAAATATTTTGCGTAGTGAGAATGAGACGGGTAGCAACAATCGCCCGCCAAAGCTGAATCACATGAACGACTATCCATCATGGAAGGGTCGTTTCCATAATTACGTTCAAGGGCAAAACTCAGAATTATGGACGTGCTTCACCTCTGCATTTAGTGAAGCTCTTGAAGAAGCAGGATCAAATGCGACAACTTTCAATAATATGCAAGAAGCCGACAAAAAGGCATATGATCTGGAGAAGAAGGCGTATGCTATTCTCACTCAGGCACTTCACAGAGACATCTTTCATCAATTCTCTTATTGTAAGAACACGAAAGGTTTATGGGATGCATTGGTAGCGAGAGGAGAAGGAAACGCGGCCACACGGAAGACGCGTCAGGATTTACTAAAGAAGGAGTTTGAAGGGTTTATGTTTTTGCAGACTGAAACATTGAATGAGATGACAACTCGTTTTTATCATTTAATTAGTGAAATGATTTCTTACAAGGATGTTGTATCTTCACATGAAATAGTCGCACGGTTTGCTGATGCTCTACCACCAAAGTGGAGCCCATTCATTGAGTTGTTAAAGCATACAGGTGTATTGGATACTGTCAGTATCTATGAGTTTGTTCAAAAGCTGGAGAACAAGGATGCAGAAGAAATCAGAAAAGCTAAACTAATTCCTGTCCCTCAAAATCCAGAGATGTACTTTGGAGGGATTGCTCCTGCTACTAGTACAAGCCAGCAACCAAAGATACAAACAGCTTATGTGTCAAATGCTTTCAACCCAAGATCCTATTTTGGAGGAGTAGCCACACCTCAACCCCAATTTGACATAAATGCCTATCTTCCGAAACCTCAAGTTGCACCACCCCAACCCCAATTTGATCCAACTGCCTATTTTTCTAAACCTCAAGTAGCACCACCCCAACCCCAATTTGATCCAGCTGCCTATTTTTCTAAACCTCAAGTAGCCACACCTCAACCCCAATTTGATATAAATGCCTATCTTCCAAAACCTCAAGTTGCCACACCTCAACCCCAATTTGATCCAACTGCCTATTTTTCTAAACCACCACAAGCCCAACAACAACAAGCCTTCTATGGCAACAAACCTGATACTTCAAATCTTTCCAAAGTGAGTGTAGAAGTTGCACGGGATCACATTGAAATTCTTACCACTATGGTTAATGCCTACAGCGGATTAGTCGCAAGTCAAATTGGCAACATTAATTTGACAAACGAAGACTATCAGCAAATAGACAGGGATGAAATGGAGTTAATGGATATCAAGTGGGCGTTTGCTAGCGCTGTGAGAAGGGCAAAGGATTATATGAGAAGAACGGGGAGAACCAGCTTGGAAAGCAAAAGGGATACCAAGTACGGGTTTGACAAGGGTGCTGTCACATGCATTAATTGCGGTGAAAAGGGTCACTTCAAACGTGAATGCACGCGACCGAGCAAACAAGGCAACCAACAAGGCAACCAAAATCCCTTCCAAAATCAAACAAGTACTTCAAATCAAGCTAACAACGAAAGAGGGATAGTAGCTGCTAACAACCAAACCAACCAGTCAGGGCCTTCAAACCCCAACCAAGCATTGATAGTTCAAGCTGATGAAGGATGTGATTGGTCCGTACAGTTAGGAGGAGGAAATGCATGCTATGCGAAGATCATCAGTCACATCAAGCATGTGCACAAAGAAGAATTTTCTGAATCAGATGATAGTTCGGGATACAGCAGGAGTTCAGATGAAGAAGGCTCGAATGCGGGAGATTATAATTCTGAAGATGGATCTTTTTCTTATCAGACTGCCTTTATGGCAAATGTCTCATCCTCGACAAGTCAGGTAAAATCTGAAACTCCTAGCATATGTAGTGATTGTGCTGATATGAAACATGAATGTGATAGAGTGAAACTTGAATGTGATACGATTCATAGTCACAATCAGAGTTTAGTTGTTGAACTGACAAAGTGCAAAGAGGCAAACATGGCCTTAGCTCGCAATGAAAAGGAATTTAAAACAGTTATTAAAACCCAAAAGAAAAGTGTTTCCGAATTAACAAAAACTGTTTTCAACAAACAAATTGGTATTAATAACTACATTAATATCATTGAGGAAACCAAGAAAGAGCTAGCCACGGCCAAGTGTGAATATGAAGCGATCAAGCTCAAATTGGAGAGTTATTCTAACTCCCGATATGTGCTTGATCACATCATTGAAGTTCAGAAACTAAAGGGAAACGTTAAAGGCGTTGGTTATAGGAAGTGTCCACCCCCTTTGAGTCACGACTATACCAAGTTGCCCGATGAAGAGGATATGCCTCGGTTCGAACCAAGTGTGCCTCTCGATTATGAGGAAGTTACTACAGGATTAGGGTTCAAACCGGACAGTTCCTCGGAGGGCTCATCTGGAACAACCGAAAATTCAGCATCTGTTGGTACGGAACAAAGTCCTCCCACATTTGAGGACTATGATTCGTCAGATGATGAACCAGATGTGAGTGATGAGGATAAATCTCTTAAAAAGAACAAAGGAGTAGAAGTCCCTATTGAGAATCATATTCTGTGTGATCCTCCTACTCCTGCTGTGCAGTCTGCTGCTAGACAAGAGATAGATCCTATCGCTGAGACAGTGTCTACTGTTAAAAGTGATAACGTGTTGTACACTTTAGTCGGTGATGACAAAATTTATTCAAACATAGTTTTTCCAATTAAAAATGTCAATCAATCTTTGATTGATAAAGTGTTTGAAGATACTACCAGTAAGTTTTTGGAAAAGGGGATCCCGAGAGTTTCAGTAACTCAGTGTGATCCGATTCCAAAAGCTGAAGTTAGAAGAAAATTTGGAAATAAAAAATCACCAACGAAGCAACAACCTATCGCTTTTAAGGGTAAACAGCAACAACATCGAGCTCAAAATTCTAAAGGTTCACAACCGAAGGTTGAGACCAAAGGAGCTCGTTTCAAGAAGAAAAACAATGATGTTAAATTTGTAGCATCCAAAGGTACTGATAAAGTGGAGACTTTTGAAAATAAGTCAAATACCGATTTTGTTCAAAAAGTCAATATTTTGAAACGTAATAGTGATAACAATTACACCCAACACACAAATGGGTGTGAAGCTAGTACCTCTGGGTCTACAACTTCAACGTCAGGCCGTCGATCAGATTCTCCTAAGTTTGTTGAAAGGAGAAAATGTTTTACGTGTGGGAAGTTTGGGCACATCATTAAAGACTGTACAAACTCGCCCAAACCAAATTTTGTAGAAAGAGCCCCTTCTGAACAAGGTCATTCACAACGTCGTCCTGTTTCTCCAAAACATGATAAACGCACTGTTAAAGAACAGGAAACAAAACAACGATGTAAAAATGTGTAGGTGATCGAAAAGGCCTTAAAATCTGAAGTAAAATCTGTTAAAAGGAAACCTAGTTTGTCACAACCATTAAAATCAGAAATTGTACATGGTACACAATCCGGTAAACGAAAACAAGCTTGGAAACCTAAAACGGATAAAGTTTCAGGGGGAGTCTCACCAGTTCCAGGTCATCGCGAGGTTGAAATAACCTTTGTCGATGAACAGGGACAAGGCTTGGGTCCCCCTCTCCAACTAATCTCTGAGTGAGTGTGTAGGATGTTCCAGGAGGAACTATCGATAGTCAACGGATTGTTGATAGCGGAATGTTCATGCACAAGAACGGCGACAAAGAAATTGTTGCCTTTGATGGAGAGAAGAAAAAGAAAAGAAGACAGAATTGTCTGTCGAAAGAGATTGAAAGCTTGGACAAAATGAAAATCATTTCAAAATGTGATTGTTCAAGGTTTTTGATCGGGTCCCCAAGGTAGATTCAAAACAAAATGTACGCACCAGTAGCACGTCTGAAGATTCAAAATCAACAAGATGAACGTGCAGTGTACATTTCTTCGCGGTGTTATTGAAGAAAATGTGTTTGTTGAACAAACCAACCGGGTGTGCGGATGCCTTGGCGTGGATTGAACAACCGTACACTACTTCTGAAAGAGAAAGACAAAGACCTTTGCTGGTGCAATGTGGAAGACCAGCCTGACCCAAAGGTTTATGATCTTGTTGCTGTGAAGAGATTTCTCAGTAGCTACAAAATCGACTTTGAAATCCACACCGGGTGGATATCCAGTTTGGGAGAGCACTCAGATTCATTGCAATGCACGGAGCAGTTGCAGGATACGGTTTTGCATTTCATATATCTCCTATACTTGTCGATATTTAAGTTGCTTTATAAATTGTTATCCTCTTGTATAGCACTCTTTGGCCTGACACATTGAACTCGAATATCACCTCACACGTGATTGTTTCACTATGAAACTCGTCAATGTTGTCATGGTCCGCACCGCTTACCGACATGCCAACTGATTTTGCCAAAATTCGATAAATCATTTCTGATTCAAAATTAATTTTGGTAAACGGCATTGAAGTAAAACATGAGTTAACCGACATCGGGAAATCCTTTTTGTAAATATCTTTGTGTTTTTAAATTTATCTTAGTTTGTTGATTTTAGGGGGAGTAAATCCAAATTTGAAAATTCAAAAACATCGAAAAATTTCAAAAGGCAAAAACAATAGAAAATCAAAAATGAGTTTCCTGGCGAGAAAAAGGGAAAATGATAGTACATCAGTGGTCTGTCTAAACCTCTTTAAACTGAAATGCAAAATGAAAAGCGATAAGCAGCTCTATATAAGATGTATCGGTAGGCTCACAATCATATTAAAGTGTGCAGGGTGATATAAATCTTAAATCGACTGAAGACCAGGTGGGAACCGCACATTGGCATATGGTCTTAGTACCGAAATTTCGTTTGATTGATTGCCGAGGTTCTGAGATATTCGGTCTTTATGCTGTCTTATCATCTGGGTATCATGGTTGTATCAAACCGAAACAAAACAGAGACGAAGTCTAGATCTTCCATGATACTATACATACGTGTACATATTGCATTCGACCTCAATAAGTGATCAACAATCACATGTCCAAACAAAATAAGTGATAATATATCACAGATTCTTTGCGGGAGTCAAGTTCGTCTCTTTGCTGTACGAAAGTACTGACCTGTTCACGGACTTGCTCTTGTGCCCTTCAAGCATCGAAAATCAAGTTCCTCATAAATAAGTGATTCTATCACATAGGGCTTGTTTTCAATCTAAATAAGTGAGTTTCTCACATTCTTTTATACGGTCAAACGGATGATAAACGGTATACTTACCGGTAAGATGAACTCTCGTGCATGCCTTGATACGGGAATGTGTCGTGTGTGGATGAACACCGGTCGGTAAGTATAAATCATACCTTAATGTATCCCCTAAACATGATTACATCTGATAAGTTGAGCTTATGTGGACAACAATACCGATAATCGTTATAGGATGCTTATCTAATTGTTAACTAAAAGAACAACAAGATCGTTTTGGCGTGACCGTAGACTGATATGATTC
Organism: Helianthus tuberosus; assembly: GCA_030545235.1. Classification (NCBI taxonomy): domain Eukaryota; kingdom Viridiplantae; phylum Streptophyta; class Magnoliopsida; order Asterales; family Asteraceae; genus Helianthus; species Helianthus tuberosus. The sequence goes on along the minus strand of CM060429.1, from coordinate 53,153,735 downwards.
TCTTACCCTCGAAACTCGCAAAAAGAATGTCTGTAAATATTTATTTACTGCTTTCAGTTTCTGTATCTTTGTATATATTTATTTATTGCTTTCCGTCTTTACGTTTGAAAAATGAAAATTCCAAAAAGATTTTAGGTGTGTTTTAATATAAACTTTATAAAAGCCAAAAAGATTTTGCTTCTAGTTTATTTTTGATTGACCGATGTTGGAACTCGAGTCTATCCTACCCAAAATCCTGATCGTAAGCCGGAAAACAATTGCACCTTCATAAACAGTCGAAGTTAACAAGTTTTGAAAGTTAAAGGATTAAAATTGATCATTTTCTAAACTTTCAAACTGTTGTCTGTCGGTGTTTGATTGAGATTTGATCTCATATGTGTCATTTGTTTAAATAGCTATATTCCAAGCGGTTGTTCTCATTATGCGTTTAGATTTCTTGCGTGTGCAGATGCTATAGGCAAGGAGAACATGTTCGATGATAAGCTTCGGAATGAAGACACGACGTGAAGGCACTCAAATGTTTAAAATGATCGAGTTGCCACTGATCAATCATCAACACCTCAAGGATCTGAAGAATTTACAAGTCAAAAGATTCACGAGCATAACTCAATGGAGAGTTCAATTTAAGGGGGAGTTTGTTAACACACTTCCTAAATGAAAAGGGATTTTGTTGATACACTTTCTTCTTACGACGCGTGAAGACTTTGAAGATCCTCCGACATGAAAGACACAGAAGACGAACCTCACGAGTAGCGTCCAAGGGGGAGTTTGTTGGTACACTTTATGTGGACGCGACTCAACTCGGTTAGATTCGATTCGGGTTGACTCGGTTAGGTCCGGCTCAAGCCCGAAGACACGACATTCCTCCGTCGTGCGCCCCAGAGTTCGATACGCGAAGCACGGAGCGCCGCAAGTCCATTCCCGTTTACACATCATCATGACATCATCAATGTGATGTCATGATGATGTCACAACATTTGTCCTATGTTGAAACTAAATGAAAGATTTAAACAGAAACATGTCTGGGCCGTTTAACTTCATGTAGGCTTTGACTTGAAGTTGGGCTTTTGACTTCAATTGGGCTTCTACTACACATCGACGAAACAGATTAGGATTATATGTATGTCGACGAAACAAGGTGTGTTTCGTCGACTTTAGTGTTTCGTCGTGTCCTTTATGCGTTTCGTCATGTTTGTGTCTGTTTTAGTATAAATAGCTCTCATAGTTTCTGTGTGAAACTTGGACGAGAGATGAGAGCTGTGAGACTTTGAGAGAGAGTCTGTAAACATTGTTTGTATATGTTTGTATCGTTCTCATCCCTAATCAATAGATATTGAATCTTTTGGTTACGCGTGTGTTTTACACTTTGTTTGGTTCGCACCGTCACGGGGATTCCGCACCCGTTACCGTGTTTATGATAAACAAGGATAGGTTTTCGTTATCGATCCACCGGAAAAACGGGACCTACAAAAATATCTCGGATGTCGGTTCGTTTGGTCGTACGGTTAAGTTGTTCGGTTAATTACGACGAAACACGAACGAATGCGAAAAACGATCCAAATTACGCGACGAATGGAATTTTATCATGCCAATCACTAAAATAAAATATTTTAATGATTACATAAAGTTCTGGATGTCCTGATCTATTCAGAACGTAAGATAAGCGCGAAAATGCAAACTTATGCACTTTTTGACGCTTTTAGTCCCTAAATGACCAAAAAGTTTATTTTAGCACACCGAACCCCTCAAAGCCTATTTCTAAGCTATGTAAAGGATATTTAGGGTATGTTTAACTTATGGTCATGTTCCAGAATGTCCGTTACAGTACGAATCGGGATACTTTCGCAGTTTGTCGAATTTAGTCCCTGTAAGCGAATAAACTTGATTTCGGCACACCAAACCTTCCAAAACTTATTTCTAAGTTATGTAAAGGTTATTTAAGGTATGTTAAGCCTATGTCACTGTTCCGAAGTGTTTGTTGCATTAAACTGGTTATATTTACGCTTCAGTGCGCATATAACCTTCCAGAAAGCGATTTAGAGCCCGAAATTGAACAAGAATTGATATGTGCAAATGATACACATATTTATACAAATCCCAAATATGAAACACATTATTTCATGGTTTGGCATCTGTTTGATGGTTGAAGTGACACAGGTGTCACAGTCTCCCCTACTTCAGGAAATTTCGTCCCGAAATTTATCTAGAGGAAACTTGTGAGAGCTTGAAACATGAAGTTGAAAAGATCAAAAAACATTGGTTAGCGTCCTGAACTTCTAGTAACTTTAAATAACATCATGCTTGCAATGTGAGAGGGACACTTATATACAAGTATATAAAGCATTATTGGTGCATCCACCGTACCTTCATTACATTGTTCACGTTTCGTTATTGTTGCCACTATAGGTTCTTACACATGATAAATCTTACTGGGGTTCCTGTGCACTGAATTTCATAATTATGTACACGTCCATAATTATGTAATTCCGTGCATAGTCCGCATAGTGCATTTTATATTGTGTAGGGAAAAACCAAATGAACAAACCTGCGATGAGCGTGACTAGACCACCATCGGGTCCTTTTAATTAAATCAATGAATGATCTTCTTAAGTGGACCACCAAGGAGTCTTTTCAGCCATATCAACACATGCTATTCTTAACCATATTTTGAATCAATCTTCTGGCTTAGACCACTCAAAGGGTCTCTTTTTGAATCATGGAATGGTACTATATAATCCAAGGGTCTTAACGTTTACGTAAAAGCTCGTTAAGGACTTAGGGTAGTACCTTTGGATATCCCACTATGAATCCCTCATATGAAGGTATGGAAGATTCTACGAGGATTTGGATAATGAAAACAAAAAACACAAAAGAAAATACATAACACATAATTACATAACCACAAAATTTTTTATCTTGATCTTTAATTCGTTAATATTTTGTAAATTTGTTTTGTTAGTTGTGCACATGCATTTAAAGCATACCAGGTATCCAATCTGTGGATTTTGATTGGCACTTTAAATATTTCCAAGAATCTAACTATAAAGATAGGAAGATCTTCAAAAAGAAAATTCGATTTCGATTATAAGGAATCGAAATGTTCGAATTAAGGCATACAAGAAATCCAATGAAGGACTCTGATTTTGCACGATAATCATCTACAAGGATCTAATTGTGAAGGTAAGAAGATCCCATATGAATTTTGGGATTTGGAAAGCGGGAGGCGTTTCAAAACCTTGCACTAGACGTGCTTATGTCAAAACTTGAGGTAAAATGCTCATGAAGTTGAGGCGCTAGATATGCCAAGGCGACATATGAAGCAGAGTTTGAAGGTTAAGTCAATGTATGGGGAAAATGTTTTTGAAGGTTAAATGGGTTTAATGTTTTTGAAATCTTACATAATACTTTTGAAATCATAAAATAAGTGTATTAGATAAGTATACTTATAAAATGTTTTAAAATCATGCAAGATGAATTTTGAAATTATGTATAAGGTTTTTGAAAACATGAATGATGCTTTTGAAATCATGCACTTGATATATTAAGTAAATATACTATGTTAAAAATGTTTTCAAACTATATGAAACATTTCGAAATCATGAAGGTTGTTTTGTAGACTTATGCTATGCATGTTGTTATGAAAATCGGAATGTAATGATATGGGTATGAGATTGCAAATACCCAAGGATTCAAAGGCACAAATGTGCAAAAAGCACGATTACTCTTAATATCGCTTTATTTCCTGTACTTCGTCTCTTAGAATGAAACGAGTACTTAAAATTTTCGAGGAAATCATGAGTGATCACATGAAAGGGGAAATCACAAGAGTAGTTTGTTTAAAGAACGTAGTTCTTTTATGTAGGCATCATAGGGAAATGCCATGCACATATGTAACTACACCTGTACATCAGAATTGTGAAAAACAATTTATTTATAAACAAAGCAAATTGTTTCATGGTTCAACAAAAGATACAAGAGCAGAAGATTCAAATTATTTAAAGCAGCAGTTTCTTCTAATCAGCCAAATGCTTATCCGTGGGTTAGATTTGCATTGGCAAGCTTTGGGCATTTATTCACGAAATGACCCATCTTGCCACAGTTGTAGCACGATCCAGGAGGAAAGTGATCTTGAGCAGGGTTGGCTCGGAGTTGAGTAGCAGGAAGATTTGCATCAACTTTGTTTTGGATAGCGAAGCGGCATATGTCAACCAAATGTCCCCATCGTCCACAATGGGTACATTTGAAACATGGTGTTTGATCTGGATGATGACAGTTGCATTGATTGCATAAGGGATCAGTTCCCTTGTACCGCTTCTTGGCGGGTGGTGCTGCCACCTGGCTAGGTCCCGCTTGATTTGGTGCAACTGCTGTAGGTTTCTTTGAAGCTATACGCTTCCTTGACCTTTTCGAAGGCTTGGCTTCTGCTTCTTTCGATGCTTCTTGGGTGGCTTCATTATTGAGATGAGACATGGCGATACCTAAATCCACAGACTTCAGGATTACTTCGCCTATTCGCTGGGCAAATTTGGCAGTTTGCTCGGACATTTAAGTGTCGCTGCGATGAAGAGACATTCTGGAGGAAGTGAAAGACATAGGAGGAAACAAGTGAAATGTTATCAGATAATCAAAACAGAATGGCAATGCATAAAATTGCGATCATTTGTTTGTTACCTAGGGCAAACAAATGAGACAGTGACAAATCAAAGTAAACGGGTCATATTAATGTATCACTGAAGACATGCTTGCCTATAAGTGAACACTCACCCCAAGAGTTCCCAGGTAAGAGTGACTGGTCCGATACTGCGGATTTGTACGAACACTTTAGCCTTAGACAGAAAACTCAGAGTACAGGCATTCACCCTTCCAGTTTGCACGTGTTAAGATTATAAGACCCAACTTTGACGAGATTTTGAAGACTTAGAGGGTTCAAAACCGTATAATAAATCATCCTAGAACAGATGATTGGTCTTCAAAGCGGATTTGAAATTTGTGTTCTTGTTGTGGTTGTTGCCTAAGGATAGGTGACGGTATTGTTTTATGACTAAACGCAAGTAAACTCGCGTTAGGGTCCTAGGAAGGTTATAGACTAGGTCAAAGCATTACAAATAACCTAATTCCCTATAACCATGAGCTCTGATACCAACTTTTCTGTCACACCCCGACCACGTAAAACAACAAATCGTGGCGGAAACGTCGGGGAGTGTTATAACAGAATCATTGTTTCATAACACATGGAAATTTGAAACTTTGTTTTATTGATTTAAAAGAGTTACAATGTGTTAACAACAAGGAAGCATAACATAATTAACTAGTCTTGCATCTTTTATTGTCACTAAGGCCCAAGTGCGCCTAGGTGTAACTTGATCAATCCTATGCATCATTTCCTGAAACACATGTGAAAATAGGTACGTCAGCATAAAAATGCCTGTGAGATACATAGGTTTTATTGATTTAGGATTCATGACTTGTAAGTTTAAAGAAAATGTTTAACAAAAGTAGTCATGAACCTTGAAAAATGTTTTTGTTTTATAAATCATATAAAAATCGATAAGGAAACAGATGATATAAAAGAATATGTATGGTTATGTAAATAACCAAGTAAAAATGAATTTGTATAAAATGTGTTATTTGTAAAACAATGTTTTGTAAAGATATGTTAATTGTGTAAAATGTAATATGTCAAAATTGAAATGGTTTAAATAACGCTACGATATGTAATATCATAAAAGCACTTATATATAGGAAGTACCAGCGGCGTATCCACCATGCTTTTATCATATTACACACATCTCGTTACTTAAATCACTTACCCAAACAAACCACCAATGTAAAAATGTTCATGTATAACTAAATGTAATGTTTTAAACAAATGTTGAAATGTTATTGTGTAAACAAATGTAATGTAGAGTGAATAAAAATCCTTTATTGATTAAAAGCATTTACTCGACCCTATAAGAAAGAAATGTACAAAACAATGCAATTGATAAATTATAATCAAAATTTATGTTTTGTAAAATAATGCATGCTTTACTGATACAAACATCTATGCGGTATTGTGAAAATGCATGCATTCAAGCCTTGAGACTGTGGCGATAAACCCTTAAACGAATTAAAGATTTATCTGAGTTATGTGTATCGAATTCGGTTATTCCTTCCATCCAAACATACCTAGGATGTCAGGAACGGGAGTTGTCAATTCCTATGGTACCACTACCTACTAACGAACGGCGTAGCTAATGTTAATGAATGTATTTTTGAGCCATTTAAACAAACCAAACGTCATACCAAAATGTAAGCATGTTTCATGAAAATAATGTACTAATTATGCAACAAATTGACATACATAGCATGAAATGAAATGTAAAATAATGTACTAAGTATGCACTAAATGGACATACATAGCATAAAATGAAATGTAAACAATGTACTAAGTATGCACTAAATGGACATACATAGCATAAAATGAAATGTAAAACAATGTACTAAGTATGCACTAAATGGACATACATAGCAAAAACATAATGTAAAACGATGTACTAAGTATGCACTAATTGGATATACATAGCAAAAACATAATGAAATCATGTACTAATAGTGTACTAATGAACATAGCAAGTATATGATATGAAAATATGGAAAACACGAAAGTAACAAGTAGGCACATGTGTTTCACCCCAAAACGTTTGAAAAACAGTAAAAGAGGGGTCTATGTACTCACTTGAGATTGCTTAATATGTCACACCCCGACCACGTAAAACAACAAAACGTGGCGGAAACGTTGGGGAGTGTTGTAACAGAATTAATTGTTTCACAACCATGGAAATTTAAAGTTTCGTTTTATTCATAAATCAAGAGAGTTACATTGTCTTAAACAAGAAACAAAGAGTACATAACATAATTTAACTAGTTCTTGCTTCGTTTTAAGTCACTAAGGCACAGGTCCGCCTAAGTGTGTCTCGATCATCCTATGTAACAGCTCCTGAAAACACATGTGAAAATAGGTACGTCAGCATAAAAATGCCTGTGAGATACATAGGTTTTGTGAAAATAGGATTCATGACTTGAGTTTAAAGAAACTGTTTAATAAAAAGTAATCATGAGTCTTGTTGAGTGTTTCCTTTCATAAATCATTTGAAAAGCAATGGATAAATCAAATGATATATATGTATATAAAAGAATAATGTATGGTTAAATGAATAACCAAGTAAAATGAGTTTGTATAAGTTAAGTCATTTGTAAAACGATGTTTATGTGAAGATTGTATTGTAGATGTAATATGTCTAAACTTAAATGGTTTAAATAACGCTACGATGTGTAATACCATAAAATCACTTATATATAGGAAGTACCAGCGGCGTATCCACCATGATTTTTATCGTATTACACGTCGCCTCGTTACTTAAATCATTTACCCAAACAACCACCAAAATGTAATGTTTAACAATTGTAGAAATGTTTATGTAATGGTCAAATATGGTTCACACGGTTCAACAGTTACAAACAGTTCACATAATCAAATGGTTACAACGGTTCACATAGTCAAATGGTTAAAACGGTTCACATAGTCAAATGGTTACAATGGTTCACATAGTCAAATGGTTACAACGGTTAAAAAATGTAATATAATGTGTTCATATACTGGATGAGCATATGCAACAAAATGCGATGTAAAACAATGTACTAAGTATGCTAAGTCAACATACAAAGCAGAAAAGCAATATAAATCAATGTGCTAGCATGCTCAGTCAACATACATAGCAGAAAAGCAATATAAATCAATGTGCTAGCATGCTCAGTCAACATACATAGCAGAAATGTAAATTAAAACAATGTACTAAGTATGCTAAGTAAACATACATAGTGAAACAATGCAATGTAAATCATGTACTATAGGTGTACTAATGAACATAGCAAGTATATGATGTGAAAACAGGAAAGCACGAAAGTAACAAGTAGGCACATGTGTTTCACCCCAAAACAGTTTGAAAACAGTAAAAGTGGGGTCTATGTACTCACTTGAGATCGCTCAGTAGTCCTTGAGTAACAACCAAACAATGCTAGAGATCACGGAAATCAAACGGCACCTAATATAGGTAACTATGTTAATAATCCGGACCTAAATCGGAGGATTGAATAGAATGAGGCTCGTAAACCAAATGAGTAGGGGAACTCATGTAATATGGTTTAACAAGGTCTACATACTACAATGAAACCTAACCTAAGTGCTTACAACCCATTACGACCCGTTTAGGTAGCTTATGCTACTTTAACGCGTCGTTCGCGTGAAACGCGTTCGGAACGCCTAACTAGCCCTATGATAAGTAAAATATGCCTTAATATGTCTAATATTGTTGCCAAATCAGTTTAGATATCAAAAGTTATGTTACATATGCTTAATATGAATTTTGGCGTAAAAGGGCATTTTGGTCATTTACCTAGGGCATATATACTACCTATCATACAACTACTCAAACGATGTGACCATAAGGTATAACCTCGGAAGGTTAGTCCCTATACAACTATGGTCACCTAATATGTTTGATCGGATCCTAATGATCGACCAAATGGGTCGGGTTCGAAAGTATAAGCGATTGTTTAGATCGCTTACCTTACGACCCTATATAAGCACTAAACTAAAAGTGACGAGCTAAGCATGTTAAAACATGCTTAACTAAGTTTAGTTACAAAATACGCAAGAATGCGCATTTTGGCCGAAACTACGACTCGTCACTGAGCCTAGATAACGTGGTAATCAGTAGGTATAGTCACTAGGGACTATAACCATCGTGATTACGCTCACGTTATGAAGTTCAAACGAACTTCGCATTGACCATAAACTGGTCAATGCAGAAAGTCAAACAAAGTTTGACTTTAACGCTAAAATGAATGAAAAGAACGAAAGAACACTTACAAAGGGTCCCCGCAAGTTTGATCTTCCAAGTAATCTCAGGTAGGAAGTGTATAAACACAACCACTTAGAGAAAAACTCAGAATTCAAGTGGGTTTTTGCAAGTGAATGGGTTGGGTATTTATAGGATTTGGACCACCGTTAGGATCGTTCCTCGTAAACCGTGATTTAATCTTATCCCTACACTTGTTACAACACTAAGGTAACTCAAAATGGCCCCCTTGCATCAGGAAATGACATGTGGAATTGAGTTGGGAGTGCACAACAGCTATTAACAGCTGTTAAAACAGATTAATCTGGTCTAGGAGGGCCTCGCAGCCCGCGTAACATGTTGAAGAACCTTACGCGGCCCGCCTGGGCTGCACTGATCAGACACAAGTTTGCAGAAATGACAGTTTCAGTCCATGTTGGTGTTTAGAGCTCATTTCGACATGTTTAAGGCCCGTTAAGCCAAATTTAAGGCCCTAAAATGATGCCTAAACATTGTGGACATGAAACATGCTCAGAAGTATGCCGGATGTCGGTTCGTTTGGTCGTATGATCGTTATGTTCGCTTAATTACGACGAAATGCGCATAAGCGCGAAAAACGATCCAAATTGTGCGACGAATGGATTTTTCTTATGCCAAACACTAAAATAAAATATTTTAATGCTTACATAAATTTTTGGATGTCCGGATGTATTCAGAATGTAAGTTATGCGCGAAAATGCAAACTTGTGCACTTTTTGACGCTTTTAGCCCCTGAATGACCCAAAAGTTTATTTTAGCACACCGAACCCCTTAAAGCCTATTTCTAAGCTATGTAAAGGATATTCATGGTATTTTTAACTTATGGTCATGTTCCGGAATGTCTGTTCTAGTACGAATCGTCATACTTTTGCAGTTTGTCAAGTTTAGTCCCTGTAGACGATTAAACTTGATTTTTGCCATACCAGAGCCTTCAAAACTTATTTCTAAGTTATGTAAAGGTTATTTAAGGTATGTTAAGCCTATTTCACTATTCCGGAGTGTTCTTTTCATTAAACTGGTTATATTTACGCATCAGTGCGCGTATAACCTTCCAGAAAGTAATTTAAAGCCCGAAATTGAACAAGAATTGATATGTGCAAACGATACACATATTTATACCAATCCCAAGTATGAAATACAATATTCCATTGGTTTGGTATTCTTTTGATGGTCATAGTGACACAGGTGTCACATAATAGTCTTTAGATAACCACCAAGCAACGCTAGAAGGATCACGAAATCAAACGGCACCTAATATAGGTAACTATGTAAATAAACGGACCTAAATTGGAGGATCGGATAAAATGTGGTTTCGTAAACCAAATGAGTGTAAGAACTCATGTAATATGGTTTAACAAAGCTCACATTCTAAAACGGAACCTATCCTAAGTGCTTACGACCCATTACGACTCGTTTAGGTAGCTTATGCTACTTTAACGCGTCATTCGCGTAAAATGCGTTCGGACCACCTAACTAGTCCTATGACAAGTAAAATATGCCTTATCATGTCTAATATTGTTGCCAAATCAGTTTAGATATCAAAAATTATGTTACATATGCTTAAAATGAATTTTGGCGTAAAAAGGGCATTTTGGTAATTTTCCTAAGGCATATAAACTACCTATCATACAACTAACTAAACGACGTGACCATAAGGTATAACCTCGGAAGGTTATTCCCTATACAACTATGGTCACCTAATGTGTTTGGTCGGATCCTAATGATCGACCAAAAGGGTCGGGTTCGAAAGTCTAAGCGATTGTTTAAATCGCTTACCTTACGACCCTATATAAGCACTAAACCTAATGTGACGAGCTAAACATGTTAAAACATGTTTAACGAATTTAGAAAACAGGTTTGGTATTAAAACAAACGGTCTTGATACCTAAAAGTAGTTTGGTTACAAAATACGCAAGAATACGCATTTTGGCCGAAACTACGACTCGCCACTATGCCTAAATAACGTGGTAATCAGTAGGTATAGTAACAAGGGACTAGAACCATCGTGATTACACTCACGTTACGAAGTTCAAATGAACTTAGTGTTGACCATAAACTGGTCAAAGCTGAAAGCCAAACAATGTTTGACTTTCACGCTAAAACGCGTAAAAGAACGAAAGAGGACTTACAACGGGTCCAAGCTATGGAGTTTTGATCCGATTACTCTCAGGTATGAAGTGTATAACTTCAACTAAGAGAGCCAAATCAGATCAAAGTGTGAGTTTTGAAGCAAGAGGGTGGGGTTATTTATAGGAAAACCAAGACCGTCAGGATCATTCATCGAAAACCGAGCTTCGATCTGGACCTTACATTTGTGCCCATGGTTTTAGAATACCATGGGTACCCCAAAACAAGCCCCTAGTTTCATTAAAACCATGTGAAAATGAGGGGAACACCTGGAACAAGCTGGAAATCAGATTTTCAACTTCGGTCCCTTCCTAAGATAACTATGGCAGATTGTCAATTTTGGTCCCTAAATGTGCAAAACATGGTTTTTGATGCATTTTTGACACGTTTAAGCCCCGTTAATCCCATTTCAAGGCTCTAAAATGAAGTTAAAGTATAGGGAACATGAAACATGCTCAAAAATATCTTAGATGTTGGTTCGTTTGGTCGTACGGTTGCGTTGTTCGGTTAATTACGACGAAACACGAATGAATGCGAAAAACGATCCAAATTACGCGATGAATGGAATTTTGTCATGCCAATCACTAAAATAAAATATTTTAATAATTACATAAAGTTTTGGATGTCCGGATCTATTCAGAACGTAAGATATGCGCGAAAATGCAAACTTATGCACTTTTTGACGCTTTTAGTCCCTGAATGACCAAAAAGTTTATTTTAGCACACCGAACCCATCAAAGCCTATTTCTAAGCTATGTAAAGGATATTTAGGGTATTTTTAACTTATGGTCATGTTCCGGAATGTCCGTTACAGTACGAATCGGCATACTTTCGCAGTTTGTCGAATTTATTCCCTGTAAGCGAATAAACTTTATTTCGGCACACCAAACCTTCCAAAACTTATTTCTAAGTTATGTAAAGGTTATTTAAGGTATGTTAAGCCTATGTCACTATTCCAGAGTGTTTGTTGCATTAAACTGGTTATATTTACGCATCAGTGCGCGTATAACCTTCCAGAAAGCGATTTAGAGCCCGAAATTGAACAAGAATTTATATGTGTAAATGATACACATATTTATAAAAATCCAAAATATGAAACACATTATTTCATGGTTTGGCATCTGTTTGATGGTTGAAGTGACACAGGTGTCACACTACAGACTTGAGCCACCTCCTGAACTTTGAAATGTTCATCCAACTTTCCACGTGTCCAATCTCAAAAAGTGTTTAGCTGATGAGAACCTCCACATACCACTTGATTAAATTCGTGTTGATAACACGATGCACTTTGTTGAGAAACCTGTGGAAATCATGGACCGTGAAGTCAAAAAGCTCAAACACAAGCGCATTCCTATTGTCAAAGTTCGCTGGGAATCTAAATGTGGCCCATAATTTACTTGGGAACGTGAAGATCAGATGAAAGCGAAATATCCGCATCTATTCTCACAAGTTTCCTCTAAATAAATTTCGGGACGAAATGTCCTAAAGTAGGGAGACTGTGACATATGTGCTTTTTTAATCATTATACAACTATGGACAATTCAATATCAATAAAACAATGTCTTTTGATCCCAATGTTTGTTATTTATGTTTGACGTTATGCACATTTTAATTTTTTATCGATTTTAAACTCTATATTGCTCTCTGGAAAGTTAAACGCAAACTGAGGCGTAAACATAATCAGTTTAACACGAAAAACACTCTGGAATAGCAACATAAGCTTAACATACCCTAAATAACCTTTACGTAACTTAGAAATAAGTTTTAGAAGGTTTGGTATGGCAAAAACAAGTTTATTCGCTCTTAGGGACTATTTGCGTCAAACTGCAAAAGTCTGCCGTTTTGTAAGACAACGTACAGTTCGGAACTTGATAATAAGCTTAACATACCATATATAACCTAAACATAGCTTAGAAATAATCTTTGAGTGGTTCGGTGTGCAAAAATATGCTTATTTGATCTTACAGGGACTAAAAGTGTCAAAAACGGCGTAAGTTTGCATTTACACGCATATCTTACGTTCTGACCACATCTGGACATCCAAAATTTTTATACACTCTAAAATATTTTTATTTTAGTGATCGGCATGCAAAAATACCATTTGTCGCTTAATTTGGTTCGTTTTCGCGTCCGTTCGAGTTTCGTCGTAATTAATCGAACAACGTGACCGTACAACCAAACGAACTGACATCCGTAACATTTTTTAGCATAATTCAAGTTAAATATACTTTAACTTCATTATGGAGCTTAAAAAATGGGCTTGACGGGTGTTAGAAGTGCCAAAACGCGACAAAACAAGCTTAGGGGCTGAAACTGTCAAAATGTGAAAGTTGCTGGTCCGCAAGCTGCATACGAACCGTATGCATATACCCTTATGGTCTGTAAGGTTTTGTCAGCTCCACAGATTTTAGAAACTTTTAATTCAGCTCCTGTTTTGCAAACCAGGCCCTTGTATGCAATTTTTCTTATTTGGGGACCAAGTTAACACCTCTCCAAGGCATATTAGCTAGCCCTTAACACATGTATGGTTGAGATTTCATGCTTGTTGGCCACACAAACAAGTGTCTTGATCTTGTGAACTTGCAACAACTATAAATAGCATGGCCCACATTCATTTTTCCTCACCCATGATCTGATTTCACTAAGTTGAAGTTGTAATACTTCATACCTGAGATTTTAAGATCAAGTTCTCCCTAGCAAGGACCCTTTGTAAGCTTCCTTCATTCTTTTATCGCTTTCCTAGCTTAAAAGTCAAACAGTTTTTGACTTTCAGCTTTGACCAGTCAATGGTCAACGCAAAGTTCGTTTGAACTTTGTAACGTGATTGTAATCACGATGGTTATAATCCTTAGCGATTATACCTACTGATTACCACGTTAACTAGGCGTAGTGATGAGTCAAAGTTTCGGTCAAAATGCGTTTTAGCACGCATTTTGCAACGGAACTACTTATAGGTATCAAAACACTTTGTTTTGATACCAAATCAGTTTTCTAAGTTAGTTAAACATGTTTTGAGATGTTTAACTCGTCACTATTAGTTTAGTGCTTGTTTAGGGTCGTAAGTTAAGCGGTCTAGACAACCGCTTAGACTTTCGAACCCGACCCGTTTGGTCGATCATTAGGATCCAACCAAGCATGTTTAGTGATCTTAGTTGCATAGGTAATAACCCCTGAGGTTATACCTTATGATCACCTAGGATTGGTTAGTTGATTGTTAAGTAGCTTATATGCCCATAAGAAATGACCAAAATGCCCTTTTGAAGCATAAAACCATATTGTGCATATGTGAAGATATTTTTTACATCTAATCTGATATAGTAACATGTTTAGGTATAATTGGGCATGAAAGACTTGACATAGCTCATTGTTAACCATCCGACCTTAGATTTACGCAACCGACGGGTTATAGTAGCTTATACTACCATAACGGGTCGAAACGGGTCAAAAGCACTTAGGTAGACTTCCAAATCAGAATGTAAGCTCTATTAAATCATGCCATATGAGTTCAAATACTCATTTGATTTATAGAACACCATTCTATCCTATCTCCCGATTTAGGATCCGATTATTAACATAGTTACCTATACTTGGTGCCTTGTTGATTCCGTGATACTTGGAGCTTAAATTGGTCTTATTCGCAAGACTAATAAGCAATCCCAAGTGAGTACATAGTTCCCCTCTTTTACCGCTTTCAAATACTTTGGGGTGATACACATGTGCATACTTGTTACTTTCGTGTTTTCATTGCTTTTTATGACATAAACATGCTAGTTTCACCTAGTACACATATAGTACATGCTTTCAATTATGTTTTTCTATGTATGTTTACTTACCATGCTAGCACATTGGTTTCATAAACATCTTTGCTATGTATGTTTACTTAGCATGCTAGCACATTGATTTCATAAACATCTTTGCTATGTATGTTTACTTAGCATGCTAGCACATTGATTTCATGAACATTTCTACTATGTATGTTTACTTAGCATACTTAGTACATGGTTTTCACATGCTACATTGGTTATGACATTTGGTATGTTTAATCGGGACAATAATGCATTCATTAACATTAGCTACGCCGCTCGGTAGTATGTAATGGTACCATAGGACTTGACAAATCCCTTTTCCGACTTCCTAGGTTTGTTTGGAAGTTAGGAATGACGGAATCCGACATACATAACTTAGATAAACCTTTAATTTGTTTAACGGTTTGTCGCCACAGTCGCAAGGCTTGAATGTATGCGATTAACATTACTGCATAAGTGTTCGTAATCATAAAGCATTGTTTTTCTGCAAAACATAACATTTGATATAAAGTTAGGTTTATTCAAAAACTTGTTTTGTACATTTTCCTACGGGGTTGAGTAAATGCTTTTATTCACCGTACATGACATTGTTAACACATTGACATTATCACATGGTTTGAGTAGATACTTTCTACTTGTTATGCATTTCATTTGGTTATACATGATACATTTCACACATGACATTGAACATGGTTTACACATAAAACATTTTGACATTGAACAAGACATTTTGGTTGATTATTGATAAGTGACTTATGTAACGGGGCTATGTGTTATATGATAAAAGCATGGTGGATCCGCCGCTGGTACTTCCTATATATAAGTGCTTTTATTGTATTATACATCGTTGCGTTACCTAAACCACTTAGCCAAGGACATGAAACATTTTTACAAGAACACGACATTGTTATATAAATTACATATTTTATACAAATTCACTTTTACTTGGTTATTTATTTAACCATGCATATTTCTTTTATATCATTTGATTTTCATATCGATTTTCACATGATTTCATAAAAGAAAAACATTTTACAAGGTTCATGACTACTTTTGTAAAACACTTCTTTTAACTACAAGTCATGAATCCTGCATAAACAAAACTTATGTATCTCACAGGCATTTTTATGCTGACGTACCTATTTTTACATGTGTTTTAGGTGCTAATGCATGATGATGTTTGTGCTTCACTTAGGCGGACTTGGGCCTTAGTGACTTAAAAGACAGTTATTATGTTATGTTTTGTTTGAACTCAAAGACAATGTAAACTTTAATCTCAATAATACAAAACTTAAATTGCCATGGTTGTTGAAACAATAATTATGTCGCCTCACTCCCCGACGTTTTCACCGCGGTTTGTTGTTTTAACGCGGTCGAGGTGTGACATCTTAAAAGGAAAACAATATCTTTACCACCAGACTACAATCATACTTTTGGATTATAATTATCAAAGTAGTTATAATATTCAGAATATTTGTTTAATTTTAAGTAAATGAGGCCCTACAAATTTGGGGTCCTAAAGGCTTAGCTTCAATATATTTGGGCTTGAACCAGCCCTAGATAGAGGGTGGTATGTGTGTTGTGTTTTTGTTCTTGAGCTTAGTACAAAGACGTTAACGTGGGGGTAGGGATCAGAGAGAGAAGAGATGGAAAAAACAAAAGGTTTTTTGTGTTTTTCTTATGAGTAAACTTCCATTTTGGTCCATGAGGTTTGGTCACTTTTGCCACTTTAGTCCAAAACTCAAACATTTTAAATCTGGGTTCCTATGGTTTCACTTTTATTGCTATTTTGGTCCAAAAATGAAATCACATGATATTTGGCTAATAAAATTATGCTATTTTTCCTTTTCCTCAGGGGCAAAATGGTCATTTTAAACACTAATATATATATATATATATATATATATATTAAAATAAACCTTAAAACTATGCACACACTCTCTCTGTCTAAACACCCCCTCTTTCTCTCTTCTCTCTCTCTCTCTCTAAACTCCAAATCAATTGTAAATCTCGCCAAACTTCAAAGAGTGCAGTAGTAAGCAGTGCACTCATAACCCCTCTTATCTACAATGGCGTCAATCGCCACCGGCTCTGGCAAATTCCTCACCCTCCGTCACCGTCGCCCCCGCTCTAACCTCCCACCTCCACCCTCCTCCTCCTCCATCACCACCTCCACCATCAAATCCCAAAAAAATTTCATCTCAAAACCCTAACAAACCCCAATGCTCAAACCCTAGCTTATTCTCAGTCAAAAACCTCACCTTTTCGGCTGCAGTCGGTGTTTTGTTCCACGTAGCGTACAAAACTCCGTCCAGAGTCGGCTTCTTCGGTGGTAACGGTGGTGGAGGAACTTCCGGAGGTGGTAAGGGCGGCGGTGGTTGTGGCGGAGGCGGCGGCAGGTGGTGGAGGAGGTTGTTGTCACCTGAAGCTAATGCAGATGAGAATCAGTCATCAGAATGGGATTCACATGGATTACCAGCTGATATTGTTATTCAATTGAACAAACTTAGTGGATTTTAAAAAGTATAAGGTATCTGATTTAGTGTTTCTAGATAAAGTTAAGTCCGTTATTGTAGGTTCAGATGATTCATTTTTCGAAATGGTTTCGATTAAAGTGGGTGGTGTGTACACCAAAGCTCAGTTACAGAAAGAGCTAGAAACCCTAGCTACTTGTGGTATGTTTGAGAAAGTCGATTTAGAAGCAAAAACTAACGCAGACGGAACAGTAGGTGGTGGCGGTGGTGAGAAGGGGGAGGAGGTGGCAGTGGTGTTAGAGAGAGAGAGAGAGAGAGAAGAGAGAGACAAAGGGGTGTTTGAGAGAGAGAAGAAAGAGACAAAAGGGTGTTTAGGGAGAGAGAGAGTGCAGAGTTTTGAGGTTTTTTTATTTTATTTATATATATTAATGCTTAAAATGACCATTTTGCCTTTGAGGAAAAGGACAAAATAGCAGGATTTTATTAGCCATATATCAGGTGATTTCATTTTTGGATCAAAATGGCAATAAAAGTGACACCACAGGGACCCAGATTTAAAAGGTTTGAGTTTTGGACTCAATTGGCAAAAGAACCAAACCTTAGGAACCAAAATGGCAGTTTACTCTTTTCTTATTTTTTATTTTATTTTAGAGGATGAAAAATGACTAATCTACCATTATTTGCGAAACTTAACTGAAAATTTTGATGCTAGTTAGCGGAAAGGACGAAAGTTTCAAGCTTTTTTAAACATAAAGTACATTTTCTAACATTTTTTAATGTGAAGGACATACACTACTGAAAATTGATACAACATAAATTGACGAAAATGTAATTTACCCAATAAATTAAAAACAGAGTAAAATGCCATTATAGTCCCTATGGTTTGGGTCATTTTGCCACTTTAGTCCAAAGGTTTCTTTTATCGTCTATGGGTCCAAAAAGTTTTTAACATTGCCATTTTAGTTCATCTGACTAACACATGCTCACACCCACTTTCTTCCATATTTCTCTCTCTCTATGTTTTGTCATTTTAGTTATGTTTATGTCTTGTTCATAAAATGAATGAAAAGATAAATTAAATATATATGTGTATATGTATATATATATACACACACATATATAACACATACTCACACACACTTTCTTCCAGATCTCTCTCTCTCTCTCGGCTACTATTAGCCACCGCCTCACACCACCTGCCACCATCAGCACCACCCGCCCATCACAACCATCACCACCAACCGACCACCACCACCCAACCACCACCACCACCAGAACCCGACCAGATCCACCACCACATAACTCTTAACCCTCTTTCTGTATATCTCTCTCTACCACTACTACCAATCACCCATCTTTTCCTTCGAATGGTAACCGCCACATCTTAGGCGGGAGTGGTTATTTGAATGTCAATGTGGTTTAACTCGGATCAGCTATGTTTTTTTTAAAAAAATTGTGGGTTTGATTTTGAAATGGTGGTTATTGGTTGTCAAAATGGTGGTAGTGGTTGTAGTAATGTGTAGATTGTGAGGGTGGTGGTGATGGTGGTTGAATGTGGTGGTGGGTTCTGGATCTGGTCGGGTTGTGATGGCGAGTTTTGGATCTAGTTGGGTTGTGGTGATGGTGGCAGGTGGTTCAGTGGTGATGATGGTTGTGGTGGTGGTGATAGTCGGCGGTTGGTGGAGGTAGAGAGAGAGAAAGAGAGAAACTAGAAAAAGATAGAGTGTATGTGTTTTGAAATGCATAATTTGGATTTGGATTTGTTTTTTCAATATATATATATATATATATATATATATATATAGGCTAATTATAATGAGAAAACTCACCCCAGTTAAGAAAACCCAGTAAACCCTCATATGTGGCTAGGATTGAGCCACATCACCTTATGTATAAAAATGAGACAAGGGCAATTTTGTCATTTTCCCCTAATGTTGACTGAATGTGTATGAGAGACGGCGCAGTGTTTGGTGTTTGCTTTTTTTCTCCTCTGGAGCATTGATTATGAATTGTGCTTGCCCCTTGTACTATGATATCTTTTAGTTCTTTTTGTTTTATGTAAGATAAATATGCTTTCAAATCTCTCACATCTCATTTCTCCAAAACAGAAGAGGAGATGAGTGAAACCCAGACACACCATTGAGAAGGTTTTGCATTAAACATGGCTGAGTTGAACAACCAACCACCATAGAGTGTTGCTGGTGGTACAGCGACATTCAAGGAACATTCAGGTTCACCCTTAAATGTTGTCCCACATAATCTTTTACCTGATTTTGCATTTAATGAAGATGAAGATGCATTGGTTGAGAGTAGAGTTGTTGAAGACCCTGAACCTATTTCTACAGAGTTTCCAGGTGAGTCATACATTTTTTTCAGTTTTAT
This sequence comes from Helianthus tuberosus, assembly GCA_030545235.1. Classification (NCBI taxonomy): domain Eukaryota; kingdom Viridiplantae; phylum Streptophyta; class Magnoliopsida; order Asterales; family Asteraceae; genus Helianthus; species Helianthus tuberosus. The sequence continues at coordinate 53,134,028 of CM060429.1, read as the reverse complement.
TAAGGATACACCTTTTCAGTTGTAGCGAGAACATTATCATTTAGAAAACATAAATTTATAGATCATATAGATTTATAACATTTGTGTTTGATATTTACTTTTTTCTGACATTTGTGTGTTATTCAGCAGTTGAAGTTTTGCAGTCTGAAAATGAGAACGTGGACGATCTGGTGAGTCCAGATGCATACGAGCACATCAGCATATTACGTTTTTCTCGTTTAGATTTTTATCGGATTCTTCTTGATCTTTTTTCGTTTTTTTGTTTTTTTTTCTGTGTAGCCTCAGAGCTGCATCCGAACAGCACCAACGATGATGATGATGGTGTTCAAAATTGTACTTTTACAAAATTGCTATCCACATGTCAATTTTTATCTAAAAGTATGTATTTTTTTCTTTAGATATTGTAACACTCCCAGTTATAATGCTTATAGTCTGTTATTAGAATGTGTTTTTTTGTGGTAGACGAGGAAAAAAAACCAACAAATGATGTGGTGGTTTGTTTGGTAGCAAATGTGGTAAACTTGTATTAACAATATCATTTTTTTATTCGCTCCCAATTTTTTTTCTTATGAAACAAGTTTTTATATTTTTTAGAAGGGGTAACTTCGTAGAAATGTAACAAACTTTGACAAGTGTTCCAATTAAGTGATTGAAACTTTTTTTGTCTCTATAAAATAATTCAAGTTTCATTTGATGTTCTAATACTATGTAATTACCAGGTTAGTAATTATCATGTGTCAGGTTTTATTATCTTTTTTAATTTTTAATATGATATGGAAAATAAAAATAATGACATGGATGTTCTAAAAAAATTGAAAAATCATTTTTTATTCTAAAATTAATAAAACGTACACTGTTACCATTGAATTTTTTTAAAGCAAAAAAATTTACTTTTTGAATGATTAACGAAAACACTTTTTTATAGGGTTTTGGGAGGATATTGTTTTTTTTTATGAATAGAAAATAAAAAAAAAACTTGTGTTAATTATGAATAAGAAAAACAATATTCATGTCGTACGTCTTGCAAAATAACCTGATTATCAAAGGTTATAATATGTTTTTATTTTATAGAGTTAACTGCCATTTTCGTCCCTGTGGTTTGGTCACTTTGGCCATTTCAGTCCATTTTTCAAAAATGCGCCATTTTCGTCCCCCACGTTCTGGAAAGGTGTCATTTCAGTCCAAAAATCATAACCCAGTTAAGTCAGTTAGTAAATAAGGACTGATTGTGTAAATTTGTAACATAAAGGACCATTTAAGTAAATATTAAACACCACCACCACTAGCCCTGCCACCACCACCACTCCGCTGCCACCACCACCGCCACCACAGCCCTGCCACCACCACCACTCCGCTGCCACCACCACCACCACCGCCACCACAGCCCTGCCACCACCACCACTCCGCTGCCACCACCACCACCACCGCCACCACAGCCCTGCCACCGCCACCACTCCGTTGCCACCACCACCACCGCCACCGCCACCACAGCCCTGCCACCACCACCACAGCCCTGCCACCACCGCCACCACAGCCGGTTCATCATCATATCAGACGAGAGAGGGAGAAAGTCGGAGAGACAGAGAGAGAGATAACGAGGCGGGAGAGAGAACCGGCGACGGTGGGGCTGCCTTCCCCAGATGATGACGATGATGACGTTGATGGTGGTGGTTCCGGCGGCGGCGGTGGTGACCATGCTACTATTCATCGTCTTCCCCAAAACGGTCAACAGAAGTCAAACGGCCTAATTCTCGATCAATACTGGATAATATTCAAATTAAACTTGCAGAAACATTGTACAAGTATAAACATACTGATTGGGTGATTAAAACCGATCCGGTATCGCGTGCAACGGCGTGGCGACAGTCTCCGGCGACGGGTATTCCGGCGAGACTTACAGACGATGAACAGAGGGTATTTTCGAAGGGGCAAAGGATTTTGAAGGGTGTGAGAGTTTCGTATGGGTTCAGGGACTCTAAATAACACAACAATTTGACACTTAATCGACAAACTTCTGTGGATTAATTCCACTTTGAATTTTTTTTATAAAAACTCCGATTTCACGTGGTGTCGGGCATGCTTATTGAACAATTACAAAGCGTGGGGAGTTGTTTACGATATGTGAGAGTGGTGGTGGCAGCGGAGTGGTAGTGGTGGCAGGGCTGTGGTGGCGGTGGTGGCAGGGCTGTGGTGGTGGTCTCAGGGCTGTGGTGGCAGGGCTGTGGTGGTGGTGGCAGGGCTGTGGTGGCGGTGGCGGTGGTGGTGGTGGCAGCGGAGTGGTGGTGGTGGCAGGGATGTGGTGGCGGTGGTGGTGGTGGTGGCAGCGGAGTGGTGGTGGTGGCAGGGCTGTGGTGGTGGTGGCAGCGGAGTGGTGGTGGTGGCAGGGCTAGTGGTGGTGGTGTTTAATATTTACTTAAATGGTCCTTTATGTTACAAATTTACACAATCAGTCCTTATTTACTAACTGACTTAACTGGGTTATGATTTTTGGACTGAAATGGCACCTTTCCAGAACGTGGGGGACGAAAATAGCGCATTTTTTAAAAATGGACTGAAATGGCCAAAGTGACCAAACCAAAGGGACGAAAATGGCAGTTAACTATTTTATAATTCCACCTAATATAAATAATATCTACATAAGCATAAAAAGAAAATAAAAAATAAAAGAAAAACATGGTAACCTGATGACCTGGTAATTACACAATATTGGAACACAAAATTAAAGTTTAGTGACTTTAGAAAGACAAAAAAAGTTTGGATGACTTAATTGAGACACTTGACAAACTTAGTTACATTTTAGTGGCATTTTCCCTTTTTAGAAGGTAAAAACATGTGTGGTTACACTTGTATTAACAATTATTTATTTTATTTTGTCCCAAATTTTTTTTTATGAATTAAGTTTTTATATTTTTTGGAAGGGAAAAACATTCGAGGTTACACTTTGGGGTCACATAAAAAATTGCACCAACATCTACACTTTTTGGTCACATTAAAAAAATGCACCACCATGTTTGTTTCCGTTGTAGCAAAACGTGTTAAACTTGTATTGACAATACAATATTTTTTATTTTGTCCCAAAAAGTTTCTTATGAGATAAGTTTTTATATTTTGTTAGAAGGTAAAAATATTTGAGGTTACACTTTTGGCCACATTTGTTAGGCTTCAAGTTATAAATAATTTTTCTTTTCTTAATTCATACCTGTCAAAATTTAGTAACAATGCAATGTTTTGTAAAAGACTTGTGACCTTTTTAAAGTTTCACTTTTATGATATACATATGCAAGCCCAACCTCGTAATAACTATTTTTTTATGTAGGTATTCAGGCGGACGAGGAATTTTATGTTCACCATACACCCAATGGCTCTAGAATGTGGTGTCATAATGTTCCTACTATTTTAAGGCCTGTTGTTGGTTGTGTATATGAAACGTGGAAGGATGTGTTCAGTATATACAAGGAGTATGCTGTGTATTATGGGTTTTCTATTCGTAAGGGGCATACCAAGAGATGGAAGGGGTTTGTTACTCACTTTTTTTGTGTAACATCTTTATGTAACCCAACATAGTTGGGTTTTAGTAATGTAACAATTCTAATATATTTTGTTAGTTACATATTTAAAAATTCTAAAAAAAAACATAAATAAAGTGTGTTGTTATATTTTTTCCATATTATTATAAAAATAAAGTGACTTTTACAGAAACAAAGTGTGTTGTTACTTTTTTGTGTTAGAAATGTAACAATCAAAGCAAAAATGCATTGTTATACTTTATTCAATTACTGTAAAAATAAAGTGCGTTGTTATTTTTTTCTAGATTATTGTAAAAATAAAGCGGTTGTTACATATGTACGTAAAATTGATCATGTAAAAATTATATGTTACGTTTCTATGTAACATTTGATCATATAAAAATTATATGTTACGTTTCTATGTAACATTTTATGTTACAGAAATAAAGTGTGTTATTAAAAATGTGGCGTAAATTGATAATTAAAAAATGTATGTTACATTTTTATGTAATACAAAGACAAATGATATAGGTAACAATTTTTGTGTCAGTTACACATCTAAATATAAAAAAGAAACAAAATATCTGATGTATATAAAAAAATGAGAATTAAATCAAAAGTAAAAGTAAAAGTATGAAAGAGAATATAAAATATCTAACACGCCACAAGTAACATTTCTTTTATATAATGACACATAACTTAAGCATGTATGTAACACATGTATTTTTTACCTAACAAAATATCTAACACGCCACAAGTAACATTTCGTTTATATCACACATTAATAATCCATCTTACAGTTTATGTAACCAATTGTCACAAAAGTCTTTTTAATTAAAATCTAAGTCATACATGGCCCATGGATTTATTTTGACGGTTGATACAACATAGTAGCCATTATGTTGTTTTTATTTGCAAAAGTAATTTTTTGATGTCTCTGACAATCCATGTGATAATGTAATGAGCCTATTGTATTTTACATCACATCCCTGCAAACCTTTTACACCACATGTGTTTGACTTTAAAATTAATCTAATGGTTATAATTGGTTCTCTCTATTTAAAACTAATCCAATGGTTGTAATTGGTCTTTTCTATTATTAATTTATAGTTCTTTTTTAAGACATGCTTTAATAGGTTGTAGGGTTTTATAGAGATAATGATGAAGTGTTACTGTAGATGCCTGCTCTTTCTTGATATATGTCACCATACATTAAATGAGAGTTCTGAGACATTAGATGTAGTATTTTTTTCAGACACGCACAGGGGTTTTGAAGGTACATAAGTCCCACCTTGAAAGATTTTTTAATTTCAAATTATAAATATTTTGCTGTAATTGAGATGTGTCATGTATCATGCCATAGAAGTAGGTGTTGACTTTACCCTCTTATATCCAGTTGTTTTTATGTCTCAAAGTATGGCTTAAAAAAGAGATATTTGTACTAGTGGGACCTACTGCACTAGGATACAGACCTTTAGATTTAACTTTTTTTAATAATTATCAATTGTTACACACATTTGTTTAACACGTTGTTACATACATTTTTTAACAGTAATAATGTAAAAAGTTGCTGCTTACTTTTTTAACATGTTACGTATTTTTTTGTTACACAGACCCTTTCTAACAATATTCATGTAATAAGCGATAACTTTTTACTCAAACATTGTTACACGATAAATTATGTTTTGTTAATGTAACACTTTTTCACATCTTGAGTAATATGTTAATGTAACATACGATTAATCTAGTATCATGTCAATGTTTACACGATAAAATATGTTTTTATTTAATATAACACTTTTCCATATCATTAGTTAATGTGTTAATGTAACATACGGTTAATGTTAAACGATCAATAGTCTGAAGAAGGTGAATCAGTCCAGTCATAGAGCACATTGTTCACATCTCTAAATGACTTTTTAATCTCCAACAATATCCCTCCTTCAATATTAAAAATTCAAGATTATATTAATTAAAATATAAACTCAAAAGCACATGTCTCAAGTGGATAAAATAACTTTTAGTCAACCTAAAATAAATAGTACTTGAATATATAATACAAGTCAAATGGGATTCTAAATTCTTGAAAATATCAGTGAACAAATAGTTTAAAATCAAGAAACATGATTAAAAAAAAACACTTATTTTTCCAATCAATAATTAACTCATGTCAAAATGAATATTATATAAGGGTTCTAAATTCTTGAAAATCTTAGTAAACAAATAGCTTGAAATCAAGAAACATGATTACAAAATAAATCTTTTTCCCCAACTCAAGAACCGACTTGTGATGTTGTACAATATGGAGTAAAAGTTGTACAAAAGGGTTAGGTTTAAAAAATAATAACACACTACTCAGTACTCACCATCCTCACAATTCACCAAAAGGTAGAAGCTTGATGAAACCAAAAGAAACAAACAAAACCCCATCATTCTCAAAGCTTGAACCATTCTTCTCAAAGACTCCATCAAACCCACCACCGTGCACCACCTCACCACTCTAGATCTCCGGCAAGATTCTTGAAATTTTCAAGATGCACTTTTAGATACTGTTGTAAGTCATAGATCTGTGTAGAACGCGGCAATGGAGACATGTAGCTAGTATCCCGTCAGATGGACGACAGAGATGAAGGCAGCGGCGCATATGAAATTCTGACTTTTTGTTGAAAATCTCCAGCGAAGTTTGCTTTGGACGGAAATATCCGTCGAACTTCTGGTGTGGATTGTTGCTCTGGATGAAAATGTCCGGCGATTTTTTTGGTGTAGATGAAGATTGTGAGAGAGAGAGTGTGGATTTGCGTTTTGAAATTTTGGTTAGTGCAATGATGAAGCCAGTTAATTCTTACAACATGTAGAACTTTTGTTTGTTTCTAACAAATAAGTGTAACATTGCTCCCAATTTACCGTTTACGTACAAAATATGTATTTAATAATGAGAAAAAGGGAGAAAAAGCAACAGAGATCCAAAAACTCATCCTAGCCATCCATCCATTCTAATCAATGGCTACTATTAGGTTTCTAGGGTTTCTTTAACTCAAGGGGGTTTTCAATTTATCCTTGCCCTATATATATATATATATATATATATATATATATATATATATATATATATATAGGGGAAGGTTCATTGGGGAACACTAAAAAAGTGGGGAACAGCGTGGAACCGACTCAAACGAACTCCGATTGGACTCATTCCAGCGGCGTTGGAACCGGTTCGTCGAACCCTAACTAGGATCTCTTAACCCTAAATCCTAACTCCTAAACTATAAACCCTAAAGCTAAAAAATAAGGATAAAACTTAAACTAAACCGTAAAATCTAAACTATAAACCCTAAAGGCTAAACCTAAAGCTAAACCCTAAACCCTAAAGCTAATACCTAAACCCTAAAGCTAAACCCTAAAGTTAAACCTTAAAGCTAAACCCTAAAAGCCAAACCCTACTATATTTAGGGTTTAGGGGTTATGATTTAGGGTTTAGGGTTAAGAGATCCTAGTTAGGGTTCGACGAGCCGGTTCCAACGCCGCTGGAATGAGTCCAATCGAAGTTCGTTTGAGTTGGTTCCCTAGTGTTCCCCACATTTTTAGTGTTTCCCAATGAACCTCACACTATCTATATATATATAGGGTCAGGATTTAGAGAAAAAGGTGGAAAGTGTGAGAACGGTGAGAACGCTTATGGATCGTTCGATCAAAACAATCTATGGACTAGATTGGCGCGGTGGCGTTTTCGTAAATAACACGAATTCTATTAAGTGGACGCGCTTCATTAAGGGTAAAAAGGTCTTTTACACTTGTCTACCAAATCGCCAAACTAATGAATAAAATGCCATTACGGGCCAAAACACATCCCTATATAAACAAAACATCTCAGACATAAAAAACACCCCCCCCCCCCACGAACCTGAAACGCCATATTTTCTACTATATACCATTCATCTAACAAACGCCAAAAACCCCAAAACTTCAAACACACCTACTAAAAAACGCCATATTTTACTATATACCAATCATATTAGAAAACACAAAAAACACTCAAACATCAAAGATTCCAAAAAATCGACGTTTCCTTCAGATACACTATTTCCTCAGTAAAACGCCAAAAATGGCAAACATCGTTTCTTGTATATTCAATATTGTTCTACGTGAAGTTTGGCAGAATGCGTTCTTCCCTGAGGTGTTGTGACTCAATAACATTTTGCTGCATGAGATAGACAAATCATAAACAAAAAGATGTTGGTGTCAGACTTATGTCATTTTTTATGTTTTGTTAATGATGAATATTATAATGGCATGAAGAGACGAATGACACTGATGAGTGATTTGAAGATACATATTCAAACAAAAAACTCACGTCATTTTGTCTTTCCAAACGGCCACAAAAACACAAGCATGACAAAGTCAAACCGACAGTGAACATATTTCGAAGAAGAAAGAGACTGATGACAGTGAAGATTTGGAAGATGAATTGTTTCTATTTTTATTTTTTTAATTTTCTTTTTTTATTGTTTGTTATGTATTTTTCAGGTAAGAACAATAAAATATACATTATATTAATAAACACCAAAGAGTCATAATGATTGTGAAACGCCATAATGCAGTAAAACGCCAAAAACTCCCAAACTATAATAAAAGTAATTTGGAGAAGTTTTATTAAAAGCTAAAAAAGAAAAAAAGACGCAAAAAAACTACTTAAACCATTAAAAAACGCCAAACTTGGAAGATGGAACGTCTATCAGCCTAAAAACTCATAAAAAAGCAGAACAAAAAACAGTAAAAATACACACAGTAACTGAAAAGACGGCTACTTTATTAATATCATTTATTATAAATAAAATCCCGCCTAAACTACGCGCCAAAAACATCCTATAAGAGAGACGTCTCTGCACAATCAATTGATCACAACCAAAAAACTACGCCATGTTTCCTATAAACCACTCACTTTAAAACGCAAAAAAATAGTTAAAAAGCTACAAATGGGAAACCTAGTTTCTTCTATATTGAATATTCTTCTGAATGAAGTTTCACTGAATGGATTCTTCTCTGAGATGGGTATCTCTATAAGCTTTTGCTGAATGAGATGGACAGATATTCATGAAAAAGAGACTGATGACACTGATATGTCATCATGTCACTTTGTTCTTAATGGATATATTGATGGCATGAAGGGATCAATACATTCGAGCATGCATTAATCTTCAACATGTCACCAAACAAGTATATATCAAACCACAATACAAGATGCTACTAAAAATAAGCATCTTCTAAAGACGGACGGTATGTAGGAAAATAAGGATCTAGATAAGGTATTCAAAACAGGTACAAAACGCCAAAATGGTTAAAGTAGAAGAGGCTGATGACAGTGAAGATTTGGATGAGAAATTAGATTAGAATTTTTTTTTTCATTTTCTATTGTTTGTTATCTAATTCTCTGTTGTTTATTATAAAGTTCTCTACGAATAAAAAAAATTGAGTATAAAACGCCAAAAACTACAAACACTAAAACGCCTGATAGTATGAAAACTGTGAGACGGTAACATTAATTTGGATGCTAGCAAAGCACGTTGTTGCTATATAAAATGCCAAAAAATGCCAAACAAAGTATTACTGGAAAAAAGCAACACTAATTGACAGATAAAAAATGAACGAAACATTAATTGCAAAACAGTAAAATGAAGAGATGGTAACATTATTGCCAAACATTTATTATATTAAAAGCCACTACATGGAAAATTGAATTTGTTTATCTTTTCAAAACGCTATAATTGCCTGTTACATTATATGCCTGCATCCCACATGGCACATGTCACACCCCAACCGATGACAGAAACATCGGGGCGCGACACTGAGCGAAACAGATTGTCCATGGGTATCCATAACAACCATTAATTACCAAATATTTAAACGTCATGTCCCATACCACAACATATCCAAATAAAATAGTTATTACAAATAATTGTCTCAAGAACAGACACTATTCTGACAACTCAGATTTATCGTGACATAACTAGACCCCTAGCTTGATTCACCAAAGCACAGCATTCCTAGCATCTTAAGCACCTGTCACATACGTTAAAATAGAGGTCAATACACATAGTGTAAAGGTGAGCATACTAGTTTAATAGTAATAATATAGTTCGAAAGCGTTTATGCGTAACCAGCATGTAACATGTATAATGTGAAGCTAGTAGGTTATCAACAATGAAATATGCACAGACAAGATTGCGAGTTGTAGAATGCGCAACACATATCACTACTATGACACGTGAAGAGGTAACCTTAACAATCCCTATCCACGACAGGTGCTGATTCCAAACTATAGTACTATCGTTGCTAAGGCGTCAGGCAACAATCACTGTGTTAACATAACATACAAGCATTCATCGAGAAACACGTAACATGCAATAACGGTCAGCATATAAATAGTGTTTGCGTTGTGTGATCGGTGTGATTTAGAATAGGTAACATATGTAACACCCAAAAGTGCATAAAGCAAAAAGGGATCGAGTAGACTCACAGCGATGGAAGTTAATGGATTGAAGGGAGCGCTAGAGTGATTAGCCTAAACAGTTAACGATAGCATAAGCGAAGAGCGGTGCGTGAAACGGTGCAAGTGAACCAAGTGTCGAATGGTAACCCGATCGGATGGCAATCCGATCGGATGGTCACTCGATCGGATGTCAATCCATTCGGATGGTCATCCGATCGAATGGCCATTCGGTCGGATTGACATTCGTTTGAGAAGGATGTGTTTGTTCATGATGGCTTTGAAGTTTTCGTTGTAGCATTTTGAAAAAAAAGAAGTATCTCTACCCTTCAGGTCGAACGGTCGTTCGATCGGATAGTGATCCGATTGGCGAGGCTTCTCAGTTGAGAACAAGTTCACAGCAGGATGGTCAATCGATCGGATAGCAATCCGATCGGATAGCAATCTGAAGAAACACTGAACTAATTAAGGGATTAATCAGTTTGGTTTATGTCTCTACCATGATGGTTAATCTTCTTTGTGGTTTCCTGAGCTCCATAATGACTGTTATCTGCAAAACAGAACACCGTTACTCGTTAAGAGGGGAATGTGGGGGGTTTCCCTCTTAACCGGGCTCCGGCGTGAGAATAAGCGACTGCTTTGGAGAGATAATTAAGTATTAAGAGTGAGAGTAGAGGGAATGGAATGTTTAACCTGTGAAGTGAGGTCTCTATTTATAGCCGGAGAGGTGTAAGAGGATGTGGGCTGATGGGCCTTGGGCCGGAAGGCGACAACATGGAGGATATGCTCCTTGTCTCACTGGTGTCAACCGTTAGTGGCTTCTAGGAGCTTTCTGGAGCTGGCGCAACGTGATTGGAGCCACGTGTCACTGTTGTCGGCCTGGCCGCCCTTCTGTCATCAGCAGGTAAGTGGAGATCGTGGGGCAGTTGTCTCTGCCCTATGATTGGTGCCATGTAGGCGTCCTTAAGTACTTTTTGTCTCCTGCATGTCAGATGATCGTGGAGCACGATTGAGCAGAGCCAGAAGGACGCTGATTGGCTCTTTTCTTCTACCACTTGTACCTTGTGTACTATCTGGAGCAGCCTTGCGCTGCTTCCCTGTGCGATTCTTGCTAGGCACGTAACCAACCCGCGCGGGGTTTGGGTGACTGAGTGCTCCTTCAGTATGCTAAGTGTTGCTTATCGGAGCTTCTTGTCGTCTAGGTCTTGCGCGGCGTAAAATAGAAAATGATGTAACTCGCGCAAGGCTCGTGGTAGGAAGTTTGTTGAATAAGGAGTATGGTTCCGCGCGCAACCTTGACGGAGGTTTGCGCGGCTTTTTTTTGGGACCATACCCCTTCAAGTCCCCCCAGTCCAGTGCTGCACCATGCGCGAGGCAAGTGGTTGGAGCTCTGGACTTAGAAAAAATAAAGTTGAAGAAAATGCTTCCTTGATTTTGGTAGACGTGGCGCGTGTAAACTTTTATTGGTTACAACGGCGTGACTACCAGGCTTGGTTCCAGGTGGGTTATTGCCTTTTTGTGTAGGCGCGCAGTGTTGTTAAGGCAATGTTAACACAGCGCGGCCTTAGTAGCTTTTGCATGAAGCCTATTGTAATTTGTGGCGGGAAAACCTTCGAAATTTAAACTCTGACAAGTTGGTGAAAAACGTCATTGATGGTGACGTTTGAGTTGACCTGTTACACGACTGTCATCAAGTTGTCTCTGACGGTTGGTCATTCCGTCAGGAGAATGAGTTCCACGCGCGCGTGATAACCGTCGTTCCGGGATTCCCGCCTTACGTGTCATCTTCTGATTGGTCACGTGCGCGGCGATCTCGGCACGTTTACCCATCGCATTAAATGCGATGGGTATATATATCTGAAGAGATGTGGGAGGTCATTACTTTTCTCTTCTATTGCTATCTTGCTCTCCATTTGTACCCTTTTTATCTCTTCAAATCTTCAAGCTTTGTAGCAGATCTTCAAGATCTTTCTTCATATCTTCAAGTTCTTCAAGAAAACTTGAATCTTTATTTATTATGGCTGAAGAACATCAAGAGGATATTCCTGGGGAAAAAGGCCCTGTTCCCGTTCTCCGGTGGGATCCGGGTCTTTTTGAGCAGATCATGAGGAGTTTCCGGTTTCCACCGGAATGGGACGCTAAGTACCCCGGTCAAAACCAGACGGCCGCTGATGCACCACCGGGGTACATCACGTTGTTCGAAGATTTCTTTCATCAAGGTAATTTCCGGCTGCCGGCGACGAATTTTATGGCCCATATTCTGCAGTTTTATGGGTTTCATATATCGCAGATGAGCCCTCCCGGGATGGTCCGGGTTCGTCACTTTGAGTTCTTGTGTTGGTCTCATGGTATTGAGCCGACGGTTGAGAAGTTTAGGGTATTCTATCAGCTAATAAAAAACATGGGCTTCTATTCATTCGCCAGTCGGGGTGCTGCAAAAAAGATACTTTTGAACCCCCCCCCCCCCCCCAAGAGTTTTCATGAGTGGAAACCGAAGTTCTTTTATATTCGTGAGGAGGTGATACCGATCGCCATGACTTTCCGCGCGTGGTCCGAACCAATTTTGAAGGATGATTTGGCGATCCCCAAGAATGACGCTTGGTACAAGAAGCTTACCTCTACTCTAAACCGAGTGTTTGGAGAGAATGTCTTGGTGGCGGCGCGCATGAGTGACCAATGGCCGGCTGATAGCAAGGACGTTCCTGTTCTGATGTTCGACGATAGAGGTTAGTAATTTACTTAGCCTTTTTGGTTTCTTGTTTCGTAACTCTTGTTTATTTACGTAAATTGTTGTGTAGAGGCGCAACTGTATCAAGCTGCATTCTCCACCTTTGGTGGTTCTATGAGTGTGCGCCCACTCCAGGCTGGAGAGGAGTATTGGTATGAGCAGATTAGGGGTAATTTCATGTACCCGGTTGCTGATGCGTTTGCCTCGCCGCCTACTGCAACCGAAGGTGCGCACATACCTAAACCTCGTCCTTTGCGCTTTGTGACCTCTGCTGGGAAAGAGGTTGTCTATCTTTCCAGCGAGGAGTCTGTAGGGTCTTCGAACGGAGAGCTAAGTTCGTGGTCTAACATCTTTGCAGGTGTGTTGCGCGACTTGGGGATTGACCCTAAAGATAAGAAGAAAAAGCCTTTGAGGAAGAAGAAGGTAGTCAACTTGGATCCTGAGGTGACCAGCAAGGGGGCTGGGAGTAGTCGCGCAACCTCTGGTGCTGCTGGTAAAGGTACTCTTCGCCTTCGTCAGAGTGACTTGAAAGATTATGTGATAATTAGTGATTCACTTGAAGGCTTGTCGCGCGCAGGCGAGAAGAAGACTGGAGCAGGTGGCTCGAAAAGCTCTGGTAGCGCGGGTTCCCGTAACCCTGATGCTGGTGCTACTCCTTCCACTGCCGCGCATGAGGAAGAGGAAGAAGAAGAAGAAGTAGAAGAAGAGGAGGCTGCTGAAAAGTTGATCAGCAGAAAAAGAACTAGAAGCGAGACCACAACTGGTGTGGCTTCTGCGTCGATAGCTGGTGCGATTCCCTTGATTGGGAAAACGAGCAACTTGCGCTCTCTTTACAAATTCTCTCCTGGTAAGTTCTTAATTTCTCTTCCTTTTGTTACCTTCTCTTCTTAATCACTTGGTTTCTGCAGAGACCAAGAAGAAGACCCCTGAGAAGGGTGTTACGTTTACCGAGACAGAGCCAAAGCCAAAGAGGCCAAAAATTACCATTAAATCTTCCAAGACTGCTGGGGCTGAGTCTGCCAAGGATAAACATGTTGCTGAGGGGGATAAGGCGAAGGCTGCTGAAGAGAAGAGAAAGGTTGACGAGGAGCGTAGGAAGAAGGTTGATGAGGACACAAGGAAGAAAGCGGAGGAAGAAAAGAAGAGGAAAGCTGAGGAGGGTAAAAAGGCTGAGGAGGCGAAGAGGAAGAAAGCCACTGACATAGAGAAGGAGAAGGAGAGGAAAAAGGCTGTTGAAAAGCCTATTGATGATGCCTTGAGATATACCGGTGCCGCTGCTATTGCTACTCAAGAGAAAGCGCAGGGTCCGGAGGTTGCGAGCACCATGGGGCCTGAGAAGCCCCATCAAGAGAGAAGAAAGGAGCCTGAGGTTGAGAAACCTACCCACCCCACGCATACTGAGGTCCCCCATCGCTCCAAGGTAACTTCTACCAGGGGATCGGGCCCGTATGTTTCTAGTGGCGCGAGCTCTGGTGGCGCTAGGGGTTATAACCCACAAGCTATCGGGGCGAAGGATACCCTTGGTGACATTTACTACAAAAGTTATACTAAAGAGGAACGTGGTAATGCCCCCCACCAGGCTCCCTGGGGTTTGAGGCAAAAGGACACCTTTCAAGAGTTCGTACCTTGTCGCGATTGGTTTCTAAACTCCTTCACTCCTGGTGAGGTTATCCGGCAGAGGGCGAAGACTCATGAAGCACTATATCGCACTTATGTGATTGGGGAGGCCAACACTCGCGCTGCTAACCATCAGATAGTTCGTGAGTGGCGGACAATGGTTAGGGAGCGGTCAGATTGGGAGAGCTACCGTGAGCGAATGTTGAAGCGTGTTAGCGAGTTCAAGAAGTCGAAAGCCGCCTTTGACGAAGAGAAGGCAAAGTTTGAGGCTGACAAGAAAGCGGGGGAATGGGGGCGCGAGGGCCTGAAAAACAAACTTCAAGCTGCTGAACAGCAGCTGGCTAAGGAGAAAGCCGAGTTCAAGCGCATATGTGAGAAAGACAATGAGCGCGCGTTCGCGGCTCATAAAAAGATTGTCGACCTTGAAGCCAAGGTTGTTGAGTTGACCGTGAAGGTCGAGGATGCGCAAGCTGCACAGGCTGCTAAGGAGCAGATTGAGGTTTGTAAAACTTATACCCTTTCCTTCTGTGCTTTGTTTGCAAAATAGCCTAAGTCCTTTGTCGCTTTTTAGGTTGAGTTGGCTGATGTGAAGTTGCAGCTGTCGAGCAGAGATAAGGATCTTAAGGCCAAGGATGTCGAGATCGCTGAACTGAAACGCCGCCTGAATGCGCAGGTTGATAAGTGCGAGTCCTTGGAAATTGACCTTGAGGCGGAGAAAGTTAAGGCCACGACTGCTGAAGAGGCGCGTGATGTTAGTACCGCAGCCCTCAATGTAGCGCAGACTAACTATTCTGAGGCTCAGGGCATTGTTGACACTCTTGTCTCTGAGGCTGAGTGGATGCGCGGCCGCGGAGTAGTGCTGGTATGCTATTCTTTTTCCCTTTGAAGTTTTATTTTCTAGAGGAGTTGTTTTTAATACGCAGTTTTCGTTATAGGTCGCCAACTCTGTCCTTAACGCTGGAGAACTAGATCGCGTTGTTGCTGCTTTGACAGATGCCACGCGCGCAGTTGGTCATCGAGGAGGGTATCTGGAATGCGCAAAACACATTGAAGAGGTATTTGGACAGGAGTTTGACATTAGTCATTGCTCAGTGACTGACCAGGCTAGTGCCGAGTTGACGCGTGCTGAAAATGCTTATGATCACCTATCACTGCCTGTGATGGACTTGGTCGCGAAGGCTCTAGAGCATGATGACTGGTGTCAGCGCCTTAAGGCCATTCTCGACCCGCCGATAACTGTTGAACTATCAGATGGAGAGGAGCCAGCTGGTGATGATGGTGGAAACTATGGTGATGACGGTAAGCCTGGTGGTGATGATGGTGATGAAGGCGATCAGCATGATGGTAGTGGGAATGATGAATTTGAATAGGCTTTGTCGACAGGCTTTGTGCCTTGTAATTTTTTGTTTGTTTTGAATGTAAGCTCTTGCGCTGTCGTGCTTGTTTTAGACTGAATGAATGCTATTTGTTCTTTCCCGTTACAATTGCTCTTTCATCCACTGTTGTTAGAAACTTTGGTTAAGTTAGCTCGAATGAATGTAAGTGTCTCTCGTGTGAGCGTAATTTCCCGGTCTCGCGCTATGTTCGCGGAGGACCTTGGAAGCGTAACTCGAGAGGTGGTAAGTTACTGGAGTGTTTTCGTGCTAATCAGAAGTTTAACATGCATTTGTAACCAAAAAAGTAATAGAAAACATGTCGTATGCTTTCATTGACTTGGAAACAGGCGCTTAGGCCAACATACATTGCTTGTAACGTAAAGGGCGTGTAGCCAACATAGGAAAGTAAAGGGCGCGTGGCCGACATTAGTGGGTAAAGGCGCAAGGCCGAGAGTGATTACATATAGCATTTGCGCAGTTGTTGCGCATTCCATGTGCGTGGGATGATGTGTCCATCCAGGGTGCGCAGTTTGTATGCCCCTTTTCCTAGCACTTCATGTACTAGGTATGGGCCTTCCCATTTGGGTGCTAGCTTTCCTGGGCGCTCGGCGTTTGAAGCCTCGTTGTCTCAAAAGACGTATTCCCCTGGAGTGAAGGTACAGATGCGGACTCTCGCATTGTAGTACCTTTCCAGTTGTGTTTTGTACTTGGCTTCTTTAATTCGCGCGATTTCGCGCCTTTCTTCTAGCAAATCCAAGTCAAAACGTCGCTCTGCCTCGTTGTCGATTGCGTTGACTGCTGTCAAGCGCGGGGAGGGCAGGCCAACTTCTGCCGGGATAACCGCTTCTGAGCCGTAGACTAGGCTAAAAGGGGTTTCGCCGGTACTTGTCTTCGGTATGGTTCGGTGAGCCCACAAGATACTTGGGAGCTCATCTACCCATCCCCTTCGCTTTGTGCCCAGTCGGGCCTTTATCCCATCGACGATACTTTTGTTCACACTTTCAACCTGCCCATTGCCTTGGGGATGCGCAACGGAGGAGAAAGTGTGTTCTATTTTCATCTCTTTCATCCACTTCTGGAGGTCTTCTGACGCAAAGTTGGTGCCGTTGTCAGTTACAATCTTGAGTGGTAGGCCAAATCTGTAGATGATGTGTTCCCAAATGAACTTGCGCACCATCATAGCTGTAGTTGAAGCGAGGGCTTTGGCCTCCACCCATTTCGTGAAGTAATCGACGGCCACTATTATAAACTTGACGGCGCCGGGGGCCTCTGGGAAAGGTCCCACCATATCAATTCCCCACTGCTGAAAGGGCCACACAATGGATACGGGAATAAGGTCGTTTTTTGGGCACAGGGTTTTTGGAGAATGTCGCTGACAGGAGTCGCATTTGCGCAACTCCTTCAGGGCGTCGACGTGCATCCCTAGCCAATAATATCCGGCGTTCATAATTTTCGCAACAACCATGCGTGGTCCTGCATGGATGCCACAGATCCCTTCGTGGTTCTCCCTGATCAAGTAATTTGCATCTTGGGGGTCCACGCAGCGCAGTAACGGCCCCAAGAAGGACTTGCAGTATAAGATACCACCATTCATTTCGTAATGCAAGGCCTTGTTCTGAATCTTCCTTGCCTCTGCTTTACTCTCAGGGAGTACTCCTTCTTGCAAATATTGAATTATAGGGGTCATCCAGGATGGCTGCCCTATCTCGATCACGTTGACTTGTCGTAGCAGAACTGATGGATTTTTTTATTACTTCAATCCTTACATCTTTGGCGAGATGTTGGAAGGAGGTTGAAGCCAGTTTGCTCAAAGCGTCTGCTGGCTTGTTTTCAGAACGGTTGATGTGCACTACCTTGTAGGACTTGAATTTTTTGAGCAACTCTTTCGCCTGATCCAAATATAGGGCCATAACTTCGCCCCTTGCATCGTATATACCGTTGATTTGGCTGGCTATCAAGAGTGAATCAACGTGTGCTTGTAGGTTTTCAGCTCCCATTTTTATGGCGAGACGTAAGCCTGCCAGAAATGCCTCGTACACCGCCTTGTTGTTGCTATTTTTAAAATCCAACTTGATGGCGTAAGTGAATTCATGGTTTTCGGGGCTCACTAGGCGCAATCCTGCTCCCGCACCATCCTCGTTTGAAGCCCCATCAGTGTACAGCATCCATAACTCGTTCGTTGATTCTTTTACGGGAGTTTCGACAAGCTCACAATCCTTGATTTTATCAATTGGGACTTCTGTGATGAAGTCTGCCAGAACTTGACCCTTGATGGCTGGGCGCGGCCTGTACAGGATGTTGTGGCCTCCTAGTTCGATTGCCCATTTTGCTAACCGCCCTGACGTCTCTGGTTTTTGCAATATCGTGCCGATGTGAAAATTGGTAAGTACGGTGATCACATGCCCTGTAAAATATCTGCGCAGCCTTCGGGAGGCGTGTAGCAGCGCAAGAACCAACTTTTCCATCGTGGAATATCTCGTTTCTGGGTCAGTGAGTACCCTGCTGACGTAATAAATTGGATTCTGGACTCCATTTCTTTCCACCAACAATACCGACCCTACTGCCCTATCCGAAGAAGATAAGTACAGTATGAGTGGCTCTTTCTCAAACGGTGCAGTCAGGGTAGGGAGTTCGATCAAACACTCCTTCATTTGCTGAAAATCCCTCTCTGCTTCGGGGGTCCATCTGAACTCTTGTTTCTTCACACAGTTGCGCAGAGTGCTGATAAAAGGGTACGACTTCGCGGCGTGATTTAATAGAAAGCGGTTAAGCGCGGCCAGGCGGCCGGCCAACCGTTGCATCTCTTTGATTGTTCGCGGCGATGGCATTCGCTCTATTGCCTGGACTTTTTCCGGATTCACTTTAAAGCCGCCGTTTGTGACTATGAAGCCTAAAAACTTCCCTTCTTCCATGCCAAAAGAACACTTGGCTGGATTCAACTTCATATTTACGCTGCGCAATGAATTGAACGTTTTTTCGATGTCTTTCAACATTTGGTCCTCTTCGGGACTTTTGACGACTAGATCATCGATGTAAACTTCAATATGCTTTCCGATGTCTCCCGCGAAGGTCTTATCCATCAAGCGCTGGTATGTGGCACCAGCGTTTTTGAGGCCGAATGGCATCTTTGTATAGCAAAAAATCCCGAGATCAGTACGAAAAGCTGTCTTATCTTCATCTCCGAGCTTCATTTGAACTTGATGGTATCCCTTGTAGCAATCCAAGAAGCATTTCCATCTGTATGGCGCGAGAGAGTCTATCTTTTTGTCGATCTCAGGCAAAGAGTAGCAATCTTTAGGGCATGCCTTGTTGAGATCGGTATAGTCAACACACATTCGCCATCCTCCATTAGACTTCTCTACCATCACGGGGTTCGCAACCCAACTTTGATAACGTACTTCTCGCAAGATGCCGGCTTTAAGTAACTCGCATACTTGCTCATTCATTGCTTTCGTTTTGTCCGCCCCTAAGCTGCACCTTCTTTGGACTTTCGGTTCAACAGAGGGGTAGGTGTTTAAACAGTGCTCGGTGATGTCGCGTGGGACTCCGGTCATGTCAGCCGGGGTCCAGGCGAAGATATCCATGTTCTTGAACAGGAGCTGCTTGAGACGAGTTCGGATGTCAGGTGAGATTGCGTGGCCTATCGTCACCGTTTGCTCTGGGTACTTGCGATTTAAAACCCATTTTTCGGGTTCGGTTGTTGAAACCTTCGCCGCTTTTGTTGGACGCATCTCTTCTGTTGACATCACTTCTTTCTTTGCATAAATGATTGCCACCCCCGTCTTGGTTGGGAAACCAATCGCTGAGTGGGGGGTGGAAGTTATCATGTTCAGCTCACCTTGTGTCTCTCTCCCGATTAGCACATCATGTCTTGACTTAACAGGCATTACCATGAAGTTTACAGTGGTTGTTCTTGAGTGCTTTCCGTCAGAAAGTGTGATGGGGAAGCTGATTTGGCCAAGTGGGAAAACCATTTCATTGCAAAATCCTGACAAGGGGTAGTCAACTGGCTCGAGTCTCGCTTTGTCTTCATCGTCGAACTGATTAAAGCACTGCTCATAGATGATATCTACTGTACTCCCCGGGTCAATGAAGACGTATTCAGTTTCATAATGGCCGATGATACCGATGATGACGATGGGTCGTGTGGCTCGAGGACCCCCGCGCACCACCTGGAAAATGACCTGCTGTTCTTGCCATGAAGGCTCATAAGGTCTCTTGCCTTTTTCTCTCGCGCTATATCTTGGTCCGTTGACCATGTGGGTCTCTAAGCGTCGGACTTTCTTGTGATTTCCCTCATCGTGGCGATGGAGCTGTCTAGTTTCTTTGCGCACATTTTTCACCAAGTGGCTCAGCTTTCCACTCTTCAGTGCTCTCTCAATCTCTTGACGTAAGCTGTAACAATCATCTATTAAGTGGCCTGTATCCTTATGGAAATCACAATACAGATTGGGGTCTTGCCCCTTTTTGTTCGTCATAGGCCTTGGAGCCTTAAAATCATGGTTTTCCGTCATTAGCACCTCTTTTGGTGTTTTTATGAGCGGAGGCCAATGCTTTTCTCGATTATCATCTCTGACTGCCTTTCGATAGCTGATGCGGTCAATAGTATCTCGCGCGTCTTCTTTGTAGCGGGACCGTTCTTCATAACGAGGTCGTTCACTATAACCGCTGGAGTGATTGGCCTTCCACCCAGGGTTTTTGCCTTTGTTTCGTCTGTTGTCGTCGCGCGAGTGACCCCCTTTAGAAAATCGATCTTCAGAACGATAACTGTTGTTTCTGGCGAGTGACTCTTCAGTTTGCGCGACTATCTTCGCGGCTTCCATGACCTTATCCCATTCCTTGGGCATTCCATCTTTCCCAGTGATGGTTCTAATTAGGCTATCACAGCGGATGGCTTTCTTGAAATGGCAGCGCATGAGTTGTTCGCTCACGCCACCGATTTCCAAACATTCTTTGTTAAAGCGAGTGATAAAATCTTCCAAACCCTCGTTATCTCTGCGCCAGATGTCTTCAACCTCGGCTGTGTCGCGCTGGTATCGTCTTTGTTGACTGAAGTGACTCAAAATCTGAGTCCTGAAATCCACCCATGATTTTATCTTTCCTGGAGGAAGGCTGTCGAACCAGGCGCGAGCAGCCCCCGTAAGCGTTTGGATAAACAGATAGCACCACATGGGCATATTCCATCCTCCCATGCAGCCTACGCTTGTGAAAACTCTGACGTGATCATCGGGATCAGTCAATCCGTTAAACTTTCTGACTGTCGGAGGTAACTTTTCTCTCTTGAGTGGCGCAAGAGCGATTTTCGGAATGAACTTGGAATGCTCTACAGCTTCAGCTGGTCGATAGGCGAGGCGGAAGTCTTGCTCTGCCTCTACGGTGTACCCCACGTGCTGCCTTGGTTTGTAGTATTCGTGATTTCTTTGTAAATGATTGAAGACCGAAGATTCTTCATCATTCTCCCAAGTTGGATCATTTGGGTCAGTATCTTCCCATTCATTGTTCATGTTGCGCGGCGTGAGCCGACTGTGAACTGGGCCTCTCTGGACGTTTGACGGATCATCATAGTAGCTTTCTGTTTCTCCCAGTGTGTCGCGTGTGTCCTGCACGCTTAGTCTTCGGGTAGGGAGAGGTCTATTAGCTCTTCTTTGGACGTTCTGCGGTGGTGGTATCTGGCGCGCCCCGTGACTGTGGCCGGTTGGTGTAACCAAGGACGGTTCTGCCGTTAAGACTGCTTGTTGCGCGCTCAAAGATTGATATGCCTCGTTAATGGTGGCAAGTTGCTTGGCGTACCATGAGGCTGGGGTTTCGCCCTCTGGTAGCCCTAGTAGCGCCGAAATGTTCTGAGGTGGAGCTGGGTTTGACGGTACAGCGCCGTTGTTTCCTGGGGTTACCGTTTGAGTGATGCGGGTGATGCTCCCGCGCGGTCCCCCCGTGTTGGTTACTTCGATTTCGCCAATTTCTTCGACGTGTTGAGGTTAGACGTTTTGATTACCCTCCCCCAACGCTGCATTAGAGTTTGCTTCGAAACCAACAAACTCAGGAATGATTCCTTGACCAGCCATGGTCGAAGGGAGGAAAAAACAACGAAAACTCAGGAAAAAAGAAGATGAAAGTGTTTGTTAAAAACCGGTGGGCGCCAATGAAGAAACACTGAACTAAATAAGGGATTAATCAGTTTGGTTTATGTCTCTACCATGATGGTTAATCTTCTTTGTGGTTTCCTGAGCTCCTTAATGACTGTTATCTGCAAAACAGAACACCGTTACTCGTTAAGAGGGGAATGTGGGGGTTTCCCTCTTAACCGGGCTCCGGCGTGAGAATAAGCGACTGCTTTGGAGAGATAATTAAGTATTAAGAGTGAGAGTAGAGGGAATGGAATGTTTAACCTGTGAAGTGAGGTCTCTATTTATAGCCGGAGAGGTGTAAGAGGATGTGGGCTGATGGGCCTTGGGCCGGAAGGCGACAACATGGAGGATATGCTCCTTGTCTCACTGGTGTCGACCG
Organism: Helianthus tuberosus; assembly: GCA_030545235.1. Lineage (NCBI taxonomy): Eukaryota > Viridiplantae > Streptophyta > Magnoliopsida > Asterales > Asteraceae > Helianthus > Helianthus tuberosus. The sequence goes on along the minus strand of CM060429.1, from coordinate 53,111,813 downwards.
TTAGTGGCTTCTAGGAGCTTTCTGGAGCTGGCGCAACGTGATTGGAGCCACGTGTCACTTTTGTCGGCCTGGCCGCCCTTCTGCCATCAGCAGGTAAGTGGAGATCGTGGGGCAGTTATCTCTGCCCTATGATTGGTTCTATGTAGGCGTCCTTAAGTACTTTTTGTCTCCTGCATGTCAGATGATCGTGGAGCACGATTGAGCAGAGCCAGAAGGACGCTGATTGGCTCTTTTCTTCTGCCACTTGTACCTTGTGTACTATCTGGAGCAGCCTTGCGCTGCTTCCCTGTGCGATTCTTGCTGGGCACGTAACCAACCCGTGCGGGGTTTGGGTGACTGAGTGCTCCTTCAGTATGCTAAGTGCTGCTTATCGGAGCTTCTTGTCGTCTAGGTCTTGCGCGGCGTAAAATAGAAAATGATGTAACTCGCGCAAGGCTCGTGGTAGGAAGTTTGTTGAATAAGGAGTATGGTTCCGCGCGCAACCGTGACGGAGGTTTGCGCGGCTTTTTTTGGGACCATACCCCTTCACAATCCGTTAGAACTGGTGGTCTTTGAAAATTATGAAATTGATTAAGTGTCGAAGTTCCAAATGTCAACTGATCGGATGGTCGTTCGATCAGATGGCAATCCGATCGGACGGCAATCCGTTCGACGTTCAGACCTTTGAAAATTTTGAAAATTGTTAAGTGTGGAACCAAGTGCAATCCGATCGGATTGCAGTTCGATCAGATGGCAATCCGATTGGACGACAATCCGTCCCAACGAATCGGATCATCTTGACTTGATTGTTTTGAAAGTTTTGCGGTTTGTTCGAGACGGTATGATAACGTACTAAGCAATGGAACCTCGCCAATTCCCAAGTCGCCCGATCGAACAGGAATCACCCTAGTCCGACCAGTTGACTGTTCTTTGACGGTTGTTCATGTTTACTCCAGAATCGGTTGTCTCTTTGATAAAAATCAGATCTCAACCGACACTTCACTAAGAAATGAGTAGAAGACTAGAATGAGCTCCGATTCTATCAGTTTTGAGTGCATTGAGTGTAAAAGAGTTGAAAGAAATTTAGAAACCATCTTTCAATCCTTTTAACTTTGAGAATGTCTAGATCTATGCGAAATTGTTGTGAAATCATGTGGAAATCCTTCAGATCTGAGTTGTTCTTGGTGGAATGAAGCCAAATCTTGAAGTTCATAAGAACTCCATGATGACATCACCCTAGAACACCTCAAATCCGTTGATTTCACGGTTAAAAGTTAAGATTCAAAGGTGAAAATGATGAAGAAGTGTGTGTAGATCATAGAAGTACAAGATTTGGGTTAAAAACTTACAAGAATCTCAAGAAATCGAGAGAAAGAAGGCCTTGTACGTGCTGGTCGAGTGAGAGAGAGCTGTCACATCACAAATGATGTGACAGGGGGTATTTATTGGTTGCCAAAAAGGGAAAGGAGGAGCAAGGGTCGGATGGTGCACCAATCGGATGGCAATTCGATCGGACGACCATTCGATCGAGTGGCTCCGACGAGTTGCGTTTCGACGTTTCGTTTCGCGTGTTGAGCGTTGCAATGCGTTTCGTGTGAGCGATGCGATAGTACTAACCATTAGTTACACAAATAACCTAACTACTATATCTAACATACAATCACTATAGTAACTTACGTTTAGCGTTTGCGATTGGATTGCGTTGCGATAGAATTGCGATTGCGATTAACACCTCAACATAAACATAACATGCACAAGTAACACATAATAGCACACACACGTAAATCAATATCCAAATCACATAATTTGAGTTGCGAATGTGATAGCGGTGCGATTAGCGATAAGTCGATTAGCGATGAACATCCATTAAATCTCGATTATTAATAAGTACTCCACATAATATAACTAAAGCAAATAAATAATAGAATTCGATTACAAGTCAAGAAGCACAATCTATTAGTCAAGCAAGGAGTGACAGATCGCAATTAGCAATCTTTTCTTCCTTTGACTTTGACTTGTACTTTGACTTTCCAAAAAGCGGGTTGTTACACCCCCCCCTGTTAGACGGTTAGACAAAGTGGCCCCACCTTGATTTTATTTGCATTTTATAATAGATCATGTTTCATCTTTTATAACATATTAACCATTAGACTTAACATTGTTGGAAGATTATAAGAGAAACCTTTAGTTCATCACTTTCATTTTATCACAAACTCACCAACACACACACATTCTCCTCTCCTCTCTTCCTCTCAGCCGTGAACCCACACCACACCACCACCATTATCCAATCTTGTTTCATCCATTCTCTACATATACAAAGGTGTAAGAAGCTGTACAAAGAAGCTAGGAGCTCTTGGAAGTTGAAGGACCTCTCATACAAGCTTTTAACCACCTCATCTTCATCTTGTGTTCATCCCTAGCCTTGAGCTAGTAGTAAGATCATCTACATCCATTTTTACGTCTTAGTTAGTTGGTTAAAGAATGATACAAGTAACTTAACATGAAGAACACTAATGATCATGAACATGAAACTTAAACATAAGCTTAAAAATCATAAGAATACATGTTGTTAAGTGTTATTATGCTTTTTGATTGTTGCTTGTTTGTGTAAATGATGTTAAACATCACATGAACTTGCTAGATGGTGATTAAAGACATAATCTAGCAAGTTGAGGGGATGATTATGTTAGAAATCAAAGTAATCATCCCTATGTAAAAGCATGAACTTTAAATATTTAATGTTTTCTTGAAGTATGATGATCAGAGTGTGATATAAGTCTTATAAACATATGATTTTAAGAATGATTGTTCAAGAAACCAAGTTAAAATACAAGATTTACATAAACTTGGTTCTTAAAGAAATTAATCACATTTTTAGTTGTTAATCAAGTGTAGAATCATGTATTTAACAAGAAAAACTCAAGAAGAATATTTTTAGAAAAATGATTTACAAGTTGTAAACATCTAAATCCTTCAAGAATGATGTTTTTAAATAAACAACCACACTTTAAAGGGTAACTGTGATAACTCGTATTTCAGAACCTATCTTTGTGCTTGATGTAACTTGTATGAACATTATGTGACTAATTGATATGTTGATTTTAATGGAATGATTGTGAGTTGAATGTTACATGTTATGTGTGATTGTGTTATAAGTATAAGTGTATAATAAATCTAGATCACACAATACTAATCCAATCGCACAAGCCCTTTTGGGCACACCACTCTCGGCCCACACTTCTTGTTTTCGAGATCAAAGAGGCAGCCATGTATGGGTTCGGCCCACTCCTTTTATACGCATACAAGCACCCATGTGTGGGGTTGTTTCTCATAACTTGCAAAACACAAGAACACACACAAAACCCTAGCTCTCTCTCCTCTCCTCTCTCTTATTCGATGGCAGTCCTCACAGCCGAAGTTTCCCATCCCGATCAATCTAGTCTTTCGGCTTCCTGGTTAGTGTTCATCATTTATAGACTGCTATGTTTTGATGTTGTTTTGTTGTGTGATTGATTAGGGTTGCATGCTAGTATATATGTTGCAAAAACTATGATCATGAATGGGATCTATGTGCTCGATTTCTATATGTATATATATGATAAGACTGTGTTGGTTGATAAGTAAAAATCATGATTGGTCTAGATTGATTTAAGATCGATTGCATGGGTTGGATTGGTGATTTTTGAGTGTGTGGTTGGTTAGTTTGATTCATGTTGATAAGCCATAGGTTGTATGTTAGTCTTTGAATTCGGTAGTATGAAGATCCGGTTGAAAGTTAAAATGTTGTTCATGATTCGTATGATGATTAGGGTTAATTAGGGTTCATGAAAATTAATTGGAAAATGCTTGATTTAATCGATTAAATGCATAGTAGGAAACTGTTTGAATGATTTGGAACTGATTGCATGAATTAAGGAAATTATGTAACCGATCACACAAGGCCAGTCGCACAAGTCATAGGGTACAACTGTGAAAGCACACTGTACAACGCATTATAGCAGGATCGCACAACATGTTGTGAGTCGCACAAGGTTGTGCTGATCGCACAACATGTTCGGCCACACAATTATAAAACTGTAAATATCATTTGGGCAGCACAAGATATTGGGTTGCATGTTATTGGGCCGGGTTTGTTTTGGACCACACAACCCGTTGTGGATTGCACAAGATTGTGCTGATCACACAACAGGTTGGGCCGGTCGTTCATTGGGCTTTATTTACCGAATCGCACAAGATGATTGGGCTCGCACAAGCTCACCAGCCCAATCACTTGAATCGCACAATTTGGGTTTCGTGTGTGAACTTGTATGCTACTGTTTAATGTACTAAGTGTTGACCAACCAGTTACTATGATGATGCATGTATGCTATGACCGTTATATGTTCATAACTTGTTAGTTTATGAGTAAACTTACGTGCACTACCTGAACCTAGACCTGACTTGTATGGTAACCATGTTAAGACGTGGTTGACCACAAACAGCTCGATAGACCTTTTTGCTTATCTGCCGAGCTAACCTAAGGTGAGTTCACACTTTCTATAAGGCATGGGATTCCCAGTGGTTGGGAATGGGTAATTGATTGAAAGGAACCCTACGTATTCTCCTTGGTTAGAAAACATACCTCCACCCTCTTAATTGAAGGGTGACAACATTGGAACCTGCGTGATCTCCTTGTATGGGACACGTACCTCCACCCTCTTAACTGAAGGGTGACAACATTGACACTAGACAAAAACTCTATCATTAAGTCCCTCATTTTTATATCGACTTAATCACCGGGCCAATGGCGAACGGGTCATTAGTTAAAGCGCTATTAGGTTTGATAAGCCTCACACCGTGCCGCAGAGGACGGGAGTGGACTAATGGATCTGGGCACGTCAATGATGATAGACATTGACTTAGGGCACCCAACTTACTCCAGTCAGTAGTCGATATGTTAACGGGTCTAGTGGGATATTCATGGGGTAGCCCCCACGGCTGGGAGCCAGAGTAAAAGGAAAGGAATAAATATGTTTTAAACTATGGGGTAACCCCCACGGCAAGTAAGGCAGCTAAAAGAAATTTATGTTTTTGAAACAACTTAAAACGAACACCCATATGTGAACTCGCTCAACTTTGTTGTTGATTCGTTACTATATGCCTTGCAGGTCGTTAGGTGCTTAGTTGGAGCTTGCACAGGAGGACGATGTCGTTGTGGGATATGGACTGTTGAGTTCCATGTTAAACTTATGAACTTTTAAACTTATGTTTTGGGTTTTAAACTTTATGCTTCCGCTGATAACTTGAACTTGTTGAATTGTTTTGTCACTAATTATATTGTTTGGTTTGGACTTTTATCTACTTAATTTATATTATTCAATATGATTGGTGGCTGGATCCTGGTCAGTCACCCCTCCTGCGGTAATACTCCGCTTGTGGATTTTTGGGATGTGACAGTAACTAAGCTTACTAAACACACTAGTAAGTTACTACAAATTTTTATAAATTTTCAAGTTCATGAAGTGGTGATTAATGCTTGATTTTGGCAAATTGGTAAGTATTGGTTGATTTGTTATTGATTGTGATGATTTATGAAAGAAAATGATATGCTTTGAAAGCATGGAAACCTCCATTTTTAAAGGGAAACTATGGCAAAAATTTTCTAGAAATCTAACACTTAGAAAAATATTTTTAAACAAATATTTACAAGTATATTTTAAACCATAAATTTTCATATAAAGTTTGCCATAAATTTTATTACAAAAATTACAAAATATTGGAGGTTGATTTTTGATAATAAAAGTGACTAAATATGTATTTAGGAGAATATATATTTAGATGTCACCTTGTGTGTGATTATTTGTATATTATGTGTATTAGTTATATTATTTTAGGACTTGAAATAATATAACTCACCAAAATACCAAGAAATTGCAATACAAAAATATTACCAAAATTCTAAGGAATAAATACACAATTTATACCCAAAATATTGGAGAAACCGAACAAGGAATATAACTTACAAAAATATTCCGGAATTTAATTCATAAGTGTATTTTGGTAAATGGTATTTTGGACACCAAGAGAACAAAAATATGATTTCTACAATTATTACAAAATTATATCATATTTTTGACAAGGGAAAATATATTATTTTTTAGTAAATAAAAATATATATGTTTTCTTGAAATTATTAGAAGATATATTATTTTTGGGAGAAAATATATATTTTCTTAAATAAACTTAAAATACATTATTTTTAGGTGAAAATAGATTTATATACATTTTCTAAGTTAAACTTGAGAATATATTATTTTTGAGGTTTAAAGGAAAATACAATTATTTTTGCCAAGGGAAAAATTATAAATAATTTTTCTATATAAGTTTTCTTAAAATATATATTTTGAGAATATATATTGGTGAATTTTATTTTATTAGAAATATTATTCCGGAAAAATTAATACAAGAATTAAGTGTAAGGATACTTGATTAACATAATAAAATACGTATTCTCGTACGTATAAATATACCGGAATACGCCACCGATACTTGGCAAAAATACACAAGGTTAAGTATACGAGTATGAATACACCCATCCTTGGGAAATTATTACATGTACAAATACATAAATGTGACAAGTTAAAATATATTATTTTAACAATTATTCCAAAATTTAATAAATATAATTTAAGTTAAAATATTTATTATTTTAACAAATAATTATATAACTTGGAATAAGATTGATAACACAATGAGATATAACTCAAAGACACTAATTAAGACTAAGTCAAGGGACATGAGTGATAGATCTAGTAGGATCGAGGGACATGAGTGATAGATCTATTTGGTTGTTGCGAGCCCCACCCATGAGGACCGGGATTTGGCCCATGAGGTGACTATGTCTTACAGCCGGAAGCCCGGTACAAATCCACTAGGATTGAGCCTTCCTGCATCACGTCACACATATTAATGGCCTTGCAAACCATTAATTGATCTGTTTTCCTTGTTGCTTTCATACCGGGGTTTTACAAATACATTCTTACAATGATTACCAAGTTTATTCGAGCTCACATACAAAACACACGAACTCGCTCAAATTTTTGTTGATGTTTTCAAACTACATGTATTTCAGGAAACTAAATGTGGATCTGGCGGGTGCTGAAGTTTTCAAGTCATGTCTTTAATAAAAGATGTCATCTAGAGTCGAAGGGTTTGAGATATGTATTTTATCTTGGATAAGATAATGGCTCAAAACCTAGTTTGTTTGTGTCTTTTTTTAAGTCCTGTTTGGAACTTAAAACCTTGTTGGTATTGTATTTTGAACATGAAGTCTGTGTTTGGATTTTTAAAACAACGTTGTCTGTAATATTTTGAAACTTATCTATGGATGAACATCTTGGGTTTTATCATTTAGTTGTTTGTTATGGTTGAATGCAATGATATTAAGCAAGTCACACATAATCACGCTTCCGTAAAAGTCAGGGTGTGACAGTTTGGTATCAGAGCTTCGATTGTAGCGAACTAGGATTCTTTCTCGAGTCTAGACTACAATCATTAGGGCTCTCGCGAAAATACTTTTACAACATGTTTTCATTGCATACACAGAATGCCCAGATCCATGGAACAAACGTTTTACAAAAGGAAAGACAAGAGACACGATTGCAAGGTCACATTGGTGGTTTAGTCTGGGGTAGACTAGGAAAGATAGAAAAGATTTCATGAAGGATAATGCGAATACATGATCGAGTGATAACAGTCTTGATTGCATACTAAATGTTAGTGGTTAATATATGTGCACATGTTATGATTGTTATATTACAGGCATCATGTCTTCTTCAGAGAACGGATTATCAGACGTTGATGACCCTATGGCTATCGTCTCAGATGATGAGATTGCACCTGAGCCAGAGATACTTACGTCAGACACTGAGAGTGATCCTGACATGCTATCAGATGACGAGGACGACTTTCAGCTGTTCGCGTTGCCCGACTTTGGCGATGATTTACCCCTTGCTGATGGTTTTCCTGACGAGGATCCCTTTGTCATTCCCATTCCAGTCCATGATCACCTCATCATTGGTCATCCCGATGGTGAGCACATCGTGGCTCTGATGCTCGGTCTTGTTCCTCTCGTGGTCATTCCTCCCGAGGATTGGCCTTTCGACGATTTGTTTGATGATGATGTTGATTTGTTTGTTGATGGTCCTCCTGTTGATGCCCAGGGTGATGGAGAGATAGATGAGGATGTTGTTGCTATCCCACCTCCTGAGATTCCTGTTGTTGAGATATCCTCTGATTCTAGTTTACGTTCGGTCTCAGACTCCTTTGAGTCTGTGACGTCTTCAGCTTTACAGGCGGTCGGATTATAGCGTTATGCTACTGATGATGACACTGCTATGTCAGCTGCACCATCTCCTCCACACGACCCCGAGTCTGGTCCTGAGGAAGATCTTGCTCCTCTTGATCAGCCTGACGTTGCACCTGTTGACCCTGAGCCAATACCCGATCCTAACCATGTACCTTTTGGTTTACCAGACATTGCACCTCTTATTCCTGACCCAGTTCCTGCACCTGTTGATCCTCCAGCTGTTGAGCCATTCATTCCTCCACCCGCACCCGCTGATGTTGCTCCTCTCCCTCCTATAGAGTCTGATGTCCATCGCACCGACTTACCTATCGTTTTCCTATAGGACATCCCTGCACCCCGTCCAGGGGAAGGTACTTCAGGCCAGCATCCTAGTTACGATCCTTTTATTTCAGCAGCTTTTCCACAGATCCCTCAGTCTGCATTGTTTGCTCCCTTCACTTCTTCACCACTTAATGAGCCATTCCAATGGTTCCCACCATACTCTATGCCGATTTCAGACCCCTATCATCCCTCTCATTTTGTTGGCTATACACGGGATGAGTTACTTTTATCGCTTCAGCTTCAGTTTGAGATTATGAGTCGTAGAGTTTTGGAGCTTGAGCTGACTCCATGTCCCCCACCATGTCCTTGTCAGTCTACATTCGTTCCTCCACATTCATCACCGTCTCCTTTTGCACATCCACCTGCTCCTCTTACTCCTTTTCCAGAGTTTGATGCTTGATTCCTTACTGTCGAGCAGCAGATCAGTTACTTACTTCGTCGTGTATATGAGCTCGAGGAGGAGCTTGCGCATGTTCGCAGCTTGCTTTTCTTCCATCCTCCTCCTCCACCATCAGCATTGTTGGTTTTTGGTCTTATGCAGATTGCATTACTTTTGGTGAGTGCACCACTATTGAGCCGAGACTGTGAAGACTTTTGAAGACCACTTTTTGACTATATAACTTTTGTGTATTGACAGACTTATTGGACGAGGGTAGTGTGACCCTGTGACCCTGTGCCCCTTTTGATGTGATACACTTTGTAAACAATGTAACTGTGGTCGACGATTAATGAAAGCTCAATCGTCATGTTCTCACTAAACACTTTGTTGCTTTACATGTTTATGCTATGATTGTGTTGTTGTATGATTTCTTGCTATGATAAATGCTATTATATAAACACGTACTATATAAGACCTGACCCATCTGATCTTCTTCCTAGAAGAAAGATGCCGTCGCGAAGGAACACCGACACCAACAATCCTCTGCCGACGACCGAGGCAGAATTACAGGTACACATCTCACAGGCCATCGCACACCACGAGGCCCTTCGCTCCGAACACTGTGGGGGTACCTCAGGGAATAACCCACCTAACGGTAATGTTTAAGTCACCTAAGACACATTACAATACGTTTGGACATTTCCAAAGTGTGTTTTGCTAATGCTTTCTGTGAATGATGTTGCTTGTGTACAGGCTGTACATACAAGTAGTTTTTGGACTGCAAGCCTTTGAACTTCGATGGTACTGGAGGTGCCGTAGCTTTTGTGAGATGGGTTGAGAAGACAGATTCTGTTCTGCGGATGAGTAAATGTGCACCAGAGCATCAAGTCACGTACATTTCTGGACTGTTTCTAGATGGGGCTTTGTCATGGTGGAACCTTCAGGTTCAGACTCTAGGTGAGGCTGCGGCGTATGCTTTGACATGGGATGAGTTGAAAGAGCTGATGCGTAAGAAGTATTGTTCGAGGGCAAAAATTGGAAACTGAATTTTGGAATTGGAAAATGGAAGGCCCTAAAGTAGCTGAGTATGTGCAGAGATTCCATGATTTGTCTCGTGTTGTCCCCTACTTGGTAGAACTAGAGTTCAAGAGGATCGAACGTTTCATCTGGGGTTTGGCACCTCAGATTCTTAGCATGGTAACTGCTTCTAAGCCTCCAACAATTACTTAGGCAATCGACTTAAGCGTGGAACTGACTGAAGAAGCGATTCGTTTGGGAAAGTTCTCAATTTCTGAGACCAAGAAGAAAGAGACTCATGTAGAGTTGTCAAGAGAAAACAAAAGGAAGTTTTTGAATTTCAAGAAGGGTACCCAAGGGAACAACAACAATGCTAACAAGCGAAGAGATGCTAACCCACCAGCTGAAGTCAGGACTAGTGCTGCAAATGCCGAGAACAAAGGGAAAAGGTATATGGGCACTCTGCCCAAGTGTGATGTATGTCAGTTTCATCATGCCGGTCAGTGCAGGTTTAGGATGTGTGGTAACTATGGAAGGAATGGTCATTCGAAGGAAATGTGCTGGGTTGGAACCGGTCGTGGAAATGGTGGTCAAGGAGGAAATGGAAATGGTAATGGTAATGGCAACCATGGTGGAAATGGTTATGGGAATAGAAATCAGGGAGGAAATGGAAACCGTGTGACAACTGTCAAATTTGCATACATCCGTACAATTATTAGACAGTGATTAATGTTTAATGACTGTGCTGAATTACAATTAATTACTTGAATTGCTTTCTGGTTTTTACCATATACATACATGTGCATCATATATTGCGAATGACATATCATTACTGCATACAAACTTTGTTGATTCGAATGATGCACGAAGCACCGGCAGCACAGTTATCAGACAAATCAGAAAAATGCTGACGGAGTTCAGTAAATAGACAGACATTGTATTGAGATACAGAATGAGCCAGAAACCAAGTATTACACTAGTATAGTGTGTAGGAAAGTAAGGATCACAAAACTGCCTTCCTAGTGATAGTTTAAGTGCTAGAAAATGCCTAAAACTTACACAAACTGCAGAATTCTGCAGAAAATCAGCAAATTCAGCATCTAAGCACACTTATATCATGCAGAAATATGGTTAAATGGTCCTAAATGCTTTCTTAAGTGTCAGGAATCAAAAGTGTCATAAAAGGGTACATAAAGCACACTAAACTGCATAATTTAGCACCTTAACGAACCAGTAACCAACCGAACAACCGGACACTACCTGAAACACCAAATTTTCACTAGAAGCACTATTTTAACATTACCAAGCTAGTTATGATCCCCGAACATCATAACACACTATATAAATATCAACTAACTAAAACCCTAACTAGATTACTTGATTTCTAACTATGTAATCTAGCTTGGTTACAACCTAGTCTACTTACCCCCCCCCCCCCCCCACCTATGATCGGCCAACAAGGGCCCCACTTCAAGATTTTATCTATATATTATATTGGATCTTGTATCCTCTTTATTAAACATATTATACCATGGAGAAATGAATTGAATGGACTATAAGTAAACACATTAAGCATATAACTCCTCATATCTTTCACACACTAACACACACTTTTTCTCTTCCTCTCCTTCTGGATTCACGGCCGTAAACAACAACCCACAAACCACCATCATTCAAACATCTCCTACACATTCCAAGCTTATACAAAGGTGATAGAGGTTGCACAAAGGAGCTAGGAGCTTGTAGAAGTTCAAGGACCTTCTTCATTTGCTTTTATCCACTCTATTTCTTCTCTTGATCATTCCTAGCCTTGAGCTAGTGGTAAGAACATCATACACTCCATTTTACATCTATTTCAAGTGGTTAAAAGATGATACATGTTGATTATCATGAAGAACATTAAGGAACAAAAGAATGAAACTTGAACATAAGCTTAAATCATGAGGAAATCTCAATGTTATGTGTTGATTTACTTATTGATTGTTGTTTACTTGTGTAAATGATGTAGATCATCATATAATCTTGCTAGATCATGATTAAAAACATAATCTAGCAAGATGAGATGATGAAAGTGTTAAAGACTCATAGATTATCCTCTTGAAAGTCATGAACTTGAATGAATAAATTGATTTCTTGTTAAGTGATGAACAAAGTAAGTTTAAAGTCTTGTAAATCTAAGATTTCAAGAATGATTTTTGAAGAAACCAAGTAAAAAAAATACAAGTTTTACTTAATCTTGGTTCTTAAACAAATAAACCTTATATTTGGTGGTTAATAAAGTGTAGAAACAAATGTGTAACAAGAAAGATTCATAAAGAAACATTTTTAGAAAATGTGACTTCAAGTTGTGAAGATCTATCTTCTTTAAAAATGATGTTTTTAAAGAATCAACCACAATTTAAAGGGTAACGAGACTTACTAAATACACTAGTAAGTTACTGCAAATTTTTATAAATTTTCAAGTTCATGAAGTGGTAAATTATGCTTGTTTTTGGCAAAATAGGTAAGTATAGATTGTTTATTGTTAATTATGAATTGATTGCGTTGATTTACAAAAGAAAATGATATGCCGTGAAGGCATGGAAACCTCCATTTTTAGGGGAAACTATGGCAAAAATTTTCTAAAAATTTAACACTTAGAAAAATATTTCTAAATATATATTTACAAGTGTATTTTAAACCATGGATTTTTCACATAATGTTTGCCATAATTTTTGTTACAAAAATATAAATATTGGAGGTTGGTTTTTATAAATAAAAGTGACTAAATATGTATTTAGGAAATATATATTTAGAAGTCACAATGTGTATGATTATTTGTATATTATGTGTATTAGTTATATTATTTTATGACTTGAAACAATATAACTCATCAAAATACCAAAAATTACAATCCAAAATATTACCAAAATTACAAGAATGTGAATATACAAAGAATACACAAAATATTGGTGAAACCGAACAAAGGAATATAACCCACAAAAATATTCCAGAAAATTTGTTCACAATTATATTTTTGGTAAATAATATTTTGGACACCAAGGGAATGAAAATATGATTTTTTTTCAATTATTACAAATTTATGTCATATTTTTTACAAGAAGAAATATATTATTTTTGGTGAATAAAAATAAATATGTTTTCTCGGAATTAATAGAAGATATATTATTTTTGAAAGAAATATATATTTTCTCAAATATACATGAAATATATTATTTTTGGGAGAAAAATAAGTTTGTATATATTTTCCAAGTTAGACTTGAAAATATATTATTTTGGAACTTATATGAAAATACAAATATTTTTTTTCCAAAAGAAAAATTATAAATAATTTTTCTAAGTAATATTCCTTAAAATATATATTTTGGAAATATATATTAATGTATTTTTACTAGAAATATTATTCTGGAAAAATTAATATAACATTAAGTATAAGGATACTTAATAATTACAAGAAATATGTATTTTCGAACGTATAATTACACTCCGGAAGACGACACCGATACATGGCAAAATATGCAAGTATAAGAATACGAATACAAATACACCCATCCTTGGGAAGGAAATACACGTATAAACACTTGAGAGGTATCAAGTTAAATTATGTTGTTTTAACAATTATTCCAAAATTTAATAAATATAATTTAAGTTAAAATATTTATTATTTTAACAAATAATTATATAACTTGGAATAATATTGAAGACACAAATAACGTAACTCAAAGACACTAACTAATACTAAGTTAAGGCATGACCCGCTCATCTAATAGACCTTAGTACGTTGTAGGTAGTCGTGTACACGTGAAGGAGCTTTGAGTTACCGTTGGTATGAAGAACGCAAAACCGTGAGTTCATGTCCCCCTTTTCTTTTAACTGTTTTATTTTAACTTCGGGGGTGAAGTACATGTTACAAAATGTTTACAAACAATTACAATTGGTATGGTTAGCTATGGAATGCACAGTAGATCATGTGAATGGGTAGGCGCACTCCTAAGACCATTAATCCTTGTGTTAGGACTGAGGGACATGAGTGATAGATCTATTTGGGTGTAGTGAGCCCACACCCATGAGGAGCAGTGATTGGCCCATGAGGTGACTATTTCTTACAGCCGGAGGCCCGGTACAAAATCTGCTAGATTTGAGCCTTCCTACGCCGTTGCACGCATGTTAATGGCCTTGCAAACCATTAATTGATCTGTTTCCTTGTTGCTTTCATACCAGGGTTTGACAAATACATACTTACTTACTTTTGATGATTACAAAGTTTATTCGAGCTCACTCACTAAACACATGAACTCGCTCAACTTTTGTTGATGTTTTCAAACTACATGTATTTCAGGAAACTAAGTATGGATCTGGAGGGGGTTGAAGTTTTCAAGTGTTGTTTGGAATAAAAGATGTCATCCGGTGTCAAATGGTTTAGAGTGTGTATCCTCTCCTGGATAGGATACATATTTCAAAGCCTAGTTTTCATTAGTGTCTTTTGAGAAGTCCTTATGGAACTCTAAAACAAATTGCATGGTTTGTAACTCAGATTCGAAGTCTGTGTTTGGATTCTAAAACAATGTTGTTCTTATGTTTTAAAACTTAACTTAATGGATGGTCATCTTTAGCTTATTCATTTAGATGTTTGTTATGGTTGAATGCAATGATATTAAGCAAGTCACACATAATCACGCTTCCGCAAAAGTCAGGGTGTGACAGTTTGGTATCAGAGCTTCGATTGTAGCGAACTAGGATTCCTTCTCGAGTCTAGACTACAATCCTTAGGGCTCTCATGAAAATATTTTTACAACATGTTTTCATTGCATACACAAGAACGCCCAGATCCAGGGAAACAAACATTTTTACAAACAAAAAGACAAGAAAACACGAATACGAGGTTTACGTTTGTGGTTTAGTCTGGGAGACTAGGTGGTTTAGTCTGGGAGACTAGGTGGTCTAGTCTGGGAGACTAGGAAGGATAGAAAGGATTGGTGAGGAATGATAAGGATACAAGATTACATGATTTCATTATCTTTGATTGCATAATGTTAGTAGTTAATATATGTGCATATGTTGTGATTGTTCTGTTACAGACACTATGTCTTCATCCGAGAGCGGATTGTCCGATACTGACGACCCCATGGCCATTGTTTCTTATGATGAGATCGCCCCAGAGCCAGAGATCTTTACATCCGATACTGAGAGCGACCCAGATATGCTATCAGATGACGACGATGACTTTCAGCAGTTTGCGTTGCCTGATTTTGGAGACGACTTACCGCTTGCTGATGGTATCCCAGACGAGGATCCTTTTGTTATTCCCATTCCTGTCCACGATCATCTTATCATCGGTCATCCCGATGGTGAGCATATTGTGGCACCGATCCTCGCTCCTGTTCCTTTAGTGGTCATCCCTCCTGAGTATTGGCCTTTTGATGATCTGTTCGATGATGATTTTGATCTGTTTTTTGATGGTCCTCCCGATGACGCTCATGGCGATGGAGAGCTAGATGAGGACGTTGTTGCTAGTCCGCCTCCTGAGATCCATGTTATTGAGATTTCCTCTGACTCTAGCTTACACTCTGTCTCAGATTCCTTTGAGTCTGTGACATCTTCCGCCTTGCAGGCAGTTGGATTGTGACGTTATGCCACTGATTCTGACGATGACGGCCATTTCAGCTGCACCATCACCTCCACACGAGCTTGAGCCTGGTCTTGAGCTAGACTTTGTTCCTGTCGATCATCCTGACGCAGCACCTACTGATCCTTAGCCGATACCTGCTCCTGAGCCTTTACCTGATTATGACCCTATTCCTTTTGGCATACCTGACATTGCACCCCTCATACCTGATCTAGTTCCTGCACCCGTTGACCCTCCTGTTATTGAGACATTCACTCCTCCATATGCACCTGCACCCGCTGATGTTGCTCCTTTTCACCCTGTGGAGTCTGATGTCCATCGTGATGATCTACCTATTGTTTTCTTGCAGGATATACCCACACCCCATCCAGGGGAGGGCACTTCAGGCCAGCAGCCTAGTCATGACCCCCATGTTTCAGCAGCTTTCCCACACATACCTCAGTCTGCACCTTTTGCTCCTTTTGCTTCTTCACCACTTGATGATCCACTCTGATGGTTCCCACCGTATTCCATGCCGACCTCAGACCCCTACCATCCCTCACATTTTGTTGGCTGTACGCAGGATGAGTTACTTTATTTGCTTCAGCTTCGATTTGAAGTTATGAGTCGCAGAGTCTTGGAACTTGAGTCAACACCGCGTCCTTTACCGTGTCCTTGTCAGTCTACTTATGTTCTCCCTCGTTCATCACCGCCTCCTTTTGCACGTCCGCCTGCTCCTCTTACTCCTTTCCCAGAGTTTGATGCTCGATTCCTCACCGTCGAGCAGCAGGTCCGTTATTTGCTTCGTCATGTGCACAAGCTCGAGGAGGAGCTCGGACATGTTCTCAGATTGATTTTCCTCCCTCCTCCTCCTCCGCCATCAGTACATTAGGTTTTTGGTTTTATGCAGATGCATTATCTTTGATGAGGGTACCACTTTTGAGCTGAGCTTGTGAAGCCTTTTGGAGACCACCTTTTGATTGTAAGACTTTTGTAGATTGGTAGACTTGTTGGATAAGGGTAGTGTGGCCCTGTGTTCCATTTTGATATGATACACTTTGTAAAACATGTAACAATACTTTGTGGTCGATGATTAATGAAAGCCCAATCGTCATGCCCTCACTAAACATGTAAATCAACAACATGCTTGCTTGTTATGCTCTCATTAAACATATTCCCATTTACTTGTTTATGCTATGATTGTGTTGTTGCTTGATTGTTGATATGATGATTTATTATGTGTATGTACATACGACCTCTAGACAACTATATACATTTCCTGAACAAATAAGATCTGACCCATACAATCTTCTTAAAAGATGTCTCCACAAGAGATCATTTGGCTGACCAAGGCAGAATGGCAAGCGCACATCTCACGGGCCATAGCTCGGCACGAGCTTCTTCGCTACAGACACAGCGGAAGTACCTTAGGGAATAACTCACCTAATGGTAATGTTTAAGTCACCTAAGATACATTACATTATGTTTGGACAATTCCAAGTGTGCTTTGCTAATGCCTTCTGTGATGATGATTGCTTGGGTACAGGCTGTGCCTACAAGCAGTTTTTGGACTGCAAGCCTCTGAACTTTGACGGCACTGGAGGTGCCGTAGCTTTTGTGAGATGGGTCGAGAATACGGATTCTGTTTTGCGAATGAGCGGATGTACTCCAGAGCAACAAGTCACATACGTTTCTGAATTGTTTCAAGATGAGGCTCTGTCACGGTGGAACCTCCGGGTTCAGACAATGGGCGAGGCTGCGGCGTATGCTGTGACATGGGATGAGTTAAAATAAATGATGCGTAAGGAGTATTGTTCTCTGATGGAGATCCAGAAGCTGGAAATTGAATTTTGGAACCTGAAGATGGAAGGTCCAAAGGTGGTGGAATATGTGCAGAAACTTCACGATTTATCGCAAGTCGTTCCATATCTGGTGGAGCCAGAGTTTAAGAGGATAGGACGATTCATCTGGGGATTGGCGCCTCAGGTTCTGAGCTTGATGACAGCATCAAAGCCTCCAACAACTATCGATGCGAGTAAATTAAGTATGGCACTCACTAAAGAAGCACTTAGATTGGAAAAACTCTCAGCCCCTAATGAGAAGAAGGAAACTCAAGTGGAGTCATCTGGAAAGAACAAAAGGAAGCTCACTGATTTCCAAGAAGGAGATCGGGAGAATAACAACAAAGCCAAAAAGGGAAAAGTGTACATGGGTAAACTACCTAAGTGCGACAATTGTCGACGTCATCATACCGGGCAATGTAGAAATTGAAAGTGTGATAACTGTGGCAAGGTGGGGCACTGCAAGGAGACGCGTTGGCATGAGATGGGACGTGGAAATGGAGGTCAAAGGTGTTTTAACTGCGGTGATGTGGGGCATTTCAGGAAGCATTGCCCTAATAACGAACAGGCAAGCGAATGAATGTTCAACATTGGAGCTCGTGGAGCATGCCAGGATCCAAACATGGTTACTGGTACGTTCCCTATCAACCAATACTTTACATCTGTGCTATTTGATACCAGTGCCGACTATAGTTTCGTACCTCTAGAGTTTAAGAGTGTACTTGGTTTAGTAGGAAGTAAGTTAGATATTCCGTACTTGATAAGGCTAGCTAATGGGAAGTTAGTAGAAACCAACGAAGTGATTAGAGGCTGTGATATAGAGCTTGGAGAGCGTGAGTTTTCGTCAGATCTTCTGCCAGCTGAAATAGGAAGCTTCGACGTTGTAGTTGGGATGGGTTGGTTTTCGAGTAATCATGCGGAGATTGTTTGCCATGAGAAGATTTTCCGCAACCCGATGGCAAATGAAGAGACGAGCGTGATTCATGGAGAGAAGCAGGATACTCCTCTACGGATTATTAGCTGTTTGAAGGCACGAAAGTTTTGCGCAAAGGATGTGTTGCCTTCTTGGCAAATGTCATGGACAAGGAATCCGAAGAACCTAAGCTCGAAGATACCCCTGTGGTAAGGGAATATCCTGAAGTCTTCCTCGAAGACTTGCCAGGATTACCGCCCCAACGACAAGTCAGATTCCATATTAACTTGGTTCCAGGCGTCGCGCCTGTAGCCAAGGCACCCTACCAAATTGCGTCTTCGAATACACAGGAGTTGTCAACACAACTCCAGGGTTTGCTAGATAAGGGATTTATAAGGCCAAGCTTCTCGCCTTGGGGAGCTCCAATTCTTTTCGTCAAAAAGAAGGATGGTAGCTTTCGAACGTGTATCGACTACCAGGAGCTGAACAAGCTAACTATCAAGAATCAGTATTCTTTGCCAGGGAATGGTAATTTATTCGACCAACTTCGGGGATCAAGTTACTATTCCAAGATCGATCTACGATCAGGTTATCACCAGCTGCGGATTCAAGAAGAGAGTATACCGAAGTACAGTGAGTCAACCACTTGTTTTAAACATACGCTAATATTATGTTTTCTACACCATGCACAAAACAGTTTTACACATAATACGAAACTTTGAGAACATAGGAAAACATGAACTTAGGACCTTCAGGAACTAAGGTCAAAACTCATAAAAGGTTATCACTTAGGAACCGCGTCTATTAACTCAAGCAAACCCCATTATTCTGACGTATATGCTATTTCAGTTAGCCGAACAAATAAAGTACTCAAATTTCTTTTATTGAAATTTCCACTTTTGCTTCTAGCAAGTAGATTTTTGCATCTCTGCTCCTCTTAATGGTAGTTGCATCATGACAATCTTCTTCATAAAAGCAAACACTCATTTGCCTCGATACTTGATCGTTTCTTCGTTATAATGAATACTCATTGTTTCATTCCATGGAAATTCATATGTTACGCACTGCACCATTTGTTATGCATGTGGTTTCATTTCGAATAAGCGCTTCATCAAAGTTCAAATATTATTTCGCTAAATCTAATTATTGATTTGTGATTCGAAAGACCTACATTATTGTAATTGTTGACTCCTTTGCTATCAAGTCAACACACTTTCTTGAAACAACATTTCTTTCAAGTTACATACATGGTTTATCCTTGTAACCATGCCAAAATTCTTTTATCAATACATGTATTTATTGCCAGATTTTGCTAAAACCAGGTTCACTTGCTTGAACTTGTCCATTTCACATCTTCAGTTCAAGACACCATATGATGTATTGAGAACATTATATTCAAATTCATCTTTGCAAGTGTTTCCTTTGTTCCAAGTCACAGTAGACTTGTTTGGTCTACGGCTCCATTAAATCGTTCGTTGATTTCGACACCTTGTGGTGATGATTTCACTAAATTGAAGCTTGCGCTAATCTCGTTTACGCATCTCATACACGGATTTAATTGTTTATTTATTGTTTTGCTTTAAATTCGTTCTGATTCACCATGTTAAAGCAGTCTTAACGCAATTGTGTGTTAAGGCAATGATACATAAGTTCATTTTATATTTCAGTGTACCCCTCTAACGGTTCTTTCATTATCGATCGAATGCCTTGCAGTATTCATTATTTTTCATCCTCGATCGAAAACAGTAGTCCCTTGGTGTTCTATATTCAATTGAGAAATCCTACGATGCCATTTGAATCAAGTTTTCAGGTTCGCTTCATTACACTTTCATTTGATTTCAAACACGTTGAACTCGTTCGGTCACCGCTATTATTGAATTATGTCAATTACGACACCTTGTGGTGTCATTACAAACTTGTAGCCTGTGCTAGTCATGGTCAACCGTTTCACACGAAACTACACATACATTTGTTTGACTTGTCATTTAAACATTCCTAATGCAACTACGAATTAAGACAATGATACACCAGATTCGATTGTATTTCATTTCGGTGTATTATCGCAATTCAAGAATGTCAACACACTAATCTTAACCATTTATTTGTTCGAAAGTTGACAGAACATTTTCATTTTACTACCATATTTGAGTTGTTGATTTTGAGTTCATCTAGCGGATGCTATTGTTCTGAAACTCATTTGCGTATTGTGAACAATCGTTTGGAATTCTATTGGTCGAAACTCCTCTTGTGTTGAACCCCTGTGAAATAAGTTACACTAGTTTATACATCTATACGCTATGTGTACTTTGACATTAAAGTTTGGAACACATACCTTTTAACCATTGGGTTCCTAATGTTGTAATATGTCCTTGGATTCACCTGATTTGAATAAGGTTTGATTCGGTTTCGTGGTTAAGCACTTTGGTATTATTCATATCCTTACACATGCATAAGGTAACCCAAAGGAGTTAATGTAGATTAAATTTTGAGGACGAAATTTTCTTAACAGGGGGAGAATGTGACAACTTTTAAATTTGCATACATCCGTACAATTATTAGACAATGATTAATGCTTAATGACTGTGTTGAATTACAATTAATTACTTGAATTGCTTTCTGGTTATTACCATATACATACATGTACATCATATATTGCAAATGACATATCATTACTGCAAACAAACTTTGTTGATTCGAATGATGCACGAAGCACCGGCAACACAGTTATCAGACAAATCAAAAAAATGCTGACGGAGTTCAGTAAATAGACAGACATTGTATTGAGATACAGAATGAGCCAGAAACCAAGTATTACACTAGTATAGTGTGTAGGAAAGTAAGGATCACAAAACCTCCTTCCTAGTGATAGTTTAAGTGCCGGAAAATGCCTAAAACTCACACAAACTGCAGAATTCTGCAGAAAATCAGCAAATTCAGCATCTAAACACACTTATATCATGCAGAAATATGGTTAAATGGTCCTGAATGCTTTCTTAAGTGTCGGGAATCAAAAGTGTCATAAAAGGGTACATAAAGCACACTAAACTGCATAATTTAGCACCTTAACGAACCGGTAACCAACCGAACAACCGGACACTACCCGAAACACCAAATTTTCACTAGAAGCACTGTTTTAACATTACCAAGCTAGTTATGATTCCCGAATGTGACACATGTGCCTCCACGACCATCAAACAAGTACTAAATCAATGAAATATTGTATTTCATACTTGGGATTTGTATATATATGTGTATCATTTGCACATATCAATTCTTATTCAATTTCGAGCTCTAAATCGCTTTCTGGAAAGTTATACGCACACTGATGCGTAAACGTAATAAGTTTAACGCGACAAACACCCTGGAACAGTGACCTGGGCTTACCATACCCTAAATAACCCTTACATAACTTAGAAATAAGTTTTGGAAGGTTTGGTGTGCCGAAATTAAGTTTATTCGCTTACAGGGACTAAATTCGACAAACTACGAAAGTATGCCGATTCGTACTGTAACGGACAATCCGGAACATGACCATAAGTTAAACATACCCTAAATATCCTTTACATAGCTTAGAAATAGGCTTTGAGGGGTTCGGTGTGTTAAAATAAACTTTTTGGTCATTCAGGGACTAAAAGCGTCAAAAAGTGCATAAGTTTGCATTTTCGCGCATATCTTACATTCTGAATACATCCGGACATCCAAAAATTTATGTAATCATTAAAATATTTTATTTTAGTGATTGGCATGAAAAAATTCTATTCGTCGCGTAATTTGGATCGTTTTTCGCATTCGTTCGTGTTTCATCGTAATTAACCGAACAACGCAACCGTACGACCACACGAACCGACATCCTAGATATTTTTGAGCATGTTTCATGTTCCCTATACATTAACTTCATTTTAGAGCCTTGAAATGGGATTAACGGGGCTTAAACATGTCAAAAATGCATCAAAAACCATGTTTTGCACATTCAGGGACCAAAATTGACAATCTGCCATAGTTATCTTAGGAAGGGACCAAAGTTGAAAATCTGATTTCCAGCTTGTTCCAGCTTTTCCCCTTATTTTCACATGGTTTTAATGAAACTAGGGGCTTGTTTTGGGGTACCCATGGTATTCTAAAACCATGGGTACACATGTAAGGTCCAGATCAAAGCTCGGTTTTCGATGAACGATCTTAACGGTTGTGCAAAAACTATAAATACCCCACCCATTCATTGTTGCAACCCACACTTTTGATCCGATTTGGCTCTCTAAGTTGGAGTATTCACTTCATACCTGAGACTAATCGGATCAAAACTTCCGTTCTTGGACCCGTTGAAAGTCCTCTTTCGTTCTTTTATGCGTTTTTAGCACGAAAGTCAAACTTTGTTCGACTTTCTGCATTGACCAGCTTATGGTCAACACGAAGTTCGTTTGAACTTGATAACGTGTGTGTAATCATGATGGTTTTAGTCTCTAATGACTGTACCTACTGATTACCACGTTATCTAGGTATAGTGGCGAGTCGTAGTTTCGGCCAGAATGCGTATTCTTGCGTATTTTGTAACCAAACTACTTTTAGGTATCAAAAACGTTTTTTTTTGATACCAAACCTGTTTTCAAACCTCGTTAAACATGTTTTAACATGTTTAGCTCGTCACTTTAGGTTTAGTGCTTATATAGGGTCGTAAAGGTAAGCGGTCTAAACAACCGCTTATACTTTCGAACCCGACCCGTTTGGTCGATCATTAGGATCCGACCAAACACATTAGGTGACCATAGTTGCGTAGGAAATAACCTTCCGAGGTTATACCTTATGGTCACTTCATTTAAGTAGTTGTATGATAGGTAGTTTATATGCCTTAGGTAAATGACCAAAATGTCCTTTTTGCGCATAAATTTATTTTAAGCATATGTAACATAATTTTTGATATCTAAACTGATTAGACAACAATATTAGACATATTAAGGCATATAATACTTGTCATAGGACTAGTTAGGCGTTCCGAACGCGTTTTACGCGAACGACGCGTTAAAGTGGCGTAAGCTACCTAAACGGGTCGTAATGGGTCATAAGCACTTAGGATAGGTTTCGATTTAGAATGTAGGCTTTGTTAAACCATGTTACATGAGTTCCTATACTCATTTGGTTTACGAAACTTCATTTTATCCGATCTTCCGATTTAGGTCCGTTTATTTACATAGTTACCTATATTATGTGCTGTTTGATTTCCGTGATCCCTCTAGCTTTGCTTGGTTGTTGTTCAAGACTTCTAAGCACCCTCAAGTGAGTACATAGTCCCCTCTTTTACTGTTTTTCAAACATTTTGGGGTGAAACATATGTGCCTACTTGTTACTTTCGTGCTTTCCATGTTTTCATATCATATGCTTGTTATGTTGATTAGTATACTTATAGTACATGATTTCATTGTGTTTTTGCTATGTATGTCCATTTGTTGCATACTTAGTACATCGTTTTACATTACATTTTATGCTATGTATGTCCATTTAGTTCATACTTAGTACATTATTTTACATTTCATTTTATGCTATGTATGTCCATTTAGTGCATACTTAGTACATTATTTTACATTTCATTTCATTTCATGCTATGTATGTCCATTTGTTGCATACTTAGTACATTATTTTACATTTCATTTCATGCTATGTATGTCCATTTGTTGCATACTTAGTACATTATTTTCATAAAACATGCTTACATTTTGTTATGACATTTAGTTTGTTTAAATGGCTCAAAAATACATTCATTAACATTAGCTACGCCGTTCGTTAGTAGGTAGTGGTACCATAGGAATTGACAAATCCCGTTCCTGGCATCCTAGGTATGTTTGGATGGAAGGAATAACCGAATTCGATAAACATAACTCGGATAAATCTTTAATTCGTTTAAAGGTTTATCGCCACAGTCTCAAGGCTTGAATGTATGCATTTTCACAACACCGCATAGATGTTTGTATCAGTAAAGCATGCATTATTTTACAAAACATAAATTTTGATTATAATTTATCAATTGCATTGTTTTGTACATTTCTTTCTTATAGGGTCGAGTAAATACTTTTAATCAATAAAGGCTTTTTATTCACTCTACATTACATTTGTTTACACAATAACATTTCAACATTTGTTTAAACATTACATTTAGTTATACATGAACATTTTTACATTGGTGGTTTGTTTGGGTAAGTGATTTAAGTAACGAGACGTGTGTAATATGATAAAAGCATGGTGGATACGCCGCTGGTACTTCCTATATATAAGTGCTTTTATGATATTACATATCGTAGCGTTATTTAAATCATTTCAATTTTGACATATTACATATTACATTTTACACAATTAACATATCTTTATAAAACATTGTTTTACAAACAACACATTTTATACAAATTCATTTTTACTTGGTTATTTACTTAACCACACATATCTCTTTTATATCATCTGTTTCCTTATCGATTTTTATATGATTTATAAAACAAAAACATTTTTACAAGGATCATGACTGACTTTTGTTAAACAACTTTTTCTAAACTTATAAGTCATGAATCCTAAATCAATAAAACCTATGTATCTCACAGGCATTTTTATGCTGACATACCTATTTTCACATGTTTTTCAGGTGCTGTTGTTAGATGATTATGATGCAAACATAGGATTGGACGAGGGCCTTAGTGACAATAAAAGATGCAAGACTAGTCAATTATGTTATGCTTCCTTGTTGTTAAGACATTGTAATTTCTTTTAATCAATAAAACAACATTTAAATTTCCATGTGTTATGAAACAATGATTCTGTTACAACACTCCCCGACGATTCCGCCAC
Organism: Helianthus tuberosus; assembly: GCA_030545235.1. Lineage (NCBI taxonomy): Eukaryota > Viridiplantae > Streptophyta > Magnoliopsida > Asterales > Asteraceae > Helianthus > Helianthus tuberosus. The sequence continues at coordinate 53,086,586 of CM060429.1, read as the reverse complement.
GATTTGTTGTTTTACGTGGTCGGGGTGTGACAGAAAAGTTGGTATCAGAGCTCATGGTTATAGGGAATTAGGTTATTAGTAATGCTTTGACCTACTCTATAACCTTCCTAGGACCCTAACGCGAGTTTACTTGCGTTTAGTCATAAAACAATATCGTCACCTATCCTTAGGCGACAACCACAACAAGAACACAGATTTCAAAACCGCTTTGAAAAGCAATCATCTGTTCTAGGATGGTTGATTTCTAGGTTTTGAACGCTCTAAGTTTTCAAAACGATTTTGGAAATAATCACCCACCCTTTTGGATGATTTGTTTTTGGCTTAGTGCCATCCGAATTTTTTCAAAATCTCGTCAAAGTTTGGTCTTATAGTGTGAACACGTGCAATCTGGAAGAGTGGATGTCTGTACTCTGAGTTTTCTGTCTAAGGCTAGAGTGTTCGTACAAATCCACATAATCGGACCAGTCACTCTTACCTGGGAACTCTTGGGGTGAGTGTCCACTTATAGGCTAAAGCATGTCTTCGCGATACATTATTATGACCCGCTTACTTTGATTAGTCACCATCTCATTTGTTTGCCTTAGGTAACAAACAAATGATCGCAATTTTTATGCATGGCCATTCTGTTTTGTTTATCCGATGACATTTCACTTGTTTCCTCCTGTATCTTTCACTTCCTCCAGAATGTCTCTTCATCGCAGCAACACTCAAATGTCTGAGTAAGCTGCCAAATTTGCCCCGCAAATAGGCGAAATAATCCTGAAGTCTGTGGATTTAGGTATCGCCATGTCTCGTCTCAATAATAGAGCCACTCAAGAAGCATCGAAGGAAGCAGAAGCCAAGCCTTCGAAAAGGTCAAGGAAGCGTAAAGCTTCAAAGAATTCTCCAGTCATTGCACCAAATCAGACTAGACCTAGCCAGGTGGCAGCACCACCAGCTAAGAAGCAATACAAAGGAATGGCACCGTTATGCAACAAATGTAACGGGCATCACCAAGCTCACCTACAGTGTCGTGTGTGTGTATCATGTGGGGGAATTGGTCACCTGGCAAGTGCTTGTCGAACTAACCCAACCCAAGGTGGTCCATATCAACCACAAGCCAACCCTATCCAAGCTCGTTTTCCACCTGGATCATGCTACAACTGTGGCGAGACGAGCCATTTCAGGAACAAATGCCCAGAGATTGTCAATGCAAATCCAACCCACAAATGAGCATTTGGCCGATCAGAAGAAGCTGCTTTAAATAATCTGAATTTTCTTGCTTTGTATCTTTTGTTGAACCCTGAAACAATCTGTTTTAAATAAATGGTTGTTCACAATTTTGATGTACAAGTGTAGTTACATATGTGTATGGCATTTCCCTATGATACCTACATCAAGGAACTATGTTCTTTAAACAAACTACTCTTGTGATTCCCCCTTTCATGTGATCACTCGTGATTTCCTCAAAAAATTTAAGTACTCGTTTCATTCTAAGAAACGAAGTACAGAAAATAAGTGACATTATGAGTAATCGTGCATTTTGCACTTCTGTGCCTTTAAATCCTTGGTTAGATAACTAAGGTAATTTTTCGATCTCATGCCCATTGCATTCTGATTTTCATAACAACATGCATAGCATAAGTCTTCAAAACAACCTTCATGATTTCAAAATGTTTCATATATTCTGAAAACAATATTAACACAGTATATTTTCTTAATATATCAAGTGCATGATTTCAAAAAGCATTATTCATATTTTCAAAAACCTTATACATAATTTCAAAATCTCATCTTGCATAATTTTAAAACATTTTATAAATATACTTACTTAATACACCTACTTTATGATTTCAAAAGTATTATATATAAGGTTTCAAAAACATTAAACACATTTCAAAAAGAAACCCCATGCATAGTTTTCAAAAACATTTTCTCATGCATTAACTTAAACTTCAAATTCTGTTTCGCATGTCACCTTGGCATATCTAGCACCTCAACTTCATAAGCATTTTAACTCATGTTTTAACTTAAGCACGTCTAGTGCAAGGGTTTGAAATGCCTCCCGCCTTTTAAATCCCAAAATCCATATGGGATCTTTTTATCTTCACAATTAGATCCTTGTGGATGATTATCTTTCAAACCAGAGTCCTTAATTGGATTCCTTGAGTACCTAAATTCGAATATTATGATTCCTTGTAATCGAAATCGAATTTTCTTTTTAAGATCTCCCTATCTTTATAGTTAGATTCTTGGAAAATATTTAAAGTTCCAATCAAAATCCATGGATTGGATACCTGGTGTGCTTTAAATACATGTGCACAATTAACAAAACAAATTAACAAAATGGTAACAAAATGAAGATCAAGATAAATAATTTTGTGGTTATGTGATTATGAGTTATATGTTTCCTTTTATGTTTTGTGTTTTCTTTTGTGTTTTTGTTTCCATTATCCAAATCCTCGTAGAATCTTCCATATCTTCATGTGAAAGATTCACAGTAGGATATCCAAAGGTACTACCCTAAATCCTTAATGGGCTTCTACGTAATCGTTAAGACCCTTGGATTATATAGTACCATTCCATAATTCAAAGAGACCCCTTTGAGTGGTCTAAGTCAAAAGATTAATTCGGAACCTGGTTAAGAATGACATGTGGTGATATATCTGAACAGACTCCTTGGTAGTCTATTTAAATCATGTATTGATTTAATTAAAAGGACCCTATGGTGGTCTAGTCACGCTCATCGCAGGTTTGTTCATTTGGTTTTTCCCTACACATTATAAAATGCACTGTGCGGACTATGCAAGGAATTACATAATTATGGACGCGTACATAATTATGAAATTCAGTGCACAGGAACCCCAGTAAGATTTATCATGTGTAAGAACCTATGGTGGCAGCAATAACGAAACGCGAACAATGTAATGAAGGTACGGTGGACGCACCAATAACATTTTATATAAGTGTCCCTCTTACATTGCAAGCATGATGTTATTAAAGTTACTAGAAGTTCATAACCTTAACCAGTGTTGTCTTATCTTTTCAACTTCAGGTTTCAAACTCTCACAAGTTTCCTCTAAATAAATTTCTAGACGAAATGTCCTGAAGTAGGGGAGACTGTGACACATGTGCCTCCACGACCATCAAACAAGTACCAAATCAATGAAATATTGTATTTCATACTTGGGATTTGTATATATATGTGTATCATTTGCACATATCAATTCTTATTCGATTTCGAGCTCTAAATCGCTTTCTAGAAAGTTATACGCGCACTGATGCGTAAACGTAATCAGTTTAACGAGAAAAACACCCTGGAACAGTGACATGGGCTTAACATACCCTAAATAACCCTTACATAACATAGAAATAAGTTTTGGAAGGTTTGGTGTGCCGAAATCAAGTTTATTCGCTTACAGGGACTAAATTTGACAAACTGTGAAAGTATGCCGATTCGTACTGTAACGGACAATCCGGAACATGACAATAAGTTAAAAATACCCTAAATATCCTTTACATAGCTTAGAAATAGGCTTTGAGGGGTTCGGTGTGCTAAAATAAACTTTTTGGTCATTCAGGGACTAAAAGCGTCAAAAAGTGCATAAGTTTGTATTTTCGCGCATATCTTACGTTTTGAATACATCCAGACATCCAAAAATTTATGTAATCATTAAAATATTTTATTTTAGTGATTGGCATGATAAAATTCCATTCGTCGCGTAATTTGGATCGTTTTTCGCATTCGTTCGTGTTTCGTCGTAATTAACCGAACAACGCAACCGTACGACCAAACGAACCGACATCCGAGATATTTTTGAGCATGTTTCATGTTCCCTATACTTTAACTTCATTTTAGAGCCTTGAAATGGGATTAACGGGGCTTAAACCTGTCAAAAATGCATCAAAAACCATGTTTTGCACATTCAGGGACCAAAATTGACAATCTGCCATAGTTATCTTAGGAAGGGACCAAAGTTGAAAATCTGATTTCCAGCTTTTTCCAGTTGTTCCCCTCATTTTCACATGGTTTTAATGAAACTAGGGGCTTGTTTTGGGGTACCCATGGTATTCTAAAACCTTTGGCACACATGTAAGGTCCAGATCGAAGCTCGGTTTTCGATGAACGATCTTAACGGTTGTGTAAAAACTATAAATACCCCACCCATTCATTTTTGCAACCCACACTTTTGATCTGATTTGGCTCTCTAAGTTGGATTATTCACTTCATACCTGAGAGTAATCGGATCAAAACTTCCGTTCTTGGACCCGTTGTAAGTCCTCTTTCGTTCTTTTTTGCGTTTTTAGCACAAAAGTCAAACTTTGTTCGACTTTCTGCATTGACCAGTTTATGGTCAACACGAAGTTCGTTTGAACTTCATAACGTGAGCATAATCACGATGGTTTTTGTGGCACCTGAGGAAAATCTGCAGCAATCTTGATTTATCACTTCACTCCTCTATGCTTACTTGTCAAATTTCGGGACGAAATTTCTTTCAAGTTGGGGATGATGTGACAACCCGAACTTCTAAGGTTAGTAACGTTTTATTTTGCGATCTTAACTTCTTGTTGTCTCTCTTCTATGTGTTAGAACGTTCTATTTCGTTATAACCCCGTAAAACCTAAACTGTTGATAACTTGGGTAGTTAACATGTTAGTGTATTTGGGCCACGTATATGGGCCACATGCTCATACCTTAAATCCCTGCATTTCTTGTATCGGCCCATACGCGCACACTCCCACACCCGGAGCCCAAGGTTGAGCCCATGGATACACCTTATAGCATCGGACCTATGTTTGGGCTTCTTAAGCCCAACTGAATTATAGTTCTGGGCCGGCTTCTTTTATCAACGTATAGGCACACATACGTGACTTACGTATCAACATATTGCAACTCTTTCAAACCCTAGTTCCTTTTCTCCTCTCTTATGGTGCGACGACAGTAGGTACCCCCCCCCCTCGAGACACCATCATATTGGATATAGTGATCGGTTAGTGAATCCATGCTTATGATAATCCCTATTTTATGATCTTGTTTATGCGTAATTATGATTTAACGAATTATACATGTATGTTTATGTTGTGTCCTGGTATGGTTAGAACGATGCTATGTGATGACATGATCATTGGTTCGATGAGTGTTTAAGCATACATATATGTGTTAACTGATTGTTGGTTGTGTTTGTATGTTTTGTAGAATGATTAGGGCTACTTGAGCGTATTGAAAACAACATAGTGATCAAGATCGATGCTAATAATTAGTGATGTTAGAACTGTATTACGTGTAACAGTTACGTTAAACTTGTGATTGGTTGTTCATGATTTAGAGTTTCTCTTTCTAGTCATTATGATGGGTAAATTTCTAACAGATCATGTTGCATGGGGAGGGGATCGAATTGTATTAAGGGCGGTGGTGTAGCCACTGTTAAATATCATTGATGGGGATTCATATAAGGCTTGATATCTTGTAATTAATTGGTTATTAAAAGAGGGAATGGGTATTAAAGAAAGTTATTATCGACGAAGTAAATGTGCCGATTTGATAATGTTTACCACTTATGATCAAATAATTCATTATTTTCATGAAACATAACTGTAGGTTGCATGTTTTTGTTAATTGAATATGTGTTAGTTGATCATATGCTTTATTAGTGGGCCTCACATGTTGGTGGACTGCAAAAATTAATAGATCGAATACTGGGCTGCGATCTTGGGCATATTATGATAGGGTTGCAAGTATAAATTTTGTTAGGTATCCACTATAAAGGATTGTGTTATAAGGAACATCTGAGTGATTGGACTTAGTAATTGGGTGATGATTTTTTGATGTGATTAATTTGATATAGGAATGAGTTATGATATGCTATCTATAATGTTTATTATATGATAAGGTGTAACTGTTAGGATAAATAGAACCCTTGGAATGTGCATGGCAATATGATAACTGATGTATAAAATTCATGAGATGTTAAATTGAATTAATACACTTTTGTGGGTAGTTGTTGTTAAATCGGGCTGTACTCAAATGGGTCGCACACCTTCTAATAATGTCTGTTTGGGCCGATATCAAGTGGGCCACGCATTAGGGGGGACGAGTTAGGTGCTTTGGCTGAGCTATTAATGCGTGTTATTATGATATATGAGTTTGCATTGTGAAGATACATATAACCCGAATGCTCGTTATAACTTGCGTGATAATATGTGCCATAGTTGCTTATCACTTGTGGAATCTATACAACGAATAAGTGAATTCTTTGTGAACGAAACTGACTATCATTGGAACCATATTAGGGTTTGGGGTGTCCAACGATAAAACAAGTAATTAATCTTACCGAGCAAAGCAAAGGTGAGTTCACTGCTCTTTTTCAAAGCATGCATCCCGGGGAGGGATATCGGGTAACGTTCCGGGGAGGAACGTCAGGTTATTAGGATGTTTGTTATTATGCTCAGTTTCTATCATATAAGACCCCTTACATCTACCGATAGTTGCCGGGGAGGCAACGAGGTTATTAGTTGATAGCGCTATTAGGTTTGGCACCCTCACACCGTACCGGGGAGGACGGGCGTGAACTAATTTCCTTAAATCATGACCAATGTCTTGATAGAGACATTGGGGTTGGGCAAATACATCTTGTATCCATCTGCGGTAATCGAGTAAATAACAACATCAAATCAAATTATTGAACTATGGAACTGTTTTATACACATACCTGGTAACTAAACGCGTTAACAAAACTTTGAACTCACCAGCGTCGTCTGACACACTTGTTTGCATGCTTGTAGGTTGTTAGATGTCTTGGATTGGAACTTGCTGTCTGGAGTAGCTGGAGTGGTCATGGGTCGACTGGAGGGATTCATGTGATTAAACTATTGATATCATACATTGGTTTTTGAAATAGTTTAACATTGGTTTACTATTTGCTTCCGCTAGACATGTTGGTTTTCATTTAAACTCGTTGATGGTATTTTACATTAATAATTAAGGATTTTATTTTGAAACTTGTACGCGTTCAATGTAATTAGTGGCTCGTTATTGGTACGTCACACGCCTAACAGGGACATTCCCTAGGTGGTATTTTGGGGGTGTGACAGTGTGGTATCAGAGCCACTGGTTATAGTGAACTTGGTTTTAAAACGTTTTTGTAAAACCAGTCTATAACCGAACAGTTCTGAATACGTGAATACGACCATGACACTCAGCTCCAGATTGCAAGGTTCGTCTTTCTCACTTGTTGCAAACATTACATGACTAGTACACATTTGTTTATGACGTAACATATGAATACACACTTGTCACTATAGCATGATGGCATGGATTGCTTGCTTAATTTATGATGCGTGGATAGTATGCCTTAGTCATTGGAATTTTGTGATCTTGTTACGTTGAAAACCTCCGTTTGACATCTGAGTTTGAGGAACCATTTGACATGAGTTAGGAGGAGCTGAGATGAGCATGCAAATCACAATATTATTGTGGGTGCACACATAATAATAATGTGGGGTGCATGCGAGTCCCAGTGAGCCTTAACAAGTGAAAAAGGGGTTCTGTTCCGTTATTCGATCAGTGAGAAACATAACAAACCTATAGGGGTCATAGCAGTTAGGGGTGCAAACAAGCCGAGCTACTCGCGAGCTACTCGAGCTCGGCTCGAAAAAAAGCTCGAATGAGCCGAGCTTAAACGAGCTCGAGCTCGAGCCCGAGCCTAAAAACAAGCTCGTTTAGTAAACGAGCCCGAGCCCGAGCTTCGCTTATCGAGCTCGAGCCGGCTCGCGAGCCTAATCGAGCTTTCTGTTTATATATTTTTTATTAATATATTAAACATATATTTATATAATAATAATTACCATTTATATAAATATTAAAAAAAATAACTAAATTATATGTATAATAATAATTATAATTAACATAAATTAATTAATAAATACTAAACGAGTCGAGCCCGAGCCGAGCTCGAGCTTGAAAAATTAACTTCGAGCCGAGCTCGAGCTTCAGAAATAAAGCTCGAATCGAGCCGAGCTCGAGCTCGAGCTTTCATGTGTTAAACGAGCTCGAGCTCGGGCTCGGCTCGTTTCAGTGATTGTCCCCTACTTGAACGTGATCTTTTCACTCCTCTCTGAATTCTTACGAATCTCGATGCTATCGAGTATCATCTGAACACCCATTTGAACGCCTAGCGAACTGTGTAGAATGTTAGGTGCTTGTACGAACGTCCCTGAGTTGGATGTTGCAGCGTCAATGATTGGTCTATACCTCCCTCACTCCTCCTTGTTTTCGGGAACTCAATGTACTGACATCTTAGACTCCGAAGTGTGATCACTTCTGCAACACTCTCGCAGCATACCGCGTATTACTCAATCGACTTGCTAGATCGATGGACAAAAGGGTAAGCGTAGTATTTTACCGACCTCAGTATTTGGACAACCCTGATTACCGGCAACAAACACCAGCAAATTGACTTCAATTGAATTCTTAACTCTAGTCAGCGACTCGTGGGAGTCAACTCTTACGAATCAATCGGGACATAAGCGATGACAACAGATTATAGTGTGAAATACGTGGCTACCAGCACAGTGAGTAGCGCGTGGCACAAAATGTGAAAAGATGGACTTTGATGGTGAAAGATTGTAGGGCTCCATTTCAAGCAACGGCATTGGAGGCAACAGTCGTGGCAACATCAAGGTACTCGTAATCGTAGCCTACAGCATGGAAACGAAGGTGACATTGACAGGGATTGACTGTTGCTAAGTCAAGACTTCAACAACCAAGGGAATAATGATAGTAATGGGAACCCTCGCAACCGTAACAACACCACTGGAAATGATGCTCGTCGGAGGGACATTTAGGATTGGCGTAAGCGACGCCAGGCATAGCAGCAACATGGTAGTTTGTATGGGTAGCTGTTCGCTTCGTCTCTATTCTGCTTGACCCTGATACTTCTTGAAACCAAACCTGATGTGGAATCGGCTGATGGCAATTCAAATGAAATCTCATATGTTCGTTACGGTGTAAACACGACCTTGTGGGACGAGTGTTCGACGTCGACCTTCCTTCTAATATCCTCGATGGTTACAATGCAGTAGTTAGTGTGAATTGGTTATCCAGGAATCACGCAGATATACCCAGTGAGGAGAAAACTTTGTGTGGAGAATCGTTAATTATTCTAAAGCATCAGAGTAGTGCAAAAGTTAGCCCCATTTCAGCTGTGAAGGCCAGAAGTGTCTACGGAGGGATTACTCCGCTGTGTTAGCAACCGTTACTGATGATAGGGCTGAGGGAAAAGAGGATCGAGGATCCACCAATTGTTTGTGATCCCTCTCGGTTTGTTACCCAAGGAACTTTCAGGCTTACTTCCACAACTGTTAGGCAGAATCTCAGTTTAATCTCATGCTAGAAGCAGCCTTGATCACTCGTACTTCGTACCGTCTTGCACCAAGAGGGTTGCAAGAACTGTCTAGTCAACTTCAGGAACTACCGGGTGGGAGTTTTAGCGATCTAGCTCCTTGTTCTGGGGAGCCCGAGCTCTATTGTGGAAATGAAGGACAAGTCCTTTCGTACGCGTACAGACTACCCTAAGGTGGCAATCATAGGCCGTCACCCTCTATCTCGCATCGACAACCTGCTTGACCCATTGCAATGATCAAGCTTCTATTCGGAAACCGACTTAAGACCATACTGTCACTTGATGGAAGACCCAGGGGAGGATGACTTCTAACACGGCGTTACAGGCACAGCACGGTCACTACAATTTTCTGTTCTCGTTGTTTAAAGTTACCCAACACACCAGCAGCCTTAGGGATCACATGAGTAGTATGTGCCAACCCCATCTTGCCAGATTCGCCAACCGTGTTTATCTAGGACGTTTTGAATCACTTCCAGGAGAAAGGAGCACCATGAACGGCACTTGTATTTCATCGTAGAGCTTCTAGGGGAGGAGCATCTACGTGCGAAGTCTACCTAAGTGTGACTTCAGGATTCAGGAAGTACACATTTTTAGTCATATAAACAACGAAGTGGGAATACATGTGGATCTCGCTAAGATCCATTTTGTTAGAAACTGATCAACATCAAAGATCCCTTCTAGGATACCGGAGTTTCTTGGTCTCACTAGATACTATCGCAGCTTAATCACAGGATTTTCGAAGGTCGTGCAGCTTAAATCTCTTTAGCACAGCAGGGTGCTGTGTTCGTGAAAGACAAAACAGGAGGACGTCTTTTCAGCTTTCGAATTCCAACCTTGCAATGCACTGAGCATCGTTTTTACCCGAGGGTGCGGGTGATCTAGTGGTATACCATGATGTTTCGAATCAGAGTCCCAGTTACACACCGATGCAACACGAAAGAGTGATGACTTACGTAATGGAGTTACAAAGAGGAACTGCACAACACACAACCTGCGGTGGAAACCGTGGTCTTTGGATATAAGTTGGAGGCATTACTTGGACGATACCGAATGCACTACTTAGACCGATCACAAGGGCCTCCTGTGTATCCTGGTTTCGAAAGAGCTAGATCAGTTAATGGCATCGCTGGATGGATTTTTTTATGATTACGACTGCGAACTTGAATGTGCACGAGCTCTGCATCTCATTATCGACTCTAACCTACCTGATTAGACTCGCTCTGTTCAGACTGGAGAACTGAAGAAAGAGGATTTCCAAGTAGAACCCATGCGGGGCATGGAGAAGCAACCTTTGGCAGGTCGAATGATATTTGCTACCTCATGGAACGAGTGTTGATCTCATTATACGGCAACTATAGGGAATTTGTGTTGACCAAGCACACCGGCCTCGATATTCTACTCGTCTGGGTTTCAATAGGAGATATTAGGATCTATAAATCTTGTACTGGTAGTCGGGCATGAAGGCCCCCCCGGCAACGTATGTGAATGACGTTTGACTTATGGGAGGTGGAGTAACAGCGACCGGCAACATTTATATGGAAAATGAGAACAGACTGCCATGGATTTTGTCGCTAGTCTACCTAAAACTCGAAACGGAAACATTATCGTTGTCACCTGTCAAGGAAACTGACGAGTCTTCACAGCAGTGAATGTTCCTCTGGGAGAGACGGCTTTTAGGCACGAAGTGCCAACTCCTTTTACCCCTGATTTTGATCTATACCTGATTTATGGCAGGCAATACACAACACTCTTAGCTCACATCTAGATATGAGCATTACTTATCACTGTAGGATAACCGGATAGAGTAACGAACCTTCCTGACGCACGAAGACATGCTGCAAGCATGTGCATGATTGACTTTGGTAAACATTTGGGGAGGACACTTATCTTTGGGTGAGCTCTACTGCAGCCGTTACCATTTTAGTATGCAAACAGCTCTGTTTGAGGCATTGCGTGGATGATAATGCCAACCTCCTTGTGGATTGAGGTGGATGACAACCTAATTACGGGTCTAGGACTTGCACACGGTATTGGAAATTATGTGGCTACAACGCGTGATCGCCAGGAACCCTGATAACTTAGGAAACACCGGGAGTTCGCTGCAGGCGAACGTGTCATATTAGAAGTCTCACCCTAGGAGGGTGTGGTACGCTTGGGAAGCGTGGCAAGCCTAATTTATGTTACACTGAGTTATTCAGAATTCTGGAAAGAATCGGTCACGTCGCCTACAAACTCAAGTTAACCGACGAATTGGGTAACGTACATGATATCACTTATGCCTCGAATCTAAGGCAGTGTTTGTTCGATGGAACGCTTGTCATACCTTTGTTAGCTCCTGAGGTTAACGACAAGTTGCAGTTGTCAAGGTATCTATTGAAAACATGGACCAGGAAGTCAAGGTTCGTTAGCATAGTTGTATGACAATCGAGAGAGTTCGTTGGAACACAAGACGTGGACCGGAGTTCACGTGGGAGCGCGAGGATCAGATGAAACTTAAGTATCCTCAACTTTTTCCTGATGACCAATCTAATTCTGGTAGCACTGGCGAATTTCGGGACGAAATACCATTTCAAGTTGGGGATGATGTGGCACCTGAGGAAAATCTGCAGCAATCTTGATTTATCACTTCAGTCCTCTATGCTTACTTGTCAAATTTTGGGACGAAATTTCTTTCAAGTTAGGGATGATGTGACAACCCGAACTTCTAAGGTTAGTAACGTTTTATTTTGCGATCTTAACTTCTTGTTGTCTCTCTTCTATGTGTTAAAACGTTCTATTTCGTTATAACCCCATAAAACCTAAACTGTTGATAACTTGGGTAGTTAACATGTTAGTGTATTTGGGCCACGTATATGGCCACATGCTCATACCTTAAATCCCTGCATTTCTTGTATCGGCTCATACGCGCCACACACCCACACCCGGAGCCCAAGGCTGAGCCCATGGATACACCTTATAGCATCGGACCTATGTTTGGGCTTCTTAAGCCCAACTGAATTGTAGTTCTGGGCCGGCTTCTTTTATCAACGTATAGACACGCATACGTGACTTACGTATCAACATATTGCAACTCTTTCAAACCCTAGTTCCTTTTCTCCTCTCTTATGGTGCGACGACAGTAGGTACCCCCCCCCCCCTCGAGACACCATCATATTGGATAGAGTGATCGGTTAGTGAATCCATGCTTATGATAATCCCTATTTTATGATCTTGTTTATGCGTAATTATGATTTAACGAATTATACATGTATGTTTATGTTGTGTCATGGTATGGTTAGAATGATGCTATTTGATGATATGATCATTGGTTCGATGAGTGTTTAAGCATAGATATATGTGTTAACTGGTTGTTGGTTGTGTTTGTATGTTTTATAGAATGATTAGGGCTACTTGAGTGAATTGAAAACAACATAGTGATCAAGATCGATGCTAATAATTAGTGATGTTAGAACCGTATTACGTGTAACAGTTACGTTAAACTTGTGATTGGTTGTTCATGATTTAGAGTTTCTCTTTCTAGTCATTATGATGGGTAAATTTCTAACAGATCATGTTGCATGGGGAGGGGATCGAATTGGATTAAGGGCGGTGGTGTAGCCACTGTTAAATATCATTGATGGGGATTCATATAAGACTTGATATCATGTAACTAATTGGTTATTAAAAGAGGGAATGGGTATTAAAGAAAGTTATTATCGACGAAGTAAATGTGCCGATTTGATAATGTTTACCACTTATGATCAAATAATTCATTATTTTCATGAAACATAACCGTAGGTTGCATGTTTGTGTTAATTGAATATGTGTTAGTTGATCATATGCTTTATTAGTGGGCCTAACATGTTGGTGGACTGCATAAATTAATGGATCGAATACTGGGCTGCGATCTTGGGCATATTATGGTAGGGTTGCAAGTATAAATTTTGTTAGGTATCCACTATAAAGGATTGTGTTATAAGGAACATCTGAGTGATTGGACTTAGTCATTGGGTGATGATTTTTGATGTGATTAATTTGATATAGGAATGAGTTATGATATGCTATCTGTTGATGCATCCGTCTGTCGTCTTCGTCTTATATCGAGTCTCAGTCTCGTTGTGGATTTGAAAGAGGATGATGTCATCATCTTGAATGATGACATCATAATAGTGATGTCATCATTGCATCACTTCATATAAGACAAATGCATTTATGTTTGTAATTGTTGATTTCATCATTCTGATTTCGCCCGTAATGTCTGAGTTGGTGATTTCGCTCATATTGTAAAAGTTGATTTCGCTCCTGATGTTGAATGGTAGCTAGGAGCGAAATCACAAGTACTATATATAGGTCGTTTGGGGCGAAATCAACAAATAGTTCTAGGTGTTGTCTTCCGGTGAGCCACGAAGTGCTGCCGAAGTGTTGACTCGATTGTAAACGTAATTCAAATCAATAGAAGCAACAGTTTAAAGTATATTATCGCTGAATTGAATCTGATTTTTCTGTTTCTGCCGTTCAAATCAGTAAAAGCTCTTCTGATAGACTCGTTCAGGTCCGTATACGATCCTACAAGTGGTATCAGAGCTCAGGAAGAAGAGCTCTTGCCAATTCAGCTGCGTTTTCTGTTTTTCTACACCTTCTTTTCAAATTGAACATCATTTCACGGTTAAAATCGGTTCAAATTTTCACATTATGTTCGGAATTGATAGTTAACAAAGCTTTAGAAGTTTCAAGTTCAAATTCGAAATAAAATTTGTCAAAATCGTGATTTCGCTCGAAAACGTTCGTGAGAATGATGACGTCACTAGTGATTCCGCTCGGAAATAGATCTTGATTCCGCTCCAAATCAAGATTTCGTTGATTCCGCTCCTGAGTATATTGTTAATTCCGCTCCTGAGTATATTGTTAATCCCGCTCCTGAGTACAGTGGATTGTGAGGCCCAATAGAATTTTAGTTGATAATTGGGGTGTCGGCTATTAGAAAACATTGATACATTGATACTCAATTTTCATCAAAATTTTATTGATTAATTGTGTTGTCAGGGAATAACATCATTTGTTGTTAGCTCATTAATAAAAAAAAACAAGTATTTCGGTCCAATCAGATTGTAGTGTGTTTAATACTTTTGTCGACACATGCGAATCATTCTTAGAGTCAAGTTGAGCAGCTACATGTGATTAATATTTTTGATTAATATTGTGTTTCATAGTTTTGGTCTAATCATAATTGAACAGTGTGATTTTAAAAATTGTTGGCCACTGTGTTAAGTGTTTGCAGCCCAGGTCAATAGTTCGGCCCATGTGATTCATTGTTTGCGGCACATTGAAAGCCCAATTTGACGGCCCAATCTAGTTCAATTAGTATCAAACATTTCATACAAAGGTCAAGTTCACGACAGTTTCGGTTGTCGGATCCATTTCACCGGCCCATGTGACTTGGATTAGTGTCAGATACACAAAGTTGGTTTCGGCTCATTCACTCAGTTTGCACGATTTGGAGTTTAGTCAGTTCGCGAGTCTTCGACACGCGTCCACAAATCTTCGACACGAGTCTTCGATTGATTTCATCAACACATTTTTACGTGTTCAGTTCATTTAAACTGATAGATTTGTTTGTTTGTTTCAGGTATTGTTTCACGAGGGGAACCAGTTCGTTTGAAGCTGCCTGTTTGTGGACCATGGAAAACGAGTTTTACAATGCTTTTGCTAGTCCGATGACTGTAGCTTAGAATACGATGCTTGAAAATGAGACGGGGACCACACAAAAACCACCAAAGCTCATGAATATTGAGGATTTCAGTGGATGGTCCGAACGATTTGAAAATTGGGTGCAAGCATATCATTTGGATGCTTGGGAACATACTGAAGTTCAATATGTTAGACCAGTTAAGAATGTTATGAAGGTTCCTATTAGAGATTTTGAAGATGATGAGAAAAAAGATTACAAAAATGAAAAATTGATGATTAGTCTGCTGCATCAATCCATTAAAGAAGACATCTTGATTCTACTTCAACACAATGGGAGTGCATATTCGATATGGGAAGAATTAGAACAAAAGTTTAATGGAAGTGATGAGATGCTCAAAAACAAAAAGTCGCTGTTAAAAAAAGAATTTGATCTATTTCGCGGGCTGAAAACTGAAAACACCAAACAGATCATTGAAAGATATTGCAATTTAGTGAAAAATATGAGCAGATTGAACATAAAAAAGGATAGATGAATTGATTGAAAAGCTTGCTGATGCATTGCCACATGATGAGTGGGGCACGTATCTGATGATGTTAAAAAACAAACCAGGCTTTAATGATCTAACATTGGGTGATTTCATAAAACAACTTGAAGCACAGGAGATGGAACAAAGAAAGATAGCAAGGATGAAGAATTATGATGGAGAACAAGACATCGGATTGTATTTCAAAAATGGTGTTAGTGATAAGACAAATTTTTCTCCAAAGGTTGGAACTGCTTTCAATGCAAAAGATTCTTTTGAAAGTTCATCTCAGGGATCAAGCAGCAAAACTGGATTTACTTCATTTCCAACTTTTGATCCACATTTTTCTACAACAAAGAGTGGAAAAGTTCTTCATTGCAACATTGCTTTAAATCTTGAAAATGATCAGAATTATACTGAGGAAGTTGCTAAAAGTCACATGTCTCTGTTGGTAACTGTACTTGAATCCTATGGAGGGTTAGTTGCAGGAAAGATCGGGAATCCAATGCTTACAAAAGAGGATTACGATCAAATTGATGCTGAGGAGTTGGAATTGATGGATATAAAGTGGTGTTTAGCTAGTGTGTTGAGACGAGCTGAGAAATTTAAGCAGATCACAGGAAGAGATGACTTACGTGAAGCTAATATTTCTACTTTAGGTTTTGACAAATCTAAAGTTACTTGTTTTCGTTGCAGGGAAAAAGTACACTTCAAGAGGGAGTGCACTAATCGCGAAGCAAGTGGAGCTCAGAATCCCTTTGGAAACAACGACTATTATAGGAAGGCGATTTATCATCAGGTTGCTCAACAACCACATCATCAACAACAGCAGCAAACCGCTCATGGTAGGAGGGTGATTGAAGATGAATCATCAAAGAAAGCATGTGTTGGAAGTTCATCAAAAGATTTCAATTGGGATAAATATATTCCAGCTGATAATAAAGCATGTCTGATAAATCAAGATGATGAAAGACTTCTAGAAGGATTTATCTGGGAAAATTTTAGCTGGGATGACTATTGTCTAGACAAAGAGATCTTAAAAACTAATGCTTTTGTTGCTCAAATTGTTAAAGATAATGATGATAATGGTCTTTTTAATGAATATTGGGCAGAAAAAATGGAGAAATATCTAGCCAAGCAGAAGAGAAGATGGAAGAAGAAATCCAAGAAAGAAAGGTCAAAGAAGTTCCAACATTTGAAGTTAAAAAGGAAGCTGTTGCAGAAAAAGTATCAGAGAATTGTGAAAACTATGAGACAATGAAGAAACAAAACAGTGATTTGATTCACAATATGAATAGGCTGAGAGAATCGTATAACGAGTCAAGCAGTGAACAAGCTACAGCCATGAAGACACTCAAAAGAGCTTATATGAGACAGCTTGATGATGTCAACTTTTATACTAAAAAATGTGCTGAGCTTGAGTTAAAATTAGAAACACAGAGAATCGAAACTGAGAGAGTAAATAGGTTGTTACAAAGTTACTCATGTTCTAAATTTGTGGTTGACAGGATTTATCAAATCGTGGAAGAAATGAAGACGTTTGAAGAAGAAGATTCTGAAGAAAAGAAATTTGAAACAAAAGAAGATTTGGAAGTGAAAGATTCCGGTAAGAAACTAAGTGTTGATTATAGCAAGTGTCCACCTCCGCTTGAAAATGGATATTCTCCGAGAAATCCAAATTCAGAAAGAGTTAAAAAGGTAACTGTCACACCCCGACCGCGTAAAACAACAAATCGCGGCGGAAACATCGGGGCGTGTTGCGACAGAATTAATTGTTTCATAACCATGGCACACAAAGTGTATTTTATTTATTAAACAAGGGTGTTACATTGTCTCGAAATAGTAAATTAAGAGTTCAGAACATAATTAAACATAGTCTATCTTCTTTTAAAGTCTCTAAGGCACAGGTCCGCCCTAGTATCATGAACAACATCCTATGGAAAAGCACCTGAAAACACATGTGAAAATAGGTACGTCAGCATAAAAATGCCTGTGAGATACATAGGTTTTTGAAAATAGGATTCATGACTTGAGTTTAAGAAAATGTTTAATCATGAACCCCGTACTTTGCCTTGTTTTGTAAATCATTTGAAAACAATAAGGTCAGATGATATTTATAAGTAAATGTCAGGTTAAATAAATAACCATGTAAAAATGTGTTTGTATAAGATAAGTTGTTTGTAAATCAATGTCTTGTGAAAAGTATGTTATTTGTATAAAATGTTCTATGTCTCAAACTGAAATGATTCAAATAACGTTACGCCATGTAATACCATACAAACACTTATATATAGGAAGTACCAGCGGCGTATCCACCATGCTTGTATCATATTACACACGCATCGTTAACTTAATCACTTAATCAAACCAAAACAACCAATGTAAGAAGTCTATGTTTAACCAAATTGTCAAATGTATTGAATAATATGTCAAAGTGTTTATGTCAAGATGTAAATCATGTCAAATGTCTATGTCAAATATCCATGTCAAATGTCTATGTCAAATATCCATGTCAAATGTCTATGTCAAAATATCCATGTCAAATGTCTATGTCAAATATCCATGTCAAATGTCTATGTCAAAATGTCATGTATGGCAAGTGAAATGTCTCAACTAAACCATATGCACAAAAACAAAGTATTGAAGTAAAACTTGGTTTAAATCAAAGCTATGTCTTGTGTAAATGCATGCAACTATTTAATATGAACATCTATGCGGTATTGTGAATATGCATACATCCAAGCCTGGCGACTGTGGTGATAAACCCTTTAAACAAATTAAAGGTCTATATGTCTTATGTCAACGAATTCGGTCATTCCTTTCTGTCCCCTTACCCTGGGATGTCCGGAACGGGAGTTGTCAATTCCTATGGTACCACTACCTACTAACGAACGGCGTAGCTAATGTTAATGAATGTATTGTCCCATGTAAACAAACCAAATGTCATAACAAAATGTGAGCATGAGAAAACAATGCACTAAGTATGTAATCAAATGAACATACATAGCGTGAAATGTCATGTAAAACGATGTACTAAGTAATGCACATAATGGGCACACCTAGCATGAAATGTCATGTAAAACAATGTACTAAGTAATGCACACAATGGGCACACCTAGCATGAAATGTCATGTAAAACAATGTACTAAGTAATGCACACAATGGGCACACCTAGCAGGAAATGTCATGTAAAACAATGTACTAAGTAATGCACACAATGGGCACACCTAGCAGGAAATGTCATGTAAAACAATGTACTATAATGTACTAACGAACATAGCATGTATATGATGTGAAAACAGGAAAGCATGAAAGTAACAAGTAGGCACATGTGTTCCACCCCAAAACAGTTTGGAAAACAGTAAAAGAGGGGTCTATGTACTCACTTGAGATTGCTCAGTTGTATAAAGATAACCACCAAGCAATGCAAGAGATCTCGGAATCAAACGGCACCTAATATAGGTAACTATGTTAATAAACCGGACCTATCTCGGAAGATTGGGTAGCATTAGGGTTTGTAAACCAAATGAGTGTAGGAACTCACTTGATATGGTTTAACAAAGCCTATATGCTAAATGAAACTTAACCTAAGTCTTATTGACCCATTATGATCCGTTTAGGTAGCTTATGCTACTTTAACGCGTCGTTCGCGTGAAACGCGTTCGGACCGCCTAACTAGCCCTATGACAAGTGTTATATGCCTAAACATGTTATATAATCAGTTATGTGACAAAGGTTTAGGTTACATATGCTTAATTACCAATTATACATGAAAAGGGTATTCTGGTAATTTACCTAAGGCATATAAACTACCTATCATACAACTATTTAAACGTCGTGACCATAAGGTATAACCTCGGAAGGTTATTCCCTACACTATGGTCACCTAATGTATTTGGTCGGATCCTAATGATCGACCAAACTGGGTCGGGTTCGAAGGTATAGGCGATTTATTAGATCGCCTACCCTACGACCCTAGACAACGTGGTAATCAGTAGGCATAGTCCCAAGGGACTATAACCATCGTGATTACAATCACGTTGCGAAGTTCTAACGAACTTCGCATTGACCATCACTGGTCAACGCTGAAAGTCAAACAAAGTTTGACTTTCTGACTCGAAAAGCAGTAAAAATAAGGAAAAGAACGAAAGAATACTTACGAAGGGTCCCCGAATGCTAATCTAGATCAGTATAGTTCAGGTATGAAACAAGGTTTCAACTTAGAACACAACTAATAAGATTCTAGTGCTTAAAAACAATGAAAGGCATGGGGTATATATAGTTTTCGGTGAACCGTTGAGATCGTTTCTTGGAAAAGGGGACACGATCAAGGCCGTACACTTGTCGGAATGTTATGGTGCCTCAAAATGCTCACCACCATAAGGATTGGACACTTGGCAAGGGGTTAGGGAGTGCAAAACAGCTGAAAACAGGCTGTTAAGTACTCTGCATCTGGTCTGAACTTGCTTTACGGACCTCAAAGCTGCCAATGTTGAGGTCCGTAAGGTAACAACTTTGGCAGATTTACAGTTTTGGTCCCTGCAGCCCCTAAACTTGGTTTTCAATGCATTTTTGACACGTTTAAGGCCCGTTAACCCCATTTCAAAGCTCTAAAATGAAGTTAAAGTATAGGGAACTTAAAATGTGCTCAAAAATATGCCGGATGATGGTTCGTTTGGTCGTACGAACGCGATGTTCGCTTAATTACGACGGAATGCGCATAAGCGCGAAAAATGATCCAAATGACGCAACGAATGGATTTTTCTTATGGCGAACACTAAAATATAATGTAGTCATGCTTTCATAAATTTTTGGATGTCCATATGTATTCAGAACGTAAGTTATGCGCGAAAATGCAAACTTGTGCACTTTTTGACACTTTTAGTCCCTGAATGTTCCAAAAGTTTATTTTAGCACACCGAACCCCTCAAAGCCTATTTCTAAGCTATGTAAAGGATATTTAAGGTGTGTTTAACTTATGGTTATGTTCCGGAATGTTCGTTACAGTTCAAATTGACATACTTTCGCAGTTTGTCATATTTAGTCCCTGTAAGCGAATTAACTTGTTTTTGCCATACCAAAGCCTTCAAAACTTATTTCTAAGTTATGTAAAGGTTATTTAAGGTATGTTGAGTATATGTTGATGTTCCAGAGTATTTCTCGCATTAAACTGAGTACGTTTACGCACTAGTTTGCGTATAACTCTCCAGAAAGCGATGTAGAGTTTGAAATTACATAAAAGTCAAAACATGAAAAATGTAAAACATAACAAAACAAACATTGGGATCAAATAACATTGTTTTATTGATAACAGAACTGTTCATAGTGATTACAAGCACAGTTGTTACAGTCTCCCCTACTTGTGGAAATTTCGTCCCGAAATTTATTTAGAGGAAACTCGTGGAAAAAGATGCGGATATTTCGCTTTCATTTGATCTTCGCGTTCCCAAGTAAACTCGGGTCCACGTTTAGCTTCCCAGCGAACTTTGACCAAAGGAATGCGCTTGCGTTTAAGCCACTTGACTTCACGTTCCATGATTTCCACTGGTTTCTCAACAAATTTCAGTGTTTTGCCAACACGAATTTCGTCAAGCGGTATGGAGAAGTTCTCATCAGCTGTACACTTCTTGAGATTGGACACGTGAAAAGTTGGATGAACATTTCCAAGTTCAGGAGGTAACTCAAGTCTGTAGGCTACCTTTCCGATTCTTTCGACGATCTTGAATGGTCCAACGTATCTAGGTGCAAGTTTTCCTTTCTTTCCAAATTTGATCACACCTTTCCAAGGTGAGACCTTAAGTAATACTCGATCACCGACTTGAAATTCAAAGGCTTTGCGTTTTGGGTCCGCGTAAATCTTCTGACGGTTTCTAGCTGCCTGAAGGTTATCACGAACTTTCTTGACCTTGTCAGTTGTCTCTAAAATGAGGGCAGGTCCAGTAAGTTGAGCCTCGCCAATCTCATTCCAGCAGACTGGTGAACGACATTTTCGACCATAGAGAGCTTCGAAAGGAGCCATTTGGATGCTAGTGTGATAACTGTTGTTGTAGGAGAATTCAATCAATTTAAGATGTGAATCCCAGCTACCACCAAAATCGATCACACAAGCTCTTAGCATATCCTCCAGAGTCTGGATTGTTCTCTCAGATTGACCATCCGTTTGCGGATGATAAGCTGTGCTCAGATTAAGTTGGGTCCCCATAGCAGATTGCATGGTTCTCCAAAAGTGTGAAGTGAAACGAGCATCTCTGTCAGAAATGATGTTCAAAGGAACACCATGTCGAGCCACAATTTCATCTACATAGATTTGAGCAAGTCTGTCAGTAGGAAAATCCTCGCGGATTGGCAAGAAATGTGCTGACTTTGTAAGACGATCAACGACTACCCAGATGGCATCATGACCTTTCTTTGTGCGCGGGAGTTTGGTAACAAGATCCATAGTAATGTTTTCCCATTTCCAAACTGGGATCTCTGGTTGCTCCAATAAACCAGAAGGACGCTGATGTTCAGCCTTAACCTTTAGACAAGTAAGGCATTTTGATACGTATAAGGCAATGTCTTTCTTCATACCAGGCCACCAATAGTGAATACGAAGATCCTTATACATCTTATCTGAGCCCGGATGAATGGAATAACGAGACTTATGGGCTTCATCCATAAGCAAGGTACGAATATCATCCTGGCTTGGGACCCACAAACGGTCCATGAAGTAATATGATCCATTGTCCTTCAGTTCAAGAGCAGGTGTTATGTGGTAAGGAAATTCTTTATCCATCAAACCTTGTGAAACACAAGATTGTTGAGCTTGAGAAATGCGGGCTTGAATATCGGATCGAGCCTGAATAACAGATTGAACATGTACACAATGAAGCTTAGTACGTTCCTTACGACTCAATGCATCAGCCACGACATTCGCCTTACCAGGATGGTAGCGAATTTCGCAGTCGTAGTCGTTTAAAAGCTCAACCCAACGTCGCTGTCTCATGTTGAGTTCTTTCTGGTTGAAGATATGCTGAAGACTTTTGTGGTCTGTGAAAACCACACATTTTGTACCGTACAAATAGTGTCTCCAGATCTTGAGAGCAAAGACAACTGCACCCAACTCAAGATCATGAGTGGTGTAGTTCTTCTCATGTATCTTCAATCGTCTTGATGCATAGGCTATGACTTTGTTCCTTTGCATAAGAACACAGCCAAGACCCAATTTAGATGCATCACAATACACGACAAAATCATCATCACCCTCAGGCAATGATAGAACAGGTGCATCGCAAAGCTTCTGCTTCAAGTGTTGAAAAGCTTCCTCTTGTTTGAATCCCCAGTAAAAGGGCATTTTCTTCTGAGTTAGAGCAGTTAGAGGAACTGCAATCTTAGAGAAGTTTTCAATGAAGCGGCGATAATAACCCGCTAGACCAAGAAATGAACGAACTTCAGTAGGAGTAGTAGGCGTATCCCAATCCTTAATCGCACTGATCTTGGAGGGATCTACATGAACACCTCGTTCGTTGATAATGTGTCCCAAAAATTGAACTTCTTTAAGCCAAAATTCGCACTTGGAGAATTTGGCGAAAAGTTGCTCTTTCTTCAGGAGTTCCAGAGTAAGACGAAGATGCTGCTCGTGCTCAGCTTGCGTCTTAGAGTATATCAAGATGTCATCGATAAAAACAATGACGAACTGATCCAAATAAGGTTTGCAGACCCTATTCATTAAGTCCATGAAAACAGAAGGAGCATTAGTCAAACCGAATGGCATGACTGTGAACTCGTAATGTCCATAACGAGTACGGAATGCTGTCTTCGGAATGTCTTCTTCTTGCACCCGAAGTTGATGATATCCGGAACGCAGATCAATCTTCGAAAAATAAGAAGCACCTTGTAACTGATCAAAGAGATCATCGATGCGAGGTAGGGGATATCGATTCTTGATGGTAAGCTTGTTAAGCTCACGATAATCGATACACATCCTAAAGGATCCATCCTTCTTCTTTACAAAAAGAACGGGAGCACCCCAAGGTGAAAAGCTAGGACGGATAAAACCTTTGTCAGAGAGCTCCTGAAGCTGTTTAGACAACTCTTGCATCTCAGATGGTGCAAGACGATATGGAGCTCTGGCAATGGGATTTGCACCAGGTACGAGATCAATGCGGAACTCGACTTGGCGTGCTGGAGGTAGACCAGGTAAATCTTCAGGGAACACTTCAAAATAATCCCGAACGACAGGAATATCTGAAATAGCCTTTCCCTTGCCTTTATCTTCTGTAACATGTGCTAAGAAAGCCACATAGTTCTTCTGTAGATACTTCCGAGCTTTAAAACAAGACATGAGTTTGAGACCACCGGTAGGCTTCTCACCTTGAACCTGCAGGATCTCGCCTGACGAAAGCGGCACACGAACAATCTTCTTAGAACAAACTATCTCTGCGTGATTCTTGGATAACCAATCCATTCCCACAATAACGTCGAAGCTTCCAAGTTGCATAGGCGCGAGGTCGATAGGAAAAAGATGGTCGTTAAGATTCAACTGGCAGTTGTGAAGAACAGAATCAAGAATAATGGGTTCACCATTAGCAACTTCTACTGTCAAAGATTTGCCTAGTTTCGTTCTAGACACTCGAAGCATTGGTTCAAAAGACAAAGACACGAAACTCTTATCGGCACCGGAATCGAAAAGAACAGATGCAGGCTGATTATTAATAAAGAACGTACCGTTCACCACATTATCGTCAGCCTGTGCCTCTTGGGCATTCATGTTAAAAACTCGGCCTCGAGCCGGAGCCTGATTCTGGTTCTGGTTCTGGTTGACTAGTCTTGGGCACCGATTTCTATAGTGGGTCAGATCCCCACAATTGTAACAAGCACCCGGTGGGTATTGTGGTCTTGCAGCTTGACCCTGTTGCGGAGCAGGAGGCTGAGCAACTTGTTGAGCCGGGTTTTGAACTGCGCGATTCTGAGCAAACCGACAAACATCGGCAAGATGACCTGACTTCCCACAGCTAGTACAGAAACGGCACTGATGTTGCGGCTGATGGTGACTGTTGCATCTATTGCACAAAGGTGCATTCCCTGTATAGGGTTTCTTCGCTGGAGGCTGTGCAGGTTGGTTGGGAGCTACCTGGTTAGCTTGAGCAGTGATAGCAAAATTTTGGGAAGCCTTACGCTTCTTTGCCCTCTTTGAAGAACCAGAGTTCTTTCCACTCAAGTTTTGACCTTTCTTGCTATCTTCCTTGTCAGCTGACTGCTTCTTGCCCTTGTCACCCTTCCGGTGTAACTTGTTCTTCCGGATCTGCGACTCAGTCAATGTCGCAGATAACTCGATCGCCTGACGAAGTGTGGCAGGGTTACTACCAGTAAGAATGTCTTGTACCGAGTCAGGTAGGCCATCGATGTATCTCTCGATAGCCTTGTCGAGTGGGGTAACCATAGTTGGGCAAAGCAAACTCAACTCTTCAAACCTATCAGTATACGCCCTGTGCTCACCACTATCTTGCTTCAAAACATTAAACTCCTTCTCCAACGCTCGCTGTTCATGGCGAGGACAGAATTCCCTCATCATAAGGGCTCTAAGTTCAGCCCATGTCTGTGCGAGAGCAACTTCTGCACCCCGGTCTCTCATAACCCCGTTCCACCATGTCAAAGCCCTCTTCTGAAATACGCTCGAGGAGAACTCGACCTTGCGATTATCCGGACACTGCACATGGCGAAAAGTATTCTCTATGCTCTCGAACCACTGAAGAAGCCCAGTCGCTCCCTCAGAACCACTAAACTTGAGTGGTTTAGCCTGGTTAAAATCCTTGTATTTGCACGGACCATTGTTGTTGTTGTTGGCTTGGTTCCACTGAGCAAAGAGATTTGGAAATTGAGCAGCCATTTGCTCAGCAATAATTTCTGCCAGTTCGGCAGTCGCAATCAGATTGTCGCGTCGAGGAGGCATTCTAAAAGAGGAAAACATGAAAAGAAACGAGTGAGATGATTGGATGAAAAGAATGAGATGATAAAAACAAGAATTGCAAACAGCATAGATGGTGGTCATTCGTCCGTATCACAGAGCAAACAAACAACACACAGTGACTAATCAAAGTAAATGGGTCAAAAATAATGTATAATGAAGACATGCTCGCCTATAAGTGAACACTCATCCCAAGAATTCCCAGGTAAGCACAACTGGTCTCGCGTCTGGTTGAGATGTATACGAAGTGCTTGCCTAGACAGAAAACCCAGAATACAGGCATTCACCCTTCCAGTTTGCACATGTTCACATTATTTAAAACCCAAAACGTTTGACGGGATTTTGAAAATTTGAAGGCACAAGGCCAAAAACCAATACTGAAAAGGGTTCAAAACATGTAACAGAGGGTTCAAAACCTTACAATTGAGGGTTCAAAACCTTGTAAAAATTTATTCAAAAACAGATGATTGTTTTTCAAAAATCGTTTCGGAAAAAAAAAATTTGGTTCCTTGTTTTGTTAATCACCTAAGGATAGGTGACGTATATGTTTTAAGATCTAAACACAAGATAACTTGTGTTAGGTTCCTAGAAAAGTTATAGTCTAGGTCAAAGCATTACTAATAACCTAATTCCCTATAACCATTGGCTCTGATACCAACTCTTCTGTCACACCCCGACCGCGTAAAACAACAAATCGCGGCGGAAACATCGGGGCGTGTTGCGACAGAATTAATTGTTTCATAACCATGGCACACAAAGTGTATTTTATTTATTAAACAAGGGTGTTACATTGTCTCGAAATAGTAAATTAAGAGTTCAGAACATAATTAAACATAGTCTATCTTCTTTTAAAGTCTCTAAGGCACAGGTCCGCCCTAGTATCATGAACAACATCCTATGGAAAAGCACCTGAAAACACATGTGAAAATAGGTACGTCAGCATAAAAATGCCTGTGAGATACATAGGTTTTTGAAAATAGGATTCATGACTTGAGTTTAAGAAAATGTTTAATCATGAACCCCGTACTTTGCCTTGTTTTGTAAATCATTTGAAAACAATAAGGTCAGATGATATTTATAAGTAAATGTCAGGTTAAATAAATAACCATGTAAAAATGTGTTTGTATAAGATAAGTTGTTTGTAAATCAATGTCTTGTGAAAAGTATGTTATTTGTATAAAATGTTCTATGTCTCAAACTGAAATGATTCAAATAACGTTACGCCATGTAATACCATACAAACACTTATATATAGGAAGTACCAGCGGCGTATCCACCATGCTTGTATCATATTACACACGCAGCGTTAACTTAATCACTTAATCAAACCAAAACAACCAATGTAAGAAGTCTATGTTTAACCAAATTGTCAAATGTATTGAATAATATGTCAAAGTGTTTATGTCAAGATGTAAATCATGTCAAATGTCTATGTCAAATATCCATGTCAAATGTCTATGTCAAATATCCATGTCAAATGTCTATGTCAAAATATCCATGTCAAATGTCTATGTCAAATATCCATGTCAAATGTCTATGTCAAAATGTCATGTATGGCAAGTGAAATGTCTCAACTAAACCATATGCACAAAAACAAAGTATTGAAGTAAAACTTGGTTTAAATCAAAGCTATGTCTTGTGTAAATGCATGCAACTATTTAATATGAACATCTATGCGGTATTGTGAATATGCATACATCCAAGCCTGGCGACTGTGGTGATAAACCCTTTAAACAAATTAAAGGTCTATCTGTCTTATGTCAACGAATTCGGTCATTCCTTTCTGTCCCCTTACCCTGGGATGTCCGGAACGGGAGTTGTCAATTCCTATGGTACCACTACCTACTAACGAACGGCGTAGCTAATGTTAATGAATGTATTGTCCCATGTAAACAAACCAAATGTCATAACAAAATGTGAGCATGAGAAAACAATGCACTAAGTATGTAATCAAATGAACATACATAGCGTGAAATGTCATGTAAAACGATGTACTAAGTAATGCACATAATGGGCACACCTAGCATGAAATGTCATGTAAAACAATGTACTAAGTAATGCACACAATGGGCACACCTAGCATGAAATGTCATGTAAAACAATGTACTAAGTAATGCACACAATGGGCACACCTAGCAGGAAATGTCATGTAAAACAATGTACTAAGTAATGCACACAATGGGCACACCTAGCAGGAAATGTCATGTAAAACAATGTACTATAATGTACTAACGAACATAGCATGTATATGATGTGAAAACAGGAAAGCATGAAAGTAACAAGTAGGCACATGTGTTCCACCCCAAAACAGTTTGGAAAACAGTAAAAGAGGGGTCTATGTACTCACTTGAGATTGCTCAGTTGTATAAAGATAACCACCAAGCAATGCAAGAGATCTCGGAATCAAACGGCACCTAATATAGGTAACTATGTTAATAAACCGGACCTATCTCGGAAGATTGGGTAGCATTAGGGTTTGTAAACCAAATGAGTGTAGGAACTCACTTGATATGGTTTAACAAAGCCTATATGCTAAATGAAACTTAACCTAAGTCTTATTGACCCATTATGATCCGTTTAGGTAGCTTATGCTACTTTAACGCGTCGTTCGCGTGAAACGCGTTCGGACCGCCTAACTAGCCCTATGACAAGTGTTATATGCCTAAACATGTTATATAATCAGTTATGTGACAAAGGTTTAGGTTACATATGCTTAATTACCAATTATACATGAAAAGGGTATTCTGGTAATTTACCTAAGGCATATAAACTACCTATCATACAACTATTTAAACGTCGTGACCATAAGGTATAACCTCGGAAGGTTATTCCCTACACTATGGTCACCTAATGTATTTGGTCGGATCCTAATGATCGACCAAACTGGGTCGGGTTCGAAGGTATAGGCGATTTATTAGATCGCCTACCCTACGACCCTAGACAACGTGGTAATCAGTAGGCATAGTCCCAAGGGACTATAACCATCGTGATTACAATCACGTTGCGAAGTTCTAACGAACTTCGCATTGACCATCACTGGTCAACGCTGAAAGTCAAACAAAGTTTGACTTTCTGACTCGAAAAGCAGTAAAAATAAGGAAAAGAACGAAAGAATACTTACGAAGGGTCCCCGAATGCTAATCTAGATCAGTATAGTTCAGGTATGAAACAAGGTTTCAACTTAGAACACAACTAATAAGATTCTAGTGCTTAAAAACAATGAAAGGCATGGGGTATATATAGTTTTCGGTGAACCGTTGAGATCGTTTCTTGGAAAAGGGGACACGATCAAGGCCGTACACTTGTCGGAATGTTATGGTGCCTCAAAATGCTCACCACCATAAGGATTGGACACTTGGCAAGGGGTTAGGGAGTGCAAAACAGCTGAAAACAGGCTGTTAAGTACTCTGCATCTGGTCTGAACTTGCTTTACGGACCTCAAAGCTGCCAATGTTGAGGTCCGTAAGGTAACAACTTTGGCAGATTTACAGTTTTGGTCCCTGCAGCCCCTAAACTTGGTTTTCAATGCATTTTTGACACGTTTAAGGCCCGTTAACCCCATTTCAAAGCTCTAAAATGAAGTTAAAGTATAGGGAACTTAAAATGTGCTCAAAAATATGCCGGATGATGGTTCGTTTGGTCGTACGAACGCGATGTTCGCTTAATTACGACGGAATGCGCATAAGCGCGAAAAATGATCCAAATGACGCAACGAATGGATTTTTCTTATGGCGAACACTAAAATATAATGTAGTCATGCTTTCATAAATTTTTGGATGTCCATATGTATTCAGAACGTAAGTTATGCGCGAAAATGCAAACTTGTGCACTTTTTGACACTTTTAGTCCCTGAATGTTCCAAAAGTTTATTTTAGCACACCGAACCCCTCAAAGCCTATTTCTAAGCTATGTAAAGGATATTTAAGGTGTGTTTAACTTATGGTTATGTTCCGGAATGTTCGTTACAGTTCAAATTGACATACTTTCGCAGTTTGTCATATTTAGTCCCTGTAAGCGAATTAACTTGTTTTTGCCATACCAAAGCCTTCAAAACTTATTTCTAAGTTATGTAAAGGTTATTTAAGGTATGTTGAGTATATGTTGATGTTCCAGAGTATTTCTCGCATTAAACTGAGTACGTTTACGCACTAGTTTGCGTATAACTCTCCAGAAAGCGATGTAGAGTTTGAAATTACATAAAAGTCAAAACATGAAAAATGTAAAACATAACAAAACAAACATTGGGATCAAATAACATTGTTTTATTGATAACAGAACTGTTCATAGTGATTACAAGCACAGTTGTTAAGTCTCCCCTACTTGTGGAAATTTCGTCCCGAAATTTATTTAGAGGAAACTCGTGGAAAAAGATGCGGATATTTCGCTTTCATTTGATCTTCACGTTCCCAAGTAAACTCGGGTCCACGTTTAGCTTCCCAGCGAACTTTGACCAAAGGAATGCGCTTGCGTTTAAGCCACTTGACTTCACGTTCCATGATTTCCACTGGTTTCTCAACAAATTTCAGTGTTTTGCCAACACGAATTTCGTCAAGCGGTATGGAGAAGTTCTCATCAGCTGTACACTTCTTGAGATTGGACACGTGAAAAGTTGGATGAACATTTCCAAGTTCAGGAGGTAACTCAAGTCTGTAGGCTACCTTTCCGATTCTTTCGACGATCTTGAATGGTCCAACGTATCTAGGTGCAAGTTTTCCTTTCTTTCCAAATTTGATCACACCTTTCCAAGGTGAGACCTTAAGTAATACTCGATCACCGACTTGAAATTCAAAGGCTTTGCGTTTTGGGTCCGCGTAAATCTTCTGACGGTTTCTAGCTGCCTGAAGGTTATCACGAACTTTCTTGACCTTGTCAGTTGTCTCTAAAATGAGGGCAGGTCCAGTAAGTTGAGCCTCGCCAATCTCATTCCAGCAGACTGGTGAACGACATTTTCGACCATAGAGAGCTTCGAAAGGAGCCATTTGGATGCTAGTGTGATAACTGTTGTTGTAGGAGAATTCAATCAATTTAAGATGTGAATCCCAGCTACCACCAAAATCGATCACACAAGCTCTTAGCATATCCTCCAGAGTCTGGATTGTTCTCTCAGATTGACCATCCGTTTGCGGATGATAAGCTGTGCTCAGATTAAGTTGGGTCCCCATAGCAGATTGCATGGTTCTCCAAAAGTGTGAAGTGAAACGAGCATCTCTGTCAGAAATGATGTTCAAAGGAACACCATGTCGAGCCACAATTTCATCTACATAGATTTGAGCAAGTCTGTCAGTAGGAAAATCCTCGCGGATTGGCAAGAAATGTGCTGACTTTGTAAGACGATCAACGACTACCCAGATGGCATCATGACCTTTCTTTGTGCGCGGGAGTTTGGTAACAAGATCCATAGTAATGTTTTCCCATTTCCAAACTGGGATCTCTGGTTGCTCCAATAAACCAGAAGGACGCTGATGTTCAGCCTTAACCTTTAGACAAGTAAGGCATTTTGATACGTATAAGGCAATGTCTTTCTTCATACCAGGCCACCAATAGTGAATACGAAGATCCTTATACATCTTATCTGAGCCCGGATGAATGGAATAACGAGACTTATGGGCTTCATCCATAAGCAAGGTACGAATATCATCCTGGCTTGGGACCCACAAACGGTCCATGAAGTAATATGATCCATTGTCCTTCAGTTCAAGAGCAGGTGTTATGTGGTAAGGAAATTCTTTATCCATCAAACCTTGTGAAACACAAGATTGTTGAGCTTGAGAAATGCGGGCTTGAATATCGGATCGAGCCTGAATAACAGATTGAACATGTACACAATGAAGCTTAGTACGTTCCTTACGACTCAATGCATCAGCCACGACATTCGCCTTACCAGGATGGTAGCGAATTTCGCAGTCGTAGTCGTTTAAAAGCTCAACCCAACGTCGCTGTCTCATGTTGAGTTCTTTCTGGTTGAAGATATGCTGAAGACTTTTGTGGTCTGTGAAAACCACACATTTTGTACCGTACAAATAGT
The DNA here is from genome assembly GCA_030545235.1 of Helianthus tuberosus. NCBI lineage: Eukaryota > Viridiplantae > Streptophyta > Magnoliopsida > Asterales > Asteraceae > Helianthus > Helianthus tuberosus. Next base: position 53,055,044 of record CM060429.1, on the reverse strand, counting down.
GTCTCCAGATCTTGAGAGCAAAGACAACTGCACCCAACTCAAGATCATGAGTGGTGTAGTTCTTCTCATGTATCTTCAATCGTCTTGATGCATAGGCTATGACTTTGTTCCTTTGCATAAGAACACAGCCAAGACCCAATTTAGATGCATCACAATACACGACAAAATCATCATCACCCTCAGGCAATGATAGAACAGGTGCATCGCAAAGCTTCTGCTTCAAGTGTTGAAAAGCTTCCTCTTGTTTGAATCCCCAGTAAAAGGGCATTTTCTTCTGAGTTAGAGCAGTTAGAGGAACTGCAATCTTAGAGAAGTTTTCAATGAAGCGGCGATAATAACCCGCTAGACCAAGAAATGAACGAACTTCAGTAGGAGTAGTAGGCGTATCCCAATCCTTAATCGCACTGATCTTGGAGGGATCTACATGAACACCTCGTTCGTTGATAATGTGTCCCAAAAATTGAACTTCTTTAAGCCAAAATTCGCACTTGGAGAATTTGGCGAAAAGTTGCTCTTTCTTCAGGAGTTCCAGAGTAAGACGAAGATGCTGCTCGTGCTCAGCTTGCGTCTTAGAGTATATCAAGATGTCATCGATAAAAACAATGACGAACTGATCCAAATAAGGTTTGCAGACCCTATTCATTAAGTCCATGAAAACAGAAGGAGCATTAGTCAAACCGAATGGCATGACTGTGAACTCGTAATGTCCATAACGAGTACGGAATGCTGTCTTCGGAATGTCTTCTTCTTGCACCCGAAGTTGATGATATCCGGAACGCAGATCAATCTTCGAAAAATAAGAAGCACCTTGTAACTGATCAAAGAGATCATCGATGCGAGGTAGGGGATATCGATTCTTGATGGTAAGCTTGTTAAGCTCACGATAATCGATACACATCCTAAAGGATCCATCCTTCTTCTTTACAAAAAGAACGGGAGCACCCCAAGGTGAAAAGCTAGGACGGATAAAACCTTTGTCAGAGAGCTCCTGAAGCTGTTTAGACAACTCTTGCATCTCAGATGGTGCAAGACGATATGGAGCTCTGGCAATGGGATTTGCACCAGGTACGAGATCAATGCGGAACTCGACTTGGCGTGCTGGAGGTAGACCAGGTAAATCTTCAGGGAACACTTCAAAATAATCCCGAACGACAGGAATATCTGAAATAGCCTTTCCCTTGCCTTTATCTTCTGTAACATGTGCTAAGAAAGCCACATAGTTCTTCTGTAGATACTTCCGAGCTTTAAAACAAGACATGAGTTTGAGACCACCGGTAGGCTTCTCACCTTGAACCTGCAGGATCTCGCCTGACGAAAGCGGCACACGAACAATCTTCTTAGAACAAACTATCTCTGCGTGATTCTTGGATAACCAATCCATTCCCACAATAACGTCGAAGCTTCCAAGTTGCATAGGCGCGAGGTCGATAGGAAAAAGATGGTCGTTAAGATTCAACTGGCAGTTGTGAAGAACAGAATCAAGAATAATGGGTTCACCATTAGCAACTTCTACTGTCAAAGATTTGCCTAGTTTCGTTCTAGACACTCGAAGCATTGGTTCAAAAGACAAAGACACGAAACTCTTATCGGCACCGGAATCGAAAAGAACAGATGCAGGCTGATTATTAATAAAGAACGTACCGTTCACCACATTATCGTCAGCCTGTGCCTCTTGGGCATTCATGTTAAAAACTCGGCCTCGAGCCGGAGCCTGATTCTGGTTCTGGTTCTGGTTGACTAGTCTTGGGCACCGATTTCTATAGTGGGTCAGATCCCCACAATTGTAACAAGCACCCGGTGGGTATTGTGGTCTTGCAGCTTGACCCTGTTGCGGAGCAGGAGGCTGAGCAACTTGTTGAGCCGGGTTTTGAACTGCGCGATTCTGAGCAAACCGACAAACATCGGCAAGATGACCTGACTTCCCACAGCTAGTACAGAAACGGCACTGATGTTGCGGCTGATGGTGACTGTTGCATCTATTGCACAAAGGTGCATTCCCTGTATAGGGTTTCTTCGCTGGAGGCTGTGCAGGTTGGTTGGGAGCTACCTGGTTAGCTTGAGCAGTGATAGCAAAATTTTGGGAAGCCTTACGCTTCTTTGCCCTCTTTGAAGAACCAGAGTTCTTTCCACTCAAGTTTTGACCTTTCTTGCTATCTTCCTTGTCAGCTGACTGCTTCTTGCCCTTGTCACCCTTCCGGTGTAACTTGTTCTTCCGGATCTGCGACTCAGTCAATGTCGCAGATAACTCGATCGCCTGACGAAGTGTGGCAGGGTTACTACCAGTAAGAATGTCTTGTACCGAGTCAGGTAGGCCATCGATGTATCTCTCGATAGCCTTGTCGAGTGGGGTAACCATAGTTGGGCAAAGCAAACTCAACTCTTCAAACCTATCAGTATACGCCCTGTGCTCACCACTATCTTGCTTCAAAACATCAAACTCCTTCTCCAACGCTCGCTGTTCATGGCGAGGACAGAATTCCCTCATCATAAGGGCTCTAAGTTCAGCCCATGTCTGTGCGAGAGCAACTTCTGCACCCCGGTCTCTCATAACCCCGTTCCACCATGTCAAAGCCCTCTTCTGAAATACGCTCGAGGAGAACTCGACCTTGCGATTATCCGGACACTGCACATGGCGAAAAGTATTCTCTATGCTCTCGAACCACTGAAGAAGCCCAGTCGCTCCCTCAGAACCACTAAACTTGAGTGGTTTAGCCTGGTTAAAATCCTTGTATTTGCACGGACCATTGTTGTTGTTGTTGGCTTGGTTCCACTGAGCAAAGAGATTTGGAAATTGAGCAGCCATTTGCTCAGCAATAATTTCTGCCAGTTCGGCAGTCGCAATCAGATTGTCGCGTCGAGGAGGCATTCTAAAAGAGGAAAACATGAAAAGAAACGAGTGAGATGATTGGATGAAAAGAATGAGATGATAAAAACAAGAATTGCAAACAGCATAGATGGTGGTCATTCGTCCGTATCACAGAGCAAACAAACAACACACAGTGACTAATCAAAGTAAATGGGTCAAAAATAATGTATAATGAAGACATGCTCGCCTATAAGTGAACACTCATCCCAAGAATTCCCAGGTAAGCACAACTGGTCTCGCGTCTGGTTGAGATGTATACGAAGTGCTTGCCTAGACAGAAAACCCAGAATACAGGCATTCACCCTTCCAGTTTGCACATGTTCACATTATTTAAAACCCAAAACGTTTGACGGGATTTTGAAAATTTGAAGGCACAAGGCCAAAAACCAATACTGAAAAGGGTTCAAAACATGTAACAGAGGGTTCAAAACCTTACAATTGAGGGTTCAAAACCTTGTAAAAATTTATTCAAAAACAGATGATTGTTTTTCAAAAATCGTTTCGGAAAAAAAAAATTTGGTTCCTTGTTTTGTTAATCACCTAAGGATAGGTGACGTATATGTTTTAAGATCTAAACACAAGATAACTTGTGTTAGGTTCCTAGAAAAGTTATAGTCTAGGTCAAAGCATTACTAATAACCTAATTCCCTATAACCATTGGCTCTGATACCAACTCTTCTGTCACACCCCGACCGCGTAAAACAACAAATCGCGGCGGAAACATCGGGGCGTGTTGCGACAGAATTAATTGTTTCATAACCATGGCACACAAAGTGTATTTTATTTATTAAACAAGGGTGTTACATTGTCTCGAAATAGTAAATTAAGAGTTCAGAACATAATTAAACATAGTCTATCTTCTTTTAAAGTCTCTAAGGCACAGGTCCGCCCTAGTATCATGAACAACATCCTATGGAAAAGCACCTGAAAACACATGTGAAAATAGGTACGTCAGCATAAAAATGCCTGTGAGATACATAGGTTTTTGAAAATAGGATTCATGACTTGAGTTTAAGAAAATGTTTAATCATGAACCCCGTACTTTGCCTTGTTTTGTAAATCATTTGAAAACAATAAGGTCAGATGATATTTATAAGTAAATGTCAGGTTAAATAAATAACCATGTAAAAATGTGTTTGTATAAGATAAGTTGTTTGTAAATCAATGTCTTGTGAAAAGTATGTTATTTGTATAAAATGTTCTATGTCTCAAACTGAAATGATTCAAATAACGTTACGCCATGTAATACCATACAAACACTTATATATAGGAAGTACCAGCGGCGTATCCACCATGCTTGTATCATATTACACACGCAGCGTTAACTTAATCACTTAATCAAACCAAAACAACCAATGTAAGAAGTCTATGTTTAACCAAATTGTCAAATGTATTGAATAATATGTCAAAGTGTTTATGTCAAGATGTAAATCATGTCAAATGTCTATGTCAAATATCCATGTCAAATGTCTATGTCAAATATCCATGTCAAATGTCTATGTCAAAATATCCATGTCAAATGTCTATGTCAAATATCCATGTCAAATGTCTATGTCAAAATGTCATGTATGGCAAGTGAAATGTCTCAACTAAACCATATGCACAAAAACAAAGTATTGAAGTAAAACTTGGTTTAAATCAAAGCTATGTCTTGTGTAAATGCATGCAACTATTTAATATGAACATCTATGCGGTATTGTGAATATGCATACATCCAAGCCTGGCGACTGTGGTGATAAACCCTTTAAACAAATTAAAGGTCTATCTGTCTTATGTCAACGAATTCGGTCATTCCTTTCTGTCCCCTTACCCTGGGATGTCCGGAACGGGAGTTGTCAATTCCTATGGTACCACTACCTACTAACGAACGGCGTAGCTAATGTTAATGAATGTATTGTCCCATGTAAACAAACCAAATGTCATAACAAAATGTGAGCATGAGAAAACAATGCACTAAGTATGTAATCAAATGAACATACATAGCGTGAAATGTCATGTAAAACGATGTACTAAGTAATGCACATAATGGGCACACCTAGCATGAAATGTCATGTAAAACAATGTACTAAGTAATGCACACAATGGGCACACCTAGCATGAAATGTCATGTAAAACAATGTACTAAGTAATGCACACAATGGGCACACCTAGCAGGAAATGTCATGTAAAACAATGTACTAAGTAATGCACACAATGGGCACACCTAGCAGGAAATGTCATGTAAAACAATGTACTATAATGTACTAACGAACATAGCATGTATATGATGTGAAAACAGGAAAGCATGAAAGTAACAAGTAGGCACATGTGTTCCACCCCAAAACAGTTTGGAAAACAGTAAAAGAGGGGTCTATGTACTCACTTGAGATTGCTCAGTTGTATAAAGATAACCACCAAGCAATGCAAGAGATCTCGGAATCAAACGGCACCTAATATAGGTAACTATGTTAATAAACCGGACCTATCTCGGAAGATTGGGTAGCATTAGGGTTTGTAAACCAAATGAGTGTAGGAACTCACTTGATATGGTTTAACAAAGCCTATATGCTAAATGAAACTTAACCTAAGTCTTATTGACCCATTATGATCCGTTTAGGTAGCTTATGCTACTTTAACGCGTCGTTCGCGTGAAACGCGTTCGGACCGCCTAACTAGCCCTATGACAAGTGTTATATGCCTAAACATGTTATATAATCAGTTATGTGACAAAGGTTTAGGTTACATATGCTTAATTACCAATTATACATGAAAAGGGTATTCTGGTAATTTACCTAAGGCATATAAACTACCTATCATACAACTATTTAAACGTCGTGACCATAAGGTATAACCTCGGAAGGTTATTCCCTACACTATGGTCACCTAATGTATTTGGTCGGATCCTAATGATCGACCAAACTGGGTCGGGTTCGAAGGTATAGGCGATTTATTAGATCGCCTACCCTACGACCCTAGACAACGTGGTAATCAGTAGGCATAGTCCCAAGGGACTATAACCATCGTGATTACAATCACGTTGCGAAGTTCTAACGAACTTCGCATTGACCATCACTGGTCAACGCTGAAAGTCAAACAAAGTTTGACTTTCTGACTCGAAAAGCAGTAAAAATAAGGAAAAGAACGAAAGAATACTTACGAAGGGTCCCCGAATGCTAATCTAGATCAGTATAGTTCAGGTATGAAACAAGGTTTCAACTTAGAACACAACTAATAAGATTCTAGTGCTTAAAAACAATGAAAGGCATGGGGTATATATAGTTTTCGGTGAACCGTTGAGATCGTTTCTTGGAAAAGGGGACACGATCAAGGCCGTACACTTGTCGGAATGTTATGGTGCCTCAAAATGCTCACCACCATAAGGATTGGACACTTGGCAAGGGGTTAGGGAGTGCAAAACAGCTGAAAACAGGCTGTTAAGTACTCTGCATCTGGTCTGAACTTTCTTTACGGACCTCAAAGCTGCCAATGTTGAGGTCCGTAAGGTAACAACTTTGGCAGATTTACAGTTTTGGTCCCTGCAGCCCCTAAACTTGGTTTTCAATGCATTTTTGACACGTTTAAGGCCCGTTAACCCCATTTCAAAGCTCTAAAATGAAGTTAAAGTATAAGGAACTTAAAATGTGCTCAAAAATATGCCGGATGATGGTTCGTTTGGTCGTACGAACGCGATGTTCGCTTAATTACGACGGAATGCGCATAAGCGCGAAAAATGATCCAAATGACGCAACGAATGGATTTTTCTTATGGCGAACACTAAAATATAATGTAGTCATGCTTTCATAAATTTTTGGATGTCCAGATGTATTCAGAACGTAAGTTATGCGCGAAAATTCAAACTTGTGCACTTTTTGACACTTTTAGTCCCTGAATGTTCCAAAAGTTTATTTTAGCACACCGAACCCCTCAAAGCCTATTTCTAAGCTATGTAAAGGATATTTAAGGTGTGTTTAACTTATGGTTATGTTCCGGAATGTTTGTTACAGTTCAAATTGACATACTTTCGCAGTTTGTCATATTTAGTCCCTGTAAGCGAATTAACTTGTTTTTGCCATACCAAAGCCTTCAAAACTTATTTCTAAGTTATGTAAAGGTTATTTAAGGTATGTTGAGTATATGTTGATGTTCCAGAGTATTTCTCGCATTAAACTGAGTACGTTTACGCACTAGTTTGCGTATAACTCTCCAGAAAGCGATGTAGAGTTTGAAATTACATAAAAGTCAAAACATGAAAAATGTAAAACATAACAAAACAAACATTGGGATCAAATAACATTGTTTTATTGATAACAGAACTGTTCATAGTGATTACAAGCACAGTTGTTACAGTAACAAATTTACAGTGGGAGTCGGAGTCGTTAGTCAATTTGCCAGAAAGTATTGATGTCACGTTTACATCATCTGACACTGATCATGAGTCCGAGTTAATAAAGAAAGTCGTCGATCAGGTGTTGGATAAAGATGAAAATGAGGAGTCAAAGTTGGAGTCAAACTCAAAGTCAAAGTCAGAGTCAAAGTCTGGTTCTGAAAGTTCGAGTTCGACAGTCAACAGTTCAAAGTCTTCAGTTAAAAGAGTTTACAACAAAGAATTCCTGTTATCAAAATCTAATTTGAGTGACGAAACATTCAAAGTTGCATATACATTGAATGATTCTGACAAATTATATTCTGATGAGGAATTTCCAATAAGAGGTGTCAAAACAGAATTGATCAAAAAGGTTTTCAAACTTACAGAAATTAATATTTCTAAAATAAAAGATTTAAATCTTACTGATAAACCTAAAAAATACACCTCAAGAGTGTAACAACTGTGCTTGTAATCACTATAAACAGTTCTGTTATCAATAAAACAATGTTATTTGAACACAATGTTTGTTTTGTTATGTTTTACATTTTTCATGTTTTGACTTTTATGTAATTTCAAACTCTACATCGCTTTCTGGAGAGTTATACGCAAACTAGTGCGTAAACGTACTCAGTTTAATGCGAGAAATACTCCGGAACATCAACATATACTCAACATACCTTAAATAACCTTTACATAACTTAGAAATAAGTTTTGAAGGCTTTGGTATGGCAAAAACAAGTTAATTCGACTACAGGGACTAAATATGACAAACTGCGAAAGTATGTCAATTTGAACTGTAACGAACATTCCGGAACATGACCATAAGTTAAACACACCTTAAATATCCTTTACATAGCTTAGAAATAGGCTTTGAGGGGTTCGGTGTGCTAAAATAAACTTTTGGGACATTCAGGGACTAAAAGTGTCAAAAAGTGCACAAGTTTGCATTTTCGCGCATAACTTACGTTCTGAATACATCTGGACATCCAAAAATTTATGTAAGCATGACTACATTATATTTTAGTGTTCGCCTTAAGAAAAATCCATTCGTCGCGTCATTTGGATCGTTTTTCGCGCTTATGCGTATTCCGTCGTAATTAACCGAACAACGCAACCGTACGACTAAACGAACCGACATCTGAGATATTTTTGAGCATGTTTTAAGTTCCCTATACTTTAACTTCATTTAAGAGCTTTGAAATGGGGTTAACGGGCCTTAAACGTGTCAAAAATGGCCTAAATACAGTTCAGGGACCAAAACTGAAATTCTGCCAAAGTTCACCCATACGATGCGTATGGTATTTATACCATACGATGCGTATGGGGTCTCCAGACCAGGTGCAATGTTTAAACAGCTGTTAACAGCTGCAAACCACTCCTAATCCCAATGCCAAGTGTTGATCTCTTATGGAGAGTGACCAAATGAGCCACCATAAGCTTCCGACACTTGTACGGGTGAGATCAAGGCACGTTTCCCGATAAACGATCCTAACGGTGGTGCATTTACTATAAATACCCATCCATACTCAACACAAAAACCCACAAATCTGATTAAGGAAGCTCTAAGTTGGAACCTTCGTTTCATACCTGAGCTATTTTGATCTGGGTTAGCATTCGGGGACCCTTCGTAAGTATTCTTTCGTTCTTTTCCTTATTATTTACTGCTTTTCGAGTCGGAAAGTCAAACTTTGTTTGACTTTCAGCGTTGACCAGTAATGGTCAATGCGAAGTTCGTTAGAACTTCGCAACGTGATTGTAATCACGATGGTCATAGTCCCTTGGGACTATGCCTACTGATTACCACGTTGTTTAGGGTCGTAGGGTAGGCGATCTAATAAATCGCCTATACCTTCGAACCCGACCCAGTTTGGTCGATCATTAGGATCTGACCAAATACGTTAGGTGACCATAGTGTAGGGAATAACCTTCCGAGGTTATACCTTATGGTCACGACGTTTAAGTAGTTGTATGATAGGTAGTTTATATGCCTTAGGTAAATTACCAGAATACCCTTTTCATACATAATTGGTAATTAAGCATATGTAACCTAAACTTTTGTCACGTAACTGATTTTGTAACATGTTTAGGCATATAATACTTGTCATAGGACTAGTTAGGCGGTCCGAACGCGTTTCACGCGCACGACGCGTTAAAGTAGCATAAGCTTCCTAAACGGGTCGTAATGGGTCGTAAACAATTATGTTAAGTTTCATTTAGCATGTAGGCTTTGTTAAACCATATCACGTGAGTTCCTACACTCATTTGGTTTACAAACCCTAATGCTACCCAATCTTCCGAGATAGGTCCGGTTTATTAACATAGTTACCTATATTAGGTGCCGTTTGATTCCGAGATCTCTAGCTTTACTTGGTGATTATCTTTTGACAACTGAGCAATCTCAAGTGAGTACATAGACCCCTCTTTTACTGTTTTTCCAAACTGTTTTGGGGTGGAACACATGTGCCTACTTGTTACTTTCAAGCTTTCCTGTTTTCACATCATATACCTGCTATGTTCATTAGTACATTATAGTACATGATTTCATTACTTTTCTGCTATGTATGTTGACTGATAACATGCTAAGCACATTGATTTACATTACCTTTCTGCTACGTATGTTGACTGATAGCATGCTAGCACATTGATTTACATTACATTTCTGCTATGTATGTTGACTGATAGCATGCTAGCACATTGATTTTACAAGACTTTTCTACTTTGTATGTTAACTTAGCATACTTAGTACATTGTTTTCATATGACATGTATACAACTACTATGACATTTGGTTTGCACAAACGGGTCTTTATTACGTTCATTAACATTTGCTACGCCGCTCGGGAGTAAGTAGTGGTACCATAGGACTTGACAAATCCCATTCCTGACATCCCGGGTTTGTTTGGATGTAAGGAATGACTGAATCCGAATACAATTCTTTTGATAACCTTGACTGAAAGGGTTATCCGACTGTCTCAAGGCTTGAATGTATGCGTTAACTTACCACATAAATGTTCGTATCAATGTATCATGCATCACTTTACAAAACATAACTTTTTGATATATTCAAAATACTTTGTTTTGTACATTTTTACTTATGGTTTAAGTAGTCTTATTTTACTTACCATACATGACATTTGTTACACATTACTTGACTACTTTTGGACTTATAAACATTTGACATGGTTTATACAAGGACTTTTGACTATTGGTTTAAACATAGACATTTGACTTGGATATTTGACATAGACATTTTTACATGATTTACATCTTGACATGAACATTTTACATTGTTTGGTTTGGTTTGATTAAGTGATTAAGTAACGATGCGTGTGTAATATGATACAAGCATGGTGGATACGCCGCTGGTACTTCCTATATATAAGTGTTTGTATGGTATTATATATCGTAGCGTTATTTGAATCATTTCAGTTTTATACATAGAACATTTCATACAAATAACATACTGTTCACAATACATTGTTTTACAAACAACTTATCTTATACAAACTCAGTTTATAATGGTTATTCATTTAACCATACATTATTCTCTTAATTATACATATCATCTGATCTTATCGTTTTTCAAGTGATTTACAAAACGAATCAAATTACAAGGTTCATGACTAAACATTTTCTCAAACATAAGTCATGAATCTGATTTTCACAAACCTATGTATCTCACAGGCATTTTTATGCTGACGTACCTATTTTCACATGTGTTTTCAGGAGCTTTTCCATAGGATGTTGATCATGATACTAGGGCAGACCTGTGCCTTAGAGACTTTAAAAGAAGATAGACTATGTTTAATTATGTTCTGAACTCTAAATTTTCCTGTTTGAAACAATGTAACACCTTTGTTAATAAATAAAATACAACTTTGTTTGCCATGGATTTGAAACAATTAATTCTGTCGCGATTCACTCCCCGGCGTTTCCGCCGCGGTCCGTTGTTATACGCGGTCGGGGTGTGACAGAAGAGTTGGTATCAGAGCCAATGGTTATAGGGAATTAGGTTATTAGTAATGCTTTGACCTAGACTATAACTTTTCTAGGAACCTAACACAAGTTATCTTGTGTTTAGATCTTAAAACATGTACATCACCTATCCTTAGGTGATTATCAAAACAAGGAACCAAAATTTTTCCGAAACGATTTTTGAAAAACAATCATCTGTTTTTGAATAAATTATTACAAGGTTTTGAACCCTCTATTGTAAGGTTTTGAACTCTCTTTTATATGGTTTTGAACCCCTTTTCAGTTTGGTTTTTGGCCTTGTGCCTTCAAATTTTCAAAATCCCGTCAAACGTTTTGGGTTTTAAATAATGTGAACATGTGCAAACTGGAAGGGTGAATGCCTGTATTCTGGGTTTTCTGTCTAGGCAAGCACTTCGTATACATCTCATCAGACGCGAGACCAGTTGTGCTTACCTGGGAATTCTTGGGATGAGTGTTCACTTATAGGCGAGCATGTCTTCATTATACATTATTTTTGACCCATTTACTTTGATTAGTCACTGTGTGTTGTTTGTTTGCTCTGTGATACGGACGAATGACCACCATCTTTGCTCTTGTTGATTTTGTTTCATCTCATTCTTTTCATCCAATCATCTCACTCGCTTTCTTTCATGTTTTCCTCTTTTAGAATGCCTCCTCGACGCGATCCTCGAACTTTTACTATTGAAGAGATCGCAGCCCTGGTTTCTCAACAAGTGGCTGCTGTACTTCCCGGGGTTGTAACTCAAGTCCACGATATATTTAACAACAACGGCAATAACAACAACAATAACGCACACTGTAATTTCAAGAATTTCAATTCTGCGAAGCCGCTTAAGTTTTCTGGGTCGCAAGGAGCAACTGCGCTCCTACGGTGGTTTGAAAGTATCGAGAGCACATTCTTACACGTGCAGTGTCAGAATGCGCGTAGGGTTGAATTTGCTTCAAGCGTGTTTGAGAAGCGAGCGCTTACCTGGTGGAATGGTATTAAGCGCGATAGGGGTGCCGAAGTGGCGTTGGCACAGACATGGGAAGAGCTTCGGGCTCTCATGATGAAGGAGTTTTGTCCCCGTCATGAAATTCGAGTTTTGGAACGAGAGTTTGATGGCTTAAAGCAAGATGGGGCTGAACACCGCGCATACACGGATCGTTTTGAAGAACTCAGTCTATTGTGTCCCACCATGGTTACCCCTCCGGATAAAGCGATCGAGAGGTATATTGATGGGCTACCCGATTCTATTCTGGAGATTTTGACTGGTGTTAATCCTACTACCCTTCGCCAAGCCATCGAGTTGTCTGCTACCCTCACTGAGACTCTAGTCAGGAAGGGTAAACTCACCCGCAAGGGTGATAAAAAGAAGGAGACTAATTCTGAGAAAAACAAGAATAAGGGTAAGGGTAAGGAAGGTGAAGCATCAAAGAAATCAAGGAAACGAAAGGGTGCCCAAAATTTTGCTGTTACTGCACAGGCTCAAGCTGCACCAAATCAGCCTGCGCAACCACCTGCCAAGAAGACTTATTTTGGCAATGCACCTTTGTGCAACAGGTGTAACGGCCATCACCAACCACATCTCCAGTGTCGTCAGTGCACCAACTGCGGAAGATCTGGTCATCTTGCTGTCGACTGCCGCATTCCTGTCAATCAGAACCAGGCAGTTCGTAACCAAGCTCAACAGGTTGCTCAGCCTCCTGCCCCGCAACAGGGCCAAGCTGCACGACCTCATTTTCCTCCTGGTTCGTGCTACAATTGTGGGGATCTGACCCACTACAGGAACCGGTGCCCAAGGCTAGTCAACCAGAACCAGAATCAGAATCAAGCTCCGGCTCGAGGCCGAGTCTTTAACATGAATGCCCAAGAGGCGCAGGCGGATGATAACGTGGTGAACGGTACGTTCTTTATTAATAATCAGCCTGCATCTGTTCTCTTTGATTCGGGTGCCGATAAGAGTTTTGTGTCATTGTCTTTTGAGCCGATGCTTCGCGTGTCTAGAACGAAACTAAGTAAATCTTTGACAGTAGAGGTTGCTAGTGGTGAACCCATTATTCTTAATTCTGTTCTACGCAACTGCCAGTTGAACCTTAACGATCATCTTTTTCCTATCGATCTCACGCCTATGCAACTTGGAAGCTTCGACGTCATTGTGGGTATGGATTGGTTATCTAAGCATCACGCAGAGATAGTTTGTTCTGAGAAGATTGTTCGTGTGCCGCTTTCGACAGGCGAGATTCTGCAGGTTCAAGGTGAGAAGCCTACCGTTGGTCTCAAACTCATGTCTTGCTTTAAAGCTCGGAAGTATCTGCGGAAGAACTATGTGGCTTTCTTAGCACATGTTACAGAAGATAAAGGCAAGGGTAAGTCTATTTCAGATATTCCTGTCGTTCGGGATTATTCTGAAGTATTCCCTGAAGATTTACCTGGTCTACCTCCAGCACGCCAAGTCGAGTTCCGCATTGATCTCGTACCTGGTGCAAATCCCGTTGCCAGAGCTCCATATCGTCTTGCACCATCTGAGATGCAAGAGTTGTCTAAACAGCTTCAGGAGCTCTCTGATAAAGGTTTTATCCGTCCTAGCTTTTCACCTTGGGGTGCTCCCGTTCTTTTTGTTAAGAAGAAGGATGGATCCTTTAGGATGTGTATCGATTATCGTGAGCTTAACAAGCTTACCATCAAGAATCGATATCCCCTACCTCGCATCGATGACCTCTTTGATCAGTTACAAGGCGCTTCTTATTTCTCGAAGATTGATCTACGTTCCGGATATCATCAACTTCGGGTGCATGAAGAAGATATTCCTAAGACAGCGTTCCGTACTCGGTATGGGCACTATGAGTTCACAGTCATGCCATTCGGTGTGACTAATGCTCCTGCTGTTTTCATGGACTTAATGAATAGGGTCTGCAAACCTTATTTGGATCAGTTCGTTATTGTTTTTATTGACGACATCTTGATTTACTCTAAGACGCGAGCTGATCACGAGCAACATCTTCGTCTTACTCTGGAACTCCTAAAGAAAGAGCAACTTTTCGCCAAATTCTCCAAGTGCGAATTCTGGCTTAAAGAAGTTCAATTTTTGGGGCATATTATCAACGAACAAGGTATTCATGTAGATCCCTCCAAGATCAGTGCGATCAAGGATTGGGATACACCTTCTACTCCTACTGAAGTTCGTTCTTTTCTTGGTCTAGCGGGTTATTATCGCCGCTTCATTGAAAACTTCTCTAAAATTGCAGTTCCTCTAACTGCTCTAACTCAGAAGAAAATGCCCTTTTTCTGGGGATTCAAACAAGAGGAAGCTTTTCAACACCTGAAGCAGAAACTTTGCGATGCGCCTGTCCTATCATTGCCTGAGGGTGATGATGATTTTGTCATGTATTGTGATGCATCTAAATTGGGTCTTGGCTGTGTTCTGATGCAAAGGAACAAAGTCATAGCCTATGCATCAAGACAATTGAAGATACATGAGAAGAACTACACCACTCATGATCTTGAGTTGGGTGCAGTTATCTTTGCTCTCAAGATCTGGAGACACTATTTGTACGGTACAAAATGTGTGGTTTTCACGGACCACAAAAGTCTTCAGCATATCTTCAATCAGAAAGAACTCAACATGAGGCAACGACGTTGGGTTGAGCTTTTAAACGACTATGACTGCGAAATTCGCTACCATCCTGGTAAGGCGAATGTCGTAGCTGATGCATTGAGTCGCAAGGAACGTACTAAGCTTCATTGTGTACGTGTTCAATCTGTTATTCAAGCTCGATCTGATATTCAAGCCCGCATTTCTCAGGCTCAACAATCTTGTGTTTCACAAGGTTTGATGGATAAGGAGTTTCCTTATCACATAACACCTACTCTTGAACTGAAGGACAATGGATCATATTACTTCATGGACCGTTTGTGGGTCCCAAGCCAGGATGATCTTCGTACCTTGCTTATGGATGAAGCCCATAAGTCTCGTTATTCTGTTCATCCGGGCTCAGATAAAATGTATAAGGATCTTCGTATTCACTATTGGTGGCCTGGTATGAAGAAAGACATTGCCTTATACGTATCAAAATGCCTTACTTGTCTTAAGGTTAAGGCTGAACATCAGCTTCCTTCGGGTTTATTGGAACAACCAGAGATCCCAGTTTGGAAATGGGAAAACATTACTATGGATCTTGTTACCAAACTCCCGCGCACAAAGAAAGGTCATGATGCCATCTGGGTAGTCGTTGATCGTCTTACAAAGTCAGCACATTTCTTGCCAATCCGCGAGGATTTTCCTGCTGACAGACTTGCTCAAATCTATGTAGATGAAATTGTGGCTCGACATGGTGTTCCTTTGAACATCATTTCTGACAGAGATGCTCGTTTCACTTCTCATTTTTGGAGAACCATGCAATCTGCTATGGGGACCCAACTTAATCTGAGCACAGCTTATCATCCGCAAACGGATGGTCAATCTGAGAGAACAATCCAGACTCTGGAGGATATGCTAAGAGCTTGTGTGATCGATTTTGGTGGTAGCTGGGATTCACATCTTAAATTGATTGAATTCTCCTACAACAACAGTTATCACACTAGCATCGGAATGGCTCCTTTTGAAGCTCTCTATGGTCGAAAATGTCGTTCACCAGTCTGCTGGAATGAGATTGGCGAGGCTCAACTTACTGGACCTGCCCTCATTTTAGAGACAACTGACAAAGTCAAGAAAGTTCGTGATAACCTTCAGGCAGCTAGAAACCGTCAGAAGATTTACGCGGACCCAAAACGCAAAGCCTTTGAATTTCAAGTCGGTGATCGAGTATTACTTAAGGTCTCACCTTGGAAAGGTGTGATCAGATTTGGAAAGAAAGGAAAACTTGCACCTAGATACGTTGGACCATTCAAGATCGTCGAAAGAATCGGAAAGGTAGCCTACAGACTTGAGTTACCTCCTGAACTTGGAAATGTTCATCCAACTTTTCACGTGTCCAATCTCAAGAAGTGTACAGCTGATGAGAACTACTCCATACCGCTTGACGAAATTCGTGTTGGCAAAACACTGAAATTTGTTGAGAAACCAGTGGAAATCATGGAACGTGAAGTCAAGTGGCTTAAACGCAAGCGCATTCCTTTAGTCAAAGTTCGCTGGGAAGCTAAACGTGGACCTGAGTTTACTTGGGAACGCGAAGATCAAATGAAGGCGAAATATCCACATCTTTTTCCTCGAGTTTCCTCTAAATAAATTTCGGGACGAAATTTCCACAAGTAGGGGAGACTGTAACAACTGTGCTTGTAATCACTATAAACAGTTCTGTTATCAATAAAACAATGTTATTTGAACACAATGTTTGTTTTGTTATGTTTTACATTTTTCATGTTTTGACTTTTATGTAATTTCAAACTCTACATCGCTTTCTGGAGAGTTATACGCAAACTAGTGCGTAAACGTACTCAGTTTAATGCGAGAAATACTCCGGAACATCAACATATACTCAACATACCTTAAATAACCTTTACATAACTTAGAAATAAGTTTTGAAGGCTTTGGTATGGCAAAAACAAGTTAATTCGACTACAGGGACTAAATATGACAAACTGCGAAAGTATGTCAATTTGAACTGTAACGAACATTCCGGAACATGACCATAAGTTAAACACACCTTAAATATCCTTTACATAGCTTAGAAATAGGCTTTGAGGGGTTCGGTGTGCTAAAATAAACTTTTGGGACATTCAGGGACTAAAAGTGTCAAAAAGTGCACAAGTTTGCATTTTCGCGCATAACTTACGTTCTGAATACATCTGGACATCCAAAAATTTATGTAAGCATGACTACATCATATTTTAGTGTTCGCCTTAAGAAAAATCCATTCGTCGCGTCATTTGGATCGTTTTTCGCGCTTATGCGTATTCCGTCGTAATTAACCGAACAACGCAACCGTACGACTAAACGAACCGACATCTGAGATATTTTTGAGCATGTTTTAAGTTCCCTATACTTTAACTTCATTTAAGAGCTTTGAAATGGGGTTAACGGGCCTTAAACGTGTCAAAAATGGCCTAAATACAGTTCAGGGACCAAAACTGAAATTCTGCCAAAGTTCACCCATACGATGCGTATGGTATTTATACCATACGATGCGTATGGGGTCTCCAGACCAGGTGCAATGTTTAAACAGCTGTTAACAGCTGCAAACCACTCCTAATCCCAATGCCAAGTGTTGATCTCTTATGGAGAGTGACCAAATGAGCCACCATAAGCTTCCGACACTTGTACGGGTGAGATCAAGGCACGTTTCCCGATAAACGATCCTAACGGTGGTGCATTTACTATAAATACCCATCCATACTCAACACAAAAACCCACAAATCTGATTAAGGAAGCTCTAAGTTGGAACCTTCGTTTCATACCTGAGCTATTTTGATCTGGGTTAGCATTCGGGGACCCTTCGTAAGTATTCTTTCGTTCTTTTCCTTATTATTTACTGCTTTTCGAGTCGGAAAGTCAAACTTTGTTTGACTTTCAGCGTTGACCAGTAATGGTCAATGCGAAGTTCGTTAGAACTTCGCAACGTGATTGTAATCACGATGGTCATAGTCCCTTGGGACTATGCCTACTGATTACCACGTTGTTTAGGGTCGTAGGGTAGGCGATCTAATAAATCGCCTATACCTTCGAACCCGACCCAGTTTGGTCGATCATTAGGATCTGACCAAATACGTTAGGTGACCATAGTGTAGGGAATAACCTTCCGAGGTTATACCTTATGGTCACGACGTTTAAGTAGTTGTATGATAGGTAGTTTATATGCCTTAGGTAAATTACCAGAATACCCTTTTCATACATAATTGGTAATTAAGCATATGTAACCTAAACTTTTGTCACGTAACTGATTTTGTAACATGTTTAGGCATATAATACTTGTCATAGGACTAGTTAGGCGGTCCGAACGCGTTTCACGCGCACGACGCGTTAAAGTAGCATAAGCTTCCTAAACGGGTCGTAATGGGTCGTAAACAATTATGTTAAGTTTCATTTAGCATGTAGGCTTTGTTAAACCATATCACGTGAGTTCCTACACTCATTTGGTTTACAAACCCTAATGCTACCCAATCTTCCGAGATAGGTCCGGTTTATTAACATAGTTACCTATATTAGGTGCCGTTTGATTCCGAGATCTCTAGCTTTACTTGGTGATTATCTTTTGACAACTGAGCAATCTCAAGTGAGTACATAGACCCCTCTTTTACTGTTTTTCCAAACTGTTTTGGGGTGGAACACATGTGCCTACTTGTTACTTTCAAGCTTTCCTGTTTTCACATCATATACCTGCTATGTTCATTAGTACATTATAGTACATGATTTCATTACTTTTCTGCTATGTATGTTGACTGATAACATGCTAAGCACATTGATTTACATTACCTTTCTGCTACGTATGTTGACTGATAGCATGCTAGCACATTGATTTACATTACATTTCTGCTATGTATGTTGACTGATAGCATGCTAGCACATTGATTTTACAAGACTTTTCTACTTTGTATGTTAACTTAGCATACTTAGTACATTGTTTTCATATGACATGTATACAACTACTATGACATTTGGTTTGCACAAACGGGTCTTTATTACGTTCATTAACATTTGCTACGCCGCTCGGGAGTAAGTAGTGGTACCATAGGACTTGACAAATCCCATTCCTGACATCCCGGGTTTGTTTGGATGTAAGGAATGACTGAATCCGAATACAATTCTTTTGATAACCTTGACTGAAAGGGTTATCCGACTGTCTCAAGGCTTGAATGTATGCGTTAACTTACCACATAAATGTTCGTATCAATGTATCATGCATCACTTTACAAAACATAACTTTTTGATATATTCAAAATACTTTGTTTTGTACATTTTTACTTATGGTTTAAGTAGTCTTATTTTACTTACCATACATGACATTTGTTACACATTACTTGACTACTTTTGGACTTATAAACATTTGACATGGTTTATACAAGGACTTTTGACTATTGGTTTAAACATAGACATTTGACTTGGATATTTGACATAGACATTTTTACATGATTTACATCTTGACATGAACATTTTACATTGTTTGGTTTGGTTTGATTAAGTGATTAAGTAACGATGCGTGTGTAATATGATACAAGCATGGTGGATACGCCGCTGGTACTTCCTATATATAAGTGTTTGTATGGTATTATATATCGTAGCGTTATTTGAATCATTTCAGTTTTATACATAGAACATTTCATACAAATAACATACTGTTCACAATACATTGTTTTACAAACAACTTATCTTATACAAACTCAGTTTATAATGGTTATTCATTTAACCATACATTATTCTCTTAATTATACATATCATCTGATCTTATCGTTTTTCAAGTGATTTACAAAACGAATCAAATTACAAGGTTCATGACTAAACATTTTCTCAAACATAAGTCATGAATCTGATTTTCACAAACCTATGTATCTCACAGGCATTTTTATGCTGACGTACCTATTTTCACATGTGTTTTCAGGAGCTTTTCAATAGGATGTTGATCATGATACTAGGGCAGACCTGTGCCTTAGAGACTTTAAAAGAAGATAGACTATGTTTAATTATGTTCTGAACTCTAAATTTTCCTGTTTGAAACAATGTAACACCTTTGTTAATAAATAAAATACAACTTTGTTTGCCATGGATTTGAAACAATTAATTCTGTCGCGATTCACTCCCCGGCGTTTCCGCCGCGGTCCGTTGTTATACGCGGTCGGGGTGTGACAAAGAGTGCAATAGAGATTAAACAAGAAAAATGGTTATAGTTCTGGTTTTGGTTTTCAAAAGAAATCAAACCAAAACTGTAATTTCAAAAAGAAAGGTTTTGGATTTAATCCAACAGAAAAACAGAAAAATGAAAAATATGTTCATGATTTTAAATCAAAAATGACATTTGTTTTAGGAACTTCAGCAGAAGAGGAAGAAAAGAAAGAATTTTGGAGACAATCAAACAGTGAATTCCTTGCAAAGAAGCAAGAAGAGATGAAGTATGTTGATCAGAAGAAAGATACGAGAACCTGTTTTCAATGCAACAAAGTTGGACATATTGCCAGGGAGTGTTCTAAGGCAATACAATTAAAACAGGGAGTATCTCGTAAACTAAAAGAAAAGGTTGTTGAGTTTGAACCACCAATTGGTCGAACCAAATTATTCAAAAACTCAAAATTTGAAATTGGTGAATGTTCAAACAAGTTTTATAAGAAAAGAGCTAAATCTGACAACCAGAAATGGTTTGTTAAGAAGTCTGGTGGTAGCTCTAGCGATGATTCTGATAGGTCGAAATCAGAGGAGCTATCTTCTGGCGATGAATCTGATTCCACAAAATCAGATGAGCTACAGGTTGTTGAAAATGGTGAAAAATCAGTTCCGATTGTTGATGATGAGAATTTTCCATCACTTCGGGTTGAAAATTATAAAAAGAAAATTGGTAAAGTTGAGATTTCAAACCAATTTTATGATGATAAAAAGGTTTTTGATGTTGAAAAGGCTTTTAACCCCACTGTGAAACACATTTTTGGTAAAATGATTGATCGAAAAGTCAAAGGGGTTAAAGAGTTCTACGAGAAGAAGAGGAAAGGTAAGAAACTGAGTGATGATGACTCGGTAACACCCAAGGCTGGTCAGGCTTGGGTGGATATTTTCTTTGACTAAAAACCTGACTTGCCGGAGCTCCCAAGTTGGTAATCGCGGAGCATGAATCGGCATCATTCTTATATTGTGTATGAAAATTGTTTTTGTATAAGTGTGAATTGCCGGAACTCCCAGGTTGGTAAGTGAGGAGTAGGAATCGGCACCTTGAGAATTCAACCAACTGATGATGATTGGTTGAAAATGCTTGATTGGATTGATCTTACAAGTGGTAAATCAGGGACATTAAGTTGTATCTGATTTCCTACAAGTGGTTGAAAAACAATGTGATGAATCAAACCCCTAATCTACTAAT
Source organism: Helianthus tuberosus (assembly GCA_030545235.1). Classification (NCBI taxonomy): domain Eukaryota; kingdom Viridiplantae; phylum Streptophyta; class Magnoliopsida; order Asterales; family Asteraceae; genus Helianthus; species Helianthus tuberosus. The sequence continues at coordinate 53,033,860 of CM060429.1, read as the reverse complement.
GGTTTTACAAAATCAACACAACTTATTTTCCGGAAAAACCATTTTTGATTAAAACAAACTTAAGTGTTTTGAGATCATAATGGGAAAATAGTTTGTTGTGAGGGGGAGTTCTGATTGTTTATGCCAAGTGGATAGCGAATTGAGGCAATTTGATATCAGTTGTCATGTTCTTGTACAGTTTGTTTTCAATTTTCTTTAGATGTATTTGTATTTTAGGGGGAGTATATTTTTCAGAAAATCCAAAAACATTAGAAAATTTGAAAAAACCAAAAACATGATAAAATGAAAAATGAGTTTTTGTTGCATAAAAGAGGAAATGATAGTACATCAGTGGACTGTCACAACACGCTAAGGAAATGGAAAGTTAAAATGTGATAAACGGTCTCACTAAAGATGTGACGATAGGCTCAGCTAGACTAGTAGATTTGCGACAACGATACAAACTTAAATGAAAAATCCTAGTTCTAGTGGGAAACATGGTCGAAAGCATAGTACTTAGTTTTGTCCTTCTTGACTGTATGCCTACTCAGTAATCGCTGATTGTCGAAATACATAAAACTTGTTAAGTTTGTGAACTTTCACAACTTTGCTGAAAAGTCGTTGTGATTGTGCATTTTATTTTGCAAAGATTTAAACTTGTTTTATTTCTTTATTTTGTTTAAGCATCGGACATCCTCTGCGTATACGTGAGTATCAACCTGGATGCTGTTGCCTAAACGTTCTGCTTTATTTTCTTTGGTGTTTCGTTTAAGCTTTGGACCTCCTCTGCGTATACGGAAGTATCGACCTGGTGGTTAAAGCCTAAACATCTTCAACTTATTTTATTTTTTCTTATTTTGTTTAAACATTGGACTTTCTCTGCGTATACGGAAGTATCAACCTGATTGTTAATGTTTAAACATTCTGCTTTGTTTTCGCACAAATCACAGTTGATAAAAGTTTAAAGGCATTACTTGAGTTAGTGTATTGCATGATGAGGGGATATACTGAGATCGTGGGGTCCATAAGAGCTTAGTGCAAAATTAATATACCTTAACGTATCGGTAAGCATTTCGAAAGTTTTTAGATTGAGTTTAAGTGGATAACAATATCGTCAATCTATGTGAATAGTTTAGAACTTAAAATGTTTAAAGCTTAACGGTGTTGGTGATTGATCTCATAAACTGATATGATCCTCTTGCACGAACTCACAAAAATATTGTCTGTATATATATTTCGTTACTGCATTTCATTTCTGTTTTAAAAAAAATCCAAAAAGATTTTCAGTGTGTTTTAGCATAAATTTTGAAAAATCTAAAAAGATTTTCGACAACTGTTGTTGAAAAGCTAATTTTCAAAATTCCAAGTGCTAAACTTGACGAACTGGTTTGGGAGTGTTGTGTGTGAAAGAATTTTAAGTCTTGTTACAAGTGATCATCAGAAGTTTTGAAAATGATATTTCTTCAAGTGGTTCATCAGAGACTAAATGTTAGATCGTTTTTGTGATATTTACAAGTGGTGTCTGAGTGTATTAAAGCTTAATATTAGAAAACTTATGTTTGAGGTTGAGAATGTACAGGTTTGAGGAAGAGTCAGGTTCCGATACCTGAGGACTCTATGATTTTAACAAGCCAGACTGCGATCCCAGCATATCGAAAGGGGGAGTCTGAAGATACTTAAAGGAAGGAGTATGTTGGTGATGAAAGGTGAAAGAGAAGATAGAGATTGAGGATACTTACAGCGCCAGATACTTCAAAGAGTTCGAGAGGGCTGATAAAGACTGAAGATGTGAAGACTCGACACAGAAGACTTCGTCAACATCCGAGGGGGAGTTTGTTGATGCATCCGTCTGTCCTCTTCGTCTTATATCGAGTCTCAGTCTCATTGCGGATTTGAAAGAGGATGATGTCATCATCTTGAATGATGACATCATAATAGTGATGTCATCATTGCATCACTTCATATAAGACAAATGCATTTATGTTTGTAATTGTTGATTTCATCATTCTGATTTCGCCCGTAATGTCTGAGTTGGTGATTTCACTCATATTGTAAAAGTTGATTTCGCTCCTGATGTTGAATGGTAGCTAGGAGCGAAATCACAAGTACTATATATAGGTCGTTTAGGGCGAAATCAACAAATAGTTCTAGGTGTTGTCTTCCGGTGAGCCACGAAGTGCTGCCGAAGTGTTGACTCGATTGTAAACGTAATTCAAATCAATAGAAGCAACAGTTTAAAGTATATTATCGCTGAATTGAATCTGATTTGTCTGTTTCCGCCGTTCAAATCAGTAAAAGCTCTTCTGATAGACTCGTTCAGGTCCGTATACGATCCTACACTATCTATAATGTTTATTATATAATAAGGTGTAACTGTTAGGATAAATAGAACCCTTGGAATGTGTATGGCAATATGATAACTGATGTACAAAATTCATCAGATGTTAAATTGAATTAATACACTTTTGTGGGTAGTTGTTGTTAAATCGGGCTGTACTCACATGGGCCGCACACCTTCTAATAATGTATGTTTGGGCCGATATCAAATGGGCCGCGCATTAGGGGGGACAGGTTAGGTGCATTGGCTGAGTTGTTAATGTGTGTTATTGTGATATACGAGTTTGCATTGTGAAGATACATATAACCCGAATGCTCGTTATAACTTGCGTGATAATATGTGCCATAGTTGCTTATCACTTGTGGAATCTATACAACGAATAAGTGAATTCTTTGTGAACGAAACTGACTATCATTGGAACCTTATTAGGGTTTGGGGTGTCCAACGATAAAACAAGTAATTAATCTTACCGAGCAAAACAAAGGTGAGTTCACTGCTCTTTTTCAAAGCATGCATCCCGGGGAGGGATATCAGGTAACGTTCCGGGGAGGAACGTCAGGTTATTGGGATGTTTGTTATTATGCTCAGTTTCTATCATATAAGAGCCCTTACATCTACCGATAGTTGCCGGGGAGGCAACGAGGTTATTAGTTGATAGCGCTATTAGGTTTGGCACCCTCACACCGTACCGGGGAGGACGGGCATGAACTAATTTCCTTAAAGCATGACCAATGTTTTGATAGAGACATTGGGGTTGGGCAAATACATCTTGTAGCCATCTGCGGTAATCGAGTAAATAACAACATCAAATCAAATTATTGAACTATTGAATTGTTGAACTGTTTTATACATATACCTGGTAACTAAACGCGTTAACAAAACTTTGAACTCACCAGCGTCGTCTGACACACTTGTTTGCATACTTGTAGGTCGTTAGATGTCTTGGATTGGAACTTGCTGTCTGGAGTAGCTGGAGTGGTCATGGGTCGACTAGAGGGATTCATGTGATTGAACTATTGATATCATACATTGGTTTTTGAAACATTTTAACATTGGTTTACTATTTGCTTCCGCTGGACATTTTGGTTTTCATTTAAACTCGTTGATGGTATTTTACATTAATAATTAAGGGTTTTATTTTGAAACTTGTACGCGTTCAATCTAATTAGTGGCTCGTTATTGGCACATCACACGCCTAACAGGGACATTCCCTAGGTGGTATTTTGGGGGTGTGATAGTTTTAGTCTCTAATGACTGTACCTACTGATTACCACGTTATCTAGGTATAGTGGCGAGTCGTAGTTTCGGCCAAAATGCGTATTCTTGCGTATTTTGTAACCAAACTACTTTTAGGTATCAAAACCGTTTGTTTTGATACCAAACCTGTTTTCAAACCTCGTTAAACATGTTTTAACATGTTTAGCTCGTCACTTTAGGTTTAGTGCTTATATAGGGTCGTAAAGGTAAGCGGTCTAAACAACCGCTTATACTTTCGAACCCGACCCATTTGGTCGATCATTAGGATCCGACCAAACACATTAGGTGACCATAGTTGCATAGGGAATAATCTTCCGAGGTTATACCTTATGGTCACTTCGTTTAAGTAGTTGTATGATAGGTAGTTTATATGCCTTAGGTAAATGACCAAAATGCCCTTTTTGCGCATAAATTTATTTTAAGCATATGTAACATAATTTTTTATATCTAAACTGATTAGACAACAATATTAGACATATTAAGGCATATAATACTTGTCATAGGACTAGTTAGGCGTTTTACGCGAACGACGCGTTAAAGTGGCGTAAGCTACCTAAATGGGTCGTAATGGGTCATAAGCACTTAGGATAGGTTTCGATTTAGAATGTAGGCTTTGTTAAACCATGTTACATGAGTTCCTATACTCATTTGGTTTACAAAACCTCATTTTATCCGATCTTCCGATTTAGGTCCGTTTATTTACATAGTTACCTATATTAGGTGCCGTTTGATTTCCGTGATCCCTCTAGCTTTGCTTGGTTGTTGTTCAAGACTTCTAAGCACCCTCAAGTGAGTACATAGTCCCCTCTTTTACTGTTTTTCAAACATTTTGGGGTGAAACACATCTGCCTACTTGTTACTTTCATGTTTTCCATGTTTTCATATCATATGCTTGTTATGTTGATTAGTACACTTATAGTACATGATTTCATTGTGTTTTTGCTATGTATGTCCATTTTTTGCATACTTAGTACATCGTTTTACATTACATTTTATGCTATGTATGTCCATTTAGTTCATACTTAGTACATTATTTTACATTTCATTTTATGTTATGTATGTCCATTTAGTGCATACTTAGTACATTATTTTACATTTCATTTCATGCTATGTATGTCCATTTGTTGCATACTTAGTACATTATTTTACATTTCATTTCATGCTATGTATATCCATTTGTTGCATACTTAGTACATTATTTTCATAAAACATGCTTACATTTTGTTATGACATTTGGTTTGTTTAAATGGCTCAAAAATACATTCATTAACATTAGCTATGCCGTTCGTTAGTAGGTAGTGGTACCATAGGAATTGACAACTCCCGTTCCTGACATCCTATGTATGTTTGGATGGAAGGAATGACCGAATTCGATAAACATAACTCAGATAAATCTTTAATTCGTTTAAGGGTTTATCGCCACAGTCTCAAGGCTTGAATGTATGCATTTTCACAACACCGCATAGATGTTTGTATCAGTAAAGCATGCATTATTTTACAAAACATAAATTTTGATTATAATTTATCAATTGCATTGTTTTGTACATTTCTTTCTTATAGGGTTGAGTAAATACTTTTAATCAATAAAGGCTTTTTATTCACTCTACATTACATTTGTTTACACAATAACATTTCAACATTTGTTTAAACATTACATTTAGTTATACATGAACATTTTTACATTGGTGGTTTGTTTGGGTAAGTGATTTAAGTAACGAGACGTGTGTAATATGATAAAAGCATGGTGGATACGCCGCTGGTACTTCCTATATATAAGTGCTTTTATGATATTACATATCGTAGCGTTATTTAAATCATTTCAATTTTGACATATTACATTTTACACAATTAACATATCTTTACAAAACATTGTTTTACAAACAACACATTTTATACAAATTCATTTTTACTTGGTTATTTACTTAACCATACATATCTCTTTTATATCATATGTTTCCTTATCGATTTTTATATGATTTATAAAACAAAAACATTTTTACAAGGATCATGACTGACTTTTGTTAAACAACTTTTTCTAAACTTATAAGTCATGAATCCTAAATCAATAAAACCTATGTATCTCACAGGCGTTTTTATACTGACGTACATATTTTCACATGTGTTTCAGGTGCTGTTGTTAGATGATTATGATGCAAACATAGGATTGGACGAGGGCCTTAGTGACAATAAAAGATGCAAGACTAGTTAATTATGTTATGCTTCCTTGTTGTTAAGACATTGTAATTTCTTTTAATCAATAAAACAACATTTAAATTTCCATGTGTTATGAAACAATGATTCTGTTACAACACTCCTCGACGATTCCGCCACGATTTGTTGTTTTACGTGGTCGGGGTGTGACACCGAACATCATAACACACTATATAAATATCAGCTAACTAAAACCCTAACTAGTTTACTTGATTTCTAACTATGTAATCTAACTTGGTTACAACCTAGTCTACTACCCCCCCCCCCCCCCCAACCTATGATCGGCCAACAAGGGCCCCACTTCAAGATTTTATCTATATATTATATTGGATCTTGTATCCTCTATATTAAACATGTTATACCGTGGAGAAATGAATTGAATGGACTATAAGTAAACACATTAAGCATATAACTCCTCATATCTTTCACACACTAACACATACTTTTTCTCTTCCTCTCCTTCTTGATTCACGGCTGTAAACAACAACCCACAAACCACCATCATTCAATCATCTCCTACACATTCCAAGCTTATACAAAGGTGTTAGAGGTTGCACAAAGGAGCTAGGAGCTTGTAGAAGTTCAAGGACCTTCTTCATTTGCTTTTATCCACTCTATTTCTTCTCTTGATCATCCCTAGCCTTGAGCTAGTGGTAAGAACATCATACACTCCATTTTACATCTATTTCAAGTGGTTAAAAGATGATACATCTTGATTATCATGAAGAACATTAAGGAACAAAAGAATGAAACTTGAACATAAGCTTAAATCATGAGGAAATCTCAATGTTATGTGTTGATTTACTTGTTGATTGTTGTTTACTTGTGAAAATGATGTAGATCATCATATGATCTTGCTTGATCATGTTTAAAACATAATCTAGCAAGATGAGAGGATGAAAGTGTTAAAGACTCATAGATTATCCTCTTGAAAGTCATGAACTTGAATGAATAAATTGATTTCTTGTTAAGTGATGAACAAAGTAAGTTTAAAGTCTTGTAAATCCAAGATTTCAAGAATGATTTTTCAAGAAACCAAGTAAAAAAAAAATACAAGTTTTACTTAATCTTGGTTCTTAAACAAATAAACCTTATTTTTGGTGGTTAATAAGGTGTAGAAACATATGTGTAACATGAAATATTCATAAAGAAACATTTTTAGAAAATGTGACTACAAGTTGTGAAGATCTATTTTCTTTAAAAATGATGTTTTTAAATAATCAACCACACTTTAAAGGGTAACGACACTTACTAAATACACTAGTAAGTTACTACAAATTTTTATAAATTTTCACGTTCATGAAGTGGTAAATTATGCTTGTTTTTGGCAAAATTGGTAAGTATAGATTGTTTATTGTTGATTGTGAATTGATTGCGTTGATTTATAAAAGAAAATGATATGCCATGAAGGCATGGAAACCTCCATTTTTAGGGGAAACTATGGCAAAAATATTTCTAAAAATTTAACACTTAGAAAAATATTTCTAAACAAATATTTACAAGTGTATTTTAAATCATGGATTTTTCACATAATGTTTGCCATAATTTTTGTTACAAAAATATAAATATTGGAGGTTGGTTTTTATAAATAAAAGTGACTAAATATGTATTTAGGAAATATATATTTAGAAGTCACCATGTGTGTGATTATTTGTATATTATGTGTATTAGTTATATTATTTTAGGACTTGAAATAATATAACTCATCAAAAAACCAAAAATTACAATCCAAAATATTACCAAAATTCCAAGAATGTGAATATACAAAGAATACACAAAATATTGGTGAAACCGAACAAAGGAATATAACCCACAAAAATATTCCGAAAAATTTATTCACAAGTATAGTTTTGGTAAATAATATTTTGGACATCAAGGGAATGAAAATATGATTTTTACAATTATTACAAATTTTTGTCATATTTTTTACAAGAAGAAATATATTATTTTTGGTGAATAAAAATAAATATGTTTTCTCGGAATTAATAGAAGATATATTATTTTTGGAAGAAATATATATTTTCTCAAATATACATGAAATATATTATTTTTGGGAGAAAAATAAGTTTGTATATATTTTCCAAGTTAGACTTGAAAATATATTATTTTGGAACTTATATGAAAATACAAATATTTTTTTGCCAAAAGAAAAATTATAAATAATTTTTCTAAGTAATATTTCTTAAAATATATATTTTGAAAATATATATTAATGTATTTTTACTAGAAATATTATTCCGGAAAAATTAATTAAGTATAAGGATACTTAATAATTACAAGAAATATGTATTTTCATACGTATAATTACACTCCGGAATACGACACCGATACATGGCAAAATATGCAAGTATAAGAATGCGAATACAAATACACCCATCCTTGGGAAGGAAATACACGTATAAACACTTGAGAGGTATCAAGTTAAATTATATTGTTTTAACAATTATTCCAAAATTTAATAAATATAATTTAAGTTAAGATATTTATTATTTTAACAAATAATTATATAACTTGGAATAATATTGAAGACACAAAGAACGTAACTCAAAGACACTAACTAATACTAAGTCAAGGCACGACCCGCTTGTCTAATAGACCTTAGTACGTTGTAGGTAGTCGTGTACACGTGAAGGAGCTTTGAGTTACCGTTGGTACGAAAAAGGCAAAACCGTGAGTTCGTGTCCCTCTTTTCTTTTAACTGTTTTGTTTTATAACTTCGGGGGTGAAGTACATGTTACAAAATGTTTACAAACAATTACAATTGGTATGGTTAGCTATGGAATGCACAGTAGATCATGTGAATGGGTAGGCGCACTCCTAAGACCATTAATCCTCGTGTTAGGACCGAAGGACATGAGTGATAGATCTATTTGGGTGTAGCGAGCCCACACCCATGAGGACCGGTGATTGGCCCATGAGGAGACTATGTCTTACAGCCGGAGGCCCGGTACAAAATCTGCTAGGTTTGAGCCTTCCTACGCCGTTGCACGCATGTTAATGGCCTTGCAAACCATTAATTGATATGTTTCCTTGTTGCTTACATACCAGGGTTTGACAAATACATACTTACTTACTTATGATGATTACAAAGTTTATTCAAGCTCACTCACTAAACACATCAACTCGCTCAACTTTTGTTGATGTTTTCAAACTACATGTATTTCAGGAAACTAGGTATGGATCTGGCGGGCGTTAAAGTTTTCAAGTGTTGTTTGGAATAAAAGATGTCATCCGGTGTCAAATGGTTTGGAGTGTGTATCCTATCCTGGATAGGATACATATTTCAAAGCCTAGTTTTCATTAGTGTCTTTTGAGAAGTCCTTATGGAACTCTAAAACAAATTGCATGGTTTGTAACTCAGATTCGAAGTCTGTGTTTGGATTCTAAAACAATGTTGTTGTTATGTTTTAAAACTTAACTTAATGGATGGTCATCTTTAGCTTATTCATTTAGATGTTTGTTATGGTTGAATGCAATGATATTAAGCAAGTCACACATAATCACGCTTCCACAAAAGTCAGAGTGTGACAAACCGGAATGGAAACGGAAACCAGGCGGGAAATGGGAACTGCGGGGGAAATAACAACAATCAAGGTGGAAATGGAAATGAACTCGGTCAAGGTTGCTTTGGTTGTGGTGAAGTAGGGCATTTTGAGCAAGACTTCCCAAAGAATAACCAAGCTCGTGGAAGAGTGTTCAACATTGGAGCTAGGGAAGCTCGCCAGGATCCGAACATAGTCACTGGTACGTTCCCTATTAATCAACATTTTGCATCTGTGCTATTTGATACCGGTGCCGAATATAGCTTCGTATCTCTAGAGTTTAAGAATATACTTGGCTTAGTAGCAAGTAAGTTAGATATCCCGTACTCGATAAAACTAGCTAATGGGAAGCTAGTAGAAGCCAATGAAGTGATTAGAGGCTGTGTTATAGAGCTTGGAGAACATGAGTTTTCGATAGATCTTCTGCCCGTTGAATTGGGAAGCTTCGACGTCGTAGTTGGGATGGATTGGTTGTCGAGTAATTGAGCTGAGATTGTATGCCATGAGAAGATTATTCGCATCCCGTTAGCGAATGAAGAGACGATCGTGATTCATGGGGAGAAGCAGGATACGCCTCTACGGATTATTAGTTGTCTGAAGGCACGGGAGTTTTTGCGTAAAGGATGTGTTGCCTTCTTAGCTCATGTCGTGGACAAAGACGCTGAAGAACCGAAGCTCGAAGATATCCCTGTGGTAAGGGAATATCCTGAAGTCTTCCCCGAAGACTTGCCAGGATTACCGCCTCAACGACAAGTCGAATTCCATATTGACTTGGTTCCAGGCGCCGCGCCTGTAGCCAAGGCACCTTATCGACTTGCGCCTTCAGAGATGCAAGAGTTGTCAGCGCAGCTTCAGGAGCTACTGGATAAGAGATTTATAAGGCCAAGCTTCTCGCCTTAGGGAGATCCAGTGTTGTTCGTCAAGAAGAAGGACGGTAGTTTTCGTATGTGTATCGACTATCGGGAGCTAAATAAGTTAACCATCAAGAATCAGTATCCCTTGCCGAGGATTGATGATTTATTCGACCAACTTCAGGGATCCAGTTACTATTCCAAGATCGATCTTCGGTCAAGTTATCACCAGTTGCGGATTCAAGAAGAGAGTATACCGAAGACTGCCTTCAGAACTCGTTATGGAGATTACGAGTTTCTAGTGATGCCGTTTGGGTTGACAAATGTGTAACACCCGAAAATTTTAAAACATAAAATGTAACAATCCTTATGAATTATAGTCCAATAGGAAACCTTAATTAAGACACCCAAGTAATTCTGTACAAACCCTAAGATTTTCAGAATTTTCAGAATCAGGATTTAGGGCCCCTAAAACTTAGGGGGGGTATTTTCCACTTGATAATTATCCTAAAAATTCGTTGTCAAATAACTGAAATATGAAAGTACTGACTCATCAAGGCTAGTCCCAGTCGTGGCTAGTCTATAGGCCTATTTTTCAAGCCCTACGATGCGTATCAAAGTATGGCCTACGATGCGCAAGCTAGTTAAAATGCATACGATGCGTAGAGAAGTAAGGCCTACGGTGCGTATGCTTACCATACGATGCGTAGGGTATGTTAGGCCTACGATGCGTATGGGTGACCAAATTTCAGTTATAAATACAGGACATTGGCATTCGATTCTGGACACAAAAACGTCGAACAAACTCCAAAATTACGCCGAATTATTGTCCGATTACTCTCCAAACACACACTAATCACAAATTAAGCATAGCGGGGTGCTGCAGAACAGGGTATTAACTCAATCGCTGATACGATTCATTGTCCGATTGATTCAAATATCTAATGAATGTTTAAGTGCCGCCCACATTAGGGTTATACTTTATCGTTCGTCATTAATTTGACGGATTGTCGTTAATTCGATAGGTAAAGTATTATACTTTATCGTTCGTTGTTAATTCAACGGATCATCGTTAATTCGATGGGTAAAGTATTATACCTTGTCGTTCGTTGTTAATTCAACGGATCATCGTTAATTCGATAGGCAAAGTATTGCATTTTGTCATTCATTGTGAGAATTTGATCTCGTGAGTTATCGTAAATGCTGTATTAAGTTAAATACCTAGTTTGTGAGCAAATTAGGTTAAGAGAATAATCAGTAGGCTAAACTCTGCCCGTATAAATCTACAATTGAAAACAAGGTAGCATCACCTGGAAATTTTAAGGTACGGATAGCTTCTTTTTCTGTCGATTTATGTCGTTTTGATATAAGTATATCATTTCTGATTTTAAGTTCCGTATTAAGATCTAAGTATAAGTTATAAATTCAGTACGGATAGCTTCTTTTCTTTCGATTTATGTCCTTTTTGATATAAGTTATCAGTTCAGTACGGATAGCTTCTTTTCTTTCGATTTATGTCCTTTTTGATATAAGTTATCAGTTCAGTACGGATAGCCTCCTTTCTTTCGATTTACGTCATATCATTCTTGATTTTAAATTCCGTATTAAGATTTAGTTAAGAAATAAGTTATAAGTTCCGTACGTATAGAATCCTTTCAATTTATGTCCGTTGAGTACGGATAGACTCTTGTCTTTTGATTTGTGTCATTTGATATAAGTATATCATTTCTGATTTTAAAATCCGTATTAAGATCTAAGTTATAAGTTATAAGTTCAGTACGGATAGGTTCCTTCCTTTCGATTTATGTTGTTTTTATAAAAGATTCCTTATTTCGATTTATGTCAATTGAGTATAAGAATTCCGTATTAAGATTAAGTCATGATTTTAAGTTCCGTATTAGGATTAAGTTATGAATTCCGTACGAATAGGTTCCTTTCTTTCAATTTACTTCATTTGATACAAGTATATCATTTCTGATTTTAAAGTCCGTATTAAGATCTAAGTATAAGTTATAAATTCCGTACGGGTAGATTTCTTTCTTTCGATTTCTGTCAATTCTGATATATAGTACGGGTTCCTTTCTTTCGATTTCTGTCAATTCTAATATGTCATACGGGTAGATTCCTTTCATTCGATTTCTGCCAATTCTGAATTCCGTATTAAGATTTAGTAAGTTATACATTCCTTACTCATAGAATCCTTTCTTTTGATTTATGTCAGTTAGGTACATATAGAATCCTTTCGATTTATGTCCGTTGGATAGAATCCTTTAGTTCGGTTTATGTCGTTTTGATCCAAGTATATTATTCCTGATTTCAGATTTCCGTATCAAGATTAAGTTCTGAAATAAGTTATAAGTTTCATACGAAAAGATCCGTATTAAGATTAAGTTTCGTACAAATAGATTCCGTATTAAGATTAAGTTATGAAATAAGTTATAAGTTCTGTACAGATAGAATTCCTTTCTTTATATTTATGTCCGTTGGATACGGATAGAATTCCTTTCTTTATATTTATGTCCGTTGGGTACGGATAAAATTCCTTTCTTTAGATTTAGGTCCGTTGGGTACGGATAAAATTCCTTTCTTTAGATTTAAGTCCGTTGGGTACGGATAAAATTCCTTTCTTTTGATATTGAATACAAGTTCCGTATTAAGATTAAGTTAGGAAATACATGTTGAAAGTTTCAAACGTTTTGAAAAGGTTTAAGAAATTGGTTTTCATTTCATACTCTCGTGGTTCCTTGTTAACGAGTCAAGGTTTTATCTTGTTCGTTTAATAAACCACATTTTAGGGACGAAATTGTCAAGATAGGATTGATAACCATACCTTGATGACTGGTTCCACTCTTTGATTTTAAAACTCCTCACGTCTTTGATTATTGATTCATTTGACAGTCCGTTGAATTCCTTGATTTTAGTTTTCATGTCATGCGATAGTTTTTCTGTTAAGTTGTACTCATTATCGCATGTTCCAATATATGTTCCGTTCTGTTCTGAATATAAGTTTATAAGTTCTGTTTTGTTATGAAAATAAGTTCCGTTCTGTTCTGAAAATAAGTTTTATAAGTTATGTGAATAAGACCTTTGTACTCTGTTACCCTGAGTATCGCTTCTCGTGGAGTGTCCCACGAGCATGTTGTTGCGGCATCAACAGCATGTGCTCCATCTGTGACGGAGAGATTAGTTCACAGCGTCCCTAGGTACAAGTGTGGTACAAAGCTACTAGGAGGCGTATGGATCGATCCTAGGATTTTAAGTTATAAGGAAATGGATAGAGGGTATGCCAACTCACCATTTCGTGTGATAAGTATGCAGGAGTAGCTACCTGTGTATTGTCACGTTTTCAGTTTGCTCATGGGTATATCCGTAAGATATGATTATGATTATGTTTATGCATCGTAACGTTTTCACAAAAAAGTTAACTCCGGATATTAAATAAAATAAGCTTTTATCTTCCGTTATCCGCACACTGGGCAAAACTGTTCAAAATTTTGCTCAGACGTACGTTTTTCTTTGTTGTGTTTTCTTCTTTACGTCAGGTTATCAGGACAATCTGGGACAGGGGATATGGAAGAGTGCTCGAGTGTTTGGACAAGACAGTAGAAATAATTGTAATGGATTAGATATCCTTTATTAAGTTGTAAAGCCTTGTAATACATTTAAGTATAAATGGAATTATGTTTTTGATCTCTGACCTCCGTTAATGTGACACTTCGGCCCGTTCCGGGTCGGGGTGTTACAGCTATGGTATCAGAGCAAAGGCTCTTTCCTGTAGAAAACTTAAACATAAGATAAGACCTGTGAGGTAATGGGTAGACATTGGATTAGGATTTCGACTTTTCTTTTCACTTCATGATAGTCTCGAACATAAGTATTTCGTCATCTTCATTGTTTTTACTCTAGCTTTATTTCAAGTATGACTATTGATCATAGTGGGTCACGTTCAAGTATGATTATTAATATATATACAGGTATGCAATAATTTCGAGGACGAAATTTTTTTAAGAGGGGTAGATTTGTAACACCCGAAAATTTTAAAACATAAAATGTAACAATCCTTATGAATTATAGTCCAATAGGAAACCTTAATTAAGACACCCAAGTAATTCTGTACAAACCCTAAGATTTTCAGAATTTTCAGAATCAGGATTTAGGGCCCCTAAAACTTAGGGGGGGTATTTTCCACTTGATAATTATCCTAAAAATTCGTTGTCAAATAACTGAAATATGAAAGTACTGACTCATCAAGGCTAGTCCCAGTCGTGGCTAGTCTATAGGCCTATTTTTCAAGCCCTACGATGCGTATCAAAGTATGGCCTACGATGCGCAGGCTAGTTAAAATGCATACGATGCGTAGAGAAGTAAGGCCTACGGTGCGTATGCTTACCATACGATGCGTAGGGTATGTTAGGCCTACGATGCGTATGGGTGACCAAATTTCAGTTATAAATACAGGACATTGGCATTCGATTCTGGACACAAAAACGTCGAACAAACTCCAAAATTACGCCGAATTATTGTCCGATTACTCTCCAAACACACACTAATCACAAATTAAGCATAGCGGGGTGCTGCAGAACAGGGTATTAACTCAATCGCTGATACGATTCATTGTCCGATTGATTCAAATATCTAATGAATGTTTAAGTGCCGCCCACATTAGGGTTATACTTTATCGTTCGTCATTAATTTGACGGATTGTCGTTAATTCGATAGGTAAAGTATTATACTTTATCGTTCGTTGTTAATTCAACGGATCATCGTTAATTCGATGGGTAAAGTATTATACCTTGTCGTTCGTTGTTAATTCAACGGATCATCGTTAATTCGATAGGCAAAGTATTGCATTTTGTCATTCATTGTGAGAATTTGATCTCGTGAGTTATCGTAAATGCTGTATTAAGTTAAATACCTAGTTTGTGAGCAAATTAGGTTAAGAGAATAATCAGTAGGCTAAACTCTGCCCGTATAAATCTACAATTGAAAACAAGGTAGCATCACCTGGAAATTTTAAGGTACGGATAGCTTCTTTTTCTGTCGATTTATGTCGTTTTGATATAAGTATATCATTTCTGATTTTAAGTTCCGTATTAAGATCTAAGTATAAGTTATAAATTCAGTACGGATAGCTTCTTTTCTTTCGATTTATGTCCTTTTTGATATAAGTTATCAGTTCAGTACGGATAGCTTCTTTTCTTTCGATTTATGTCCTTTTTGATATAAGTTATCAGTTCAGTACGGATAGCCTCCTTTCTTTCGATTTACGTCATATCATTCTTGATTTTAAATTCCGTATTAAGATTTAGTTAAGAAATAAGTTATAAGTTCCGTACGTATAGAATCCTTTCAATTTATGTCCGTTGAGTACGGATAGACTCTTGTCTTTTGATTTGTGTCATTTGATATAAGTATATCATTTCTGATTTTAAAATCCGTATTAAGATCTAAGTTATAAGTTATAAGTTCAGTACGGATAGGTTCCTTCCTTTCGATTTATGTTGTTTTTATAAAAGATTCCTTATTTCGATTTATGTCAATTGAGTATAAGAATTCCGTATTAAGATTAAGTCATGATTTTAAGTTCCGTATTAGGATTAAGTTATGAATTCCGTACGAATAGGTTCCTTTCTTTCAATTTACTTCATTTGATACAAGTATATCATTTCTGATTTTAAAGTCCGTATTAAGATCTAAGTATAAGTTATAAATTCCGTACGGGTAGATTTCTTTCTTTCGATTTCTGTCAATTCTGATATATAGTACGGGTTCCTTTCTTTCGATTTCTGTCAATTCTAATATGTCATACGGGTAGATTCCTTTCATTCGATTTCTGCCAATTCTGAATTCCGTATTAAGATTTAGTAAGTTATACATTCCTTACTCATAGAATCCTTTCTTTTGATTTATGTCAGTTAGGTACATATAGAATCCTTTCGATTTATGTCCGTTGGATAGAATCCTTTAGTTCGGTTTATGTCGTTTTGATCCAAGTATATTATTCCTGATTTCAGATTTCCGTATCAAGATTAAGTTCTGAAATAAGTTATAAGTTTCATACGAAAAGATCCGTATTAAGATTAAGTTTCGTACAAATAGATTCCGTATTAAGATTAAGTTATGAAATAAGTTATAAGTTCTGTACAGATAGAATTCCTTTCTTTATATTTATGTCCGTTGGATACGGATAGAATTCCTTTCTTTATATTTATGTCCGTTGGGTACGGATAAAATTCCTTTCTTTAGATTTAGGTCCGTTGGGTACGGATAAAATTCCTTTCTTTAGATTTAAGTCCGTTGGGTACGGATAAAATTCCTTTCTTTTGATATTGAATACAAGTTCCGTATTAAGATTAAGTTAGGAAATACATGTTGAAAGTTTCAAACGTTTTGAAAAGGTTTAAGAAATTGGTTTTCATTTCATACTCTCGTGGTTCCTTGTTAACGAGTCAAGGTTTTATCTTGTTCGTTTAATAAACCACATTTTAGGGACGAAATTGTCAAGATAGGATTGATAACCATACCTTGATGACTGGTTCCACTCTTTGATTTTAAAACTCCTCACGTCTTTGATTATTGATTCATTTGACAGTCCGTTGAATTCCTTGATTTTAGTTTTCATGTCATGCGATAGTTTTTCTGTTAAGTTGTACTCATTATCGCATGTTCCAATATATGTTCCGTTCTGTTCTGAATATAAGTTTATAAGTTCTGTTTTGTTATGAAAATAAGTTCCGTTCTGTTCTGAAAATAAGTTTTATAAGTTATGTGAATAAGACCTTTGTACTCTGTTACCCTGAGTATCGCTTCTCGTGGAGTGTCCCACGAGCATGTTGTTGCGGCATCAACAGCATGTGCTCCATCTGTGACGGAGAGATTAGTTCACAGCGTCCCTAGGTACAAGTGTGGTACAAAGCTACTAGGAGGCGTATGGATCGATCCTAGGATTTTAAGTTATAAGGAAATGGATAGAGGGTATGCCAACTCACCATTTCGTGTGATAAGTATGCAGGAGTAGCTACCTGTGTATTGTCACGTTTTCAGTTTGCTCATGGGTATATCCGTAAGATATGATTATGATTATGTTTATGCATCGTAACGTTTTCACAAAAAAGTTAACTCCGGATATTAAATAAAATAAGCTTTTATCTTCCGTTATCCGCACACTGGGCAAAACTGTTCAAAATTTTGCTCAGACGTACGTTTTTCTTTGTTGTGTTTTCTTCTTTACGTCAGGTTATCAGGACAATCTGGGACAGGGGATATGGAAGAGTGCTCGAGTGTTTGGACAAGACAGTAGAAATAATTGTAATGGATTAGATATCCTTTATTAAGTTGTAAAGCCTTGTAATACATTTAAGTATAAATGGAATTATGTTTTTGATCTGACCACCGTTATTGTGACACGCCGCCCCTTCCGGGACGGGGTGTTACAAAATGCGCCGACAGTATTTATGGATTTGATTAATCGGGTTTGTAAGCCATATCTCGATAAATTCGTGATCGTATTTATCGATGATATTTTGATCTATTCGTGGACAAAAGAAGATCATGAGCAACACCTCAGAGCCATCTTAGAGCTACTAAAGAAAGAGAAGCTCTACGCTAAGTTTTCATAGTGCGAGTTTTGGATACGCGAAGTGCAGTTCCTCGGTCACGTGGTAAACGAGGATGGAATCCATGTGGATCCTACCAAGATCGAGGCAATCAAGAATTGGGAATCTCCGAAGACGCCGACCGAGATCCGACAGTTTCTGGGTTTAGCATGCTATTATCGCAGATTCATTGAGGATTTCTCCAAGATCGCTCAACCGTTGACCTCCCTCACTGAAAAGGATAAGAAGTATGAATGGGGAGACAGACAAGAAGAAGCTTTTCAGCTGCTTAAGAATAAGCTTTGCGATGCACCTATATTATCCCTACCCGAAGGCACCAATGACTTCGTGGTATATTGTGACTCCTCGCGTCAGGGATTGGGTTGTGTGCTAATGCAACGCCAAAAGGTTATCGCTTATGCTTCGCGCCAACTGAAGGTCCATGAGAAGAACTACACCACGCATGATTTGGAATTAGGCGCAGTGGTATTCGCATTGAAGATTTGGCAGCATTATCTATATGGTACTCGATGTACTATTTTTACAGATCACAAAAGCCTTCAGCACATATTCGATCAGAAAGAGCTTAACATGAGGCAGCGACGATGGGTTGAATTGTTAAATGATTATGATTGCGAAATCAAATATCACCCAGGAAAGGTGAATGTGGTAGCAGACGCCTTAAGTTGAAAAGAAAGGATCAAGCCCATCAGGGTTAGGGCTTTAGAGATGATTATTCAGACGGACCTCACGTTGCGAATTCGTGCTGCACAAAGGGAAACTCTTAAGAAAGAGAACATCAAGGATGAATATCTCTGAGGAATGGAGAAAAAGCTGGTACCCAACGAGGAAGGAACCTTCTATTTGATAGGACGTATTTGGGTCCCGCTTTTTGGTGGTCTTAGAGAGGTTATTTTTTATGAAGCTCATAAATTGAGGTACTCGGTCCATCCAAGATCGGACAAGATGTACCAAGATTTGAAGGATTATTATTGGTGGCCAAGACTTAAAGGTGATGTTGCTATGTATGTTGGGAAGTGCTTAACTTGTGCCAAGGTAAAGGCCGAGTATCAGAAGCCTTCTGGTCTTCTGCAACAGCCAGAAATACCCATGTGGAAGTGGGAGCAGATTTCTATGGACTTCATAACCAAGTTACCCAGAACTCCCAGAAGTCATGATATGATTTGGGTAATCGTGGACCGATTGACAAAGTCTGCGCACTTATTACCGATTAGAGAGAAGGATAACACTGGTAAGCTGGCTGAGCTTTACCTAAGGGAGATAGTTGCACGTCATGGAGTGCCTATCTCAATTATATTGGACAGAGATGCATGGTTTGTGTCAAGGATTTGGCAATCCTTTCAGGAAGCTTTTGGTTCTCAGTTGAATCTGAGTACAGCTTTTCACCCGCAGACGGACGGATAGAGCGAGAGAACTATTCAGACGTTGGAAGATATGTTGCGTGTTTGTGTAATGGATTTAGGTGGCAGTTGGGGTACTCATCTGCCTTTAGTTGAGTTTTCCTATAACAACAACTACCATACAAGCATCCAAGCTGCACCGTTCGAGGCTCTTTACGGACGTAAGTGCCGATCACCGTTATGCTGGGCAGATACAGGTGATTGACAGATGGTTGGTCCCGAACTGGTCCAAGAAACGACTGATAAGATCACACAGATCCGAGAGCACATTAAGCGGCTCGTGATCGACAGAAGAGTTATGCGGACCAAAGACGGAAACCTTTGGAATTTGAAGTGGGTGATATGGTTTTACTGAAAGTTTCACCTTGGAAAGGTGTGGCACGCTTTGGGAAGCGTGGTAAGTTAAACCCACGTTATATCGGGCCATTCAGAATTTTGGAAAGGATTGGTTCAGTAGCATACAAGTTGGAGCTACCAGCGGAACTTAATGGTGTTCATGATACATTCCATGTATCTAATCTGAAGAAAAGTCCAACACAAGAGACAGTTGTGTCACACCCCGATATTTCCACGTATTACCGGTGGGCCCTGTGGGGAGTATCGTGACGTAGTTGATATCATCATAGTCAATATACACAATATAATAGCACAGCGGAAGGCTTGGTGAATAATTACTATTACAAACCATAGTGTCCGAGTGTCCAAATAAAAGAATATACAGACTTGGTTGTAATAGAGATCCACAGGCGGATCATAAAATAAAATACAAGAAACTGAAATAACAGACTCCAGGCATCTAAGGATTTGCATGATCCTCTTATTTGACACCTAGTAGCTCCAGCCTATTTACGTGAGGTACCTGTCAATTAGTCTTTGGAAAATACGTCAGTTTACACTGGTAAATACAATTAACTGACTCATTTGAAAAAAAGTTTATAAAAATTGATTTAAGTGCACAAAGCACAAATCATTTATACTTGGGACAATTATTTAAGATAATCTTGTATACTGTTTTACATGTTTGTCATACATATGGGGCCGGTTTGGAAGCCGGTCATGATTAACCGACTCACCACTATAAAACCCACAAAGGAGTTATCCCCATCGTGTGGGTTATTTAGCATTTGCATCTGTCAAGTGTATGCCTACACCCCGTGCATAGGTCGTGGTTATTTACAAATGAAATGAGCCAATGATATCCAGGACACGGTCGTATTAACCCCAATGTTTATGTTATCAAATAAAACAGATTAAAACGGGTTATGTAAATTTATTAATCACAATCCGATTAAATGATTTCATACTCGACCAAGCGGTATTATTATAATACCGTATCCCAAGCCCGTATAACGGAAAATAAGTTAAAAGTATTTACCTGAGCTAGATGTGAAGAAGTAACTCAACCGTATAATCCTAAAGCTTTATGAAAATACCTTCTACTGAAGCTACTTAATCTATATAGAAGGTTTATTAACCTATTAGGATACTAACGAATCTTTATTTAAGTCAAAGACTTAGACCGGTTAGCTTGAAAGATACTTAACGGTTCTAAACGCTATATTAAGCGGAGACCGGAATAGAATGTGATTCAGACCCGACAAGTTTGGATACTTGTATAATATAGGCAAACTATACACATTCTGGAAATTGAGGATTTAATGTCAAAGTTAAACCCGTTTCGGCTATTTTATGTAAACTAGTCACATAAACCGATCCGAACGCATAATTGCGTAATGGGTAACCAATTGAATTATATATAGGTCTCATATGTTATTATGCTTAAAATATGTTAATACATCAGTAAGATGTCAACATTTATGCCCAAGAAGTATTTAAAACCAATTTAAGTCCCGTAGGGGTATTTTGGTCATTTTAATGATTATAAAAGAGATTTTATAATAAACTGAGGTTATGATCTTTGGTAATTAATAAAAATATTTATTTTATCAAGTCATATCAGTAAGATATCATACATATGTGATGTTTACTATTTATGGCCAAACTATGCCCCGAAAGGGCATTTTGGTCATTTCACATATGCTTTTAAGGACATTTTTGGAATTCTGAGTTCATGACTCATACTTACTGTAATAATATTAAAATTTGTTTAAAAATTCAGTAGGTAACAAGTCTTAGGTGTTCAATATGGTTTAAAACCATACTATGCACCTAATTAGCGTAAAAATCACTAATTGACGATAATTAAGGTGTTTTATGGAAATCTGAGATTTTGATCAGTTTTGATTGTCCAAAATAATTTATTTAATGTATAAAAACAGTAGGAAAAGGTTTGGCATTCAAATCATTTGTTAATCTCATTTTATGCATAAAAAGGGTATTATCGTCTTTTACCGAATTATACAAGAACTTCATGATATGATCAGATTATAATCTGATCAAGAATTACAAAAATCCTTAAAATTAATATCTTAACAGTAGGTAATGATTTTTGGGTCAAAACCTATGCTTAAACATACCTTATGCAAGATATCGCAATTTAATTAATAAAAAGCTTCTATTTATGATATCGAGCATAACTTCTGTTTGAGACCAAGAACTGATGTTAAATTTTCGGGACATACATATATATCACTAACAAAGGTTTTTGTCCTCTCACATTTCTAAAAATCTTGTTTATATGTCAAAAGGGCAAAAATGGCATTTATAAGCATAATAACGGACATGCATATAATTCAAAGTATTTAAGAACCAAGTAATATAATTCCAGGGGGTTATACTACTGTATAAAGTGGTCCTAATGGAAGCTTAAAACATGGAAGGATTAAGCTTAATCGGGTCAGAACTGAAAGTCAAAGCAAAAGTTAAGCTTTTGCGACTTTCGGTTGTGAACCGACCTTAAACTGATAATTGTCGGGTTGAACATGCTTAAACATGTTCTAATACTAATTACCAATTTATTTGAATGATAAAATATGATTTATAACCTCTGCATTGTTAGTTATAATTGTTATTTAAAATTCTAGTCAGTTTGACTTTTTAAATAAATAGTTTGACCCGACAATTAACTAAGCAAACGAAATAATTAGGAGGTGCCCTTTTAAGGGTTCATCACCTACCAAATTATGGTCACATAACCACTTTTAATTCGGACAGTGGCTGGACCATTTGTGATTAAACCGAAAGTCAAAGTCAAATTATGATAACTTTGACTTTTCGATTTTTAAACTAAAAACTAAACTAAGGAAGGGGGCTAAGACACTTACAAAGGGTCCTAGCTATCTTTTCTACAAAAATAAGGTTCCTCTTGAATCAGTAACCTCCAGAGATGCTCAGAACACAAGTTTGAAGAGTTGAGAGTGATATTGAGTGAATGAGCAATGGAATTGTTGGACATAAGGCTCTATATATAGAGAATTCAAGTGGCTCCAGATGATAACAGGTGTTTAGAGATGTTATCATGTCCCTACAGGTGTCTTGGTGGTTTCTAATACCAGCTACAAGGCCCTTGTTTTCGAAATTATTTGTTTGGAGCTCAAGAAAAGGCATAAACCTGCACCTGGCAAGAGAAGGCTGTCAAAATAGTTCCGTCGCATCGCGGGACGGCAGAGAGACTTCAAGGTCGTGCCACGCGACCACCCTAGTTACCAGCCAAACAAGTTTCATTCATGACAAGTTTAGTCCCTGCACCTTTTTAAGCCTCAAATCTTTCATTTTAACACAATTGGCCCTTGTAGTTAGTTTGTAGATGAACTAGGGAGTATAACCAAACTCCGTTAGGCCTGGTTTCAATTGATCACCGAAAACATAAGTTTCACCTCGTTGACGCTTTAAACCCTAATTCTTGGGAATTTGCGTAAATAACGCATAACGATCTCGAAACCTCGTGAAATTTATATTACTTATTCTTGAGAGTATATTTAAATATTTCGAAGCCTCGGGTTCGTTAAAGGTCACTCAGAGGTAAGAATTAACATGTTGACACGTTTAACCCCTGTGGTTTATAATCTTTCGATTATTTTCATAAACGACTTCTTATATCCAATTAATCACTCGTTTAAGAATATATTCTTCGTGTGTGGTCATTCAGAGGCACAAGTTTGACATGTTGACACTTTCAGTCCCTTCGCATACATAATTTCATCATTTGTCAACTTTAGTCCTTCAAACTCAATCTTCCACACGATTAGGGTTTAGGACACGTATCTTTACATAATTGGACACGTTTTTACGTGGTGTTACAAGTGG
The DNA here is from genome assembly GCA_030545235.1 of Helianthus tuberosus. Classification (NCBI taxonomy): domain Eukaryota; kingdom Viridiplantae; phylum Streptophyta; class Magnoliopsida; order Asterales; family Asteraceae; genus Helianthus; species Helianthus tuberosus. The sequence continues at coordinate 53,010,460 of CM060429.1, read as the reverse complement.
TCATCCCTGCAGATGAAGTACACATCAACGACAAACTCCACTTCACCAAAGAACCCGTTGAGGTTACCGATTGGAAAGTTAACAAGACTCAGAGGAGTAGTGTTAAGCTTGTCAAGGTTCGATGGAATGCACGTCACGGCCCAGAGTTTACTTGGGAGCGTGAAGATCGTATGAAAGCGAAATATCCACATTTGTTCCCCAACTCCCCTGCAGCTAATAGTAAAGCTTAAAATTTTGGGACGAAATTTTCTTAACAGGGGGAGAATGTGACAATTGTCAAATTTGCATGTATCCGTACAATTATTAGACAATGATTAATGCTTAATAACTGTGCTGATTTACAATTTATGACATGAACTGCTTTCTGATTATTTTCATATACATACATGTGCATCATATATTGCAAATGACATATCATTATTGCATGCAAACTCTATTGATTCATATGATGCGCGAAACAAAGTTAGCACAGTTATCAGACAAATCAGAAAAATGCTGACGGAGTTCAGTACATAGACAGACATAGTAATGGGATACAAAATGAGCCAGAAACCAAGAGTTACACTAGTATAGTGTGTAGGAAAGTAAGGATCATAAAACTGCCTTCCTAGTGATAGTTTAAGTGCCGGAAAGTGCCTAAAGCTCACACAACCTGCAGAATTCTGCAGAATTCAGCAAAATTCAGCATTTAAACAACTTTATATCATGCAGAAACATGGTTAAATGGTCCAGAATACTTTCCTAAGTGTCGGGAATCAAAACTGTCACAAAAGGTAACATAAAGCACACTAAACTTCATAGTTTAGCACCTTAACGAACCAGTAACCAACCGAACAACCAGACACTACCCGAAACACCAAATTCTCACTAGAAGCATTGTTTTATCATTTCTGAGCTAGTTATGGTCCCCGAACATCATAACACACTATATAACACACTAATGACTAAACACCTAACTATAACACTTGTATTTTAACTAGATAATCTAACTAAGCATTACACCCTAACCAAGACCCCCCCCCCCTTGTTGGACGGTTAGACAAGGTGGCCCCACCTTGATTTTCTTTGCATTTTATAATAGATCATGTTTCATCTTTTATAACATATGAACCATTAGACTTAACATTGTTGGAAGATTATAAGAGAAACCTTTAGTTCATCACTTTCATTTTATCACAAACTCACCAACACACACACACACACACACACTCCTCTCCTCTCCTCTCTTCCTCTCGGCCGTGAACCCACACCACACCACCACCATCATCCAATCTTGTTTCATCCATTCTCTACATATACAAAGGTGTAAGAAGCTATACAAAGAAGCTAGGAGCTCTTGGAAGTTGAAGGACCTCTCATACAAGCTTTTAACCACCTCATCTTCATCTTGTGTTCATCCCTAGCGTTGAGCTAGTAGTAAGATCATATACATCCATTTTTACATCTTATTTAGTTGGTTAAAGAATGATACAAGTAACTTAACATGAAGAACACTAATGATCATGAACATGAAACTTAAACATAAGCTTAAAAATCATAAGAATACATGTTGTTAAGTGTTATTATGCTTCTTGATTGTTGATTGTTTGTGTTAATGATGTTAAACATCACATGAACTTGCTAGATGGTGATTAAAGACATAATCTAGCAAGTTGAGGGGATGATTATGTTAGAAATCAAAGTAATCATCCTTATGTAAAAGCATGAACTTGAAAGATTTAATGTTTTCTTGAAGTATGATGATCAAAGTGTGATATAAGTCTTGTAAACATATGATTTTAAGAATGATTTTTCAAGAAACCAAGTTAAAATACAAGATTTACATAAACTTGGTTCTTAAAGAAATTAATCACATTTTTAGTGGTTAATCAAGTGTAGAATCGTGTATTTAACAAGAAAAACTCAAGAAGAAATATTTTTAGAAAAATGATTTACAAGTTGTAAACATCTAAATCCTTCAAGAATGATGTTTTTAAATAAACAACCACACTTTAAAGGGTAACCAAGCTTACTAAACACACTAGTAAGTTACTACAAATTTTTATAAAATTTCAAGTTCATGAAGTGGTGATTAATGCTTAATTTTGGCAAATTGGTAAGTATTGGTTGATTTGTTGTTGATTGTGATGATTTATAAAAGAAAATGATATGCTTTGAAAGCATGGAAACCTTCATTTTTAAAGGGAAACTATGGCAAAAATTTTCTAGAAATCTAACACTTAGAAAAATATTTTTAAACAAATATTTACAAGTATATTTTAAACCATGAATTTTCATATAAAGTTTGCCATAAATTTTATTACAAAAATTACAAAATATTGGATGTTGGTTTTTGATAATAAAAGTGACTAAATATGTATTTAGGAGAATATATATTTAGATGTCACCTTGTGTGTGATTATTTGTATATTATGTGTATTAGTTATATTATTTTAGGACTTGAAATAATATAACTCACCAAAATACCAAGAAATTACAATACAAAAATATTAGCAAAATTCCAAGGAATAAATATACAATTTATACCCAAAATATTGGAGAAACCGAACAAGGAATATAACTTACAAAAATATTCCGGAATTTAATTCATAAGTATATTTTGGTAAATGGTATTTTGGACACCAAGAGAACAAAATATGATTTCTACAATTATTACAAAATTATATCATATTTTTGACAAGGGAAAATATATTATTTTTTAGTAAATAAAAATATATATGTTTTCTAGAAATTATTAGAAGATATATTATTTTTGGGAGAAAATATATATTTTCTTAAATAAACTTAAAATACATTATTTTTTGGTGAAAATAGATTTATATATATTTTCTAAGTTAAACTTGAAAATATATTATTTTTGAGGTTTAAAGAAAAATACAATTATTTTTGCCAAGGGAAAAATTATAAATAATTTTTCTATGTAAGTTTTCTTAAAATATATATTTTGAGAATATATATTGGTGAAATTTATTTTATTAGAAATATTATTCCGGAAAAATTAATACAAGAATTAAGTGTCAGGATACTTGATTAACATAATAAAATACGTATTCTCGTACGTATAAATATACCGGAATACGCCACCGATACTTGGCAAAAATACACAAGGTTAAGTATACGAGTAAGAATACACACATCCTTGGGAAATTATTACATGTACAAATACATAAATGTGACAAGTTAAAATATATTATTTTAACAATTATTCCAAAATTTAATAAATATAATTTAAGTTAAAATATTTATTATTTTAACAAATAATTATATAACTTGGAATAATATTGATAACACAATGAGAAGTAACTCAAAGACACTAATTAAGACTAAGTCAAGGCACGACCCGCCCGTCTAATAAATCGTAGTACGTATGTAGGTAGTCGTGCGATCTAGAGGAAGCTTTGAGTTACATTGGATACAAAGAACGCAAGATTGTGAGTTCATGTCCCCCTTTTCTCTTAACTATTTTCGTTTTATAACTATGGGGGTGAAATACATGTTACAAAATGTTTACATATGGTATGGTTAGCTAAGGAAGGTACTGCTAGATCATGTGAGTGGTGGGTACAACGCTTAAGACCATTAATCCTCGTAGTAGGACCGAGGGACATGAGTGATAGATCTATTTGGGTGCTGCGAGCCCCACCCATGAGGACCGGGATTTGGCCCATGAGGTGACTATGTCTTACAGCCGGAAGCCCGGTACAAAATCCGTTAGGATTGAGCCTTCCTGCATCACGTCACACATATTAATGGCCTTGCAAACCATTAATTGATATGTTTTCCTTGTTGCTTTCATACCGGGGTTTTACAAATACATACTTACAATGATTACCAAGTTTATTCGAGCTCACATACAAAACACATAAACTCGCTCAACTTTTTGTTGATGTTTTCAAACTACATGTATTTCAGTAAACTAAATGTGGATCTGGCGGGCGCTGAAGTTATCAAGTCATGTCTTTAATAAAAGATGTCATCCGGAGTCGAAGGGTTTGAGATATGTCTTTTATCTTGGATAAGATACATGGCTCAAAACCTAGTTTGTTTGTGTCTTTTGTGAAGTCATGTTTGGAACTTAAAACCTTGTTGGTATTGTATTTTGAACATGAAGTCTGTGTTTGGATTTTTAAAACAACGTTGTCTGTAATATTTTGAAACTTATCTATGGATGAACATCTTGGGTTTTATCATTTAGTTGTTTGTTATGGTTGAATGCAATGATATTTGTCACACCCCGACCACGTAGAACATACAAAACGTGGCGGAAACATCGGGGAGTGTTGTAACAGAATTAATTGTTTCAAATCCATGGCAATTGAAGTTTCGTTTTATTGACTAAAAGTGTTACAATGTCTTAACAAACTAGGAAATACAACATAATTAACTAGTCTTGCATCTTTTATTGTCACTAAAGCCCAAGTCTGCCTATGTGTATCTTGATCATCTTATGCAACAGTTCCTGAAAAACACATGTGAAAATAGGTACGTCAGCATAAAAATGCCTGTGAGATACATAGGTTTTGTGAAAATGAGATTCATGACTTATGTTTAAGAAAATGTTTAGTCATGACCCTTGTAGTTTGCTTTGTTTTGTAAATTGTTTGAAAAGCAATAAGATCAGATGATAAGTATAAGTAAGAGAATAATGTTTGGTTAAATGAATAACCAAGTAAAATGAGTTTGTAAAAGATAAGTTGTTTTGTAAAACAATGTCTTGTGAAAAGTATGTTATTTGTATAAAATGTTATATGTCTCAAATTGAAATGATTCAAATAACGCTACTATATATGATATCATACAAGCACTTATATATAGGAAGTACCAGCGGCGCATCCACCATGCTTGTATCATATTACACACGCCTCGTTACTTAAATCACTTACTCAAACCAAACCACCGCAGTAAAATGTTTATGTATAATTAAATGTCTAATGTCTATGTCAAATGTTTATGTCAGATGCAAGTCAAACAACCAATAATGTATAATGTCTATGTTTAAACCAATTGTCAAAAGTCCTTGTATAAACCATGTCAAATGTTGATAGTCCAAAAGTAGTCAAGTAATGTGTAACAAATGTTTATGTATGGTAAGTAAAATAAGACTACTTAAACCATAAGTAAAAATGTACAAAACAAAGTATTTTGAGTAAATCAAAAGTTATGTTTTGTAAAATATATGCATGCTATACTGAATATGAACATTTATGCGGTATTGTGAAAATTCATACATCCAAGCCTTGAGACAGTCGGATAACTATGTAAAAATGAGTTATCAAAAGAATATGTATTCGGATTCGGTCATTCCTTACGTCCAAACAAACCCGAGATTTCAGGAATGGGATTTGTCAAGTCCTGTGGTACCACTACCTACTACCGAGCGGCATGATCGGTGTTAATGAATGTATAGTATAGTTTAAACAAACCAAATGTCATACCAAAATGTAAGCATGTTTTATGAAGATAATGTACCTAGTATGCTAGAGTAAACATACAAGGTAGAGCTGTAAAACAATGTGTCCATATGTTACTGGAACATATGCAACAGAGATGCAATGTAAAATGATGTACTAAGTATGCTAAGTTAACATACAAAGTAGAAAAGTCATGTAAATCAATGTGCTAGCATGCTATCAGTCAACATACATAGCAGAAATGTAATGTAAATCATGTACTAATAGTGTACTAATGAACATAACAAGTATATGATGTGAAAACAGGAAAGCACGAAAGTAACAAGTAGGCACATGTGTTCCACCCCAAAACAGTTTGGAAAACAGTAAAAGAGGGGTCTATGTACTCACTTGAGATTGCTTAGTAGTTCTTGAGTAACAACCAAACAATGCTAGAGATCGCGGATATCAAACGGCACCTAATATAGGTAACTATGTTAATAAACCGGACCTAAATCGGAAGATTTGATAGAATGAGGGTCCGTAAACCAAAACGAGTATGGAGACTCGTGTAACATGGTTTAACAAGGCCTACGTACTAAATGAAACCTAACCTAAGTGCTTGTGACCCATTACGATCCGTTTAGGTAGCTTATGCTACTTTAACGCGTCGTTCGCGTGAAACGCGTTCGGACCGCCTAACTAGTCCTATGACAAGTAATATATGCCTTAACATGTCTAATATGGTTGTCAAATCAGTTTAGATGTCAAAAGTTATGTTACATATGATTAAAACGAATTTTGGCATCAAAGGGGTATTTTGGTAATTTACCTAAGGCATATAAACTACCTATCATACAACTACTTAAACGAAGCGACCATAAGGTATAACCTCGGAAGGTTATTCCCTATATACTATGGTCACCTAACGTGTTTGGTCGGATCCTAATGATCGACCAAACGGGTCGGGTTCGAAAGTATAAGCGATTGTTTAGATCGCTTACCTGACGACCCTATATAAGCACTAAACTAAAAGTGACGAGCTAAGCATGTTAAAACATGTTTAACTAAGTTTAGAAAACAGGTTTGGTATCACAACAAACGGTTGTGATACCTAAGAGTAGTTTGGTTACAAAATACGCAAGAATACGTATTCTGACCGAAACTACGGCTCGTTACTGAGCCTAGATAACGTGGTAATCAGTAGGTATAGTCACTAGGGACTATAACCATCGTGATCACGCTCACGTTATGAAGTTCAAACGAACTTCGCATTGACCATAAGCTGGTCAACGCTGAAAGTCAAACAAAGTTTGACTTTCGGACTCGAAAAGCAATAAAAGACGAAAGAATACTTACGAAGGGTCCCCGAATGCTAATCTAGATCACAATAACTCAGGTATGAAACAATGGTTCCAACTTAGAGTCATTTAGATCAGATTATAGTGGTTTTGGAGTAATGGGGGGTGGGGTATTTATAGTTTTCGGGTAACCGTTAAGATCGTTTGTCGAATATCGTGCCTTAATCGTATCCGTACAAGTGTCGGAAAGTTATGGTGCCTAAAATTGATCCTTATCAGCTGAATAGGCAAGTGGTGAGCTTGTGGTTGTGGTTAAAACAGCTGGAATACGCTGACTGTTCGATCTTATCTGATCAGAGAGTCTGACGCGGGCCGCCTAAGATTTAAGCTTGGCTCACGCGGGCCGCCTAGCTCTTCAGATCAGAAAACAAGTTTCAAATATTGCAGTTTCAGTCCCTGTTATGTGTTTAAGCCATTTCCGACATGTTTAAGGCCCGTTAAGCCAACTTTAAGGCCCTAACATGATGTCTAAACATTGTGGACATGAAACATGCTCAAAAATATGTCGGATGTTGGTTCGTTTAGCCGTACGAACGCGAAAAACGATCCAAAATGCGTGACGAATGGATTTTTCTTATGCCGAACACAAAAATAAAATGTTTTAGTGCTTATATAAATTTTTGGATGTCCGGATGTATTCAGAATGTGAGTTATGCGCAAAAGTGCAAACTTGTGCACTTTTTGACACTTTTAGTCCCTGAATGACCCAAAAGTTTATTTTAGCACACCGAACCCCTCAAAGCCTATTCCTAAGCTATATAAAGGATATTTATGGTATGTTTAACTTATGGTCATGTTCCGGAATGTCTGATACAGTTCAAATTGGCATACTTTCGCAGTTTGTCAAATTTAGTCCCTGTAAGCGAATTAACTTGATTTCGGCATACCAAACCATCTAAAAATTATTTCTAAGTTATGTAAAGGTTATTTAAGGTATTTTAAGCCTATTTCACTATTTCGGAGTGTTCGTTGCATTAAACTGGTTATATTTACGCATCGGTGCGCGTATAACCTTCCAGAAAGCGATTTAGAGTTTGAAATCGAACAAGAGTTGATATGTGTATACGATACACCTATTTTTACAAATCCCAAGCATGAAATATAATAATTCATTGGTTTGGTATTTGTTTGATGGCCGTGGAGGCACAGGTGTTACAATATTAAGCAAGTCACACATAATCACGATTCCGCAAAAGTCAGGGTGTGACAGATCGGATGGCACTTCGATCGGATGGCACTTCGATCGGATGGCCATTCGATTGAATGGTCATCCGAACGGATGACCATGCGATCGAATGGTCATTCGATCTAGTGGCTCCGGTGAGTTTCGTTTTTCGTGTTGAGCGTTGCGATGCGTTTCGAGTGAGCGATGCGATAGTATTACCCATTAGTTACACAAAAAACCTAACTACTATATCTAACATACAATCATTATAAATAACTTGCGTTTATCGTTTGCGATTAGATTGCGTTGCGATAGAGATGCGATTGCGTTTGCGATTAATCACCTCAACATAAACATAACATAACATGCACAAGTAACACATAATAGCACACACACGTAAAACAATATCCAGAACACATAACTCGAGTTGCGAATGCGATAGCGATGCGATTAGCGATAAGTCGATTAGCGACTAACAACGATTGAATAACGATTATTAACAAGTACTCCACATAATACAACTAAAGCGATTTAAAATAGAATATCGATTACAAGTCAAGATGCACAAATCAGTAATTAAGCAAGGAGTGACAGATCGCAATTAGCAATCTTTTCTTCCTTTGACTTTGACTCTGACTTGTACTTTGACTTCAAAAAGTCAGGTTGTTACAGCACAACAATCAAAGCCATACTTAGTTAAAACGCCAAAATATTTACTGTGCTCCTGATCTAAAAAAACAATAAAAACGCCGCGTATTTGTTAAACGCCAAAAAGTGGAGAGCTAATGTGAGACGTGTTTAAAAAAAGAATATAAAAGGAAAAAAAAAGCCCCTCCTGTAACACCCTAAATTTTATACTTGAATTAATCACTAATTTATACCAAAAGATAATAGATTATCATAAGTTCAATAAGTGACATAAACCTTAGTCATCTAATGACTAAGTCGGAAATTTCAACATTTGTTTAATTAATTGTTTACAACCCATGAACAAAATCTAAGTATGATAAAAACATTTGCGGAAGCTTCAAAACGTAGTGTTCGGTTCTTCATTTATCACTTGATCGCCACCCGTAAGATCCACCAATTTACCTATGATCAAAACCGTTAAAAACATTAGTTTTGACGTTGTTATATAATATAATCACAAGGTTTAACATCACATTGGAAATAATAAAAATATAAAAGCTATTCTGGATCCACCGTAAATTACGGTATCACCGTAATTTACGGTGAGTCCTGGAAATGTTTGGTCACCGTAAACCAGGAGATCCACACCGTAACATAACTGACCCTTACCGTAAATTACGGTACTACCGTAATTTACGGTAGTACCTGGAAATCCATGTCTTGTTTGTTTTGTTCATTTCACTCAAACCCAACTCTTGGAATTCACTTTTCTAACAAACCACTACATCAAATTCTAGTATTTCAAACATGTTATATATTAACCAATATCAAAGAACAATTCATCATATTCCGGAGCATTAATCATGTTTTACTTGATTATTTGACCCGTTTGGCTCGTCTAAGGAATCCTCCTATATGACGACTACCAACGAGTACCAACCGAATTTAATCAATCAATCAATATAACGACTTCATCGCTTAATTCAAAACAACTCTTACTCAAAAATTCAATTACACATTAGAATCATCAAATCTAATAAATGTAACGGGTCAAGTTACATACCTTAACGCACGCCCTTCAACCGCGAATCACCACCGGCTTGTCCACTCGACGTTCCGGTATCTTGTCCTATAGAGTTCAATTCAAGATATGCTTAGAACTCTCTTTAGACCTCATTTTGCATAATATACCGAAACATCATAATTATGCGTTAAAGCTCTGAATTTCTATTTTTAAGCCTTCTTTGAGGCATTTCTACAAACACTATAAGGGCAGAATTTCTACATCATTCATATTCATGTTTATAGCTTGCTAATTAGTTAACTTAACTTCAATAGAGTCATCATATAGCATTTAAACATCATACTTTTCTGAAAACACCTTCTAAAATCGAATTGCATTAGAATAATCACTCTAACCCTAGTGTTCATCATCATCATATAAAACCCACAACCCACCTTCAAGGTGTTCATGGAAATTTCCTGAATTTGGTCATGATTTCACATGAAATTGGCTAGGTTTTACTTTTAATCACCATATCAATTCTAATCTAACCACATAACACACATGCAACATAAATCTTCAGATTTTCCAAAATCATGAGAAATTCAAGTAAAGAGATTTCATCAAATTTTACATACCTTAGAATCCTCTTGCAATGAGGATCACAATTCTAGGTTCTAATTCCGATTTCAACTTGAATTGAGGCTTCAATTTACAGATTTTAGGAGGTTTTAGGGTTTTGAATATGGGGGTGTCGCCCCCTGCTTCTTATTGGTCGACCAGCACTCCTCAAATGGGGTGTTTGGTTTATTATTTTTTTTTATCTATTTTAGTTACACATTTAACAACTAAGGTCCCTCAACTTTCTTCAACATATTATTTAGTAGTTTTTAACCCTAATATAGGCTATTTCTAGTCTTGTAATTAACTAGGTTAAAAGTTCCTAGTTAATAATTTCTCGTCTATTTATACTTTATAGTTACAATATAAAGTTTTATATTTTCGGGGTGTTACAAGTCCACCCCCCTTAAAAAGGGTTTCGTCCCCGAAACCGAAGTACATACCAAATAATGTAGGGTGAAGACGTCTCATCTCCTCTTCGGACTCCCATGTAGTGTCCGAACCTTTCCTATGCTCCCATTTGACTTTGACTTGGTCAATTTGCTTATTTCGTAAATGTTTGACCTTTCTGTCTAAAATCTCCACCGGTCTTACCGCATAATTCAGACTATTATCCACTTCGATATCATCGTAATGGATATAGGCCGTTTCGTCTGCTAGGCACTTTCTTAATTGCGACACGTGGAACGTGCCATGGATTCCACTTAGCTCCTCCGGTAATTCAAGGCGGTAAGCTACCTTGCCAACTCTCCCGATAATTTTAAATGGTCTAATAAACCTTGGGCTTAGCTTCCCCCTTTTTCTGAATCTAATAACACCTTTCCATGGGGAGACTTTTAACATGACCATGTCACCAACTTGGAATTCAATCGGCCTTTTCCTTTTATCAGCATACGCCTTTTGCCTGTCTTGAGCCGCTTTCAAGTGTGCCCGAACTTTATCGATCTTTTCATTCGTGGCTCGTACTATATCTTGGTGGGCAAGTTCACGTGGACCCACTTCACCCCAACATACCGGGGTTCGACACTTCCTACCGTAAAGCATTTCGTATGGTGCCATCTTAATACTAGATTGGTAACTGTTGTTATACGAAAACTCGACCAATGGTAAGTGAACATCCCAACTGCCTCCAAAGTCGATTATACACGCCCGTAGCATGTCCCCCAATGTTTGTATCGTTCTTTCACTTTGTCCATCCGTTTGATGATGGTACGCTGTGCTAATGAACAATTTGGTCCCCATTTACTCTTGGAAATCTCTCCAGAAATTCGAAGTAAACCGGGTATCCCTATTAGACACGATAGACACCGGCACCCCATGACGTGCTATTATTTCATTCGTGTAAACCTCTGACATCTTTTCTGACGTATAAGTCTCACGTATCGGAATGAAGTGAGCACTTTTCGTCAATCTATCTACCACTACCCATATGGCATCGAAACCACGACTCGTTTTAGGCAACTTGGTTAGTAGGTCCATTGTGATATGTTCCCATTTCCAAACCGGAATTTCTAACGGTTGGAGTTTGCCGTATGGTTTCTGATGCTCCGCCTTGACTTGTAAACATGTCAGGCATTTTTCCACGTACTTCGCCACATCTCTCTTCATTCCGGGCCACCAATAATTTTGTTTCAAATCATTGTACATCTTGGTCGCACCCGGATGAATTGAATAACGGGATTTATGAGCTTCATTAAGTAGAAGCGCCTTCACTCCACAGGTATGTGGGACCCATATCCTTCCGGATCGAGTCTTTAATCCGTGATTCCCATCCGACAAATCTTTCAACTGACCAATTATTCTTTCTTTCTTCCAATTCTCTTCTTATACTGCTTCTAATTGCGCCTCTCGAATATGTTCAAGTATACCCGAGGTTACCACGAGTTGCATCGATCTTACTCGTATCGGGACATAATCCGTTTTTCTGCTCAAAGCATCCGCCACCCGCATTAGCCTTTCCTGGGTGATAACGTATTTCGCAATCGTAGTCTTTCACCGTTTCCAGCCATCGCCTTTGTCGCATATTTAACTCCTTCTGATCGAAGAAGTATTTCAAACTCTTGTGGTCGGTGAATATGGTGCACTTTACCCCATACAAGTAGTGCCTCCATATTTTTAATGCAAACACTACCGCCGCCAACTCGAGATCGTGTGTGGGATATTTCTTCTCGTGTATCTTCAATTGTCTCGAGGCATAGGCTATTACCTTGCCCCGTTGCATCAACACGCAACCGAGTCCCGATAGTGAAGCATCCGAATAAACCTCCATGTCTTCGACTCCGTCCGGCAATGTCAGTACCGAAGCTTGAGTTAGCTTTTCTTTTAGCGTTTGAAACGCTTTTTCTTGATCGATTCCCCAAATAAACTTTGCTTTCTTTTGGGTTAGCTTTGTTAGTGGTGACGAAATCTTGGAGAAATCTTGAATGAATCTCCTATAGTACCCTGCAAGCCCCAAAAAGCTTCTAATTTCTGAAGGGTTCTTCGGGGGATTCCATTTTGACACAGCCTCTATCTTTGACGGATCCACCAATACTCCGTCAGCATTTATGACATGGCCTAAAAATTGAACCTCTCGTATCCAAAAGGCACATTTAGAGAATTTTGCATATAACTTCTCTCGCCTAAGTGTCTCTAACACTTCTTGTAAGTGGTATGCGTGTTCAGTTTCACTTTTCGAGTATACCAAGATATCATCGATAAACACGATGACCGACTTATCCAACATTGGCTTGCAAACCCGGTTCATGAGGTCCATGAAAGCCGCGGGTGCGTTTGTTAGCCCAAATGACATCACGAGGAATTCGTAATGTCCGTATCTCGTGCGGAAAGCCGTCTTCGGCACATCTTCTTCTTTGACCTTTAGTTGGTGATACCCCAATCTAAGGTCAATTTTGGAAAACCAGTTCGCACCTTGTAGTTGGTCGAATAAATCATCTATCCTCGGGAGCGGGTATCGGTTCTTTACCATGAGTTTGTTTAACTCCCGGTAATCAATACACATGCGCATGCTCCCGTCTTTCTTTCTCACGAACAATACCGGTGCGCCCCAAGGAGACACACTCGGCCTTATGAATCCCTTGTCAAGCAGGTCTTGGATTTGGGACATCAACTCTTGTAATTCCGACGGTGCAAGTCGGTACGGGGCTTTTGCTACGGGTTTCGCGCCCGGAATCAATTCGATCCCGAACTCTACTTCCCGTTCAGGCGGTATCCCCGGTAAATCTTCCGGAAAAACATCTTCATAATCTCGTACTACCGGTACATCTCCAATCTTTCGTGATTCTTTCTCGGGCTCATTAGCGTATATTATGAATGCCTTGCATCCTTGCTTCATTAGCTTGTGAGCTTTCAACATTGAGCATACTATGGGGTTGCCTCCTTTTTCGCCATAAATGGTGACGTGTTTCCCGCTCGGAGATGTTAGTTTTATCTCTTTACGGAAGCACACGACCTTTGCATGGTGTCGAGATAGCCAATCCATCCCAACGACTACTTGAAATTCTCCCATCAACATCGGGATTAGATTTAACAAATATTCTTCATCGTCGATGCTCAGTTTACAATTTTCACATACATCACAAACAATAAAGCTTTTGTTATTACCTATCTCTACTTCTAAAGGCACAGGTAATTTTGTTAGAACAAATGAAGGATGTCGAATAAGTCCATATGAAACAAAGGATTTATTCGCACCCGTATCAAATAACACGTGTGCAGGAATTGAATTTACAGCAAATATACCTGAGACCACGTCAGGTTCAACCTTTGCTTCTGCGGCGGTTAGTTGAAAAGATCTTGCCTTTGCTTTCGGGGCTTCACCTTTCGGTTCCTGCCCATCCTTCTTTCCAACCAGTTCCGGGCATTCCGACTTCTTGTGACCCGTTCGATAACAATTGTAACAAACCGTCACTTTCTCCGGGCATGATATAGCCATATGTCCCGTTTTCTTGCATATGGGACAGGGCTTATCCTTGTAACGGCATTCGCCTTTATGACCCTTCCCGCAGATTCTGCAACTTGGTGACCCGCCTTTCGTATCAGATTTCTTTGCGCTTTCGTTTGCTCGTGCCTTCTTAGTAGGGCTTGGATTTGCATCTTGTGCCCTTCGTTCACCCCGTTCTATGCTCTTTTTCAATTCGATCTCCCTTTCCCGAGCAGCATTGACAATCTCGGTAAGGGTCTCGTATTTTGAAGGGGTTATGAACTCTCTATACTCCGCACTTAGCATGTTATGGTAGTAATAGACCTTTTGTTCTTCGTTTGTCACCAAATCATCACAGAACTTTATCTTGTCCATAAACATCCCCGTGATCTTGTCTATGGATTCACCCTTGTGTCTGAGTTGCATGAACTCTTCCTTGATTCTATATATGACCGCTTTGGGACTATGGTGTTTAAGAAATGGCGTCTTAAACTCCTCCCATGTCATGGCCTTAGCCGCTTCACTTCCAATCTCCTTCTTTTTGTTATCCCACCAGTCTTTCGCTTGGCCTCTTAATTGACCCGTACCATAAGCTACGTAGTCATTTTCATCACAATGAGTTCTCTCGAATACTCCTTCAATATCACTTAGCCATCGTTGGCACACAATTGGATCAACCTCCCCATTATATATTGGGGGTTTACAGGCCATGAATTCCTTGTATGAACAAGGCTTTCGTCCACCATGCTTTGCCTTTGCTGAATTGGAATCATCTTCCAATTTCTTGATTCTCTCTTCTACTATTGATAAAACTGTGTTTTGAATTTTATCAATAAAGCCCGACAAACTGTTTTCGATCGCCTTTCCAACCTCTTCGGCAATCACTTCCCTCATTTGTTCGGTGACTCTTGGCACCGCATTATCATTACCTCCATCAGCCATCTCTATTTCTGAAATGTTTACATAGATTGTTAAACATTCCATTTATAACACATGCTTTACTTGTTTTGATTTAATCAAGTTCATAACTTGATTCAATCATTCTTGTTTCAATTTAATCAAGTTCGTAACTTGATTTAATCATTCTTGTTTCAATTCAATCAAGTTCGTAACTTGATTTAATCATTCTTGTTTCATGCATTTCTTGTTTTTGAGTGAGCTTACACACTCTTTTCATGCATATTGTTCATTTCTCATTCTTTACGTAGTACATAATTTATTAACAAAATAAGTTAGTTCTTACCGGACGATCGATCAAGCTTGAATCGAACACTTATTGACAACCTTGAGCTCTGATTACCAACTTGTAACAAAATTTTATACTTGAATTAATCACTAATTTATACCAAAAGATAATAGATTATCATAAGTTCAATAAGTGACATAAACCTTAGTCATCTAATGACTAAGTCGGAAATTTCAACATTTGTTTAATTAATTGTTTACAACCCATGAACAAAATCTAAGTATGATAAAAACATTTGCGGAAGCTTCAAAACGTAGTGTTCGGTTCTTCATTTATCACTTGATCGCCACCCGTAAGATCCACCAATTTACCTATGATCAAAACCGTTAAAAACATTAGTTTTGACGTTGTTATATAATATAATCACAAGGTTTAACATCACATTGGAAATAATAAAAATATAAAAGCTATTCTGGATCCACCGTAAATTACGGTATCACCGTAATTTACGGTGAGTCCTGGAAATGTTTGGTCACCGTAAACCAGGAGATCCACACCGTAACATAACTGACCCTTACCGTAAATTACGGCACTACCGTAATTTACGGTAGTACCTGGAAATCCATGTCTTGTTTGTTTTGTTCATTTCACTCAAACCCAACTCTTGGAATTCACTTTTCTAACAAACCACTACATCAAATTCTAGTATTTCAAACATGTTATATATTAACCAATATCAAAGAACAATTCATCATATTCCGGAGCATTAATCATGTTTTACTTGATTATTTGACCCGTTTGGCTCGTCTAAGGAATCCTCCTATATGACGACTACCAACGAGTACCAACCGAATTTAATCAATCAATCAATATAACGACTTCATCGCTTAATTCAAAACAACTCTTACTCAAAAATTCAATTACACATTAGAATCATCAAATCTAATAAATGTAACGGGTCAAGTTACATACCTTAACGCACGCCCTTCAACCGCGAATCACCACCGGCTTGTCCACTCGACGTTCCGGTATCTTGTCCTATAGAGTTCAATTCAAGATATGCTTAGAACTCTCTTTAGACCTCATTTTGCATAATATACCGAAACATCATAATTATGCGTTAAAGCTCTGAATTTCTATTTTTAAGCCTTCTTTGAGGCATTTCTACAAACACTATGAGGGCAGAATTTCTACATCATTCATATTCATGTTTATAGCTTGCTAATTAGTTAACTTAACTTCAATAGAGTCATCATATAGCATTTAAACATCATACTTTTCTGAAAACACCTTCTAAAATCGAATTGCATTAGAATAATCACTCTAACCCTAGTGTTCATCATCATCATATAAAACCCACAACCCACCTTCAAGGTGTTCATGGAAATTTCCTGAATTTGGTCATGATTTCACATGAAATTGGCTAGGTTTTACTTTTAATCACCATATCAATTCTAATCTAACCACATAACACACATGCAACATAAATCTTCAGATTTTCCAAAATCATGAGAAATTCAAGTAAAGAGATTTCATCAAATTTTACATACCTTAGAATCCTCTTGCAATGAGGATCACAATTCTAGGTTCTAATTCCGATTTCAACTTGAATTGAGGCTTCAATTTACAGATTTTAGGAGGTTTTAGGGTTTTGAATATGGGGGTGTCGCCCCCTGCTTCTTCTTGGTCGACCAGCACTCCTCAAATGGGGTGTTTGGTTTATTATTTTTTTTTTATCTATTTTAGTTACACATTTAACAACTAAGGTCCCTCAACTTTCTTCAACATATTATTTAGTAGTTTTTAACCCTAATATAGGCTATTTCTAGTCTTGTAATTAACTAGGTTAAAAGTTCCTAGTTAATAATTTCTCGTCTATTTATACTTTATAGTTACAATATAAAGTTTTATATTTTCGGGGTGTTACACCTCCGCCCTTCAATATGTCCCGTGACACGTGTTGGGCCAGGATGCGTTCTCACCATTCTCACACTTTTGGGCGTTTTCTCCTGATCCCGTTCCTATATATATATATATATATATATATATATATATATATAGGGGAAGGTTCATTGGGGAACACTAAAAAAGTGGGGAACAACGGGGAACCGACTCAAACGAACTCCGATTGGACTCATTCCAGCGGCGTTGGAACCGGCTCGTCGAACCCTAACTAAGAACTCTTAACCCTAAACCCTAAATCCTAACTCCTAAACTCTAAACTCTAAACCCTAAAGCTAAAAAATAAGGGTAAAACCTAAGCTAAACCGTAAAATCTAAACTATAAACCCTAAAAGCTAAACCCTAAAGGCTAAATCCTAAAGCTAAACCCTAAACCCTAAAATTAAACCCTAAAGCTAAACTCTAAGGCTAAACCCTAAAGCTAAACCCTAAAAGCCAAACCCTAATATATTTAGGGTTTAGGGGTTATGATTTAGGGTTTAAGGTTAAAAGATCCTAGTTAGGGTTCGACGAGCCGGTTCCAACGCCGCTGGAATGAGTCCAATCGGAGATCGTTTGAGTCAATTCCCCACTGTTCCCCACTTTTTTAGTGTTCCCCAATGAACCTCACACACTATATATATATGGTGGGGTTCTAGAGTGAACACTAATGTATTTTTTGAACTGAGTGAACAAATCCTGGCCATTGATCTACACACGTGTATGGCCAGGATCTCATCATCAAATCGTAAAATACACTAGTGTATTTCAACATCAAATCTTGGCCATTGATCTACACACGTGTATGGCCAGGATTAGTTCACTCAGTTCGCAAGCTACACTAGTGTTCACTCTTGAACCTAATCCTATATATATATATATATATAGGGTAGGGTTCATGCGAGAACCACCTTTATTGCGAGAATCGCGAGAACCAAAGTGAACACAACAAAATAAACCCACTACACCACCTAAAACCTAAAAAAAAACCTATCCCCCCCCCCCCCCCCAAAAAAAAAAACCCTAAACCCCCACCCTTTATTAACGAAAAGTAGCGATTTTTATAATTTTTTTTTGTTTTTAGATTTTTTAGGTTTTTTTTGTTGTGTTCACACTGGTTCTCGCGGTTCTCGTAATAAAGGGTGGTTCCTAACGGATCATTCTTCTATACATATTTTTTTTTTTAAAAATGAGTTGAACAAATATGATATAAAAATGAAAATATATAAAAGAGTTAATTACTGTTTACGTCACTGTGGTTTGTCAAAATCACTATTTCAGTCCATTAGTTTAAAAATTGCGATTTCAGTCCCTTTGGTTTTACTTTCGTAACCATTTCATTCCTTGTGGTTTCACTATCATAACAATTTCAATCCATTATTCTGTTAAGTACAGGGACTGAAATGGTTACGAGGTGGACTGAAATGGTTACGAAAGTGAAACCACAGGGACTGAAATCGCAAATTTTAAACTACTGGGCTAAAATAGTGATTTTTGACAACCCACAAGGACGAAAACAGTAATTAACTCTAAAATTAAAATGACTGAATTGCCCTTTAAGTTAACACTAAAAATGAAGATGACCCATTAAACTAAAATGATAACGTAAAAAACGTTTTGGACCCATAAGCAATTAGTAAAATGAGCAAGGGCATTATAGTCTGAAAAATAGAAAGAGAAAAATTGGTGATGTTGAAGGAAAGATGAGCCTGTGCGTTAGTCATTGAGGTGCTTCAGCTGCAATGGCGGCCATGGTATCCCGAGCCCCAATAAACCCTACGCATAAGCCCATCACCACCACCACCACCACCACCTCCATTTGGGATCAATCGAAAGCAAAATTCCCCCTCCTCCACAGACGCCAATTTCGTATATCAGCATCTTCTTCCATTCAAGGAGGCACCAGCGAAGGCAAAACCACTTCTCTTCCAAGTATAACCTCCTCCTCCTCTTCCTACCTTACGTTTCATTTCATTTTACAATATTCTTTTGTCTGATTCTGGAATATTTTAGGGCCTTTGACCTCCACCGATTTGACTGGATTGCCATCTGAAGGCTCTCGAATTCGTGTTGCTTACCAGGTTAGTTTCATTTGCATGTAACATCCAGTCTTCATTCACAAAAGCATTTGTTTTTCATACTTACATACCCTTACTTACTTGGATTGGCAAAAGGGAGTTCCAGGGGCCTACAGTGAATCTGCTGCCGAGAAGGCTTACCCTAACTGTGAAGCAGTCCCTTGTGAACAGTTTGAAACTGCATTTGAGGTCTCTCATTCATCTTCACTGCTTATTTCTTCTTCTGATTCTCATGAGATAATATTATTTTGTAGCCAAATGTTGAAAATACAATTGCATATTTATTTTTAGTTTAATTTAATAGAAACAAATCATCTACTCTCCTAGTGGTTACAATGATCTAACTGCAGGCTGTTGAGCGGTGGCTAGTGGACCGAGCGGTTTTACCTATTGAGAATTCTTTAGGAGGAAGCATTCATAGGAATTACGACCTGTTACTTCGACACAGATTGCACATTGTTGGGGAAGTCAAACTTGCTATTCGTCATTGCCTGCTAGCTAATCATGGTGTCAAAATAGAACATCTGAAAAGGGTTCTTAGCCATCCACAGGTATCTTTGTGTTACTTACAGGCACCCAATTATCTCATTTGAAAAGCAAACCCGTAATGGTTTTACAGGCTCTTGCTCAATGTGAGAACACTTTAACAAGACTTGGAATAGTCAGAGAAGCCGTGGATGATACTGCTGGTGCTGCAAAGGTATCCTTTCTAAGCAACATATATATATATATATATATATATAGTTTGAAGGAGAAAGGTATGCAAATAACAAAAATTCTCTTCCATCCTCCTGGCAGCATGTTGCTCTCCATCAACTTGATGATACTGGAGCAGTTGCTAGTGCCGCTGCTGCTAAGATTTATGGATTAAATTTGCTTCAACAAGATATCCAGGTACGTACCTCTAGGATATATTATATCTTGTTTGGTTTTGGCTTATGGCGGAAAAACTTACAATTGTTATGAGTTGTTTTTCAGGATTATTCAGATAACGTGACTCGATTCTTAATGCTGGCAAGGGAACCCATAATTCCACGTACAGACAGACCATTCAAGGTTTGCTTACTGTTAAAAATAGATGATTATTATTATTGTTGTTATTATTATATCTTACCTTGATAACATCATCTCAGACAAGTATTGTGTTCTCACTGGATGAGGGTCCTGGGATGCTTTTCAAGGCACTTGCAGTGTTTGCTATGAGACAAATAAATCTAACCAAGGCAGGTTTCTTTTCTTTCTGAATTCCTTTTTCATCACTCACAATTTGCTTTTGTTTGGGAGTTTAACTTACCTAATAAGTGCAGTGCAGATTGAAAGCCGCCCTCTGCAAAGGCAGGCTTTACCTGCACATAATGAAAGTACCAATGGGACCCCTGGGTATGTTAAGGAACGAACAAACATCTTATCTTTATCTTTTTCTTTTGAATGTATTCTTTGATTTAGTTCCTCTTAAGCTTGTACAGGTCTTTTCCTTACCTTTTCTATGTTGACTTCCAAGCATCTATGGCAGACCAAAGGGCCCAAAATGCTCTTTCCCATCTTAAGGTACTTAACTTGTTTAGCTAGCATCTAAGTCAGCTACTCATGTTGTTACTGTGTTTTCAGGAGTTTGCTACTTTCTTGAGTGTGCTAGGCAGTTACCCTGAGGATGTCACCATATGAATCAATCAAATCCAGCTCAATCGTGCTTGGTAAGACTATCATCCTTTTATTGGCAACATGTTTTTTTTTTTTGAGTAAAGGGTTACCCCGGTGATTCTATTATAAACAACCGCAAATAAGTACAAGTAGTGTGGATGTGTTCCACACTAGTTCATATACAGGACATGCCCCATAAATGTAAACCAAACAAACCAAAAGTACCTATGACATCACATAACCTAGCCTACTATCTATCATGAAAAAATTACAGTAGGCAAGACAAAATATGACAAAAACCAAACACGTCATCCACCATCATCAAAGATGAAATTTCCATGAACCGGCGGCCCCTTCACACGAACTAAGGATAATCTATCCATTAGATAACTTTGTGGAAGAGGTGCTAGCCCCTGCTTTCGAAGAGGAGTATGTACCCGAAGTCATAAAATCGTTCATTTCATTGTAGACTTCAAGAACCTCCTCATCATCCGATTCCTGCTGATCATTATGAACCTTGCTAGTTGTACCCAAATTCAGCCCCTCATCCATTAAAACATCGAATGGATTTTGGGATCTGACACTAGTAGAAGGAGCCGAAGCATTTGTCCACCCCTGAGGTTTGGATCCAACCGGCCTATATTCAAACTTCTGCTTATTAACAGGAAATCCTGCTTTTCGAACCCCTTTCTTGCGACCCACATCCATAAAACCATCCTTGTCTACCACCGGCGGCTTCACTGGCTGACGAGTATTGTTCCCATCATGTTGTTTCGGAGTCTTGGCCGGCCCTTTAGGAGCCCTCCTAATCTGCCTCGGGCAAGTATCATCTGAATGACCAAATACTTTACAATGAGCACACCTATGAGGACTCCATTCATACTCCACATGCAATTTCTCTTTGATAAAACCTTCCCCCTCAAGTTCTGGAACCGCTACAACTATCTCATCCTTAAAATCATTTTCAGCTGAGATTTCTAAAAGAGCTCGAGCATAGCTACTCCTTCCCCAACCGTCCAAGCACATTGACGAAGTGTACGAGTCCAACAGTTTCGGCTCACCAATAGCCGTAGCAATCATACTCAATCCATCCTCCGTATACGCACCAATCGGAACATCATGGATTTTAACCCACACTTGAAATTTCTTCACCTCCTTCTTTTCCAACTTAATAGAAGGAGACCAAATATCAAGACAAATAGGTTGTGACCTAATTATCCATGGACCTCATTCATCATAACCGTCTCATCCGCAAATTTGAAGAAGAAGAACCCATTAGCATTCATCATCGACTTTTGCAACCCATACTTTCTCCAATTGTTCCTGACAAAGTATTCCACCACCGGGTATGCAATGCGATCCCCCAAGAAGTAGCCATACAGTGTATTAGCAAGTTTATCTTTGACTGCCCGCACTGATTCACGTGGCAGGACCACATCACAGCCCTCATGCACATCAGAACTAGCAAGTAATCTGAAATTAACCTTACCCGTCTTGATGTTCAGCACCGATTCAGCATAGGACGGCTTAGACTGAAAGAAACTGTCGCCGTGACCTGTAACCTGACCCTATTCGTTCCCCTTGACTTCAGCCGCCGCATCCAGCTTAGTCTCGGAACCCACAGAAACATTCTTCGCTGGCACCGAAACTGTTTTCTTCAATGGCTCAGTTATCGACTGCTTGAAGATACCCCGACGAGGTATCTTATTGTTCCCATCAATGTTAAACATAAACATGCGATTACCCAAACCCTTTACCAATCCAGGAGACTTACCGCTACCATCTTGAACATTAGGTGATTTAGAATCCATCATTCAATATTCAGACAGCCATGCAACGTAAAGAACGAAAAACCCAGAAGAAAAAACCCAAACCCTAATACGAAAACCCAAATCTTAACGTCAATCAATCAGAACCAGGGTAAACAAGAACCCTTATCAGAACAGGGATCAAGTAACCCTACCTGCTAATCGATCTAGATCAAGAAAGGAGAAGGAATCGAAAATATTAGGGTTCTTCAAGAAATCGCCCTAGTCGCCATCAATCCATTAAACTAGTAGTGACGAGTTAAACATGTTAAAACTTTTATTGGCAACATGTTGAATGATGCTGGTAATTAATTATTATGTAATGTAATTTGAAGGTCATAACATCTACCTTACATAAATTATTATGAGGTAATATCACCGAGTTTAGACCAATTGAGGGTTTAGGTGTAAATCTATAAAATTCACAGGAGATGATGATATCAGCAAATGTTATATTATTATACATCAACATATTTGACTCTAAAACATATATCCATTTTTAGTTGCATTCTCTGAGAAATATCAATTGCATTGCATTATACTCATCCGTCTATAACTGATGTGTTCAAATTCCCAACAGTCTTTCCTCACATCCTCTTGCTATTATTTGTTTTGGTTATAAATTTAATCATCATATGATAAAATTCATTTAATTATTAAGACGTAAATTGTTGTGATGTTTTTAACATAGGCCAATTAGGTCTAAACTAACAACGATACATTCTCTCGCTCTCTTTTTCTTTTTCTACATTGCATGCATGAACATTAGTAATATTTAGGAGGTTGAAAATTGATGTTGGGTGACTTTTAATCCGTTTGACATGTTTCTTTCTTACCATAGTTTTTCCAATTAACATAACCAGATTGTAAGTAGATGGGTTGAAACTCTCATCTCCTGGAGAGGTCTCAGAATTCTTCTACTTGTACTGGTTTCTGCCTTGACCTCTCAAGGCCACAACTCACTATGCTGTGGGTTCTTATGGTTGATGAAAAAAATGGTAGGAAAGGTTCAAAACACAGGTGTGGAGTTGCTTATGTTTAATACTCATCTCATTTCTTTTGTAGAGGCCTCTGGAATTGGTACCAAACATCGTTTTTATCATTACCGTCCTTCCAATCGGTAGCGTTTCGACTTGAAGTAATAGAGCTTTTTTGTTTTTTCTTACATCAATAGAGACCTCACACTGGAAAGTGGGTGTTTCCTGTTGCATTTATTAATTGGATTTGGTATTTGTTTATCTATGATGTATTTATTTACTTGGAAACTTTTTTAATATCATGTATGGATCAAATATTTATTATCCATTGGCCCATCCATCATCGCCTCTGTTTGCAACTGCAATGAATCCTAATCACACCCCTAGCTTAACAAATTCAATTGGTTAAAAATTATTATAATTGTTGTAAACTAGAAGATATTTTGAAATTTGGTTGATATTAGAACGGCTGGAAACATATTAGTTGAAATAAAGCTGTGTATGTGCAAGATTCAATCTTAACTAGTTTCTTGATGAAGAGCCCATTTTCTAGCAATTTGGTAACAATGCAATGAAAATCTCAAGTGTTTGGAATTGGAATGAGAATTCATGTAAAAATTGAAATTTGATTTGTAATTTAGGTGTGTTTGTTTTGCAAAATAAAATGTAATTTGGATGAAATTGGAATGTAGATTCCATTCCTTGCTTTCAGTTTCAATTTCATTAAGATTCCATTTCATTCTGTGAAACGAACACTACCTAAGGATTCAAATTGATATATATCTATTAATTCATAACATCTTGATGAATAGTAACATAATTTTGTCTTTTGTGGTTTGTGTTTTGGTGTTTTTTAGCTTTAGGGTTTTTTTTTCTTCTATTTTTGTTTTATAAGTTTTTATTTTTATGATTTTGTCATAAAAAGTTAAACAAGCTTAGTTTTTTTATTAGTTTTTGTTTTTACTTTTTTTTTTTTTTTTTTCTGAATTTGGTTATCATTCGGTTGCTACTTAGCATAGTGTTTGATGGTCACATTTGGTCCTTTGTTTTATTTCGTTCGGTTGCTATTTTGCACGGTGTTTGATAAGTTTTATGTTACGTAAGCCACTTGGTGTTAAAAATTTGTGTTTTTGTTTTATGTTTTATCCCGGTTTTGGTTGTGGTTCAATTGCTACTTATTACACTTTTATGCCCCGACCCCACAATGCTGTAACACGATATTACTTCCACGCCCTGCAACGCGAGGGGTGTTGAGACTAGTTGAAAATAAAATGTAAACTTGCTCAAAATTAAAATAAGAATAAGATTTCATATGGGATTTGGTCTCATGTTGGGAGAATACATTGCCAACACTCGGTAAAAGATCAGATTTTCACTTTCAATATGGTGAGGGTTCAAATCCCATTAGCGACAAAAATTAGCCGTTAAAAAAAAGAAAGATAAGATTTTGTCTCTCTCTTGGTTCAACGGATAGTAGTAACTCATGACCTCCTCTTCCTAGCAAGTCCGGAAACACCATTTGTTTTGCTGTCTTCTCCCATGAAGCTCATGAGATCTATTCTATTCGCATAAAACTAAAATAATATTTCCACCTACAAAGGATTTACGAAAAACAAAATTCTCTATCTCTATTAATGCATAACGCAACACAATGAGGAATAGTAACCCTTTTTTTTTCTTGTTGTTTTGTTTTTTATGGTTTTTTTTTTTTCATACAGTTTGGGTTTTTTAATAATTTTACCACAAAATTTAAACATGTTTAGCTTTTTATATTAGTTTTTGTTTTACGTTTGGTCGTTGTTTGGTGTTACATTTAGTCTCTCAGGTTTTTTTACCCCTCAAAATTTAAACACATGTCGGTATACATCCGACTTCGTCTATATTTTACGTCATGTGAGTTACCCGATGTTAAAAATCCGTGATTTTATTTTACGTTTTCCCGGTTTTGGTCGTTGTTTGGTTATTACGATTTTACGCCCCCGCCAAGCCCCGCCCGGCAACTTGCGCTCGCGCGCGGCCGGGGTGGGGGGGGGGGGGGTGGGGGGTGGTGGTTTAGCTATAAAACTGAAACTGAAACTGAAATTCTGAACCCAGAAAGTCGACTCAAACTATATTGAGCAAAGAAAATTGCAAAAACCTGGAAAAAAAGGACACAAACAATGTACTTTCTGGGGATAACCAATGGTTCGATTATAATATTTTTGATAACTATATGGGTTCAGTTTCAGGTACATAAAATTACAAAACCGGAAAGTATGATAACCGAGCCAAAACACTTGTTAAATCTATCACAATCTTTTACTTGTATCATCAAACCCCAAATATGTATCAACCCAAAACTATATTAAACTTGACCCAGTTAAACTCAGCCTATAAATTAAGGCTGAGTACCAACAGCCAAAACATAAAATTACCCGAACTGATCGGCTTTTCGTTTTCTATAACCAAAACTTTCCATTACAGATTAAAAAGGCCTAAATATACCCATCCCGAATGTTTTGTGACGGGTGTTCCCTATAGTGGCAAGTTTTAAAAATGATTTCCTAATAAATCACTCCATCTTCACTCACTTTAATTTGTTTAGAAAGTTTTGAAATTCCATCAGCATACAATCAAACACAATTTGTCATCATCCGCACATATACCATTACACAGAAAGATAAGTATACCAACAGAGCACACACATTTTATCTTCAATCGAGTTTGGCATCATCGACCGGTAATGCTTTATTATTGAGATCAAGATCAATAGCATTGTGCTCTCCTGCAACCTACAATGAACATTATCCAATTAGAACTTGTGAAATAAAAAATGAAGATCATATGTAAATTAGGATGCATTTTATCAGGTTGTGTATTGAGTTGAATGGGTTAAAAAAATAAGACTCAAGTAAAGGAGGAAAGAGTTAACCGCAGTGAAATGTCCAGTGAACCCTAAATCATTTTACATTATCCAATTAGAACTTGAAGATTATATGTAAATGCTTGATGAATGACCTTAGAACATATTATCAAAAAGAAAACTTGTTTGACCGGTTTACATATAAACAAACGGGTGGTCGATTTGAGTTGAATACAGATAAACTAAAGCTAAAGGAGGCAAGGGTTAACATCGGCCCAAAATCATTGTAGGACATCCAAAATCATTTATTGAAAGATAAAAATTATTAATACGAGTAATATGTTTTCTAGGGTTAAAAATTCAGATGCTTAGAATGACCTTGGGTCGGAACCAGAATGAAAGATAAACGGCCTTGGATTGCTTGCTACTGGACAGTTTTTATCCGGGAAAGTGTTGAGATTACAGAAATCCTTATATAAAGCAATCCCACCTGGTTTGGGAGATTCAGTGGCCTATGTTCAAAGCAAGAGGTGTATATACATATAGCTAACGAATTATGATGCAAAGGTGGTTTTACTTGAGTTGTTGAAAGAAATAAAAAGCAAGTAAGTGTATATATATATATATAGCTAACGAATTATGATGCAATAGCTAGGTTTAACAAGTAGCTTGATTCTTCTTGTTTCCTCCTTACTCTATTCAAAGCAAGTCTTTTATCAAAATAAATAAATAAATAAATCATCTACTACCACCGTCCAGTAACCCTACCTAGGGTTGATAAGTTAACCCTAGAATTGAGATCATCGATAGATCTTCCAATCAAATCAAAGTATAATAATAATACTGAAACATAATCTGTTTGTCTGTCTGTCTGTCTGTCTGTCTGTCTGTCTGTCATCTTACATTTGTACTGGTGGTGGTGGTCTTAGGTTTATAGGGACAGGCTGGGGGCGCGCGCTCCGGTTTCCGGTACTCCCAACCCAAAATCCTGTATACTCTTCCCTGAATACATACATACATACATAGAATCAATTATATTATACTGAAATTAAAAGTCAATTCATTCAAATCCAATAACAGCATGAGGAGAGGAATATTTATATCATACATACATACCATGATGATGTCGAAGAGGAGCGGCAATAGGTTTACGATCGGGACAAGGAACAGCGGCAACAAACAAGCTATGCACACCTGCATCAACACCAACTTTTTTAGGCTTTAATTCAACAAAAACATCACACACACCAACTTAACTCAAGGAAGGAACACAATTGACAATTACCATCGTCACTATCTACGCGTTTCCAGTTATTTGGGTTGGGGAACAAAACAACCTTTATTCTGCTTTTAATCTCTATAGTAAAGGGGTATTTTAACATTCCAACTTTTTCCATCTTGATTTATAAATATCTTTTAGAGTGTTAGGAGTGGTTAGACACCTTAGAGTGACAAACAAAACAAAACAAAACGACCGATCAGACGCCATGTCAATTAGTCAAAAGTGTTTAAACTTTGCTGAAAAGTGTTGGCAATGGTTTAAACACTTGCTGAAGTGGTAAACTTTTTTTTATTATATTTTTTGTACACTAGTTTATTTAATATTTAAGTTAATAAATTAAATTAAAAAAAAAACAATAAACTTCATAAATTAAATTAAAAACATCAAAATTACATTAAATTAAAAAACAATAAAATTACATTAACTTGACATAAATTAAACTAGTCTTTGTCGGAATCAACCAAAAGGTGGGGTAAATCTTGACTTGCGAGATGATCTATGAGATCGTGTTTTAGTCTTCAATGCGTGCCTTCATCCATCAACTCGCCAAACACCGTATCATCTAGAGCGGGCTCGACCGGAGGATCCCGAATGTGCACCGGTGCTATCGCATTTCCTTCATCTTTCAAAATCATGTTGTGTAAATTAATACACGTGTACACAACACTCCTAATTTTTTTAACGGATCTTGCACGCATCGGTCGACTCAATACACCCCATTTCGCCTTCAAAACACCAAAAGCCCGTTCGACGTCTTTTCTTGCCGCCTCATGTTGCCTCTTGAATTTCTTTTGGTCTACTTCGTGAGGGTAAAGGATCGACTTCACAAACACGGACCACGAAGGGTAGATTCCATCCACGAGTAAATAACCACGTTTGTATAAATGGTTGTTAACATAAAATGGACATTTTGGCGCGGTTCCATTTCGTTCCGTTAAAAATAAAGGAGATTGTTGTAGCACATTGATATCGTTTTGAGAACCCGGTGGACCGGCAAAAGCATGCCAAAACCATAAGTCTTGAGAAGCAACCTCTTCGAGCATAACAGTCGGGTATCGGTGATCTCCTCGCATAAATTGGCCTCGATACTCTATCGGACAATATCGCCAAACTGGGTGCAATCAAGGCTACCGAACATACCTGGAAGGTGATGTTTTTCCTCATGAGCTTGGTATAAAAGTGTCATGTCGTGGCTTGTCGGTCTACGTAAGAACTCGGGACCGTATATTTTGCAAACCGTATCGCAAAAATATTCTAGGCACTCGCGGGAAGTTCTATCGGCCATATGCAAGTACTCGTCGTTCTCGTCTGGAGCGTTACCAGTTGCGAGTTGTTTAATAGCCGATGTCACCTTTTGCAACGGCGTAAACCCCTTCCTACCTCGCGCATCGGGGGCATCTTCAAACCACGGGTCGTTCTCTTCCACGCCGGCCACAATTTTTAGAAACAAACGTTTCGACATACGGAACCTATGTCAAAAGATATCTTCGTTGTACTTCGGGTTTTCGACAAAATAATCCGCCATGAGTGTCTCATGCCCCTCCTCACGTTGACGTTCAATATATCTCCTTCGGTTAGATGTGCCCGTGTCTTGAAGTTCGGCTTCTTCGATGAGATTTTGAAAAAAAAAGAATGCTACTATCGGATGAATCGTCGCTACTCATGGGTGGGAACCATAACGGGAGTTCATCCGCCATTTTGTTTTGTAAATGTTTGGGAAGAATTGGTGGTATTTTTTTGTTTGGTTGGATATAAATTTGAAGGTATTTGGTTATGGTTTGGTTTGTTATTTATAGTTTAATTTTTAAAATAAAAAATATTTTTTTTTATTTTAAACGGTAATATTACCGTTAACTCGCCCCCCAACGTTCAAAATTCTCCTTCCCCGCGTCGGCATGCACTCCCCGCACCACACAATTCACCGCCTCGTCAAAGGGTTGGCGGCGGTGTTTGCCGCGCGGCAAAACCCTTTGCCGCGCGGCAAAACCCTTTGCCGCACCCTTTGCCGATACCACTCCTAACACCCTTACACTTAAATCTCTTAGTTTTAAGATAAAACATAATTATGAATAATTAGTTACACTTTTCCCCTTCACAATAAACTTATAGTTCTTTTACATATTCTTGTCATATCTTAGACCAAAGGGTATGAGGTACGTCCCCAGTCCGTCGCCCACGTCCCGGGTCGTCCCACACCGGCCCCCTTAGCTCCGTCGCGTCTCAAGCGGCTCCTCCACGACGTTGGAGACGAGCCAAAATATGTGGGCCCCTTCAATCATGCCGGTTAACAATGGCTATTTTAAAAAAAAACAAAAAAACAAATTCATTTAATTTAAAACCTATATAAATACCCAAACATTTAACCATTTTTATACAAAAACTCATCCACTTTCTCCAAACAACTCCCTTTACACACCATTTTTATACAAAAATTCACCAATATTCTCACATAATCTTCTCTAAAAAATACACCATGTCATCTTCCTCTTCATCGGGTTCGACGGACACCATGGAAGCCGTAAAATATTTTATAAACAAGGTGGTAGAGGCGACACAACTAATTTTGGAAGAAGAAGAAGAGGAGGAGGAGGTTTCGTCACAACCACGAAACAGGAACCTACACATCGAGCGAGACCGAGAAAGTTAGTTATATTTTTATTCTTATATTTTTATTTTTATGTTTTTAGTCTTATATTTTTATTTTTATGTTTTTAGTCTTATATTTTTATAGCGTTGCATTATAATTTTATTTATAAGTTGAATATATATATTTTTTTTATTTTGTAGGTGCTCACCAACGATTTAGCCTCTTATGACCCGTTTTTTACCTTGCGACCCGATGCTAGAGGAAAAATGGGCTTCACCACCTTACAGAAATGCACTGTGGCGATTCGTCAACTAGCTTATGGGATGGCAGCCGATGCTTGGGACGAATACTTAAAGATGTCCGAAAGAACTGCTAGAGAATGTTTATACAAGTTTTGCAAATTTGTGGTGAGGCTCTACAGCCAAAAATATTTGCGAAAACCGAATTACAATGACGTCCAAAATTTGTATCAACGCCACCAAGCAAGGCACGGTTTTCCAGGCATGCTCGGGAGCATTGATTGCCTGCATTGGCCATGGCGGAATTGTCCTACCGCTTGGCGAGGAATGTATACGCGAAGCGATCAGGGACATCCAACAATAATTCTAGAAGCTGTTGCGTCTCAAGACCTATGGATTTGGCATGCTTTCTTTGGGATTCCTGGTTCGAATAACGACATCAACGTTCTACAAAATTCTGAGGTTTTTGACGATGTTATAAAAGGGATCGGTCCTGATACGAGGTTTACGGTTTTGGGAGTGGAGTACAGACCCGGGTATTATCTTGCCGATGGAATATACCCACAATACTCTACAATTGTTAAAACGGTTAGGCATCCTCCAGATGAAAAAAGAAAGAAATTTGCCAAGTTTCAAGAAGCAGCTAGAAAAGATATTGAACGGTGTTTTGGGGTTCTCCAACAAAGATGGCATATTATTGAAAACCCAGCACGCGCTTTTACACCCAAAACGTTGCAATACTGTATGTATGCTTGTATTCTGCTGCATAACATGATCCTCGAAGATGAAGGACATGCAATTTGTGAGTATGACGAGAATGCGGTGGAGCAGAATAATGTTCCGGTTAGCGGAGAACAACAAGATTTAAACAGGTTCTCGTTACATAACGATTTCACACATGCCAATCTTCAATCGGACTTGATCGATCACATTTGGAATCTCGGAGAAAACAACGAGTAGTTTTTTATTTATTTGTAACTTTAGGCTTTTTTTTAATGTAACTTTAGTTTTTTTAATGTAACTTTAGTTTTTTTTTAGAGAAAAATGCCCGGATAGTCCCTGTGGTTTCACCTTTTTTCACCTATAGTCCCCAACTTTCTAAAACTACCTGAATAGTCCCCAAGTTTTCATTTTTTGTTCCCGGATAGTCCCTGGGTCTAACTTCAGTTTGTTTTCTCTGTTAAGTGGGTGTGAAATGACCAATTTACCCTTTCCTTTAAAAGGCCAAACCACAGGGACTATCCATGCATCTTCTACATTTTTAGAGAAAAACCCCACCACCACACTTCATCTTCAACCTCCACCCACCATCACCCTCCTCCACCCTCCACCATCACATTCTTCTCTGCAATTTTCTTTGAAGAAACCCTAAAACACCCAAGTCACCTCACACCCAAGTCACCTCACTCTTTCTATCGGTTTCTCCATCTCTCTCAAACTCAACTCCAGACACATACAAACAACAAAGACATCATCTTATCCATGAAGAAAACCCTACATCCTTTACATACCCACACATACGTAACCCAAACCAAACATACCCTCACACACACAAGTTGACTGACCAAACTTTCACTCTCTCCCTCTCTGTGATCCAGTTCGGCGACCGGAGTTACCGGCGGAGCCGACGACTGTCAGCGGTTCAGTTCCTCGGGCAAGACACCCCCTCTGACGATACGCCACACACCACCCCACCCCCTCCCCTGTTTATTAACCGGCGACCACACAACACCGACACCACCTCGGTTCCTTCTTTTTCGGCGACGAAGAACAGAGAGAACGAAATCGAGAGTAGAACCGAGGAGAGAGAGAGAGAGCAGCGGAGTTAGGTGGCGACACGATCTGGTTCGGACCGATCGTGTTGGGTATTTTAGGTGGCGACACGATCTGAAATTGTTAAAGCTTATCATAGGGTTCAAATGGGTGTTGAAAACAGGGACGTAGTTGATTTCTGTTGGGTTTGAGGTGAGTTTGTTAAACAGGTAGTGAATAGCATCTCATTCAGCCCAGAAAAACCATTACATGTGTAAAAAATCCATATTCTGGTTGTTTGATTCCTGGGTTTGTTGCTAAGTCGAATCAGGGGGCTAATGGGGGGTGCAAAATTGGGATTTAGAAGTCTGGTGAGGAGGAAAAGGGTTGAATCTGTTCATTCTCATTGGGGTTTACATCTCATTGCCATAGGTATAATCATGGTGGTGGTGGTGGTGGTGGTGGTGAAAGGTGGAGATGGTGTTGGGTGGTTTAGAGTGGGGAAGATGGAGTGGGAGGGGTGGGTGGTGGGTCGATCAGAGGTTTAACAGTGGAGAGGTGGTAATCGGAGGTGAATAGCGTATGGTGGTCGGTAATGATTGTTGTAAATGTGGGTGAGATTTAATCGAGGATGGTGGTGGTCGATCAGAGGTTTGACAGTGGAGAGGTCGTCGCCGGAGGTGATTAATGATGGGGTAATCGGAGGTGAAATAGGGTGAGGTGAAGTGGGTCTTGTTCGCCGGAGAAAACACAGAGAAGAGGAAGAAGGTTTTTAATGGTGAAAGATGATAATGTTTCTGATCTAGTCCCTGCGGTTTGCCCTTTTTAAGGAAAGGGTAAATTGGTCATTTCACACCCTCTTAACAGAGAAAACAAACTGAAGTTAGACCCAGGGACTATCCGGGAACAAAAAATGAAAACTTGGGGACTATTCAGGTAGTTTTAGAAAGTTGGGGACTATAGGTGAAAAAAGATGAAACCACAGGGACTATCCGGGCATTTTTCTCATTTTTTTAATGTTACTTTAGGTTTTTTTTTAATGTAGCTTTAGGATTTTTTTAATGTAACTTTAGGTTTATATTTAAATGTAAGTTTTTTATTTTTATTTACTTTGTTTTAATTAATATGGCAAAAAATAATAATAAAAAATGAGGGAGGACCATCCACCACACCTTTGGGTAATCCCCAAGGGGATGGTCCTCCACCTATGCTTAGTTGGCGCCTATGTGGCCGATGGTCCCTTTGGGGACTATCCTCACCATACCTCATGGTCTTATAAACTATAATTTTTTTAAAAAATCCAAAAGTATTGTGATGACCTACTTATTTTTGTCGACGTTTCGATAGTTGTCTTGGTCATTATAGACGTGTGGGTAAATTACACTTTTCGTCCTTTATGTTTGTATCGGATTACAATGGATGCCCTTTAACTTTAATAATTACAATCACAATCCTTTATTTGTAAAACTCATTACACCCTAGGTCCTTTAACACTAACCAGGTTTGTTTTTAACGTTAAATTAGATCACATGCCTTCCACATGAGGGTATTATTGTCTTTTTTTTCTTATTATTTAAGAAAACATTTAAAGAAAATAATATACAATTACAACTGGTCACCTCCACATCATTTCCGGCTACCACCGCCATCAACTCCGGCTACCACCGCCATCAATTCCGGCCACCTGAAACCTATCTAAACACATCTCCCGAATAAAAAAAATGCACATGTAACCCAAAAAATTTAGCCTGAACCTAGCCATGAAACGACATGAACTGATATGAAACGACATGAACTGATTTGACGATTTGCGGATAAACAGAACAACAGAGGCTGCAGATATGATTATACAATCTAATGATGTAATGTCTTTTTCGTCTAATTAGAACAACAGAGGCTGCAGATATGAAACGACATGAACTGATTTGACGATTTGCGGATAAACGGAGCCCTAGATCCGCGAGAGAAACGAATTGAAATGATTTTACTCTCGTTAAAAGAGGTGGTGAGGTGCATTGTTGCAGATCTTCGATTTTGCAGATCTTCGATTGTTGTAGATCTTCAATTGTTGCAGATCTTCGTTGTCGCAGATCTTCGTCTGACGCATCTCATTGTGTAGGTGAGAGAGGGGAGGGTGTGGTGCGTTGTTGTAGCTGGTTGCGATGGTAGTGGTGGTTGTAGTGGCGGTGGTTGTGTCACACCCCAACCGATGGCGGAAACATCGGGGCATGGCACTGAGCGAAACAGATTGTCCAGAAGTTTCCATAACAATTTCATTACCAATCAATTTAAAATAACATGTCCCATACCATGTCTCAAAAGATAATTCAATTATTACAGAAAAAATCTAGGCAAATAGTTCTGTTCCGACAACTCAGATTTCATTTGTACAGACAACTATTTGTTGACCTCTAAGACCTTATTCTAGCCTCGATTTCCTAGCAGATAAGCATCCTAAGCACCTGTCACATACGTTAAAATAAAAGTCAATACACATAGTGTAAAGGTAAGTATACAAGTTTGATAATAGCATATAGAGTTCGAAAGCGTTACGCATAACCAGCACGTACACATAGTGAAATGAGGCATGTTAGTTATCGACATGAATCTATCGATACCAATAATTGCGGGTTGACTGCCCAAGGCAGTTCGTAATACATGATCACCACTGTAATCCATGCAAACAATTATCCTTAACAACCCCCGAGTGAACGGGTCCTGAGTCCAAACTAATAGTACTATCGTTGCTAAGGCAGGTAGACAACATTCCATGTGTAAACATAACAAACAAGCATCCATTAAGTGTTGGTGCATATGTCTGTCGACTTCGTCTTGTATCGAGTCTTGTATTAAGAATGTTAGATCAGGGCACGTAGTTCGAGAAATATAGGTTTTGTGTGTGGATGGTTAATTTCACACGAAATAGCAAGTCTTGCTATTTCGCTTGAAATGAACAATTGTAATTTCGCACAAAATTACAATTGCTTATTCCGTGCGAAATTACCAAGTCTATAAATAGGGGAGCTGCTAGTTCATTTGTAACAAAATTAGATTCCGGTACCGAAATGATGCCGATGTGTCTATTGATCTGTAAACCTGTTAAATCAATAAACAAGACAATTAGAAGTGAATCAAGCTGTGTTCAAGTCAATTCATCTGTTTTCGCCTTTTGAATTGATTAGAATTCTTCTGAATGACTCGTTTGGTCGTGAAAACAATCCTACAAGTGGTATCAGAGCTTAGGAGGAAGAGTTCTTACCAAAATCAGCTTGTTTTATTCAAAAATCTGACTTCTACACCTTCTTTTTCAAAATTCACAAAATTTCACGGTCAAAATGGATTGAATTTCATACATGTCATGCGAAACAGTGTTTTAACAAATCCTTGAAAGAATTGGACCTAAATTTGATCTAAAATTGGTAAAATCTGTAATTTCGCTTGAAAATCAGATCGAATATGATGATGTCAGCACTATTTCGTACGGAATTACCTGCTTGATTTCAAACGAAATTACCTAATTTCGCTCGAAAAAGATAATTTCGCATTAAAGTGTAATTTCGTTTGAGAGTTCCACACGAAATTACATAATTTCGCACGAAATTAGCCCTAATTTCGCTTCATAGTGTGATTTCGTTTGAAATTACATTTGTTCACATGAAATTACCTTATTTCGCTCCAAAAATTAATTTCGTTTGAAAGAGGCTATTTCGCTCCAATTCTAATTTCGCTTGAGATTGATAATTTCGCACCAAGTGTTTTCGTTTGAACTCATATTTTGTGTGAACCTTGTTGACTTTGAACCGTGTTGACTTTGTGATACAGATTACTGAATCATGGAAGAGAAATTCTACAATGCATTTGCTACACCAGTTGCACCAGTTACAGCTGCCGAAACATTGTACAATGAGAATGAGACAGGAACTTACCAGAAACCGCCAAAGCTCATGTACATTGAAGATTTTAAAGGATGGCAGAATCGGTTTGAGAACTGGGTGCAAGCTTATAAGTTTGATGCATGGTGTTCATTAGAGAAAGATTATGAGAAACCGAAAAATGAACGTGGGCTTGAAAAAGCTTTTTGTGACTTTTCAGAGAATGATAAATTGAAATATACAAGTGAGAAAATGATGATCAGTATTCTTCAACAAGCAATTAAAGAAGACATCTTTGTTTTGCTCCAACATGAGGGTACTGCTAGGTCAATTTGGACGGCATTAATTCAAAAGTTCAAAGGAAGCGCAGATATGATCAAAAACAAAAAGGCGTTATCGAAGAAATCATTTGACATGTTTGTAGCTTTTGATCATGAAACAACAAAAATGACCATTGATAGATATTGTCATCTAGTCTTGGAAATGGGAAGATTGGACATAAAGAAAGATGACGATGAATGGGTTGATAAACTATCTGATGCATTACCACAGCAGAAATGGGGAACTTATTTGTTGATCCTAAAACACATGAGAAAATCTGAAATTATGAATCTGGCACAGTTTATTCAGAAAATTGAAGAGCACGAGTTGGATATCCAGAAAACGGCAATCATGAAGAATCCAAATGCTCAACAAGATGTCAGTTTATACTACAGAGGAAACAAATTTGAAGTTACTCCCAGCCCAAAGATTCAAACTGGTTTCAGTGCTGATAGTTCGTCTGGAATGAAGGGTAGTACTGTGACACAGAGTAGTGGATCTTCGTCTTCATATTCAAGCTTTGATCCAAATCTTACAACACCAAGTCCTCAACGACAGAATTCTACAAACCCAAACATTCAAAATGGTCAAAATCTGTCTCCAGAAATAGCTAAGCAACACATGGCATCACTTGTTGCTATGTTGGAATCATATGAAAGTTTGATTGCTGGCAAAATTGGAAATCCGATGCTTACCAAAGAAGATTATGACCAGATAGATGCTGAAGAACTTGAGTTGATGGACGTCAAGTGGTGTTTAGCCAGTGCTGTTCGAAGGGCAGAAAATTTCAACAAATCACCGGAAGAGATGATTTTAATGAATTGGCTAAATCTCCGATAGGCTTTGACAAATCAAAGGTTACATGTTTCAGGTGTCGAGAAAAAGGGCATTTTAAGCGTGAGTGCTGTTGGTGCACTAATGTCTGTTAACTTCGTCTTTATCGAGTCTTGTATTGTATTAGATAGATCAGGGCACGCAAAACGAGAAATGAAATTTATAGGTAATTCCGCTTGGAATTATAATTCCGCTTGAGTTAATTCCGCACGGAATTAAGTCTCGTTTGGACAGTTTTAAACGGAATTAGTTGCCTATAAATACCTGATCGAGTTGTGTCATTTAAAACGGAATTAGAACATTGTTTTCAGAGCCGAGGTGCTACCGGATTGTTATTTGAATTGTAAAAGCTCAGGAAATCAATAAAAGAAGATAATTAGAAAGTATCAAGCTGTGTTACGTCAATTTCATTGATTCCGCCTTTGATTTTGATGCTGAACTCTTCAGATTGACTCGTTAGGGTCACACGTCGATCCAACAAGTGGTATCAGAGCTCAGGACGAGGAGTTCATACCATTTCAGCTTGATTTCATCGGATTCTATCACTTCTACTCCTTCTTTTCTGATTTGAACAAAATTTAACGGTCAAAATGGCTTGATTTTCACATATTATAAGCGAATCATAGTTTTAACTAATCCGTGAAACAATTGGACCTTAATTCGAACAAATACTGATAAAATTTGTTAATTCTGTTTGAACAACAGATCGAACATGCTGACGTCATCGTAATTCCATTCAAAATCTTCACTGTAATTCCGCACGGAATTACACATTATACCTAATTCCGCTTGAATAGTGCAGTCAATTTCAAACGAGACCTAATTTCGTTTGAAACGTACAAACGAAATTACTAATTCCGCACCAAAGTACCTAATTTCGTTTCAATTGGCATAATTTCGTTTGAAATTAAGCTAATTCCGCACGGAATTAGTTTCTGTTTGGTAATTTCGTTTGTAATACCTAATTTCGTTTGAAGGCTCAATTTCGTGTGAAAAGTTAATTCCGTTTGAGCTATTTCGCTTGAACTGATTTCACTTGAAAATCTTAAAAACCAAAAATTTTCTAAGTATTTGTTGATTCTTTCAGATACGTGAAGATGGATGAGTTTATGAATCCTTTCAGTGACATGTTTGCTTTCGCGGGAAACACCAGAGATGATACTTCAAACAACACAAATGAGAACACTCCGAGTGCGAAGAAAACTCTGTCCGATGCTTTAAGTGTGGAGAGTGCATACGGTACATATAACAAACCTCCAAAGTTGATGGCGATTGAAGAATATAATAGGTGGGCCAAAAGATTTGAAGAATGGCTAAAAGCGTTTGCGTATCCAAGCTGGAAAAGTTTAAAGAATGGCTTCAATAATGGAAGACCAGATTGTGAAAATTTGACAGAAACTGAAGATATAGAGAATTTTGTTGCTGAACAAAAGTGCATTGCATTGCTTCATCAGTCTGTGAGAGACGACATAATATCTTTGATTGAGTACACAAATGCTCAAGATCTTTGGGAAAAATTGAGAGTGAAACGTGTGGGTAGTGCTGAGATAGTAAAAAACAAAAAGAAACTGTTAAGAAAAGAGTTTGATTTATTTGGCTGTTTGAAAAACGAATCTGTTTCTAAGATGATTGAAAGATTCGGGCATTTGAAGTTGGAGCTCGCAAGACACGGGGTTGTATATTCTCGAGAAGAATTAGTTGACAAATTGTTTGACTCGCTGTCGGATGAGATGGATTGGCAATACTTTGCTTTGATGTTGAAGAATACGATAAAGTCGGAGGATTTGACAGTTGATCTATTGATTGAAAGACTGGAGAGTCATGAGCTGGAAATCAAGAAATTAAATAAAGTCAATCATTCCTCATATCAGCAGAATGTGGAGCTGTACTATCCAAAAAGTATGATTCCCAAGAATGTGTCTCCTAAGACAGCTTTCTCTGCTGAAAATTCTAACACATCAAGTAAAGAGAGTTCAAGCAGTGGTTTTCATAGTGGTTCTTCGTCAACTTCAAGCCAATCAGCCTCAAAGAACTTGTTTCAATGCAACATTGCTGTGGATTTAAAGAATGCTCAAAATTTCAGTGAAGAATCCGCAAAACAGCAGATGGTGTTCTTAGCTTCTGTGCTAGAGTCATATGAGAGTCTTGTGGCAGGCAAGATTGGAAACACTAACCTCACCAAGGAGGACTACGATCAGATCGACCCGGAAGAGATGGAGTTGATCGACATCAGGTGGTGTATGGCTAGTGCAGTCCGACGAGCACAACGGTTCATGGAGATTACTGGTAGACATTCTATCGGAGGGCCGTCCACAAAACTTGGCTTTGACAAATCAAAAGTCACATGCTTCAGGTGTAAACAAAAAGGACATTTCAAAAGAGAATGTCATAATGCACCAGCTGATGATACTGTAAATCCATTTCGTGAAGATTACTATAAAAGAACAATCTATCATCAGAACAAATCAGAACCGCCCAGAATGAAGCAGCTTGAGGATACCCCCAAAGAAAAATCCAGAGCTCTTGCTGTGATTCATGATGACGAAGGTTTTGACTGGAGCGAATTGTTACCAGAGGAAGATGCGGTAGGATATGCATTTGTGGCAAAGATTGTTCCTTTTAAAGACAACAGAACAGAAAAAGAAAAATTTGTCAACAGAAGGATGAAAGCCCAAACCAGGATGAGCAGAATCTATAACACATACAAAGAAGCTAAAAGAGCAAAAAGATGGGATGCCGACAGAGAATGTTACCTTGATCCACAAGGAAACATTGCGGTTGATCCAGTTTCCATTAGTATTGATGCTCTCATCCAGCAATTTGCTGAAGAAGAAGAAGCCAGACAGAGAGAATGGTGGGGAGGTGGAGAAGAGAAAGTAGAAGAAAAAGAAAAAGAAAAGGAGAAAGAGCAGCAGATAAAGAAAATTGATGATGGAATTATTGATACATCACAAGAAGTCACCGCTGAAAACTTGAAGAAGATGCCTGACAAAGTTCTTGCTGCAAAAGAACTAGAGGTAGTTTCTGGTTCTGGAACTGAGTCCAAAAACAAGGTCAGTTCAAATGATACACATGAGTCAGGTAAGAAAGTTAAATCAGAGAACGACTGCAAAAATTGCATGAAAGAGTGCAAAGTTTGTAGTACAATTACTTACCTCAGTGGTAAGAAAGTTGAAGAACTGACTGGTAGAGTCAGAAGTGTTGAAGATCAGATCTTAAACCGTGATAAATAGTTGAAAGCTTCGAACGAAAGATTAAAAGAATTAACTGAGAAAATCAAAAATGATAAAAATGACATAGAAAGAATAAGGAAAGAAAACGAAAAGTTGATTCTTGAAAATCGTCACATTTCAGAAAATTTTGAGAAGCTAAAACGAACGGTTAAAGATTCTGATGAAAGAAATGGTAAAACAACCAAAGAAAATCTTCAACTATCAGGAGTTCTTAGAGTGAAAGAGGAGTTAATCAACCAGCAACTGGATGAAATTGCTAAGTTGAAGCTTCAGTTTCAAGAAGCTAAAATTGAAAATGAACGCATCCAGTTGAAACTGAACAGTTACAACTCCGCAAGCTTTGTTTTACAACACATTGTTCCCAAACCCATCGGGAAAAACAAAGCAGGTGAAGATGTATACTTTGATGGAACCGGGGTTGGGTTTCACCAGGTTCCACCACCAGTGTTAAATAATTTCTCAAAGAAGAAATCCGGGTTGGTAAATGATGAAGAAGAAAATGAAGTTAAACTTCCAGACACAATTGATGTCATATTCAATTCATCATCTGATGAAGATAGTGTCCAGTCTGAAATTGTTAAAAGTATGGCTGAAAATGTTTTAAAGTCTGAAAGTGACACTACTGAGGATGATGAATGCTTTTTGGACAATTATATTCCAAAATCAAAATCCAAAAACAACTTAAGTGAAGAACCACATCTTGTGATGTACAAGATGGCAGGATCGGATAAGTTGTATTCGGATCGTGATTTTCCGTTGGAGAATGTGAATGTGGACAAATTGAAAAATGTGTTCAAATTGGTCGAAATTGATGTATCTGAACTTGAAGGTTTGAAACGTTCTGAGAGACAATTGAATTTTGAAAAAGATAAATCTTACTACAAAAA
This sequence comes from Helianthus tuberosus, assembly GCA_030545235.1. Lineage (NCBI taxonomy): Eukaryota > Viridiplantae > Streptophyta > Magnoliopsida > Asterales > Asteraceae > Helianthus > Helianthus tuberosus. The sequence goes on along the minus strand of CM060429.1, from coordinate 52,968,888 downwards.
GCCTATCATACCGCCACGTTTTTCTAACTACAATCAAACAAATGGTCGGGTGGTTATCAGGGTGGTAAGAAAAATCAAAGAGGAAATTTCCAAAACAAGAAATTTGTTGAGAAAAAGGTGTTTGTAAAAAGCTCGAGTTCTCATTCCGAGCAAGAATCTGAGATTTTTTCAAATTCAAACGAAGAGTTTTTTGAGGAGAAGGCCTCACAGCCTCAGATCGAAGGCACAAGTCGGGTAGTTGATACTCGAACATGCTTTAAGTGCAACAAAGTTGGACACATTGCACGAAAATGCACCAACTTAAAGCCTAAGTCTGAAGTTGCTGAGAGTCAGAAAAAGAAAGCTGATGCAAAAGGCAAAGCTCCAATGGTTGTTGAGAAGAAAGTTTTGAGAAATGAAAACAACAAGGTTAAAACTGAACCCGTAAAGAATGTGGTAACTAAAACTGACAAATTTTACAAACGGGTTGCTTCGCCTCAACAAGCATGGAAGCCAAAATTAGTTGAAAAGAAAACAAGTTCTCCAAAACCAAAGGTGTCTGAGACTGCAAAATCATCATCTTCAACTAAGAAGATGCATGTACCTTTGGATTACTATGAGAAACTTGAATCACAAGAGGCTACTACTTCTGAAAAGAAGAATGTACCAAAGAAAGACCAATCATCTGGTCAACCTTCTCAAAAAAATTTCTTTTTATAAAAAAAGGTTGAGATTGGGTCTGAGGAGAGCTTAAAGATGAATGACAAGAATTTTCCGCCACTTTACATTGCAAAAACTCACCTCAATGTCAAGTTACCCGAGTCGAAAGAGGCTTGGGTGACATTAACATCTAACTAAAGTGTTTTTGAAATTTGCAGGAGCTTCCAAGATCCGTTTCACGTTGGATTATGGATAGTGGAGCTTCTCGGTACATGACGGGGAAGAAGACCCTACTGTATGATGTTAGAGGGTTTAATGGAGGTTACGTGGGATTTGCAGGAAATCAAGGTGGTCGAATAGTTGGTGAAGGAACTCTATCGAATGGTATTGTTACGTTTGAAAGAGTAAACTACATCGCCGAGCTTGAAAACAATCTTCTGAGCATATCTCAGATCTGTGATCGTATGTGTACAATGCACTTTACAGACAAAGAATGTTTGATCTTGAAACCAGGATTTGTTGTTCCTGAAGAGTGGGTTATCATGAGAGCACCCAGAGTTAATGATCTCTACGTGTTGTATATGAGCGTAGCTACTACTACCACGGGTCAGGCTCACTGTTTTATGTCAAGAGCAACGGAAAAAGAGTCAAAGTTATGGCATCGAAAGATGGGCCATATTCATCTAGGAAAAATGAATCACCTGGTGCATAATGATTTAGTAACTGGTGTTCATGTGAAAGGTTTTCATCTGGAAGGGGAGTGCATTAGCTGCATCAAAGGAAAGCAAAAGAAGAAATCACATCCTCAAAAGAAAGTCAACTCAGTTTCGAGACCTTTAGAGAGACTTCATATGGATCTGTTTGGTCCAGTGAACGTCAAAAGCATAACAGGGGATCTCTATTGTCTTGTAGTAACTGAAGATTATTCCAGATTTCGTGGGTATCTTTTCTGAAGTCTAAAGATGAGACGTTTGAAAGTTTGATGGCGTTATTCAGAAAGATTGAAAACTTGTACCAAGCACGAATCAGAAGAATCAGGAGTGATAATGGTACTGAGTTTAAGAACAACAAGATGGAAGAATATTGTGATGAGAGAGGTATATTGCAAGAATTTAGTGCTCCTTACACTCCGCAACATAATGGAGTAGCTGAACGAAAGAACAGGACGCTAATTGAAACGGCCAGGATGATGCTTGCTGATTCAAAGCTACCAATCAACTTTTGGGCAAAAGCAGTTTCAGCTGCTTGCTATACACTCAACCGGGTTCTCACTGTAAAGAAATTCAACAAGACATGTTTCGAGCTGATCAATAATCACAAACCAAACCTAAAGTATTTAGAACCGTTTGGGTCTCCCTGCACAGTTCTAGAGCCTTTTGGGAAATTTGGTGCAAAGAGCATTGAAGGAATATTTGTGGGTTACTCAAGTCCATTAAAGCGAGTCTTTGTTCCAAGCTTGAAGCGGATTATTGAAGCACACAATGTTGAATGTCAAGGTTATACAATGCCACCACAGAACCCAGGTGACTCATGGCGCTTTAACTACGATACTCTGTGGGATTCATTTGACATGGAAGAAGAAGAACCAGAGTTCTTTGATGAGTTGGATATTCTGAGAGAGTATGAGTCATCAGAAGAAAGATTTCCAGCTGAGTATTCTAGAAATCGACGGCAAACTCAAAATGATGATGAAGCCGGTCCAAGCAATGCTGGTGAACATGATGATAATCAACAATCTTCAGAACAAGCTCCTGAAAATCAGACGGTAGTTATCGATAATCAAGAATTTGATGATAGACCAGTATTTGATCGTGGACATTCAGATTCTGAGGGGGAGCAGATCCAGATTTCAAGTCAAACAATTCCAGTCAGTGAACAAGGTGCAAATCAAAATGTCACAAATTTGGAAGGCGAGGTAGATGTTCCAGGCGAGGTGATGCCGAGAACTCTTTCATACCATCCAGAGGAGTTGATTATTGGAGAATTACAATCAGGCGTCCGCACTAGACGTCAAATTGACCAAGGACTTACTTGTTTTTATTCTACAGTTGCTCCTTTACAAACTGAGTTTTCACTTAGTTGTTTTATTTCGCAGATCGAACCGCGAACATACAAAGAGGCGTTAACTGAAGATTCTTGGGTCAACGCGATGCAAGAGGAGCTGAGTCAGTTTGAGAAGTTAGGAGTGTGGAAATTGGTAGATTTGCCTGATGGTCAGAGGAAGATAAACACCAAGTGGGTGTTCAAGTGTAAGAGAGACGATAGAGGGGTTATTATTCGTAACAAAGCTCGACTCGTAGTCTAGGGTTTCAGTCAGCAGGAGGGTATAGATTTCACTGAAGTATATGCTCCGGTTGCTAGACTTGAAGCAATCAGAATCTTCCTAGCATTTGCATCTTGGAAAATTTTTAAAGTTTATCAGCTAGATGTTAAATCGGCTTTTCTCTATGGGAAGGTAAAAGAGGAGGTATATGTCGGACAACCACCAGGCTTTACCGATCCAATCCACAAAGACAAGGTCTATTTGCTGGATAAGGCGCTGTATAGTTTACACCAGGCCCCGAGAGCTTGGTACGAGACATTGTCTCAACACCTGCTTGCCAACAGCTTCATCCGTGGAAAAGTGGATGCCACTCTCTGCACCAAAGAGGTCGACGGACATCTTCTGATAGTTCAGATATATGTGGACGACATCATATTTGGGTCAACGAATGAAAGTTTGTGCAAAGACTTTGAAAAAGTTATGAAGCAAAAGTTTGAAATGTCATCGATGGGGGAGATGAAATTCTTCTTAGGACTTCAAGTTGATCAACTACCTGAGGGAATTTTCATACATCAGACGAAGTATGTTCATGATATCTTAGAGAAATTTGGGATGTCAGGATCTACTCCAGCTTCAACCCCTTTAGCGACGAATCATGGAATAAACCCAGATCTCACCGGAGACAGGGTAGATGAAACTATGTATCGTTCCATGATCGGATCGTTGATGTACTTGACTGCTTCAAGACCCGATATCATGTATCCGACGTGCCTCGCAGCATGGTTTCAGTCAAGCCCCAGAGCTTCGCACATGGTGATTGTGAAACGGATATTACGTTACCTGAAAGGAACTCCATCATTGGGGTTGTGGTATCCAAAAACAGGTGATTTCACGCTCGAAGAGTATTCTGACTCCGACTTCGGAAGCTGCAAAGTTAACGCAAAATCAACAACTGCGGGATGCCAGTTTTTCGGACCACGATTGGTCACCTGGCAATGCAAGAAGCAGACCTCTGTAGCTTTATCCACATGTGAAGCTGAATATGTATCTGCTAGCAGTTGCTGTTCTCAGATCTTGTGGATCCAGCAACAGATGCGCGACTACGGTTTGCAATTTCTTAACACCCCTATCTTTGTTGATAATGAGGCTGCGATAAACATTACTAAAAATCCTGTTCATCACGCTAAAACGTAACACATTGAAATTCGTCATCACTTCATCCGAGATTGCTTCGAGAAGAAGTTGATACGAATTGAGAAAATCCACACTGACGAACAAAAAGCTGATTTACATACCAAAGCATTTGATAAAACTCGTTTTCAATATTTGCTAAAACTGAATGGTATGAAGCTTTTATCGGTGTTGGAAGAGATTCTTGGCGTTGATGAAGGAGACATTGTAGATGATGTTGAGAAGCAATCTGCAATGGTTTGTCGATTTTTTACCTGTTTTGGTATTTAGGGGGAGTATAGGGTAATATTTTCAGAAAATACAAAAACAGTAAAAAATTTCAAAAATCCAAAAACATGAGATATTTTCAAAATCCAAAAACAATAGAAAACTGAAAAAGAGCTTGTGTAAAAAGGGAAAATGATAGTACACCGGCTTGACAGTTACGGTATGCTAAAGATATGTAAAGTCTAAAAAGTCTTAAACAGTCTCGCTGATGATGTGCCGATAGGTTTTTACACATTTAGTAGGTTTGTTCGGGATATAAACCTAAATCTTTACTTACTTATTTCGTGGGGATCACTACTTGGATATATAGGTAACCCCTGAAATCTTGTTTGAAAGATCCCTCTTTCTGAGATACTAGGTCTTTATACTCAGTGATATCTGGGGTATTATCCCGGGACTTCTGATTTTGCGGAAGCAATGGCCTAGTCCCCGGAGAATACTTTACGCTTGCTTGAAATAAAAGCCTGCCCTCAGCATAAAAATGATGAAACATTAAAAAAATGCTAATCATGTGCTGTTGTAAAAAAGATCCTCTAAAGGGGACCCACCAAAAGTCGAAGCCGTCATCTCTCTGCTGAACGGAAGTTCTGACCTGAGCTCCACGGCCTTCGCAATTTAACCCCTTTACAGATATCATCTGTGGTATACTCACCTGTAAGACTGAATATTGGGATTTGGATACGGGAGTATATTCAATAGGTGGGACACATGAATGAGTTTAAGTCTCTTAATACACCTAATTCGTATCCTGAACAGACTGAAATTTGTGTGAGAATTTAAGTGGATCAGTATATCGACAATCTAAGTGAATTGTTTAATTCTGAGTATGTAATCAAAGCTTAACGGTACTTGTGACTTGTCGAATAGCTGATATGATTCCCTAACACGCTCACCAAAAATATGTTTGTAAATAGTTTACATTTACTGCATTTTATTTCTGTAATTCATTTCTAGCATAGAAACTTTATTAAAAATCCAAAAAGATTTTACATTTCTTCTTTATTTTCCGACAAACCAAAGTGGAAAGCTGATCTTCAGATTCGAATTGAAGCAGATGCAGGAAGTTTCTGAGCTGGAAGATGAGTTTGGAGCTTAAAATGTTAAAATTGAGAAAATTGAAAAGTTAAAACAAGTTCATTAGTTTGAAACTTGTAAATTTCAGAAAATTGTTTGAACAAAGTTGAACAAATTGTCAGTGTGATTTGTCTCAGGTCAATCAAGGTCATTAAGTTGGACTTGGTAGACAAAATTGAGTAATCAGGGTCATTAATTTGGACCTGAATACTTAAGTGGATTTCTAAAACTGATGAATAATAAAAGATGTTTAAATGAGAATATATTATAATGTTATATGTTTGAGAAACAGGAAATAGGTTTGGAAGATCCCCATGGTAAAGAAAATGTCAAAGTTTGAACCAGAATTCAAGTCCCAGCATATCGAGAGGGGGAGTTTACATTCTGGATCAACATTTAAAGGGGAGATTGAAAGTTAAAGTTTAAAGAAAGATGATTGAAGGATGCTTTACAATGTCAAGACAATTTTAGAGCAGAGAATGATAAATCAAGACTAAAGACTGAAGACTGGATGCTAAAGACTTCGTCAACATCCAAGGGGGAGTCTGTTGGTGCACTAATGTCTGTTAACTTCGTCTTTATCGAGTCTTGTATTGTATTAGATAGATCAGGGCACGCAAAACGAGAAATGAAATTTATAGGTAATTCCGCTTGAAATTATAATTCCGCTTGAGTTAATTCCGCACGGAATTAAGTCTCGTTTGGACAGTTTCAAACGGAATTAGTTGCCTATAAATACCTGATCGTGTCGTGTCATTTAAAACGGAATTAGAACATTGTTTTCAGAGCCGAGGTGCTGCCGGATTGTTATTTGAATTGTAAAAGCTCAGTAAATCAATAAAAGAAGACAATTAGAAAGTATCAAGCTGTGTTACGTCAATTTCATTGATTCCGCCTTTGATTTTGATGCTGAACTCTTCAGATTGACTCGTTAGGGTCACACGTCGATCCAACAAGTGCAAAAACAAAGAAGCAGATGGAAGACAAGATCAGTCTGGAAAGAACAATTATTATCAAAAATCAATTTTTCATCAGATTGCTCAACAACCACAAACTGCACATGCACGTACCATTGAAGAGAAAAGAGCTTGTTATGGTATAATTGACCAAAATGATGAAAAGGTTGCAGAGGGTTTTAGCTGGGATAAATACATTCCACCCGGTTCAGGTCTTGTTGCTAGAATTTTGGAAGAAGAAGATGTCAAATCTAGTCGGAAAAGAATACCGATTTTTCCAGATCTAGGAAGTGATATTGATACTGATGATGAAGAAGAATATCTTAATAAAGCTAGAAAAGGTATAGATCCTGACAGTTTTAATTTGTTTTTTGCAGATAAAGTTGAAATGCTGAATGAGAAGAAGATTTCCAGATTAAAGAGAGAGCTGGATTCAATAAAAATAGCTGATGACAAGACAAAGATGAAAGCTGAAGAACAAAATGTTGAATCAGACATTGAAAAAGTGATAGAAAAAATTGTTGAAGTGGAAAAAGTGGTAGAGAAAATTGTTGAGATTGAAAAGATAGTCGAAGTTGAAAAACTCGTCGAAGTTGAGAAAGTCGTCGAGGTAGAAAAAATTGTTGAAGTTGAAAAGTTTGTCGAGGTTGAAAAGATAGTTGAAGTCATTAAACCTTGTCTGAAATGTCTAGAATCTTGCAAAGATTGTGAGAAGAAAGACAAGAAGATTAGTGAACTGGAAGAGATGAAAGAGAACTTGTTGTCTGATGTGAAGTATGTAAAGGAGTCATATGATGTGCTGAACAAAACAGTTGATGGTCTGAAAAAGACAAATTCAGAAGTTTATGCTGCTATGACTATGATGAGTTCGACTTTAATGACAAAGCAGAAAGTCATCAATGAGTATATTGAAGACTGTGCAAAGCTAAAGCAGGATTTGGAACTTGAAAAGATTGAGAGTGAAAGAATCAAACGTTTGTTGTTGAGTTATACAACATGTGATTATTTGATTGACAGAGTTTATCCTACTGTTGCAGGTCTTGAAGCTTTCCAAGATAAAGAGAAGGAAACGGATATTGGTAAGAAACAAAGTGTCAAGTATAACAAGTGTCTGCCCCCGATTTGGAATAGTTATTCTCCCAGAAAGCCAAATGAGGAACGTTTAAATAAGGCTCTCAACATAAAGTTAAAGTCTGAAACCATTGATGAGTTACCAAACAATATTGATGTCACATTCACAGCTTCTGACACTGATCATGAGTCTGAGTTGTTAAAGAAAGTGGTCGATCAGGTGTTGGATATGGATGAAGAGTCAAAGTCGGAGTATAAAACTGAAAGTTCGAGTTCGTCAGAAAAGAGTCCGAGTTCACCGGTTCAAAGGGTTTACAATAAAGAATTCATGTTATCAAAATCTAATTTGAATGACGGACCAATCAAAGTAGCATATACTTTGAATGATTCAGACAAATTATATTCTGATGAGGAATTTCCAATAAGAAGTGTCAAAATTGAAATGATTAAACAGGTTTTCAAATTAATAGAAATTAATATTTCTGAAATAAAAGATTTAAATCTTCATGAAAAACCTAAAAAGTACACTTCAAGAGTTCAACAGAGATTGAACAAGAAAAAGGGTTACAGTTCTGGTTCAGGTTTTCGAAACAAACCAAACCATAACAGTAATTTCAAAAAGAAAGGTCTTGGTTTTATTTCTCCTGAAAATTATAAAAATGAGAAAAATTATAAATAAAAAAAAATTTGTTGGAGGAGGAAGTTCTGAAGAAGAGCAGAAGAAACAATTCTGGAGACAAACTAACAAAGAGTTTCTTGCTGAGAAGAGAAAGAAGATAATGAACGAATCTGAGAAAAGGGTTGAAAGAAGAACATGTTTCAAATGTCACAAGATTGGACACATTGCTTGGAATTGCCAACAGTCCAATAACACAAAACAGAGAGTTTCTTTTAACTCAAGATTGGAAGAAATACATATTGATGAAAAGAAACAACCAACTGAGAAATCTAAGGTGTTTGAAAATTCCACTTTCGAAACTGGTGATGTTTCAAAACGTTTTTTCAAAAGAAAAATCGATTTAAACAAACAAAAATGGGTTGTCAAAAGTTTAGATGAAAGTTCTAGTGATGAATCTGATTCCATAAAATCAGAGGAGCTATTTGTTGAGAAAAATGTTGAAAATTTTGTTCCGCCATTGGATGAAGTTAACTTTCCACCATTGCGGGCAGAAAATCTGAAATCAAAAGGTAGATATGAAATTTCAGATCAATTCTTTGTTGGTAAGAAAGAATTTGATGCTAAAAAGGTGTTTAATGAAAATGTCAAACACATCTTTGGGAAGATGGTTGATGGGAAAGTTAAAAGTGCAAAAGAGTTTTACAAATCAAAAGGAGGATGGGTTAGAGTTGAATCAAAATCACCCAAGGCAGGTCAGGCTTGGGTGACAACGTTTTCAAACTAAAAACCTGACTTGCCGGAGCTTCCAGGTTGGTAAGTGTGGAGCAGGTATCGGCATCATTCTTGATAATTGTGATTGAAAGACATACAAGTGGTAATTCAGGGACATTAAGTTGTACTTGATTTGGTAATTGTTGATAGAACCTAAAATTGTTAAATTTTTCAAAATGATTGAAGATGAAACAACAAGGTGATGAATTGATCCCCTAACTTACAAGTGGTTTTATGAAATCAACAAAACTTATTTTCCGAAAAAACCATTTTGATTAAAACAAACTTAAGTGTTTTGAAATCATAATGGGAAAATAGTTTGTTGTCAGGGGGAGTTCTGATTGTTTATGCCAAGTGGATGGCGAATTGAAGCTTGAAAATCAGTTGTCACTTTACCTTGTACAGTTTGTTTTCAAATTTCCTTTAAATGATTTTGAATTTTAGGGGGAGTAAGAAATTTTGGAAAATCCAAAAACATTAGAAAATTTGAAAAATCCAAAAACATGATAAAATCAAAAATGAGTTTTGTTGAAAAAAGAGGAAATGATAGTACATCAGTGGACAATCACAGCATGCTAAAGATTTGGAAAATTAAAATAGTGATAAACGGTCTCACTGATGATGTGCCAGTAGGTTTTTGCACATTTAGTAGATTGTGTCGAGATATAAACCTAAATTTCAAACTTACTTATCTCGTGGGGAACATCTCTCGGATATATGGGTAACCCTCGAAATCTTGTTTGAAAGGTCCCTCTTTCTGAGATACTAGGTCTTTATGCTTAGTGATATCTGGGGTATTATCCCAGGATTTCTGATTTTGCGGAAGCAATGGCCTAGTCCTCGGAGAATACTTTATGCTTGCTTGAAATATAGCCCACCCACAACATAAAAAATGATGAAACAATTCAAAATGCTAATCATGTGCTGTTGAAGAAAAGATTCTATAAAGGGAACCCACCAAAAGTCGAAGCCGTCATCTCTCTGATTTTGCGGAAGCAATAGCCTGAGCTCTCACGGCCCTCGCATTTAACCCTTTACAGATATCATCTAGGTATACTCACCTGTAAGACTGAATATTGGGATCTGGATATGGGAGTATATTCTAAGGTGGGACACGCGAATAAGTTTAAGTCTCAAAAACATTAATCTCGTATCTCGAAACAGTTGAACTTTATGTGAAAATTTAAGTGGATCTGTATACTGACAATCTAAGTGAATCATTTAGAACTTAAAATGTTTAAAGCTTAACGGTGTTGGTGATTTGTCTCAAAAACTGATATGATCCTCTTACACAAAATCACAAAAATATTGTCTGTAAATATTTCTTTACAGCTTTTAGTTTAAAGATCAAAAATCCAAAAAGATTTTCGGAGTGTTTTAGCCTAAATTTTGAAAAATGCAAAAAGATTTTCGACAACTGTGTCTGAAAAGCTGATTTTCAAAATTCCGAGTGCTAAACATGATGAACAAGGTTTGGGAAGAAAATGTTAAATCTAAATGTTTTTTTTGTGTGGTCATCAGAAGTATTAAATGTTCAATTTTTTTTTCAGATCGATACACGTAAAAGTTTAAATTTGTCAAATCTTTAATTTGTGAAATTTATTTTGAGGTAGAGTTTGTGCAGGTTACAGCTATAATGAAACATGAGAAGATTGCAAAGAAGAGCAGAGTTTGAGCCAGACTACGATCCCAGCACAACTTGAGGGGGAGTCTGTTAGAAAGAGAGTGTCTGAAATTGCTAGAGCCAGTCTTTGATCCTGAAAGAATGTTAAAGATAGAAGTTGATAAAAGAGAGAGCCCGAAGACTGATAAAGACTGAAGATTGTGAAGACTCGACACTTAAGACTCGTCAACATCCGAGGGGGAGTCTGTTGGTGCATACGTCTGTCGACTTCGTCTTGTATCGAGTCTTGTATTAAGAATGTTAGATCATGGCACGTAGTTTGAGAAATATAGGTTTTGTGTGTGGATGGTTAATTTCGCACAAAATAGCAAGTCTTGCTATTTCGCTTGAAATGAACAATTGTAATTTCGCACGAATTTACAATTGCTTATTCCGTGCGAAATTACCAAGTCTATAAATAGGGAAGCTGCTAGTTCATTTGTAACAAAATTAGATTCTGGTACCGAAATGCTGCCGACGTGTCTATTGATCTGTAAACCTATTAAATCAATAAACAAGACAATTAGAAGTGAATCAAGCTGTGTTCAAGTCAATTCATCTGTTTCCGCCTTTTGAATTGATTAGAATTCTTCTGAACGACTCGTTTGGTCGTGAAAACGATCCTACATTAAGTTACGTATAACATGCGGTAACGGTTAGCGTTAAAAGTATTGCATAGTGTGTTCGATGTGATTTTAGAATAAGTAACGTATGTAACACCCAAAAGTGCGTAAAGCAAAAAGGGATCGAGTATACTCACAACGATGATGGATTGAAGGGAGATCTAGAGAGTAAGATTAGCCTGATCAGGACAATAGTATAACGATAAGCGACGCGTAAAACGATGCAAGGTGTAAGTGGCTCTGACAGCAGTTCGGTCGGATGGTAATCCGGTCGGACGGCTAGTCGTGCAGATGACAATCCGTTCGGATGGTCATCCGGTCGGACGGTAGTCCGGTCGGATGACTATTCAAGTGGATTGTTTCTTCCAATGAGAAGGATGTGTTTGTGTATGATGGCTTGTCTTTTGAAGTTTTCTTTGTAGTATTTTGAAAACATTGAAGTATCTCTACCCTTCAAGTCGGTCGATCGGACGGTCAGTCATGCGGATGACAATCCGCTCGGATGGTTATCCGGTCGGACGGCGACTCGAGTAGCCAGGTTACTTAGTGAGAATAAATTCACAGCAGGTTGTCACTCGGTCGGACAGCAATCCGGTCGGGTGGCATCCTTAGTGCTTTGAACCTGATTGAAAAATAGATTAAATGTTAAAGTCCAAGTATCTCATGATCCGAAGGGCAATCCGGTCGGATGGTAGTCCGGTCGGACAGCAGTTCGTTCAACACTCAAACTTTAGATGAAGTAGGTTAGGTGTGGGACCCAAGGTGTAAGCCGTTCGGATGACCTAGTCGCTCGGATGGCTATTCGTTCGGACAGTAGTCCGGTCGGATAGCACTCCGTGCTGGTCATTCCGTTCGTCTCGCCCTTGGTCGTTTTGATTGTTTGTTGATTTTATCGAGACGTTTTGACAATGTGTTAGTCAACAGAATCCCATCTTGACCCAAGTGGCCCGATCAAACAGGAATCACCCTAGTTCGACCAGTTAACCGGTTCAAGACGGTTGTTCTTGTTTAACCCGAAATCGGTGGTCTCGTGAGTAGAATCCAGATCTTGAACTAGCACAACACTAAGAATGAGTAGGAGAATAGAACAAGGCCCGATTCATTTGGTTTGGAGTGTATTGAGTGTAAAAGAGTTGAAAGAAAGTTAGAAACCATCTTTCAATCCTTTTTCACCATGATTATGTTCAGATCTACAAGAGATCCTTGTTTATTTGTGTGGAAATCGGTTAAATCTAAGTTATTCTTGGTGGATTGAAGCCAAAACATGAAGTTCATAAGAACACCATGATGACGTCATCCTAGAACACCTCAAATCTAGTGATTTCACGGATAAAAGTTAAGATTCAAAAGATAGAAAGGTGTGGGAGTGCGTGTAGATTAAGAAAGTACAAGATTTAGGACGAGATCTTACCGAAATTGAGAGAAATCGAAGAAAAGGTGAGGAGCACGAGCTGTTCGGACAGAGAGTTGCCAAAAGTAGAAAGAATGAAAGTGACATGGGTATTTATAGAGTTCCAAAAGAGGAAGGAGTTGGCCGGTCGGATGGCATCTCGCCCGGATGACTGTCCGGTCGGATGTCATCTCGGTCGGATGGCGACCTGGCACCACAATCAAGTGGCAGCCCGGTCGGATGGCAATCCGGCCAGATGGCACTTGGTTCGGGTGTTCGGCGCGACGATTTTTGGTATTTCGATTTCGATTGCAAGCAATGCGAATGCGATAGAGTTTCCTATTCAAATTACTTTTAATCCCAACTACTATATCTCGCGCTATCTCTCCTCCACTAATTATCATAGTTCGATTTCGATTGAGTTCGATTGCGTTTGAGTTTCAATTGCAATTCGATTGATTACCACACATAACATAAATAAATATGCACAAGTAACACATAAGGCACACACACACGTATAACAATAGCCAAAATGCGTATTTCGAGTTGCGAGCGCGATTGCGATTCGATGTCGATTAAATTGGATTGATTAGCGTTTAGTTGACTTTATTGCATTGTTACTTCCTATAGTTCACAAACGTAAGTCGATTAAATAGCGAATAACATACGTCGATTATTGTGATTATTGACACTTACTCCACATAATACAACTAAAATAAACACATAAAAGAAATTCACTACTAGTCAAGTCGCGCGAAATCGGTCGTTGACTTTGACCTTGACTTTGACTTCAGAAACACGGGGTGTTACAGGTTGGCAGCAGGCATGGTGGTGGTGAGAGCTAGGTTATAGAGAGTTGTAAAGAGGGAGAGAGTTTAGGGAATGTAAGTTCAGGGAGAGAGTTCATAAATATAAATAAAATTTCTTGTTTTTGTTTCCTTTTTTTAAATATATTTTTTAAGTAAATAGATAAAATTACAAAACTACCCTCATGTGAATAGATTTAACTGATAGTTTTAATCTGGTTAGTTCTAAAGGACGTAGAGTGTAATGAGTTTTCCAAATAAAGGACTGTGACTGTAATTATTAACATTAAAGGTCATCCATTGTAACCCGCCACAAACATAAAGGACGAAAAGTGTAATTTACCCTAGACATGTGGATTAAAAGGTACAAATAGATGATGCCTTAGTGTACAAGTAATTAAAGCCCGATGTACTTAATCATTATCCCAAAATGTCAAGTGATTAAATACTGTCAATTTAATCCTCTCATCTAGATTACACTTTAATTCTCCATCTATAAAAAAATATAGATAATTAGTTAGTAGTTACATTTTATTTCCCCGATGATTTTTAAACGAACATAACTTTTTGGTACGTTAATATATATATTTTTTAAATCACACCATATAAATAAATATATTCTCTTTAATTTAAGTATAGTATTACTATAGTTTTTTTAATTAAAAAAATTGATATGTTACATGATTAACAGTGTTTAAGGGTGAGTAATAACTGAATCGTTAATCGAAACCCAATCAAAATCAACCAAAAACTGAATTAACTATAAACTGATTAACCGAAACCCGAATTAACCAAAAACGGTTATCGATTTTTTTGTACCCTTATTTAACCAAAATTAACTGAACCGAACCATTCTTATTCTCATATATTTCTAGCTTTTATACCTTTAGTTCATGTATTTCAGATTTATAGCCCAATTTTAAGTATTTTTACCTCCATTTAATCTATTTACCTAAATTTCATGCATTTCTAATCAAAAGTTTTAGCGCAAGTTTGGTTTTGGCAATTAATCAAAAGTAAGTAAATAATTCAAACAAAAAACCGTCAATCTAACTAAATAAACCAAACTAATTAACTGAAGACGGATTGGTTAATAAAATAGACTAATCGATGACCTTGATTTCAGTTAAGGACAATAATCTAACCAACCGAACAATGCACATCGTGGCAATGTTTGTGTTTCCCACCACATTGCGTGCGCAGCTATCGGTTATTAACCAAAACCGGTTATCGGTGAGCAATAACTAAATCGATAACCTAAACCAAACCAAACCAAAATCAGAGGAAACTGAACCGAAATCAACCAAAAACTTAATTAACCAAAAACCGGTTATCAATTTTTTTGTACTCTCGTTTAACCAAAATTAGCTGACCGAACCGAATCATTCATATTTTCATATATTTCTAGCTTTTATACCTATAGTTCATATATTTCATATTTTATATCTCCATTTAATATATTTATATTTTCGTTTCATGTACTTATACCTCAATTTCATATATTTCTAAGCAAAAGTTTTAGCCCAAGTTTGGTTTTTGCTATTAACTGAAAGTAAATGAACCAAACCAAAAACCGTCAAACTAACTGAATGAACCGAAGTGATTAAACGAAAACCGATTGGTTAATAAAATAGACTAACCGATGACTTTGGTTTCGGCTTCGGTTGAGGATAAGAACCAAACCGACCAAACCATGTACATCACAATGAATGAATTACCCGATTATTTCGCTTTTGATGTATATTTATCACAATGATACTACAATAAATATTATATGAACAAGAAACTACCAAAAACGAGTATCGTAATGCGATGTGTCGCTCTCGTCGTATCGTGCGGGCATCTTGCTAGTTAATAACAATATATAGAGTTAATTACGTTTTTCGTTCTTGAAATTCATTATTTCAGTCAATTAGTTTCAAAAATTGCCAAACAGTCCATGTACTTTCACTTTTGTTATTTATTCAGTTAGTTTTGTATAAAATGACCATATTTCCCATCTTAACAAAATATATAAGTTCAATAAAAATCATATAAAAACATAAATTTAACACCGCGTCTCTCTCTGTCTCTAACAAAACCCTAATCACCTTCCCGCCGGAGTTCAACTGGTTACCGGAGAAGATGATATGGCTGTTGCAGATGAAAACCTTCTCGCTTTGCTTGTTGCAGATGATGTGGCTGCCATGAAAAAATCTGAATCAATCGTCGGAGAAGATGATGATTGTCGGAATCAGTCAAGAAGACATAGAACATCGATAAGATACAGGCTTTCTAAAAGATGTGAACGAGGCTCACCGTCTGCCAGTTGAAGTAATTATGGCATTCAACTAAAAACAATGTGTAGATCCTGTACGGGGCTTCTTGACCCGACCCGACATTGATCAAACATAATACCAGCAATACGGGTAAAAACCTTGCCATCATATGGCAATTTGAGAGGATAAATGGGATGAATGTTGTCTTAGAGTTCTGGTTCGAATGAGTTTGTTTTTTTTAAGAGAGGAAGGGGTAGTGACTACAGAAGAAGCAATAATGAACTGAAGTTTGGGGTTTATGATTTGATTTTCAATTACTCGAACACGATGTGATTATTGTTATTATTATACAGATTTGTGAAAACTAGGTTGAAGACGAGTTCGAAAGTCAAAAGACAAAGAAATGAAGGATGCATTGCACCTCATGTCTTAGGGGGTGTTTGTTTTTTTAGAAAAGTACTTCAGAACCTCTTTTCTCTTCCCCACGTAGACCACGCGCAGACATAGGGGTCTGCAGCTTGTTTGTTTTTTAGAAGAGTTTTCATTAAAAAACATCTTCCTCACCTCTTTTTCGCACAGATGTTGCCTTATGTCTTCTAGGCTCTTCACAAAACTTCTCCATCACAAAAAAAGAAACCCTAATCTTCTCTCCTTCCTCTCCAACCGATCCACTCCTCTCCCACGCTCTCCACCTTTGCTGCTACATCTCCGGCGCCGCCCAGCCCTTGTTCGCCGGTCACCACAACCCTGTTCGCCGGTCACCACAGTCCCCATTCGTCGGCTACAGCAACATCAACCACAGCCCTTGTCGCCGGTCGACCACAGCCCCTCTTCTTCTCCTTTCTTTCTTGCATAAGTAAAAGGTAAAATCTTCAGAATCTCTACTCACATACATACATTTGGTAGGTTAAATTAGGGTTTGGTTTGAATTTAAAATGTTGTAATGATGCATACATTTCTGATTTTGGTTGAAAGATGTGTTTTAAGTTCAGATTTGTGTTGTAATGATGCATACGAATAAAGTAAAGCTGTTTTTGGTTGAAAGATGTGTTTTAAGTTCAGATTTGTAAAGTAAAGTTGTGTTTTCAATAGATTTGTAAAGTAAAGTTGTGTTTTCATTTGAAATGTGTTGTAATGATCCATATATTTCTGATTTGAAGTAAGGAATTGTTTTTGGTTCTTAGTTGAACATAGTGATTTATAAAAATTGTTTGTTGTTAGTTTAAAATTGTTAATTTTAGTTCTTAATGTTTGTAAAAAAAATTGTTCCTTTTGTTGTTTGTTGTTAGTGTTAGGTTATAATTGTTAATTTGTAATGTTAGTTCATAATTTTTGTCCAAAAAGTGTTCCTTTCCTTGTTTGTTGTTAGTTTAAAATTGTAAATTGTTCCTTTGGTTGTTTGTTGATTAGTAGAAATGGGAGAGAAACAACAATGGTCAAACGACCATCTAAAATGCTTATTAGAGACTTGCATTGAAGAGATAAACACGGTGGGTAGAAAAGGCTTGAGTTTGCATAAAGATTCGTGGAATAAATTAGGAAAAGTTCTTAAGGAAAAGTTTGGCTTGGATTTGACTCAAAAACAAATGAAGAATGTATATGATAATCTTAAAGCCAAATACGTAGGTTGGGTGTATTTGAAAAACAAAACCGGTAACATATACAACCCTCAAACAAATACTTTTACCTTAACGAACGAGGAATGGGAAGAATTTAAGAAGGTATGTTCATTTATATAAATTTTAAACATAATCCTAAAAAAAAGTTTATAACATTTTTTTATACTTTGGGTTTAGGGGCATCCAAAGGCTGCATCATTGAAGACAGTTCCATTGCCTTTTCCAGAACTTTGTGCAGAATTGTTTGATGGAAATACTGCCACTGGAAATTGCAAGTGGACCTCAACCCAAACAACATCCGGGGTTGGATCTTCTTGTCATCGTGTCCAATCGCTTATGATTATGGACACCCATTATCATGACACACAAGATGATGCCGGCACCTCTGAGCCTACTTCCGAGCCCACTTCTGAGCCTAATCCAAACAAAAGGGCCAAAATCTCAATGTTTCGCGCTACATAATTTTATAAGGAAAGAGGGTTTGAGCGATGAATTGTTTACAGAATACGATCAACCCAATGTTTCAGTGCATAATAGGCTAGTGCACGGTGATGCTGATGAAGACGAGGTTGAAGCACATGGTACTGCAGCGGATCGGGAATATATGACTCAGTTACAAGATGAGATTGCTGAGCAGTTAATGCAAAGCATGGATACAATGCTTTAAAAAAGTGTTATTGTCTTTTTTATGAATATTATTTCAGTATTGTATAACTATTATTTAAGTTTGAATGTTGAAAAACTCTTATAAGTTTAATAAATCAGTTTATTTATATTTCAATTTATTTCAGCAGTTTGCAGAAGTAAAAAAATAAACAGTCTTCTTCTTGCAGACTGCAGACATTTGGTCTAGCACTTCTGCTGCAGATGTCTGCAGATATGGTCCGCAGACTGCAGACGTTTTACCTCAGAAAAGAACAAACAGCACCTTACTATTTCACGAGTGTTGAGAGTGGTGTTTTAGGTGGTGGGTGGAGAGGGAGAGGGAGAGGGAGAGGGAGATATTTATATAATTTTTTTTAGTTTTTTTTTCATCAATCACGTGTGTTGAGAGTGGTGGTTTTAGGTGGTGGGTGGAGAGGGAGAATGAGAGATTTATATAAAAAATATTTTTTTAGTTTTTTTTTCATCAAAAACTTAAAAGTAAATTGGACGGTGTTAAGTGAGTGGACTGTAATAGTTACGAAAGCGAAAATACATGGAATGTTTTGGCAATTGAAATAGTGATTTTCAACAAATCATGGGGATGAAAAACGTAATTAACTCTAATATAAAATAGAGTAAACTTTCGTTTTGCTCCCTGTGGTTTGGTCATTTTAACGGCTTTACTCCATCAGGGAGGAAACTGGCGACAAATTTGAAAGATTAGGGAGCAAACTGGCGACAAACTCGAAAGATCACGGAGGAAAATGGCCATTTTTAAACTATTGGAGCAAAACCGTTAAAATGACCAAACCACAGGGAGCAAAACGGAAGTTTACTCTATAAAATACTTTATAACGGTGTTTTTGTCCCTAGATACTAGAAGGTGCCCGCACGATGCAACGCGAAACACATACACTGTCAAGGTGTGCATTGTTCGGTTATTATCTTCAACAGAAGTAATTGATTAGTCTATTTTATTAACCAATCAGTTTTCGGTTAATTGGTTTGGTTTATTTGGTTAGATTCGCGGTTTTTGGTTTGATTCAATTAATAACCAAAACCAAACTCGGGCTAAAACTTTTGCTTAGAATACATGAAATGGAAGTATAAATATGAAATTGTGAACTGAAGGTATAAAGACTAGAAATATATGAAAATATGAATGCCTCGATTCGGTTTGGTTAATTTTGGTTAAGTGAGGGTAAAAAAATCGATAACTAGTTTTGCTTAATTCGGGTTTTGGTTAATTGGTTTTCAATTAATTCAATTTTGTTTGATTTCGGTTGGAGTTCGTTCAGTTATTGCTCACCCTGGAACATTGTTAATCACGTAACATATCAATTTTCTAATTTAAAAAACTACAGTAATGCCATATTCAAATTAAAGAGAATAAAAAATACTCGTTTTTATGGTTTTTTTTAGATATTAACGTATAAAAAAGTTATGACCGGCCGTCTTAAAATCGTGGGGTAGTTAGTATTTTTTATAATGGGATAAAGTGTCACTACTAACTATTTATTTATAACTTTATTAAGATGAGGGATTATGTGTAATTAATGTTTAAAAGACTAATTTACTATTTTAAACATCTGATGGTAGAAATTTGAGATGAAGAGGGTGAAGTTTGTAAAACTTTTCCTTTTCCGACCGACGATGAAATCACAACGGCGATAGATAAGTTTGATGAGGAAGATGGTTGCTTTTAGAGAAAATTTATTTTATATTGATATATATAGTGGTTGGGTAAATGCCAACAAAGCAAAAGTAGACGTCTTTTTTCATAGTATATCACAATGTCATATACGAAGTTATACAACTTAATTTGTGGTAAAATTTAATATTAAAACACATATAAATTTAAACATATCACGATATCATATACAAAATATTATATATCAAAAGTTACAAAATCAAAATAAAGTTATACTTTAAATAAAAATTAATAAAAAATAACAATCATTAACATGGGTTTGTTAACATAAGTAACTCGAAGGGTTTAACGTTATTCACCCAGAAAAAAGTTTTCTTTGTCGTCAAATATATTACAGTACATAGTTTTTTTTAAGTATAACTCATACATCCTTTATACCGCATGGACACATTTACAACACACTTTCGTACCACTATCCATAGTTGTCTTATATATTAGGCCACAAGGTCTAGCAACGACAAGAAGCCATCGACATGTGTGGCAAACCACAACCTGGTGATCAACATCTCTCCGCAAGCGGAAAGTAGGGGCAATGGTTTGCGTTCCTTGCCTCACCAATTATCCGTTAGTTTTCGTTTTTAATTAAAAAAATTGCACCATCACCCCTATATAAACCATAAACATTTCATCCTTTTTTCACTACAATCTATCTATTTTATTCATAATGTCTTTGTGTGACATGACAAACGAGAATCGTTTTAATATGTTCTCGGAAATTCTCCACCCATATTTGAGATATACAAATAAAATCTTCGAAGTGAAAACTGAATTCGGATGGAAAACTAAAAGTTGAGTAGTGAAAGTAGCTGTTGGAGCATAGCCATCAGATTATTTTTAAATAATTTTTGTATAAAAAAAGTATTATATGTTTTTCTACATCATATTTTGAGTTATTTATTTGTTTTATAAATTAACTAGCGGTATTCGTTGTCACGCAACCGCAACATTATAAGTTAGATTCATTTAGTTACGGTTGCAAACATTCCTCAAGTTAATAACTTGTCATTAATTTATCATGCTGCTATGGTACGTCTAGGAGTACACCTTGTTGTCATTAGCATAAAGTTTACAATTTGCGCTACTTGTACACGCAGGCAGTAGTAGGCAGTTGATGATGTGTTAGTGTTGCTGTTTGAAGCATGATTTGTACATAAGGACTACCTTTAGGGATTCTAGTTCAAGACTACTATCCCACCTTTGCTTCTTCTTTAGCTTACATAAACTTCCGAGCTGACCAAAGCAACACATGCCATTGTCATTAGTTTGTCACCAACTTAGAATTATTCTAATTTACCATCTAGAATAAGCCTAGACAATGAGTTCTCCTCAGTAGCTTTTCGAACAAGCTCTTCAAAAGTTACATGTCTTTTCCTTATAATGAATGAAAATTCTCCCCCAACTTTGTCTATACACAAATTCTTTTTGTGTTCATACACATTTGAATGTTTAGAGTTAATTAGTTTCCGTCAAGAACCATAATTAACCAAGTACTAGTCTAGCATGCTTTAGACTACAATACTTTAGAATGTGAATAGAAAATGCATCATTCTGATTCTTCACAGCCCCAAGGATATCATAATATCACTTTGCAGCATTCATCCCTTGTTAAGACAAAATAATGAGACTTATTCATAATCCCAAAACATTAATATTTAGGAAGGTCTCACAAATTATTGTATATAGCACATAGCTAAATTTTATCATTCAACTAAGGAACATAACTTGTTTACCTTTGATTCCCAACGCTTTACCATTGACTCATAAGGACTTAAACATAAGTCTTAATCCAAGTCACTTGGTGAACACATTCATCACCAACAAGATGAATGTTCCTCGTCTACAATCATTATGTGTGAGATAGAGTCAACTAGATCGACACTCAACAACATGGCATTCATAATTTTACCATAAGTGATTTGCACACAACTATTTTATCATTCAACTAAGGAACATAACTTGTTTACCTTTGATTCCCAACGCTTTACCATTGACTCATAAGGACTTAAACATAAGTCTTAATCCAAGTCACTTGGTGAACACATTCATCACCAACAAGATGAATGTTCCTCGTCTACAATCATTATGTGTGAGATAGAGTCAACTAGATCGACACTCAACAACATGGCATTCATAATTTTACCATAAGTGATTTGCACACAACTATTGTTATTCATTAGGAGATATGTATATTTAGAATGCTCTCCTAAACGAAGGTAAAATCTCCATATAGCTCTAAAAATAATCAAGTGGTAGACGCATCTATAGATCACTCGTAACAAATCTCGCAGGATTTATCAAAGGTATAGTACTTTTACTTTCGTATGTTAGAATTCACATTTGTGTATTTTCCAACGACTTCTAATGAAGTATCTCGACATGTATCTCTTTTGTGTATCTTATCTCATTGCACTCAGTGCTTTCTATCATTACTCTCTCATGATGTGGTTACACATTTGATGTCTCTTCTTTGACATTTAGTCAATGCAACAACTCTTAAGTTGTTTATGTCCAAGAATTTTCATGTACTATCCATTTAAAACCATATTCTGGTAAACAATGTATAATTGGCGTTATAATTATTTCCACAAAAATAATTTATACGTCACAAACATTAGTGATTTATTTCTTTGTAAAAAATTGCATGTGTTATCTAAAGATATTGAACACAAAACAATAAAATACATTGGAAATTAAATCATAAGTGTCGAACACTTTTGAAATTTAAACGGAAGCATTGACGATATGTAGACATCAAATATTAAAATGCTTTTATCTTCAACACTTTATAATCTGACCGGAATCTTCTCAACGATATCATCTCATGGCATGTCTTGAGGTACTCCATCAAGAAGACTCCATGCACTTATAAGTACAAGTTCCTCATTTCATCTTGAAACTTTAAACTTGGACAATTATGTTCAAAACAACACCAAATTGTTACAAAGACTACATTTAAGTAGTAAACTTGAACAATTAAATTTGTTCAGAATAACACCAAGTTGTTTTTCACCAAATAACATCCACGAGACTGTTACTTTGTTCACCACATGCTACTTCTAGCAAGAGTAGCGAACCATTTGAATGATCACTGTTATGCAAAACTTTGTTTTAAAAATCATTCAAAACAGTTTCTTGGTTTTGCAATATACAATATTAATAATATCAATTAAGGTTATGAAAACATAGATCAAAACCCAAAATATCAAATGGTTTTATATTGTTTAGTCTTACTACGCATGTACTAAACGTTTTCTAACACACATGTTAGAAAAAATATTATAACGAGCACATTATAGAATCAAACATTTACATAAAACGTTTTCCAAGGATAAGGTTTATAAAAATAAACCACTTCTCATCGTTTTTAATGCACACATATGCAATTAAATGTTTACATAAAACATTTCCGTTCATTATGGCTTATATAATGAATAATCTCTAACCTTATATTCGTGATACACATTTTCTAACAAGCGTGTTAGAAAATTTAAGTCATTTTATATATACAAGACATGACCATTTGGATTTAGAAATCACAAATTAAAGTTGGTGATAAATCCCACATAACTACACCATCACTTTATGGTGATTTAATTCTTGAAGCCAATCAAACATCAACTTCAATGTATGACCTTTTATTTCTAAACCATACAAAGCATAATATAATGTGTTTATATTAAAATCAATGCTATAACAAATTACGTATATGAAATGTTTACATAAAACATTCCAAAGCATTTGTAATTTAACCATTTTTAACAATCATGTTAAAATAAAATAAATTCTAATGCGCACGTTAGAAATATTAACATTTCCACAAAATGTTAATTTGACTTATTATAAACACATATATGGTTCAAATAAATAAGTCATTTCTAATACACACTTCTGAAAATAAACAATTAAATTGCTTCCAAACAAACGCTTTTCATGAACACGCATGTTAGAAGACAAATGATTACAAAAATCAAAATTTAAAGGTTTTAAAAACCGTTTCTAACACTTTTGTTAGAAGTAAACAATTAAAAAAATTGCCACAAAACTTATCAATAAATACGTTCTAACAAGATCGTTAGAAATAAACGATTACGTAAATCGTTATAAAACGTATCAGTTTATATTAAGCACTCAATTCTAACATGCTCGTGTAGAAATAAATGATTACAAAAATCATTATAAGGCTTATTAGTTTATATAAAATAAACTTATTTTAACACTCATTCTTAAACCACGTTATATAAATAATATGATCTTTTCTAACAAGTGTAACAACCCGCTTTTGGGAAGTCAAAGTCAAAGTACAAGTCAAAGTCAAAGGAAGAAAAGATTGCTAATTGCGATCTGTCACTCATTGCTTAACTACTGAATTGTGCTTCTTGACTTGTAATCGAATCTTTTTATTTATTGGCTTTAGTTGTATTATGTGGAGTATCTATAAATAATCGAGGTTTAATCGCAAGTTTAATCGCTAATCGACTTATCGCTAATCGCAACGCTATCGCAACTCGAATTATGCGTTCTGGATATTGTTTTACGTGTGTGTGATATTATGTGTTACTTGTGCATGTTATGTTTATGTTGAGGTGATTAATCGAAACGCAATCGCAATACTATCGCATCGCAATCTAATCGCAAACACTAAACGCAAGTTAATTATAGTGATTGTATGTTAGATATAGTAGCTAGGTTATTTATGTAACTAATGAGTAATACTATAGCATCGCTCGCTCGAAAACCCATCGCAACGCTCAACGCACGAAACGAAAACACGAAAACCAAACCGCGGAGACCAGTCGATCGAATAACCATTCGATCGAATGGTCATCCGAACGGATGACCATCCGATCGGATGGCCATCCGATCTAATGCTGGTACCCACCTTTCCTCTTTTGGAAACCCTATAAATACCCCTCCTGTCACATCATTTGATGTGACAGCTCCCTCCCACTCGACCATCTCGTTCCAGACCTTCTTTCTCTCGATTTCCCGCGATTCTTGCAAGTTTTCAACTCAAACCTTGTACTTCCGTGATCTACACACACTTCTTCATCTTTTTCACCGTTGAATCTTCACTTTTAACCGTGAAATCAGCGGATTTGAGGTGTTCTAGGATGATGTCATCATGAAGTTCTTATGAACTTCAAGTATTGGCATTATTACACCAAGAACAACTTAGATCTACATGATTTCCACATGAATCAACACTATTTTCATCTAGATCTAAGCATTTTCAAGGTTAAAAGGATTGAAAGATGGTTTCTAACTTTCTTTCAACTCTTTTACACTCAATGCACTCAAAACAGATAGAATCGGAGCTAGTTCAGGCCTTCTACTCGTTTCTAGTGAAGTGTCGGTCCAAGATCTGATTCCTATCAACGAGACCACCGACCTCGATTGAACTAGAACATCCATCACGAACAGTTAACTGACTCGGATTGGGGTGGTTCCCGTTCGGTCGGGTAGCCTGGTTCTGATGGGGTTCCTATTGCTCAATACATGGTCATACCGTCTCGATCAAACTTCAAAGCTTAACAAAATTTCAAGTTACAAAACGGCCAGATTGTGGGACGGATCGCCGTCTGATCAGTTTGCCATCCGATCGAACCGCAATCCGATCGGATTGCACTTGGTATCCAACACTTAAACTTTTTCACAATTTTCAAAGATCATCAATTTCTAATGGATTATCACCCGATCGATAGACCATCCGATTGGATGACAATCCTGCTGTGAACTTGTTCTCTAGGAAATACCTCACCGGACGGATCGCCATCCGATCGAACTGTCGTTCGATCAAACGACCTGAAAGGTAGAGATACTTCTCTGTTTTCAAAATGCTACAACGGAAACTTCAAAGCCATCATACACAAACACTTCCATCCCAAACGAGTGTCAATCCGACCGGGTGACCATCCGAACGGATGACCATCCGAACGGATTGACATCCGATCTGTGATAACTGTCAAATTTGCATGCATCCGTACGATTAATTAATCTTGATTAGTGCTTAATGATTGTGCTGAATTATACTTGACTGCTTTCTGATTTCTACATCATACATACATGTGCATCACATTTCATACTGTCACCTCATTATCACATGCAAACTCTTAGTGACATAAACGATGCACAAAGCACAACTTGCACAGTTAGCGGATAACTCAGAAAATGCTGATGATGTTCAGTACATAGACAGACAGTGTTTTAAGACCCAGTATGGGCCAAAGACAAGGTACTACACTAGTATGGTGTGTAGAGAAGTAAGGACCATAAAACTACTTCACTAGGTGATAGTTTAAGTGCCGGAAAGTACCTAAAACCCGCTTAAAGTGCTGAATTCAGCATATTTCAGCAAAATTCAGCTTTTTAACAAGCTAGTAATGTGCAAAAACATGACTAAATGGTCCTGAATGCTTTCCTAAGTGTTGGGAATTAAAAGTGGCACAAAAGGGTACTTAACGAACACTAAACGGAATAGTTTGACACTTTAACGAACCGTATCTAACCGAACAACCGGACATTACCCGAAATACCAAAATTATGCTAGAAGCATTGTTTTATTATTTCTTGGCTAGTTATGATTCCCGAACAACTTAACACACTATATAACATATCTTATGCATAACACCTAAACTAATACACTTAGTTTTCAACTAATTACCTACTTATCATTACAATTTACACAAGCCCCCCCCCCCCCCCTTCATACTTACGGTCACATGGTGGCCCACCATAATCTTCCATGATCTTTCTAGATTCCTCTAAATCTCCCAATGATCTTCCTTGGATATTCTATAGATCTTGCTTGTACTATCAAAGATCTTCCTTGGATATTCTATAGTTCTTCCTTGGATATTATAAGTAACCACCATCATCATCAACACTTCACAACTCACCTCCATCCCCTTCTCTCCTCCATGTTCTCGGCCCAAACAAGCACCCACACCACCACCATTTTCATCCAACTCCAATCCATTCCAAGGTGTACACAAGGTGTTAGAAGCTAAGTTAGGAAGCTTGGAGCTTTCGGAAGTTGAAGGACCTTCACCGTTTGCTTTTATCCACTTGTTATCTTCACTTAAATCATCCCTAGCCTTGAGCTAGTGGTAAGAACTTCATACACTCCATTGTTCATCTTATATTAGTGGTTAAAAGAAGATTCATGTTGATTATTATGAAGAACACTAAAGAACATTAATGAACATGAAGATGAAACTTTAACATAAGCTTGAAAACCATAAAAATACATGTTGATTAGTGTTATTTTGCTTCTTGGTGATTGATTATTTGTGTTATGATATTAGACATCATATGGAACCTACTAGATTGTGATTAAACACATGATCTAGTAAGTTAAGGTGGTGACCTTGTGAAAGACCAAGATCATCATACTTTATGTTTCACATGAACTTGAAGAATGAAAATGATTTTGTAAATGATGAAGTATGTAACATGTTGCTAGACATAAACTTGGATGATAAAAAAAAACTAGATTTCTCAAGAAACTAAGTGAAATCACAAGACTTACATAAGCATGGATTTTAAAGAAACTAAATATGTTTCTAGTGGTGAAACAAGTCTAAAAATACATTGTTAACAAGGAAAATTCAAAAAGATATATTTTTAGAAAATATGTTTGGAAGTTGTAAAGACCTAAAATCTTCAAGAATGATGATATTAAACAAACGACTACACTTTGAAGGGTAAATAGGCTCACTAAAAACACTAGTAAGTTACTACAAGTTTTTCTAAAAATTCAAGTTCATGTTGTTATATAAATTGCAATATTTTGGCACTTGGTAAGTGTTGATTGAGTTGTTGATTGTTTGTGATGATTTTTGAAAACAAAATGATATGCTTTGATAGCATGGACACCTCCATTTTTAGGGGAAACTATGGCGAAATTTTCTAAAAAGACAAACACTTAGAAAAATATTTTCTAAAACAAATATTTAGAAGTATGTTTAAACTATGGTTTTCAATATAAACTTTGCCATAGATTTTGTTACAAAACTACAAGTATTGGAGGTTGGTTTTTACAAATAAAAATAGATAAATATGTATTTAGAATATATATATTTACATTAAAGACATGATGTGTGTGAATACTTGTATACTTTGTGTGTTAACTATATTATTTTAGGGATAAAATAATATAACTTAACAAAATACCATGAAATTTACAATACAAAATAATACCAAGAATATCAAGAAATAAATATACAAGTTACATACATAATATTGTGGAACCGAACGATAGAACGTAACTTACAAAATATTCTGGAAAAATACCGTCGCAAATATATTTTTGGTAAATATTATTTTGGATACAAGAAATGAGAATATGATTTTTGGGAATAACACAAAGTGATATCATATTTTGGACAAGGAGAAAAATATATTATTTTTGGGAAATAAAAAAATATATTTTTCCTAGAATATTTAGAAGATGTATGACTTTTGGGAAAAATATATATTTTCTGGACAATACATTATTTTTGGATAAAAATAAGTTTAAATATATTTTCTAAGTGAGACTTGAAAATATATTATTTTGGAACTACAAATACGAGAGTACAAAGGTACATGTATGAGATACCCCCATCCTTGGGAAGGAAATACAAAAATAAATACTTGAGAAGTATTGTACAAAATATTGTTTAACAAATTATTCCAAAACTAAATATAATTTAAGGTTAAAATAATTATTATTTTAACAAGTAATTATAACTTGGAATAATATTGGGAACATAAGAAACGTAACCCAAAAACGTAAATACTAAGCAAAGGCACGACCCGCTCGTCTAATGGACCGTAGTACGCATGTAGGTAGTCGTGCGTTCTAGAGGAAGCTTTGAGTTACATCGGATACAAGAAACGCAAAACTGTGAGTTCATGTCCCCATTTTCTCTTACTGTTTTCAGTTTTATAACTTCGGGAGTGAAATACATGTTACATACTGATTACAGACAATTATAAATGGTATGATTAGCTAAGGAATGTACCGCTAGATCACGTGAATGGGTAGGCCTTTAACCTAAGACCATTAATCCTTGTATAAGGACCGAGGGGCATGAGTGATAGATCTATTGGGTGTTGCGAGCCCCACCCATGGGCCTGCGAGTTGGCCGCATGTGGTGACTATGTCGTTCCGCCGGAGGGGCCGGTACGAAATACGTATACAGGTTTGAGTGCTTCCTATGCCATGTCACTTATATTAATGTATTAGCCACACATACCAGTTTTCAAGTACATACATACATACAATGGTTTTCAAGGATGATTCGTGCACACATACTAAACACATGAACTCGCTCAACTTTTGTTGATGTTTTTCAAACTACATGTATTTCAGGGATTTATTAAGTGGATCTGGCGGGCGTTGGAAGTTTTTATGCTGCGTTAGAAATAAAGATGTCATCCATGGTCTTTGAGTTTGGTCAATGTGTCTTATTCCTGGACGAGACACGTCTTCCAAACCTTGGTGTTATTCAATATCTTTGACGAGTCCTTAATGAACTCATAAAAAATTTGTACGGTTTGTAAAACTTGAATTTGAAGTCTATGTTTTAAAACAATGTTGTTATGCTTTAAACTTATTTAATGGATGACAAACCTATGGTTTTATCATATAGTTGATGTTATGATTGAAAGCAATGATATTAGGAAAGTCACACCATAACCACGCTTCCACAAAAGTCAGGGTGTGACAGCTTGGTATCAGAGATTCGATCGTAGCGAACTAGGATTCTTTCTCGAGTCTAGACTACGATCATTAGGGCTCTCACGAAAATGTTTTTACAACATGTTTTCATTGCATACACGAAACTCCCAGATCCAGGAAAAAAACATTTTTACAAACAAAAGACACGTAACACATTTCAAAGTTTATGCTTATAATTCAGTGTGAGAGACTGGGGAGTTAGTCTGAGAGACTAGCTGGGGCAGTCTGAGAGACTGGGTAGTCTGAGAGACTAGTTGGGACAGTCTGAGAGACTGGGGAGTTAGTTTGAGAGACTAGCTGGGTAATTCAGTCTGAGAGACTGGGGAGTTAGTCTGAGAGACTAGCTGGGTAGTGCAGTCTGAGAGACTGGGGAGTTGGTCTGAGAAACTAGCTGGGTAATTCAGTCTGAGAGACTGGGGAGTTAGTCTGAGAGACTAGCTGGGTAGTGCAGTCTGAGAGACTGGGGAGTTGGTCTGAGAGACTAGCTGGGTAATTCAGTCTGAGAGACTGGGGAGTTGGTCTGAGAGACTAACTGGGCAGTTCAGTCTGAGAGACTGGGTAGTCTGAGAGACTAGTTGGGGCAGTCTGAGAGACTGGGAGGTTTAGCCTGAGAGGCTGGGTAATTTAGTTTGGGAAACTGGGAAGTTTAGTCTAAGAGACTAGGGAGTTCAGTCTGAGAGACTAGGTGTTTGGTCTGAGAGACTGGGTGTGTTAGTCTAAGAGACTGGGTGTTTTAGTCTGAGAGACTGGGTGTTTGGTCTAAGAGACTGGGTGTTTGGATGTGTCAGTCTAAGAGACTGGGTGTTTCAGTCTGAGAGACTGGGTGTTTGGTCTGAGAGACTGGGTGTTTGGTCTGAGAGACTAGGTGATTAGTCTGGGAGACTGGTTGGTTTAGTCTGGGAGACTAGGTGGGTTAGTCTGGGAGACTAGGAAGGATAGAAAGTTTCATGAAGAATAATGTGAATACATGGTTACATGATAAATTACCTTTGTTTGCATACACTAAGTGTTAGTGATTACTATGGATATACATGCTATGGCTATTATGTATCGACACACATGTCGCCTTCCTCAGAGAGCAAGTTGTCAGACATTGACGACCCTATGGCCACCGCCACATATAATGAGACTGCACCTGCGCCGGGGATATTTGCGTCAGTCACTGAGAGTGATCCTGATATGATGACCGAGGACGAGGACGACTTCCAACCATCCGCGCTGCCAGATTTTGGTGATGATTTACCCTTGCTGATGGTTTCCCTGACAAGAATCCTTTCGTCATTCCTGTTCCAGTCCATGACCACCTTATCATTTGGACACCCCGATGGCAAGCACATCATGGCTCCGATCCTCGACGCCATACCTCTCGTGGTCGTTCCTACCAAGGATATGCCTTTTAACGTTTTGTTTGATGATGACGTTGATTTGTTTGGTGATGATCCTCCTGTTAAAGCCTAGGGTGGTGGAACGATAGCTGAGGATGTCATTGCTATGCTACCTCCTGAGATTCCCGCCATTGAAGTATCCTCTGCTTCCATCCTGCACTCGATTTCAGACCCCTTTGATTCTGCGACATTTTCAGCTTTACAGACAGTCAGGTTACCGTTTTTTGCTACTGACTCGGACGATGACACTGCTGTGACTGCTGCACAATCACCTGCTCGAGATTCCACACCTTTACACGACCCAAAGCCTACTCCTGAGATAGCTCCAGTTCCTTTTGGGTCAGCTTGATGTTGCACCTGCTGATCCTGCGCCCTTGCTTGATCATGACCCTCTTTCTTTTGGTTTACCAGACATTGCACCCCTTATACCGGACCCAGTACCTACACCTGATGGTCTTCTCTTTTGCTGAGACGTTTGTTCCTGCACCCGCACCCGCTGATGTTGCTCCTTTATCCCCTATGGAGACTGACGTCCATTGCACCGGTCTGCCTATTGCTTTCTTTCAGGGCATACCCACACCCCGGGAAGGTACCTTTGGCCAGCACCTGCGTGACGATCTTTTGTATCAGCAGTTTTTCCACAGATCCTTCAGGCTATACTGTTCATTGCTTCACCGCTGGACGAGCCATTCCGATGGTTCCTAACATGTCCTATGTTAATTTTGTACCCCTGTCATTCTTCGCATTATGGAGACTACATGCGGAATGAGTTACACATGCCACTTCAACTACAATTTGAGGTTTTGAGTGGTAAAGTTTTGGAGCTTGAGCTGACACCACGTCCTCCACCCTGTCTATGCCAGTATACTTTGATCCCCCACATTCATCACGGTCTCCTTTGGCACACTCACCTGCTGCTATTGCACCCTCTTAGGTTTTGATGCCCGTTTCTTTACTATTAAGCAGCAGATCAGTTACTTATCTCGCCGTATATACGAGCTTGAGGAGGAGCTCGCTCACGTTAGCAGTTTGCTTTTCTTCACCCCCACCTCAGACACCTGTATAATTGGCTTTTGGTT
This sequence comes from Helianthus tuberosus, assembly GCA_030545235.1. Classification (NCBI taxonomy): domain Eukaryota; kingdom Viridiplantae; phylum Streptophyta; class Magnoliopsida; order Asterales; family Asteraceae; genus Helianthus; species Helianthus tuberosus. The sequence goes on along the minus strand of CM060429.1, from coordinate 52,937,134 downwards.
TTATACGGATTGCATTACTTTTGGGAAAAGACACTACTAATGAGTCGAGATTGTGGAGACTTTTAGAAGACTACTTTTGATCATGTGATTCTAACACACTGATAGACTTATTGGGCAAGGGTAGGGTGACCCTGTGCCCCTTTTGATGTGATACGCTTTGTAGACAATGTGATTGCGGTCGGAAAATAATGAAAGCCCAATCCTCATATTCCCCGTTAAACATATAACAATACTTTATGGTCAATGACTATGAAAAATCAGTCGCCATGCCCTCACTAAGCACGTTGTTAATCTGAATGTGTGTGCTATAATTGTGATGCTACGTGCTTGCTTGTTATGTTCTCGTTATATATGTTCCCATCTACAAGTTGTACTATATTGGTTCCATTATATGGTTGCTTATATTCGTATGTAAATACACCTATGAGGTCTTATTCGTTAAGTAGAGGCTTGTGTGCTCGTGTCCTTAATAAGATCTGACCTAACCGATCTTCTTCTAGGAAGATGTCGACTCAAGGGAACACCGATACCAACACCCCTCTTCTGACGACAGAGGCGGAAATACAAGAGCGCATCTTACAGGCTATCGCACAGTACGAGGCCCTTCGCTCCGAGCACAGCGGAGGTACCTCAGGAAATAACCAACCCAGCGACTGCACCTACAAACAGTTCTTGGGCTGCAAGCCCCTAAATTTCAACGGCACTGGGGGTGCCTTAGCCTTTGTGCGCTGGATTGAGAAGACGGATTCTATTTTGCGGTTGAGCAAATGCACCCCAGAGCATCAGGTCGCGTACATTTCCGGACTGCTTCAAGATGGGGCTCTGTCATGGTGGAACCTCCAGGTTCAGATGATGGGTGAGGCTGTTGCGTATGCTTTGACATGGGATCAACTGAAACAACTAATGCATAAGAAGTACTGTTCGAGACCAGAAATCCAGAAGTTGGAAACTGAGTTCAGGAACTTGAAGATGGAAGGTCCAAAAATAGCTGAGTACGTGGAGAAATTCCATGTTCTGTCATGTGTTGTCCCCTACATGGTAGATCCAAAGTTTAAGAAGATTGAGCGTTTCATTTGGGGATTGGCACCCCAAATCATGAGCATGGTGACGACATCAAAGCCTGCAACGATCGCTGAGGCCATTGATCTAAGTGTGGCCTTGACTGAAGAGGCAATCAGGTTGAACAAATTTTCAATCACTGAAGAGAAAAAGGAAACTCATGTGGAGTCATCTGGAGATAACAAGAGAAAATTCAGAAACTTCAAGCAGGGTACCCGGACGAATAACAACAACAAGGCCAAAAAGGGAAAAGAGTACATGGGTAAACTACCTAAATACGACAAGTGTCGACTTCATCATACCGAGCGATGTAGGAATGGAAAGTGTGACAACTGTGGCAAAGTGGGGAACTGCAAGGAGACGTGTTGGCATGAGACGAAACGTGGAAAGAGAGGTCAAGGGTGTTATAACTGCGGTGACATGGGGCACTTTAGGAAAGATTGCCCACAGGAGATTAAACAAGATCGTGGGAAAACTGTCTAACACCGGAACTAGGGAAGCACAACAGGATCCAAACATGGCCATCGGTACGTCTCATAGTAGTCAATATTGTGCGTCTATGCTATTTGACATTGTTGTTGAATTTTAGCTTCAGAATATACTTGTTTTAGTAGTAAGTAAGATAGATATCCAGTACTCGATAGAACTAGCTTAAGGGAAGCTTCGACGTGGTAATTGGGATGGATTGGTTGTCGAGCAATCAAGCGGAGGTTATTACCCGCACCCCGATGGCAAATGAAGAAACGATCGTGACTCCTGGAGCAGGGAACGCCCCTACGGACTATCAGTCATTAAAGATACGGAAGTTTTTCGCACAAAGAATGTGTTGTTTTCTGGGCTCATGTCATGAATGTGACACCTGGGTCACTGCGACCATCAAACAAATACCAAGCCAATGAAATATTATATTTCATACTTGGGATCTGCATAAATATGTGTATCTTTTGCACATATCATTTCTTGTTCGATTTCGGGCTTTAAATCGCTTTCTAGAAGGTTATACGCGCACTGATGCGTAAATATAACCAGTTTAATGCAACGAACACTCCGGAATAGTGAAATAGTCTTAACATACCTTAAATAACCTTTACATAACTTAGAAATAAGTTTTGAAGGCTTTGGTATGGCAAAAACAAGTTAATTCGCTTACAGGGACTAAACTTGACAAACTGCGAAAGTATGCCAATTTGAACTGTAACGAACATTCTGGAACATGACCATAAGTTAAACATACCATAAATATCCTTTACATAGCTTAGAAATAGGCTTTGAGGGGTTTGGTATGCTAAAATAAACTTTTGGGTCATTCAGGGACTAAAAGCGTCAAAAAGTGCACAAGTTTGCATTTTCACGCATAACTTACGTTCTGAATACATCCGGACATCCAAAAATTTATGTAAGCACTAAAATATTTTGTTTTAGTGTTTGGCATAAGAAAAATCCATTCGTCGCGCAATTTGGATCGTTTTTCGCGCTTATGCGCATTCCGTCGTAATTAAGCGAACATCGCGATCGTACGACCAAACGAACCGACATCCGGGATATTTTTGAGCATGTTTCATATCCACAATGTTTAGGCATCATTTTAGGGCCTTGAAAATGGCTTCAAGAGCCTTAAACATGTCGGAAATGGCCTTAATACACAACGGGGACTGAATTGGAAACTTTGGAAAATGGTTGCTGATCAGAGGGACCTTAGCGTGACACCTAGCCCCCTTGGCGTCACGCGAGGCCTCTTCTGATCAGCAAAAGCCATTTTTAATAGTTGTTAACAGCTGTTTAGCACTCCCAATCCAATTCCAAGTGTTGTTTCCTGCTTATGGGGGGCCAATATGATGTACATGAGCTTGCCAACAAGTGTAGGGATGTGATCATTCCCTCTTCTCCAAGAAACGATCCTAACGATGAACCGAAATCTATAAATACCCAACCCCATTCATTGCAAAACCCACTTGAAATATGATATTTCTCTAAGTTGGGGTGTTTCATCACCTCATACCTGAGAATACTTGGATTATCAATCTTGCCGGGACCTTTTGTAAGTATTCCTTCGTTCTTTTATTGCTTTTCGAGTCTGAAAGTCAAACTTTGTTTGACTTTCTGCATTGGCCAGTTTATGGTCAATGCGAAGTTCGTTTGAACTTCGCAACGTGATTGTAATCACGATGGTTATAGACCCTTGTGACCATGCCTACTGATTACCACGTTGTCTAGGGTCGTAAGGGTAAGCGATCTAATAAATCGCTTATACCTTCGAACCCGACCCATTTGGTCGATCATTAGGATCCAACCAAATACATTAGGTGACCATAGTATATAGGGAATAACCTTCCAAGGTTATACCTTATGGTCGCTTAGTTTAAGTAGTTGTATGATAGGTAGTTTATATGCCTTATGTAAATTACCAAAATGCCCTTTTTACGCCAAAATCCATTTTAAGCATATGTAACATAACTTTTGGTATCTAAACTGATTTGGTAACAATATTAGATATGTTAAGGCATATTTTACTTGTCATGGGACTAGTTAGGCGTTCCGAACGCGTTTTACACGAACGACGCGTTAAAGTAGCATAAGCTACCTAAGCGGGCCGTAATGGGTCGTAAGCACTTAGGCTAGGTTTCATTTAGTATGTAGGCTTTGTTAAAACATACTACATGAGTTCCTATACTCATTTGGTTTACGAGCCCTCATTCTATCCGATCCTCCGATATAGGTCCGGTTTATTAACATAGTTACCTATATTAGGTGCCGTTTGATTCCGTGATCTCTAGCATTGCTTGGTGGTTATCTTAGGACTTCTGAGCAATCTCAAGTGAGTACATAGACCCCTCTTTTACTGTTTTCCAAACTGTTTTGGGGTGAAACACATGTGCCTACTTGTTACTTTCGTGCTTTCCTGTTTTCACATCATATACTTGCTATGTTTATTAGTACATTTATAGTACATGATTTCAATACATTTTATGCTATGTATGCCCATTGTGTGCATACTTAGTACATCACTTTACAATACATTTCATGCTATGTATACCCATTGTGTGCATACTTAGTACATTGTTTTACATTACACTTATGCTATGTATGTCCATTACGTGCATACTTAGTACATTGTTTTACATTACACTTATGCTATGTATGTCCATTACGTGCACACTTAGTACATTGTTTTACATTGCATTTCTGTTGCATATGCTCATCCAGCATATGAACACATTATACTACATTTTGAACCGTTGTAACCATTTGACTATGTGAACCGTCGTAACCCTTTGCTTATGAACCGTTTGTAACTATTGAACCGTGTGAACCAGTTGTATCTGTTGACATGATTTACATTTGACAATAGACATTTGACTATACATAAACATTTCTACAATTGTTAAACATTTCATCGTGGTGGTTGTTTGAGTAAGTGATTTAAGTAACGAGGCATATGTAATATGATACAAGCACGGTGGATATGCCGCTGGTACTTCCTATATATAAGTGTTTGTATGGTATCACATATTGTAGCGTTATTTGAATCATTTCAATTTAAGACATATAACATTTTATACAAATAACATACTTTTCACAAGACATTGATTTACAAACAACTTATCTTATACAAACTCATTTTACATGGTTATTCATTTAACCATACATTATTCTCTTATTTATACATATCATCTGATCTTATCGTTTCTCAAATGATTTACAAGACAAAGCAAATTACAAGGTTCATGACTAAACATTTTCTCAAACATAAGTCATGAATCCTGTTTTCACAAAACCTAAGTATCTCACAGGCATTTTTATGCTGACGTACCTATTTTCACATGTGTTTTCAGGAGATGATGCATAGGACTTATCAAGACATACTTAGGCGGACCTGTGCCTTAGTGACTTAAAACGAGACAAGAACTAGTTAATTTATGTTATGTACTCTTTAGTTCTTGTTTGAAACAATGTAAACTTTCATGTTTGATTAATAAAACGAAACTTCAATTGCCATGGATTTGAAACAATTAATTCTGTTACAACACTCCCCGACGTTTCCGTCACGTTTCGTTGTTTTACGTGGTCTGGGTGTGACAGAAAAGATGGTATCAGAGCCAATGGTTATAGGGAATTAGGTTATTAGTAATACTTTGACCTAGTCTATAACCTTCTTAGGACCCTAATGCGAGTTTACTTGCGTTTAGTCATAAAACAATACCGTCACCTATCCTTAGGCGACGACCACAACAAGAACATAAATTTCAAAACCGCTTTGAAAACTAATCATCTGTTCTAGGATGATTGATTACTAGGTTTTGAACCCTCTATTATAAGGTTTTGAACCCCTTTGAATTTTCAAAACTCTCGTCAAAGTTTTGGGGTCCTAAATAGTGTGAACACGTGCAAACTGGAAGAGTGAATGCCTGTACCCTGGGTTTTCTGTCTAAGGCTAGAGTGTTCGTACAAATCCACATAATCGGACTAGTCACTCTTACCTGGGAACTCTTGGGGTGAGTGTCCACTTATAGGCGAGCATGTCTTCGCGATACACTATGAGGATCTATTTGCGTTGATTCAGCCTTTGTGTTGTTTGTTTGCTTCGTGGTTCAAACAAATGACCATCAACCATGATTATGGTCGGTAATTGTAACATCCTATTCTTACCCAATGGCATTTCATTTCTTTTCTTTCTTGTTTCTCTTTTAGAATGCCTCCTCGACGCGAAAACCAGATAGCGACTGCCGAACTGGCAGAAATCATTGCGTAGCAAATGGCTGCTCAATTCCCAAACCTCTTTGCTCAATGGAACCAAGCCAACAACAACAACAATGGTCCATGCAATTTCAAGAGTTTTAACTCGGCTAAACCACTCAAGTTTAGTGGTTCTGAGGGAGCGACTGGGCTTCTTCAATGGTTCGAGAGCATTGAGAATACTTTCCGCCATGTGCAGTGTCCTGACAATCGCAAGGTCGAGTTTTCTTCGAGTGTGTTCCAGAAGAGGGCCCTTACGTGGTGGAACGGGGTTATGAGAGATCGTGGTGCAGAAGTTGCTCTAGCACAGACATGGGCTGAACTTAGGGCCCTTATGATGAGGGAATTCTGTCCTCGTCACGAGATCAGGGCCTTGGAAAGGGAATTTGACGATCTTACGCAAGATAGCGGTGAGCATCGAGCCTACACGGACCGTTATGAGGAGTTAAGTCTGTTATGCCCAAACATGGTCACGCCTTTGGATAAGGCAATCGAAAAGTACATTGATGGCCTCCCTGACTCAATACAAGACATTGTGACTGGTAGCAACCCTACTACAGTTAGACAGGCCATTGAGCTATCTGCAACCTTGACTGAATCAAAGATCAGGAAAGGTAAACTTTTCTGAAAAGGTGACAAGAAACCGGTCGCGGAATCGAACCCAATCGAGGAATCAAAGACCATGGATGAACAGACTGGATCCCCTAAGAAGTCAAAGAAGCGAAAGGCTTCTCAGAACTTCACCATGGTTACTCACAATGATCAAGCCGTCCCCAACCAACCAGCTCAACCCCCTGCTAGGAAGCCATACAATGGAACTGCACCCTTGTGCAACCAATATAGCCTCCATCATCATGCCAATGTAAAGTGCTGCAAATGCCAAACTTGTGGACTTATAGGCCATACAGCAAGAGTCTGCCCAGCTGCAACTGCACCAAACCAAGCTGGCAACAATCCTGCTCAAGGTCGTTTTCTACCAGGTTCTTGTTTCAACTGTGGCGAGATGGGTCATTTCCGAAGAAATTGCTCAAAGCTTGCTAATGCAAATCCAGCACAGGGATGAGCATCTGACCGACCAGAAGACAACATCATTTAGAAATAATCACGTCTTATGTATTATTTTCTTTTGTTGTCAAGGTCCATGAAACAGTTGTTATCATTGTTCATAAATAAATCTTTTATTTACGTTGCAATGTATTTATGTGGTTGTATGTATAAAGAACATATCCCCTACAATACCGACAAGCAAGGAATCGTATTCCTTGAAAAGCAAACTACCCCCAAATTTTTTTTTCCATCTTATGATCTCTTGCGTTTCCACGAAATTCCTAAGTACCCGTTTATTCTAAGGAAACGAAGTACAAGGCGCAAGTTACAACACGAGACGAATACCCAAAGTACCACTATAAATCCTTAATAAGGGTACTTAAGGATATTTCCGTAAATCCTAAAATTTTTGTGTTCCTTAATTCAAATATTACGTTTCTTTGAAAACAAAATCGAATTTTGGGAGATCATCCTATCTTTTCAGATAGATCCCAGAGGACATTGAAGTCCAGCGACTGGTTTCCTGGTGTACTTTGAATATCCATATTCAATCACTAACAAGTTAATAACAAATTAATAACCGAGTTAAGCAACTATGTGATTATGTGCTTATGTGTTCCCTTTTATGTTTTTGGTGTAATCCAAGTTTTTGTTATCTAAAATCCTTAATGGACTTCTACGTTGTAGTTAAGTCCCTTGGGTTATAAAGTACTACTCCATAATTAGACCCCTTGAGTGGTCTAGTTAAACAGATTGATCCAAAAATCTGGTTAGGAACATCATGTGATGATATAGCTGAAAGGACTCCTTGGTGGCCTAATTAAAAAGATCATTTGTCGATCTAATTAAAAGGACCCTATGGTAGTCTAATCACTCTCATCACAGGTTTTGATTTTCTTCCCCTAAACATTACAAGACAAACTGTGCGGACTGTGCAAGGAATTACGTAATTATGGATGCATACATAATTATGGAATTTAGTGCACAGAAACCACAGCGAGCTTTGTCATGTGCCTAGAAGTTAACTCTATTCATTTCCGTTTCTGAAGAAGCACCCATTGAAAATGACTCCGTTTGTTTATTTTCGTTTCTGAAGATTGTCCGTTGAGGAAATGAATATCCGTTTGATTATCCTTTTCATTTCCATTTCTGAGGAAGCACCCGTTGGAAATGACTCTGTTTGTTCATTTTTCGTTTCTGAAGATTGTCCGTTGAGGAAATGAATATCCGTTTGTCTATCATTTTCATTTCCGTTTCTGAGGAAGCACCCGTTGAAAATGACTCCGTTTGTTCATTTTCGTTTCTGAAGATTGTCCGTTGAGGAAATGAATATCCGTTTGATTATCATTTTCATTTCCATTTCTGAGGAAGCACCCGTTGAAAATGACTCTGTCAGTTCATTTTTCGTTTCTGAAGATTGTCCGTTGAGGAAATGAATATCCGTTTGTTCCTCCTTTTCATTTCCATTTCTGATGAAGCACCCGTTGAAAATGACTCCGTAAGTTCATTTTTCGTTTCTGAAGATTGTCCGTTGAGGAAATGAATATCCGTTTATTTCTCCTTTTCATTTCCATTTCTAATGAAGCACCCGTTGAAAATGACTCCGTAGGTTCATTTTCCTTCTGAAGAATGTTCGTTAAGGAAATGACAGGATTATGCCATACATATCTCTGGTGGTTATTTGACACAAAGTCACAAATAGACTCCTATGAATAAATTTCGGGACGAAATTTCCTAAAGTAGGGGAGACTGTGACACCTGGGTCACTGCGACCATCAAACAAATACCAAGCCAATGAAATATTATATTTCATACTTGGGATCTGCATAAATATGTGTATCTTTTGCACATATCATTTCTTGTTCGATTTCGGGCTTTAAATCGCTTTCTGGAAGGTTATACGCGCACTGATGCGTAAATATAACCAGTTTAATGCAACGAACACTCCGGAATAGTGAAATAGGCTTAACATACCTTAAATAACATTTACATAACTTAGAAATAAGTTTTGAAGGCTTTGGTATGGCAAAAACAAGTTAATTCGCTTACAGGGACTAAACTTGACAAACTGCGAAAGTATGCCAATTTGAACTGTAACGAACATTCCGGAACATGACCATAAGTTAAACATACCATAAATATCCTTTACATAGCTTAGAAATTGTCACACTCTGGCTTTGCGGAAGCGTGGTTAATTTTGGTGTGACTTCTTAATACCATAGCTTAATCATAACAAAGCTATATGAAATAAAATCATGCAAGATCATCCATTTGATTAAGTTTTAAAACCAGAGTAACATACCATTGTCTTAGAGACTTACAACATCATAACATAAAACATTGTCTTGAAAAACATAAACATCAACATGAAATAAACGCAGTTTAAGATTTGTGACTTGTCCAGGAAAGAGTCACATTTCCTAAACTGGGATGACCTCGTAACCCTTATGCAGCGGGAAAACATAACATACCGCGCCAGATCTTTAATTTCCTGAAATACATGTAAGTTGAAAAGTCAACAATAATGTTGAGCGAGTTCATGTGTAGTGAGTATGTAAAACACTTGTAAGTATAAAAATTCCCTGGTATGTAGCAAATAAGGAAAAGAGATCACCAATGGTTTGCAAGGCCATTGATATGTGTGAAGTGCAAGTAGGAAGACTCAAACCTTGCGATTTTGCGTCGGGGCACAAAGTCACCCCGAGGCCCGTACTGTTGGACCTGGGGTTGGGCTCGCTACACCCAGATAGATCTACCGCTTACGTCCCTCGGTCCTATAATGAGGATTAATGGCCTCCAGTTCACGCCTACCCACTCACATGATCTAAGTAATAAACCTCCTTACACTAACCATACCATGTATAAAGTACTTGTAATCAAAGTAACATGTATTTCACCCCCGCAGTTTAGAAAACTGAAAACAGTTAAGAGAAAAGGGGGACATGAACTCACAGTGGTGCGTCTCTACCAAGTATGCCTCCAAATCAAACAGCTGTGTGACGACCTACACGTACTAATTCTATTAGACGGACGGCCGTGCCTTAGCTTTATGGTTTAAGTTTTTGGGAAATAGTTAGGCAACTATTTCGTGTTTACGTTCTGTATATACTTGGTAGTTATTTTCCTCCCCAAGGATGGGGGATTTAATACATGTGTGTTCGTATAATTTGGATTACACTATTAAGTCTCACTTAATACATTTTATTCCTAACTCCAAAATATAAATATTCTTCCCAAAAATATTATATTTTAATACATGTGATTTTCCCAAAATAATACTTAGTAATATTATTTTTACCCTAAAAATAATATTTACGTTGTTCACAAAATAATCATAAACACTTATACGAGTGATGTTGTGATAAATATATATACTAAATACATTTATGTATCACGTTTTATTTTGTGAAAATCCCACCTCCGATGTTTTGTAAATATAGTCGTAGCGAAACTTATATTTTGAAAACAAGTCAAAATGTATTTCTAACACTTATAGTGAAAATATTTCTAAGTGTTAGGTTTTTGGAAAAATTTCGCCAGAGTTTCCTCTGTAACTGGAGGTGGCCACGCTTTCAAGCGTATCATTTTCTTTTATAAATCAAACCAACCATTTTTATCATTCATTCAAAACAATGTTCAAGCCACAAACTAGTCAAAATATATATAAATCGCATAAATGTATGAACTTGTGGTTTATCCAGAAATGTGTAGTAAAGATTCTTACTTTTAGTGTATCTTTATATATAAATCAATCCGGTTTCGTAAAAACCTCGTTTTTAGAGAAGGTCCGTCTTTACAACTTCTTGTCATCTTTCACAAAAATAGTTATTTTGTCGATACTTTGTGCTACACAAGTGCTTACACACTTGTGTGTTCTAAAAACCATTCTTGTTAGTGTAAGATCCGTCTTTAGAAAAACATGACTTCTTTCACACTCGGTCCTTTGAAAATACCACCTGTAGATCCGTAGATCTACTAGTTTTAATCACTATTTTACAAGCTAAAACACTTTTACACAAGTTCATGATTCGAGTGTGGTAGAGTTTCATCTTCTAACCCTTGTTATACTTAAACAAGCTTTATGTCATAATCCAAGATCATGACTAAACCGGGTTAAATGATGATCCGAGCTACCACAACATAGATCGGGTCCAAATAATCACACAAATAAAATACTACATGATTTACACAACATATGTGCTATTAACCAACATTTTAGTGTTTTAAGTAGACTTTTGTGCTTCAACTTGCATGTTCATAAATTTTAACCGTCATATATCGTTTTAACCACTTTAGAATAGTTCAAGAAGGTGATTTAAGCAACTTACCACTAGCTCGAGGCTAGGGAAGAATCTAGACGTAAATCGGGTGGATAAAAGCAAGATAAAGAGGTCCTTCGCCTTCCGATTGCACCAAGCTTCTTCGTATGAGATCCTTATCACTTGTAGATGATTGGAATGGCTTGCATGAAATCGAAAATGGATGGATGGGGGGTGGGTGCTCTCGTCCGAAAGTTCAAAGAGAGGGAGAGAGTGTGTGTGAGTTGTGGTGTTAAGTGTGTGATCATGTGTGTTAAGTCATGATCTTATAGACAAATTCTAATGTGTTTAACCAATGGATTTTGTGTCTAATTGATTTTAGACAAGTTAGATTATTATAATCTACAAAGTACAAGGGGTGTCCCCCTCATGGGGACGGTTTCTAAAGGGGGGGGGGGTCTAGTTCGATTCTAACTAGTTAGTTAGGATAATAGTTAGGTTAAGTAAGTTAGTTAAGTGCTTAACCCGGTTAGTTGTGTGTCGTGTGTTATGACGGGTGTTAGGGTATTCAGGGACCCTAACTGGCTCAGAAAAAGATAAATAATGTTATTAACAATATTTTCATGTTTCGGGTATAGTCCGGTTGTTCGGTTGGATAGTAATCCGTTAAAGCGTTAACAAAGCTTTAAAGTGTTGTTAATACCATTTTTAGTGACACAACTCATTTCTGACACTTTGGAAAGTGTCAAGTAATATTTTTCTCATGTTTTGGCACTTTATTAGGTAGCTAAATGCTGAATTATTATGTAAAGTGCTGAATTTTGTGCTTAGAGCACGTTTTAGGCACATCCAGTCATTGAAACTTATTCCTAGAGACGCAGTTCTACAACCCTTGTATCCCTACACTCACCACTAGTGTAGCAAAATATTTCTGGCTCATACAGGCCTTAGAGGCAGTGTCTGCCTGATGCTGGCTTTATCAGCATGTTCTATAGGTTATCCGTTTTAGTGCTACTGTGCTTTTTGTGCATCATGTTTGTCACTAATGTTCAGCATGTAAATATTGTAGTGACAGCAAGTAAAGTATGATGCAAGTAAGTACATGTATCAGTAATCAAGTAGCAGTTTATTCACAAGTTCAAGCAAGCACAGTAATTAAGCAGTAATTAATTATTAATTAAGTCATACGGATACCTGGTTTAGTGAGGGTTGTCACATTCTCCCCCCGTTAGAAAAATTTCGTCCCGAAATTTTAAGTTCTGCTTGAAGATGCAGGGTTCTTAGGAAATAGGTGGGGGTATTTCTCTTTCATCCGGTCCTCACGCTCCCAGGTGTACTCAGGACCGTGCTTGGCATTCCAACGAACTTTGACGTGCTTGACACTGCTCCGGCGGGTCTTGTTTACTTTCCAATCCGTAACCTCAACCGGTTCTTCAACGAAATGGAGCGTGTCGTCAACATGAATCTCGTCGATGGGAATGGCAATGTCATCTTGAGTTGGACTTTTCTTCAGGTTGGATACATGGAATGTATCGTGAACACCATTCAGTTCAGTAGGTAGATCCAACTTGTATGCTACTAGTCCTATTCTTTCCAAAATTCTGAAAGGACCAATGTAGCGCGGATTTAACTTCCCACGCTTTCCGAAGCGTGCCACACCCTTCCAGGGTGAAACCTTCAATAAAACCATTTCTCCCACTTGAAATTCCACGTGTTTCCGGTTTGGATCCGCATAGGCCTTCTGTCTGTGGCGAGCTGCTTCGATGCGTTTAAGAATCTGCGCAATCTTGTCTGTCGTCTCGTGGACGATTTCGGGACCAGCAAGTTGCCTATCACCTGCGTCAGCCCAGCATAAGGGTGATCGGCACTTGCGTCTGTAAAGGGCTTCAAATGGCGCGACACCAATACTGGTGTGGTAGCTGTCGTTGTATGAAAATTCGACCAAAGGCAAATGCTTATCCCAGCTACCGCCCAAATCCATAACACACGCTCTCAGCATGTCTTCCAAAGTCTGTATCGTTCGCTCGCTTTGACCGTCAGTTTGCGGATGAAACGCAGTGCTCAGATTCAATTGTGAGCCAAAAGCTTCTTGGAAGGATTGCCATATCCTTGACACAAATCTTGCGTCTCTATCAGAGATGATCGAGAGAGGCACTCCATGACGTGCAACGATCTCCTGCATGTAAATTTCAGCCAACTTGCTCGTATTATCCTTCTCTCTGATAGGTAAGAAGTGTGCTGACTTCGTTAATCGATCCACTATTACCCAAATAGTGTCATGGCCTCTTGGCGTTCTTGGCAATTTTGTAATAAAATCCATTGAGATTTGTTCCCATTTCCACTTGGGAATCTCAGGTTGTTGCAGAAGTCCTGAAGGCTTCTGGTATTCGGCTTTAACCTTAGCACACGTTAAACATTTGCTCACATAAACAGCAACATCGCCTTTCATCCTAGGCCACCAATAGTAATCCTTGAGATCCTGGTACATCTTATCCGCTCCTGGATGGATAGAGTACCGCGATTTGTGAGCTTCATCAAAAATAACCTTCCTTAAATCACCAAACAGAGGAACCCAAATCCTTCTCTCAAAACATAACGTTCCTTCCTCGTTTGGCATCAAAAGCTTCTCCATCCCACGGAGGTATTCTTCTTCAAGGTTTCCTTCCTTGAGAGCTTCTTTCTGCGCGACACGAATGCGCAAGGAAAGATCGGTTCGGATAATCATTTCCAAAGCCCTAACCCTTATGGGCTTGATCCTCTCCTTTCGACTTAGGGCATCGGCGACCACATTCGCCTTCCCTGGATGATACTTTATCTCGCAGTCGTAATCGTTCAGCAACTCAACCCATCGTCTCTGCCTCATATTCAGCTCCTTCTGATTGAATATGTGTTGTAGGCTCTTGTGATCTGTAAAAATTGTACACTTCGTACCATAAAGGTAGTGTCTCCAGATCTTTAATGCAAAAACCACTGCGCCAAGTTCCAAATCATGTGTGGTATAGTTCTTTTCGTGCACTTTCAATTGACGCGATGCGTAAGCAATAACCTTGTGGCGTTGCATCAACACACAACCCAATCCTTGACGTGAGGCGTCACAGTATACCACAAAATCATCTGTACCTTCCGGTAGTGCTAAGATTGGCGCATTGCAGAGCTTATCCTTCAATATCTGGAACGCTTCTTCCTGTTTGATTCCCCAATCAAACTTCTTATCTTTCTGCGTGAGGAGCGTCAATGGTTGAGCGATCTTCGAAAAGTCCTCAATGAACCTTCGATAGTAGCCAGCCAAACCCAAGAATTGTCGAGTCTCGGTTGGCGTCTTTGGCGCTTCCCAACTCTTGATCGCTTCAATCTTTGTTGGATCCACGTGGATTCCATCTCCATTCACCACGTGTCCAAGAAATTGTACTTCACGTAGCCAAAACTCGCACTTAGAGAATTTGGCATACAGCTGTTCTTTCTTTAGCAGCTCCAAAATAGCTCTTAAATGCTGTTCGTGCTCAGCCTTTGTCCTTGAATAAATCAAGATGTCGTCGATAAACAAAATCACGAACTTGTCCAAGTACGGCTTGCAAACTCTATTCATCAAATCCATAAACACTGCAGGTGCGTTTGTCAGACCAAACGGCATAACAAGGAACTCGTAGTGTCCATAACGAGTTCTGAAGGCTGTCTTCGGGATACTTTCCTCTTGTATCCTTAACTGATGGTATCCAGATCGAAGATCGATCTTTGAATAAAAGCTTGAGCCTTGCAGTTGGTCAAACAGATCATCAATTCTTGGCATAGGATACCTATTCTTGATCGTCAGCTTGTTCAACTCCCGGTAGTCAATACACATGCGAAAACTACCGTCCTTCTTCTTGACAAACAGGACCGGAGCTCCCCAAGGCGAGAAGCTTGGTCGGATAAATCCCTTGTCTAACAACTCTTGAAGTTGTGTCGACAATTCTTGCATCTCAGACGGAGCAAGTCTATAAGGTGCCTTAGCCACAGGCGCGGCGCCTGGAACTAAGTCAATGTGGAACTCTACTTGTCTCTGAGGTGGCAGTCCAGGTAAGTCCTCTGGGAAGACTTCTGGATATTCCCTCACGACAGGGATGTCTTCTATTCTTGGCTCAGCAGTCTTCTTATCCACAATGTGTGCCAGGAAGGCAACACATCCCTTTTGCAAACACTTTCGCGCTTTCAGGCAGCTGATAATTCTTAACGGCGTATCACGTTTCTCCCCGTGAACCATAATTGTTTCGCCATCTTCGGTTGGGATACGAACAACCTTTTCGTGACAAACTATCTCAGCCTTGTTGCCTGATAACCAATCCATTCCTACCACCACGTCGAAGCTTCCCAACTGGACTGGTAGTAGATCCAAAGCAAACTCACGCTCTCCCAATTCGATCACACAACCTCTGATAACTTCATTGGCTTCTACTAACTTCTCGTTGGCCAATTCGATTGAGTAGGGAATATCTAACTTACTAGCGGTTAAACCAAGCATATTCTTAAAGTCTAACGACACGAAGCTATAGTCGGCACCAGTATCAAATAAAACGGATGCATAGCGTTGGTTTACAGGGAACGTACCAGTAACAACATTGGGGTCCTGGCGCGCCTCCCTCGCTTCGATTTGGAACACTCTTCCACGGGCTTGGTTTAACTCTGTGAAATTCCGTTTAAAGTGCCCGATATCACCGCAGTTAAAGCATCCAAGTCTTTGCCCGTTTCCACCTCCACTTCCAGCTTGGTTGTTGTTTTGGTTCGCATTACCAACTTGATTCGCATCGATGCCTCGATTCCCGTTTCCTCCATTGTTCCCCTGTGGGCGATTTCCAATACCACCACGATTACTATTTCTATTCCCAAATCCTCCTTGGCCTCCCCGGCCAGCACTAGCCCAACAAGAATCCTTCAAGTGGCCAGTCTTTCCACAAACTTCACATACTTTTGGCCCGCATCGGCCAGAGTGATGGCGTTGGCAAGAGTTACACTTGGGATGTGCACCCATATATCCTTTACCTTTCCTCCTACCACCAGCTGTATCCTGAGCTGGCGCGTTTTGCTCTCCTTTCTTAACAACCACACTGGCGCCCTGCTTGAAGTTCGAGAACTTCCGTTTGTTACCTCCTGATGACTCGACGTGAGTCTCTTTCTTCTTTTGCTCAACATCACCAAACTTGTTCAGTCGAATAGCCTCCTCTGTGAGAGCCACGCTCAAATCAATCGCCTCAGTAATGGTCGCAGGCTTGGATGAGGTCACCATGCTGATGATTTGAGGAGCTAATCCCCAAATGAAACGTTCAATCCGCTTGAACTCTGGAGTGACCATGTTGGGTACCACATGCGATAAGTCATGGAACCTTTGAACGTACTCTGCGATCTTTGGACCTTCTATTTTCAAATGCCAGAACTCGGTTTCCAACCTTTGGATTTCCGCACGAGAGCAGTACTTTTTGCGCATAAGTTCCTTCAGTTCGGTCCAGGTTAGCGCGTAGGCAGCAACTTCACCAAGTGTCTGTACTTGCAAATTCCACCAAGAGAGGGCTCCATCCAAGAATAGCCCCGAGATATAGGTGACCTGCTGGTCCGGTGCGCATTTGCTCATGCGAAGAACAGATTCAGTTTTCTCGGCCCAACGAACAAAGGCGACAGCACCTCCTGTGCCATCAAAGTTGACCGGTTTGCAGTCTAGAAACTGCTTGTAGGTGCACCCTGCACATACATTGTAACACGTGAACGGCATTAGCATCTTTGCTATAGATATCCAATTAGGTCATGGTAGGTCTAGATGACTTAGTATTACCATGAGGTGGATTATTGTTGCCATTGTTGTTCGAGCTGCTTCCGCTGGGTCCTCCTTGCGAAGCGGCGTATTGTGCGATGGCAGCAGCGATGACTTGCTGGAGTTCTGCCTCATTGGTAGGCATCGGTGTTGGACGTTTCGGCGGCATCTTCTAAAAGATGGTTTACGTCGGTCAGGCCATAGTTATAATACATATGCTTTATGATAGTAATAGTACATAACATCTCATGTTATAATCATATCAATCACACAACATCCCATGTCACAAACATCAATCACATCAAATACACGTCAACAAAAGTCAGAATCATAATGTAGTCTCCAAAAATGTTGTGCAGTCAAAAGCATTCGCCGTCTTCTCACCAACGTCTACCCATACGGTACTGAAGAGCTCTACACGGATGGCGGTGGAGGAGGGGGAAAGTGAGTGTAAAACAAACGACGCAACTGGAGCCAGTCCTCCTCCATGGCTCTCTGGGTACGCAACCAAGAAGCAACCTGCTGCTTAAGTGCCAAAAGGCGTGCAGTGTAGTCTGGTGGTAAAGGTCGAGAGGGCTGCAAAGGAGAGTGGGTCTGACCCTGGCACGGACACGGCGGCGGCTGAGCTCTCTCAAGCTCCTGAATGCGCTGCGTGTGTGCCTCGTGCTGGGCGACAAAAGACATCAAAACATCCTCAATAGTATACCCCATGTGGAAAGAATGGTAGGGGTCAGTCGGTGGCATAGCAGAAGATGACGACCAGAGAAACGGCTCACTGGTGGGATCAAAAGGGGCCACATGAGATGGAGAAACAGGGGGAAAAGTAGCGGACGGTGGTATAGTAGGGATAGATACCGGTACATGTCCAAAAGGGTGAGCCGAAGAACCTTCTCCAGGTCGTGCTGGAGGTGTAAACCGAGGAAAAGAAAAGGAGGTATCAATGTGACGGGTATCAGCGATCTGAGGAGGAATAGGTGGAACCTCGTCATCAGCAGGAATCCACCCACACTGGGCGTGCTCATCTCGTGGGTCCACCTGTGCCTCAAAAAGCGCACGATCAAACTGAACTGGCATAGGATCATGGTGAGGGGCAACAAGAGGGTCAACTGGTGCATCAGCAAAAAGTGGGGGATCAACATGATCAGCAACAAAGACATGATCGCCCTCCAACAACGGAGCATCTATAGGATGATCATCAACAGGTGGGTCAGCAATGACAGGCTCAATAATAGGTGCGTCAGCATGAACTGGGTCATGCTCAAGTACTGGGTCAGGAGCAGGGTCTAGTGGCTGCTCGGGCTCATCAAAGGCCATCTCAAAATCAAACTCAGGGTCGATGGGATCAACTGGGTCGACTGGATCCTCCATAGGCTGATCCATGGGTATAAACTCTATATCCTCATCTGGGTCGAATCCTGGGGGAAAGTCAGGATCGGAATCCTCCACATCATCATGGTCGAAAGCAAAGCTAGGAATAGGGGCAACAGAGGATGCCTGGTCGGGATCTGATCCATGAGAAAAGTGCTGCGCACTCTGAGTGTGTGAAGGTGCGGAGGCCACAGACTCGAAAGAGCCTGGGACCGGAGAGTGAGCAGGTGACTCCTCAGCGGGAGCATCTGCGATCAACAAAAGATCACCAGCAGCAAGAAGGGCCTCGCCCTGAACATCATCCTCTAAGGGCTCGTCATCAAAAAGATCGACGTCGACGTCGTCGTCAGCGTCGGCGTCGAGGAGTAAATCGTAAGCAGGATATGAAGCAAGCGGTATGGGTGCAGGGATCTCCACTAACGGTAGGTCCCCGGCCAAAGGGCCATCAGCGAGCTCATCAGCACCATCAGGTAAAGTGAAGGGCTGGAAATCGTCCTCGTCCGTGCTTGTAACGTCGGATGTGTGAACCTCGCGCTCAGAAGACTCTAGGTCGTCCGATACTATAGGTCTAGGTCCTGTGGTGTCTGAGTCACCAGTGCCAGAGGTGTCCATGGTGTCTGTAACATAAACACAAACATGCACAAACAGTCAATCATACAATCAGATAATCACATAAGTCACCAAGTAAGCATTCAAATAGTTCTCCTAGTCCCACTAGCCTCCCAGCCTCTCAGACTGCTCTTCCTAGTCCCACTAGCCAATTCTCCTAGTCCCACTAGCCAATTCTCCTAGTCCCACTAGCCAACTACCTCGATCTCCCAGACCGAGCCTCGGCCTCTCAGACCGAGCCTCAGCCTTTCTAGACTGAGCCTATAAATAATAAATAAAATGTGCTCAACATTTGTTTGTAAAAAGTTTTGGATCTGGACTTAAATGGTATGCAGTAAAAATGTTTTCATGAGAGCCCTAGTGATCATAGTCTAGACTCGAGAAGGAATCCTAGTTCGCTATGATCAGAGCTATGATACCAAGCTGTCACACCCTGGCTTTGCGGAAGCGTGGTTAATTTTGGTGTGACTTCTTAATACCATAGCTTAATCATAACAAAGCTATATGAAATAAAATCATGCAAGATCATCCATTTGATTAAGTTTTAAAACCAGAGTAACATACCATTGTCTTAGAGACTTACAACATCATAACATAAAACATTGTCTTGAAAAACATAAACATCAACATGAAATAAACGCAGTTTAAGCTTGTCCAGGAAAGAGTCACATTTCCTAAACTGGGATGACCTCGGAACCCTTATGCAGCGGGAAAACATAACATACCGCGCCAGATCTTTAATTTCCTGAAATACATGTAAGTTGAAAAGTCAACAATAATGTTGAGCGAGTTCATGTGTAGTGAGTATGTAAAACACTTGTAAGTATAAAAATTCCCTGGTATGTAGCAAATAAGGAAAAGAGATCACCAATGGTTTGCAAGGCCATTGATATGTGTGAAGTGCAAGTAGGAAGACTCAAACCTTGCGATTTTGCGTCGGGGCACAAAGTCACCCCGAGGCCCGTACTGTTGGACCTGGGGTTGGGCTCGCTACACCCAGATAGATCTACCGCTTACGTCCCTCGGTCCTATAATGAGGATTAATGGCCTCCAGTTCACGCCTACCCACTCACATGATCTAAGTAATAAACCTCCTTACACTAACCATACCATGTATAAAGTACTTGTAATCAAAGTAACATGTATTTCACCCCCGCAGTTTAGAAAACTGAAAACAGTTAAGAGAAAAGGGGGACATGAACTCACAGTGGTGCGTCTCTACCAAGTATGCCTCCAAATCAAACAGCTGTGTGACGACCTACACGTACTAATTCTTTTAGACGGACGGCCGTGCCTTAGCTTTATGGTTTAAGTTTTTGGGAAATAGTTAGGCAACTATTTCGTGTTTACTATCTGTATATACTTGGTAGTTATTTTCCTTCCCAAGGATGGGGGATTTAATACATGTGTGTTCGTATAATTTGGATTACACTATTAAGTCTCACTTAATACATTTTATTCCTAACTCCAAAATATAAATATTCTTCCCAAAAATATTATATTTTAATACATGTGATTTTCCCAAAATAATACTTAGTAATATTATTTTTACCCCAAAAATAATATTTACGTTGTTCACAAAATAATCATAAACACTTATACGAGTGATGTTGTGATAAATATATATACTAAATACATTTATGTATCACGTTTTATTTTGTGAAAATCCCACCTCCGATGTTTTGTAAATATAGTCGTAGCGAAACTTATATTTTGAAAACAAGTCAAAATGTATTTCTAACACTTATAGTGAAAATATTTCTAAGTGTTAGGTTTTTGGAAAAATTTCGCCAGAGTTTCCTCTGTAACTGGAGGTGGCCACGCTTTCAAGCGTATCATTTTCTTTTATAAATCAAACCAACCATTTTTATCATTCATTCAAAACAATGTTCAAGCCACAAACTAGTCAAAATATATATAAATCGCATAAATGTATGAACTTGTGGTTTATCCAGAAATGTGTAGTAAAGATTCTTACTTTTAGTGTATCTTTATATATAAATCAATCCGGTTTCGTAAAAACCTCATTTTTAGAGAAGGTCCGTCTTTACAACTTCTTGTCATCTTTCACAAAAATAGTTATTTTGTCGATACTTTGTGCTACACAAGTGCTTACACACTTGTGTGTTCTAAAAACCATTCTTGTTAGTGTAAGATCCGTCTTTAGAAAAACATGACTTCTTTGACACTCGGTCCTTTGAAAATACCACCTGTAGATCCGTAGATCTACTAGTTTTAATCACTATTTTACAAGCTAAAACACTTTTACACAAGTTCATGATTCGAGTGTGGTAGAGTTTCATCTTCTAACCCTTGTTATACTTAAACAAGCTTTATGTCATAATCCAAGATCATGACTAAACCGGGTTAAATGATGATCCGAGCTACCACAACATAGATCGGGTCCAAATAATCACACAAATAAAATACTACATGATTTACACAACATATGTGCTATTAACCAACATTTTAGTGTTTTAAGTAGACTTTTGTGCTTCAACTTGCATGTTCATAAATTTTAACCGTCATATATCGTTTTAACCACTTTAGAATAGTTCAAGAAGGTGATTTAAGCAACTTACCACTAGCTCGAGGCTAGGGAAGAATCTAGACGTAAATCGGGTGGATAAAAGCAAGATAAAGAGGTCCTTCGCCTTCCGATTGCACCAAGCTTCTTCGTATGAGATCCTTATCACTTGTAGATGATTGGAATGGCTTGCATGAAATCGAAAATGGATGGATGGGGGGTGGGTGCTCTCGTCCGAAAGTTCAAAGAGAGGGAGAGAGTGTGTGTGAGTTGTGGTGTTAAGTGTGTGATCATGTGTGTTAAGTCATGATCTTATAGACAAATTCTAATGTGTTTAACCAATGGATTTTGTGTCTAATTGATTTTAGACAAGTTAGATTATTATAATCTACAAAGTACAAGGGGTATCCCCCTCATGGGGACGGTTTCTAAAGGGGGGGGGGTCTAGTTCGATTCTAACTAGTTAGTTAGGATAATAGTTAGGTTAAGTAAGTTAGTTAAGTGCTTAACCCGGTTAGTTGTGTGTCGTGTGTTATGACGGGTGTTAGGGTATTCAGGGACCCTAACTGGCTCAGAAAAAGATAAATAATGTTATTAACAATATTTTCATGTTTCGGGTATAGTCCGGTTGTTCGGTTGGATAGTAATCCGTTAAAGCGTTAACAAAGCTTTAAAGTGTTGTTAATACCATTTTTAGTGACACAACTCATTTCTGACACTTTGGAAAGTGTCAAGTAATATTTTTCTCATGTTTTGGCACTTTATTAGGTAGCTAAATGCTGAATTATTATGTAAAGTGCTGAATTTTGTGCTTAGAGCACGTTTTAGGCACATCCAGTCATTGAAACTTATTCCTAGAGACGCAGTTCTACAACCCTTGTATCCCTACACTCACCACTAGTGTAGCAAAATATTTCTGGCTCATACAGGCCTTAGAGGCAGTGTCTGCCTGATGCTGGCTTTATCAGCATGTTCTATAGGTTATCCGTTATAGTGCTACTGTGCTTTTTGTGCATCATGTTTGTCACTAAGGTTCAGCATGTAAATAATGTAGTGACAGCAAGTAAAGTATGATGCAAGTAAGTACATGTATCAGTAATCAAGTAGCAGTTTATTCACAAGTTCAAGCAAGCACAGTAATTAAGCAGTAATTAATTATTAATTAAGTCGTACGGATACCTGGTTTAGTGAGGGTTGTCACAGAAATAGGCTTTGAGGGGTTCGGTATGCTAAAATAAACTTTTGGGTCATTCAGGGATTAAAAGCGTCAAAAAGTGCACAAGTTTGCATTTTCACGCATAACTTACGTTCTGAATACATCCGGACATCCAAAAATTTATGTAAGCACTAAAATATTTTGTTTTAGTGTTTGGCATAAGAAAAATCCATTCGTCGCGCAATTTGGATCATTTTTCGCGCTTATGCGCATTCCGTCGTAATTAAGCGAACATCGCGATCGTACGACCAAACGAACCGACATCCGGGATATTTTTGAGCATGTTTCATATCCACAATGTTTAGGCATCATTTTAGGGCCTTGAAAATGGCTTCACGAGCCTTAAACATGTCAGAAATTGCCTTAATACACAACGGGGACTGAATTGGAAACTTTGGAAAATGGTTGCTGATCAGAGGGACCTTAGCGTGACACCTAGCCCCCTTGGCGTCACGCGAGGCCCCTTCTGATCAGCAAAAGCCGTTTTTAACAGCTGTTAACAGCTGTTTAGCACTCCCAATCCAATTCCAAGTTTTGTTTCCTACTTATGGGGGGCCAATATGATGTACATGAGCTTTCCAACAAGTGTAGGGATGTGATCATTCCCTCTTCTCCAAGAAATGATCCTAACGGTGAACCGAAATCTATAAATACCCAACCCCATTCATTGCAAAACCCACTTGAAATATGAGATTTCTCTAAGTTGGGGTGTTTCATCACCTCATACCTGAGAATACTTGGATTATCAATCTTGCGGGGACCCTTTGTAAGTATTCCTTCGTTCTTTTATTGCTTTTCGAGTCCGAAAGTCAAACTTTGTTTGACTTTCTGCATTGACCAGTTTATGGTCAATGCGAAGTTCGTATGAACTTCGCAACGTGATTGTAATCACAATGGTTATAGTCCCTTGTGACTATGCCTACTGATTACCACGCTGTCTAGGGTCGTAAGGGTAAGCGATCTAATAAATCACTTATACCTTCGAAGTCGATCATTAGGATCCGACCAAATACATTAGGTGACCATAGTATATAGGGAATAACCTTCCAAGGTTATACCTTATGGTCGCTTCGTTTAAGTAGTTGTATGATAGGTAGTTTATATGCCTTAGGTAAATTACCAAAATGCCCTTTTTACGCCAAAATCCATTTTAAGCATATGTAACATAACTTTTGGTATCTAAACTGATTTGGTAACAATATTAGATATGTTAAGGCATATTTTACTTGTCATGGGACTAGTTAGGCGTTACAAACGCGTTTTACGCGAACGACGCGTTAAAGTAGCATAAGCTACCTAAGCGGGCCATAATGGGTCGTAAGCACTTAGGCTAGGTTTCATTTAGTATGTAGGCTTTGTTAAAACATACTACATGAGTTCCCATACTCATTTGGTTTACGAGCCCTCATTCTATCCGATCCTCCGATATAGGTTCGGTTTATTAACATAGTTACCTATATTAGGTGCCGTTTGATTCCGTGATCTCTAGCATTGCTTGATGGTTATCTTAGGACTTCTGAGCAATCTCAAGTGAGTACATAGACCCCTCTTTTACTGTTTTCCAAACTGTTTTGGGGTGAAACACATGTGCCTACTTGTTACTTTCGTGCTTTCCTGTTTTCACATCATATACTTGCTATGTTTATTAGTACATTTATAGTACATGATTTCAATACATTTTATGCTATGTATGCCCATTGTGTGCATACTTAGTACATCACTTTACAATACATTTCATGCTATGTATACCCATTGTGTGCATACTTAGTACATTGTTTTACATTACACTTATGCTATGTATGTCCATTACGTGCATACTTAGTACATTGTTTTACGTTACACTTATGCTATGTATGTCCATTACATGCATACTTAGTACATTGTTTTACATTACACTTATGCTATGTATGTCCATTACGTGCATACTTAGTACATTGTTTTACATTACACTTATGCTATGTATGTCCATTACGTGCACACTTAGTACATTGTTTTACATTGCATTTCTGTTGCATATGCTCATCCAGCATATGAACAGATTATACTACATTTTGAACCGTTGTAACCATTTGACTATGTGAACCGTCGTAACCCTTTGCTTATGAACCGTTTGTTACTATTGAACCATGTGAACCAGTTGTATCTGTTGACATGATTTACATTTGACAATAGACATTTGACTATACATAAACATTTCTACAATTGTTAAACATTTCATCGTGGTGGTTGTTTGAGTAAGTGATTTAAGTAACGAGGCGTATGTAATATGATACAAGCACGGTGGATATGCCGCTGGTACTTCCTATATATAAGTGTTTGTATGGTATCACATATTGTAGCGTTATTTGAATCATTTCAATTTAAGACATATAACATTTTATACAAATAACATACTTTTCACAAGACATTGATTTACAAACAACTTATCTTATACAAACTCATTTTACATGGTTATTCATTTAACCATACATTATTTTCTTATTTATACATATCATCTGATCTTATCGTTTCTCAAATGATTTACAAGACAAAGCAAATTACAAGGTTCATGACTAAACATTTTCTCAAACATAAGTCATGAATCCTGTTTTCACAAAACCTATGTATCTCACAGGCATTTTTATGCTGACGTACCTATTTTCTCATGTGTTTTCAGGAGATGATGCATAGGACTTATCAAGACATACTTAGGCGGACATGTGCCTTAGTGACTTAAAACGAGACAAGAACTAGTTAATTTATGTTATGTACTCTTTAGTTATTGTTTGAAACAATGTAAACTTTCATGTTTGATTAATAAAACAAAACTTTAATTGCCATGGATTTGAAACAATTAATTCTGTTACAACACTCCCCGACGTTTCCGTCATGTTTCGTTGTTTTACGTGGTCGGGGTGTGACAATGAACAAGAGAACCAAAGAACCAAAACTTGAAGATATCCCTGTAATAAGGTCTTCCCCGAAGACTTACCAGAATTATCTCCTCGACGACAGGTCGAATTTCGCATCGATTTGATTCCGGGCGCCGCGCCTGCTGTTAATGCATCTTGGCGACTTACACTTTTGGAGATGCAAGGATTGTCAGTGCAACCTCAGTGGTTGACAGAGAAGGAAGTTAACAGACCAAGTTTCCCGCTTTAGGAAACCCCGGTTTTGTTCGTCAAGAAGAAGGACGATAGCTTTCGTACGAACATCAAACTACCAGGAGCCGAACGAGCTAACCAACAAGAGTTGGTGACACTTTCTAGGGATTAATGAATTACTTATTTAACTAACTGCGAGGATCCAACTAGTCTTCACGACTGATCAATGATCGAGAGTCATTAGCTGTGAATTCAGGAAGAAAGTATATCGGGGAAATTGTGGGACAATAACTTGTTTTAAACGTACACATATATGGTGTTCCCTGCACAATGCACAAAACAGTTTTACACAGAATACGAAATTTTGAAAATCTGGAAGCATGTACTTAGGACCTTTGGGAACCAGGTCCAAACGCGTAAAGGTTGTTTAGGAACCACACCTGTTAACTCAAGCAAACCCCATTATCCTGACATATATGCTATTTCAGTTAACCAAACAAAAAGTGCACCAACTTATTTTGTTAAAATCTTCATTTTTGCTTCTAGCGAGTAGATGTTTGCATCTCTACTCCCCTTAATGATAGTTGCGTCACGTTAATTTTCTTCGCTGAGAGGGAACACACATTTGTTTCGATACTTGGTCATTTCTTCATTTTAGCAAATACTCGTTGTCTCAGTACTTGGAAACTTATAGGTCACACATGCACCATTTACCACGCATGTGGTTTCGTTTCGAACAAACGCTTCATTGAAATTCAAATATTATTTTGCTAAATCTAATTACTGATTTGTGATTCGACTGACCTGCATTATTGTAATTGTTGGCTCTTTTGTTACCAAGTCTACACATTTTCTTGAGACTTCTTTTCTTTCAAGTTACATTCATGATTTATCTTCGTGACCATGCTGAGATTCCCTTGTTGATACATACGTTTATTGTCAGGTTATCAAGTTCAATTGCTTAAACTTATCCATTTCGCATATTCAATTTAAGACGCCATATGATGTATTGAGAGCATCATATTCAAACATTTTAGCAAAGGGTCTTTTGTTTCGAGTCGTAGTAGACTTGATTGGTCTACGACTCCACTAAATCGTTTATTAATTTCAATACCTTACAGTGATACTTTCACAGAATTGAAGCTTGCGCTAATTTGGTTACTCACTTCATTCACAGATTTAATCGTTTATTTGTCAACTCGCTCTAAATCCGTCCTGTTTATCACGATTAAAGCGGTCTCAACACAGTTGTGTGTTAAGATAATGATACCTAGATTCATTTCATATCATGGTGTACCTCCTAACGATTCTTTCGTTACAAATTGAATACCTCGCATTGTTTATTGTTTTCCATCTTCAATCAGGAACAGTAGTTCTTTGAAGTTCCAAATTCGATTGAAAAACCCCATGACGCTGTTTAAATTAAATTTTCAGTATTGTTTCAATACACTTTCATTTGATTTCAAACACGGTGAACTTGTTCAGTCACCACTATTGTTGAATTATGTCATTACGACACCTTGTGGTATCGATATGAACTTGTAGCTTGTGCTAATGATGGTCAACCGTCTCACACAAAACTACATATACTTTTGTTTGACTTATCATTTAAACATTCCTGATGCAACTACAAATCAAGACAATAAGACACCAGATTCGCTTGTACTTCATTTGGTGTATTTTCGCAATTCAAGAATGTCAACACACTAATTTTTCACCATTTATTCGAAAGTTGACAGATCTTTTTCATATTCAAGTTGTTGATTTAGAGTTCATTTAGCGGAAGCTATGGTTTGTGGAAACCCGTTTGCGTGTTGTGACCGATTGTTTGAGAATCCATGGGTCAAAACTCCTCTTTTATGGAACCCTTGTTAACTAGATTACACTAGACTATACGTCAATACGTCTCATATCTTTGACAATAAAACCTGAAACACATACTTTTAACTGCTGGGTTCCGATTATAGTAAGATATCCCTGGAATTCACCTGATGTGAATAAGATTAGGATCGGTTTTGTAGTTATCTACCCCCGTATTACTCATATACATACACGCATAATGTAACCCTAAGGATTTAAGGTAGTACAAATTTCGAGGACGAAATTTTCTTAACAGGGGGAGAATGTGACAACTGTCAAATTTGCAAGCATCCGTATGATGAATTAATCTTGATTAGTGCTTAATGACTGTGCTGAATTATACTTTACTGCTTTTGGATTTCTACATCATACATATATGTGCATCACATTTCATACTGTCACCTCATTATCACATGCAAACTCTTAGTGACAAAAACGATGCACAAAGCACAGCTTGCACAGTTAGCGGATAACTCAGAAAATGCTGACGATGTTCAGAACATAGACAGACAGTGTTTTAAGACCCAGTATGGGCCAAAGACAAGGTACTACACTAGTATGGTGTGTAGGGAAGTAAGGAACATAAAACTACTTCACTAAGTGATAGTTTAAGTGCCGGAAAGTACCTAAAACCCGCTTAAAGTGCTGAATTCAGCATATTTCAGCAAAATTCAGCTTTTTAACAAGCTAGTAATGTGCAAAAACATGACTAAATGGTCCTGAATGCTTTCCTAAGTGTTGGGAATTAAAAGTGTCACAAAAGGGTACTTAATGAAACTAAACGGAATAGTTTGACACTTTAACGAATCGGTATCTAACCGAACAACCGGACATTACCCGAAACACCAAAATTATGCTAGAAGCATTGTTTTATTATTTCTTGGCTAGGTATGATTCCCAAACACCTTAACACACTATATAACATATCTTATGCATAACACCTAAACTAATACACTTAGTTTTCAACTAATTACCTACTTATCATTACAATTTACACAAGACCCCCCCCCCCCCTTCATACTTACGGTCACATGGTGGCCCACCATAATCTTCCATGATCTTTCAAGATTCCTCTAAATCTCCCAATGATCTTTCTTGGATATTCTATAGATCTTGCTTGTACTATCAAAGATCTTCCTTGGATATTCTATAGATCTTCCTTGGATATTATAAGTAACCACCATCATCACCAACACTTCACAACTCACCTCCATCTCCTTCTCTCCTTCTCTCCTCCATGTTCTCGGCCCAAACAAGCACCCACACCACCACCATTTTAATCCAACTCCAATCCATTCCAAGGTGTACACAAGGTGTTAGAAGCTAAGTTAGGAAGCTTGGAGCTTTCGGAAGTTGAAGGACCTTCACCGTTTGCTTTTATCCACTTGTTATCTTCACTTGAATCATCCCTAGCCTTGAGCTAGTGGTAAGAACTTCATACACTCCATTGTTCATCTTATATTAGTGGTTAAAAGAAGATTCATGTTGATTATTATGAAGAACACTAAAGAACATTAATGAACATGAAGATGAAACTTTAACATAAGCTTGAAAACCATAAAAATACATGTTGATTAGTGTTATTTTGTTTCTTGGTGATTGATTATTTGTGTTATGATGTTAGACATCATATGGAACCTACTAGGTTGTGATTAAACACATGATCTAGTAAGTTAAAGTGGTGACCTTGTGAAAGACCAAGATCATCATACTTTATGTTTCACATGAACTTGAAGAATGAAAATGATTTTGTAAATGATGAAGTATGTAACATGTTGCTAGACATAAACTTGGATGATAAAAAAAACTAGATTTCTCAAGAAACTAAGTGAAATCACAAGACTTACATAAGCATGGATTTTAAAGAAACTAAATATGTTTCTAGTGGTGAAACAAGTCTAAAAATACATTGTTAACAAGGAAAATTCAAAAAGATATATTTTTAGAAAATATGTTTGGAAGTTGTAAAGACCTAAAATCTTCAAGAATGATGATATTAAACAAACGACCACACTTTGAAGGGTAACTAGGCTCACTAAAAACACTAGTAAGTTACTACAAGTTTTTCTAAAAATTCAAGTTCATGTTGTTATATAAATTGCAATATTTTGGCACTTGGTAAGTGTTGATTGAGTTGTTGATTGTTTGTGATGAATTTTGAAAAGAAAATGATATGCTTTGATAGCATGGACACCTCCATTTTTAGGGGAAACTATGGCGAAATTTTCTAAAAATACAAACATTTAGAAAAATATTTTCTAAAACAAATATTTACAAGTATGTTTAAACTATGGTTTTCAATATAAACTTTGCCATAGATTTTGTTACAAAACTACAAGTATTGGAGGTTGGTTTTTACAAATAAAAATGGATAAATATGTATTTAGAATATATATTTACATTAAAGACATGATGTGTGTGAATACTTGTATACTTTGTGTGTTAACTATATTATTTTAGGGATAAAATAATATAACTTAACAAAATACCATGAAATTTACAATCCAAAATAATACCAAGAATATCAAGGAATAAATATACAAGTTACACACATAATATTGTGGAACCGAACGATAAAACGTAACTTACAAAATATTCCGGAAAAATACCGTCGCAAATATATTTTTGGTAAATATTATTTTGGATACAAGAAATGAGAATATGATTTTTGGGAATAACACAAAGTGATATCATATTTTGGACAAGGAGAAAAATATATTATTTTTGGGAAATAAAAAAATATATTTTTCCTAGAATATTTAGAAGATGTATGATTTTTGGGAAAAATATATATTTTCTGGACAATACATTATTTTTGGATAAAAATAAGTTTAAATCTATTTTCTAAGTGAGACTTGAAAATATATTATTTTGGAACTACAAATACGAGAGTACAAAGGTACATGTATGAGATACCCACATCTTTGGGAAGGAAATACGAAAATAAATACTTGAGAAGTATTGTACAAAATATTGTTTAACAAATTATTCCAAAACTAAATATAATTTAAGGTTAAAATAATTATTATTTTAACAAGTAATTATAACTTGGAATAATATTGGGAACATAAGAAACGTAACCCAAAAACGTAAATACTAAGCAAAGGCACGACCCGCTCATCTAATGGACCGTAGTACGCATGTAGGTAGTCGTGCGTTCTAGAGGAAGCTTTGAGTTACATCGGATACAAGGAACTCAAAACTGTGAGTTCATGTCCCCCTTTTCTCTTACTGTTTTCAGTTTTATAACTTTGGGGGTGAAATACATGTTACATACTGATTACAAACAATTATAAATGGTATGATTAGCTAAGGAATGTACCGCTAGATCACGTGAATGGGTAGGCCATTAACCTAAGACCATTAATCCTTGTATAAGGACCGAGGGGCATGAGTGATAGATCTATTAGGTGTTGCGAGCCCCACCCATGGGCCTGCGAGTTGGCCGCATGTGGTGACTATGTCGTTCCGCCGGAGGGGCTGGTACGAAATATGCATACAGGTTTGAGTGCTTCCTAGGCCATGTCACTTATATTAATGTATTAGCTACACATTAATTGATCTGTTTTTCCTTATTGCTACATACCAGTTTACAAGTACATACATACATACAAAGGTTTTCAAGGATGATTCGTGCACACATACTAAACACATGAACTCGCTCAACTTTTGTTGATGTTTCTCAAACTACATGTATTTCAGGGATTTATTAAGTGGATCTGGCGGGCGTTGGAAGTTTTTATGCTGCGTTAGAAATAAAGATGTCATCCATGGTCTTTGAGTTTGGTCAGTGTGTCTTATTCCTGGACGAGACACGTCTTCCAAACCTTGGTGTTATTCAATATCTTTGACGAGTCCTTAATGAACTCATAAACAATTTGTACGGTTTGTAAAACTTGAATTTGAAGTCTATGTTTTAAAACAATGTTGTTATGCTTTAAACTTATTTAATGGATGACAAACCTATGGTTTTATCATATAGTTGATGTTATGATTGAACGCAGTGATATTAAGAAAGTCACACCATAACCACGCTTCCGCAAAAGTCAGGGTGTGACACGATCGAATGGCCATCCGTTCGGATTGCCATCTGACCGGATGATCACTCGTCACTTGTTTACTTGGCACCGTTTTACACGCCACTCATCGCTTACGCTATCATTCTGATCAGGCTAATCTCCCTCTAGCGCTCCATTCAATCCATTAACTACCATCGCTGTGAGTATACTCGATCAATTTTTGCTTTAAGCACTTTTGGGTGTTACATACGTTACTTATTCTAAATCACATCGAACATACAATGCAAACACTATTTATACGCTAACCGTTATTGCATGTTATACGTGACTCGATGAATGCCTGTTTGTTATGTTTACACATTGATTGCTGTCTACCTGCCTTAGCAATGATAGTACTATAGTTTGGACTCAGCACCTATTCACTCAGGGATTATTAAGGATTTTACTTCACGTGTTTGCAGTGGTGAACATGTGTTGCGCACTCGCTACTCGCAGTCAGATCGCAGTCATTGGTATTGATAGGATCTTTTTTGATAACTTACATGCTGGTTATGCGTAAACGATTTTGAACTCTACTATATTATCAAACTTGTATGCTCACCTTTACACTATGTGTATTGACCTCTATTTTAATGTATGTGGCAGGTGTTTGAATACTTATGAAGCTTGCTTGTTATTTGAGGGAATCGAGCTTAGGAGAGTCTAGAAACCAACAAACAATTTACTTATTTAAAAAAAGAGTTGTCGGAACAGTTTTACTTGTTTTTGAGATATCTATGTGTCACACCCAGATATTTCCACGTATTACCGGTGGGCCCGGCGGGGAGTATCGTGACGTAGTTGATATCATCATTGTCAATACACACAATATAATAGCACAGCGGAAGGCTTGGTGAATAAATACTATTACAAACCATAGTGTCCGAGTGTCTAAATAAAGAATATACAGACTTGGTTATAATAGAGATCCACAGGCGGATCATAAATAAAATACAAGAAAATTGAAATAACAGACTCCAGGTATCTAGGAATTTGCAAGATCCTCTTATTTGACACCTAGTAGCTCCAGCCTATTTACGTGAGGTACCTGTCAATTAGTCTTTGGAAAATACGTCAGTTTACACTGGTAAATACAATTAACCGACTCATTTGGAAAGAATTTACAAAAATTGATTTAAGTGCACAAATCATTTATTCTTGTGACAATTATTTAAGATAATCTTGTATGCTGTTTTACGTGTTTGTCATACATATGGGGCCGGTTTGGAAGCCGGTCATATTTAACCGACTCACCACTTATAGAACCCACAAAGGAGTTATCCCCATCATGTGGGTTATTTAGCATTTGCATCTGTCAGGTGTATGCCTACACCTCGTGCATAGGTCGTGGTCATTTACAAATGAAATGAGCCGAGGATATCCAGGACACGGTCGTATTAACCCCCAATGTTTATGTTATCAAACAATACAAATTAATACGGGTTATGTAATTTATTAATCATAATCCAATTAAATGATTCCAAACCCGACCAAGCGGTATTATTATAATACCGTATCCCAAGCCCGTATAACGGAAAATAAGTTAAAAGTATTTACCTGAGCTAGATGAAAGAAGTAACTCAGCCGTATATTCCTAAAGCCTTATGAAAGTACATTCTACCAAAGCTACTCAATGTGTATAGAAGGTTTATTAACCTATTAGGATACTAATGGGTCTTTATTTAAGTCAAAGACTTAGACCGGTTAGTTTGAAAGATACTTTACGGTTCTAAACACTAGATTAAGCGGAGACCGTAATGGAATGTGATTTAGACCCGACAAGTTCGGATACTTGTATTATATGGGTAAACTAAACACATTCTGGAATTTGAGGATTTAATGTCAAGGTTAAACCCGTTTCGGCTATTTTATGTAAACTAGTCACATAAACCGATCCGAACGCATAAATGCGTAACGGGTAACCAAATGAATTATATACAGGTCTCATATGTTATTATGCTTAAAATATTTTAATACATCAGTAAGATGTCAACATTTATGCCCAAGAAGTATTTAAAACCAATTTAAGTCCCGTAGGGGCATTTTGGTCATTTTAAAGATTATAAAAGAGATTTTATAATAAATTGAGGTTCTGATCTTTGGTAATCAGTAAAAATATTTATTTTATCAAGTCATATCAGTAAGATATCATACATATGTGATGTTTACTATTTATGGCCAAACTACGCCCGAAAGGGCATTTTGGTCATTTCACATATGCTTTTAAGGACATTTTTGGAAGTCTGAGTTCATGAATTATACTTACTGTAATAATATTAAAATTTATTTAAAAATTTAATAGGTAACAAGTCTTAGGTGTTAAATATGGTTTAACTCCATACTATGTACCTAATTAGCGTAAAATCGCTAATTGACGATAATTTAAGTGTTTTAAGGAAATATGAGATTTTGATCAGTTTTAATTGTTCAAAATAATTTATTTAATGTATGAAATCAGTAGGAAAAGTTTTGGCATTC
Organism: Helianthus tuberosus; assembly: GCA_030545235.1. Classification (NCBI taxonomy): domain Eukaryota; kingdom Viridiplantae; phylum Streptophyta; class Magnoliopsida; order Asterales; family Asteraceae; genus Helianthus; species Helianthus tuberosus. The sequence continues at coordinate 52,903,057 of CM060429.1, read as the reverse complement.
AAATCATTTGTTAATCTCATTTTATGCATAAAAAGGGTATTATCGTCATTTACCGAGTTATACAAGAACTCCATGATATGATCAGATTATAATCTGGTCAAAAATTCTAAAAATCCCTAAAAATAATAACTTAACAGTAGGTAATGAGTTTTGGGTCAAAACCTATGCTTAAACATGACTTATGAAAGATATCGCAATTTAATTAATAAAAAGCTTCAATTTACGATATCGGACATAACTCTGGTTGAGACCAAGAACTGATGTCAAATTTTCGGGACATATTTATATATCAGTAACAAAGGTTTTTGTCCTCTCACACTTCTAAAAATCTCGTTTATATTTCAAAAGGGCAAAAATGGCATTTATAAGCATAATAACGAACATGAGCATATAATTCAAACTACTAAGGACCAGGTAATATAACTCCAGGAGGTTATATTACAACATAAAGTGGTCCTATTGGAAGATTAAAACATGGAAGGATTAAGCTTAATCGGGTCAGAACTGAAAGTCCAAGCAAAAGTCAAGCTTTTGCGACTTTCGGTTGTGAACCGACCCTAAACTGATAATTGTCGGGTTGAACATGCTTAGACATGTTCTAATACTAATCACCAAGTTATTAGAATGATAAAATATGATCTATAACCTCTGCATTGTTAGTTATAATTATTATTTAAAATTCTAGTCAGTTTGACTTTTTAACTTATTAGTTTGACCCGGCAATTAACTAGGCAATCGAAATAATTAGGAGGTGCCCTTTTAAAGGTTAATCACCTACCTTATTATGGTCACATAACCACTTTCAATTCGGACAGTGGCTGGACCATTTGTGATTAAACCGAAAGTCAAAGTCAAATTATGATAACTTTGACTTTTCAGTTTTTAAACAAAAAACTGAACTAAGGAAGGGGACTAAGACACTTACATAGGGTCCTAGCTATCTTTTCTACAAATTTGAGCTCCCTTTGTGGCCTGGTATCTCCAGATGAGAGTGTAGTGAATGATTCAAGTGCAGGAGCAAATGAACAACACAACTTAAGTGCCTTTATATAGATGTTTGCCAAGAAACAAGATCAAGGCAGGTGTTTTGGAGGTATCTAGGATCACCCAGGTGTCCTAGTGGTATTACAAGACCGACAATCAGCCCCTGGTATCAATTTGAATGAGTTAAAGTCGGTTCTGAGCTGAAACCTACAGCTGGCCACAATTTTCTGCGCTGGGCAGTCTCTCGCGGGCCGCGTAGGATCCTAAGGGGGTCTACGCGCTCCGCGACAACCTCCTGTTCAGGTTAAAAATGTTTCAGTTGTTGGCAGTTTCATTCCCTAGTCCCTTGAAACTTCATATAACCTTGTTTTTGGCATATAAGGCTCTTGTAGTTAGTTTGTAGAGGATAATAGGAGTATAACCAAACTTTGTTAGGCCCGGTTTCGTTAAAAGATCACCTAGAACATAAGTTTCATTACATTGACACTTTTCACCCAAGGTCTTGAAAATTTACATAACGATCTCGAAACCATGTGAAACTGATATCACTTATCCTTGGGAGTATATTTGAATATTACGAAGCCTCAGGTTCGTTAAAAGGTCACTCAGAGGTAAGAATTTACATGTTGACACGTTTAACCCCTGTAGTTTATAATCTTTTGATTATTTTCATAAACGACTTCTTATATCCAATTTATTACTCGATTAAGAATACGTTCTTCGTGTATGGTCATTCAGAGGCACAAGTTTGGCATGTTGACACTTTTAGTCCCTTTGGTTTCATATTTTCATCGTTTGTCAACTTTAGTTCTTCAAACTCAATCTTTCACGTGATTAGGGTTTAGGACACGTGTCTTCACATAAATGGACACGTTTTTACGTGGTGTTACATCCTCACCCCCTTAAAAGAAATCTCGACCCCGAGATTACTGGAATAAGTGAGGGTACTTCTGTCGCATAGTGGACTCAACTTCCCACGTGTATTCAGGGCCTCTACGGGTATCCCATTTGACTTTTACTATAGGCACATGTTTCCTTCGGAGCTTCTTAACCTGTCGATCCTCGATCGATATTGGTGTTTCAAAAAACCTCAGGCTTTCATCAATCTGTACGTCTTTATAAGACATTGCTAGCGATTCATCAGTTAGACATTTCTTTAGATTACAGATGTGGAACACATTGTGAATTCCACTAAGCTCCTCAGGCATGTCTAGCTTGTAAGCTACACTGCCGACACATTCGATGATCTCGAATGGTCCAATATACCTTGGACTTAGCTTGCCCTTCTTACCAAAACGTATCACACCTTTCCAAGGTGATACTTTCAGTAAGACCTTATCGCCTACTTCAAACTTTAGAGGCTTTCGCCTCTTATCAGCATAACTTTTCTGCCTATCTCTGGCAGCTTTCAGGCGATCACGAATTTGGATAATTTTGTCCGTTGTTTCAAGGACTATATCAGGTCCTGATAACTGAGCTTCTCCTACTTCTGCCCAACAAACAGGCGTTATGCATTTTCTCCCATACAATGCCTCAAAAGGCGCAGCCTGAATGCTAGTATGGTAGCTATTATTATAAGAGAACTCGATCAATGGTAGGTGGTCATCCCAGCTATCACCCAGATCAATAACACATGCACGAAGCATGTCTTCCAAGGTTTGAATTGTACGCTCACCTTTTCCATCTGTTTGAGGATGGTAAGCAGTACTAAAATTCAAACGAGTGCCAGATTGTTGGAAACTTTTCCAAAAGTGAGAGGTGTATCTAGTATCCCTATCAGATATAATAGATTCTGGCACTCCGTGGAGAGATACAATCTTATCCACGTACAACTGAGCTAGCTTGTCGGAGCTATGAGTCTCCTTGATAGGTAAGAAGTGTGCTGACTTAGTCAGTCTATCAACTATGACCCATATGGTATCATTTCCATGCCTTGTTTTAGGTAACTTGGTTATAAAATCCATGGTTACCATCTCCCACTTCCATGTGGGAAGCTCTGGCTGTTGCAGCAGACCTGAAGGCTTTTGATGTTCAGCTTTAATCTAAGCACAGGTCAGACACTTAGCTACATGTGTGGCAATAGATTTCCTCAAACCTATCCACCAATAATTAGCTTTTAAATCTTGATACATTTTGTCACCTCCAGGGTGAACTGAGTATTTGGAACTGTGAGCTTCCTAGAGGATTATATCTCGAAGCCCTCCATGAATAGGAACCCAGATTCTTCCATTCATTCTAAGGATTCCATCCTTGCCAGATGCTAACTGTTCAGCAGTTACACCTAACTTTTCACCTGGATGGTTATCTTTCAAAACGGCTTCCTCCTGAGCGACTAGCAGCCTTTCATTCAGGCTATTCTTAAGTTCGAAGCTTTTGGCATTAATCCTTATAGGTTTGACTCTTTCCTTTCGGCTTAGAACATCAGCGACTACATTCGCTTTGCCAGGATGGTAGCGAATTTCACAATCGTAGTCATTTAAATCTCCATCCAACGGCGTTGTCTCATATTAAGCTTTTTTTGATTGAATAGGTATTGGAGACTTTTGTGATCCGAATAGATCACACATTTAGTTCCATATAAATAATGTCTCCATAACTTAAGTGCAAAGACAACGGCACCCAACTCCAAATCGTGGGTGGTGTAATTCTTTTCATGCACTTTTAACTGTCGTGATGCATAGGCAATCACCTTGCCTTTCTGCATAAGTACACAACCCAAACCGGTGTGTGACGCATCACAGTACATGATAAACTCTTCTATTCCTTCGGGTAATGCCAATACTGGAGCATTGCTCAATTTTTGTTTAAGAATCTCAAAAGACTCTTATTGTTTTGGACCCCAATCAAATTTCACATTCTTGCGGGTCAGAGTAGTTAATGGTGCAGCTATTCTTGAAAAGTTCTCAATGAATCTTCTATAATAACCCGCTAAACCCAGAAAGCTGCGAATTTCGGTTGGAGTCTTTGGTGCTTCCCAATTCATTATGGCTTCTATCTTAGCGGGATCTACTTAGATACCTCGCTCACTGACAACATGTCCAAGGAATTGGACTTCGCGAAGCCAGAACTCGCATTTTGAAAAGTTAGCATACAGTTTCTCCTTTTGTAGCAATCCTAAGATACACCTAAGGTGTTTCTCGTGGTCGACTTGGCTACGAGAATAGATAAGTATGTCGTCTATAAAGACAATGACAAACTTATCTAAGTATGGCTTGCAGACTTGATTCATGAGATCCATGAATGCTGCGGGTGCATTAGTGAGCCCGAAAGGCATCACTAAGAACTCATAATGTCCATACCTCGTTCTGAATGCTGTCTTAGGTACATCTTCAGTTCTAACCTTGAGTTGATGATATCCAGATCTCAAGTCGATATTCGAGAAGAAGCTTGCCCCTTGGAGTTGGTCGAACAAGTCATCGATCCTGGGTAAAGGATAACGATTCTTAATCGTTACCTTATTTAATTCACGATAATCAATACATAAACGCATTGATCCATCTTTCTTTTTCACAAACAATATTGGAGCTCCCCAAGGCGAAGAGCTGGGTTGTATGAAACCCTTTTCCAATAAGTCGTCCAATTGAGTCCTGACTTCTTTCATTTCAGTAGGCGCTAGATGATAAGGAGCTTGTGCAATCGGCGCAGATCCTGGCAAAATGTCTATCCTGAATTCAACTTACCTCTCAGGAGGTAATCCAGGTAACTCATCAGGAAAGACATCAGGGTATTCTGAAATGATTGGAATATCTTCAATATTGGGTTTTGGGTCATTCACTGTCACTTGTGCCATGTAAATGACACATCCGTTCTTCAGACACTTCGATACTTTGAGAATAGACACATTGTTGGGCAAACCATATTGTGTATCTCCTTGAATAGTGACGGATTCACTAGTAGGGGTTTTGATGTTAACTAGCTTTTTATCGCAGGCAATTTGGGCTTGGTTATGCGATAACCAATCCATGCCTAAAACTACATCAAACCCAGCTAATTTCATTGGCAAAAGGGATAGCGGGATAGAATGATTCTTAATGGATATAGCGCATCCATCAAGAAGAGTTGAAGCAGTTTCTAAGGTACCATCTGCTAATTCTACCTCATATTTTATGTCTAGAGTTTTAATACGCAGTTTCAGTAACTTACTAAACTTATGGTTTACAAATGACTTATCAGCACCTGAATCAAATAAAACTCTAGCATAAATATCATTAATGAGGAAGGTACCTATTATAACGTTATTGTCGTTCACCGCCTCCCTGGCATTCATCTGAAAGACCCTTGCATTGGTCTTCTTTGTATCTTCAGGCTTCTTAGCATTCTTAGGGCAATTAGTCTTAATGTGCCCCTTCTCGTTGCAACCATAGCAGGTCACATCCTTAATGTTTCGGCACTCTACAGTCTTGTGCCCTTTCTTCTTGCAAATCCCACAAGGTTTAGCTTGTGGGTCATGGTTGCACTTTCCAAAATGCCTCTTGTTAAACGTCTTACATCTGGGCTTTTCATCCGACTGTCCCTTTTTGAAACCAGAGTTTCCTTTCTTCTTTTTGTTTGAGTGATGGGATTGATCATCCTCCCTTTTTCTCTTCCCCTCCTTGGTGGTTTTCTTTGCCCTACTCCTTACAACATCGAGAGTAAGGACAAAGATAGATCTACAACAGACCTATAAGTAGTTGGCTTAGAAGCCTTAACGTTTCCTTTAACCTCTGGGGCTAAACCACTGATAAAAAGCACAATGCCTTTGGGTTCAGGGGTGAGCAGATACGGTACAAGTCTTGACATGGAGTTGAAACTAGTCACACAAGACCTGCAATCCAAATCCTTCATCACCAGAATGAGGAAGTCAGTCTCTATCCTTTCCACTTCATGTTGAGGACAGTAAGTGTCCTTCATATGATCAATAAATTTGTTCCAGGAAAGGTTATACAGAGAAACCTTTCCAGTGGATTGCACCAAGGCTTTCCACCATGTTAGGGCGTGACCCTTGAAGGACTGAGATACAAACTTAACGATGTCCTCCTTTGCACACCCACTGATATCAATCACCGTTTCCATTTCATCTAACCACTTTATACAATCTATTGCTCCCTTTTCTCCCGTGAAGTTTCTTGGCTTACACGAGACGAAGTATTTGTAGGTACAACCTTTGTTGTACTTGGGAGTCTGATTCAACACAACCTTCTGAGATTCAGATCTCTGGTTGGATGAATGCTGAGATTCATTCTTTTTCGATGCATGCGAATGTGATAAGGATTTTGTATGAGTTTTGGACCGAACATGACTCGGTTCTTTGAATATCTTATCCACAGCTTGAGCAACTGCTGTGTCAATCATTGCTTGTAATTCAGCATTTGTAAGATTTATCCTTGCTTCATTATTGTTCCCTTCTCTCGGATGACTGTTTGCTTCGTCAGAGCCAGCCATGATTTGGGTACTAAAATTTAACAATAATGATTTATTTAGATTATAAAATGAATCATCATGTTGATGATTAGATGGCCATGGTATTAATAAACCATATAGACCATTTTAAATAACAAGTCAAGATTTGCGTAGGCTACAATTGAACCATTATAAGCAATCAATAGGATATAATCCTGCATATTTATTAGACAGAGGACATAAATCACCACTGTCAATGTCATAGAGACATTTTCATATAGCACAAGGCTCGTCTCGAAGGACATTTAGATGGCACAAAAGGCCTTGCCACAAGGACGATTAAGTCATGATCTCTTGGATCAGTGGTTTTTAAGGGTCGAGCATTAATTCATCGCCCTTCTGACAGAAGTTTATTAAATAAACTATTACTGTCATGAATACACCTTCGCCCAAAGGCTTACATCTTAATTGGATGTTTTATACATCATATTGATGTTTAATAGCCATGATTCGCATTGATCATATAGGCTATGAAGGTGGCTTGGAAAGATCCAAGTACACTTTTGGAAGCTAGTGTGGTTTCTAAAGCCACACAGCCAAGAATGTTAACATGTTTTCAGATGTTAACAAGGAATCATTTTCTTAAAAAGGTTGTACCATCATAGCCATTAATATTGGCTAGGTTATACCTTTAAGAATTTCTTTTGGTATTGCTTTTGGCAGATCAATTTAAAAATTGAAATGATATTAACAAAATGATGTAATAAAGTACATATAAAATTTTTCCAAAAGAACTCCATTGAAAAACTAAAAGATTACAAGATATGCCCTAAACGGGTCTTGAAAGTAACAAACTGTCCACGTAGGGACTACATAAAAGAAAATAAGTCCATGCAGGGACCAAGTACAGAAATAAAAATGTCCTCGTAGGGACTTGATTGAAAAGACGGTACAAAATGAAATAAACAAACTTCTACTTCTTTTTGCCTTTTATGAGGCTCGTAAGGCCCTTCAGAAATTTGTTATGCTTTTTGTTTGTTTCATCCGCTTGGTGTTCAACCCGATCCAACCTATGCAGAATTTCTTGCGTTTGCATTTGTGAAGGTGGGGGTTGTTGCTGGTGAGGAGGGTATTGATACCCATGCACTGGATACCCCGTTGGGTATGATGGAGGAAAGGGTGAAGGGTAAAGTGCATTAAACTGAGCTGCCTCAAGATATGGATCTTGGGCAGGGGCCTGATATCCATAACCCGTAGGATTTGGATATTCAAATGGGTTATACCCAGATGAACCTTGGTAAGTCGGTATGGGGTTATCATAACCTACTGGCGGTGGCAGTGGTGCAAGTGTAACTGGCGGGGGATTATTTTCCGGCACCTCATGAGAGGGTCCACCCATTTGTTGATCCTCAGGGATTGGGGGGTATGTGCTCGGAAGCTTGAGGGGAACTGAACCTAGGTCCCCCTCGCACAGACATCCGTGCGTTCCTCCTTCTCCTAGGTGGCTCAGGAGGTGGTTGAGGTGGTTCCTCAACGGGTAAAGGCGGTGGAGAAACCGCTTGAAGGTATGGTTCTTCTAATGGAGGTTGCGTAGAATTATGAAAAGAAGGAGTGAATTCCCATTCAAACTTGTTCCACCATTCGGCCCATGGGCCGGGGCCTTGGTATGGCGATCCTTGGTAAGGAGAACCGCTGGAGATGCTGATAGGATGAGTTGGTGTCCCGGTTGGCGGCGCGGGGTCGGGGTCATCATCCATTTCCATGTATTGGGAGAAATGGTCCTTGGGTCCTAAAGGATTATAACCTTGAGGTTCGTTAAGATAATCGTTCGGGTTAAATTGGCCCGGGGAATAAAGATCGTGAGAACTAGAATGGTGAAAGGAATGGGAATGCAAAGAGTGGTGTGAATGGTGCGATTGATGGGAATGGTGCGAATGTTGGGGTTCGTCCTGAATAGGTAGCCCAAAATACGGAGGATCTGAAGGTGAGGAACCTAGCGAAACGGAGTGTCTTGCCAGTTCAAAAGAATGTCTCCAGTGATCCCGAGAATCGGAGCTAGAAAAAGACGCTGACGGAGTGCGCCTATGGGAGGGTCCTGCATTGCTTGATGGTCCTCCCCGCATCGGACCTTTTCCTTTACCTCGCACGCACGGCGGCATGTTTAAATAACCTGTCGAAACAATAAAACAACATATAAACGACAAAAGGAAAGATTAAGAATAATTCCTAGGTCATATGCCTAGACTCGAAAGTCTAAGGAATGTGCTTATTGTGTCATTGAGATTAAACACAAAAGGTTAGTGTTTAATTCACTCAATGTTGGCTCTGATACCAACCTGTGACACCTCGATATTTCCACATATTACCGGTGGGCCCGGCGGGGAGTATCGAGACGTAGTTGATATCATCATTGTCAATACACACAATATAATAGCACAACGGAAGGCTTGGTGAATAAATACTATTACAAACCATAGTGTCCGAGTGTCCAAATAAAGAATATACAGACTTGGTTGTAATAGAGATCCACAGGCGGATCATAAATAAAATATAAGAAAACTGAAATAACAGACTCCAGGTATCTAGGGATTTGCAAGATCCTCTTATTTGACACCTAGTAGCTCCAGCCTATTTACGTGAGGTACCTGTCAAATAGTCTATGGAAAATACGTCAGTTTACACTGGTAAATACAATTAACCGACTCATTTGGAAAGAATTTACAAAAATTGATTTAAGTGCACAAAGCACAAATCATTTATTCTTGGGACAATTATTTAAGATAATCTTGTATGTTGTTTTACGTGTTTGTCATACATATGGGCCGGTTTGGAAGCCGGTCATGATTAACCGACTCACCGCTTATAGAACCCACAAAGGAGTTATCCCCATCGTGTGGGTTATTTAGCATTTGTATCTATCAGGTGTATGCCTACACCCCGTGCATAGGTCGTGGTCATTTACAAATGAAATGAGCCGAGGATATCCAGGACATGGTCGTATTAACACCCAATGTTTATGTTATCAAACAATACATATTAAACGGGTTATGCAATTTATTAATCACAATCCGATTAAATGATTCCATACCCGACCAAGCGGTATTATTATAATACCGTATCCCAAGCCCGTATAACGAAAAATAAGTTAAAAGTATTTACCTGAGCTAGATGAAAGAAGTAACTCAGCCGTATATTCCTAAAGCCTTATGAAAGTACCTTCTACCAAAGCTACTCAATATGTATAGAAGGTTTATTAACCTATTAGGATACTAACGGGTTTTTATTTAAGTCAAAGACTTAAACCGGATAGTTTGAAAGATACTTTACGGTTCTAAACGCTAGATTAAGCGGAGACCGGAATGGAATGTGATTTAGACCCGACAAGTTCGGATACTTGTATTATATGGGTAAACTAAACACATTCTGGAATTTGAGGATTTAATGTCAAGGTTAAACCCGTTTCGGCTATTTTATGTAAACTAGTCACATAAACCGATCCGAACGCATAAATGCGTAACGGGTAACCAAATGAATTATATACAAGTCTCATATGTTATTATGCTTAAATTATGTTAATACATCAGTAAGATGTCAACATTTATGCCCAAGAAGTATTTAAAACCAATCTAAGTCCCGTAGGGGCATTTTGGTCATTTTAAAGATTGTAAAAGAGATTTTATAATAAATTGAGGATCTGGTCTTTGGTAATCAGTAAAAATATTTATTTTATCAAGTCATATCAGTAAGATATCATACATATGTGATGTTTACTATTTATGTCCAAACTATGCCCGAAAGGGCATTTTGGTCATTTCACATATGCTTTTAAGGACATTTTTGGAAGTCTGAGTTCATGACTTATACTTATTGTAATAATATTAAAATTTATTTAAAAATTTAGTAGGTAACAAGTCTTAGGTGTTAAATATGGTTTAACTCCATACTATGTACCTAATTAGCGTAAAATCGCTAATTGGCGATAATTTAAGTGTTTTATGGAAATCTGAGATTTTGATCAGTTTTAATTGTTCAAAATAATTTATTTAATGTATGAAATCAGTAGGAAAAGGTTTGGCGTTCAAATCATTTGTTAATCTCATTTTATGCATAAAAAGGGTATTATCGTCATTTACCGAGTTATACAAGAACTCCATGATATGATCAGATTATAATCTGATCAAAAATTCCAAAAATCCCTAAAAATAATATCTTAACAGTAGGTAATTTATGCAAGATATCACAATTTAATTAATAAAAAGCTCCAATTTACGATATCGGGCATAACTCTGTTTGAGACCAAGAACTGATGTCAAATTTTCGGGACATATTTATATATCAGTAACAAAGGTTTTTGTCCTCTCACACTTCTAAAATTCTCGTTTATATGTCAAAAGGGCAAAAATGGCAGTTATAAGCATAATAACGAACATGAGCATATAATTCAAACTACTAAGGACCAGGTAATATAACTCCAGGGGGTTATATTACAACATAAAGTGGTCCTATTGGAAGCTTAAAACATGGAAGGATTAAGCTTAATCGGGTCAGAACTGAAAGTCAAAGCAAAAGTCAAGCTTTTGCGACTTTCGGTTGTGAACCGACCCTAAACTGATAATTGTCGGGTTGAACATGCTTAGACATGTTCTAATACTAATCACAAAGTTATTAGAATGATAAAATATGATGTATAACCTCTGCATTGTTAGTTATAATTATTATTTAAAATTCTAGTCAGTTTGACTTTTTAACTTATTAGTTTGACCTGACAATTAACTAGGCAATCGAAATAATTAGGAGGTGCCCTTTTAAGGGTTAATCACCTTCCTTATTATGGTCACATAACCACTTTCAATTCGGATAGTGGCTGGACCATTTGTGATTAAATCGAAAGTCAAAGTCAAATTATGATAACTTTGACTTTTTGGTTTTTAAACTAAAAACTGAACTAAGGAAGGGGACAAGACACTTACATAGGGTCTTAGCTATCTTTTCTACATATTTGAGCTCCTTTTATGGCCAGGTATCTCCATATGAAAGTGCATGAGCAAATGAACAACACAACTTAAGTGCCTTATATAGATGTTTGCCAAGAAACAAGATCAAGGCAGGTGTTTTGGAGGTATCTAGGATCATCCCAGGTGTCCTAGTGGTATTACAAGACCGACAATCCGCCCCTGGTATCAATTTGAATGAGTTAAAGTCCGTTCTGAGCTGAAACCTGCAGCTGGCCATAATTTTCTGCGCTGAGCAGTCTCTCGCGGGCCGCGTAGGATCCTAAGGGGGTCTACGCACCCCGCGACAACCTCCTGTTCAGGTTAAAATGTTTCAGTTGTTGGCAGTTTCAGTCCATGGTCCCTTGAAACTTCATATAACCTTGTTTTTGGCATATAAGGCTCTTATAGTTAGTTTGTAGAGGATAATAGGAGTATAACCAAACTTTGTTAGGCCCGGTTTCGTTAAAAGATCACCTAGAACATAAGTTTCATTACATTGACACTTTTCACCCAAAGTCTTGAAAATTTACATAACGATCTCGAAACCATGTGAAACTGATATCACTTATCCTTGGGAGTATATTTGAATATTACGAAGTCTCGGGTTCATTAAAAGGTCACTCAGAGGTAAAAATTTACATGTTGACACGTTTAACCCCTGTAGTTTATAATATTTCGATTATTTTCATAAACGGCTTCTTATATCCAATTTATTACTCGATTAAGAATACGTTCTTCGTGTATGGTCATTCAGAGGCACAAGTTAGGCATGTTGACACTTTTAGTCCCTTTGGTTTCATATTTTCATCGTTTGTCAACTTTAGTTTGAACCTTCAAACTCAATCTTTCACATGATTAGGGTTTAGGACACGTGTCTTCACATAAATGGACACGTTTTTACGTGGTGTTACACTATGTCTGTAATAATTAAATGCTTGATTGGTTATGGTATGGGACATAATATTAACTATCCGGTAATTTAGTTGTTATGGAATTTCTCTTGGACAATCTGTTTCGCTCAGTGCCGCGCCCCGATGATTCAGCCATCGGTTGTGGTGTGACAACAAGCATGTTAGAACATGAAACGTTTACAAAAACCATATTGTTTATAAAATTAAAGTCGGTCGAACGCACACGTTATAGAATTTAATGTTTACAAAAAACGTATGGTTTACACTAATAAACCCGATCTAACAGAAAGGTTAGAAAAATTAACGATTCCAAAATCGTTTAAAAAACCAAACGGTTAACCAAAACTATTCGTTTTGTACCATGGTATAGGATTTAAGATTGTATCTCAATCTTCAGAAATCCAAACACAAGTTGTACTACATACATATTTCCCTAAAAAAAATATTTATAAGATCAAAATCTCTAAAAAAATATTTTCTTATTATAAATCTTTTCGTGAACCCACAATCCTTATAAATAAGGTTTTAAGATTGTAGCAACAATCTCACGAAATCTGTTTTAAGATTGTAGGACATAGGTCACAATTATAATAAAAAATTATATAAATAAATATAAACATAGTAAAATAATCTCTTTACGTATTTAGGAAATTGTAGTAAACATGCCATGTACAAATCCTAACGAATATAACGTATAAAATAACATATGTAATTAAATTTATTCAAACTATGGTCTTCAACAAGAGCTTTAACCACGTCTTCTTGTATGGTTCGTTGTATTTTCAGTCTGTTGTGTAGGCTTCAACGGAGTCTTGAACCACGTCTTCTTGTACAATAATTTCCTACAAAAAGAACAAACAAATGTTGACGGTTGTGGTTGAGCCACATGTTCAACACACTTCCCTTAGAACAGATTCCGCGCCTCAACTAAAGAAGACACGTCTGTCTCTCAGGGCACAACAGCCGAAGCAGTCTGTACTGCCAGAAATGGCCATGCGCCCGAGGTTACATCGGATAAAATTATAGTGTTAGAAGTTGTGAAAAAAAATGATACGAAGGTGACGAAATCAAATAGAGAAAACATATCTTTCTAAGTACCCAACACATGGGTCTTCAAGTATTTCTTCTTTTTCAAGAACTCTCCATGTATTCATGTATTTTTCTAGCCTACTATTTTTTTAAGAGTTGAGGATGAGTAAAAAGTCCCACTTAATTAGCCACTTAATTTGAGACATAAAGACTCAAATTAAAAAGACACAAAAACTCTATTCAAGAGTTTAGTCTTTAATTCACCATATGAAGAGTTTATTAATAATTATAATTTCATTAAATTATAACTCACTAAATACCAATTCACCAAATTTCCAACACAACAGATATAGGAATTGTTGTTAATTATATGGTGAATTTACCTATCTCCTAGCTACACTTAAATACAAGGAAGGCAACACTATAAAGTAATAGTTGAATATTCAGATATCGCGAAGGCCATCAAAAGACTGGGTCTTCCTCAAGTTCCAATGAAGACCGTCATGGATGCTGTGTAAGAAGTCGCTGGTGGAATCAACTCGACAAACAGTGGGGACCGGCCAAGCAGACATGCTACACACAAGTGCATCTCCTGGCGCCAACTGTTTTCTGTCCTTACCATCAAAGGATACCCATGCATGACCTCTGCTGTTGAAGGGTACTTGAATCCTAAGTGTTACATGTTCAGGTAATATTAGAGGTCTGAAAGATAGCGAGTGTGGACATATTGGAGTGAATAAGATGCCAGGAACCTGCAAACAATACTAGATAAGGTAATACAAAACTCATAGTTGGCATACATATACATGGCTATAAGAGACAGAGAGAGAGAGAGAGAGCGAGAGACCTGTGGATGAACCATTGATCCTCCTGCTGCAAGGGAGTACGCGGTGCTTCCAGATGTTGTTGATAAGATCAAGCCATCTCCTTGTACACATGTCACAAATGAATTATCACAATAACACTCTAGGTTCGTAAGGAACGATGATATCCCACGATCAATTGTAACCTCATTTAGCACAAGTATAGGCCCCCCTTCATTTTCATTTTCATTTTCAGCTGCTTCTCGAATCACATGGCACTGTAACCGGTGCCGTAGTGTGATGCTCATACCACCCTGCAGTATTGATTTAAGGCACTCTTTGTAGCGCTCACTATACGCCCCGCTTGCGGTATGCACATATAATGTATATATGTGTGGGCGCTCGGGGGGCAAAAGCAAAAGTGCACTAATTTTTAACGTTATTTTACTAATTTCGTGAAAATAACGTTAAAAGAGGGGATGGTTAATCATGCATCATGTGGTGGCGTTGATAGCCGAAAGACAAGGGGGTACATGCACCAATTGGCGTTTGTCTCAATTGCTGAGTGTTATGTGCCTTATGTCCAAGGCTTGATGCAAAACCACAATCGAGCCGGGGGTCTCATTGGAAGCAGCCTCTCTATTCCTACGGGGTAGAGGTAAGGCTGTCTACATCCCACCCTCCTCAGACCCTACCTTAGCTTTTGCTATTGGTGGGATATACTGAGTACGATGATGATGATGATGATTTGTAGCGCTCACTATCTGATTTAATCATGAGGTTAAAGATACAAATATGACTTTTTAGGCATGCTGCAATGTTTTTTCTTATTTAAAATTGAATGAAAGGATACAAAATGGGGTCATGAAACCCAAGGAACCTAAAGAAAATGGAACAACTGGAGGAACGGGTCCTTTAAACATGGAAGCAGCCTGCAAAAGGTAAACGAAGCAAACTCATTTACATATATGATTCATTATAATTTGAAATGTAGTGGAACATACCCAAAGCACTGTCCCATCTCCACCAAGAGTTATCACTAGATCAACTATCTCATGCAGAAGCCAAAACTCCTTGTCTGTGTAGTAGTAGTAGTAGTAGTTAAAACAGTAACAAAGAAATATTGACTTTGATGGTCAACTTTTACATGCCTCTACATGTGTAAATAAAAAACATACGAGTCTAGAACTCACCATCATTCCAGGTATGTGCAAAGTTGTAGTATGAAGATTCAGTTACAAGTTCGGTTCTTACTCGTGGTTCAACATAAATATTCAACTTTCTTTTCTCCGTCAACCACCTGGAAATACCACCAAAGTTATAATCTATAGCTCTAAATATTTAACTTCCTTAGCTATAAATGTAAGATTTACGTCCAAATTTCTGTGAGACATTATGTTTCTCTTATTATAAAAAAGAATTATGTTCCACACATATAGCATATATTTCTGAAATAATAAAAAAAAAAATGTCATTTAGTGTTTTTAGAGCAATGTACTTGTCTTTTAAAACACAAATTAAAAGTAACTGATCCAAAACTAATAACAAGTAAAGGAGAAACTATATTAAAAGCTTGCAGAGTTCTCACTTAATAAGAAAGAGCCTCATTGTGATCTCTCTATCATAAAAATAAGAAAAGACATTATCTGAACCAAGGCATAGTTTAATACAAATCTTGCCCATTAATTGAGAGAAGTGATAAACACAATCTGTCACCAATACTTTGGTATTGGAAAGGAATCTTTTCACAAATTTAACATCATTGGGGTAGCAATTGGATTGTTTATCATATATCAACAGTCAACCAAGAACTTAGGCTACCAAAATCAGATGTATGTGAAGAAGGAATAAGGTTGGAATGCTGTGTGCATAAAATGGTCCAAACCCACACAATCGAAGAACAGAACCAGTACTGACTATATCTGGTTCAGTTCTAGGTTGGGGATGTTTCCAATTCTGGTTCTTTTCTACCCCTTTCTTATTTTATAAGCACGAAATGACGTCTTTTAATATTTACATTTACATTTTTCAATAAAAGAAAACCCAAGTTCTGGTCCTGATATCTAGGAGGAACATTTTGTCTTTCCTTGTGACTCCAGTAATGAAGCCAAGTTGGATTTCATAGAAATAGATGAAGTAGCATCCTCGGAAATATATATTACAAGTGAAAAAGATACTACCTGACCATTTCTGCACAAAGCAATTTAACTGAAGTTGAATTTGGTTTTGTCAATATAAGCACAGTTTGAGGAGGAGATTCCCATTTCAAAGAAATCTGCATGCATGTCAATTAAATTAGAAAAACATACTTGTTTACTGCTGTGGTTCTACCAAATGTCTGCCAATGTAGGGCATCATACCATATGTAAAACAGAAATACACTATAAAGAAATGTGAAAAGTCTACGACTGCACTGCATAACAAAAGCATACTTGTTTACTGCTGCGCTCTGCTGTAGTTATATGTCCCTTTTCAAACGAGACAATGTCATGTTTATGTTGGTCATCGTTATCACCACTGCTACACCATTGCAGTTTAAATGATGCCTGCAACATGAAATATTAACCAGCAAAACTTTGCCGAAATGACTAGCTGAAACATTTAGCTATAAATAGGAAACTGAGGGACCCACAATAAGTAGTTAGAAAAGACAAGAGGAAAGTCTAGGTATCTCATATCGATTTGTCACGAGTCAGAGTCATGCACCAAACCAACTATGGTAAGTATAGCAAGATCTCAACGAACCACCACATATATTGTGGTAATGATATCATTAACATACTTGGCTACCTTAAAAAAAAAAAAAGCAAAGTACCTTTTTGGTAATTTTAGTATCGGAGTAAGAGTCCTCTTCCTTGCTGTCCCGCAAAACCTCATGAGAACAAATCCCATTTTCCCCACAGCACCTTTGAGATACCAGTTCCAAATGCTCTTCTTTCTGCTTGTTGCAGTTGCCCGCATTATATGCCGCTCCTGAAGATGGAAAACAAGATACTTTTTCTTAAACTAGTACACTCTCAAGTCTCAATCATCATGAAAAAAGTAGCAAGTCATAAAAGACAAGTCAGTGATATTAGTTGATTTCAGAACTCCTAATAAACAATCACTTTATTTATGTATTTTTATATTAAACATTATTGAAGGGTATTTTTAGTTGGGCGATTTGGTGTGGAGGCCCGATCAACGATCAAGGGAGGGGCCGGCCCTAGCCTTGGGTTGGCCCACATGTTTTTATTTGGTAGTTAAATTAGGGTTTTAATTTAGCTTGCCCTAGATATCTCTATGTGGGTTTGGGCCTAACTTGGGGCAAGGTTTAAAAGAACGGAAACGAGTTTTGAGACATTTTCCCTTCGCCTCACGAGGCGTAAGCCTCGAGGCGTAAGGCCGATGCGGTATTAATAAATAAATATAAAAATTATATATATTATAAAAATAATAATACTAACTAATTTCATCATCAGATTCATCAAAAACATACATAAAAAAGACATGAAATGCTTGAAATTGACACAAAAAGTCAAAAACATCAAAAACAACTATGAAAATCCCATGAGGCGCACCTGAGGCGCAACCTTTCTTAGCGCCTCAACCCCTCTGAGGCGCATATGCAGTAAAAACCCCATGAGGCGCCTCAGACTCGTTTTTTGGCCGTTTCGCCTCGAGGCGCGCCTTGAGGCGCACGCCTCAAGCGTTTTTTAAAACCATGACTTGGGGATTAAGTTTCCTAACCCTAGATTAGTCTCTATATATTGATATCATTGTACTTGTAATTCCTTGAGCACCTGAATAATAAAGAAACCCTAGTTGCAGCACAGTGGACGTAGGCCAGCTGACCAAACCACTTTAAATCTTTGTGTCGTTTACTGCTTTCGTCTGTGTATGTTCAGTTTCGTGTGTGTGTTCAATCCTAACACTTTTATCATTAATTATATGTATTTTTACGATTGCACTGGCGGAGTACTGGTGTGTAATAACCGGTGCAGTCCCAAATCAGGCGGTGAACCAAACACATATAAGGGTTTGTCTTAATTTGAAAAAAAAAGCGCAACTCTAAAGCATCATGGTTTCAAGGTTAAAGAAAAACTGTAGCAAAAATGAATTTTGAGAAATGTAGAATAGAAAACCAAGCAGACACCTGGTCCAGAGTGATATTATAAGTAATAGCATGATTTGTGAGCAACAGACAGACAGACAGACCTTTGTGTTGTAAGTGCATATTGCGGGCCCTCTCCATTTCGTATTTGCGTTTCCATTCAGCAGCCTCAGCTTGAGCAGAAGCTTTACCTTGTGCTGCCCGTCTTAGGACCTTGCTGACAGCTTTTAAATGACATAATAAAGCACAAGATGATGATGATCAGCATCCTATCCTATTCATGGAAATGAAAGGGCTTCAAGAGAATCATCATACCTCTCATGGCCTCTGAAAACTCTACAAGATGACCCTCCTCCTCCTCCTCCTCCTCCTCAACAACCATCACTTTCTCCGAGTTTGCAACTAAACCATTTTCCTGTTCCTATTCAAAAGGTCAGAGCACAAAATACTTTATTTATTTTAAGAAAAGAGTAGCCCAGCCAGCCCATTCATATGGTGTTGTAACTTGTATATGTTTCATCAAGTAAGTGGGATTTTACTATTAATTTGGAGCAGGTTTTGTCAACCTCATGTAAGTTCAAAGTCAGTAGTAGCTTAATTTCAATTGTCTGGCTCTCCTCCTCATCAAATTAACCATCATATCCAAAAAACCAATTTTATCAAACAAACCCTAATTATCTATCAATCAGAAGCAAATGACAGATAGCGTAAAGGAGAAAGAAAGAAAGATAGATAGATAGAAGCGTACTGTAGACTTAATCTGCCCAGGTTTCATGGCTGAATGATCGATCGAGATTCGACTTGCGATTTGGGGGAGATTTAATGTTACGGAGGTGGTTTTGGTAGGTAACTTTCTTCATTTTCAATTTCATAATATTTTATTATTTTCAGTTTTTAGTTACAAATTTTAATTGGCGAGCTGGCCCGGTTGTGAATTGCCACTCGCGACGTTTGCCATAGCATCACCTCTCCCTAATTTTTTCTTTTCGAACTGTGAGACTTAGAGCATTCACATTCTATCCATCAAAATATGTGAGTGGGAGTTTTTATATTATAAAGGGTATAAAAACTGGTTGTGAGTGGAGGAGAGAGAAAATGTTACTGTTCATCTGTATATTTGGGGGGACACTGTTCACCCAGTATAATTTTTTTAATATATATATTGAAAGTGGTTGTGAGTGAAGGAGAGAGAAAAATGTGATGATAATATTATTTAATTGAAAAGGAGAGAGAAAAGTATTTGTTTTTAGTGGAAATATATTGATATAGGAGTTGTTTTTTAGTGGAATGTATGTATAATTTGATGGTTTGGATGTGAATGCTCTTAGGGCATGTTTGGGTAAGCTTTTTAAAACAACTTATTGACTTATTGGCTTTTTGGAAAAGTCAGGATTTTGTGACTTATTGACTTATTGGCTTTTTTCTCCTCACATACACCTCTTTGCCAAACATCATTTTAGAGCTTATGACTTTTCAAAAAGCCAATAAGTTAATAAGTTGTTTCAAAAAGCTTAACCAAAAATGCCCTTAGCGGGTGTTTTTTTTTTTTAAAAAGTATTATGTCTGCGTCGTGCAAACTACGCGAAAACCTTTGGGTCTGCAGCGTGTTTGTTTTTTGGAAAGGATTTTACTAAAAAAACCTCTTCTAGAGGTCTTCCTCGTGCAGATCTGGACCAGCCTCTTCAAAACACTTTTTTCTTTCAAACCTCAAAACCCTAGCACCTATCTCACTTCTCCAGCGACACCTCACATCCTACGCCACCCCCTCCACCTCCGCCGCCCCTCCACCTCTGCCGCCCCTCCACTGTCGTTCACCCCCTCCAGCCGTTCAACCTCCTCCGTCGTTCACCCCCTCTAGTCGTTCAACCATCTTAGCCGACAGAGGTGATTTTGGCTTGAAATATTATTCTCTACTTTCTTTCTTTGTTATAATTTTCGATTCAGATACGTTAATTGGTTGTGAAATAAATTGATAAAAAAAAGTGTTTTTACTCTTTAGTATATGTTGGTGTGATCTTTCTACAAATGGGATTGTGTATATGATGATAATGATGATGAGTTTGAGAACCATATTTGAATGTTTAGAACAGGGGTAGTATAGTGATCACCAACTGTTTGATAAAATGCACACCAGTTGTTCGACGATTTGTTTGCTAATTGATTGCTGAATTTGCTGCTATTGAACATGATTTGTTAATTTTGATGTTACTCATGTCTGTTATGTTGTTTGATTATGATATTCATTATGTTAAAATGGTAATTAGAATTTGTATGATGTTCAGTAGCTTGCAGAGGTTAAAAAACAAACAGTCTTTTTCTGGCAGACTGAAGAGGTTTGGTCCACCTCTTCTGCTACAGATGTAGTCCGTAGACTGCAGACATTTTACCTCTGAAAAAACAAACAGCACCTTAAGGTATGTTTGGCATGGAGCTTTTAGAAGCTTCTAGCTTTAAGCTTTTAAGAAAAAAACTCATACTCAATAAAAAAAACCTTGTTTGGTTGAAGGAGCTTGAAGCTTTTGGTTGAACACTCCTACTAGTAGCGTTTACAAGGAGCTACAAGCTTTTAGGAAAAAAATTACTATTTTAACCTCTAAAGACAATGAACGTTTTAATACAGAAACTTTTAAATTTTTAGTTATCCGTCTTTAGTGGGGCTCGAACCCTTGACCTTAAGGAAAACAACACCTTAACTCCAATGGCTTTGGCAATTAAACCCAACCCCCACCCCGCTCAAACATTTACTTATGTGATTATTACAACTTTAAGAAAACACATCCAAACACCATCCTCATAGTCTGTTTATTATAGCTTATTGTTTGATTTCAATTATTCTTTGTTGATAGTTCGTCTGAGCAAATTTACAAATTACGACCAACATTTATCTATATATTATATCATGCAGCTTTCGGGAACGATGTAGCAAGGTGTTATAATTGTTATCTCCCCTTTACTGTCTCTCATCAAGGACCGAATAGTTACTTTGAACCTCAAGTTTGAAGTAAAATGTTGTTTCATTCTTTTTTTATAAATTATTCTTTGTTGGTTTTTAATGTATTTTTGTATATTATGCTTGCGGTTCGAGATTTCCATCATAATATAGGAATACCATGTGTATTTATTTAACGACTTGTGATTTTTTCTCACTCATTTTTTTTCGGTTCATTGTAGTTGAATATTACATAAGAAATGGAACGTTTCTATCATTTCAAATTTTATCTCAACACCATTAAATATTATATATTTTACTTTGAATAACCCGTGTAACACACGGGTACTTAATGTTGTATATAAAGAGATTTTCAATGAGTTGTGAAATTTTATGGTATTTATGTATTTCAATTATTTGATGCTCTCTCTATCATTTATGTTAGTATATACAATTAAATTATTTACATCAACACTGTTAAAGTATATTTTTTTTTGTGTAACCACCCGTGTGTTATACGGGTACTTAGATTAGTAAATTAACTAAAACTAGTTTTTTTATATCCCGCTTTGTGGCGAAACCGAGCAAATGATAATGTAAAACAAATGTGATTTGAAAATAAAGCATGTTGTTTAGAAAGTCAAACCATTAGAACGATTTAGTTTATCATCGTACCGTTTTATGATGCCAAATAAATACTTTATTTTGAGTATAACCTCGTTTTAACAGAACTTCTAACGGAATGTCAGGGAAAGAAATCAAGCACAACTACGTATTTAA
Source organism: Helianthus tuberosus (assembly GCA_030545235.1). NCBI lineage: Eukaryota > Viridiplantae > Streptophyta > Magnoliopsida > Asterales > Asteraceae > Helianthus > Helianthus tuberosus. The sequence goes on along the minus strand of CM060429.1, from coordinate 52,881,155 downwards.
GTTTTTAGAAAAAAGTTATAAACGTAACTTATTAAAGAAGTATCAAATTAATCGATAAATTAATATATGTTAAAAAAAGAAAAAAAACAATTATTAAAAAAAGGTAAAGGAAATAGATGTTTAAAAAAAGAAAAATATGTTATTAAAAGTAAATATAAATAAACTATTATAATAATATATTAAATAGTAAAATAATAAAAAACTATATATTATTATAAAAATAAAGTTACTATTAATCGTCTCTCGAAATCAATATATATATAATAGGTTTTGCATGTTCAGTATGTATAATTAGAGAAGCATAGTACACATCAAATTAAGCATGATCTTCATATTTATATACCCTTAAAATCAATGGTCGGTGACAACAGTGTCACCGACAAAAAGACAAGATTGCCACCAAGTTCTTTTACTGGTCCATATGTCAAGCATTTGTCCATGATTTTTGTTTTTCCTTTTTTACCAAAGTTTTTGACACTGATTACTTTCACCCCCCCCCCCCCGCGCAAACCACCGAGTACATTGTTTCAACGATTACTGCAGCATCGGGATTCCAATGGCCGGAACTCGAATGGCCACCTCTGAACGCTTTCGCCGCCGCATCGAGAGGCAACAAACCTGGGTTTGTCGGAGAGATTGACCCACGGTCCAGAGTGTCAAGGAGCCCGCCGGCTACCGGTTGTGACATTTGAGGTCCGATTGGGTTGAAATTCGGTGTGCTTGGTGGTGTCGGGGGCGGCTGAAGTGGTGGTACGGTGTGGCGGCGGTAGCGGTGGTAGGGGTATGAAGCAAATTAGATTTTGTTGATGCAGCCACCTTCGGTGACCACACGAGGGGTTTTCTGGTGAATGCACACGCAGATCTACGAAGATCCAGAGTTTGGGGTTTGCAAATGGTTGGTAATGACATAAAGAAGAGAGAGAGTAGAGATATAATAGGGTAGGGCTGACAATTTTACACGAATAGACGACACGAACCTACACGAAGTTAACAGGTATCGTGTATGGCCTTAACAGGTATCGTGTACCAAACAGGTAGACACGAGATTACCTGTTAATTTTCGTGTATAAACAGGTTAAATACATGTTTACCTGTTAATACCCGTTAGTACACGATAAAAAATTAAATTAAATAAAACTCATCAGCCATGTGCGTATGGGTTCCTTAATTGCTTTCTATTTTCATTCCTCATTCAATTAAAAAAAATAAAACCCTAAACTCACTCTGTAATTCTCAGATAGCATGTCGTGTTCGTGTTTTTGTTCGTGTGTTTGAAAAAAGGACACGATAAGATATCGTGTCGTGTTCGTGTATGGGATTTCATGTATCGTGTCTTATCGTGTACGGGTATACACGATATGCCAGCCCTACAAAATACCCACATGTGGGGTCCACTTGTAAGATTTAACCATAAAAACTAACTGAGTTAGGGCTAAAGGATATAACATGCAAGGGTTTGCAAACATCAACTAGCTTTTGTACTTTTTGAAGATAAATGACATAGTTTACAGTTTGGTGTCAACATAAAGGACGATTTTTGTAATTTACTCTTAATTTTAAATTGAGTCTAATTAGTATACTTACATTGCAAGCAAAAGCTGTATATAAATAGATGTCTCACTGTAAACAAAGAATTATATTTTGAGTTGGTAAAAATAATAAAAAAATCTTCATGGATTGTCGACCAATAAGAAATCATTGTGTTCTTGTTTTGTATTATACCAATGCTTCCAATAATTAATACCATAACTTAAACAATCTTAGGTTTTTTCATTATATTCTTTCCACATGTTGTGCAGATCGATTGGTTTATATTTTGAGTTGGTAAAAATAATAAAAAAATCTTCATGGATTGTCGACCAATAAGAAATCATTGTGTTCTTGTTTTGTATTATACCAATGCTTCCAATAATTAATACCATAACTTAAACAATCTTAGGTTTTTTCATTATATTCTTTCCACATGTTGTGCAGATCGATTGGGGTGTATAATCGACTATAATTAGAAGATGCTTAGGGTGAATAACCGATCAAGAACCAAAGCCGACTAATTCTATTTGTAAAAAAGGGACTAAATACCTGATACGAAGAAAATAGATGAGAAAAGAAACACAAGAGTCAACATAGCTGACGCAGTAGGACAACCGAATCCAAATCAAGCACTGATTCAGGCAAGTGATCATTAGAATGTGAAATTATAGTGTCTTAAACTCACCACGACCAAGTACTCTTCATGGTTAATGGTGGTTCGTACTGTTTAGGGAGCTTACGGGTTGTCAGACATGATTGATTCGGTGACATGGGAAATCGTGGATGCCTAGAAGAATCAAACCGTTATGGCTTTGCTTTTTCAGTCCCTTCGAGAAGATATCTTACTCCATGTGGCTAAATGTGTGAGTGCTTTCGATGTTTGAGAAGCGATTAGAATTCTTATTTTGGGAGCAGATCGTGTCCAGAAAGAGAAAGCATGACTCTGTGTCCTTTGATCAGAACGAGAAAATCTGAAGATAAAAGACAACGAATCAATTGGCGAGTTTCTGGGATAAATTAGTGCTATCGAAGGAAGGTTTAACAACCTTAGGTAAATCATCGAACTTGAGACTTTGGTTCGAAAGCTATTGTATTCGTTGCCAATAGGTTTTCTTTGATCATTGCTTTCATCGAGAAATCAGATGAGTTAGAGTCGATGCCCTTCTAAGAGGCCATCAGGAGGTTGAAAGCTTTTTAAGACTAAGTTCATCTTTATGCTATCAATGAATGAGATGCATATGGTAAATAGCTTTTCACAGAGATTGATAGCCATGGAAAGCAAAACCATATAAAAAAATCGAAAGGCTTAAGGAGGACGAGGTTGTGACATAACGGTTCTGACACTCGTGGACAAGGAAATTCAACAAATGGTATAGGGGATTTAACAATTAGGGACGAGATAAGAGCACCCTTCATGGTTACAATTGCAACGAGTTAAGATAAATTGCATCATAGTGCTCGAAACTAAAAAATCAACATGCAAACCTTGCTTAGAACAAGAAGGAATGCTATGAAACAATGATATTTACTATTATGAATGTTAGCGAAAAGATTCTACTTGTTACCTTGACAACGTAGCTTCGAACCACACAATTGATAATAAGAACCACTTTTAAAAAAAATGAGTTAGTTGAATTCAAAGATAGTCTATTGATGAAGATCCAAGGAAGAGGTTCAATTCTCTTCGTGTCACGGCCCCTGACCCGGTTCCGAAGCCGCGGGACAGGAAAACCCGTGGTATTGGTGTTTAATTTGGCAACGGAAATTTTAACAGGATCGTTTAAACTGAAAACACCCCATTTATTTTATATCAAGTTTCGGGTCAAACCCCGTAATTTACAACCAAGGAATTTCACTGGGAATTTCCCTAATTACAAAAACATGTTTATTTTATTTACTGAGCCACTTCCTTCAAGCTGTAGTGCTACGCGACACTTTTCCTGGTTCACAATAAATCACCTGAAACATATTTAAAAAGATTTTATCAGCGGGGAAATACTGGCGAGTCATTCAATTTGCATAAAATGACACATTGTTATAGATTACAGTATTAAGAGCGATTACAATTGCCCCTATCTTATAATTAGCTGGTTCAGTTGTCACTCGACCAGATCTATGACTGTGGTCATATCACTATTGGGTCCGTTCACCCAAAAGTGACGTGTATCACTATTTAGGTCCTTTCACCTAGAAGTGATAAAACAGTAGTAATTGTGCACAATACCCCACTTACTGCCAGTAATTTAAGATAACAAAGACTTAATCCCTGTAAAATATAACTGGAAAATAGTTTGAGATTTAGTAAAACAGTTTGATAAATAAGAGAATGACTCACATTGCAAGTTTACTGGACAGATTTTGCCTACTGATTAAGCCTGGTAACCTAGTAAAAATAACAATGCACATGAAACTAGGTTAGTAACTTAATATAACATTTACGATAAACTCGCGAAATCAAAACCCTCACGACAAATGACAAAGTATAGCGTGAATTCAGGCAGCACTTAAACATCTATTGGATCGGTTTCAATCGATCAGACATTATATCGTATCAGTGATCGAGTTATTACCCTGTTATCGCAGCAAAGGTTCGGGATTATGGGTATTTTGAACGAAACAACGGATATTTGAACGTACGTTGTGAATTTTAACATCGAAACAATCAAACAGTTCAAGTCCCAAGCCCCTGGCTTTATAGCCCAAATTGGACCCGCCCGCGTGTCTCGCCGGCTGTCCTGGTCCCTGGCGCGTGTCGCGGGGCTGACCAAAATAGGCTAGGGTAGCCTTGTGTCCTACTTAGCCCTGATGAGTCAAAACCAAACAAAAATTCGTGTATTACTTTGATTTTATGGATAATTATCCATTAGGGGATACCCCTTTGAGTTTTAGGGGGTCCTGATCCTAGTCTTGACCGTTTTAAAATTTATGGGTTGTGCCATACCACTTAGGGGGTCTCAATTAGGGTTTCCTAATGTGCACTATTAACATATGAAATAATAATTTTGGCAAGGGTTATTACACCCTCCCCACCTTGTTTAAAATCTCGTCCTCGAGATTCACTGGAACAAATAAGGGTACTTCCGCTTCATCTCTGATTCCAGTTCCCAAGTGTACTCAGGTCCTCTCTTTGAATCCCACTTTACCTTGACTAGTACCAGTCTCTTGTGCTTGAGGAACTTGACCTTTCTGTCTTCTATTTGAAGAGGTTTCTCAACAAATTTTAGCTTTTCATTTACCTCTATATCTTGAAGAGGTACTACCAGCGATTCATCAAATAATCACTTCTTAAGATTGGATACATGAAATACACCATGTACCCCGGCTAATTCTTCTGGTAGTTGTAGGCGATAGGCAACTAGTCCTATCCGTTGGGTAACTGTGAACGGTCCTATGTACCTTGAACTTAGTTTTCCCTTTTTACCGAATCGAACTACTCCTTTCCAAGGAGAAACTTTCAAAAGTACCTTGTCTCCAACTTGAAATTCTAACGGCTTGCGTCGATTGTCTGCATAACTTTTCTGGCGATCTCGAGCCGTTTTCAGTCTTTCCTTGATTCGAGTTATCTTGTCGGTGGTTTCTTGCACAATCTCGGTACCTGATAATTGATTTTCTCCTATTTCTGCCCAGCATAGTGGAGTTCGACACTTTTGTCCATACAGAGTTTCGAACGGGGCAGCGTCGATGCTTGCATGATAACTATTGTTATAGGAGAACTCTATTAAGGGTAAATGGTCATCCCAATTTCCACTGAAGTCTATTACACATGCCCTAAGCATGTCTTCTAGGGTTTGGATCGTCCTTTCACTTTGTCCGTCTGTTTGGGGATGATATGCAGTACTTAAATTTAATCGTGTCCCCATTGCTCCTAGGAAACTTTTTCAGAAATGCGAAGTGAAACGACTATCCCTGTCTAATACAACCATGTTAAAGGTTTCCAATCCCTTTCAGAAATACTACCTCGTCTACGTACAACTTAGCCAATCTTTCCATGCTAAAGGTTTCCTTTATTGGCAGGAAATGAGCTAATTTGGTTAATCGATCCACAATCACCAGATTGCATCGTTACCTTTCCTGGTTTTGGGCAACTTAGTAACAAAGTCCATTGTTATTAGTTCCCATTTCCATACAGGCATTTCTAATTGTTGAAGTAAACCTGAAGGTTTCTGGTGTTCTGCCTTAACTTGCGAACAAGTTAGACACTTAGAAACGTATCTGGCTATGTCCCTTTTCATTCCTATCCACCAGAAGTTATTCCTTAAATCTTGATACATCTTGTTATTACCAGGATGCATCGTATACCTAGATTTATGGGCTTCCTCTAAAATCTTATCTTTTAAATTTCCTTGCTTAGGTAACCAAATCCTTTTCTTATGGAATCTCCAAATTCCATCAGTCCCTTGCTCTAATTCTTTTATCCGTCCTTTCATTCCTTCAGCATCATCCTTGATTGCTGTTTCCTGAACGTTCTTCAGTTGCTCCATTAAATCGAATTGGAGATAATCTAAGAGCATGAACTCGCCTTTGTTTCTCATGATACTTACGACTTAGCGCATCTCCTACTACATTGGCTTTTCCTTCGTGATATAGAATATCACAATTGTAATCACTTAGAATTTCCATCCATCTTCTTTGCCTCATGTTTAATTCTTTTTGCCCAAATATGTATCTTAAACTCTTATGATCTGTATAGACAACAAACTTACTTCAGTACAGATAACGTCTCCATATCTTAAGGGAAAAACTTATTGCTCCTAATTCTAAGTCATGAGTTACGTGCTTCTTCAACTGCCTTGATGCATACGCAATTACCTTTTTGCGTTGCATGAGTACACATCCTAACCCTAGCTTAGAAGCGTCGCAGTAAACTTCAACATCTTCTGTTCCTTCTGGTAAGGCAAGAATTGGGGCATCTGTTAATCTTTGCTTTAAAATCTTAAAGGCCTCTTCTTGCTTAGGTCCCCATTCAAACTTAATAGTTTTACAAGTTAACTTAGTTAATGGAACATCTATCTTAGAGAAGTCTTTTATGAAGCGCCTATAATATCCAGCTAAACCTAGAAAACTTCTAACTTCGGTCGCTGATTGCGGGACCTTCCAATTTGTAATTGCTTCTATTTTAGAGGGATCTACGTGAATTCCTTCGTGATTCACCATGTGACCTAAAAATTGCACCTCCTGTAGCTAAAATTCACACTTCGAGAATTTGGCGTAATGCTTTTCTTTCCGTAACAGGGTTAAAAGTGCATGTAGGTGCTCACAATACTCGTTATGGCTTTTAGAATAAATAAGTATATCGTCGATGAAGACAATTATGACTTTATCCAAATATGGTTTACAGATCCTATTCATCATGTCCATAAATGCTGCAGGAGCATTTGTTAGTCCAAATGTTATGACTGTAAACTCGTAGTGACCATACCTAGTCTTGAAAGCAGTTTTAGGTATGTCTTCTTCTTGTACTTTCAACTGATGATATCCGGAGCGCAAGTCTATCTTAGAGAAATATCTAGCTCCCTGAAGTTGATAAAAAAGATCATCAATCCTAGGTAATGGGTATCGATTCTTAATTGTAACTGTAACACCCCGTGTTTCGAAAGTCAAAGTCAAAGTCAAGATTGAAGTCAAAGGAAGAAAAGATTGCTAATTGCGATCTGTCTCTCCTTGCTCAATTCCTATTTTGACTTCTTTGACTTGTAATTAGTCTATTTTATTTTCGCTTTAGTTGTATTATATGGAGTATCTATTAATAATCGCATATTAATCGCTATTTATCGCATGTTTAATCGTTGTATCGCTATCGCAATCGCACTCACAACTCGAATTATGCATTTTGGTTACTGATATACGTGTGTGTGTGCCTTATGTGTTACTTGTGCATGTTTATTTATGTTATGTTGTGGTAATCAATCGAAACGCAATCGAACTCAATCGCAATCGAAATGGTATGATAATTGGTGGAGAAGAGATAGTGCGAGATATAGTAGTTGGGATTAAAAGTAATTTGACTAGGAAACTCTATCGCATCGAAACGCTCGCAATCGAAATCGAAACAGCAAAACTCGTCGCGCCAAGCACTCGAACCAAGGGCCATCCGGCCGGATTGCCATCCGACCGGGCTGCCATCCGTTCAAGGTGACATCCGACCGGACTGCCACCTGGGCGAGATGCCATCCGACCGACCGCCCCTTTCCATTTTGGGAATCCTATAAATACCCCTTGTCACTTTCAAACTTTCTACTTTTGGGCAAGTGACGTCCGACCAGCTCGTTTTCCTCACTTTTCTTCAGATTTCTCATGATTCCGGTAAGATCTTGTCCTAAATCTTGTACTTCCTTAATCTACACGCACTCCTACACCTTTCTATCTTTTGAATCTTAACTTTTAACCGTGAAATCATCAAGATTCAAGTGTTCTAGGATGACGTCATCATGTGTTGTTGAAGAACTTCATGTTTTGGCCTCAATCCACAAAGAACAACTTAGATCTAATCGATTTCCACATAAACTAACAAAGATCTTTCATAGATCTAAACATATTCACTTTGAAAAGGATCGAGAGAAGGTTTACAACTTTCTTTCAACTCTTTTTCACGCAATGCACTCAAAACCGATATAATCGGAGCTCGTGCCGACTTACTACTCATTCTGTGATTATGTTGGTCCAAGATCCGTATTCTATCCAGGAGATTATCGATTCCGGGTTTACCAAGAGCTATCGTCCTGAACCGGTGAACTGACCGAATTTGGGTGATTCATGTTTAGTCGGGTCACTAGAGCTTAGGATGGGACTCCGTTGGTTAGCACGATATTAACACGTCTCGATAACACGACAAACAATCAAAACAGCCAAGTGTAAGACGAACGGAACGACCAGGACGGGGTGCCACCCGAACGGACAGCCACCCAAATGGATGGTCATCCGAACGGATTGCCCTTGGGTCCCATACTTAACAATTTTGCTAAGATCTGGAGCCTAAGTGTTGAACGAATTGCTGTCCGATCGGATCACCATCCGACCGAACTGCCATTCGAATCATGAGCCATTTGCACTTTATTACATAAACAATTTTCAACATATTCAATTCACAAAGGATGCCACTCGGACGGATGGATATCCGACCGAGTGACCGCCCTGCTGTGGTTTTATTCTCACTAAGTAACCTCGCCACTCGAGTCGCCGTCCGATCGGACGACTGTCCAATCGACCGACCTAAAAGGTAGAGATACTTCAATGTTTTCAAAATGCTACAACGAAAACTTCAAAAGTCAAGCTATCATACACAAACACATCCTTCTCAAAGGAAGAAACAATCCACTCGAACAGTCATCCGACCGGACTACTGTCCGACCGGACTACTATCCGAACGGATTGCCAACCGCACGACCGACTGTCCGACCGGATTACCATCCGATCGAACTGCTGTCTGAGCCACTTGTACTTTGCACCGTTTTACGCGTCACTTATCGTTATGCTATCGTTCTGATCAGGCTAACCCTACTCCCTAGGGCTCCCTTCAATCCATCCATCGCTGTGAGTATACTCGATCCCCTTTTTGCTTTATGCACTTTTGGGTGTTACATACGTTACTTATACTAAATCACATCGAACACACTACGAAATACTTTAAACGCTAACCGTTATTGCATGTTATACTTGACTAAATGAATGCTTGTTTGTTATGTTTACACATGGAATGCTGTCTACCTGCCTTAGTAACAGTAGTACTATTAGTTTGGACTCAGCACCCGTTCACTCGGGGGTTGTTAAGGACAATTACCTACATGGCTCACAGTGGTGAGAATGTATCGCGAACTGCCTTGGGCAGTCAACCCGCAGTCATTGGTATCGATAGGTTCATGTCGATAACTAACATGCTTCATTTCACTCTGTGTACGTGCTGGTTATGCGTAACGCTTTCGAACTCTATATGCTATTATCAAACTTGTATGCTCACCTTTACACTATGTGTATTGACTTTTACTTTAACGTATGTGACAGTTGCTTAAGATGTTTACATGCTTAGCTTGCTGTGAACTTGAAGCTAGGAAAGGTCTAGGATGCTCTTTGTGCTGTGATGAAATCGAAGCTAGGAAAAGAGGTCCTAGAAACCAATAAATAAACTATCTATGTATAAATCTGAGATGTCGGAACAGAACTACTTGACTAGATTTATCTGTAATAATTTGTTTGCCTTTTAAGGCATGGTATGGGACATGCTACTTTAAATTAATTGGTAATGATAATTGTTATGGAAACTTCTGGACAATCTGTTTCGCTCAGTGCCATACCCCGATGTTTCCGCCATCGGTTGGGGTGTGACAGATTGGTATCAGAGCCATAACTATAGGGAATTAGGCAAGACTCGACCTAGTCCGGGCCGATGTCTTAGAAACCTAGTCTATAGTTAGGAACCAACAGACCAACTCGTGCATATCCGTTAGGGATTACGTATGAGCTTACTACTATTTCTCGCTATTCTCGCCTATGCTACACTATCACAGTACTCGAATTTTCAGATCATGAATGAGCGATTAAGTCGAGATTAGGTGTGAAAACCGCAAACTCTCGACTAGATTGCTTAATCAACCTATATTTTTATCTATGAACACGGGAAGATTGCGTTGAAATAGGAGTGAAATCCATACTTCGACGCATAATTCCCTCTTATTTTATCAAAACAGGGACGAAGTTGTTAAGATAGGGGTGAAACCCTAACCTTGACGACTTGTACCGCCTTTTTATAAAACTCTCACCAAAGTCCCGACGGACTCCAACGACCTGAAGTCACTGTATGACTAAAGGGATGCGTGCCAAACGCCCAAGAATCGAGGCAAAAACACAGTCCTAAAAGTCAAAATGTGTACAACAAGTCCTTGAGAATAGTCGGATCACTTTGGATAGTTAATGTCTAATAGCCGCAGACGATCTATTTCTCGATTTTATGTGTTTCGACTCTGAGCCCGCAACTGCTGACTCTGATAACTCGTCGATTTTATGTGGTTTATGTTTATTTGTCTGCGTTTTGAGGAACTACTGGTTTCGATCTAACGCCTTTTTGCTTCCGCTAATCACACAACACACTACACATCGCTAACAAATCGCTAAATTGTGGACGACCTCATGCTATGTTATACGCTTATACTACACTACTCGATATACTAAACGCGATCGCTATATTCGAACACTCGCAGACTTTGAATGATAGGTTTCTGAATTCTGACTGCCTCTGTGATTACATGCGTATATGCTTCTGTGATTCTGTGCCCTATGTGCTTATGTGCTTCTGTGCTTCTGTGTTTATGTGAATCCGTGACTATGTGCTTATGTGTTTATACGATACGTTTTTTATTGTGTTCCTGAGCTTTAGTAAGTATTAGACGTGTGAGGAGAGATTCGATTATGATGTGTCTGAAACCTAGGACGATGTCTGTTGCAGACAATGTCAATTGGACCATCATCAGGACTCCGTCACCCACGACTCTCTCGTCAAGAACAGAGGGACAAACGCCTTGCTGCCATCCTCGCAAAACAAGTAGCCAAGGTTGTGCCTCAGATTGTTAGTGAGATTTACGAGAACGTCAACAAATCGTCTGAGGAGTCTAGAACCGAAGCTCCTAAAGTTGCTACCAAGACTGCTTTCAGCTTCAAGCAGTTCAAGGCTTGCGGTCCAAAGGAATTCACCGGAGAAGATGGCCCAACGGCTATGTTTCAATGGTTCGATTCCATCAAAGTCACTCTGCGCCAGAGTGGATTTCCGAAAAATCTCCGCACTCTCAACGCTACCGGCGTCTTCCAGTCCCGCACATTAGACTGGTGGACGGCCGAGAGAAACAAACGCGAGAATGATGCAGCTTATGAGCTTACATGGGAAGAGTTGAAGGCCATCATGACGGACGAATTTTGCCCTCCTCATTAACGCCAAAAGCTAGAGGACGAATTCTGGAACATTAAGCAGAAGGAAGGTGACAACGCTGCCCTGACTGCTCGCTTTAAGCAGCTCAGCATCATCTGCCCCGATCAAGTAAAGACGTCTGACATGGCAATCAAGAAGTACATCCGAGCCCTACCCGATTGTGTTGCGGATTTTGTACATGCCGCAAAGACTGCGACGATCGAAGAAACTTACTTGCTTGCCGCCGAAATCAACGACAAGCGAGTAAAAGCTGGTTTTTGGGATAAAACTTCGAAGAACCTGCATCAAGTCACCACTGCGCCAACTGCCGACACCGCCACCGCTCAACCGTCAAGGTGCTCACGCCGAAAGAAGAAGAAGAACAACAGCAGCTCCAGCAACAAGAACTGTGCTGTCACTACCACTGCTGCTCCACTTCAAGCCGTACCGGCTCAGCAGCAGTTCCATCACCGTCCAGCACCAGTTACTTATGCACCACCAGCAAAGCGTGCATACACAGGCCCCCACCCGGCTTGCCCGACATGCTCTTATCATCACCCGGTGGGTCTCGCCTGTCGTTTCTGCGCTCACTGCAATATGTACGGCCACTTCACTGCTAACTGCCGTACAGGTCCCTGTCAAGCGCCAGCTCAAGCCACTGCTCATCAAGCTCTGCTCCCAGCCCCGCAAGGCCAACAAGCGGCTCAGGAACCCGCGGTCAACGCCCGAGTCTGCTTCGCATGTGGTGATCCCAACCACTTTACGAACATGTGCCCGAACAGGGTTGTGAAACAAGAGCCCCAGCAACAGCAACAACACCAGCAGCAGCAGCCTCAACAACAGCAACAAGCCGCACGCGCCAGAACTTTCAACATCAACGTGCGCCAAGCCCAGGCGACAACAACGTGGTCAATGGTATGTTCCTTGTGAATGGTATTTATGCATCATGTTTGTTTGATACTGGAGCCGATAACTGTTTTGTGTCATTCGAATTCGAGAAGCTTCTTAGTCGTAAACGCTCCCATCTCCCCTCGACGTTCGATGTTGAAGTCACCACTGGAAGAACTGTCGCCGTTAATTCTGTTCTTCGTGATTGTACTCTTGAGCTCAACAATCACATCTTCCCAATCGATCTTATTCCGATGCAACTCGGAAGTTTTGACGTCATAGTAGGCATGGACTTTCTTCGCGAAAACCATGCTGAAGTTGTGTGCTTCGATAAAATGATTCGATTCTCGCTCGCGAATGGTGATTTATTGTGTGTTTATGGCGAAACTGCTTCGAAGGGTCTTAAATCATGTCATGTGTCCAAGCTAGCAAGTATCTCCGCAAGGAATACAGAGCTTTCTTGGCTAACATTGTAATAGCGGAGAAGGAAAAGAAAGGAAAGACAGAGGTGAAAGACGTTCCTGTGGTTCGTGAATTTCCTAATGTGTTCCCTGACGACCTTCCCGGTTTACCGCCAAGTCGTGATATCGACTTTCGTATCGACCTTATTCCTGGAGCCAATCCTGTTGCCAAAGCTCCTTACCGACTCACACCGTCCAAAATACGTGAACTCTCGAACCAGCTCCAGGAATTACTTGAGAAAGGCTTCATTCGCCCGAGCACCTCTCCTTGGGGCGCGCCAGTCCTTTTTGTCAAAAAGAAGGATGGGTCGTTCAGGATGTGCATCGACTATCGGGAATTGAATAAGTTAACTATCAAGAACCGCTATCCCCTGCCTCGCATTGACGATTTGTTTGATCAGCTATAAGGTACTACGTGTTTCTCAAAGATCGATCTACGTTCAGGCTATCACCAACTACGCATTCAAGAAGAAGATATACCCAAAACCGCATTTCACACCCGTTATGGCCATTATGAATTCGTTGTTATGCCCTTTGGTTTAACCAACGCACCCACGGTTTTCATGGATCTGATGAATCGCGTGTGTAAACCATATCTCGACCGTTTCGTCATCGTATTCATCGACGATGTCTTGATCTATTCCAAATCGAAAGCTGAACACGCGCAACATCTACGTTTGGTTCTCGAGCTACTCCAGGGGAATCGACTCTATGCCAAGTTCTCCAAGTGTGAATTCTGGTTGGAGGAGGTTCAGTTTCTGGGTCACATTGTCAATAGTCAGGGTATTCACGTCGATCCTGCGAAGATTGAAGCCGTTAAGAGTTGGATTACACCTAAGAACCCGTCTGAAGTCTGTTCTTTTCTCGGACTAGCGAGCTATTATCGTTGATTTATCAAAGGATTCTCAAAGATCGCTGTGCCGCTTACCACTCTCACACATAAAGACAAGCCTTTTGTTTGGGGAATTGAACAAGAGTCTGCTTTCCAAACCCTCAAGCACATGCTTTGCAATGCTCCTGTTCTCACATTGCCCGACGGAAACGACGATTTCATTGTCTATTGTGATGCTTCCAACCTTGGTCTTGGTTGTGTCCTTATGCAGCGGGACAAGGTTATAGCTTACGCATCTCGTCAGCTCAAAATCCACGAGAAGAACTATACAACCCATGATCTCGAGCTAGGCGCAGTTGTTTTTGCGTTAAAGATTTGGCGACACTACTTGTATGGTACAAGGTGTACGATCTTCACCGATCATAGGAGCCTACAACATATCTTTGATCAGAAAGAACTCACTATGCGTCAACACCGATGGGTAGAACTTCTCAACGATTACGACTGTGAGATTCGATATCACCCAGGCAAAGCAAACGTTGTTGCCGACGCTCTCAGCAGACAGAGTTATTTGCTCAGCATTCGCAATGTCCAAGCCCAATACGATCTCGAAGCTCTCATCCGCGAAGCCCAACATGCTTGCTTTAACGAACGCACTCTGAAGAAGGAATGAATCTATCATGATGGAGCTCAACTGGTGAATAAGCCGAATGGGATATTCCACTTTCTGGATCGAATTTGGATCCCTAAACAGACCGATTTGCGACAGATTCTGATGGACGAAGCCCCCAAATCCTGGTATTCTATTCATCCCGGCGCCGACAAAATGTACCAGGACCTTCGCTACAAGTACTGGTGGTCTGGCATGAAAAGGGATATTGCTCTCTACGTTGGAAAATGCCTGACCTGTGCAAGAGTCAAGGCTGAACACCAAAGACCCTCTGGCTTACTCGAACAACCACCGATCCCTATGTGGAAGTGGGAGAGTATCGCTATGGATTTCATAACAAAGCTTCCGCACACGTCATCAGGTCATGACAACATCTGGGTTGTTGTTGACCGGTTGACCAAATCAGCTCACTTTTTGCCAATACGGGAAGACTACAAGGTAGAACGATTAGCCCAAATCTACACCAACGAGATCATTTGTAATCATGGGACGCCTCGCGACATCATCTCTGACCGTGATACTCGGTTTACCTCGCGACTGTGCGAAATGTTTCAAACGGCTCTCTATACTATGCTTAACATAAGTACCGCATTCCACCCTCAAACCGACTCTCAGACTGAAAGAACGATCCGTACTCTTGAAGACATGCTCCGTTCGTGTGTCATAGACTTCGGTGGTAATTGGGATGCTTACCTGCCGTTAGTCGAATTCTCGTACAACAACAGTTATCATTCCAGCATTCAAATGGCACCATTCGAGGCTTTATACGGAAGAAAATGTCGATCGCCTATTGTATGGCACGAGATCGGTCACTCGCAATTAACCGATCCTGAGCTATTGCAAGAAACGACAGACAAAGTCCTCCAAATTCGAGACAACCTGTTGAAAGCTCGAAGTCGACAAAAAAGTTACGCCGATAGATGACGCAAGCCCCTTGAATTTGATGTTGGCGACTACGTACTCCTAAAGGTATCACCTTGGAAGGGTGTGGTCAGATTCGGCAAGAAAGGGAAACTAGCACCTCGATATGTTGGACCTTTTAAGATTCTGGAAAGGATCAGAAAAGTCACCTACAGACTCGAACTACCGGAGGAACTTAGTAACGTCCACCCGACTTTCCATGTGTCAAACCTCCGAAAGTGCCTGGCTGAGCATGATTTAATTGTACCTCTCGATGACCTACAAGTAAACGAAACACTGCACTTCGTGGAGAAGCCTGTCGAAATCATGGATTGCCAAACCAAGCAGCTCAGACGCTCGCGCATTCCGATTGTGAAAGTCCGATGGGAAGGCAAACGAGGCGCAGAGTTCACTTGGGAACTCAAAAGCGACATGAAGGCGAAGTACCCGCAGTTGTTTGTTACGGATTCAACTTAATTTCGGTACGAAATTCCCTCAACTAGGGGAGGCTGTAACACCCCGTGTTTCGAAAGTCAAAGTCAAAGTCAAGATTGAAGTCAAAGGAAGGAATGATTGCTAATTGCGACCTGTCTCTCCTTGCTCAATTCCTATTTTGACTTCTTTGACTTGTAATTAGTCTATTTTATTTTCGCTTTAGTTGTATTATGTGGAGTATCTATTAATAATCGCATATTAATCGCTATTTATCGTATGTTTAATCGCTGTATCGCTATCGTAATCGCACTCACAACTCGAATTACGCATTTTGGTTACTGATATACGTGTGTGTGTGCCTTATGTGTTACTTGTGCATGTTTATTTAAGTTATGTTGTGGTAATCAATCGAAATGCAATCGAACTCAATCGCAATCGAAATGGTATGATAATTGGTGGAGAAAAGATAGTGCGAGATATAGTAGTTGTGGTTAAAAGTAATTTGACTAGGAAACTTTATCGCATCGAAACGCTCGCAATCGAAACCGAAACAACAAAACTCGTCGCGCCAAGCACTCGAACCAAGGGCCATCCGGCCGGATTGCCATCCGACCGGGCTGCCATCCGTTCAAGGTGACATCCGACCGGACTGCCACCCGGGCGAGATGCCATCCGACCGACCGCCCCTTTCCATTTTGAGAATCCTATAAATACCCCTTGTCACTTTCAAACTTTCTACTTTTGGGCAAGTGACGTCCGACCAGCTCATTTTCCTCACTTTTCTTCAGATTTCTCACGATTCCGGTAAGATCTCGTTCTAAATCTTGTACTTCCTTAATCTACATGCACTCCTACACCTTTCTATCTTTTGAATCTTAACTTTTAACCGTGAAATCATCAAGATTCAAGTGTTCTAGGATGACGTCATCATGTGTTGTTGAAGAACTTCATGTTTTGGCCTCAATCCACCAAGAACAACTTAGATCTAACCGATTTCCACATAAACTGACAAAGATCTTTTATAGATCTAAACATATTCACGGTGAAAAGGATCGAGAGAAGGTTTACAACTTTCTTTCAACTCTTTTTCACGCAATGCACTCAAAACCGATAGAATCAGAGCTCGAGCCGACTTACTACTCATTCTGTGATTATGTTGGTCCAAGATCCATATTCTATCCACGAGATTATCGATTCCGGGTTTACCAAGAGCTATCGTCCTGAACCGGTGAACTGACCGAATTTGGGTGATTCCTGTTCAGTCTAACACGACAAACAATCAAAACGGCCAAGTGTAAGATGAACGGAACGACCAGGACGGGGTGCCGCCCGAACGGACAGCCACCCGAACGGATGGTCATCTGAACGGCTTGCCCTTGGGTCCCTTACTTAACAATTTTGCTAAGATCTGGAGCCAAAGTGTTGAACGAATTGCTGTCCTATCGGATCACCATCCGACCGAACTGCCATTCGAATCATGAGCCATTTGGACTTTATTACATAAACAATTTTCAACATGTTCAATTCACAAAGGATGCTACCCGGACGGATGGATATCCGACCGAGTGACCGCCCTGCTGTGGTTTTATTCTCACTGAGTAACCTCGCCACTTGAGTCGTCGTCCGATCGGACGACCGTCCGATCGACCGACCTGAAAGGTAGAGATACTACAATGTTTTCAAAATGCTACAACAAAAACTTCAAAAGTCAAGCCATCATACACAAACACATCCTTCTCAAAGGAAGAAACAATCCACTCGAACAGTCATCCAACCGGACTACTATCCGAACGGATTGCCAACCGCAAGACCGGCTGTCCGACCGGATTACCATCCGATCGAACTATTGTCCGAGGCACTTGTACTTTGCACCGTTTTACGCGTCACTTATCGTTATGCTATCGTTCTGATCTGGCTAACCCTACTCCCTAGCGCTCCCTTCAATCCATTCATCGCTGTGAGTATACTCGATCCCCTTTTTGCTTTATGCACTTTTGGGTGTTACATACGTTACTTATACTAAATCACATCGAACACACTACGAAATACTTTAAACGCTAACCGTTATCGCATGTTATACGTGACTAAATGAATGCTTGTTTGTTATGTTTACACATGGAATGCTGTCTACCTGCCTTAGCAACAGTAGTACTATTAGTTTGGACTCAGCACCCGTTCACTCGGGGGTTGTTAAGGACAATTACCTACATGGCTCACAGTGGTGAGAATGTATCGCGAACTGCCTTGGGCAGTCAACCCGCAGTCATTGGTATCGATAGGTTCATGTCGATAACTAACATGCTTCGTTTCACTCTGTGTACGTGCTGGTTATGCGTAACGCTTTCGAACTCTATATGCTATTATCAAACTTGTATGCTCACCTTTACACTATGTGTATTGACTGTTACTTTAACGTATGTGACAGGTGCTTAAGATGTTTACATGCTTAGCTTGCTGTGAACTTGAGGCTAGGAAAGGACTAGGATGCTCTCTGTGCTGTGATGAAATCGAAGCTAGGAAAAGAGGTCCTAGAAACCAATAAATAAACTATCTATGTATAAATCTCAGCTGTCGGAACAGAACTACTTGACTAGATTTATCTGTAATAATTTGTTTGCCTTTTAAGGCATGGTATGGGACATGCTACTTTAAATTAATTGGTAATGATAATTGTTATGGAAACTTCTGGACAATCTGTTTCGCTCAGTGCCATACCCCGATGTTTCCGCCATCGGTTGGGGTGTGACAGTAACCTTATTCAATTCCTTATAATCGATACACATTCGCATTGAACCATCTTTGTTTTTCACTAACAACACTGGTGCTCCCCAAGGGGATGAACTAGGCTGTATGAATCCTTTGCTTAGTAATTCATCTAACTGCTTTTTCAGTTCTAGCATTTCTGTGGGTGCTAACCGATAGGGTGCCTTAGCTATTGGTGTAGTTCCAGGAATTAGATGAATTCTAAACTCTACTTCTCTATCTGGCGGTAATCCTGGTAGCTCTTCTGGGAATACATCTAGGTATTCTGACACTACTGGGATTTTCGTAAGTTCCTTACTTTTAGTGTTAATGATTACCGAAATCATATACGCTATTCCTTGTTTTCGTTCATAACTAGCAACTTTCACTACTGAAATGAACTTCATTGGTTTACACGGCTTATCTCCTGATATCAAAATTACTTCTCCGGTTGGCGTACGTATTTCTATGGAATTCTTATCACAGAGGATTCGAGCATGGTTGGCTACTAACCAATCCATTCCTAATACGACATCGAATCCATCTAAATTCATAGGCAGCAGGTTTGCAGAAAATTTATGGCCTGAAAGTTCTATCTTTCCTTCTTGCAAAACCTTATCTATGTTAACAGAATTTCCATCTGCCGTTTCTACCGTATAAATCTGCCTAAGTTTGGTTAAAAGTTGCTTAAGTGTAACACCCCAAAAGTGATAAATTATGCATAATTGTTAGAAATTTATTTTTTTAAATTTATTTAGTTAAAGAATGTGTTATGATATATGCCTAAGAATGGAAAATGCCTAGAAATAAATAAACACCTAATCTAGAGGGACTAAACTTGACAAGAAGGAAGGAACTTGTGTTTAAAATAAACAAAACTCAAAACACACACACTGTGTACATGTTTGAGATTGACCAGGCCAAAGAAAAAGGGGTAAACCCTAAATTTCAAGAAAATCTCCAAATCAAAAAGGGAATTGAAGGTTTTTAGGATGCATGTATCAAGATTATCGATCTCCTAAGTGTTCTTCACTATCAAGTAAGTTAAATTTATGATTTGGCGATGTTGGGTGAATTGGGTGTTGATGAACTCGTGAATCTAAATGAAGTTAGGATGGATATGTGATAGAAAAACCTTATGAAACTTGAATTATGCTTAGATTTCTGATTGTTAGGTATATTTATGAAAAACCCATTTGTAGTGGTTCTTATTGTGACACCTGTGCCTCCACGGCCATCAAACAAGTACCAAATCAATGAAATGATATATTTCATACTTGGGATTTATATAAATATGTGTATCATTTGTACATATAAATTCTTGTTCGATTTCGAGCTTTAAATCGCTTTCTGGAAGATCATATGCGATCTGATGGGTAAATATAATCAGTTTAATGCAACAAACACCCCGGAACAGTGAAATAGGCTTAACATACCTTAAATAACCTTTACATAACTTAGAAATAAGTTTTGGATGGTTTGGTGTGCCGAAATCAAGTTTATTCGCTTATAGGGACTAAATTCGACAAACTGTGAAAGTATGCCGATTCGTACTGTAACTAACATTACGGAACATGACCATAAGTTAAACATACCCTAAATATCCTTTACATAGCTTAGAAATAGGCTTTGAATGGTTCGGGGTGCTAAAATAAACTTATTTGATCAACAGGGACTAAAAGCGTCAAAAAGTGCATAAGATTTCATTTTCGCGCATATATTATGTTCTGAATATATCCGGATATCCAAAAATTTATGTAATCATTAAAATATTTTATTTTAGTGATTGGCATGATAAAATTCCATTCGTCGCTTAATTTGGATCGTTTTTGCGTTCGTTATGACTTCCGTCGTAATTAACCGAACAACGCAACCGTACGACCAAACGAACCGACATCCGAGATGTTTTTGAACATATTTTAAGTTCCCTATACTTTAACATCATTTTAGAGCTTTGAAATGGGGTTAACGGGGCTTAAAAGTGCCAAAAATCGAGTTTTACAAGTGCAGGGACCATTTTTGAAATTTCTGGCAGATACATTGAACTTGGTCCATATTTGAGATTTTGATGGTTTTAACCCATGGTTTTGCATCCTATGGGCTGGTATTTAATGGTTTTTATGATACTATGGACTCATATTAGGGGCTCCCATGGTTTTAGAAAACAATGGGTGCAAGTGTACTGCCTAGATCAAAGCTCGGGTTTCAAGAAACGATCTTAACGGTTCTATGAAATCTATAAATACCCCCACCCACTTCACTCTCAAACTCACACCTTTGATCTGAATTTGTTCTCTAAGTTGATGTGTTATAACTTCATACCTGAGAATATTCGGATCAAAGCTTCCATTCTTGGACCCGTTGTAAGTCCTCTTTCGTTCTTTTACGCGTTTTTAGCGTGAAAGTCAAACTATGTTTGACTTTCTGCATTGACCAGTTTATGGTCAACATGAAGTTCGTATGAACTTCATAACGTGAGCGTAATCACGATGGTTTTAGTCTCTTGTGACTATACCTACTGATTACCACGTTATCTAGGCTTAGTGACGAGTCGTAGTTTCGGCCAAAATGCGTATTCCTGCGTATTTTGTAACCAAACTACTTTTAGGTATCAAAAACCATTTGTTTTGATACCAAACCTGTTTTCTAAATTTGTTAAACATGTTTTAACATGTTTAGCTCGTCACTTTAGGTTTAGTGCTTATGTAGGGTCGTAAGGTAAGCGGTCTAAACAACCGCTTAGACTTTCGAACCCGACCCGTTTGGTCGATCATTAGGATCCGACCAAACACATTAGGTGACCATAGTTGCATAGGGAATAACCTTCCAAGGTTATACCTTATGGTCACTTCGTTTAAGTAGTTGTATGATAGGTAGTTTATATGCCTTAGGTAAATGACCGAAATGCCCTTTTTACGCATAAATTCATTTTAAGCATATGTAACCTAAATTTTGACATATAAACTGATTAGGTAACATTATTAGACATATTAAGGCATATGATACTTGTCATAGGACTAGTTAGGCGTTCCTAATACGTTTTACGCGAACGACGCGTTAAAGTGGCGTAAGCTACCTTAACGAGTCGTAATGGGTCGTAAGCACTTAGGTTAGGTTTCGTTTTAGAATGTAGGCTTTGTTAAACCATATTACATGAGTTCCTACACTCATTTGGTTTACAAAACCTCATTTTATCGGATCCTCCGATTTAGGTCCGTTTATTTACATAGTTATCTATATTAGGTGCCGTTTGATTTCCGTGATCCCTCTAGCTCTGCTTGGTTGTTGTTCGAGACTTCTAAGAACCCTCAAGTGAGTACATAGACCCCTCTTTTACTATTTTTCAAACGTTTTGGGGTGAAACACATGTGCCTACTTGTTACTTTCGTGTTTTCCATGTTTTCATATCATATACTTGCTATGTTTATTAGTACACTATTAGTACATGATTTCATTGTGTTTTTGCTATGTATGTCCATTTAGTGCATAATTAGTACATCGTTTTACATTACATTTCATGCTATGTATGTCCATTTAGTACATACTTAGTACATTATTTTACATTACATTTCATGCTATGTATGTCCATTTAGTACATACTTAGTACATTATTTTACATTTCATTTCATGCTATGTATGTCCATTTGTTGCATACTTAGTACATTATTTTCATAAAACATGCTTACATTTTGGTATGACATTTGGTTTGTTTAAATGGCTCAAAAATACATTCATTAACATTAGCTACGCCGTTCGTTAGTAGGTACCATAGGAATTGACATCTCCCGTTCCTGACATCCTAGGTATGTTTGGATGGAAGGAATGACCGAATTCGATAAACATAACTCAGATAAACCTTTAATTTGTTTAAGGGTTTATCGCCACAGTCTCAAGGCTTGAATGTGTGACAACCCGCACTAAACCAGGTATCCGTACGACTTAATTAATGATTAATTACTGTGCTTGTTTGAACTAGCTGATGAACTGCTACTTGAATACTGATACATGTACTTACCTGCATCATACTTTACTTATCGTCACTACATTATTTACATACTGAACCCTAGTGACAAACATGATGCACAAAAAGCACAGTAGCACAATACACGGATAACCTATTGAACATGCTGATAAAGCCAGCATCAGGCAAACACTGCCTCTAAGGCCTGTAAGAGCCTGAGATAATTGCTACACTAATGGTGAGTGTAGGGATACAAGGGTTGTAGAACTGCGTCTCTAGGAATAAGTTACAATGACTGGATGTGCCTAAAACGTACTCTAAGCACAAAACTCAGCACTTTTCATAACAATTCAGCTTTTAGCTAACTAATAAAGTGCCAAAACATGAGAAAAATAACACTAGACACTTTCCAATGCGTCAGGAATAAGCTGTGTCACTAAAAAGAGTAATAACGACACTTTAAAGCTTTAGTAACGCTTTAACGGATTACTATCCAACCAAACAACCGGACTATACCCGGAACATGAAAATATTGTTATTTTCATTATTTATCTTTTTCTGAGCTAGTTAGGGTCCCTGATTACCCTAACACCCTTTGTAACGCGTGACACACTACTAACCAAGTTAAGTACTTAACTAACCTACTTAACTTAACTATAACCTAACTAATACTTGGTGCCTAGTTGAAATCGAACCAAGGGACCCCCCCCCCAACCGAACTCGGTCACATTGTGACCCCATGGTACATCATTTGATTATTTTAATCTTCCTTGTCTCATATCTAGAAAGCATAAGATCCTTTGGATAATAATCTTTCTAATTATCTATAAGTACAAGCTTAAACCCTTTTGATCACTCACATTTCACCACTCAACTTACCAAAACTCTCTCCTCTCTTGCTCTCCACACTCACGGCCGAACACCCCTTGGGACACCCCATCCATCTTCGATTTTGATCTTCACATTCCATCATCATACAAGCATCAAGGGTCGTATACAAGGAGTCTTGGAGCAAGCGGAACGCGAAGGACCTCTCTACTTAGCTTTTATCCACCTCTTTTGCGCGTAGATTCTTCCCTAGCCTCGAGCTAGAGGTATAATGCTTAAAACTCATACTTGAACTATTCTAAAGTGGTTAAAAGGATTTGTATCGGTTAAAACTCGTTAACATGCAAGATGATGCTTTAAAGTCTACTTAAAACACTAAAAATGGTGGTTAATAACTTATATGTTGTGTAAATGATGTAGTATTCGAAATACATGGTTATTTAGGCCCGATCTATGATGTGGTAGCTCGGATCATCGTTTAACCCGGTTTGGTAAGATCATGGATCTTAACATAAGCTTGTTTTGAATTAGGGCTGGCAATTTATACACGAGACACGAATACACGACACGTACCTACACGACTTTAACAGGTAACAGGTAAGACCTTAACATGTTTCGTGTACTAAACAGGTAGACACGAAATTACCTGTTAATTTTCGTGTCTAAACAGGTATAATACCTGTTTACCTGTTAAGTACCTGTTAGTACCTGGTTATTTTTAAAGTTAAATAAATATATAATATATATATATATGTTAACCCTAATTCTTTCGTGTCCAGCCGTCACTCATTGTCCCATTCAGTCATTCTCTTCTTCAAGTCTCAACTCAACTCTCATCTCAAAGTCTCTAACTCTCAACTCAAACTCAAGTCTCAAGTCTCAACACAGGTTACAGTCGATTCCTCCCGACTCCGTCACCGCCCGTCGCCCGTCACCAGCCTTCCCTTTCACGCCGGCGCCCCGCCCATCACCCGTCACCGGCACTAACGGGTATGATGTATCGATTTATGTTTATCTTTCTATTCGGTTTATGTAACACCCATGTTCTTGTTCTGGTATGATGTATCGAATCGGTTTCTTGATGTATCGAATCAGTTCTTGTTCGGGTATGTATACTCCTCCGACAACCGCCTATTTGTTTTGTAGCTACATTTGGTGAATCGATTCTTGACACTTTTCGTTTTACTGTATATCCGATTCAGTACCTTTGTTCTTGATAGTTGATAATGTGTAGGATTTTGAATTTTTTTTTTCAAGATTATGTGTCGATTATTTTGTAGATTATTTGTAACAAGCCTATGGTTTCTGGGTGTGTCAAAAAGCTTGTTGATTTCATATCAGTTCCTTTGTTCTTGATTATTTTGTAGATTATTTGTAACAAGCCTACAGTATCATCTTTGAAAGTAAAGTGATTAAAAATTTGGGGTATTTGTCCTATATTTTGTATTTTCCTGTGGAGATGTTGCTTCAATTGACTATACTTTCTTTTGTCTAAACTATAACAAACAAACAAACAAACAAATTACAATCAACAGAATATTGATTAGGTAATCCACCGCTCAAATTTCGTCTACTAGTCATCTTACCGATAAAACTTGTTATAATTCTCAGTAGTTTATTCATTATTGACTGTTTGATATGATCACTTGTAGGTTATTAAACTGAGTACAAGGGTGTAAACGTTCCGAGCTCGAGCTTGGTTCATTAAACTTAAAAGCAGTGGTGGACCCAGGATTTATTTTCTGTGGGGCGATAGGGGGGTCATACACCGACATCATCCAGATCCAGCGCCGGTCATCCATCGCCGGTCATACACTATCAAATGTAATTAATTTTTTATGCTTTGAATCTTTGATGTCTCTCGGTAAATGAGTAAGTGTGAACTACTGTGTTTGTTTTGATCATTCTTTGTTGTGGGTATTTTTTTTAACAAAAAAGGTAAGAGTTGCAGATTAACTGATTAAGATGGTTTAATCAACTGATTAAGATAGTTTATGTTTTGAATTTGATGCAGCCCCTTGATTATTGTTTCTTGTATGCTTTCTAACAGATTAAGAAACTCAATATGAGTGATTCTCAAAAGAAGGTGGGAAAGAATTTGCCGTTTATGATTTTTTGCCGTTTATGGACTTTTGTTTTAAACTTGTTAAGTATTCGGTGTTTATGGATTATTTAAGTTGTTTGTGAACTTTTGACGAGTTTTGTTTCACTAAAAAGGTTCTAAATATGTGATTATTTTAGTGTTCGTTAACAGGTATTAACAGGTAATTTTCGTGTATATCGTGTCGTGTTCGTGTTTGAAAAAAAGGACACGAAATCTTATCGTGTCGTGTTCGTGTATGGCCTTTCGTGTATCGTGTCTTATCGTGTCGTGTCTTATCGGGTACGGGTATACACGATATGCCAGCCCTATTTTGAATAATACAAGGGTTAAAAGGTGAAACTCTACCACACGCGAACCATGAACTTGTGTAAAAGAGTTTTACTTGTGAAATTGTGTTTAAAACTAGCAGATCTACGCATCTGCAAGTGGTATTTTCAAAGAACCACGTATCAAAGAAATCATGTATTTTAAAAGATGGATTTTACACTAACACGCATGATTTTTATAAACCACAAGTGTGTAAACACTTGTGAAATGAAAAGATCCGACAAAATAACAGTTTTTGTAAATGATGACGGAAAGTTGTAAAAATGGATTTTCTCTAAAAACGAGGTTTTTACAAGATCAAATTACCTTACATGAGGATCTACTAAATTTAAGGAGATTTACACCACAGTTTTGGGAAAACTGCAAGTTCATGTAATTTTTGGCAATTTACACATATGTTGATTAGTTGTTGTGATGAAAGTTGTTCTGATCTAATAAAGAAAATTGTTGAGTTGATTTGTTAAAGAAAATGATACGCTTGAAAGCGTGGCCACCTCCAGTTACAGAGGAAACTCTGGCGAAATTTTTCTAAAAACCTAACACTTAGAACTATTTACACTACAAGTGTTAGAATTATTTTTGACATGTTTTCGAAATAAAAATTTCGCCATGACTTTATTTACTAAATATTCGAAGGTGGGATTTTCACAAAAGTTAACGTGATAAATATATATTTTCACACACTGTTTATGATTATTTTGTGAAAATACATAAATATTATTTTTAGAGTAAAAATAATATTTACGAACGCTAACGAATCCAAAATAATACGAACGCTTTCACCATAAATATATAAGTTACACCGGTGATTACATTACCACTCGATTGTTAAACGTAACTTACGCACTTACGGAAATATTTATGAACGCGTATTTTAACAACGTATTATTGGAGAAAAATACTTATATTTTGGAATTGGAAATATATACATATTAAGTGAGACTTAATGATATAATTTGAACGCACATGTATTGAATCCCCCATCCTTGGGAAGGAGATTAACTACCAAGTATATACAGAATGTAAACACGAAATAGTTGTCTAACTATTTCCCAAAGACTTAAACTATAAAGCTAAGGCACGGCCGTCCGTCTAATAGAAATTAGCACCTGTAGGTCGTCGCACAGCTGCGTGAGCAGGAGATACTTGGTAGAGACGCTTCACTGTGAGTTCATGTCCCCCTTTTCTCTAACTGTTTTCAGTTTTCTTAACTGCGGGGGTGAAATACATGTTACTTTGATTACAAGTACTTTATACATGGTATGGTTAGCGTAAGGAGGTTTACTACTTAGATCATGTGAGTGGGTAGGAGCAATATGAGGCCATTAGTCCTCATGGCGGGACCGAGGGACAGGAGCGGTAGATCTATCTGGGTGTAGCGAGCCCAGCCCCAGGCCAAACTAGTAACGGACCTTGGGGTGACTTTGTCCACATACAAATGCCGTGGCGAAATCTGCTAGGTTTGAGTCTCCCTATTTGCACTTCACATATATCAGTGGCCTTGCAAACCATTGGTGATCTCAATTCCCTTATTTGCTACATACCAAGACTATTTTTATACTCACAAAGGTTTACTTACTCACTTACACATGAACTCGCTCAACATTATTGTTGATTTTTCAACTTACATGTATTTCAGGAAATTAACGGATCTGGCACGGTGTGGAACGTTTTCCGCTGCACTAAGTCATGAGGTCATCTGGGTTTGGGGAGTTGTGACTCTTTCCTGGACAAGTCACAAATCCTTAAACTGTGTTCTGTTATGTCAATGTTTGTCGAATAATGTCATTAGAACATGTTTCAGTTAAAACAATGTTATTGTATTTGGTTTTCAAAACTTAATCGAATGGATGATCTTGCATGGTTTTTATTTCATATAGCTTTGTTATGGTTAAGCTATGGTATTAAGAAGTCACACCAAATTAACCACGCTTCCGCAAAGCCAGGGTGTGACAGAATGTATGCATTTTCACAACACCGCATAGATGTTTGTATCAGTAAAGCATGCATTATTTTACAAAACATAAATTTAGATTATAATTTATCAAATGCATTGTTTTGTACATTTCTTTCTTATAGAGTCAACTAAATGCTTTTAATCAATAAAGACTTTTTATTCACTCTACATTACATTTGTTTACACAATAACATTTCAACATTTTTTTAAAAACATTACATTTAGTTATACATGAACATTTTACATTGGTGGTTTGTTTGGGTAAGTAATTTAAGTAACGAGACGTGTGAAGTATGATAAAAGCATGGTGGATACGCCGCTGGTACTTCCTATAGATAAGTGCTTTTATGATATTACATATCGTAGCGTTATTTAAACCATTTCAATTTTGACATATTACATTTTACACAGTTAACATATCTTTACAAAACATTGTTTTACAAACAACACATTTTATACAAACTCATTTTTACTTGGTTATTTACTTAACCATACATATTCCTTTTATATCATCTGTTTCCTTATCGATTTTTATATGATTTATAAAACAAAAACATTTTACAAGGATCATGACTGATTTTTGTTAAACAACTTTTTCTAAACTTATAAGTCATGAATCCTAAATCAATAAAACCTTTGTATCTCACATGCATTTTTATGATGACGTACCTATTTTCACATGTGTTTCAGGAAATGATGCATATGATTGATCAAGTTACACATAGGCAGACTCGGGCCTTAGTGACAATAAAAGATGCAAGACTAGTTAATTATGTTATGCTTCCTTATTGTTAAGACATTATAATTTCTTTTAATCAATAAAACAACATTTAAATTTCCATGTGTTATGAAACAATGATTCTGTTACAACACTCCCAGATGATTCCGCCACGATTTGTTGTTTTACGTGGTCGGGGTGTGACACTTATGTAGGATGATGATGATGTATTTTATGTTAATTTGATGATGCTTGAGGTGTATGACAATGGCTGTTATAGATTATTGATTTTGAATCTGAATTAAAATGAAAGTTATGTGAATAATGAGTAAGAATCATGCTTTAAAAGCTTGTATATAATATTTCATAAATGCGAAACCCACCAAGTGTTCGATGAAATGCCTAAGAGAACAAATATGTGAAATTGTATGCAAGTTGCGGGTAGTTATGTATGAAAAGTGATAATGACATAATTGATAGCGAACTAAGATGAAAAGTGTGATTTAAGTAGAGATCATATGGGACTTTGATTTGTTAGTAAGATGTGTTAGAAACGTGCATTAGTAGCTTGTATTCTATGCATAAGGTTATGGCACACCAAATACACTTAGTTGATTTTGTAGTTGGGTGATGTGGTTGTATGATATGTGGATTTTTCTAGCAAGCTAAAGTTGGGTTCAAGGGTAGCGTTAAAATTGGTCAATCCTAAATGATGTTGATAGTTGTGGGATTATGAGATGAAAAATATGGGATTATGTTGAATGTGCATATATGATCATGTGGTGGTATGTGTTTTACTAAGTAAGTTGGGAATGTATGTAATGCCCGTAACATAATCGACTGTAATAATGTGGACGTATGAAGTTAGATTGATAAATCACAAGATGGATAGTTGACTTTCTGAAAGTCAACTGTGCATAATTAGAGTATTAAGCTTTTGTCACAAGTGTTATATTAGAGAAATTATTAAATACATGCTACATCAATATGTGCTAAATGTAACAACATGAAGAATTATGCGGAATGAAAAGATGTGACTTCAAGCTTATATTTTGTGTTGATTGGAATTTGACAAATAAAGTATAATGTTGGATATGAATGTAAAATGAATGCAATATTAGAATGTGTGTTTATACTAATGAAATGGTAACCATGATGACATGAAAGTATAGGATCATGTCAAGATGGGGGAAACATGGAAGGCTACGTAAAGGATATGAGGAAGCATACACAAGACGGACACTCGAGGTAAGTGAATCTCGATTCACTTTTTAGTATGTTTAATAAATTTTTAATACTTATGCTTATGAAACATCATGAAGGAACAGGTACTAATTAGAAGTAATAAACTAATAATGCCTCAGTATTGACGAAGGTTGTTATTTAAGCCGAAAGTAAATTGGTGGGTACAAACGGGTCGAATATTAGGTGCATGGGATGTGTAACGTAGTGTAATTCGTTATGGTTATGAACCCAGGTAAGAATTTTTAGTCATTTATGAAAGGGAAATGTTTTACGGTTAATTAGAAACAAGTTTTAACTGTTTCGGATGTGAATTGGGCAAGATAAGATAGTTTTGGTGATTAGAATGGAAGTTGTGCTGGGCACTACCATAGCTTACGGTAGCCACCGTAAGCTACGGTAGGCACTGAAGGCTTTATTTCCACCGTAAGGCAGTAGCAAGCCACCGTAATGATTCTGTGGCACCGTAAGCTACGGTAGCCATCGTAGCTTACGGTGGAGCCGTCGCGCCCCGCGAAGAACTAAGCCAAGGCTTACGCGGCCCGCGAGGCACCGTGCTGCAGGCAATTTGTTGGATTTTTGTTGTTTTATACATTGGACTTGTTTAAATGGTGTTCCAAGGTCTCATAACTTATGTTAAGGATTGGTTTTGAATATAAGATATGTTAAGGGTCGTCGGTTAGTGAAAGAATGGATTTGTTTTCGTGTTAGTGTAAGAAATTGTATAAGTAAATATGTTTAGGAATCTAGTAGGCACGTAGGTCGTTTTGTATATCGCCTATATTATGTTAAGTTGTGAATCTGTCATTTCGGCATAAGCGTATGTGTATGAAGTGGTAAGCATGAGCTAGTGTATATAAAGTCGTAAATGATTGTTTGTGTGTAGGTAGGGACGTAGACATGTATGAAGGTACGTTTGCATATAGGTGTATGTGATAATAGGCGTGTAAGTGTGAATGCATGTGTGTATGAATATACGATGCTAAAGATATACGTATGAACGTTATCAAGGCGTCGGAGTACTTTCGATTACTAATGATGTGCTTTGAGTTTGGAATGTAATGCAGGCATGAGATGGTCGGATTCATGAAGGAATGAAACCTTGTTTGGATAAAGAATATTTAAGAAAGCGCTTGGACAATCCCACGTTTACTTCATATAATGCTTTACGAATTTCTATTATATGGTTTAATGTTGTATGGTGTGTTAATGACTAATGGTTGGGTTATATGTGGTGTCCACAGGTATCGCTCGGGTCTCCTCTACCACTAGTGAAGTGAAGCAGACATAGATCGAGTTGAGAGCAAGGATTGTACGGGAAAGAAAGGTCACATAGTTGTTTTAAATTGGTCATGAAGCCTTGATATAATGTAAGATTGTGAATCCTGTCTAATGAATGTATTACAATTTGTAATTGAGTCTTCATGTAATTCATATGACTTTTTAAGAATGAAAATTTTGGGCTCATATTTTCCGTTGTGTCGTATTTAAGTTCTTACAAGTTGGTCTTACAGGGATTTGTTCATAATACGAACGGGTCATGCCCGAATTTTGTTAAATAATTGTATGATACTATTACTTTTCGGATTAGGAAATATGGGCGTTACAAGTTGGTATCAAAGCCCTGGTTTGAGGGAAATCAAGTATGAGGAGGCACATACCTGAACTCAAACCTGTGTGCTCGTGTGACAAGGAACCCGTACAATCCAAGACTTGATCAAGATCTAAAGGTGGAAGCGAATGTAAGTCCGTATTTAAGTATGTATATGAAGAAACTAACATTATGTTATGTGTAAGATAAGCATAGTGGATGGAGAGGATGATCCGCGAGTGCGGTCTAGGACCGACACCAAGGCACGTAGTAAGATAAATTGGTTCCAGGTACGTATATTTAAATGAAATATAATAATGGAATAGTAATGAAGTTTTGAAAATGTTACATGTGCTGAAAACTAATTCTTCGGACATAAGGTGACGGTTACACGAAGACACGAAACTAGTATGTGGATTCTGTACCTGGCCAGTACACAAGAAATATACAACGTTCGTGAGACCGTGATCATTGTTACAGTTATGTCCGTTAGAATCAGGGAGTAGGTGGACGTGAGGGTGAATGGAAAATGTAAGACTCTCAAGAAATTGAAAGTACCAAACATAGAAAGAATGAGAAAGTGTGAATGATATGTTAAAATCCGCGAGACGGATTAGAAACATAGAAGGAATGAGAAAGTATGAATGATATTCTAGAATCCGCGAGACGGATTCAAAACATAGAAGGAGTGATGAATATAAATGAGATGTTTGAATCCGCGAGACGGATTCAAAACATAGAAACGAATGGAAAGTGGAATGAAAGGTCCGGATTCGTAAGTAAATGTGGACCGAAGAAGTAAATATTCTTAAAACAGATATTAACCAAGTTATGTTTTAAACTTTTTACTATATATATAAATATATTTATGTAAATGCGTTGTATGCAAGATGGTTGAGAAGGGCAAATGAGTCACACGGGTCAAATGGTGATTACCATTTGAACCCTGTATTTAATGTTTTGATTGTTCAAGTCTTACATTTGTAGGTGGGCATAATCCATGATCATCTAATACCACAAATTGGAAAGAAATAATCAACGAAAGGAATGGATAACGAGTCAATGGAATTGACTTGCATTGGTATGTATAAAGATTATGTTTTTAATTGGAGCTTATAGCTCGACTAGAGAAGGATGTGTCAGGACTGGATAATTTGTAAGCATAGGTCATAATGTATTTACCAATGGACTTCCGAAAAGTCAAACAAAGTAAGTGGATAGTTATTAAACTAGTATTAGTAAAATAATATGAAGTATTTGATTCGCCAAGTAGGTAAGACCGATGAAAGCTATTGTAGCAGAAAGAAACAGTATGTGAGAAATGGAATGTGTAATATGTTTTAAGCATGTATGTAAGAAATTTGTAAAAGAGTCTTAGGCGAACAAACACCATGAGGATACAAATAATAAATGATATGTGCTAACCGATAATTTTACAGTTAAGAATGGAGGAAATTCTCAGTGAGATGATGGTAATAGAGCTGAAGGAAGGATGCTCACGAGTGGGAGCATTTTACACAAATGAATGAGACCAATTTTTGGTGTGGAAGGTACCTATTACGATGCAAAAGAATCCGGCGTACGGATCACTGACATATGTAATGAAAACGAGGTTAGTAAAATGTTTAGTTCTTGATTAATAAGTAAGAATCTGTAAAATTATTTGCATATTTGAACGGAATTGTAAAGTAGGATAATTATTGTATGGTATGAAATAAATTGACTTGTGACGAATAGCTTAAGAAAGTATTTATGTCATTAGGAAGAGGGTATAGAGGCCCTGAATGAAAATTTGTATGATGCTCAGGCACGACATACCGGTTAGTATAACAAAGTAGTATATGCACAGAACTAATAATAAAGTGTTGCTAATGACTATTTTGGGGCTAGACTTAAAGTTGTAAAGTAGCTCAAGTAATGGTACCAACCGTTGGATGATGCTTTATCCTTGTATTGTGTACGAAAAAGTAATTATGAGGAGGATAGTCTTGTTTTTAGTACTACTAGGTAATATAATGTTCAACGTATGCATGTGATGATACAATGATCCCTCGCATGAGTACAAGGATGACTAGAAGACAAGTAGAAATGGAACGTGAGGATATAATTATGATGATAAAAGAAAACATCATAGATAATGTAGGAATAGAATGAATCGAATTGAAATGTTTTGAATAAGCAGAAACATGAGTGTATTATGTTTATTTAGAAGGAAAGAAACAAGTCGTAAAAACTTAGGCTGTGTAATTGATAGAATGATGAACGAACTGTTAGTAATGAAATGTGCTAGGAACTAGCACTTTAAGGTGTAATGACATTAATACGGACCTGGACAAATTTTCAATCAAATTACGTGTATGTAAAGGTAAATTACATAATTCAAGAAAATAGGAACAATGCGTACAATTATGTAGTTTGAGAATGAAATCTGTAGCCAAGATCCCTAATATGTCCAGCACGTAATATGCAAATCAAATGAGTGCATAAAAAATATAAGAGTAAGTGTGAGAAAGGTTTCGGGGACGAAACCTCCTTTAAGGGGGGTAGATTTGTAACACCCCAAAAGTGATAAATTATGCATAATTGTTAGAAATTTTTTTTTTAAATTTATTTAGTTAAAGAATG
Organism: Helianthus tuberosus; assembly: GCA_030545235.1. NCBI lineage: Eukaryota > Viridiplantae > Streptophyta > Magnoliopsida > Asterales > Asteraceae > Helianthus > Helianthus tuberosus. The sequence continues at coordinate 52,847,452 of CM060429.1, read as the reverse complement.
TGTTATGATATATGCCTAAGAATGGAAAATGCCTAGAAATAAATAAACACCTAATCTAGAGGGACTAAACTTGACAAGATGGAAGGAACTTGTGTTTAAAATAAACAAAACTCAAAATACACACACTGTGTACGTGTTTGAGATCGACCAGGCCAAAGAAAAAAGGGGTAAACCCTAAATTTCAAGAAAATCTCCAAATCAAAAAGGGAATTGAAGGTTTTTAGGATGCATGTATCAAGATTATCAATCTCCTAAGTGTTCTTCACTATCAAGTAAGTTAAATTTTATGATTTGGCGATGTTGGGTGAATTGGGTGTTGATGAACTCGTGAATCTAAGAGAAGTTAGGATGGATATGTGATAAAAAACCTTATGAAAGTTGAATTATGCTTAGGTTTCTGATTGTTAGGTATATTTATGAAAAACCCATTTGTAGTGGTTCTTATGTAGGATGATGATGATGTGTTTTATGTTAATTTGATGATGCTTGAGGTGTATGACAATGGATGTTATAGATTATTGATTTTGAATCTGAATTAAAATGAAAGTTATGTGAAGAATTAGTAAGAATCATGCTTTAAAAGCTTGTACATAATATTTCATAAATGCGAAACCCGCCAAGTGTTCGATGAAATGCCTAAGAGAACAAATATGTGAAATTGTATGCAAGTTGCGGGTAATTATGTATGAAAAGTGATAATGACATAATTGAAAGCGAACTAAGATGAAAAGTGTGATTTAAGTAGAGATCATATGGGACTTTGATTTGTTAGTATGATGTGTTAGAAACGTGCATTAGTAGCTTGTATTCTATGCATAAGGTTATGGCACACCAAATACACTTAGTTGATTTTGTAGTTGGGTGATGTGGTTGTATGATATGTGGATTTTTCTAGCAAGCTAAAGTTGGGTTCAAGGGTAGCGTTAAAATTCGTCAATCCTAAATGATGTTGATAGTTGTGGGATTATGAGATGAAAAATATGGGATTATGTTGAATGTGCATATATGATCTTGTGGTGGTATGTGTTTTACTAAGTAAGTTGGGAATGTATGTAATGCCCGTAACATAATCGACTATAATAATGTGGACGTATGAAGTTAGATTGATAAATCACAAGATGGATAGTTGACTTTCTGAAAGTCAACTGTGCATAATTAGTGTATTAAGCTTTTGTCACAAGTGTTATATTAGAGAAATTATTAAATACATGCTACATCAATATGTGCTAAATATAACGACATGAAGAATTATGCGGATTGAAAAGATGTGACTTCAAGCTTATATTTTGTGTTGATTGGAATTTGACAAATAAAGTATAATGTTGGATATGAATGTAACATGAATGCAATATTAGAATGTGTGTTTATACTAATGAAATGGTAACCATGATGACATGAAAGTATAGGATCATGTCAAGATGGGGGAAACATGGAAAGCTACGTAAAGGATATGAGGAAGCATACACGAGACGGGCACTCGAGGTAAGTGAATCTCGATTCACTTTTTAGTATGTTTAATAAATTTTTAATACTTATGCTTATGAAACATCATGAAGGAACAAGTACTAATTAGAAGTAATAAACTAATAATGCCTCAGTATTGATGAAGGTTGTTATTTAAGCCGAAAGTAAATTGGTGGGTACAAACGGGTCGAATATTAGGTGCATGGGATGTGTAACGTAATGTAATTCGTTATGGTTATGACCCCAGGTAAGAATTTTTAGTCATTTATGAAAGGGAAATGTTTTACGGTTAATTAGAAACAAGTTTTAACTGTTTCGGATATGAATTAGGCAAGATAAGATAGTTTTGGTGATTAGAATGGAAGTTGTGCTGGGCACTACCGTAGCTTATGGTAGCCACCGTAAGCTACGGTAGGCACTGAAGGCTTTCTTTCCACCGTAAGGCAGTAGCAAGCCACCGTAATGATTCTGTGGCCACCGTAAGCTACGGTAGCCACCGTAGCTTACGGTGGAGCCGTCGCGCCCCGCGAAGAAGTTAGCCAAGGCTTACGCGGCCCGCGAGGGACCGTGTTGCAGGAAATTTGTTGGATTTTTGTTGTTTTATACATTGGACTTGTTTAAATGGTGTTCCAAGGTCTCATAACTTATGTTAAGGATTGGTTTTGAATATAAGAGATGTTAAGGGTCGTCGGTTAGTGAAAGAATGGATTTGTTTTCGTGTTAGTGTAAGAAATTGTATAAGTAAATATGTTTAGGAATCTAGTAGGCACGTAGGTCGTTTTGTATATCGCCTATATTATGTTAAGTTGTGAATATGTCATTTCGGCATAAGCGTATGTGTATAAAGTGGTAAGCATGATCTAGTGTATATAAAGTCGTAAATGATTGTTTGTGTGTAGGTAGGGATGTAGACATGTATGAAGGTACGTTTGCATATAGGTGTATGTGATAATAGGCGCGTAAGTGTGAATGCATGTGTGTATGAATATACGATGCTAAAGATATACGTATGAACGTTATCAAGGCGTTGGAGTACTTACGATTACTAATTATGTGCTTTGAGTTTGGAATGTAATGCAGGCATGAGATGGTCGGATTCATGAAGGAATGAAACCTTGTTTGGATAAAGAGTATTTAAGAAAGCGCTTGGACAATTCCACGTTTACTTCATATAATGCTTTACGAATTTCTATTATATGGTTTAGTGTTGTATGGTGTGTTAATGACTAATGGTTGGGTTGTATGTGGTGTCCACAGGTATCGCTCGGGTCTCCTCAACCACTAGCGAAGTGATGCAGACATAGATCGGGTTGAGAGCAAGGATTGTACGGGAAGGAAAGGTCACACAGTTGTTTTAAATTGGTCATGAAGCTTTGATATAATGTAACATTGTGAATCCTCTCTAATGAATGTATTACAATTTGTAATTGAGTCTTCATGTAATTAATATGACTTTTTAAGAACGAAATTTTTGGGCTTATATTTTCCGTTGTGTCGTATTTAAGTTCTTACAAGTTGGTCTTACAGGGATTTGTTCATAATACGAACGGGTCATGCCCGAATTTTGTTAAATAATAGGATGATACTATTACTTTTCGGATTAGGAAATCTGGGCGTTATATTAAGAGCTTGGCAGAATGAAGTATTTATAAAACTTTGGTTTGCACCAGAGTCAAATAATACTTTTGCGTAAACGTCGTGTATAAGAAACGTACCAGCTATCACATCTGGATTCAGATCTGCTTCTTGTGTTGTCAACTGGAAGGCTCTTGCATTATTCTTATTAGATCCTTTGGCAGGTTTGGCCTTATTGTCAGCTGGCTTGACTAGTTTTGGGCAATCTGGCCAGAAATGCCCTGTTTCTCCGCAATTGTAGCAGATCATGGTTTTCTTCCTACAATTCTCCTCTTGGTGCCCTAGAATTTTGCAGAAATTACAGTACCCCTTACATTTTCCAAAATGCTTTCTTTTACAGGTACTACAAAACGAAGCAGTAGAGGATTGCCCGGTTCCATTTTTCTTGAAGTTACCGGCATTATTATTCCCACAAAATCCTTGGGTAATCTTTTGGCCAATTCCTTTTTCCTGTTTTCTTCTCTCGTGCATACCAGTCCGTCAGTCAGAGTGTTTGCCAATTCGACCGCATCGTCAATTGTGCGGGGTCTCGCAGCTTTGACTATATCACGAATCTCGCTAATTAGTCCCCAAATATAGCGAGAAATAAGTACCGGTTCTGGCGAGGCCAGGGTTGGTACAATTCTAGCATACTCGAAAAATTTCAAAGTATACTCCCGACAGTCAACATCCACCATCCGATGGTTCAGGAACTTATTCGTCATTTGTTTCTTTTCATAATCGGGACATAATTTTCTTTCCACCAATCTCTTAAATTCTTCCCAACTCATGGCATAAGCCACGTCACTTTCCTTGGCTTGCAGTACCGTGTTCCACCATTCCAACGCCTCTTCTTTAAAAAGGTGGGATGCATACATTACCTTGTCCTCCTCCGCACACTTTCTTATTTTAATTACTGCTTCGGTTTTCTCTAACAAACGCAGTGCAGCAGTTGCCCCTTCGTTGCCTGCAAAGTCGACTGGCTTACAGGCAAGAAATTCTTTATAGGTGCAACCAGGTGTTGCAACTTTCATTTTCTTAAGAAATGGGGCCTGAACCACATTATTATCGTTATTTCCGCCTCCATTAACACTGTGACTAAAATTATCATTGCGAGTGGCTTGCGAAGGTTCAGCAAGATTCTTAACAGCAGCAACGATTGCCGGGATAGCGTTGGCTATTCCCTGAGCAACGATATTTTCTATATCTTGCCTATTAAGAAAATGGTCTTCATTATTTTATTCGGATTGGTTAACTTCGTTTGCCAGTTGATTTTCTGCGTTTTCCATCTGAATAATTAACAAGATACGCAAATTATTGTCACAAAATGGATAGCAACCAAACACAATAGAGCAATCACAGAAACAATTAAGTTAACACGTATAGCCAAAATTGTCGACCTTGCGACATTCATATTTTTATAATATTATGCATCCGTACACACCCGATATTTACAAACGTTTTATTTTTAGGATTATTATACAATATTATATTATATTATTATTATATTTTATTGTTATTATTATTATTATTATTATTATTATTATTATTATTATTATACAATATTATTATACAACCACACAACTACAGTTAGCTGGCCCTTCAGAAACGACGCTCCCTCTTGTCGTATTTCCATGAGATCTTTTCCCCCACATCACGAATCCGGTTTCCTGCATCCACTAGCTCCTCGCCATAGCGGCGTAATTCGGCAACGTTCTCCGGGTTCATGGGTGGAAATGGTGCAGGTTCAGGATCAAAATGGGGAAAGTAAACATTAGGGTTATTAATGAAATTCTGAAAATGCCAGTCGTCGTCCACCATTCTTCCAGTTCTCCTGGAAGAAATTGAGGGTTGACAATTGGGTCTGGAATAACAGGTTCCAAGTTAACAGGAAGTTCTGATTGAGCGGGGTAATTGAAAAGGGCTTCGTCTACAGGTCCGATGAGGTCACAATTTGCCAGTTTCCTATCAAGTTCTTCCCAGGGTGGCATCTCCTGGGCTTGACCGGAACTCTCCCCTACTTCCTATCCTTTTCCCTTGTCTTTTGGATCCTCTGTCTTTTTCACCTTTTGGGGTGCTGGCTTCTTCCTTCGTCCGCGTTTCCAATCCAGAATTCTCCTTCTCTTTTTAGGCTTGGGTTTCTCCTGGGACTAGGCCTGAAACACTAATGGCTCCTCGGTATCCGCCTGATAACCTGACTGGATTCCTGTTGTATCCATATCGGTGGTATGGATTGTAAAGTTTCGGAGTGCCTCCGACAGTTCATTCATGCTGTTAGCACACATGAAGAAATACACAAAATTCAAGTTAAAATTTTCATTTGTTAAATTAAATTTTCACAAAATCATAGAATGGCAATCTGAAGAATTAAGTATTGCTAAATACTTAATTGGCTTAAATCAGTGGCTCTGATACCACCTTTTTCTGTCACGGCCCCTGACCCGGTTTTACCCGGTTCCGAAGCCGCGGGACAGGAAAACCCGTGGTATTGGTGTTTAATTTGGCAGCGGAAATTTTAACAGGATCATTTAAACTGAAAACACCCCATTTATTTTATTTCAAGCTTCAGGTCAAACCCCGTAATTTACAACCAAGGAATTTCACTGGGAATTTCCCTAATTACAAAAACATGTTTATTTTATTTACTGAGCCACTTCCTTCAAGCTGTAGTGCTAGGCGGCACTTTTCCTGGTTCACAGTAAATCACCTGAAACATGTTTAAAAAGATTTTATCAGCGGGGAAATACTGGCGAGTCACTCAATTTGCATAAAATGACACATTGTTATAGATTACAGTATTAGGATTGATTACAATTGCCCCTATCTTATAATTAGCTGGTTCAGTTGTCACTCGACCGAATCTATGACTATGGTCATATCACTATTGGGTCCGTTCACCCAAAAGTGATGTGTATCACTATTTAGGTCCTTTCACCTAGAAGTGATAAAATAGTAGTAATTGTGCACAATACCCCACTTACTGCCAGTAATTTAAGATAACAAAGACTTAATCCCTGTATAATATAACTGGAAAATAGTTTGAGATTTAGTAAAACAGTTTGATAAATAAGAGAATGACTCATATTGCAAGTTTACTGGACAGACTTTGCCTACTGATTAAGCCTGGTAACCTAGTAAAAATAACAATGAACACGAAACTAGGTTAGTAACTTAATACAACATTTACGATAAACTCACGAAATCAAAACCCTCACGACGAATGACAAAGTATAGCCTGAATTCAGGCAGCACTTAAACATCCATCGGATCGGTTTCAATCGATCAGACATTATATCGTATCAGTGATCGAGTTATTACCCTGTTATCGCAGCAGAGGTTCGGGATTATGGGTATTTTGAACGAAACAGCAGATATTTGAACGTACGTTGTGAATTTTAACGTCGAAATAATCAAACAGTTCAAGTCCCAAGCCCCTGGCTTTATAGCCCAAATTGGACCGTCCGCGTGTCGCGCCGGCTGTCCTGGTCCCTGGCGCGTGTCGCGGGGCAGACCAAAATAGGCTAGGGTAGCCTTGTGTCCTGCTTAGCCCTGATGAGTCAAAACCTGTTGGGATTGAACCCTACAGAGGAACAGATGATGTAAAGCCAAAACTGGTTCAGAACAGTGGATCCATCATAAGCAGTAGTTTGCACTAAACTTTCCCCTTGAAAGCGATTCTAACAACTGCTGCCTCTAAAAGTACTGATCTGTTATAACTACTGATGGTCTACAACAACTGTTGTTTCCAAAAGAATATTGAAGACAAAGTGCTGCTTAGTCAATCTACTGATTTGGTTCAAGTACTGCTGAAGACCAAAGCACTGGCAGGGCTGAAGCAGTGGTATGAAGAATCAGTTGTTTGTTTTTCTTTTGTATTGAAATCAGTTCTTAGCATCGCAGTAGTTGGATAACAGTGTTTGTATAGAACAGTTGTTAGAGGTTGTTATGTTGTTAAATGTCACTTTCATGGTGACGTCAGCTTAGATGCTTCAGTGGTTTGATCTGTATTATAAATAGAACAGTTTGCACTGTTCTATTCGATTGATCAAGGAGTTTTCTCCTTCAATCCATTCATCTTGTACGATCAACCAGTGAGCATCAGGCTGAGAGGGAGTTTAGTATGTAAGCTTGCATGTAATCTTTTGATTGTAAATCTTTCGACTAAAGGAGAATCATGTGTTTACTGAAAAATATATCCCTTTGATTGTGTTTACAAAGTTTGGTTCCAATTCCGCTGGATTAGATCTCTGTTTTACTTTCATCCATTGTTCAATTATTACAAACAAACACAATCATGAGAACCTCAGATCCTAACAATTGGTATCAGAGCTTGGACAGTCAAATTCGATCTAACAATCAATTTGACATAACAGTTCAGCTCAAAATTCATTGATACTAAGGTTGATCGTATTTAGTTGAAAAACAGAGTAACAATTAATCACGTCCAAAGTTGATTATTCTAAAAACTCTGTAAAACAACCAAGATGTTACCTATCACATAGGAGTCACGTAACACTGAAGTATCATGAATCAAATCATTGTAGATTCAGTGTTCATGTTGAGAAAGTATGATGATACCATTATGGCTGCTGCTAAGGTGTCACCTCATGTCAACAAAGGTCTATGCTCACTTAAAAGCATTAGTGTCTTTGTTAACATCAAAAGAGGTAAATAAAACTTTAGGTATTAGATCTTATATGTTGAAAAACAGGTTGAAAATCCTCAAAAAGGATCAAATCAATTTTGTTGAAATATTATAAGAAAATTAGCAGTCACATAATACACATCAAACATAATTAGGGATCAATTCCCAAACTATTGGTCGAAAATGCCAGAGCTGTTAAAAGGAGGAGAAATCTACTCAAATCACTTGTGATAAAAGAGTAGGATCCTACAAAAATTATGTGTTGATGATTCATTAATCCAGATCATGAGTAATGTGAAATTTGGCATAGGTAAGTGCAAAAATGACCAAATATCTCAAAACATTGCTGAAAAATGTTTTTGGAATTAAGTATTCTTTCCTTAAAACTCTCCCAGAAAATGGTTCAGTACTTATCCCTGGAAAGGGTATAAAGGGAAAGAAGAAAAATCACAAAAAATCAAAAGTGTGTTTATCTCAAAACTTTTGGGATCAAAAGAAAAGGATCATAAATTCAAAACACTTGAGAGTTCACTGGTTAGTACTACAAAATGAAAAACCAAAATAAACTCACATCTATGCTTAACCATTTGCTACAAATCAACTGTGTGCAATCATTAATTCAGGGGAGTTCAGGTAACAAAAGTATCACCAGTTATTTACCATACAAGAGGACTAGATAAAATTTTTCAAAATCATCACATTGTAATTAGGACTATAAAAGATTTTCAAAACCACAGTGATCAGGGTCCTCACAGTTATAATCATCTGACAAGGAAATGGTATTAAACAATGGTCATGAAATTTTAGCTCAAACCACTGACCAGTTCCATAAACTTAAGAATACAGTGACTCAGACCTAACTATAGGTTAGATTGTGTTTGGAATATACATCAGATCTTTTTGATTTTGTTCTTAGAAAACCTTTCTTTTTGTGACAAATTTTATTTTTCAGGATATATTATTCTTCATTTTTCTCTTAAGAATGATATATTTTGTACTTTTACTGGTTTTTGATAGTAAAAGTTCAAACTCCTGTCAGGATGTTGAACTCTTTTATTTTTTGTCTAGGGTGATATATTCCTTGAAAATGAATCAAAAGGAGATGGTGTTATATTCGAGTCATTTCATTCATAAACTCTAGTTCAAATCAATAACCAAAGCTGGTTGTTAACAACTTGCAAAATTTTGGCTATACATGTTTTATTCTAAAACTGTCAAAAAGTTAAAACACAAAATGTATGGTCAAAGTAAAGTATGGTAATCATCTGGGATACTTAACCACTGCCTAGATCTAAAGTGTTTTAAAGCAAGGGCTGGGCATGTAGAAATTCTCATTAAGCTTCCTGTAAACCCTGTTGCTATGTTAATATTGATAAATTTCCATTAAAAATGTCTCTTTGTCAAGAAATTAACTCTGCAGGTATTTCACATTCATCACCAACAGATGCTGAATATGATAGTGTGATTCTCACAATTCAAAATCAACTTCATCATCAGAGCAACAGTTGTCCAAAACAACTGTCAAAGCTTATCCACTGATGCACAACAGTGTTTGACCAAAGTAGCTTTCAAATCCTTACCATTTTTTAACCACTTTTGATTAACTCCATCAAAAATGGTTAAAAGATCATCAATGTGCCCATTCCATCCTTCATACCCTCTCATCAACATTTCAAACAGCTGTTGGATCATCAAAAGTCACCAACAGTTGTTAACTCAGATGAGTCACATCTGCTGCCTCACCTTTTGAACATAAAATCCTTTATAAATCTCATCCATTTTACCAAATACCTGACAACATCATTTGAAAAGGGGTTCTTACAAAAAGTCATCCAAAAACAATTGTCCTTTCCTTGGCACCCTATCATTCCATCAACAAGTCATGTACCATGGGGTACTAAAAGACAGAAAGTTGGATGGTGGTCATGTAAGAGGAGTTTCAACAGTTCAGGGAAAACAAGTCTGAAAACTTGTACCACTACCAAAGGATGAGAGTTAAATTGGTAAAAAGTGGGCCCTTAAAGAACATTGCATATTTTGGAGCATGGTTGTCAAGGCTCATGATATTCCGACTAAGCACTAACAGTAGATGTTATCACAACCACTGATTGAAGAATACTTTGATGCTGCTACAAGCTGAAAAGTCTAACTGTTTTGGTCACTTCAAAATATGTTATTGGATTTTGATATAATTGCTTAAAAGACTTCTTTTATGCAGGGATGTCAGGTAGCTGAGATATATCATTAAAAATTCAATGTCTCCTTGGTCCATCATCACCTTACATCAAACATCACTTTGTGAGGGATTGCTATGAAAAAGGTTTGATTTCTCTATATCATGTTCCAACTAAAGGTCAACTGGAAGATGTGATGACTTAAAACATTAGTCATATCTGATGGGATTTTAACATGTTTATCAAAGCAATTTCATCCATATGAAATAAAAACGCAGCGGAAAATAAGTTTAAAACATGTCACTTTTATAAGATATAAAACCATTTATATGCAAAATCCCAAAACCCGAATCCATATATGAGATGTATACTATCAAACACAACCATAGGATGTTTAGAATACTACCTTCCATGGAGTAATGGATATGAAGAAGATGATGCTTTTGAATGGTTGCCTTCAAGTGTAGAAGACCTCAAGCTTGTATACCCCAAGCCTTCCAACAAACACTCTAGTTTTAGCTAGATTTGAACACTTGCAACTCACTTGAAGGATCCCCTCTTGGAACCATCATATGGCCGAAAATTAGAGGGCCTTTTGTTGAGTTCTTGCACTTGAAATGTGAACTTGAAAAAGCCTACTAGATCAACCATACATGACCCGATCTTTAGAGAGTCTTACACTTGATTTTTCGAATCAAAAAAACCCTCTTGAATGATCATCTTATGGCCGAAATTTTTCAGCCATTTTTCTAGTATTCTTGAGTTCTCCTACCTCAAAATTTTGTCTTCAAAAGTTTATGAAAACATATGAGAGAGTTGCCACCCATTCTTGCCCAATAAGAGAGTCTCTAACCATGCAATTTGCATGCTATGTGATTGGCCAAATGTGTTTGGGAAGACCACCCAATGAAGAGGCTTCTATTTTATGACAACATGCATGGAACATTATTGGCCACTTTTGTCTTGGGAAGGGGGGGCGGCCCTAGCTTTTATATAAAAAAAAACAAATTCTTTTATATAAAATATAAGTCTTGCATATATATATATTTTATAACTTTTATAAAATATAACATCATATGTTATAAGACTTATGCTATTTTTATTATGTTATTTAACCCATTAAATAACAAAATAAAATATTCTCTCAAAATAAATTATCCATATAATTTATTAGTTTGTCAAGTGCAATTATTTAGAAAACCAATTTCTAAATATTCTAAGTGTTGATATTTATTTATTTGATCATATCATAAATAAATATTGTAAGTGTTTGTCTAGCTTGTTATTGGGTATGACTCGACTTGGATCATAACGTACTAGCCACATCAATTTAATATGTGTCTTGGGCATACAGAGTCCAACAATCTCCCACTTGCACAAGATACATAGAAGATTGATGCAAGTAGTAAATAACGCCTAACTACGGTTTACTACCCCTAATACGTATGACTATATGTGCCATTCAATAACATCATCCCCTTCAAGTCCCTTACTTGAACATGATTTAGGTGAATCTATCATTTATCCTTTCGTTACAGATGTCATGTCAAATCCAGAGACACAGAGTGATCACTCTCTGTTGATTTAACTTTAGCAGGCCTTAGACATCTTACTCTCAACGAATAAGAGGAACAAATCCCATCTTGACTACATACGTCTCTCACAATCACCTTGTACCATACCTGAGCTTAGCCTTATGTACTGTCATATTACTGACAGTGAAGAAATAAGTCAAGGCATAATATTTGGTGAATATCAAGACCCAATATGTATCTCAGGTCTGAGGATACTATGATATTCTCCTTTACTCAAATTTACTTATGATCAATCACAGATGATTCCATGCAGTAATATTTGAGAGCGAGTCAGTCCAATATTTGTATCCCACAAATATCTATGAACCTTGGTAGCAACACTTTGCTCTATATTCATATCTAATGAATATCCACCAATCCAAATTCATAATAGTCTTACATTCATATTTGTTCCCACAATTATGATCGACTACGGACATTTAGAATAAGTAACTTATTCACGGATTTAAACATGCTAATATGGAACATAACTCAACATACCATAAAGAGTTATAATAACAATTGTTCCAATATCCAAATACAAAATAGATCAAATCCAATCACTAGAATATCGAAGTCCTAAGGCACAAGTATGACCCTTTCATGCTTTGCCCATTCAAGGAGCTTCGTGAGTGGATCCGCAATATTTTGATCAGTGTGAACTTTGCGAATACATATCTTTCTCTTTTTCAACTTCATCCCTTATGTAGTTGAAACTCCGCTCAATGTACCTAGTCTTTTGATGTACACGAGGTTCCGTGATTTAAGCAATCAGACCATCGTTATCACAAAGATCACTAGGGTCCTGAATGGTAGGGACTACCCCTAGATTGGTAATAATTCAAGTGGCAGATCCATATGAATTATCTCGATCAATGAAGCGGCGATGTATTCTGATTCTGTAGTGGAAAATGCTACCCTGATTGTGATCGAGAACCATCTCGATTAGTCTTGGAAACTCGTATCCATGTAACCATTTACAACGAATTCCTAAACTCGCATCCTTGTAACCCTTTACAACGAGTTCTTCTTTACCAGATCCATATATTAGAAATATATCCTTAGTCCTTCTAAGGTATTTCAATATATATATATATATAACAGTCACCCAATGACCGTTTCTTGCTGGTTTCTTCTCGTTATGCTTAAAGCGCATAACTTGTCCAGTCTAGTGCATATCATTACGTACATAATGAATCCTATAGCTGACGCATATGGGATTCCTTTGATTCTTTCTTGCTCATCCTTTGAGCTTGGACATTGAGATGCACTCAATATTGTCCTCTCTTGAATAGGTACCAAACCTTTCATAGAGTTCTCTATCTTGAACCCTTTCAAGACTTTGTCAACATATGCACTTTAGTTTAAACCTATCAATCGCCTTGATCTATCCCTATAGATCTTTATTCCCAAAATATAGGCGACTTCACCAAGATCCTTAATAGAAAAACGACTTTCAAGCCAAGCTTTTACACCTTCCATGGTTGGAATGTCATTCCCAAATAGTAGAATGTCATCGACATACTATACTAAGAAGGTAATAATGCTCCCACTAGCCTTCTTATACACACAAGCTTCATCGTCGTTCTTGATGAATCCATATTCCTTAATTTCTTCATCAAAACGGTGATTCCAACTTCTAGATGCTTGTTTCAATCTATAGATCGATTTCTTTAACTTGCATACTTTGTCAGGATGTTTTGGATCAACAAAACCTTCAGGCTTAACTATATAGACATCTTCCTCAAGATATCTATTAAGGAAAGTCGTTTTGAGATCCATTTGCCAAATCTCATAATCATATTGTGCAAGTATGGCAAATGATATCCTAGTTGACTTTAGCATCGCCACGGGCGAGAAGGTCTCATCATAATCAATCCCTTGAGTTTGAGTGAAACCTTTTGCTACAAGTCTTGCTTTGTAAGTATCCAAGTTACCATGCATATCAGTTTTCTTCTTGAAAACCCACTTACTTCCAACTACTTTGGAGTTAAGAGGTGGCACAACCAATTCCCAAACTTGGTTGTCATACATGGATTGCATCTCTACGTTCATAGCCTCAAGCCATTTGTCGCAATCGGATTTCGACATTGCATCATGGTATGTGGTTGGTTCATCTGAATCTACCACATAGCATCCATTCTTTAAAAATCCATATCTTTCAGGTGGATTACTAATTCTACCTGATCTGCGAACGTTTTGTGTATTTTGATCAACCATTTGATCATTTCCAACAATCTCTTGTTGAGTGCTAGTATCAACCAAACGTGTATCGGCTTGTGGTTCCTGATCCTCATCAAGTTCCACTGTTCTACTAGTTCCTTCCATTAGGAACTTATCTTCCAAGAACTTTGCCTTTCGAGCAACAAATACTTTTGCTCTGTTGGATCGTAGAAATAATATCCTATATCATCTTTAGGATATCCTACGAAGATACACTTAGTGGATCGTACTTCCAACTTGTTTGGGGTGTATTGCTTCACATAAGCTTCACAACCCATACTTTTAAATATGATAATGATGGAACCTTTCCATGTCATATTTCAAAAGACGTCGTATCCACTTTCTTGGTTGGGGCCATATGGGCCACGGAGAGCAAAGCGTAACCCCAAAGTGATAGAGATAATGCGCTCCTAGCCATCATAGATCGAACCATATCTAATAGAGTTCGATTCCTCCTCTATCAAAACGAAGAACTTTAAAAGAGTTGATTTTGTACTTCACTTTTTGAAGATTCTGAACGTTTCAAAACTTCTTCTTTGTGTCAAGTACACATAACCATAACTACTATAGTTGTCGGTTAAAGTAATAAAGTATCTTTCACCATACCTAGTCATTGGCTTAAAAGGATCACATACATTCGAATGTATGATACTGAATAAATCTTTTGCCCTTTCCCACTAAAGGATTACTTGGTCATTTTACCTTGTAGATAAGATTCGCATGTACCAAATGAACCAATTTCATTTGTTTCCAAAAGACAGTTCTTTCGAAGTGTTTACATGCGACATCTGTTTATATGACCAAGGCGATAATGCTAAGGATAGGTCTCACTCAAATCCATTTTGAGTTTGTTGGTGATTGCTTGGTACATTGAACTATCAAATGATGTATTATTATGAACCAATTCATAACTACCATTTGAAGGCATAGTTTTAAAGTAAAACATGTCATTCATCGAAATATAAATGTCATTGTTTACAAACTTTAAATCAAAACATATTGTCTCAAAAGGGAAACTTAAATAATGTTCCTAGTCTAACTAGGAGCATTCGAGACATTTTAAAACAATTTCCAAACCATTTGGAAGTTTCAAAACATAGTCTCCTTTCTTGTAATGTTTATTTCTTTTGAACCTTTTGCAACGAATTGCAAACATGAGTTCCACATCCGGTATCTAATACCCATGTGTTTGGAGAAATAACATTAAGGTCAATATGTATCATTAAGATTGTACCTAAGGTTTGCCTAGCATCCCTCTTGTTTTTCAACTCTTTGAGATAGATTGGACAATTCTTATTTAAATGCCCTATCTCACCACACTCAAAGCATGGATCATTTATGGCAACCTTTTCCTTCTTCTCTTTTGGTTTCGGTGGTTTCGCTTTAGTCTTTCTAATCATTTCCCTTTGAATTACCCGTTTCCATTTGCAATATTTGCTTTGGTGTCGGGGTGATGCCCTTTCTAGTTGTCACCCTCATTGATCGTTAGAATGGATAAAACCCTTTTATCCATATCGAGCCTTTTGAGGTGATCAATGTGGCTTTTCATCTTAAAGTCATAAGATGAGTCCGATTGGGTTTCCTCCATTCGACATACATGAAGCGCTCGAACCGTTTCAAAACGTTCAACCCTTAGGAACATTTCCTACAATTGGTTAATCATGTCGCATGCTCATGATGTTCAAAATCTTTTTGAATCTCGGGAATCATAATTCCTAACATGAGGCAAGAGGCTTGCGTAGTATTCTCGATATACTTAATCCAATCGTTATAGGCATCCTTATCTTCATAAGATGTTCATCGGGATTAGGATCGTTTATTAGTGATAGGTTACGGACGGTTTGGGTAATATTGTTAGCGGCCATCTACAAAATTTAACAAGGTTCAATTTTAATATTTTCGATATTATTATATTTTAATCATTAATACCCTTTTATGTCTCATAGACAATTAATAATTAAAATCTATAATCCAACGTTACATTTAAATATTGGTTAGGTGACCTTTATCCCTCTATTTAAATTAACAAGGTAGTCAACGTTTGACAATTGCAACTCTTTGCAACTTCTAGTCATATGGGACCGGTTAAACATCTTTATGTTTAGTTGGCATGTTTAATCCCCATCAACACCTTTTGTTCCCCATGCTTCGGTGACCCTAAGTTCATGGTTTCCAAATCAAGTCGTCCAACTTACACACACGTGTGAGTTTATTCACATAAGTGGTTAGGTGACCTTTATCCCACAAACATGGTAAACCCACCTCGAATATACAAGTTCCTTCAAATGTGGTTAGGTGACCTTTATCCCACAAAAGAGTTCCCAAGTGATTTGAGTGTTGTATAAAAGGATGGTGTTTGACTTGTTTTATAAAAGGGATTTTGAGCTTTCAAAATTCTAGTTTAGAAAACTTTATGTACCATATATTTGCATGCATTCAAATCCTTGGTACTTTAGTGAAAATCAATTTTCAAGGTTCTTTTTAATAAAACCCATTTTATTATAAAATCATTAATTTTTAATAACCTTTTATTAACCAATTTTAATGATCTTGTAAAGAACCAATTTTACGCTTGTTGTTGATTATTAGTTTGTTAAGCATGCATATCCAAATATCATCAAAACAATATAAATAAGCAACCACACAAGCACAACACACATATCATTAGGTGCATAACCATAGCCAACTATTTTGACCACACTTGTTAGCCGAAACAAGTGTGCCAAAAGGTCCTTCCTAAAGGGTGAAAAATGACACAAGCGATGTGTCGTTGAACTCCCACTTGATCCCGCATCCAAATGCTTCAAGTCTCCCTTTTGTGTTGTGATTTCTCCACTTTCTTTGAGCTTCCAAAATGTACTTTAATTCAGCTCCAAACTCCTTTGGGCTCCGGAAATGTGTTTTGGTTTTCGGGCTAAAATCCCGTTAAGAACTATGAAGTCCTTTATGCCCGAAATTGGCAAAAACCAAAACCGCATTTTTGTGTGCATCTTCTTTTACAAAATATATCCTAATACATTTTTTCTAGTAAAATAAAATGCACCTAGTCTATTTATTTTACATGCCAAATGAAAAATAAATAAATTACATATCTTTACAAATGGAAGACAAATTAATAATTATTACAACCTTTGAAATAATTAAATATAAATCACAAACACAAACATATTCACACAAGGTCATGGCTAGGTTATATGCACCAAAATATATATCCAAATATATATTTATATTAATTTCAAGAAGCATAAAAAAAATGGTTCCCTTTTAATAACCATTTTCGGATATGTCCAAAAAACCGAAAAGGTTAGTTTTGTCCAAACAAACAAATCATCCATATGAAATAATTTTTCAAGATTCATTTATGCATGTAAGAATATAATCTTGAAAAACAAAGGGATAACCATACTTAAAATTTTCGGCCATAGGGTTTTCTTCAAACCCGAAACCCGAAATTTTAAGTCTATTGAAGCATGCACTCATATAAGCGGCTCTAGATGCCATTGATGGGATTTTAACATGTTCATCAAAGCAATTTCATCCATATGAAATAAAAACGCAGCGGAAAATAAGTTTAAAACATGTCACTTTTATAAGATATAAAACCATTTATATGCAAAATCCCAAAACCCGGATCCATATATGAGATGTATACTATCAAACACAACCATAGGATGTTTAGAATACTACCTTCCATGGAGTAATGGATATGAAGAAGATGATGCTTTTGAATGGTTGCCTTCAAGTGTAGAAGACCTCAAGCTTGTATACCCCAAGCCTTCCAACAAACACTCTAGTTTTAGCTAGGATTTGAACACTTGCAACTCACTTGAAGGATCCCCTCTTGGAACCATCATATGGCCGAAAATTAGAGGGCCTTTTGTTGAGTTCTTGCACTTGAAATGTGAACTTGAAAAAGCCTACTAGATCAACCATACATGACCCGATCTTTAGAGAGTCTTACACTTGATTTTTCGAATCAAAAAAACCCTCTTGAATGATCATCTTATGGCCGAAATTTTTCAGCCATTTTTCTAGTATTCTTGAGTTCTCCTACCTCAAAATTTTGTCTTCAAAAGTTTATGAAAACATATGAGAGAGTTGCCACCCATTCTTGCCCAATAAGAGAGTCTCTAACCATGCAATTTGCATGCTATGTGATTGGCCAAATGTGTTTGGGAAGACCACCCAATGAAGAGGCTTCTATTTTATGACAACATGCATGGAACATTATTGGCCACTTTTGTCTTGGGAAGGGGGGGGGGGCGGCCCTAGCATTTATATATAAAAAAAACAAATTCTTTTATATAAAATATAAGTCTTGCATATATATATATATATATATTATAACTTTTATAAAATATAACATCATATGTTATAAGACTTATGCTATTTTTATTATGTTATTTAACCCATTAAATAACAAAATAAAATATTCTCTCAAAATAAATTATCCATATAATTTATTAGTTTGTCAAGTGCAATTATTTAGAAAACCAATTTCTAAATATTCTAAGTGTTGATATTTATTTATTTGATCATATCATAAATAAATATTGTAAGTGTTTGTCTAGCTTGTTATTGGGTATGACTCGACTTGGATCATAACGTACTAGCCACATCAATTTAATATGTGTCTTGGGCATACAGAGTCCAACAATATCTACCCCTGAAAAGTTAATCTTTAGGATTGGCATGCTCAACATGGAATAACAAGAAAAATCTTGTTTTTCTATGAATAAAAGCTTTAAAATATTTTCAGAAATCAAAAATCAATCCTTAAAAATAGCTAAAAATGAAAATTTTCATTAATCCTTAAAAGTCTGCCATAACCACTGTTTTTGGTTCAAACATCTGTTCTGATTCAAAGCTGTCCACTGCTGAAGGTCAACCTCTGTTTTCTCATCTCCTTGGTAATCACTGTTGTTCAAAATCAGTGTTTTAAACCACTGGCCCAAGCTATCCACTGATAGTTATAGTCACCCACTGTCTTCATTTCACCTTTATAAACCACTAGTAATTGATTCATCAGTGGTTTCTTAAACAAATGTCTTCCATTATTCATCCTTTCATCAGAGGTTGGCACGTGGTCAGTACTAGGCCGTCAGATCTTGGTAACCGCTGCCACGTCAGCATACACTTTTTCAGTCTATAAAACCCTGACCAAACAGGGTTTTCATTGTCGAATCGAATTCAAAATTCCTTTCTAAAATAGTTTTCCCCAAATTTTCTCACAACCCTCATCGTCTTCATTTCATCTTCATCATCTCCGATTCAATCATGGTGAAAAAATCCGGTAAAACTACACAAAAGGATGCAACCACGATTGAGATTCCATTCAAATACTCACACAATTACTTAGGTATCTTTGACAAACCTAGTGAAACCACAACCTTTGATTCCATCATCGACACACTTTCATCCACAAAGTACAAAACTTTGATCACCTGCGATGCAACTGTCTACCTTACTACTCAAAGGGAGTTTTGAAAAAATGCAACCCTCGAAATGGTGGACAAAAAGGTTCTTGCAATAAATTCTTCAATAAAGGGTGTAAAATTTTCCATTACACCTCAAAGTATTTCTGAAGTTTTTGAACTCAACGATCATGAAGGTAAAAATTCTTTTCCAAAAACAGAGTATCAAAATGATTTTCAGGAAAGAGGTTATGATGAACAAATGAAGAAAGATACTCTACAGAAAGGCAGCTTTCCTCCTGCCATGAGATTTTTCTTTCACACTCTTCTTATGTGTGTATCTAATAAGACCACGACATTCAATGAAATTCCATTAAAAATTCAATACTTGGGGTATGCTATTTTGCACGAAGAAAATTTTAATTACTCCCAAGAAATTTTTAATGATTTGGTCAAAAATGTTGATAAAAAGGCTTTCTTATTATTTACTAGATTTTTGAGTTATTATTTTAAGAAAAAGTTTTCAAAAGATAATGCCCATGTGCTCATACAGGGTGTTCCTCTTCACATAAACAGTTTAACTGCATAAACATTCACAAGAATGTTAAAACCTTCCAAAACACAAGCAGAGGTACCTGAGCAGGCTTTAGCAGCTACCACTACTCCTCAGGTATCTGCTGCTGAGCCCACTGCTCCAGGTGATCATAGTAGCACAACCACTGCTATGAAACCCACACCTACCATTACCAAAAAGCCCAAAAAGAAATCATCCAAAAAGCCCCCCAAACCCACAAAAAAGGTAACTATGGAAGATGAGATCCCAGAGCAAATACCTGTGACAACACCAAAGTCACCAATAACCACTGCTGCTACTTCCTCACAGCAGATGGAAGAAAGATCTCCACCCTTGCCTCAAACTCCTCCTGCACTTCACAAAAGGATCAGGTTGTAAGCACAGGGACACCAAATTATGATGCTCTAGAATCACTTGATTCTATCATCCACAGCCCACTTCCCGGGGAAAATTCGCTTTCTATACCCAACCTCACAACTCAAATTCCACCACAAATATTACCTTTGTTGGATGCAGTTAATATTGCCCAGACACAAATCAGTTCTTCTCAATCACCTGTCATTGAGAACATACCCCAATAAGTGACTGAGTCTCGTGTCTTTATCACTGTTAACCCACCAACATCTGAGGAGGTTACACTGAAGGAATTATCTGTAATTCCTATCAGTAGTTCAAGTGGAGCAGCAACTACTAGTGTTGGATCAAAAGATCTACATTTGGCCAGTTGTTTCATCAATCAGACTCCCTTGAAGGCAATTCCTTCTATAGCACCTCTGATATCCACTAGTGAGTTTATTTTGACCACTGGTACCATCAAAAGGTTATCAAGTGCTGAAGGAAGAAGACCCCAGTACCAAGAACAAGGGGCATCAATGGATGACTTTTGGAATTCATTCCCTAAGTCAAACATTGATACAACCACTGCAGGTGGGAAATCAGATGATCCCATTAACTTGGGTGATGGTTTGAAATATCAGGAATTGACGGAGAGGGTAGACATAATTGACTCATCTGTTACAGACATCAAGACAATGCTGCAACAGTTGTTAAATTTACAAAAGTCCACACCCACTGCTGCACCACCACATGTTCTATTTGCATCCACTGCTCCATCCCCTGATGCTCTTTGGGAGCTGTTTCAACCAATGCTCCACAAACAAAGAGAGTATGCTGATTTACAACATGGGATTCACATCCAGGAAATCAGAAATGTCATGGATGCAAGATTCAAAGATACTCAAGCAGACATCAAGGCAATTAAAGCCCATATGTTACAAACCACTGGCTCTGCTCCTCCAACAGTACTCTTTCTTGATACTCCTCCTCCCAATGATGCCAAAAGAGGGAGAAAATGAAACAGTTGAAAAAGAAAGGGTATGATGATGGTCTGTACATTGCACCAGATAAATCAAGTATGCTTGCAGACCTCCCCAGGCCAGATGGGTCCAAAAAGGTTGATGAATTCCTAAATACTTTAGCTGATGAAAAAGCAAGGCTAAAAAGGGACATGGAGGCAAAGGGAAAGTCAAGGTTTAAAGAGGAGAAGGAAATTTTGATGGAAATGGTAGAACAGGGTACTTCTGGGCCAAAGGATGATGAAGAAAGCCCTAAGCCAAAAAGAACTGTTAGAAAAATAAGGCAATCCAAAAACACACCTCCCAAATCCACAAAAGAAACTTCTAAACCTCCCAAAAGCCTTCCTCATAAACCTTCAAAGCCAACAGATGTTAACCCTACAACCATCACTTCAACACACACCACATCCATTACCATTTCTACTTCAACCACTGCCACACCAAAAATCACCTCACCACCACAAAAACCATCATCACAAATAGCACCTGTTAAAAAGCAGAAGACATTAGGTGATACATCATCTGTTGTAATGGCAACAGTGGTTGAAACACCAATTGTTTCAACAGCTCTTAGTCAGCCATCTACCACTGCCCTCACCATTTCAACAATCACCATACAACCCACTGTTACATCACAAATAAAACCAACTGCCATTGTGCAGAAGACAGCAATTGACACATCAATTGTTGTAATGACAACAGTGGTTGGAACATCAGTTGTTTCAACAATTGTTTGTCAACCACCCATCACTCCAAATATTCCTACTTCCATACCACAAACAAAACCCCATTCACCCAAAAAGCTCTACATAAGGAAAATGAAATTTCAGGAGAATGATGATGATATACCAGCACCTACTCCTTTATCCTCCACACCTTACAATGTCATCAAACCACAACCTTTAATTCATCAACAATTGGTCAACCCAATCAAAGATCCAATAGAACTTCAAGGATATGACCCTGCTGATGTTGTGCCAGTAGCTGCCAGTTATCCACTAGAACTACATGCAGCAAAAAATGAAACGAGGCAGTTTTACTTAGTAAATGATCCTTCAAAAAGAAAATTCCCTTCTCTGATTGGTTATAGAGATCCAGTAAACATGGATGAATATCTAAAGCTGAAGGTCAGACAAGCCGATATAAGAGCTAAACTTGAATGCAAAGGGAAAAGTGATAATGAAACTTCAAGTTACATGCAGTTCTTACTCACTAAGGTGAAACTATTAGAAGACTATGCAAGAGATCTGAGCAAAGAAATGTCAAACTTGCCTCCTGAAGCTGATTTGCAGGAAGATATAAAAGAAGACCTCATCAAGCTAATTATGAGTGAGAAATTCTACCCTGCCACTGCTGAACAGTTCCAAGACTGGCCTCTGGTTGCTCTTAAAGCAGAACTAAATAGAATTTAAAGAATAAAGAGAGATCCAGGCATGAAAAGGTCAGCACCAAATTGGAGCAAATACAAAAGGAAGATTGATGATCTTACATTGGAGTATAAAAGAAAGAAACAGGAGTTGGTTGATGCAAAGGTTGGAAATGCCAAAGCCATATCAAAATGGATAAGGCAATATATAGATGAGGCTTATGAAAGGCTGAGAAAAAGGAGAGAAACAGATCCTAGTCTTCCAAAGAAGCCTGATTACAAAAGCATTGAAAAATCAAAGAAGCAGGCTCACACTTCTGAACCACTGTTCACATCATCAGAAACCTCTACTATTGTGATAAACCAAAGAAAGAGGCAAAAGTTGACTGATGCGGACGAGAAAGAAAAAGAAGCTGAGTATTTTAAAGTGTAGGATCGTTTGCACGACCAAACGAGTCGTTCAGAAGAGATCTCGTCCAATACGAAAGGCGGAAACAGACGTATCGGAGTTATTTCAGCTGGTTTGCACATAGAATCACTTTAATAGTCTCTTGTATTGATATCAGATCGTTTTACAATGCTGGAGACACTTCGGCAGAGCTTCGCTACCGGAATCCAAAAGTTACAAATGATTTGAACAAGACACCTATTTATAGGCTCTCCATTTCGCACGGAACGGTTCCCACGAAATGGCCAGATCCATTTCGTATGAAATGGACTTCTCATTTCGTGCGAAATGGTCTTCTTTCCATTTCGTGCGAAATGGTCATACTCACATATTTCTCGAATTTCGTGCCCTGATCTATCTAATCTAATACAAGACTCGATACAAGACGAAGTCGACAGACATATAACCAACAAACTCTCCCTTGGATGTTGACGAAGTCTTCAGTGTCGAGTCTTCAGTATGTCACATCTTCAGTCTTTATCAGTCTTCTCACTCTCTTCAAAGTATTCTCCATTGTAAGCATCCTCAATCTCTATCTTCTCTCTCTTTTTCAGAATCTCAATCTGTCTGTATCTTCTCTTGATCAGATCTCTTGATTCCTTAAGTTCTTTAGCATCAACAGCTTGCACGGACACAGTTCCAGGATTAGAAACTGGCTCTTTACATCTTCAGACTCCCTCTTGATGTCTTCAGACTCCCCCTTTCACTAATGCTGGGATTGCAGTCTGGAATTCTCGTTCTAGGATCGTGACCTGGCTCAACTTGTGCTTAGGCTTTATGCAGAAAGTCCACAGGAATCGGAACCTGGCTTTCGCATATCTTTCAGGAGTCGAAACCTGGTTGCTTCTGCCTGCAAAAAACTCTACCTCACAATAAATTTCACAAATTTAACAATTTGACAAATTTATATTCCTCTTGCAGGTATCGTTTAATCATCAAGCAACTTACTTTTGGGTAAATTTATTTATAACAAATTTTCATTTCAAAACAAACTCTTCCAACCCTGTTGTTCATCTTCTTTAGCACTCGGAATTTTGAAAATTAGCTTTTCAACATCAGTTGTCGAAAATCTTTTTGTATTTTTCAAAATTTTATGCTAAAACACACTGAAAATCTTTTTGGATTTTTGTAATGAAATGCAGTAAAGAAATATTTACAGTCAATATTTTTGTGAGTTTGTGTAAGAAGATCATATCAGTTTATGAGACAAATCACCAACACCGTTAAGCTTTAAACATTTTAAGTTCTAAACGATTCACTTAGATTGTCAGTATACTGATCCACTTAAATTTTCACACAAAGTTCAACTGTTTCGAGATACGAGATTAGTGTTTTAAGGACTTAAACTTATTCGCGTGTCCCACCTCAGAATATACTCCCGTATCCAGACTCCTATATTCAGTCCAGAGCTCCCAAGTTGGTAATCAAAATGGTTTCACACAAAGTTCCTGCTCCACGATTACCAACTTGGGAGCTCCGGCAAGTCCAGAGTTTAGTCATGATAGGTTCTATCCCAGTTACTAACCTGGGATGACCCATCTTCATCTGGTTTCTTCGTTTTTAATTCATAAAATTCCTTTACCCCTTTGACCTTCCCGTCAATCATTTTTCCAAAAATATGCTTCACTTTGGGGTTAAAAGCTTTTTCAACATCAAATTCTTTCTTTTCAGAAAAAAATTGATTTGAAATCTCAACTTTTCCAACTTTTTGTTTAAAATTTTCAGTCTGCAATGGTGCAAAATTTGCATCATCCAATGGCGGAACTGAAATTTCTTCTTTTAGCTCAACTTGTGGCTCCTCTGACTTTGACGAGTTAGATTCATCGCCAGAACTAGCATCTGATTTCTTAACAACCCACTTTTGGTTGTTAAGCTTCACTTTTCATCTGTAAACACTCTTTGAACATTCACCAACCTCAAATTTTGAATTTTTGAAAACTTTAAATTGTTTGATTGGTGGTTCATTCTCAACCATCTTTTCTTTCAGTTTAAGAGACACTCCCTGTTTTGTTTGAATTGCCTTTGGACAATTCCTGGCAATATGACCAACAATTTTGCATTGAAAACAAATTCTCGTCTCTTTCTTTTTCTGATCAACTTCCTTCTTCATTTCCTCTTGCTTCTTAGCAAGGAATTCTTTGTTTGTCTGCTTCCTGAACAAATTTTCTTTTTCTTCTTCAGATGATGTTCCTGAAACAAATACAGTTTTTGGTTTATAAACTTTTTCATTTTTATGATTTTTAGGTGGAATAAAACCTAATCCCTTCTTTTTGAAATTACCGTTATGGTTTGGTTTCTTTCAAAAATCCGAACCAGAACTGTAACCATTTTTTCTTATTTAACCTTTGTTGATCTCTTGAGATGTATTTTTTCAGTTTTCAGTAAGATTTACATTTTTTATTTTAGAAATATTAATTTCTGTTAGTTTGAAAACCTTTTTGATCATTTCAGTTTTAACACCTCTTATTGGAAATTCTTCATCAGAATATAATTTGTCAGAATCATTCAAAGTATATGCTACTTTGAATGTTTTGTCATTCAAATTATTTTGTGATAACATAAATTCTTTATTGTAAACCCGTTTGCCCTTTTTGACTTTTGAACTTGACGTGTCGGACTCAGACTTTGACTCTGATTTTGACTACTCCGTGTCAACTTTATCCAACACCTGATCGACCACTTTCTTAATTAACTCGGACTCATGATCAGTGTCGGATGATGTGAACGTGACATCAATGTTGTCTGGCAAGTTATCTGAAGACTCAGATTCCCAATGTAAGTTGGTTGCCTTTTTGACTCTTTCTGAATTTGGATTTCGTGGAGAATATCCATTTTCAAGCGGGGGTGGATACTTGTTATAACCAACTCTTTGTTTCTTATCAGAATTCTTCACTTCAGTATCCTCTTTTATTTCGAACTTCTTCTCTTCAAATGTCTTTTCTTCAAAAGCCTTCATGCCTTCAACTGTTGGGTAAATCCTGTCAATCACATAAGAAGAACATGAGTAACTTTTCAACAACTTGTTTACTCTTTCAGTTTCTATCCTTTGAGTTTCTAATTTTTGTTCAAGCTCAGCACACATCCCAATGTAATAATTGACCATGTCCTGCTTTATCATGTATGCTCCATTGAGTGTCTTCATTGCTGTTGCTTGTTCACTACTTGACTCATTGTATTGATTCATGGCTTTGTTTAAGACATCATATGATTCTTTTAACCTGTTCATGTTGTGAATCAACTCATTGTTGTACTTTTTCAGAGTCTCACAGTTTTCACAATCTTGAGACACCTTTTCTGCATCAGCCTCCTTTTTAATCTCGAAAGCTGGAACTTCTTTAACCTTTATCACTCGGACCTCTTCTTCATCATTTTACCTTTCATTCTTTCTGCATCTCTCTCAATCTGCCCAATAATCATCTTCACTATCATCTTGTTTTTTATCCTTCTGTTTTGCTATTCGAGCATTTTCAGCATCTCTCTCAGCATCTCTCTCGGCTAGATATTTTAAATGCTCTTTCATACTATTTGCCCAATAATCATTATCATCATCTTCAACTTTTTGAGCAACAAAAGCTTTATGATCTGCAGTTCTGTTAGGATCATAATCATCCCAACTGAAATCTTTTGGAAGCCTTTCATCATCTTAATCTGTCAGACATGCTTTATTCTCAGCTGAAATATATTTGTCCCAACTAAATCCTTTTGAAGATCTTCCATCGTCTTGATTAACAAGATAAGCTTTCTTTGATTCTTCAATCTCCTTCCTAGCATAAGCAGTTTGTGGTGATTGTTGTTGATACGGCTATTGAGCAACTTGATGATAAATTGCTTTCCGATAGTAATCGTTGTTTCCGAAAGGATTTTGAGCTCCACTTGCTTCGCGGTTTGTGCATTCTCGCTTGAAATGCCCTTTATCCCTGCAACAAAAACAAGTAACTTTAGATTTATCAAAACCTAAGGTAGAAACATTTGCATCACGAAAATCATCTCTTCCAGTTATCTGTTTAAACTTTTCAGCTCTTCTCAACACGCTCACTAAACACCACTTTATATCCATTAACTCCATCTCCTCAGCATCGATCTGATCGTAATCCTCTTTTGTCAACATTGGATTCCCGATCCTTCCTGCAACTAAACTCCCATAAGACTCTAACACAGTCACCAACAAAGACATATGACTTTTGGCTACTTCTTCAGAGTAATTTTGATCATTCTCAAGATTTAGTGCAATGTTGCAATGTAGAACTTTGCCACTCTTTGTTGCTGAAAAATTTGGATCGAATGATGGATATGAAGAGAATCCAGTTTTGCTACTTGATCCCTGAGATGAACTTCCAGATGAGCTTTTTGCATTGAAAGCAGTTTCAATCTTTGGTGCAATGTTGGTCTTATCACTAACACCACCTTTGTAATATAGACCAATGTCTTGTTCACCATCATTGTTCTTCATTCTTGCTATCTTTCGTTGTTCCATCTCTTGAGCTTCGAGTTGTTCAATAAAATCGCTCAGTGTTAGATTGTCAAATTCAGGTTTATTTTTCAACATCATAAGATACGTGCCCCAAACATCATGTGGCAACGCATCGGCCAACTTTTCAATCAATTCTTCTTTATCTTTATTGATGTTCAATCTTTTCATATTCTTCACCAAATTGCAATATCTTTCTATAATCTGCTTGGTGTTTTCAGTTTTTAGTCCACGGAATAAATCAAATTCTTTCTTCAAAAGCGACATTTTGTTCTTGATCATTTCTTTACTTCCAACAAACTTTGATTTTAATTCTTTCCATATCGAATGAGCACTTCCGTTGTGTTGAAGTAAAATCAAGATTTCTTCCTTAATAGCTTGCTGCAAGAGACTAACCATCAACTTTTCATTTTTTTTATTTCTTTTTCTCATCAACATCTAGATCTCTAATGTCAACTTTCTGTCCGTTATCCTTAACCGGTCTAATATATTGAAATTCAGTATATTCCCATGCATCTAGGTAATATGCTTGAACCCAATTTTCAAAACGTTTGGCCCATCCACTATACTCCTCAATACTCATAAGCTTAGGCGGTTTTTGCGTTGTGCCCGTTTCATTTTCTAGCATCGTATTTTGAGTTATAGTAATCGGGCTAGCAAAGGCATTATAGAACTCGTTTTCCATGATTCGGTATATGAAAGTTCACAAAATCAGACTTTTCAAACGAAATGGATTTCTTCAAACGAAATGCTTCTTCAAACGAAATGAACTTCTCAAGCGAAATGGACCCTGTTCAAACGAAATGAACCTTTCAAGCGAAATGGACCCTTTACCCCCAATTCGTGCGAAATGATGTCTGTTTCAAACGAAATGGATCAACTACTCCTAATTCGTACGAAATGGAATGTAGTTTCAAACGGAATGACAATTGGTGCGAAATGAAGGCCCGTTTCGTGCGAAATGAAGCAAAGTCAAACAATCTGATATCCAATTCGTGCGAAATGGATCTGACGTCACACAATCCGACCGATTTTAGTCAAATTGATCAAGTTTTACTTCAAATTAAGGTCTAATTCCTTCAAGGATTGGTTAAAACAGTGTTTCACACGTTATATTTGAAAATCAAGCCATTTTATCCGTGAAATCTTGTTTAATTTTGAAAAATGTAAAGAAAGTGAGTAGAAATCAGAAATTTTCAGCTGAAATGGTAAGAACGCTTCCTCCTGAGCTCCGATACCACTTGTAGGATCGTTTGCACGACCAAACGAGTCGTTCAGAAGAGATCTCGTCCAATACGAAAGGCAAAAACAGACGTATCGGAGTTATTTCAGCTGGTTTGCACACAGAATCACTTTAATTGTCTCTTGTATTGATATCAGATCGTTTTACAATGCTGGAGACACTTCGGCAGAGCTTCGCTACCGGAATCCCAAATGTTACAAATGATTTGAACAAGGTACCTATTTATAGGCTCTCCATTTCGCACGGAGCGGTTCCCACGAAATGGCCAGATCCATTTCGTACGAAATGGACTTCTCATTTCGTGCGAAATGGTCTTCTTTCCATTTCGTGCGAAATGGTCTTCTTTCCATTTCGTGCGAAATGGTCACACTCACATATTTCTCGAATTTCGTGCCCTGATCTATCTAATCTAATACAAGACTTGATACAAGACGAAGTCGACAGACATATGCACCAACATAAAGAAGCTATCAAGAGAATGGCATTAGAAGAAGATAGCTCAGCAAAACTTCAAAATGATGCCAACAAATTATTAAACAGGCCATCATCTCCAAACTCATCAGCAAATAAACCTCTCCCAAGAAACCCATTGGGTTCAAAAATACTAAAATGGATGTCTGATCAAAAGACCCATGTATTGACGCTGATCAGATCCAATGGTGAAGTAAAGCACATATCAAGGGAACAAGCACTGGGCCTGGGTGTTGAAGATCTACAAGATCTCCTTGAGCTTATACTGTGTAGGGATGAGGATGACACAAGTTCCATGGACTTTGAATTGCTATTTAAAGGACAAGTTAGGGAACTTCTGATGAGAGAATAAAAATCCAGAATAATGAAGGGTTTTGGCATCATCTGTTATAGGGGGAGATTGTTGGGATTGAACCCTACAGAGGAACACATGATGTAAAGCCAAAACTGGTTCAGAACAGTGGATCCATCATAAGCAGTAGTTTGCACTGAACTTTCCCCTTAAAAGTGATTCTAACAACTGCTGCCTCTAAAAGTACTGATCTGTTATAACTACTGATGGTCTACAACAACTGTTGTTTCCAAAAGAATATTGAAGACAAAGTGCTGCTTAGTCAATCTACTGATTTGGTTCAAGTACTGCTGAAGACCAAAGCACTGCCAGGGCTGAAGCAGTGGTATGAAGAATCAGTTGTTTGTTTTTATTTTGTATTGAAATCAGTTGTTAGCATATCAGTAGTTGGATAATAGTGTTTGTATAGAACAGTTGTTAGAGGTTGTTAGGTTGTTAAATGTCACTTTCATGGTGACGTCAGCTTAGATGCTTCAGTGGTTTGATCTGTATTATAAATAGAACAGTTTGCACTGTTCTATTCGATTGATCAAGGAGTTTTCTCATTCAATCCATTCATCTTGTACGATCAACCAGTGAGCATCAGGCTGAGGGGGAGTTTAGTATGTAAGCTTGCATGTAATCTTTTGATTGTAAATCTTTCGACTAAAGGAGAATCATGTGTTTACTGAAAACAATATCCCTTTGATTGTATTTTCAAAGTTTGGTTCCAATTCCGCTGCATTAGATCTCTGTTTTACTTTCATCCATTGTTCAATTATTACAAACAAACACAATCATGAGAACCTCAGATCCTAACAAAACCAAACAAAAATTCATGTATTACTTCGATTTTATGGATAATTATCCATTAGGGGATACCAGCCTTGAGTTTTAGGGGGTCCTGATCCTAGTCTTGACCGTTCTAAAATTTATGGGTCGTGTCATACCACTTGGGGAGTCTCAATTAGGGTTTCCTACTATTAACATATGAAATAATAATTTTGGCAAGGGTTATTACACCTCGATTGCAAGAACGACTAACAAAGACTGTCACCAGTGTTTACCACATCCTGAAAGTGTGTGGTAACGTCTTGAGTCTTGACAACTGTCTGAAATCGGTAAAAATAATCATATTGTATTATTACCTCTAGTTATACGAGAAGGAAGTTTGATTTCTAATGAAGGTTCCACGATCAAGTAATTGGTTATATAAGAATGAGTTGAAATCTGTAAACCGGCATGTTTGCTAAATTCGATTCATAATCAAAGTTTGGTTGTGGCATGCAAGACCTGGCCACTTAAATTTCAGGTTGCTTAGTGGGATGTTAAGCAAGCAATTACTGAAATGATTACCAAAAATATTGCATGAAGATAAATTGTGTGATGCATGTATGGGGGGGGGGGGGGGGGACATCGGTGGCTACCTTTTCCCAAGCAGTTTGTATTTCGAGCTTGCAAACCATTGGAGTTGGTGCATAAAGACCTATGTAGTCCAATAACACCGCCAACCCGAGGTGGAAATCGTCACTTTATGCTTCTAATTGATAATCATAGTCGACACATGTGGATCTACACAATATTGAACAAGAGTGATGCCTAAGGAGTGTTTAAAAAGTTCAAAGTTAAGGCCTTGAGAAGTGATCAAAGCGACAAGTTCAAAAACAAGTTGCTCAATACATATAGTGAAGAAACGAGAATTAAATGGTTATTTATAGCCCCTACAAACCACAACAAAATGGGGTTGTAAAGAGGTGGAATCGTAATACTTTAAACACCATCCGGGGTATGTAAATAGCCATGAATATGCCACAAGACTTAGGGAGAGAGGCTACTAGACACTTAGTATTTCTATTAGATAAAGTTCCCATGAAAGCCTTGAAGAATGCCACGCCATATGAGGCATGGACGAGTCACATAAATGATCTTAAATATCTCCGAGTATTTGGCTTTCGAGGATATATTAATACCCCATCTATGGGTGTAAAGAATTTTGTGACAACCCGTATTTCGGAGGTTAGCGTCGTTATACTTACCTCATTCTTTTTTTTTTATATATATAAATGCATGGACCGGTGCAACGAATTATTTACACTTATATAATGTATTTAATGTAAAACGAACATTGAAGCCAAATTCTAATCGTGTCATACTGACCCCAAACCGTTGAATCGTAATTTGATTTAATATATTATGTATAATAATAATAATCGTCCACGTTTACATTTTTTTTTGCTCACTTGACATAACAAGTGATTCTTAAGATATATAAAATATTCATAATTACGTGCACTTCAAACAAGTCTACAGCAATCCCAAAAACCAAAACAAATTGTGCACCCACTCAAGCAACCGATTGGCCCACATCCTCCCACTTTTGATCTTCGGCCCATTCCTTCCAAACCGCCAAACCCTATCTCTTTATAATATGTAAACTAGTTGCATGATCCAGTTATCACCTCCAAACCCTAAATTCAATACCAGACGATCAACCATTCTCCCCTCTCCCTCCTACTTTCCACCAACCACCAATTGAGCCAAGGAAGTTATTCAAGTTCCCGGTTCTAGCTAGCGATCCGCCTCCTCTCGGTGCCCTCTCTCTTGCACACTAGTTTTCCCTCTCATCTCCCTCATTCAGGTTAGTTCATACTCGCTTTGCTTCGGTTTGTAGTTCTCGTATACACGGCTGCGTTTTCTCTTTTACATGAGCTCTAGATGTTTATATGAGGTTTATTTGTAAACTAGGAAGGATAGAAATCGTGTTTCATCGGTGATGTGACCGTATAGGCGTTTATTTGTTGTCATTTACGGGTGGAAACTCTTTGCTACGTGGCTGTGTTTGTGCATACTCATGATGATTATAAAGTTCTACGTTGATACGTGTAGTTTGTGGTCGCATGAACGTGTACGGTTGTAGGTATATGATCGTATACGTAGGTGAAGCTATGACTATATATGGTTTCATGAAACATGTATGGTTGTATGTAGGTGACTGTATGTATGTATACGTAAGAGGTATGTATATAGTTATATTAAACTTTTAAAAACAGCAACATGATTTATTAATTTTGTAGTATTACTTAGGGTGTTGATGATTGGGTGAATCTTGAATAGTTGGAGTAAACTTTACTGATTTAACGGTGATCGTATGCATGATGAATCTATTCCTACGCATGATATTTGAATAGTTATGCTCAAATCTGTTAACTATTTAAAGAATGTAAATGATGAGGACTTTGTATTGATTGTTTAGATAGTTAAGTTCTTGGTGCTATGTTCTAATGGAGATGTACAACCATATGTACATAGGGTACAACCCACCTTTAGGTTGCATGCTTTGGATCTGTGAATTTAACATGTTTTGTCTTATGTGGTTGATTTAGTATGGCTGTGAATGTATATGTTAAGAGGATTTTGTACAACTCACATAACTTAAGGTACAATCCACCTGCATGTCATGTGATTTGAATTGTGTGTATCATAGGAATTGATGAATGAATACTGAATGATTGGTGTTGTAGGTCGCACACTTACAATACAATATAATATCCCTGTTGTACACCCACAAACGAACAAAAAAAAAAGATTCGAACCGCACGGTCATTTGTTTTAGTCATACATAATTGGACCGAATGGGCGCACAGTCCATTTCTGTTGGGCCACAGTTGCTTGGGCCCAAAGTCGTATAGGTAGACTAACTATGAGCATGGACCGAACCACACTAAGTAGTATGCTAGGGGAAATATGTTACGAATCTAATGCTTTGATGAATAAGTTTCGAAATTATTGCAAGTGATAGGTAATAATATGTGTAAGGTATGAAAGGATGCAAGAAAGTCTTACGTGCTACTTAATATGGGTCTGAATTAATATGTTAAATGCTTGAATAAGAATCTAATTAAACATAGTAACTATACTAGGTCGTGATTAATCAAAGTTGTGTTAGCAAGTAAACCCTCTGCCGAGCAAACCGAGGTGAGTTCACACACTTTCTAAGGCATGGGATTCCCTGTGGTTGGGAATGGTTTAAAGAATTAAAACAGAACCTACATATCCTCCTTGGGTAGGATATGTACCGCCATCCTCCATGGGTAGGATGCCAATATTAATCCTGCGTATTCTCCTTGCGTAGAATACGTACGTTCGTCCTCCTTGGGTAGGACAACAATCTTAGACTTACTAGACAAAACTCTGTCATGAAGTCCCTCATTTTTATATCGACTTAATCGCCGGGCCAATGGCGAGCGGGTCATTAGTTAATAGCGCTATTAGGGTTGACAAGCCTCACACCGTGCCGGTCGGACGGGCGGGCGGGCGTGTACTAATGGATCTGGGCACTTAGTCAATGATGATAGACATTGACGTAGGGCACAACTTACTTTCGTCAGTTGTCGATATTGTAACGGTCTAGTGGTTCACATGGGGAAGCCCCCACTGGTTATGGACATGGTTTGGGAAACAAGGAAATGGATTAACTTATGGTTTACAAACGAACTCATGGTTTTGAACAACTTTGAAATGAACACCAACTGTGAACTCGCTCAACTTTGTTGTTGACTCGTTGTTACATGCCTTGCAGGCCTTTAGGTGCATATTGTTGGAACTTGCTGTCTGGGATGCTGGAGTGGTCATGGGTCGAGATACATGGAAACGCGAGATGAATCTAATGGCTTTCACACACTTGGTTTATGAATTTCTTAATTAATGTATTATGCTTCCGCTAAATGTTAAATAATGTTTTGTAACACTTCTATCAATAATAAATGAAAGTTTTATTTATTTATAATTACGAGTTCAATGTGATTGGTGGCTAGATCCTGGTATGTCACACGCCCTGCGGGGGTTTTCTGCATGTGGTATTTTGGGGGTGTGACAGATTGGTATCAGAGCCATTGGTTATAGTGAACTTGGTTTTAAAAAGGGGAAAACGTTTTTATAAAACCAGACTATAACCGAACAGTTCTGAAAACAAGGATACGACCATGACACTCAGCTCCAGATTGCAAGGTTCGTCTTTCTTACTTGTTGCATACATTACGTGACTAGTACACATTTGTTTACGATGAAACATACGAACACACACTCGTCACTATAGCATGATGGCATGGATTGCTTGCTTACCTTATGATGCGTTGATAGTATACCATAGTCCTTGGATTTTTGTGATCCTATTACTTTGACGACCTCCGTTTGACATCTGAGTTTGAGGAACCATTTGACATGAATTAGGAGGAGCTGAGATGATCATGTAAATCGCAATATTATTATGGGTGCACATACAATAATAATGTGGGTGCATGTGAGTCCCAGTGAGGCTTAACAAGTGGAAAAGGGGGTTCCGTTCCGTTATTTGTTCGATGTGAAACATAGCAAACCTATAGGGGTCATGGCAGTGATTGTCCCCTACTCGAACGTGAACTTTTCATTCATCTCTGGATCCTTTCGAATCGCGATGCTATCAAGTATTACCTGAACACCCATCTGAACGCCTAGCGAACTGTGTAGAATGTTAGGTGCTTATACGAACGTCCCCGAGTTGGATGTCGCAGCGTCGAATGATTGATCGATACCTTTCTTACTCCTCTTCATTTGCTGGAACTCATGTATTGACGTCTTAAATCCCGAAGTGTGAT
The DNA here is from genome assembly GCA_030545235.1 of Helianthus tuberosus. Classification (NCBI taxonomy): domain Eukaryota; kingdom Viridiplantae; phylum Streptophyta; class Magnoliopsida; order Asterales; family Asteraceae; genus Helianthus; species Helianthus tuberosus. Next base: position 52,812,455 of record CM060429.1, on the reverse strand, counting down.
CACTTCTGCAACACTCCCGCAACATACTGTGTATTACTCAAACAACTTGCAGCGACTCATGGGAGTCCACTCCTACGGAATAATCGGGACATAAACGATGACAACTGACCATGGTGTGGAATGTGTAACTGCCAACACAAGGAGTAGCGCCTTAGGACGTGGCACGGACATGTGACAAGATGGACCCTGTCTCCGTTTCAAGCAACGGCATGAGAGGCAACAGTCACGGCGACATCAACGTACTCGTAATCGTAGCCTACAGTATGGAAATAGGGGTGACCTCGACAAGGATCGACTGTCGTTAAGTCAAAATGTCAACAACCAAGGGAACGATAACAGTATTGGGAAATCCACGTGATCGTAACAACACTGGTAGTGGTGCTTGTGGAAGGGCATTCAGGATTGGCGTGGGCGACGCCAGGATTGTAATAACATGGTGGCATACACGTTCTTGGTAACGAATCACTTCGTCTCTGTTCTCTATAACCCTGATGCTTCTTGAAACCCAACCTGTTGTGGAATCGGCTGATGCCAAGACAATGGAAACCTCATATTATCGTTGGGATGCAAACACGACCTTGTGGGACAAGTGTTCGACATCGACCTTTCTTATGTTGTTCTTGAAAGATGTACCCTGTGAGGAGACGATCCTACGTATCTCTCTCCTTCGTGGAGGATTGTATTCTGTTCTAACGCGTCAGAATGGCGCAACGGTTAGCGTCATTTCAGCAACGAAAGCCAGGAGTGTTTACGGAGGGATTACCCCACTATGTTAGCAACTGTTATTGGCGTAGGTTAGGAAAAAGAGGATCGAGGATCCACCAGTTGTTCGTGATTACCCTCCATGTGCCACCCAAGGAACTTCCAGGATCATCTCTACAACTGTTAGGTAGGAACTCAGTTTGACCTCGCGCCAGAGACAGTTCTAACTACTCGTACTCTTTACCGTCCTGTACCAGGAGGGTTGCAGGAGCTGTTTAACCAACTACAGGAACTGTCGGACATGAGTTTTCGCTTTAAGGAGTCCTCTCTATACCCATAAAGAGAAGCCTTTTCGTATGTGTACTGATTATCGAGAACTCAACAAGGTGACAGTCAAGAACCGTTTGACTCGACCACGTATTGACAACCCGTCGACCAATTGCGAGGAACAAGCTTCCATTCAAGGATTGGCTAGTGAACGAACTATTATCAGATGGAAGTCCAAGAGGAGAATGCTCTTAGAACAGCATGTCGAACGCAATGCAGCCATTTCAACTTTGTACACCATGATCATTGAGTTGATCAACACACCAGCAGCTTCAGGGATCACATGAATCGACCGTATTTGTTGACAACGTTCTGAATCATGGCTAGGAGAAAGGAATACCATGGGTGGCATATGTATCCTATCTCAGCGCTTCTGTGGGAGGAGCCATTACGTGCGAAGTCTTGTTAAATGTCACATTCGAGAGATGCATTTTGATCATGTAGCCAACAGAGTGGGAATGCACGTGGATCTCGCTGAGATACTTTTGTTAGAAACTGATCGACACCAAAGATTTCTTCGGGGATGCAGCAATTCCTTGGTTTCGCTAGATACTATCGCAGATAATCGCAGGATTTTCGAAGGTCGCGCAGCTTAAATCTCTCTAGCACAGCAGGGTGCTGTGTTCGTGAAAGACAGAACAGGAGGACGTCTTTTCAGCTTTCGAATCCCAACTCTGCAATGCTCTGAGCATCGTCTTTACCCGTGGGTACGGATGATTCAGTGGTATATCCTTATGGCTCGAATCAGAGTCCCAGTTACACGTCGACGCAACACAAGAGGGTGATGACTTACGTAATGGAGTTACAAGAGGAACTGCATGACACAATCGGTGGTGGAAACCGTGGTCTTTGGATTTACTTGGAAGCTTTACTTGGACGGTACCGAATGCGTTACCTAGACCGATCACAAGGGCCTCCCGTGTATCGCTGTTCGAAAGAGCTGAAGCATGTAATGACATCGCTGGATGGAACGACTGTGAAACCTAAACATATACGAGCTCTGCAGCTCACTATCGACTCTAACTTACCTGATCAGACTCGCTCTGTTCAAACTGGAGAGCTAAAGGAAGAGGATGTTCAAGTGGAACCCATGCGGGGCATGAAGAAGCAACCTGTGACCGGTCGGACGATACCCGTTACCACATGGAATGAATATGGGTCTCATTATACGGCTACTGAAGGGAACTTGTGTTGAGCAAAGCACACCGACTTCGATACTTTAGTCGTCTGGGTTTTGATGGGAGACATTAGGATTTATAAACCTTGTACTGGTCATCGGGCATGAAGGCCCACCTAGCTAGGTATGGGAATGATGTTTGACTTGTAGGAAAGTCAAGGTGAAGTCTTAGCAACCAAAAACACCTATATGGAAAGCGAAAACAGACTGCCATGGATTTGGTCGCTAGTCTACTTACAACTCGAAACGGAAACAATATCACCTGGATGATCGCTACTTGTCTCATGTGACCAGCACGCTTTTTAGCCACCAAGGAAACAGATAAGTCTTCTACACTCGCAGTCATCTACCTGAAAGAAGTGGTTGATTGGCACGAGGTGCCAACCTCCATTATCTCTGATCGCGACCCACGATTTGCATCTGATTTGTGGCAAGCGATGCACAAATCCTTCGGCTCACGTCTAGACATGAGCACAACATGTCATCCACGGACGGATGGGCAAACTGAACGCAACATCCAAACCCCTTGAAGACATGCTTCGGGCATGTGTAATCGACTCTGGTAACTACCGGGAGCGGCACCTACTTTTGGTGGAATTTTCGTATAACAACAGTTACCACATCAGCATCCAGGCTGCTCTGTTCGAGGCATTGTATGGGTAGAATTGCCGATCACCTCTTTGCTGGGCAGAAGTTGGTGACAGCCAAATCACTGGCCCAAAACTTGTGGTAGACACAACTGAGAAGATTGCTCAGATACGACAACGAAGGGCGGCAGCTCGTGACCATCAGAAAAGCTACACTAATAAGCGCAGGAAACCACTTGAGTTCCAGGTCGGGGATCGAGGCTACTTAAAGTCTCACCTTGGAAGGGTGTAGTCCGTTTTGGTAAACGAGACAAACTCAACCCGCGATACGTCGGACCTTTCGTAATTATAGAGAAAATAGGCAAGGTGGCCTACAAACTGAACCTACCTGAAGAACTCAGCGGAGTTCACAACGTATTCCATGTGTCGAATCTGAAGAAGTGTCTGTCAGATGAAACCCTCATAGTTCCTCTCAAGGAGCTCACTATCGACGATCAGCTGCGATTCATTGAGGAATCAGTAGAGATTACTGACCGAGATGTTAAGATTCTCAAGCGTACCAGAATACCTCTTGTTCGGGTTCGTTGGAACTCCCGTCGTGGCCCAGAGTTCACCTGGGAACGAGAAGATCAAATGAAACACAAGTATCCCCAGTTGTTCGAGAAAAGTGCAACCACTACTGAGGCTGAAGCTACTGCGGAATTTTGGGACGAAATTCCAAACCAACGGGGGGATGATGTGACACCCCAGAAAAACCAGGAAACCATGCAACTTAACTAGCTTCCTCAGTAACCACGTGCTAAATTTCGGGAGGAAATTTCTTTCAAGTTGGGAATGATGTGACAACCCGTATTCCTGAGGTTAGCGTCGTTATACTTACCTCATTCTTTTTTTTATATATATAAATGAATGGACCGGTGCAACGAATTATTTACACTTATATAATGTATTTAATGTAAAACGAACATTGAAGCCAAATTCTAATCGTGTCAAACTAACCCCAAACCGTTGAATCGTAATTTGATTTAATATATTATGTATAGTAATAATAATCGTCCACGTTTACATTTTTTTTTGCTCACTTGACATAACAAGTGATTCTTAAGATATATAAAATATTCATAATTACGTGCACTTTAAACAAGTCTACAGCAATCCCAAAAACCAAAACAAATTGTGCACCCACTCAAGCAACCGATTGGCCCACATCCTCCCACTTTTGATCTTCGGCCCATTCCTTCCAAACCGCCAAACCCTATCTCTTTATAATATGTAAACTAGTTGCATGATCCAGTTATCACCTCCAAACCCTAAATTCAATACCAGACGATCAACCATTCTCCTCTCCCCCTCCTACTTTCCATCAACCACCAATTGAGCCAAGGAAGTTATTCAAGTTCCCAGTTCTAGCTAGCGATCCACCTCCTCTCGGTGCCCTCTCTCTTGCACGCTAGTTTTCCCTCTCATCTCCCTCATTCAGGTTAGTTTGTACTCGCTTTGTTTCGGTTTGTAGTTCTCGTATACACGGCTGCGTTTTCTGTTTTACATGAGCTCTAGATGTTTATATGAGGTTTATTTGTAAACTAGGAAGGATAGAAATCGTGTTTCATCGGTGATGTGACCGTATAGGCGTTTATTTGTTGTCGTTTACGGGTGGAAACTCTTTGCTGCGTGGCTGTGTTTGTGCATACTCATGATGATTATAAAGTTCTACATTGATACGTGTAGTTTGTGGTCACGTGAACGTGTACGGTTGTAGGTACATGATCGTATACGTAGGTGAAGCTATGACTATATATGGTTTCATGAAACAGGTATGGTTGTATGTAGGTGACTGTATGTATGTATACGTAAGAGGTATTGTTGGATCTGAGTTTCTTTTTTATTGTATTTTCGTTTGAAATTAAGATGGAAATGAAAGAGTTGTGCAGTGGAATTATAATGAAAACAAACTTTGCATACAATCAAACGAGAGTAATACTTTTATCAAACATCTTTACACAATGAATCGAAAGATTGAATTTGTTTCAACACCGATTACAATGATTGATGAATGAATGCAAACTCCCCCTCAGCCAGAGCTCAGTAGTTTGTTCGTGCAAAGAAGACGATGTGGTGAAGGAGCTAATAGAACAGTACAAAGTACTGAACTATTTATAGGCACTTGCAAACCACTGAGCATCTTAGCTGACGTCACCATGAAAGTGACATTTAACCTCCTAACAAACTCTAACCTCTGATCTATAAACACTGATGTACTAAACTACTGCTATTACATTACATTACATTAAAGACACTTAAACAGCTGCTGCATCCTTCCACTGCTGTGAACCCAGCAGTGCTTGTCCGGATCAGCAGTACTTGACTCAAGGCAGTAGATTGAGTCAGCAGAGCTTTGGTCTTCCATTAGTCTTTAACATTTGGCAGTAGATGCAAGGCAGCAGTTGTGAATCAGCACTTGGTAAGATCAGCAGATAGGAGGTCAGCAGATACAAAGCCACTTTCAAGGGGAGAGATTTGCATGAACTAACTGTAATCGTCTGCTTATTCTGGATCCACTGCTCTGATCCAGTTTTGGCTTTAATTATCTGTTCCTCTGATAGGGTTCAATCCCAACAGGTATGTATATAGTTATATTAAACTTTTAACAACAGCAACATGATTTATTAATTTTGTAGTATTACTTAGGGTGTTGATGATTGGGTGAATCTTGAATAGTTGGAGTAAACTTTACTGATTTAATGGTGATCGTATGCATGATGAATCTGTTCCTACGCATGATATTTGAATAGTTATGCTCAAATATGTTAACTATTTAAAGAATGTAAATGATGAGGACTTTGTATTGATTGTTTAGATAGTTAAGTTCTTGGTGCTATGTTCTAATGGAGATGTACAACCATATGTACATAGGGTACAACCCACCTTTAGGTTGCATGCTTTGGATCTGTGAATTTAACATGTTTTGTCTTATGTGGTTGATTTAGTAAGGCTGTGAATGTATATGTTAAGAGGATTTTGTACAACTCACATAACTTAAGGTACAATCCACCTGCATGTCATGTGATTTGAATTGTGTGTGTCATAGGAATTGATGAATGAATACTGAATTATTGGTGTTGTAGGTCACACACTTACAATACAATATAATATCCCTGTTGTACACTCACAAACGAACAAAAAATAAGATTCGAACCGCACGGTCATTTGTTTTAGTCACACATAATTGGACCGAATGGGCGCACAGTCCATTTCTGTTGGGCCACAGTTCCTTGGGCCCAAAGTCGTATAGGTAGACTAGCTATGAGCATGGACCGAACCACACTAAGTAGTATGCTAGGGGAAATATGTTACGAATCAAATGCTTTGATGAATAATGTGACAACCCATACCCTCATCGCCGAGGGAAGGGTATTTTAGTAATATTCATAATTGTTGATGTTCGTATTAATATCATTATTATTATTTATTTTTGAATAATAATAAACCTGCAAAGTGGGAAACTTGCGGTTTTACTGACAACCTGAACCGGATATATTTAACTTAACAAACTTGAATATTTGTTAATATTACGGGCAAGAATCATAGCCATGGGCTTGGCCCAACCCAACTCCCTAAACCAAAACCCTAGTCTATTTAAAGCCCCTTATAACCCCCACCCCTCTTCTTTTTTTTCCCAAAACATAAAACCCTAATTTACACTAAAAGCAGCCGTCAAACACCCCTCTTTTACCCTTTGATTCTCGATCAAGACCTCCGGCGATCGGAGCTGTTTTCCGGCGAGTCCACCGGCCGTTTCATCCTCCTTCAACAACCACTCACACCCGCACATTCCCTCCTCCCTCTGTTACACACACTCCTCTTCATCTCTCAAATGAATCCGGCAACAAGGGAGCTCTGGCCGTCGTTCCGAAGACTGTCGTTCCTACAGTAAAACCATCAAACACCTCTGTTCGTATACGCACCCATATCTGATTCAAAAGAGAGACGGCGAGTGCCGCCGTTCATGGCGGCGGAGGCGGTGGATTTCAGGATATGACGGTGATGATGACGAGTTATGTGATTACCGACTACGGATGGCGGCGGAGACAGCCTCCGGTTGTCATCGGCTGTAACAACCTTGATTTTCAAACATGTACTTGTTTGATACACATATCATATTTGAGATGCGATCTGTTTGTTACATGTTTACTTGTTGCTCTTTACATGGTTTACCAGCCCAAACGTGTGAATAATTGCGATAAGTCTTAATTTTATACTTGTAAACAAGGCCACACTAATTACAAGGGCCAAACACATCATTTTGTGAAAGTATAAGTTGAGGGACCAAATTGTCATTTCTTGAAACTAGTTTGAAAACTTCAATTTTAAATCCGTAGATAAAACCGTCACTATTTTACAAAATATAAAGTTCGGGGACTAAATTATAATTTTTGAAACTTATATTTTTATAAAATAAAATACATGTATTTTAAATATTAAAGTCCAAGGACCATTGGGTCATTTTACCAAAGTTGAAGTCTAGGGACCATTCTTGCAATTCTTAAAACTGTTTTCCAGTTAAAAACCTTAACCAGGTTAAAGTTTATAAAAGGAATTCAAATTTTAAAACTAACTCAGTTAACTTTTCTAGTTAAGCAAGTATAAGGACCATTCTTGTCGATTTCAAAGTTATTTAACCGGATTATTTAACCTAGTTAAACCTTTTATAAAGGAAACATGTATTTAAGGTTAACCTAGTTAGACTTTATAGTTATAAATTTAGGGACCTGTTCAGTATTATACGGAAACCTCAGGGACTGATCTTGTAACTCTGATTCAAACGGTTTTACACCATTTACTCCGCCGAAAATCGTTCCAATTAGCAAACCAACAAAGCTCTCTGATCCACGTTCAATTCTGCTTGTTCTCCTCGACATTTAGAATCGTCCAAACACCTTAATTGCACCAAACCATGCAGTATTGTCTACGAAACCAGAAATCGTTTTTAAATTTTTAAGTGGGAATCGTTTGTCTGCTTCCGTTTGTTTGAGGATCAAAATTGAACATGTTATATCGTTCCTGCAAGCTTCACGAACATAATGAACTACTCAAAACGCACAAACACTACGTAAATTCCTTGTTCTAATCTCTGTTACGTCGCCGGAAGTTTGAACTCGCCGGACTTAGCCGGAACTGCATTCCAGCCGATACCGGAGCTATATTTTCGATCCTTTCGGTACACCCTTGTCTATCTTATGTTCCTACAAAGTTAATTTGATTATAATCGGGTTTTGATAGGGTAATCGTCGGGTTTGACTTCTGTTGACCGAATTTGGGGAAGAAGATGATGTTATTTATTTTACTCTGTTTATTTAAAAAAAACAGATTTTGTTCTTTAATTCATAATAAATCGGTCTTAATTAGTTAAAACCTGAAAATTTTAACATAAATACTTTAAACACTGATACATTTAATAAAAATATAATTTTAGTCAAAATATTTATAAAACTAATTTTTATATATTAAAACAGTCTTTACATTTAAAAATTTATTATAAATCCGATTTTCAGAGATAATTACTGAAATTTTTATGACAACTATTTTAAATGACAGTCTTTACAAAAATAATTTTGTTTCTGATATTTGATACAACTTTGATATTTTTTTTTGTAATTAAAACAGTATTTACACTTTAAAAATACAGTGTAATCATATATATTTAAAATTAAATAACTATATGATTTGTGTCCAAAATCATTTTTATGATATTACATACTTTATTCTGAGTTTATATAAATTAAGTTACTGTTTGGTTATTTACAGTTTATTTTACATAATTAAATCAGTTAAGTTATTTATTTAAACCAAAACTGTTTATTTACATAATTATACAAATTCCGCTCAGAAACATTTTTATAACAAAGTACCTATTTTTTTTGAGTTTATAAAAATTCAGAAACTAATTTGTTTATTTTCAGATTATTTTTAGTAATTAAACTGATAAACTCAAATACCGATATTTTAACTATTTTAATCCCATTTATTTATATAAGATTATTCCAGAACCCTAATAATTACTGTAAATCAGTAATATTACATGTTGATAATTAAAATGTTATTTTCAATTTTTCTGATGTAAATTCATTATTTAGATAACTAATTATAGAATTACAGATTTGAGTTAAATACATATTTATTTTCTGTTTTAACTATACAAATATTAATTCTATATCCAGTATTTGTATAACTTAGTTATTATACAAAATACACTGTTCTTAAATAATCCATGCATACTTATCCCCCGTTTCCCCAAATTAAGTTGTTCAAACCCATAGTCACAGTTTATGTCAAACCATACCAAACACCATGAACCTAGTTTCCAGTTTACAATTAACAATATTTGTTGATACCAATTTGCAATATTCTGTGCATGTTCATACCATTAGAGTAACATGGAAAAACCTTGTTCCTGCCAAAACTCTCACACTTTGCATAATTGTTTGGACTTACCCGAAATCAAGGTGAGTACGTAGACCCCTCTTTTACTATTTTCAAACTGTTTTGGGGTGAAACACATGTGCCTATTTGTTACTTTCATGCTTTCCTGTTTTTCACATCATATACTTGCTATGTTTATTAGTACACTTATAGTACACGATTTACATTACATTGTTTTGCTATGTATGTTGACTGATAGCATACTTAGTACATGGTTTTACTTTACATTTCTGCTATGTATGTTGACTGATAGCATGCTAGCACATTGATTTACATGACTTTTCTGCTTTGTATGTTGACTGATAGCTTACTTAGTACAATGTTTTCATATAACATGTTTACACTTGGTATAACATTTGGTTTGTACAAACGGGACATATATACGTTCATTAACATTAGCTACGCCGCTCGGTAGTAAGTTGTCACACCCCGACCACGTGGAACATACAAAACGTGGCGGAAATGTCGGGGAGTGTTGTAACAGAATTAATTGTTTCAAATCCATGGCAATTGAAGTTTCGTTTTATTGATTAAAAGTGTTACAATGTCTTAACAAACAAAAAAACAACATAATTAACTAGTCTTGCATCTTTTATTGTCACTAAAGCCCAAGTCTGCCTATGGGTATCTTGATCATCTTATGCAACAGTTCCTGAAAAACACATGTGAAAATATGGTACGTCAGCATAAAAATGCCTGTGAGATACATAGGTTTTGTGAAAATAGGTTTCATGACTTATGTTTGAGAAAATGTTTAGTCATGAACCTTGTTATTTGCTTTGTTTTGTAAATCATTTGAAAAACAATGAGTTCAGATGATATGTATAAATAAGTGAATAATGTATGGTTAAATGAATAACCATGTAACTGAGTTTGTATAAGATAAGTTGTTATAAAACAATGTCTTGTGAAAAATATGTTATTTGTATAAAATGTTATATGTATCAAACTGAAATGATTCAAATAACGCTACGATATGTAATACCATACAAACACTTATATATAGGAAGTACCAGCGGCGTATCCACCATGCTTGTATCATATTACACACGCATCGTTACTTAATCACTTAATCAAACCAAACCAAACATGTAAAATGTCTATGTCAAAGTATCCATGTCAAGATGTAAATCATGTCAAAATGTCTATGTCAAATATCCATGTCAAATGTCTATGTCAAATATCCATGTATGGCAAGTGAAATGTCTCAACTAAACCATATGCACAAAAACAAAGTATTGAAGTAAATCTTGGTTTAAATCAAAGTTATGTTTTGTGGGAAATGCATGATCAATGTCAATCATGTTAAAATGTCTAAGTCGAAATGTCATGTAAAACGATGTACTAAGTAATGCACACAATGGCAATACATAGCATGAAATGTAATGAAATCATGTACTATAATGTACTAACGAACATAGCAGTATATGATGTGAGAACAGGAAAGCAGGAAAATAACAAGTAGGCACATGTGTTCCACCCCAAAACGTTTGGAAAACAGTAAAAGAGGGGTCTATGTACTCACCTGAGATTGCTCAGTAGTCCTTGAGTAACAACCAAAACAATGCTAGAGATCGCGGAATATCAAACGGCACCTAATATAGGTAACTACATTAATAAACCGGACCTAAATCGGAAGACTGGGTAGCATTAGGGTTTGTAAACCAAACGAGTGTGGAGACTCGTGTGATATGGTTTAACAAAGCCTACATACTAAATGAAACCTAACATAATTGTCTACGACCCATTACGACCCGTTTAGGTAGCTTATGCTACTTTAACGCGTCGTTCTCGTGAAACGCGTTCGGACCGCCTAACTAGTCCTATGACAAGTGTTATATGCCTAAACATGTTACATAATCAGTTATGTGACAAAGGTTTAGGTTACATATGCTTAATTACCAATTATACATGAAAAGGGTATTCTGGTAATTTACCTAAGGCATATAAACTACCTATCATACAACTACTTAAACGATGTGACCATAGGGTATAACCTCGGAAGGTTATTCCCTACCTACTATGGTCACCTAATGTGTTTGGTCGGATCCTAATGATCGACCAAACTGGGTCGGGTTCGAGGTATAAGCGATTTATCAGATCGCTTACCCTACGACCCTAGACAACGTGGTAATCAGTAGGCATAGTCCCAAGGGACTATAACTAACGTGATTACAATCACGTTGCGAAGTTCAAACGAACTTCGCATTGACCATTACTGGTCAACGCAGAAAGTCAAACAAAGTTTGACTTTCAGACTCGATAAAACAATATAATAAGGAAAAGAACGAAAGAATACTTACGAAGGGTCCCCGAATGCTAACCCAGATCAAAATAGCTCAGGTATGAAACGAAGGTTCCAACTTAGAGCTTCCTTAATCAGATTTGTGGGTTTTGGGGTTGTGGGTGGATGGGTATTTATAGTAAATGCACTACCGTTGAGATCGTTTCTTGGAGAAGGAGGCAACGATCAAGGCCGTACACTTGTCGGGATGTTATGGTGGGTAAATGGCCACTCACCATAGGGTATCAACATGTGGCAAGGTTTTTAGAAGTGCATAACAGCTGTAAACAGCTGTCGATACATCGAATCCGGTCCTGAAAATGCGAAAAATGAGTTTTCTGCATGTTTCTGCCCCAGAGTAGGCAGTCGCGTAGCGCGACGGTGAGAGCCTTAGGGCTCGCGCTACGCTAGCACCTCACCTGATCAGAAAAGTTTCAAAAATGGCAGGTTTAGTCCCTGCAGCCCGTTTAAGCGATTTTCGATGCGTTTGGACCCCGTTAACCTCATTTCAAGGCTCTAAAATGAAGTTAAAGTATAGGGAACTCAAAACATGCTCAAAAATATGCCGGATGATGGTTCGTTTGGTCGTACGAACGCGATGTTCGCTTAATTACGACGGAATGCGCATAAGCGCGAAAAACGAACCAAATGACGCAACGAATGGATTTTTCTTAAGGCGAACACTAAAATATAATGTAGTCATGCTTACATAAATTTTTGGATGTCCGAATGTATGCAGAACGTGAGTTACGCGTAAAAATGCAAACTTGTGCACTTTTTGACGCTTTTAGTCCCTGAATGACACAAAAGTTTATTTTAGCATACCGAACACCTCAAAGCCTATTTCTAAGCTATGTAAAGGATATTTATGGTATGTTTAACTTATGTTCATGTCCCGGAAGGTCTGTTACAGTTCAAATTGGCATACTTTCGCAGTTTGTCAATTTTAGTCCCTGTAAGCGATTTAACTTTGATTTCACCACACCAAACCTTCCAAAACTTAAATCTAAGTTATGTATAGGTTATTTAAGGTATGTTAAGCCTATTTCACTATTCCGGAGTGTTCGTTGCATTAAACTGGTTATATTTACGCATTAGTGCGCGTATAACCTTCCAGAAAGCGATTTAGAGCTTGAAATCGAACAAGAATTGATATGTGTAAACGATACACATATTTTTACAAATCCCAAGTATGAAATACAATATTTCACTGGTTGGGCATTTGTTTGATGGTTGAAATGACACAGGTGTTACAGTCTCCCCTACTTTAGGAAATTTCGTCCCGAAATTAATTCGTAGGAGTCTATATGTGACTTTGTGTTAAATAACCATCAAAGATAAACAGGACATAATCCTGTAATTTCTCTTTAACGAACATTTTTCAGAAATGAAAAATGAACAGAGTTATTTTCAACAGGCATCCTTTAGAAACAAAAATGAACAGAATAGTCATTTTCCACAACATTTTCAGAAACAAAACAGAATAGTCATTTTACATCTTCAGAAACAAAAATGAATAGTCATTTTACATCTTCAGAAACAAAAATGAACGGAATAGTCATTTTACATCTTCAGAAACAAAAATGAACGGAATAGTCATTTTACATCTTCAGAAACAAAAATGAACGGAATAGTCATTTTACATCTTCAGAAACAAAAATGAACGGAATAAACTCTAGATACATGACAAAACTTGCTGTGGTTTCTGTGCACTAAATTTTATAATTATGTACGCGTCCATAATTACGTAATTCCTTGCACAGTCCGCACAGTGCATTTCATGATGTGTAGGGGAAAAATATCAAATCTGTGATGAGTGTGACTAGACCATCCTAGGGTCCTTTTAATCAGATCAACACATGATCTTTTTAATTAGACCACCTAGGAGTCCTTTCAGCTATATCATCACATGATATTCCTAACCAGATTTTTGGATCAATCTGTTTAACTAGACCACTCAGGGGTCTAATTATGGAATAGTACAATATAATCCGAGGGACTTAACTACAACGTAGAAGCCCATTGAGGATTTAATATAGTACCTTTGGATATCCTACTATGAATTTCCTTATACAAAGATATGGAAGATTCTACGAGGATTTGGATAACAAAACTTGGATTTACACAAAAACATAAAAGAAAACACATAAGCACATAATCACATAGTTGTTTAACTTGGTCATTAATTTGTTATCTTTGGACGCGGATACTTAAAGCACACCAGGAATCCAATTCGTGGATTTCATTTGGCACTTTAATCATTTCAAGAATCTATCTATAAAGATAGGATGATCTACCAAAAATTCGATTTTCGTTTTCAGGAAAACGCAATTTTCGAATTAAGGTACACAATAATTTAGGACATACGGAAATACCCTTGGGTACCCTATTAAGAATTTATAGTGGTACTTGGGGTATTCGTACAGAATTATAACATGCACCTTGTACTTCGTCTCTTTACAAGAGACGGGTACTTAGGATCTTTGTGGAAAACGCAAGAGATTGTAAAATGGAAGAATTTTGGGAGTAGTTTGTTCTTCAAGGAATGTGGTTCCTTGATTGTCGGTACTGTAGGGGATATGTTGTTTATACATACAATCACATAAATACATTGTAATGTAAATAAAAGATTTATTTATAAACAATGTTAACAACTGTTTCATGGACTTTGACAACAAAAGAAAATAATACATAAGATATGATTATTTCTAAAGAGTGTTGTCTTCTAGTCGATCAGATGCTCATCTCTGTGCTGGATTAGCATTAGCAAGCTTTGGGCAATTTCTTCGGAAATGACCCATCTCACCACACTTGTTGCAAGAACCTGGTGGAAAGCGAGCTCGAGCAGGTTTGTTGTCGGCTTGATTCGGTGCAACTGCTACAACGCAAACTTTTGCCACATGACCTTTAAGTCCACAAATTTCGCATTCGCGGCACTTCACATTAGCATGATGATGTAAGCCACATCGGTTACACAAGGGTGAAGTTCCATTGTATGGCTTCCTAGTACAGGGTTGAGCTGGTTGGTTGGGGATAGCTTGATTACTGTAAGTAACCATGGCGAAGTTCTGAGAAGCCTTTTGCTTCTTTGACTTCTCAGGGAATTCAGTCTGTACATCCATGGTCTTTGATTCCTCAACTGGTTTCTTGTCACCCTTTCGAAAAAGCTTACGTTTTCTGATCTGAGATTCAGTCAACGTTGCAGATAGCTCAATGGCCTGCCTAACCGTAGTGGGGTTACTACCGGTAACAATGTCCTGAACTAAGTCAGGGAGACCATCAATGTATTTTTCGATCGCCTTATCCAAAGGCGTAACCATGGTAGGACACAACAGGCTCAGCTCCTCATATCGATCAGTGTATGCTCGATGTTCACCGCTGTCTTGCTTAAGATCGTCGAATTCCCTTTCCAATGCCCTGATCTCGTGACGAGGACAGAATTCCTTCATCATCAGTGCTCGAAGTTCTTCCCAAGTTTGGGCCAGTGCCACTTCGGCACCCCTATCTCTCACCACACCGTTCCACCACGTCAAAGCTCGTTTCTCAAAGACACTAGATGCAAAATCTACCTTTCGCTCATTTGGACATTGAACATGCCTGAAAGTGCTCTCTAGACTCTCGAACCATTGCAGAAGTGCAGTCGCTCCTTGAGTCCCAGAAAACTTTGATGGCTTGGCCGAGTTGAACGTCTTGAAGCTGCAGAGGGCATTATTGTTGTTGATAGCTTGTATTATTTGAGCACAAAGATTTGGGAAGGCAGCAGCCATTTGCTGCGCGATGATTTCCGCCAGCTCGGCAGGCGTCATCTGATTTTCGCGTCGAGGAGGCATTCTAAAAGAGGAAACATGAAATGAAACGAGTGAGAGAATTAGACGAAATGAATGAGATGAAGCAAATCTGATGAAAGCAAGGGTAGTGGTCATTTGTTTGTTACTACAAAGCAACAAACGACCTCGGTGGAAAATCAAAGTAAATAGGTCAAAAATAACGTATCGCGAAGACATGCTCGCCTATAAGTGAACACTCATTCCAAGAATTCCTAGGTAAGCACAACTGGTCTCGCGTCTGGTTGGGATGTATACGAAGTGCTTGCCTAGACAGAAAACTCAGAATACAGGCATTCACCCTTCCAGTTTGCACGTGTTCACATTATTTAAAACCCAAAACCTTGACGAGATTTTTGAAAACTCAAAGGGGTTCAAAACCGTATAACAGAGGGTTCAAAACCTTACAATAGAGGGTTCAAAACCTAGTAATCAATCATCCTAGAACAGATGATTAGTTTTCAAAGCGGTTTTGAAATTTATGTTCTTGTTGTGGTCGTCGCCTAAGGATAGGTGACGGTATTGTTTTATGACTAAACGCAAGTAAACTCGCGTTAGGGTCCTAGAAAGGTTATAGACTAGGTCAAAGCATTACTAATAACCTAATTCCCTATAACCATTGGCTCTGATACCATCTTTTCTGTCACACCCCGACCACGTGGAACATACAAAACGTGGCGGAAATGTCGGGGAGTGTTGTAACAGAATTAATTGTTTCAAATCCATGGCAATTGAAGTTTCGTTTTATTGATTAAAAGTGTTACAATGTCTTAACAAACAAAAAAACAACATAATTAACTAGTCTTGCATCTTTTATTGTCACTAAAGCCCAAGTCTGCCTATGGGTATCTTGATCATCTTATGCAACAGTTCCTGAAAAACACATGTGAAAATATGGTACGTCAGCATAAAAATGCCTGTGAGATACATAGGTTTTGTGAAAATAGGTTTCATGACTTATGTTTGAGAAAATGTTTAGTCATGAACCTTGTTATTTGCTTTGTTTTGTAAATCATTTGAAAAACAATGAGTTCAGATGATATGTATAAATAAGTGAATAATGTATGGTTAAATGAATAACCATGTAACTGAGTTTGTATAAGATAAGTTGTTATAAAACAATGTCTTGTGAAAAATATGTTATTTGTATAAAATGTTATATGTATCAAACTGAAATGATTCAAATAACGCTACGATATGTAATACCATACAAACACTTATATATAGGAAGTACCAGCGGCGTATCCACCATGCTTGTATCATATTACACACGCATCGTTACTTAATCACTTAATCAAACCAAACCAAACATGTAAAATGTCTATGTCAAAGTATCCATGTCAAGATATAAATCATGTCAAAATGTCTATGTCAAATATCCATGTCAAATGTCTATGTCAAATATCCATGTATGGCAAGTGAAATGTCTCAACTAAACCATATGCACAAAAACAAAGTATTGAAGTAAATCTTGGTTTAAATCAAAGTTATGTTTTGTGGGAAATGCATGATCAATGTCAATCATGTTAAAATGTCTAAGTCGAAATGTCATGTAAAACGATGTACTAAGTAATGCACACAATGGCAATACATAGCATGAAATGTAATGAAATCATGTACTATAATGTACTAACGAACATAGCAGTATATGATGTGAGAACAGGAAAGCAGGAAAATAACAAGTAGGCACATGTGTTCCACCCCAAAACGTTTGGAAAACAGTAAAAGAGGGGTCTATGTACTCACCTGAGATTGCTCAGTAGTCCTTGAGTAACAACCAAAACAATGCTAGAGATCGCGGAATATCAAACGGCACCTAATATAGGTAACTACATTAATAAACCGGACCTAAATCGGAAGACTGGGTAGCATTAGGGTTTGTAAACCAAACGAGTGTGGAGACTCGTGTGATATGGTTTAACAAAGCCTACATACTAAATGAAACCTAACATAATTGTCTACGACCCATTACGACCCGTTTAGGTAGCTTATGCTACTTTAACGCGTCGTTCTCGTGAAACGCGTTCGGACCGCCTAACTAGTCCTATGACAAGTGTTATATGCCTAAACATGTTACATAATCAGTTATGTGACAAAGGTTTAGGTTACATATGCTTAATTACCAATTATACATGAAAAGGGTATTCTGGTAATTTACCTAAGGCATATAAACTACCTATCATACAACTACTTAAACGATGTGACCATAGGGTATAACCTCGGAAGGTTATTCCCTACCTACTATGGTCACCTAATGTGTTTGGTCGGATCCTAATGATCGACCAAACTGGGTCGGGTTCGAGGTATAAGCGATTTATCAGATCGCTTACCCTACGACCCTAGACAACGTGGTAATCAGTAGGCATAGTCCCAAGGGACTATAACTAACGTGATTACAATCACGTTGCGAAGTTCAAACGAACTTCGCATTGACCATTACTGGTCAACGCAGAAAGTCAAACAAAGTTTGACTTTCAGACTCGATAAAACAATATAATAAGGAAAAGAACGAAAGAATACTTACGAAGGGTCCCCGAATGCTAACCCAGATCAAAATAGCTCAGGTATGAAACGAAGGTTCCAACTTAGAGCTTCCTTAATCAGATTTGTGGGTTTTGGGGTTGTGGGTGGATGGGTATTTATAGTAAATGCACTACCGTTGAGATCGTTTCTTGGAGAAGGAGGCAACGATCAAGGCCGTACACTTGTCGGGATGTTATGGTGGGTAAATGGCCACTCACCATAGGGTATCAACATGTGGCAAGGTTTTTAGAAGTGCATAACAGCTGTAAACAGCTGTCGATACATCGAATCCGGTCCTGAAAATGCGAAAAATGAGTTTTCTGCATGTTTCTGCCCCAGAGTAGGCAGTCGCGTAGCGCGACGGTGAGAGCCTTAGGGCTCGCGCTACGCTAGCACCTCACCTGATCAGAAAAGTTTCAAAAATGGCAGGTTTAGTCCCTGCAGCCCGTTTAAGCGATTTTCGATGCGTTTGGACCCCGTTAACCTCATTTCAAGGCTCTAAAATGAAGTTAAAGTATAGGGAACTCAAAACATGCTCAAAAATATGCCGGATGATGGTTCGTTTGGTCGTACGAACGCGATGTTCGCTTAATTACGACGGAATGCGCATAAGCGCGAAAAACGAACCAAATGACGCAACGAATGGATTTTTCTTAAGGCGAACACTAAAATATAATGTAGTCATGCTTACATAAATTTTTGGATGTCCGAATGTATGCAGAACGTGAGTTACGCGTAAAAATGCAAACTTGTGCACTTTTTGACGCTTTTAGTCCCTGAATGACACAAAAGTTTATTTTAGCATACCGAACACCTCAAAGCCTATTTCTAAGCTATGTAAAGGATATTTATGGTATGTTTAACTTATGTTCATGTCCCGGAAGGTCTGTTACAGTTCAAATTGGCATACTTTCGCAGTTTGTCAATTTTAGTCCCTGTAAGCGATTTAACTTTGATTTCACCACACCAAACCTTCCAAAACTTAAATCTAAGTTATGTATAGGTTATTTAAGGTATGTTAAGCCTATTTCACTATTCCGGAGTGTTCGTTGCATTAAACTGGTTATATTTACGCATTAGTGCGCGTATAACCTTCCAGAAAGCGATTTAGAGCTTGAAATCGAACAAGAATTGATATGTGTAAACGATACACATATTTTTACAAATCCCAAGTATGAAATACAATATTTCACTGGTTGGGCATTTGTTTGATGGTTGAAATGACACAGGTGTTACATAAGTAATGGTACCATAGGACTTGACAAATCCCGTTCCTAAAATCCTAGGTTTGTTTGGATGGATGGAATGACTGAATCCGAAAACAATTTGATAACCTTGACTAAAAGGGTTATCCGACGAGTCACAAAGGCTTGAATGTATGCGTTAACTTACCACATAAGTGTTGTACCAATAAAACATGCATTTACTTTGCAAAACATAACTTTTTGATATATTCAAAATACCTTGTTTTGTACATTTTTACATTTGGTTTATGTGACTACACTTTACTTATTATACATAACATTTGTTACACATTACTTGACTACATTTGACATGGTTTATACAAGGACTTTTTGACAATTGGTTTAAACATGGACTTTATACATCGATGGTTTGTTTAAGTGACTTAAGTAACGAGATGTATGTAGTATGATACAAGCATGGTGGATACGCCGCTGGCACTTCCTATATACAAGTGCTTGTATTGTACTACATGTAGTAGCGTTATTTAGATCATTCAATTTGGACTCATACATTTTATACGAACAACATATTTTTCACAAGACTTTGGTTAACAAAACAATTTACAAGGTTCATGACTAACTCTTATTAAACATTTCTTTAAACTCAAGTCATGAATCCTATTTTCATAAAACCTATGTATCTCACAGGCATTTTTTATGCTGACGTACCTATTTTCACATGTGTTTCAGGATATGATGCGTAGGATTTATCAAGATACATCTAGGCTGACTTGGACTTTAGCAACAATAAAAGATGCAAGACTAGTTAATTATGTTATATTTCCTGTTTTGTTAAGCATGTAACTCTCTTAAGCAATAAAACAAAATTTCAATCTCCCATGTGTTATGAAACAATGATTCTGTTACAACACTCCCCGACGTTTCCGCCACGATTTGTTGTTTTTACGTGGTCGGGGTGTGACAGAAAAGTTGGTATCAGAGCTCATGGTTATAGGGAATTAGGTTAATAGTAAAATCTTGACCTAGACTATAACCTTCCTAGGACCCTAACACAAGTTACCTTGTGTTTAGATCTTAAAACAATACTATCACCTATCCTTAGGTGATTATTTTCAAAACCTCCTCTAATTTTTACTCTCGTCAAAGTCTTGGGCTCTAATAACGAACTCGTGCAATCTGGAAGGGTGGGTGCCTGTATTCTGAGTTTTCTGTCTAGGCAAGCACTTCGTATAAATCTCATCAGACGCGAGACCAGTTGTGCTTACCTGGGAATTCTCGGGATGAGTGTCCACTTATAGGCTAAAGCATGACTTCATTAAGTTATAAGAACCCAACTACTTTGATTAGTCACTGATATTGTTTATTCGTGGAATAAACGATGTTCATCTTGTTGTGTATTTTCTCTCGTCTTCATTAATTTTATGAAACCATTCCACCAAAAACATTTCATTCCGATTCCTATGATCTTATGTTTTCCCCTACTGCTTGTAGACACGTAGCTAGTCCAATGACTCTCTTGCCCATGATTTTCCTAGCCATTAAAACACAATCACGCTACATCATTTCACTAAAGATATTCACTGTCGAACAGAAACCAAACCAACCTTTATCGAATGTCTACAAGATTTTATAAATAATAGAAGATAGTTTTACCAAAACACTTTTCAAATTCAAATTATTTTCGGGTTTTACACCTAACTTACCAAGACATTAACCACTCCACCACTTGATCCCTAATCCTTTCTTTCTCGCTAAATTATTGTGCCAACAAAATTGCTTGTTTCTTCCCATTTCATTTCTTCCTTTTCGTCATGCCGCCAAAAAAAAAACACGACAAAATGTTCACCCTAATTTTCAGGGATTAAACCAACGCACGCGTCTCTTTTTGATAATTGAAACATGCTACGCTCATACTTGCATGCAATTTATCACAAGATTATCCTCAACATTCAAGAGACTCGAACTCTATAAAATCTAGTCATTCATATAGTATTTTCTCATACCATAATCATTTCTTTCACTCCCGGATTTTCCTCTGTATCGACCTAACCCACCGTCGTCACCTGAAGTACCCAAAATAACCCATACTCAAACTTTTATTGGTTCAACAAAACCCAACATTCAAATGGCAAATCTCCCAGCAACATATGCTGAATCTTCAAATGCAGCAAAAATTCATCCCTTCCTTCAGTTTGCTAATTTACACAATCAAGAGAGGTATCAAAAACTCAAGCAGCATGAAATTCTTACTATTAGCGGTATTGATTGGCAACGAATAGGAATGATTGATTCCAGTGGTTTACTGGCACGATTACTACTACCTAATACGTCTTGGCGCCGTTTCTTCGACATCCTAGAACCATCATACGATGAACTGGTGTATGAGTTCTTGTCCACTTTCTATTACAAAAATAATCTTACCAATAAATCCATTCATTTTCAACTTTGTGGGCAAACCCATATTATGTCACTAACCGAATTCGCAGTTCATCTGGGCATATATACAGATGAAGAAGTTAGACAACCCATTTTTACGAGGGCATCAACCTTCTATATCTATGTGAAAATGAAAGAATATTGGCAACGCCATGCATCAAAAGCATGGTGCGGCAACAATAATTCTATGAACTTCAAAGACCCTCGTTATCGGTATATGCACCTTGTTTTAGCCAACACTATCACGGGGGGGCGCCAATTTAATCAACAAAGGGTTAGTTCAACCGGACTCTTCCATCTACATAGTATTTTTGAGCAAGTTCCTTGTAATATTGCCCACGAACTTGCTGTATATTTTTCTAGTCAACAAACAAATCCCCTGAAAAGTCTCATGGGAGGATCTTACATTACTAGAATGGCAAAATCGTTAGGTGTCTTAAGTGACCAGATTATCCAGGGATTATCTCCACCAAAGACACCTGGGATTGTAAGTTGTAATCTCATTAGGCTAACACCAACTCAACCGTCTCAGTCAGGGGGAGCTCCACTTGTCTTAGACAGTATCTCCACACAAAATCTACAACAACCATTGTTGCAATTTCCTCCATCATCTTTTTATCGACATGATATGCAATCACAGCTGCCATACATACACGAATATATTCCAATTAACCCACCCCAACCACCAACACCAAACGTCTCACAAGGCCTCTCACCGATAGTCTTCGAGGAGGATCCAACGACGCAAGATGAATTGTTTGATGAAAGCATGACGATGCAAGATCAATTAGGATCGGAATCATTTTTGCAATCACCGTTACTGCCACAGTCCTTTCTGTTGAACGAAGTGGAACAACTACCACCAACTGATATAGCAGGCCCAAGTACGGTGCCTCAAATGGATCTATATCCAGATCAAATGGTAGTTGAAATGGCTAGGCTAAACAATCAGAACCAAGATTTGCTACGGCAAGTACAATGGTTGACAGAAAGAAATCAATGGTTGGAAAGTATGCTAGCTGCTCGTATGCAACTGGATCCACTACCTCCACTACCTGATAGTTTTGAGCCTGAAATTGATCCATTACATGACTTATTTCAAATGTAATTTGTCTACAGCATACTAGACCATCAAACAAACAATGCTATCTATGTTTTGATTCAATTAAGGCTGTGTTATATTGATGCCTATTTGATTTAAACAATGCTTCAATCTTATATGTTTTCCTCACTTAACTAGAAGTGCTATGTGGACCATGCAACGAAACGCGTAATTTTGGGTGCACACTTAATTACGGGGTTCGACGCATAGAATCATAGTAAGCCTTGTTAAGTAAGGTGGCATATAAAAACATTATATGGTTATGTGATTATCCATTACTTGCTTATTTGTACACACATTTGTTTGCCTAAGTTTTACATTACAAATCCAGCATAACATAGTGCCATGCAAAACAATATCTATACAATGATCCTCGCAAATTCCTCGGAATTTGCAGCACCAAACAATGATTTGATTATCATTGCAATTACATTCTACGGTCTCTTTCGAATAAATTTCGGGACGAAATTTTCTAAAGTAGGGGAGACTGTAACAACCTTGATTTTCAAACATGTACTTGTTTGATACACATATCATATTTGAGATGCGATCTGTTTGATACATGTTTACTTGTTGCTCTTTACATGGTTTACCAGCCCAAACATGTGAATAATTGCGATAAGTCTTAATTTTATACTTGTAAACAAGGCCACACTAATTACAAGGGCCAAACACATCATTTTGTGAAAGTATAAGTTGAGGGACCAAATTGTCATTTCTTGAAACTAGTTTGAAAACTTCAATTTTAAATCCGTAGATAAAACCGTCACTATTTTACAAAATATAAAGTTCGGGGACTAAATTATAATTTTTGAAACTTATATTTTTATAAAATAAAATACATGTATTTTAAATATTAAAGTCCAAGGACCATTGGGTCATTTTACCAAAGTTGAAGTCTAGGGACCATTCTTGCAATTCTTAAAACTGTTTTCCAGTTAAAAACCTTAACCAGGTTAAAGTTTATAAAAGGAATTCAAATTTTAAAACTAACTCAGTTAACTTTTCTAGTTAAGCAAGTATAAGGACCATTCTTGTCGATTTCAAAGTTATTTAACCGGATTATTTAACCTAGTTAAACCTTTTATAAAGGAAACATGTATTTAAGGTTAACCTAGTTAGACTTTATAGTTATAAATTTAGGGACCTGTTCAGTATTATACGGAAACCTCAGGGACTGATCTTGTAACTCTGATTCAAACGGTTTTACACCATTTACTCCGCCGAAAATCGTTCCAATTAGCAAACCAACAAAGCTCTCTGATCCACGTTCAATTCTGCTTGTTCTCCTCGACATTTAGAATCGTCCAAACACCTTAATTGCACCAAACCATGCAGTATTGTCTACGAAACCAGAAATCGTTTTTAAATTTTTAAGTGGGAATCGTTTGTCTGCTTCCGTTTGTTTGAGGATCAAAATTGAACATGTTATATCGTTCCTGCAAGCTTCACGAACATAATGAACTACTCAAAACGCACAAACACTACGTAAATTCCTTGTTCTAATCTCTGTTACGTCGCCGGAAGTTTGAACTCGCCGGACTTAGCCGGAACTGCATTCCAGCCGATACCGGAGCTATATTTTCGATCCTTTAGGTACACCCTTGTCTATCTTATGTTCCTACAAAGTTAATTTGATTATAATCGGGTTTTGATAGGGTAATCGTCGGGTTTGACTTCTGTTGACCGAATTTGGGGAAGAAGATGATGTTATTTATTTTACTCTGTTTATTTAAAAAAAAAAACAGATTTTGTTCTTTAATTCATAATAAATCGGTCTTAATTAGTTAAAACCTGAAAATTTTAACATAAATACTTTAAACACTGATACATTTAATAAAAATATAATTTTAGTCAAAATATTTATAAAACTAATTTTTATATATTAAAACAGTCTTTACATTTAAAAATTTATTATAAATCCGATTTTCAGAGATAATTACTGAAATTTTTATGACAACTATTTTAAATGACAGTCTTTACAAAAATAATTTTGTTTCTGATATTTGATACAATTTTGATAATTTTTTTGTAATTAAAACAGTATTTACACTTTAAAAATACAGTGTAATCATATATATTTAAAATTAAATAACTATATGATTTGTGTCCAAAATCATTTTTATGATATTACATACTTTATTCTGAGTTTATATAAATTAAGTTACTGTTTGGTTATTTACAGTTTATTTTACATAATTAAATCAGTTAAGTTATTTATTTAAACCAAAACTGTTTATTTACATAATTATACAAATTCCGCTCAGAAACATTTTTATAACAAAGTACCTATTTTTTTTTGAGTTTATAAAAATTCAGAAACTAATTTGTTTATTTTCAGATTATTTTTAGTAATTAAACTGATAAACTCAAATACCGATATTTTAACTATTTTAATCCCATTTATTTATATAAGATTATTCCAGAACCCTAATAATTACTGTAAATCAGTAATATTACATGTTGATAATTAAAATGTTATTTTCAATTTTTCTGATGTAAATTCATTATTTAAATAACTAATTATAGAATTACAGATTTGAGTTAAATACATATTTATTTTCTGTTTTAAATATACAAATATTAATTCTATATCCAGTATTTGTATAACTTAGTTATTATACAAAATACACTGTTCTTAAATAATCCATGCATACTTATCCCCCGTTTCCCCAAATTAAGTTGTTCAAACCCATAGTCACAGTTTATGTCAAACCATACCAAACACCATGAACCTAGTTTCCAGTTTACAATTAACAATATTTGTTGATACCAATTTGCAATATTCTGTGCATGTTCATACCATTAGAGTAACATGGAAAAACCTTGTTCCTACCAAAACTCTCACACTTTGCATAATTGTTTGGACTTACCCGAAATCAAGGTGAGTACGTAGACCCCTCTTTTACTATTTTCAAACTGTTTTGGGGTGAAACACATGTGAACATACATTTGTTGGCAGCTCTGTATTTAGATTTAAAAAGGAATGTGAATGTCTGCTAATGTAGTGAGTGTCTCTTTTGATTTACCTTGCGTCTTTGTGAATATATGTTTAACTAGCTGTTTGCAAAGACCTGCACATTGGTTCAAGTTACTTATTTGGTTGGGAATTTGTATATAAAGGATGCCATAACCTGTCTGATATGAATCTAGTTGATGCAATCTGATGCTTTTTATTGTGGCTGAATAATATATTGTGATTTTTTTTGTTAAGAAACTGTTAATTTAGGTTGTACTCATATAATTGTTAATTTATTGGATTGGAGAATTCTAACTGTATGTCATGGTTGTATAAGAAATGAATATGATCAACTGTTAGGGTGTTATGCATCATACTATGTGTGAATATTAGTAATTATTAATCTTGGAAGGATAATTGTTATTGTTAACTGTGCATAGTGTAGTATATTTATACCCTTATATTTCTTACTTTTATTTTAGGAATTTTAGTACGGTTGGTATGCATTGGTGTTAACAATTAGGGTAATATTTCATTGATGTTTATGGCCGATGTGATTGTTCGATAAATATTGAAAACCCCAATAAAGAACAGTTTGAATGATGATGAAATATTTGAAATATGTTGGTTTGATCTAAATTTAGGAGTGTACGGTATATGAACATGTTAATAAAAATATGATTGGATGGTACATGTTAATGAAATTTGATTGGGTAGTACGGATATGAAAATTCTAGAAGCATCTGTATAAGTTTGCGAGTCGAGACCTTATGGTTGCGACTCGAGACTATTGAACGACGACTCGAGATCAAGCATGCACATTAGGGGACTCGAGACCAACTTGGTTGCGACTCGAGATCTCCTAGTCTCGACTCGAGACATGACTCGAGACCCAGAGGTCCCGACTCATGCATGCACTACTCGAGACCATCTACTTGATACTCGAAACCTCCTGGTTACGACTCGAGACCTCATGATCCCGAGTCGAGACCACCCGGTTTCGACTGAACTGCCTTGCTTAGTTATTGGGCCGCACAAACTGATATTATGGACTATGTGTTACTGTGTTGTTTAACTGATAATGTTTAACTGTTCATATGCTAGGATAGGCCCAATGCCGTGTATGCTAGTATGACTTACATGCTATGTGTTAGATACGTGTAATTTATACGTGACATTACTTGCATACGAACCTAATAAACATTTAATAACCATAATAGGGTATGGTTGACCAACATAACACAAGTAAATTGTCAACCGAGCAAAGCAAAGGTGAGTTCACTACTTTTTACTTAAAGCATGCGTTCCCGGTGGTTGGGAAACGGAACGAAACGCTTTTCCTGGTTTGGGATTGCTTACTATCTCCTTGTGCGGGATACGGTATTTCTATCTCCTTGTGTGGGATACGGGTAACAACGCTATCCCCTTGTGAGGGATACAAACTACTTTTCTCCCCTTATGCGGGACTCTTAGTTAATTACTGTTTGTACGGAAATGCAACGAGCAACACTAAACGAAACTCTATCACTCAAGTCCCTACTACTTAATACCGGTTAGTCGTCGGGGCCAGGCGAACGGGTTATTAGTTGATAGCGCTATTTAGGTTCGACCAGCCTCACACCGACCCTTGTTACTGGGAACGGGCGTGAACTAATAGACTCAGGCAAACCGTTAATGATGATAGAAAATTGACAAACGGGGCACTGCGGAAACGTACGGTTAAGTAAGTATTCGGTATTGGAAAAACAGTTTAGTCGCTCACTTATGGGGTAGCTCCCCATGGCATGTATAAACGGATAAATTAACTGGTTAAAATAAGTTTTTGGAATTAAAACTGAAAAACTACAAACATGTGAACTCGCCAACGTTATGTTGACACTCTACTGCATGCTTTGCAGGTTGCTCGATACAGTTTAGGACGGACGTTGCAATCGGATGGAGTGCGTGGTTTGTAAGTTTCATGATAACAAACTTGTGGTTTTAAATTACGATATGTTCTACTTTCCCTTCCGCTGCAAACTAGAACCATGTTTTATGAAATTTTAAATTAGGTCACTAATTATGGTAATGTTTATAACAATAACTAATCCGTTCAAAATAATTAGTGGCTAAGATCCTGGTCGTCACATGCCTCGCGGTAATACTCCGCGTGTGGATTTTGAGGGTGTGACAGATTGGTATCAGAGCCATTGGTTATAGCGAACTAGGTTTTAAATATAAAATATTTTGGTTTGGGAAATAAAATATTTTTATATGAAAACCAGACTATAACCGTTCTTTAACAAAAACCACAACGACACCACACTCCGGATTGCAAGGTTCGTCAATCTCAAATGCTCACCTGGTAATGGTAGGTTAACGGAATTTACTTGTGCATAACTTATGTGTGTGAACACGCATGTGTGTATATGTATAATTAGCATATATGTGTTAGTATGTATGCATATATTTAGTATTTAACACAGTGGATCATACGAAGGCTAGGCAAGCGTGTTACGTGCTAAAACATGAGCGAGTCCTCCTAAACCTGGTTCGAAACCACGATACACTAAGGGCAAGGAACCAGTTATTCCAAGCCCTCGTCCATGTATTTCCTGATATCATCCCTGGATTGCAAATCGACGCAAGGGACGTCCACTCGATAGACCTGCCCAGGAAAGGCCCGCTACGAAGCACATAGAGAAGTTACGAGAACGAATCGACGAAGGGGAGCCACCCCTATATCATGGGATATTAGAAGGAATGACGATGCCATTCTCATCCTTTTTACCTGCGTATTTCCTTTCCCGAATTTAGTGGTGAGACTTGTTCCCTCACCCGACTGATCACCTGGATCCTTGAAGCGTTCTAGTAAGTCTACACTTTTCGGGTTCTTGTTTGCCCGTCTCGAACACAAAAAGCATACGCGGTGTATGCTTCTCATTGTAGTGCCAGCAATCGAATCACCCTTCCATCGACCACAAAGTTATTTCCCCTGACTCCTCATGGTAAATCCTTATTCAAGTTCAACCTTATACCTTAGCACGCCCCAAAACCCAACAAAGTGATATCTTTCTTACAAACCGGCATATTTGGAGGCGTGGCGAGACGATGATACGAGCCATTCAACCCACCTACGAGTACGGTGACCTAGATGCTTACCTTATCCTTCATTCGCCAGAACCGTCATTCTTTGACGACTTTTCTGATTCCGTGGATCCTTTCGCTAGCTTTTGTACGAATTCGCGCTTGTTGCTCAAGATGGTATCCCCGCTTCTATCGTTTCCTTATCACGACATCCACGTTTCTTCGTACAGAAACCTTGACCAGATCTCTCTTAGTTTGGTGAATTCATCAAACTCGACCTTTAGTCAACAAACTTTTTAGCCCTTGAAATTCAACAACGTGTTACTTCAATCGTACCTTCTCGAAAACCTGTTTTCGCAGTTTTATATCGAAACCCCCCTCGACGACGCAAGCACTACTCCGAACTCATTCGCACGACTTAGAACCCTCCACTCGAGTTTGATTTCCTACCCGTTTGAGAAATCACACCCTGCGAGACATCTTTGTAAATCCTAAAACCTACAAACCCGCACGACGGCCATCCCTCTCTAGCTACTTCTTATGGTGCTAACCACATCGATGAAACACTCCTTATCGACAAGCAACGTTCTTTAATTCTAACTGCATACAACGTGTGTACGACCCGCTACCTCGTCGACATCAGATGAATCCTTATTTGCCAATCCCAAAGCCCTCATGTTTTGCCTCAAGTTTGAACGCATTGAGTGCGACTATCCTTCTTGCAATATCTCGCTACTAATTATGTTTCACGGGTTTCACGATCTTTATCCTACTCTACTCTGCACAAATCTCCGTTTGGACGAATTACTTCCTACAAACATTACTTGTTAGAGCAACGAGCCAAGGGTACCCCGGAGGTAAAGATACCACAAGCGTTGTTCTTCGAACTTAATACGATCAACACCTAGTCATGACGCCCGAATTTACCCCATCCTGTGAAATTCGACACTTGTTTCTTTCGACGACGTCCGAACCTACCTCGAAAACCAGTGGGAATCATAACGACTCCTACGCTTTACCCTGGTACTTCTACGACGCAAACCGCCTTGCGCTAAGTCTTGAACGCATGACTTTTAGTGTCGCAAAGCCCGCATTTCTTGACTGTATACGTAACCACTCACAATTTGACTCAAAAGAGTATCACCTGAGATTAGGGAGATGCTTAAATATCCGCAACCCCAGCAATTGGAAGATGGTCTACGAGGTGCTTCTATCTTATTCTATCTTGTCCAAGGCATTGATGAAATGTCTGCCAGTAATGGCACGCGACTAAAGAAACCAACAAGTTTTCGAACTTGCAACCATCTACTTGATAGAAGTAGATACTAGGCACGGGATGCCAACTTCTCTTATATCTGATCGTAACCCACATTTTGCATCCAATTCTTCGCAAGGCTGCGCACGAGAGACTTTTGGCTCACTGTTAGGCATGAGCACCGCTTATCGCCTGCAAACTGATGAATGGGCCAAACGCACCATCCAAACACTCAAAGGCATGCTGAGAACATGTGTTATCGACCTTGGATACGAGTGACACTTCCCTTTTGTAGAATTCTCTTCCAACAACTACTACCACACTAGCATTCAGGCAGCACCATTTGAGGCATTGCATGAACGCAAATGCCAGTCACCTCTAAGTTGGGCGGAAGCCAAATTACAGGCCCAGAACTTGCACTTGACACAACGGGTAGGATTGCCCAGAATAGACAACGCATGGCATCTCCAGACCGTCAGAAAGGCTATGCGGATAAGCGTAGGAAACCTCTAAAATTCCTAGTCGGAGACTGGGTTCTACTTAAAGTTTCACCCTGGAAGGGTGTGGTACGTTTTGGCTAACGGGACGGACTTAATTTGCGGTATGTTGGACCGTTCAAAATTAACGAAAGGATCGGTAAGGTAGCGTTGCAGACTAAACCTGCCTGAATACCTGAGTGCGGTACACGTCTTTCACGTGCCTAATCTGAAGAAGTGTCTGTCAAATGAAATATTCGTTGTTCCTTTTTAGGAACTTGTGATCAGCAACAAACTACGCTTCGTTGAGGAACCGGTTGAGATCAAGGATCAAGAAACCAAAACCCTTGAACGTAGTGTAACCAACGAACCGGGTTCGTTGGAACTCACGTCGTGGCCCAGAGTTTACCTGGGAACGGGAAAACCAGCTGATGCGCATGTATCCCCAGTTGTTTACAAACGTTACTTCCAGCACTGAGGCTACAACTGGATTTTGGAAGAAAATTCAAACCAACAGGGGGATGATGAGACACCCTACGAAAACGTTTAAACACACTAGCCTGTCGGTGGCTGCACTCTAAATTTCGGGACGAAATTTCTTGAACTTGGGGATAATGTGACACTTTGGGTTTTCCTGTACGTTTCTTGGATGCTATAATTAATTTTGTGAAATTCTATACTAAGTGAAATACATACGAACTCGGTGGGTCTTGTGCTACGTGGTTTTTCGTGCTATGTGATTTTATGTGCTATGTGACTTACATGTTCGTTTTGTGGGTTTCCATGGAAACGCTTGTATCTACGTATGGTAATGGAGTCTATGTATACCTATGGAGCGAATCGTGTGACTTTCGCTTAAATTTCGAGGACGAAATTCCTGTAACCTGGGGAGGATGTGACAACCCATACCCTAATCGCCGAGGGAAGGGTATTTTAGTAATATTCATAATTGTTGATGTTCGTATTAATATCATTATTATTATTTATTTTTGAATAATAATAAACCTGTAAAGTGGGAAACTTGCGGTTTTACTGACAACCCGAACCGGATATATTTAACTTAACAAACTTGAATATTTGTTAATATTACGGGCAAGAATCATAGCCAT
Source organism: Helianthus tuberosus (assembly GCA_030545235.1). Taxonomy (NCBI): domain Eukaryota; kingdom Viridiplantae; phylum Streptophyta; class Magnoliopsida; order Asterales; family Asteraceae; genus Helianthus; species Helianthus tuberosus. The sequence continues at coordinate 52,780,943 of CM060429.1, read as the reverse complement.
GGGCTTGGCCCAACCCAACTCCCTAAACCAAAACCCTAGTCTATTTAAAGCCCCTTATAACCCCCACCCCTCTTCTTTTTTTTTCCCAAAACATAAAACCCTAATTTACACTAAAAGCAGCCGTCAAACACCCCTCTTTTACAGTTTGATTCTCGATCAAGACCTCCGGCGATCGGAGCTGTTTTCCGGCGACTCCACCGGCCGTTTCATCCTCCTTCAACAACCACTCACACCCGCACATTCCCTCATCCCTCTGTTACACACACTCCTCTTCATCTCTCAAATGAATCCGGCAACGAGGGAGCTCTGGCCATCGTTCTGAAGACTGTCGTTCCTACAGTAAAACCATCAAACACCTCTGTTCATATACGCACCCATATCTGATTCAAAAGAGAGACGGCGAGTGCCGCCGTTCACGGCGGCGGAGGCGGTGGATTTCAGGATATGACGGTGACGATGACGAGTTATGTGATTACCGACTACGGATGGCGGCGGAGACAGCCTCCGGTCGTCATCAGCGGTGGTGGTTCTCTTCTGTTCAAGTCTGGTGCAGCGGTGGAAACTGGTTGCATCGGAGGTGGTGCTGACTGGAGCCGATGGCGGCGGCGGCCGACGGAGCTCCGACGCAGCTCCGCAAGCAGTAGCAGCGGACACCTCGTTCTTCCGATTGTACATCGGGCAGGGGGTACTCGCCCTTGTTTGTCTCACAGATTCTTGAATAAATGAACATACATTTGTTGGCAGCTCTGTATTTAGATTTAAAAAGGAATGTGAATGTCTGCTAATGTAGTGAGTGTCTCTTTTGATTTACCTTGCGTCTTTGTGAATATATGTTTAACTAGCTGTTTACAAAGACCTGCACATTGGTTCAAGTTACTTATTTGGTTGGGAATTTATATATAAAGGATGCCATAACCTGTCTGATATGAATCTAGTTGATGCAATCTGATGCTTTTTATTGTGGCTGAATAATATATTGTGATTTTTTTTATTAAGAAACTGTTAATTTAGGTTGTACTCATATAATTGTTAATTTATTGGATTGGAGAATTCTAACTGTATGTCATGGTTGTATAAGAAATGAATATGATCAACTGTTAGGGTGTTATGCATCATACTATATGTGAATATTAGTAATTATTAATCTTGGAAGGATAATTGTTACTGTTAACTGTGCATAGTGTAGCATATTTGTACCCTTATATTTCTTACTTTTATTTTAGGAATTTTAGTACGGTTGGTATGCATTGGTGTTAACAATTAGGGTAATATTTCATTGATGTTTATGGCCGATGTGATTGTTCGATAAATATTGAAAACCCCAATAAAGAACAGTTTGAATGATGATGAAATATTTGAAATATGTTGGTTTGATCTAAATTTAGGAGTGTACGGTATATGAACATGTTAATAAAAATCTGATTGGATGGTACATGTTAATGAAATTTGATTGGGTAGTACGGATATGAAAATTCTAGAAGCATCTGTATAAGTTTGCGAGTCGAGACCTTATGGTTGCGACTCGAGACCATTGAACGACGACTCGAGATAAAGCTGCACATTAGGGGACTTGAGACCAACTTGGTTGCGACTCGAGATCTCCTAGTCTCGACTCGAGACATGACTCGAGACCCCGAGGTCCCGACTCATGCATGCACTACTCGAGACCATCTACTTGATACTCGAAACCTCCTGGTTATGACTCGAGACCTCATGATCCCGAGTCGAGACCACCCGGTTTCGACTGAACTGCCTTGCTTAGTTATTAGGCCTCACAAACTGATATTATGGACTATGTGTTACTGAGTTGTTTAACTGATAATGTTTAACTGTTCATATGCTAGGATAGGCCCAATGCCGTATATGCTAGTATGACTTACATGCTATGTGTTAGATACGTGTAATTTATACCTGACATTACTTGCATACGAACCTAATAAACATTTAATAACCATAATAGGGTATGGTTGACCAACATAACACAAGTAAATTGTCAGCCGAGCAAAGCAAATGTGAGTTCACTACTTTTTACTTAAAGCATGCGTTCCCGGTGGTTGGGAAACGGAACGAAACACTTTTCCTGGTTTGGGATTGCTTACTATCTCCTTGTGCGGGATACGGTATTTCTATCTCCTTATGTGGGATACGGGTAACAACGCTATCCCCTTGTGAGGGATACAAACTACTTTTCTCCCCTTATGCGGGACTCTTAGTTAATTACTGTTTGCACGGAAATGCAACAAGCAACACTAAACGAAACTCTATCACTCAAGTCCCTACTACTTAATACCGATTAGTCGCCGGGGCCAGGCGAACGGGTTATTAGTTGATAGCGCTATTTAGGTTCGACCAGCCTCACACCGACCCTTGTTACTGGGAACGGGCGTGAACTAATAGACTCAGGCAAACCGTTAATGATGATAGAACATTGACAAACGGGGCACTGCGGAAACGTACGGTTAAGTAAGTATTCGGTATTGGAAAAACAGTTTAGTCGCTCACTTATGGGGTAGCTCCCCATGGCATGTATAAACGGATAAATTAACTGGTTAAAATAAGTTTTTGGAATTAAAACTGAAAAACTACAAACATGTGAACTCGCCAACGTTATGTTGACACTCTACTGCATGCTTTGCAGGTTGCTCGATACAGTTTAGGACGGACGTTGCAATCGGATGGAGTGCGTGGTTTGTAAGTTTCATGATAACAAACTTGTGGTTTTAAATTACGATATGTTCTACTTTCCCTTCCGCTGCAAACTAGAACCATGTTTTATGAAATTTTAAATTAGGTCACTAATTATGCTAATGTTTATAACAATAACTAATCCGTTCAAAATAATTAGTGGCTAAGATCCTGGTCGTCACATGCCTCGCGGTAATACTCCGCGTGTGGATTTTGAGTGTGTGACAAATAAGTTTCGAGATTATTGCAAGTGATAGGTAATAATATGTGTAAGGTATGAAAGGATGCTTGAAAGTCTTACGTGCTACTTGATATGGGTCTGAATTAATATGCTAAATGCTTGAATGAGAATATAATTAAACATAGTAACTGTACTAGGTCGTGATTAATCAAAGTTGTGTTAGCAAGTAAACCCTCTGCCGAGCAAACCGAGGTGAGTTCACACACTTTCTAAGGCATGGGATTCCCGGTGGTTGGGAATGGGTTAAAGAATTAAAACGGAACCTACATATCCTCCTTGGGTAGGATATGTACCGCCATCCTCCATGGGTAGGATGCCAATATTAATCCTGCGTATTCTCCTTGGGTAGAATTCGTACGTTCGTCCTCCTTGGGTAGGACAACAACCTTAAACTTACTAGACAAAACTCTATCATGAAGTCCCTCATTTTTATATCGACTTAATCACCAGGCCAATGACGAGTGGGTCATTAGTTAATAGCGCTATTAGGGCTGACAAGCCTCATACCGTGCCGGTCGGACGGACAGGCGTGTACTAATGGATATGGGCACTTAGTCTATGATGATAGACATTGAAGTAGGGCACAACTTACTTTCGTCAGTTGTCGATATGGTAACGGTCTAGTGGTTCACATGGGGAAGCCCCCACTGGTTATGGACATGGTTTGGGAAACAAGGAAATGGATTAACTTATGGTTTACAAAGGAACTCATGGTTTTGAACAACTTTGAAATGAACACCAACTGTGAACTCGCTCAACTTTGTTGTTGACTCGTTGTTACATGCCTTGCAGGCCTTTAGGTGCATATTATTGGAACTTGCTGTCTGGGATGCTGGAGTGGTCATGGGTCGAGATACATGGAAACGCGAGACGAATCTAACGGCTTTCACACACTTGGTTTATGAATTTCTTAATTAATGTATTATGCTTCCGCTGAATGTTAAATAATGTTTTATAACACTTCTATCAATAATAAATGAAAGTTTTATTTATTTATAATTACGAGTTCAATGTGATTGGTGGCTAGATCCTGGTACGTCACACGCCCCGCGGGGGTTTTCTGCATGTGGTATTTTGGGGGTGTGACAAATTTAGATGGTCGGGGAACGAGATCATGAACCTATCGGGTCTATGATTCGATTAAAAAATAGGTTTATGAAAGTCAAAATGTGGATTTTGAAGGTGTTTGTTATGACCGGACAAAGGTAGAAAATGGTATCGAAAATGGCTCATCTTGGGTAGAGTTTCAAGTTCAAGACTAAAATAACTTTGATTAGTTACAAATCAAGCCAAGACTATCTTCATCTGAAAATGAATGCAATGAACATGTTGTAAATGATTTGCCAAGCACACAATGATGTGATGGAATTTATGTAAGTTCTTAAGTGTTTAACTATGTGTTTTAAAGTGTTATTTGATAGAAACATAGTTATTCTGAGTATGATGTGATTTTAAGGTGCATGGAGCTTAATGGATGCTATTTGAAAGATACAAGAGAGATGGAACGGGAGTGGAAAACAAGCATGAAGAAAGGAGAAGAAACCATGTTGAAGATGCAATGTGCTTCCTATAATCATTTTGAAGCCGTTATATATGTGAATTAGTATATATACACAATCAATCTTTTGTGTTATCTGATTAATCATTCATACATAATGTGACATATTTAGCATCAATCGTGAATGCTTGTAATTCAATCGTTTTGAACATACATTTATATATAATACATACGTAATAAATCCATAACATTAATGAATTAATTAAACAAGAATTCAAATCAAAACCAAACACTAAAACCCTTAGAAATCGTAATAAAACATAAATTGCTTAAATCGTTAATCAACATGTATCAACCCTAACCCTTACAATATCAATTTTGATACAAATACCCCATCCCTAGAGATGATTTGGGTGGCAATTAAGAGCCCCAAGAGGTGCCAAAACCCTAAATTCCTCTCCAGGGAGTTACCATAAATTATAAACCCCATCTTGCCTCCTTATAATTGACGATCGAGCCGTTGCATTCAATGAATCCCTCCAAGTATCCCTATAAGAAGAGAACTGAAGCCGTGATAGACCGAACGACATGACCGAGACCGAATCAGTTTCCCTTGCCAAGACGGCAGACCGAATAAAGCTTATCTTGAAGAAAGCTTAGACCGAAAAAATCGAGCAATAGGCCCGGCAAACCTATACCGGTGACTAACCGAGGCTAGGACCTAGCCTAGACCCTCGCGGGGCGCGAGAAAGATAGAAGAGGCCGTTGCGGGCCGCGAGCCGCCCGTCGACCAGCCTATATAAGGAGGCCTCTACCTCATTCAAATCTCGTTCAAAATTTATTTCCCTCTCTCAATTATTATAAGCTAAAACTCGGGAATAATACCCCTAAAAAGCGAAGCTCTGCCTCGTTGTAAGTATTATAACACCCGATTACGTATTAGTTACTCTGTCTGGTTGATATAGAGCTCCGTAACTCATGTCAAGGCTCTGCCTGACTCAGTCGTTGGAGTTCTGTCTCGGGGGTATGGCTAATGTAAATTGGGTTATCTTACTAATACGTGTGCATTGTTTAATTTTAATAGATTATAACCAGGATGTCACCAGAAAGCAGTAGTATTATCTAAAACAACAAAGTGAGTACATCTTATTTTTGTAAACTATTTTTACAAAACCTCAATTGTTGGGTCTATGTATTCTACAATTACTATCGGCATGTTGGAGTTTTGTATACATTACTTGTTACTACACTATGAGTAGTAGCATGACCACAAGTCAAGATTGACAGTACTGTGGGTGGTAACTGGGATGCACTCGCCAGTATTTCTTGCTGATAAAACTTTTTAAAACGCGTTTCAGGTAACAAAATGTGAAAGCCAAATAGAAGCCAGCTAGAGAGCACTGAAGGCTTGGAAAAGTGGCTATAAAAGTTACCTAAACAAGAAAGGAGTTTTATTTCAATAAATTAGGGTTTATCCCTATAAACATATTATAAATGGAAACTTGGGTTTCCCATGTATTTATTATTTATAAAAATGTGATGTTTTAACTCTAACAAACTATTTCCTAACTACGGTCCTGATGTTAATTTCCACTGCCAAATTAATAAACACCGATACCACTAATCTGGATCTCGCGGCCACTGATGCGTGTGAAGTGTTATATATATTAGGTGTATATTTTAAGCCCTTTTTAACACTTATTTTTAGCCAAGTTTTAAATTTATAAAACACGATATTTTACTAAGACTAAACACACATATGGGCAAGTGCACCCATCGTGAGCGTAGTATAGTGTTGGCAAGATACCGAGGTCGTCCAAGGACACAAGAGCTTTTAGTACCGGTTTATCCTCAACGTCTAATCAAAATAAAAAGTTTAGAAAAATGTTTTAAACTAAGAAAAATAAAAACTAACTAAAATGCTGAAAAGAAAAATAAAAATAAAAACAGATAGACAAGATGAATCACTTGGTTCCGACTCGTATCTAGTGTAACCTTTGATTATTTCCGCACACTTTTGCACATAATTAAGAGATTATCTTAGTTATTGTAGTAGGCCCATCTTTTGAAGGTGACGTTACCCTCACCCCAGTAGTTTGAGTCAGCAAGGATACAATCCTAAAAGGGTGGATTATTGGAAGATAATGAATTAAGTTGTTAATGCAATATTATGGTAGGCCCCTCTTTTGGAGGTGACGTTACCCTCGACTAAGTAGTCTGAGTCAGCAGGGATACAGTCCTAAATAGCCGGGTTATAGTATTAATAGTAGTTAACTTATGAGGGGATCAAAGAGTTTGGACCCCCGCCATCCAATACCGTGAAGTATTGAAGGAGATCCTACTAAATTAGACCCAGGTCCATTGCAGGACCTCTAAACGCTGAACAATGGCAAGACCTTTACCAAACCATTCCCTTAACCCCCGACCAGGTAGCCAACATACCTCCATATAGACCGTGAAGATATGAATGGTGAAAATCTTTTATTTTATATAGACAGTAAAATAATTTCAAGACACCACGGACAAACGATAAAGAAAGATCACCTTCAACATAAGCAACTAGTTATTAAAGTCATTAATACGAAACCAAATAAAAAGTGCAAAAGATTAGAAATAAAAAGTATTACACTAGACACTTTGTCTTCACCAAGTGATGTAAGAGACTTAGGCAAACATGGCCTTGATTGTCAAGAACTCTTACGATCAATCTTGGATCCCGAGACGACTCACACACTCTACGATGGACAATGGATGATGGTGGTGGATGATGGTGTTATGGTGGTGGTGGGTGAAGTGTGAGAGAGGTGGTGTGCCAAGGGATGGTTTGAGCTTGAGCCAAGCACATCTATTTATAGGCTGAACAGAAGCTCGGGCACGGCCCCGTGTCCAGTGGGCACGGCCCCGTGTCCACATCCTTCTCTTTCTTCATTAAATGCAGCTTTGTCTTATTAGTTGACCACGCCCCCGTGTCCGCTGAGCACGACCCCGTGGTGCAGAAGAATCTTTGTACTATGCAGATTTGCTGGATTGTGCGAATCTTATAGTTGACCACGGCCCCGTGTCCGCTGAGCACGGCCCCGTGGTGGGCAATAGAAGCTTCTACCACTTTGTCTTTTCTGCTGACACTTGGGCACGCCCCCGTGCTGGCTGAGCACGGGGCGTGTTCAGGCTTCTGATCTCTTGTTTTGCTTGGGAAGATGCTGTCGTGGGGTCGGGCATGTCACATCTTGCTCCTTTTCTTGTATTTATGTCAGATTTTGTTGTCTTTTTGCTTCTTTTGTTAATTTGAGCTCATTTAATCCTGAAAATACAAAAGGAAGACAAAAGCACACTTTTTCCAACATTAGTACTAAAAAGGGGTTAGTTTTATGCCTCATTTGATGAAATTTATATGTTAATATTTGAACACATCAAATACCCCCACACTTGAATCTTTGCTTGTCCTCAAGCAAAACTCTTTAATATGTGGCTATTTACACTCCCAAATGGAATGGGTAGAGAAGAAGGTTTTTGGGCTTGTCGTAGAGTGTCGGGATTTCCAAGATTCTTTATTTAATTTTATTTTTATTTATTTACAATCCTATTCGTCATGATTTATTTAAAACTTTTCATAAGATAAATTACTTATTAGGGCATAACATGCCTTTGTAAAATTCTATTTATATACAAGTTCACATACCTCACGGGGATCACTCAACACTCGGCCGAAAATGTATTTTTGTGGATCACTCGAGAGCGGCATGGAACTTACTCCTACCATAGGCTTGCCAAGCAATCAATCCTCCTCCTTTTTAACTTATATACCTTTGTAAATATCAAGAGGACTTTGTGGGTTAAGGCTTAGGCTTGGGTTAAAGGTAGGTGGTTGGGTTGGTGGTTAGTGGTTAGTAAAAAGGGCGAAAAGCGTAACAAGTGTCGGTTTTCATATGACTTCCTATTTTTGTAACTTTTATTATTTTTTTGATGAAGCCATTTATTCAAACAAAGTTATTTTTTATGAACTTGTTTGTTTATTTTCTTTTGCTTCATCATCAACAACAAAGGTTTTTTTTTTTTTTTTTTTTTTTTTTTTTTTTGAAGTCATTTAAAGAACCGAACTTGTTACTAAAACAAAGGGGTAAAAAAAAAAGAAAAAGGTTTTGGTGGGTAAAAAGGGTGTTTGGTTTGGGTTATGAAATGAAAAGGTTTAGGCTCAAAGGGGCTAACTAGGGGTATTTTGGGTAGGTGGTAAAAAAAAAGAAAAATAATGGTGTGGAAATAAAAAGGGTTAGTCCTAATGCCTCCGTCATTTACTTACTCGGGTTTAAGTTGGTAAGGACCGGGAATGTATCGTCATGGCAAGTTCTAGAGTCGTAAGAACCAAGCGGCTATTCACACAAGAAACGAAGCATTTAGTCAAATGATATGTAAGTGTTTGCTCAATAAAGGCTCAAAACTCACTTTTGTGGGAATGGGTTTTTATGTGATCAATTATATATAATTAAATTTTAACTAAGCTTGTCATGCCTTTTCATAATTTTCTTATGTTGGTTCTTTTTATCACGACGCTATCGGTTGTAAATTTATAAAAATATAACCTTTTTAAGAACTTGAATTTCCCGAATTAAACCTAGACAAATAAAAAAAATGAAAATTTTTGAAAAAAATTGGGGTGATTAGCGGTTCCAATAGAGTTTTGTGTAAGGCTTGTATTTAGGACTTGCAAGTTTCAATGTTTTAGCATCCCCCCCACACTTAAATTACACATTGTCCTCAATGTGTCCCAAAAATAAGTTTTTAGGTTGATTGAATGTGTAAAAAGGTGTGAAAAGCAAAAATCTTGTGTTACTGGGCGCTGAACACGGCCCCGTGTGTTCCGGGCACGGCCCCGTGTTCAAGTGCCAGTAACAAAATTAAACAAGAGAAACAGAAGTCTGGACACGGGGGCGTGTTGGGTGAACATGGCCCGTGTCCAGTTACCTGAACTGGGTCTTTTTCTACAGACTGTGCAGCACGGGGCCGTATTGGGTGGACACGGCCCGTGTCGAGCTTACTGCAAACGAAGAAATTTGTCGGACGGTTCTGTTTTCCTGTATGGAGTGCTGGTTCAAGTTTCCCTTGCATCCTTTGCCATCTCAGGTGTGTTTTATTCATTTCAACACCATCCAAAACACCAATTTTAACTAAAACCATCATTCATTAATCATAGAGAGAATTACATAATAGTCCTAAAAATTAAAAATAAGGCAGAAAATAAAAGTTAAAAGTCCTAATGGTCAAGTGATCCGTAAAATCTTCCTAAAGAGTTCTACTTCTACAATAAGAACCAAAAATTCCGGAAGTAGACTTCCGGTTTAAAAGTCTTGTAGAACTCCAAGCCGAACGGTGTTCGTTAGATGTTGCTAGAGCCATTCTTCGATTTCCCTAGGGAGAAGGGAGGCGGCTTCATGTTCCTCGACATTTGGTGGAGGATGAGCGACACCAACCGGGACCCCTCGGAGTATGTCTTGAGGAGGTTCCGGATGTAGGGCGTACCATTCGGCCGGGATGATGACTTCCGGCACCACATTCCATGCCCTTTGGGTGATAATCGGTACCAAAGGAGGAGAGGCGAGAATGTTCAACCTTTCGTGCAAAAGGTTGACCTCCCGGAGACATCCTTCTAGTCCCACCGTCAAATGATTAATGCGGTCGACCAAGGCCTCTTCCACACTTGTTACTTCATCAAGAGCTTCTCTTAAGGCGTAAACATAGTTTACAAGAGAATCCTCAACTGTAGATGATCTTCTCCCCTGCCGGTTGTTCCTGGAATGCGACGAAGAGTTTCCGCTTGTTCTGCTTGCCATTCTGAGAAAACATGCCGAAAAGAGTTCAATTTTATGGGTTCAGTACTTCGGACACGGCCCCGTGTTCAGTGAACACGGCCCCGTGTTCAGATATCTGCAGGATTTTTGGACAAGGAATCTTGGGGTTTCAAATTGTTTTTATGATTTTTGAAGCATTTTTGAACTTAAATAACTTGAAACATTGTTATATAACTTATTTTTATCAAGATTCCATGAACAAAAATCTAACAAACATCTCAATAAGGCTTGAAACTATAGAAGGTTCAAGCTTTAATGGAAGTATGAAGAAAATTGAAGAAGATGAAAGTGGGTAAAAGAGGAAAGGACAAGAAGATAGTTGAGAAACTTCTTTTAGAAAATACCTAGGATGGTATGTGAGAATATTCCTCAAATCTCTGTCCCTGGAATGGTTCAAATGTGCAGGATTCTTGGCTGCATTTATAGAAAACGACAGTACGCTGCGCACGACCCCGTGTCGGCTGGACACGGCCCCGTGTGCAGATGGAATCCTGACACATTTTTGTCCGCATTCTGACAAAATCAGAAGGGAATCTTTTGGGTGGACACGGGGGCGTGCTGACCTGGACACGGCCCCGTGTCTAGAAGCTGTCTTAAGGATTTCTTCAAATTTTAAGGAATTTTTCCGGATCGGGTGGTTCCTTACTGGATGGAACAACCCCATAGTGCCTAAGATACCTTAATTGTTCTAGATTAAGACTAGAACGCAAGAGGTTGTCGGTGAGGGTGATTCCTATGCTATATGTAGGTGGACAAGTCCAACCCTTTCCCGGGCTCTCGTTAAAGAAGGTGTATGTCGAATCGCTCAGGTCTATGTATGCATCAAACGAAGTTGATGGGGAGTCCTTCACGGCACAATCGACACAGGGACGACTATCGCTCAAGTCCTCACTAGAGTTAGAAGTATCATTGGAAACAATGAAGTTGTTTGAATGCGGTTCCAACCTCTCTTCTTGGTTATTGTCTTGGAAAAGATTATTGAAATCTTCTCTAAGTTCTTTTAACCAATTAAAAATTAGATCTTCTAGTTGAAATAATTCATCGAGAAGCATTTCTCCTAGAATATCTGGTTGGGCGCATTCGAGGGAGCGATAGGGATTATTTTTACTTTCGCCCCTCTTAAGGATACTAGGAAATGATGGGTCTATATAGTGGGGTTTATAATTTAGAAAAAAACATTCTAATTCTTTATGGTTACCACCACATAATTGACACCACATAGTACCATAAGAGTGCCGAAAGTAAAAAGTATCAGTATCACTCATGGTTGTGTCAGAAATTACCAACCGTCGGGACCTTACGGTTCTGTTTTCAGTAACTGAAACTTGGGCACGGGGGCGTGTTGAGTGGGCACGGCCCCGTGTTCAGCTTACTGTCTGACTTAAAACAGGATTGCCAGTTCCAATGATTGGGCACGGGGCGTGTTCAGCGGGCACGGTCCGTGCTGAGTTCTGCAGAAACTGAAAAATCTAAAAAAAATCCTAAAAAAAATGAAAAATAAGAAAAATGATTATGCCGTTGATTCCTAACTTTCTTAAAATCCTTGTGTCCCCGCCAACGGCGCCAAAAACTTGATGCGTGTGAAGTGTTATATATATTAGGTGTATATTTTAAGCCCTTTTAACACTTATTTTTAGCCAAGTTTTAAATTTATAAAACACGATATTTTACTAACACTAAACACACATATGGGCAAGTGCACCCATCGTGAGCGTAGTATAGTGTTGGCAAGATACCGAGGTCGTCCAAGGACACAAGAGCTTTTAGTACCGGTTTATCCTCAACGTCTAATCAAAATAAAAAGTTTAGAAAAATGTTTTAAATTAAGAAAAATAAAAACTAACTAAAATGCTGAAAAGAAAAATAAAAATAAAAACAGATAGACAAGATGAATCACTTGGTTCCGACTCGTATCTAGTGTAACCTTTGATTATTTCCGCACTTTTGCACATAATTAAGAGATTATCTTAGTTATTGTAGTAGGCCCCTCTTTTGAAGGTGACGTTACCCTCACCCCAGTAGTTTGAGTCAGCAAGGATACAATCCTAAAAGGGTGGATTATTGGAAGATAATGAATTAAGTTATTAATGCAATATTATGGTAGGCCCCTCTTTTGGAGGTGACGTTACCCTCGACTAAGTAGTCTGAGTCAGCAGGGATACAGTCCTAAATAGCCGGGTTATAGTATTAATAGTAGTTAACTTATGAGGGGATCAAAGAGTTTGGACCCCCGCCATCCAATACCGTGAAGTATTGAAGGAGATCCTACTAAATTTGACCCAGGTCCATTGCAGGACCTCTAAACGCTGAACAATGGCAAGACCTTTACCAAACCGTTCCCTTAACCCCCGACCAGGTAGCCAACATACCTCCATATATACCGTGGAGATATGAATGGTGAAAACTTTTATTTTATATAGACAGTAAAATAATTTCAAGACACCACGGACAAACGATAAAGAAAGATCACCTTCAACATAAGCAACTAGTTATTAAAGTCATTAATACGAAACCAAATAAAAAGTGCAAAATATTAGAAATAAAAAGTATTACACTAGACACTTTGTCTTCACCAAGTGATGTAAGAGACTTAGGAAAACATGGCCTTGATTGTCAAGAACTCTTACGATCAATCTTGGATCCCGAGACGACTCACACACTCTACGATGGACAATGGATGATGGTGGTGGATGATGGTGTTATGGTGGTGGTGGGTGAAGTGTGAGAGAGGTGGTGTGCCAAGGGATGGTTTGAGCTTGAGCCAAGCACATCTATTTATAGGATGAACAGAAGCTCGGGCACGGCCCCGTGTCCAGTGGGCACGGCCCCGTGTCCACATCCTTCTCTTTCTTCAATAAATGCAGCTTTGTCTTATTAGTTGACCACGCCCCCGTGTCCCCTGAGCACGACCCCGTGGTGCAGAAGAATCTTTGTACTATGCAGATTTGCTGGATTGTGCGAATCTTATAGTTGACCATGGCCCCGTGTCCGTTGAGCACGGCCCCGTGGTGGGCAATAGAAGCTTCTACCACTTTGTCTTTTCTGCTGACACTTGGGCACGCCCCCATGCTGGCTGAGCACGGGGCGTGTTCAGGCTTCTGATCTCTTGTTTTGCTTGGGAAGATGCTGTCGTGGGGTCGGGCATGTCACATCTTGCTCCTTTTCTTGTATTTATGTCAGATTTTGATGTCTTTTTGCTTCTTTTGTTAATTTGAGCTCATTTAATCCTGAAAATACAAAAGGAAGACAAAAGCACACTTTTTCCAACATTAGTACTAAAAAGGGGTTAGTTTTATGCCTCATTTGATGAAATTTATATGTGAATATTTGAACACATCAGCCACCCGCTCCCGGAGTAGGGGTTGGGGGTTACGACAGAGAGTGGTATCAGAGCTACAGCCATTGGTTTAAGCCACATAAGTGTTCTACTGACACCAAAATTTTATCAATTATGTTTGGAAATAATCTATGTGACAATGTGTATATATATATATGTATATTATTGTTTGGTGTAATTTGACAATTTGTTAGTTTACACTATGAGTGAGCAAGATACGTCTGACTCCTATCGTCATCCACCTAGTTCTCCCAAGAGTGAAGGAACTTTATCACAGCCTACTCCTTCGGGGCATTCTGCTGACACTGAAGAAGGAATCTTCATATTTAAGGCGCAATCCGAGGAACCATTCCCTTCGAAAAAGAGAGGATGGTTTAGTAGGGGAGCACATGAGAGGAGAAAGCGAATGAGAAAGTTACAACAACAAAGAGCGTTAGCAGCATCCAATAGGGAAGTAAATGCCCAAACATAAGAAATAGTTAATAGATGGTTGGCAAACTTTCATATACTAGCCACCACTGCAGCAGATCCAAACCTTGATCAGATAATTGCACCACCACCATTGCCTTTATTTCCAACCCAACCAACAGAGATAGAACTTAACCAAGGAAACCAATTTCCCATACTAGCATTTGACCCTAACAAGATGCCTAGAATCCCAACACCTAATCCTCTAGCATATGATCCGTGGGAAGATGACCATAGGGAATATAAGGAACTCTATCCACAGGGAGAACCGATACCAAATCCCATAGCACAGTATACCAACCTTAATCCTTTAGATCCGTATTGGAATGCCAATCAATATGTTCAGGAAATATTAAACAACTCGTTCCCATATGGAGAGCCTATACCTCAATTCCCTGACCCGATATACGCACCACTGCCATCCATGAGTGAAGAGAATGTGCAGGAACTCCGCACATTTGGTGAGGAATTAGTAGAAGAAGGAGAGAGGATAAAACAAATAGGAGAAAAGCTCGTGTGGAAATACGACGAGCGAGAAATGCAGTTCTGGATGAATAACCCATAATATATATATATATATATATATACACACACACAAATGCGTGTAGTTTGAAAAAAAGATCAATTAAAATAGATAGTCTAATATCTATCGATGCATAACTAGTAGTGTGTTTAAATTTCATTTGTAGATTGTAATATATATATATATATATATAGGGTTGGGTTCTAGAGTGAACACTAGTGTGTTTGCGAACCGAGTGAACAAATCTTGTCCATTGATCTACACACGTGTATGGCCAGGATTAGTTCACTCAGTTCGCAAGCTACACTGGTGTTCACTCTTGAACTTAATCCTATATATATATATATATATATATATATATATATATATATATATATATATATATATATATATATATATATATATATATATATATATGAAAAGAGAAAAAGTCTCAATGCTCAACTTTTTTGATCAAATTTTGTTTACCTGATTGTTTGCACTAAATCTTATGTGATATTAATACCTGATAAATGTTTAATCCAGATGGACAATGAAGTAAATCAGGAAAACCAGAATAATGATAATAATGGAAACCAACTAGATAACAGTGCCATCCAACACATAGTAGCACAAGGAATTATAGACGCTATGCCATATATTATCAAGACTGTTAAAAAAACAGAAAATAATAAAACTAATAGTGGAAGTAAACGACCACCTACTGAACCCGGTCACAGCATGAATAATGGACCGCTACTCCAATTGCCTATTCTAAAAAGAAGAAGAACCATGTCGTATGGTTGTTCTTACAAAGAATTCTGGTCTTGCAAACCAATAGAATTCTCTGGCAATGAAGGAGCCATTGCAGCTCTACGTTGGATAGAATAGACAGAGGCAGTCTTAAAAATAAGCAAATGTGCAGACGAAGATAAGATTATGTTTGCTTCTAATCTTTTTAAGAATGCAGCTCTAGAGTGGTGGAATACCATTCTCCATTCTAGAGGAAGTGATAAAATTTATAATATGGAATGGACTGACTTTAAGAACATAGTTGAAAGGAAATTTTGTCCTCGTCATGAAAAAGAACAAATCGCTAATAAGTTCTTAAATCTTAAAATGACTGGAATAGACTTCAAGGGTTACACTACCGTATTCTTCGAATATGCTAGAATAGTGCCAACCCTAGCCTCACCAGAACCAGTATTAATCTCCCGTTACATCTGGGGATTAATTAGTGAAATCAGACACGTAGTCAAGGCAGCTAGACCACAAACCATAGAAGAAGCCGTAGAATTAGCCAATACCTTGACTGATGAATTGGTACGTACGCAAGAAGAAAACCAGAGAAAGAACCTAGCCCAAAAGCTTACCCAGGAATTTCGCTACGATAATTATAACCGTGGGAAGGGTACATGTTTTACTTCTACACCTTACTGTAAGTACTGCAAGAAGAAGCATTCAGGAAAATGTTCCATATACTGCAACTTCTGCAAAATGTCTGGACATAAGGAAGAAGACTGCAGGAAGAAACCCAACAATAAGCTATGCTTCAACTATGGAGAAATTGGGCATATCAAACCGAGCTGTCTGAAACTAGCTCTAGCCACAACCAACAAGGCTAAGACAACTGAGACGCCTAAGAAAAATGCCAGAGCATTTGTTCTGACATGTGACAACTGGCACCACACCGGTAACTTCCGTACACTTTGATCATTATTTAATGACTGCAATTATGTGCTTAATTGTCAGCAATGTCTGAACACATACTAAACAAGTAAATTCATGCACATTGTATACTACAAAATATTGCTTTATGCATAAACGAGAGCGTTGCGTCAAAAATACTAGTAAACTCACCGGTAAGACACACTGTGTCAACAGAACTGCAGAAAGCAGTCAGACAATAAAATTGGAGCCTAGGTGTAGGCCCGACAACAAGAATGCATTAAAACCCAAGAGTACATACAAGGGTTTAATATATATGCAATACGGAAGCAAAAATAAGCACTAAAAAGCACCCGAAACGCACTTTAAGTACAGAATTTTGTATAATTCAGCAATAATTCAGATTTTAGCACACGGATATTATGCAGAAAATATAAATTTTCAGTCAGAATATTTCCCTAAGTGTTGGGAATTGAGCGGGATACATAAAGATACTTAAAAGACACTAAAAAGTGTAGTTTAGCACTTTAACGAACCAGTGTCTAACCGAACAACCGGACTTGGTCCGGAGCACAAAAAAAAATAAAAAAAAATATATATTGTCAATAACATTTTGTATATTTTACTGAGCCAGTTAGGGTCCCCGGATACCCTAACACCCGTCACAATGCATAGCACGCTAGTAACCGAGTTAACCTCCAACTTAACTTAATTAAAGCCTAACTAAGTAGTTGAAATGGAACCGGGTAACCCCCCCCCCCCCCCAACCGAATTCGGTCATCACATGTGACCCCCTTGTCCTTTTTGTGATTAAATTAATTTAACTTGCCTAATATCTTGAAGACATAAAATCCATGGGATAATGATCATGCACTTTGTCTATAAGTTCCAAGCTTAACACCACATAATCTTCCATCACACAACTCAAACTCTCAACTCTCTCTCCCTCCTTGCTTCCTCTCGGCCGAACACCCACACAACCATCCATCCATCATCGAGTTTTGATCATCTCATTTCAAGTGCATACAAGTGTTAAGGATCACATACGAGGAAGCTTGGTGCATTCGGAACGTGAAGGACCTCACCCCATTGCTTTTATACACGCATTTTTCGACTAGTTTCTTCCCTAGCCTCGAGCTAGTAGTAAGTGGCTTTAAACACACTCTCGATCTATTTTAAAGTGGTTAAAATAATATATGACGGTTAAAACTCATGAACTTACAAGATGAAGTGTTAAAAGTCTACTAAAATGTTAAAAATGATGGTTAAAAGCTATGATGTTGTGTAAAACTTGTAAGACTTGTTTTGTGTAACTATTTAGTGCCGATCTATGTTGTGGTAGCTCGGATCATCATCTAACCCGGATTAGTCATGTTCAAGAATCATGGCACAGAG
Organism: Helianthus tuberosus; assembly: GCA_030545235.1. Lineage (NCBI taxonomy): Eukaryota > Viridiplantae > Streptophyta > Magnoliopsida > Asterales > Asteraceae > Helianthus > Helianthus tuberosus. The sequence continues at coordinate 52,763,306 of CM060429.1, read as the reverse complement.
TTTGTTAAAGTATGAACAGGGGTTAAATGATGAAACTCTACCACACACTAAACATGAACTTGTGTAAAATCAATTTTACTTATGAAATGGTGTTCAAAACTGGTAGATCTACGGATCTACAAGCGGTACTTTCAAAGGACCAAGTGTCCAAGAAATCATATTTTCTAAAGCCGGATCTTACATGAAAAAGAATGATTTTAGCAAACACACGAGTGTGTAAACACTTGTGTAACACAAAGTTTCGACAAAATAACTATTTTTGTAAATGTTGACAGGAAGTTGTAAGGATGTAACTTCTTTAAAAACGAGACTTTCAAGAAACGAAGTTGATGTATACAAAGATCCACTAAAAATAATGGAAAGATACTACCTATTTTGGAAAAACCACAAGTTCATGCATTTCTGCGATTATATCTATTTTAACTAGTTGAATATTGTTTATTGTTGAATGAGGAAATTGTTGACGATTTAAAAGAAAATAAACACATGTTTTGAAAACATGGGAAACCTCCATTTTTAGGGGAAACTCTGTCAAAATTTTTATAAATTTTGACACTTAGAAAAAAAATATAAGTTTTTGAGAAACTTATTCCCTAAAAATGTATTTAAAAGTATTACTAAGGTTTCCCTAATTTTTGGTGATAAGAAATGAGGATTTCTTCAAGAATAAAAGTGGATATAAGTATGTATATTTTTGAGAGAAAAATATATATTATTTGATCACCAACTTTTGTGCTAAGTGTATATAGTATGTGTTATACGTGCTAGTGTATTAAGACTTAAAAATACACTAAATACTCATGAGAAGTATAAACACAAAAATTCACATACAACATACAAGATACATAATTCGGGTGCAAAGTGCAAAACACAAAAGACTTATATTAATTTATGAGAAAATAATATAAGTAAGATACTTAGTTAAAAATATAAAATACTTTTAACACAACAATACAAATACAAAAGATAGTGACTCGTGCTTTACGAAGCAAGACTAGCGACTGACGTTAAGAAAACACGTTTAGGTCACGACGTTCTATAAGCAAAATCCGGTGAAGTTTACGACGCACAGGAACGCAAAGTTGTGAGTTCATGCTCCCCCTTTTCTCTTAACTGTTTTCATTTTTATAACTTCGGAGGTGAAATACATGTTACAAATACTTCAATATTTACAAAATGGTATGATATGTACTAAAACGAGAAGTACTCTTGGCGACAACTAGTGCCAAGAATTGATACGATAAATCGTGTCACGAATAGGGTAACATAAGCACCATTAATCGTGTACATACTTAGACCGCAGAACAAAAGGTTAGATCTAATGGGTTTCAGGGAAGCCCCACTCTTGGTGACAACTAGAACCAAGTAGTGTTTTTGTGTCTCAGTCGTGAATCGACTATAGAAAAATGCCTATGGTTTGGTGACTTCCTATGTCGTGTCACATATTAATGGCTTTGCAACCCATTAACACTTGATACAGATGGAAATACTTGAGTTATACTTGAATACGTGATTTAACAAATACATACCATGATTTTTATACAAAGTATACAAGCGTTAAAAACGAAAACGGCATGAATTCACACCAACATTATGTTGACGTTTTCCAAAACTTACATGTATTTCAGGTAACTAGAAGTGGATGTGCGCGCGGTCTTACCCATGCTCGTGGATGTCGCTATTGTTTATCTTTAAATAAAGTTGTAAACTTTTTGAGACAATGTTTTATGCGACTTAGCGATGTAAACGCTAAACTTATGTTTTCAAATTATGGTATTTGATGTTTTTACGAGCATATAGCATGTTTACCTTTCGTATGCAATGAGAACCTTTCATGATCACACCTCGTGCTTCCGCCGCAGAAAGGGGTGTGACAGATTGGTATCAGAGCTGCGATTGTAGTGAACCAGGATTCCTTCTCGAGTCTAGTCTACAATCTCTAGGATCCTTTCACGAAAACAATTTTCAAAGAGTTTTCATTGCATAAAACGTCCCGCGACATCCACTACCTGAAACTGTCTACATGAGTCTAGAAAAGACACTACGAGACTTAGAGTGCACTTGAGTAGCACTTGTCGTTGACTAGAAATTACTTGCAATTATGTGTGATAATTAGCATGTACTAGAAGTAGAATGTCACAAGTATACGTGACTTTATCTGAAAGCGATGGCCCATCTGAAGGAAGAAATATGAGGATGAAACGAACTGTGCTGTAACACCCCCAAAATACCACCTGCGGAAACTCCGCGAGACGTGTTACTCATCAGAGTTCGAGCCACCAATCACATTGAACCAATGATAAATACTTAAATAAAACATGTTATGAATTACCAATAGAAAATGTCAAACATAGAGTTACTCCCAAAGAGTTGTGTAGCGGAAGCATATAATAAATCGTTTAACAATTGTTTCATAGTAAATGTTCAAAACCAACGTTTCACTTATAAGTTAATCCAAGAGTCTCGATCAATGACCACTCCAGCACTCCCAGATAGCAAGTCCACGTCACGAATCCTAACGACCTACAAGCATGCAGACAAGTGTGTCAGACGACGCTGGTGAGTTCAAGGTTTTGTTAATGTGTGTAGTTACCAGATATCTGTTAAGTCAACTCATCGTTTCGTTTTGAAATTGTTATTAACGTAGGAGAGTCTTATATACTGGAAGTGTGTCCAATATATACCATGGGAGTGTGCCCGATATAACCTGGGAGTGTGCCCAACCCCAATGCCCCTAACCAAGCATTGGTAATGATGTTCCGGTAACTAGATCACGCCCGTCCTTACGGCCCGGTGTGAAGGTGTCAAACCTAATAGCGCTATCAACTAGTTACCCCATTGCCTTACAGGCAACACGGTAGATGATCGATTCTGTGTTCAATAACCAACATCCCAAATAACAGTTTACCCAGTATTCCCTTTAGAAACGTTTACCAGATGTCCCAAACCATCGGGACGCATGCTTAGAAAAGTGCAATGAACTCACCTTAGATTTGCTCGGTAAGATTAGTTTATTTGTTTATCGTTGGACACCCACACCCTAATATGGTTCCAATGACAATTAGTTTTCACGTTTACGTAAATCACAATCTTTCGTGCACATTGAACAAGTAGTCTCAAATATAATTCGTACTATCACATAAGTTGTAGTAAATATTCACACCAACGCATATCTATATTGTATATTCATGCCATATACTTGTTCAGTTTAACCTAGACGTTTACTCAAACAATAACACAATATAATATCGGGCTACACCATATGGACCCGAAGCCCATCAGGCGTCGTATCCAGCATCGCGGCCCAACTATCACAACCGGCCTAAAAGAATTACTTTCATTGTATGCTGAACCCTTCTAAAAGGTCAAGTGACAAAACGTAAGTTTCACTCCAAATAAAAATATAACATAATCATCATTCTATCAACATCACCAGTCATGCAACCTTATTATCTGTCAATTAATCCCATAATTATCTCTAATAACTATGACACAATCATACCCATTAAATTTCGGTTGGATTGGGGCCCAATACAGGAAAGGTTCAAATCATGCAGTTTGCTAATCCATTGAGTTAATACCACTGTTACCGAATCATGAAACATCATGTATCATTCTCTATTTATTAACATACAACCTATGCTAGTTTTTATTCACATCCATAATCATAATAAATTCCTCATCGGTCCAATAACAATCAAAATAATTTTCATTGTTTTCATATTAAAAAGGCATCTAACATACAATTAATGTTTTTAATCGGTCCAATCAGGTTCAATTTTAAAAGACATCACATGCTACCTAAGACCACAATCATGTGCAACCTCTGATCACAATCATTATGCCTAGAATTAATACAACTTACAACAATTCATATGATCATGCTTCTAGTCTAATCACGGCAACACTTATTCATACATCATGCATGATCAATACAACCAATAATATAAATCGCATGACTTAAAGAACATACCGATTGCAGAATTATAGATAGAGGAGAAGGATACGAGAGGGGGGGGGGTCTTCTGTTGCCGATCGCACACAAAGAAGAAATAGGGTTTTGGTTTGATATATGCTATCTTGTTACGTATACTTATAATACTATAGTTTGGGGCAGTTTGTGTTGTTAGGAAGTGGGCTCAAGCCCAAAAGGAAATAACGTGTACTCTAGTATGATTCAGGTTCCGGTTATGTGGCTAATAGTTGGGCCATGGTCGCAGGTCCAAAGGCCCAAATGTTCAAATGATCATCGAGTTGGGATGCATTAACGTTGGTTCCCAAGACTAGATAAACGACACCTAAAAGTGCATAGCGGTTCGTGCAAAAATAACCACATAACTATTGTAAACCGCAAAAAGGTACGTAATTTATCGTAAAACAACACGTGGAATATATGGAATGTAAGCGACACTAACCTTGAATATTCGGGTTGTCACATCATCCCCAACTTGAAGGAAATTTCGTCCCGAAATTTACTCAGTACGCATGAAAGAATGAAGTGATAAATTCAAGATTGTTGCGGATTTTGCTCAGTTGTGACATCATCCCCAACTTGAAGAGGAATCTCGCCCCGAGATTCACCAGTTTTGCTTGACTCGGCCTTGTCTTTGGGGAAGAAGTGAGGATACTTAAGCTTCATCTGATCCTCGCGCTCCCACGTGAACTCCGGTCCACGTCTTGAATTCCAACGTACTCTAACAATGGGAATACGACTGTGTTTACGCACTTTGACCTCACGGTCCATGATCTCGATGGGTTCTTCAACAAACTGTAACTTGTCGTCGATTTTTAACTCTTGAAAAGGTACCGCTAATGGGTCGTCAGCATAACACTTCTTTAACTGTGATACATGAAATACGTCGTGAACATTACCCAGCTCAGTAGGTAACTCCAACCTATAAGCCACCTTACCGATACGCTCGAGAACTTTAAACGGCCCAACATAACGTGGATTCAGCTTGCCACGCTTTCCAAAGCGTACAACCCCTTTCCACGGTGAGACTTTCAGCATGACGCGGTCATTCACTTCAAACACTACTTCTTTGGCACGCTCGTCAGCATAGGCCTCCTGGCGGTCACGAGCAGCTGCCATACGTTCCCTGATTTTCACAATCATATCTGAAGTTTCGAGTACCATCTCAGGACCTGTGATCTGACTATCACCCACTTCAGCCCAGCAGAGAGGTGAACGGCACTTTCTCCCGTACAGTGCCTCAAATGGTGCCGCTTTGATACTGGTGTGGTAACTGTTATTGTAGGAAAACTCTACCAACGGCAAGTGCTTCTCCCATCCTTTCCCAAAATCAATAACACATGCCCGCAGCATGTCCTCTAATGTCAGAATAGTACGCTCACTCTGACCATCTGTCTGTGGATGATAAGCCGTGCTCATATCGAGACGTGAGCCGAACATCTTATGCATAGCCTGCCATAACTCCGAAGTAAAACGAGGATCTCGATCAGAAATAATAGAAGTCGGCACCCCGTGCCTAGAAACCACCTCTTTAAGGTACACTGCTGCGAGCTGCGAATACTTATCTGTCTCCTTGATTGCTAGGAAATGTGCTGACTTTGTGAGACGGTCGACGATCACCCATATAGTATCGTTCCCAGCCTGTGTTCTAGGTAACCCCGTAACAAAATCCATAGCGATTTGTTCCCATTTCCACATGGGTATCTCTGGCTGCTGAAGTAGACCCGAAGGCTTCTGGTACTCGGCCTTGACCCTAGCACAGGTCAAACACTTACCCACGTAGGTGGCAATAATAGCTTTCATGTTCGGCCACCAATACAAAACCTTGAGGTCCTGGTACATCTTATCAGACCCTGGATGAATAGAATATCGTGACTTGTGTGCTTCGTCCATCACAAGTTCTCGAAGATTACCAAATGAAGGAACCCATATCCGTTCCATGAAGTAGTAGATATCGTCAGACCGTTGCTCGAACTTCTTCTTGTGTAGACCTCGTAATCCTTCAGCTTCGATATTTTCTTCCTTTAACGCTTCAATCTGAGCTGAACGAATCCGGGCAGGTAAATTAGAGTGAATAGTAAGCTGTAGGGCACGAACACGCTTCTGTTTCGGTTCCTTGCGACTAAGAGCATCAGCTACAACATTAGCTTTACCCGGATGATACTTGATAGCACACTCATAATCATTAAAAAGCTCGACCCAACGCCGTTGCCGTATATTCAACTCCTTCTGGTCGAAAATATGTTGAAGACTCCTGTGGTCGGTATAGATGGTACACTTGGTACCGTACAGGTAATGCCTCCAAATCTTCAACGCGAAGACTACGGCTCCTAACTCCAGGTCGTGTGTCGTATAGTTCTTCTCGTGTACCTTCAACTGTCGAGATGCATAAGCTATCACCTTGTCTCGCTGCATCAACACACAGCCGAGACCCTGAATAGACGCGTCGCAATAAACCACAAAATCTTTAGTACCCTCTGGTAGAGATAAAATCGGTGCGCTGCACAACTTCTGCTTTAAGAGCTGAAAAGCTTCTTCCTGGTTCGATCCCCAAGAATAAACAACTTTCTTTTGAGTCAAGGCGGTGAGAGGCTGTGCAATCTTCGAAAAATCCCGAATAAAACGACGATAATACCCCGCAAGACCAAGAAATTGACGCACCTCCGAAGGATTCTTTGGTGCCGCCCAATTTTGAATAGCATCGATCTTGGCAGGATCCACATGAATACCCATTTCGTTAACGATGTGCCCGAGGAAGTGTACTTCCCGAATCCAGAAGTCACACTTAGAAAACTTTGCGTACAACTGCTCCTTCCTCAGAAGCTCCAAAATGAGACGAAGATGGCGCTCGTGGTCTTCCTTGTTCATGGAGTAGATCAAAATGTCATCAATAAAAACGATAACGAAGTCGTCAAGGTAAGGTTTGCACACGCGGTTCATGAGATCCATGAAGACCGCTGGTGCGTTGGTCATCCCAAATGGCATAACCAAGAACTCATAGTGGCCATACCGCGTTCGAAAAGCTGTTCGAGGCACATCCTCCTCTCTAACCCGTACCTGATGATACCCCGACCTCAAATCAATCTTGGAATAAAAACTGGATCCCTGTAGCTGGTCAAACAAGTCGTCGATGTGAGGCAGAGGATAACGATTCTTGATCGTCACCTTGTTGAGCTCACGATAGTCGATACACATACGAAAAGACCCGTCCTTCTTCTTTACAAATAATACAGGGGCTCCCCAAGGAGATGAACTAGGACGAATGAAACCTCGGTCCAATAACTCCTGAAGTTGGTTCGACAGTTCTTGCAACTCTCCTGGTGCAAGACGATACGGAGCACGAGCAATCGGCGCTGCTCCTGGCTGAAGATCAATCTGAAATTCCACCTGACGATGTGGAGGTAAACCGGGGAGTTCTTCAGGAAAGACATCAGGAAACTCTCGAACAATAGGAAGGTCTTCGAGTTTCCTTTCGTCAGTCTGAGAATTAGTAACTAGGGCGAGAATAGAAGGATAGCCCTTTCGTAGAAAACTTAGGGCCTTCATGGCTGAGATAATACCTACTGAAGCACCGCTACGATGACCCTGGACCGATAGAGATTCACCACTAGCAAGGGGAATACGAACGACTTTCTCCTTGCAGAGAATTTCCGCCTGATATTTGGATAACCAACCCATTCCAACAACTACATCGAAGCTCCCGAGAGTGACAGGAAGTAGGTCAATGTCAAATACTTGACCTAAGAGATCTAATTTGCAACCCATGAGAACATGTGACGCTTCGATAGTTTTACCATTCGCTATTTCTACTATATGCTTAACAACAAGAGGCGTAGGACTCAATCCTCGACGTCTACTGAATTCCAAAGACACATAACTCCAGTCGGCACCTGAATCGAAAAAAATAGAAGCATAAACACCATTTACTGAAAACGTACCAGTAACCACGTTGCCGTCGTTTCGAGCTTCACCAGCTCCAATAGTAAATCCGCGACCACGTGCCACGTTGCCCCCATTGTTGCCATTGTTGTTATTGTTCCCAACATTATTGTTATTCGGGCGGTTGTTGTCGTTAGCGTTTTGATTTAACTGAGGGCAATCCCGCTTAAAGTGACCCTCGTCCCCACACTGATAGCACCCCTTTCTGAAGCCCTGATTCTGCTGGGGTGGTTGTCCCTGCTGTCTCTGGTTCTGCTGGTTCTGTTGCTGCTGGTGTTTGGGCTGTGGGGCCCTACAATCTTTGGCCTCGTGGCCCGCTTTACCACACCTGCTACATATCCGTCCACACTGCCCGAAATGATGATAGCCACACTTGTTACACCGTGGCTTTCTCCCTACATACGAACCCTGACTTTGGCTACCCCCTGGCCTTGATTGACAGAAGACGACTGGCTGATGCTGCGATTGCTATTGTTGTCTGGCCTTTTCTGAGTCTGACCCGCACTAGATGCTTTGTCGTAATCGTTCCACTTCCGCTTGTTATCATTAGCGGATGCAGTGGCAGTGGGTGCAGCAGCAGTAGTGGTTGAAACACGCGGTGGTAACGAGTTACTCTCTACCTCTTGATCCACAATCTTGTGGGTCAAACGGACAATCTGTGTCAAATCATTGAGATGGGCTGCAGTGACCAAATTCTTCACACGCGGAGGCAGCCCCTTGATGAATAACTCAATCCTCCGAGACATAGGCCGGGACAAATTCGGGCACATGTCGGCCAGTTCATACGATCGCTTCACATACGCTTCGACTTCAGATCCTACCATCTTCAAGTCATAATACTCGTTTTCCAACTTCTGGATCTCATCCCGAGGACAATACTCCTCCCTGATCAGTTCTTTAAAATCATCCCAAGTTGTGGCATTCGCCGCCTCGATGCCCAGCAACTGCACTTGGGCATTCCACCACGTTAGGGCACCATCCGCCAAAGTACCCGCAGCATATTTCACTCTGTCCCCAGCGGGACAGTTACATATAGCAAACACGGACTCTGCTTTCTCGAACCATCTCAAGAATCCCACAGCCCCTTCTGTCCCTGTGAAGGTCTGTGGCTTACAGTCCATGAACGTTTTAAACGTACAGACGGGCTGATTGTTCTGGGGATGCGCTTGCTGACCTAAAGGATGAAAGGAAACACATTACAGGAATGAAAAGACGTGTACGCGATATAAGAGTAAAGAGTACTTGGTACATTCCGTACCAGCTTGATAGGCTGCTAAAGCCTCAGCCACACGGGTGTTGATTAGGTCAGTCAACTCAGCCTGAGTCATGTTAATGTTGCCACGTCCGTGTCCTCGTCCACTCATGATTCTATGTATAGAGATGAACCGATTCAGGAAATTGAAACGAGATAAAAATCAAGCATCATGTTGATATCTATGTACTACCAAGTTCACACATAATAAGGCAGAACCCTTCTCACACTTGATAAGCCTCACTGGGCTTGCATGCACCCCACGTTATTATTAAGTGTGCACCCATAATAATAAGGCAATTTGCATGCTTATCTCAGTGCCTCTTAGCTTGCGCTCGAAGTTTCCCCCGTTCACACAACACAACGATTGATATCACAAGTTTACAATTCACATAAGTCGAAGAGTAGTGTCACACTATCAAGTCACCATAGTATCAAGTGTATCATTTCATGCAAGTTATGAGTGTGTGACTACTAAGGAAGTAATGCATAAACTAAACAGAAGACGAACCTTGCGATCTGGAGCTGAGTGTCATGATCGATTCTTCGAAGGTATTCGGTTATAGTCTGGTTTTATAAAATGTTTTAAAACCTAGTTCGCTATAACCAGTGGCTCTGATACCAACTGTAACACCCCCAAAATACCACCTGCGGAAACTCCGCGAGACGTGTCACTCATCAGAGTTCGAGCCACCAATCACATTGAACCAATGATAAATACTTAAATAAAACATGTTATGAATTACCAATAGAAAATGTCAAACATAGAGTTACTCCCAAAGAGTTGTGTAGCGGAAGCATATAATAAATCGTTTAACAATTGTTTCATAGTAAATGTTCAAAACCAACGTTTCACTTATAAGTTAATCCAAGAGTCTCGATCAATGACCACTCCAGCACTCCCAGATAGCAAGTCCACGTCACGAATCCTAACGACCTGCAAGCATGCAGACAAGTGTGTCAGACGACACTGGTGAGTTCAAGGTTTTGTTAATGTGTGTAGTTACCAGATATCTGTTAAGTCAACTCATCGTTTCGTTTTGAAATTGTTATTAACGTAGGAGAGTCTTATATACTGGAAGTGTGTCCAATATATACCATGGGAGTGTGCCCGATATAACTCGGGAGTGTGCCCAACCCCAATGCCCCTAACCAAGCATTGGTAATGATGTCCCGGTAACTAGATCACGCCCGTCCTTACGGCCCGGTGTGAAGGTGTCAAACCTAATAGCGCTATCAACTAGTTACCCCATTGCCTTACAGGCAACACGGTAGATGATCGATTCTGTGTTCAATAACCAACATCCCAAATAACAGTTTACCCAGTATTCCCTTTAGAAACGTTTACCAGATGTCCCAAACCACCGGGACGCATGCTTAGAAAAGTGCAATGAACTCACCTTAGATTTGCTCGGTAAGATTAGTTTATTTGTTTATCGTTGGACACCCACACCCTAATATGGTTCCAATGACAATTAGTTTTCACGTTTACGTAAATCACAATCTTTCGTGCACATTGAACAAGTAGTCTCAAATATAATTCGTACTATCACATAAGTTGTAGTAAATATTCACACCAACGCATATCTATATTGTATATTCATGCCATATACTTGTTCAGTTTAACCTAGACGTTTACTCAAACAATAACACAATATAATATCGGGCTACACCATATGGACCCGAAGCCCATCAGGCGTCGTATCCAGCATCGCGGCCCAACTATCACAACCGGCCTAAAAGAATTACTTTCATTGTATGCTGAACCCTTCTAAAAGGTCAAGTGACAAAACGTAAGTTTCACTCCAAATAAAAATATAACATAATCATCATTCTATCAACATCACCAGTCATGCAACCTTATTATCTGTCAATTAATCCCATAATTATCTCTAATAACTATGACACAATCATACCCATTAAATTTCGGTTGGATTGGGGCCCAATACAGGAAAGGTTCAAATCATGCAGTTTGCTAATCCATTGAGTTAATACCACTGTTACCGAATCATGAAACATCATGTATCATTCTCTATTTATTAACATACAACCTATGCTAGTTTTTATTCACATCCATAATCATAATAAATTCCTCATCGGTCCAATAACAATCAAAATAATTTTCATTGTTTTCATATTAAAAAGGTATCTAACATACAATTAATGTTTTTAATCGGTCCAATCAGGTTCAATTTTAAAAGACATCACATGCTACCTAAGACCACAATCATGTGCAACCTCTGATCACAATCATTATGCCTAGAATTAATACAACTTACAACAATTCATATGATCATGCTTCTAGTCTAATCACGGCAACACTTATTCATACATCATGCATGATCAATACAACCAATAATATAAATCGCATGACTTAAAGAACATACCGATTGCAGAATTATAGATAGAGGAGAAGGATACGAGAGGGGGGGGGTCTTCTGTTGCCGATCGCACACAAAGAAGAAATAGGGTTTTGGTTTGATATATGCTATCTTGTTACGTATACTTATAATACTATAGTTTGGGGCGGTTTGTGTTGTTAGGAAGTGGGCTCAAGGCCAAAAGGAAATAACGTGTACTCTAGTATGATTCAGGTTCCGGTTATGTGGCTAATAGTTGGGCCATGGTCGCAGGTCCAAAGGCCCAAATGTTCAAATGATCATCGAGTTGGGATGCATTAACGTTGGTTCCCAAGACTAGATAAACGACACCTAAAAGTGCATAGCGGTTCGTGCAAAAATAACCACATAACTATTGTAAACCGCAAAAAGGTACGTAATTTATCGTAAAACAACACGTGGAATATATGGAATGTAAGCGACACTAACCTTGAATATTCGGGTTGTCACATCGGACTGTGCAAGGAGTTACGTAATTATGGATGCATACATAATTATGGAATTCAGTGCACAGAAATCACAGCAAGTCTTGTCACGTATAGGTTCCCTCAGTGCAAGCCTACTAAGTACTCTGCTAGAGTAATAATTGTTTGATGTCACTTATGTGGTATATATACCTGTGAATATATATGATACTACTGTCTAGTGTGACGATATCAAACAAATGTCTAACCCTGTTGTGTTATGTTCTGTCAGAACATGGCACCCAGGAAAGCTGCGAATGCTCGCAATGACGATCGACCTCCTCCTCCCCCACTTCCCAGAACTGCTGAAGAGCTGAACGCTCTACTGGAAGAAAGGATCTCCGCTGCTATCGCCCAGTACGAGGCGAACCGTACTCAAGACAGTGGTGGACCAAGCAACGCTAGACGTAATGGGAACGGAGATTCATCTGGAGGCAGCGCAGCTCAAGGCTGCACTTTCAAGCAGTTCCTCGACTGCAAGCCGATGAACTATGACGGCACAGGAGGTGCAGTAGCATTTGTGCGCTGGACGGAGAAGACTGAAGCTACTATCCACATGAGCAAGTGTACCGCGGATCAACAAGTCACCTTTGCTACTGGGTTGTTTGTCGATGAAGCTCTGACTTGGTGGAACCTGCAAGTCCAAACCTTGGGCGATGATGCCGCTTATGGCCTAACTTGGGATGAACTAAAGGAAAGAATGAGAGAGAAGTACTGCTCTCGTGCTGAACTCCAAAGGCTGGAGACGGAGTTCTGGCACTTGACCATGGAAGGTGCTGACATTAATGGTTATACTCGAAGGTTCCACGATCTGTCCAGAGTGCTTCCCTACATGGTGACTCCCGAATTTAAGCGTGTTGAACGTTACATTTGGGGACTGGCCCCAGAGTTTCGTGGCATGGTAACTTCGGCCAAACCTCAAACAATCACCGAGGCTGTAACTTTGGCTGTCAGCCTCACTGAAGATTGTGTTCGAATGAAGACGCTATCACTGAACCCAACAGAAAATGCCGAGACGCATGCTGAGTCGTCTGGCGATAAGAAAAGGAAACATGCAAACTTGAATCAAGCAACTCGTAACAACAAGGGTTCCAACAAGAAGCGTGACCCTAACCCGCCTCAAGGGGCGAAATCTCTTGCAGCCATGAATGACGCTCCAGCTAAAGGATACCTGGGCACCCTGCCCAAGTGCAATCAGTGCAAACGTCATCACGAAGGGGTGTGTCGCGTTCCAAGATGCGACAAGTGTGGAAAGTTGGGTCACCGCACTGAAGACTGCTGGAGTAAGGGAAATAAGAACGGGAATGGAAATCGTATCGGGGCTGGTAATAGAAACAATGGTGGAAATGGAAATGGTGCTAGTAACGGAAATGGGCGAAACCAAGGATGCTTCAGATGTGGAAGTAAAGATCATTTCATGAAGGATTGCCCAGAGGGAAACAATGCTCAGGCCCGAGCATTTGTAATTGGAGCAAGGGACGCACGCGAGGACCCTAATGTGGTCAACGGTACGTTCCTCATTAACAATCACTTTGCATCCATATTATTCGACACTAGCGCCGATTATAGCTTCATGTCTGTGGAATTTAAACGTATACTTGGAATAGAACCTAGTAGATTAGAAATTCCTTATTCCATAGAACTAGCCAATGGTAAACTTGTTGAATCGGGCGAAGTTGTTAGAGGCTGCACGCTAGAACTTGGTGAACGAAGATTTAGCATCGACCTCTTACCTATTCAATTAGGTAGCTTCGATGTAGTGGTCGGAATGGACTGGTTGTCCAAGAACAAAGCTGAAGTCATTTGTCATGAGAAAATCATTTGCATCCCTCTGACGAATGATGAAACTCTCATCGTACATGGAGAAAGACAAAACGCGCCTCCACGAATCATCAGTTGTATGAAGGTACAGAAGTGCTTAAGGAAAGGATGTGTTGCTTTCCTAGCACACGTTGTAGATAAGAAGGCTGTGGAGCCAAAACTCGAAGACATTCCTGTGGTGAAGGAATTTCCTGATGTGTTCCCTGAAGATCTGCCAGGATTACCTCCGCAACGACAAGTCGAATTCCGTATAGACTTGGTTCCAGGAGCCGCTCCTGTGGCCAGGGCTCCCTATCGACTTGCTCCATCCAAAATGCAAGAATTATCTACACAACTCCAGGAGTTGTTGGATAAAGGATTCATAAGGCCAAGCTTCTCACCCTGGGGAGCTCCAGTATTAGTCGTAAAGAAGAAGGATGGAACACTGCGGATGTGTATCGATTACAGGGAACTAAACAAGCTCACTATCAAGAATCGGTACCCGCTACCAAGGATTGATGACTTATTTGATCAACTGCAAGGATCAAGCTACTATTCCAAGATCGACCTTCGATCTGGATATCATCAGCTGAGAATCCAAGAGGAAAGCGTACCAAAGACTGCATTCAGAACGCGATATGGGCACTACGAATTTCTTGTGATGCCGTTTGGGCTGACGAATGCACCAGCGGTCTTTATGGATCTGATGAACCGCGTATGCAAACCATATCTCGATAAATTCATGATTGTATTTATCGATGATATCCTGATTTACTCGCGAACGAAAGAAGAGCACGAGCAACATCTCAGAACCATCTTGGAACTACTGAAGAAAGAGAAACTTTATGCAAAGTTCTCGAAATGCGAATTCTGGATTCGCGAAGTACAATTTCTTGGTCACGTTGTGAATGAGAAGGGCATTCATGTAGACCCATCCAAGATAGAAGCAATAAAGAATTGGGAAGCTCCCAAGACCCCAACTGAAGTTCGACAATGTTTGGGCTTAGCGGGCTATTATCGGCGATTCATCGAGAATTTCTCAAAGATAGCTCAACCGCTAACAACCCTTACACAGAAAGACAAGAAATATGACTGGGGTCACAAACAGGAAGAAGCCTTTCAGCTACTTAAAAACAAGCTCTGCGATGCACCGATACTATCATTACCCGAAGGCACTGAAGACTTCGTGGTATACTGCGACGCCTCACGACAAGGCTTGGGTTGCGTGCTCATGCAACGCCAAAAAGTCATCGCTTACGCTTCAAGACAACTGAAGGTACATGAAAGAAACTATACCACTCACGACCTGGAACTGGGCGCAGTAGTGTTCGCCCTGAAGATCTGGCGACATTATTTATATGGTACTCGATGTACAATTTTCACAGATCACAAAAGCTTACAACACATATTTGATCAGAAGGAATTGAATATGCGCCAACGGCGATGGGTCGAGCTGCTAAATGATTACGACTGTGAGATCAAGTACCATCCTAGAAAGGCAAATGTTGTAGCAGACGCACTAAGCCGAAAGGAAAGGGTTAAGACCTTAAGGGTTCGAGCGTTAGAAATGACCATTCGAACGAACCTCACTGCACGCATTCGCGATGCACAACAAGAAGCTCTTAAAGAAGAAAACCGTAAAGCTGAATACGTACGGGGTATGCTGAAATACATGGTGCCAAACGAAGAGGGAGCCTTATACTTCAAGAAGCGTATTTGGGTTCCACTCTATGGTGGCATACGGGAAGTCATCCTTAATGAAGCCCACAAATCGAGATATTCGATCCATCCAGGATCGGACAAAATGTATCAAGACTTGAAAGAATACTACTGGTGGCCAAGACTCAAAAGCGACGTTGCTGTTTATGTTGGAAAATGCCTAACCTGTGCTAAGGTTAAGGCAGAATATCAGAAACCGTCCGGCCTACTACAACAACCAGAGATTCCCGTGTGGAAGTGGGAACAAATCTCGATGGACTTCATAACGAAATTACCCAGGACCCCGAGAGGGCACGATATGATATGGGTAATAGTTGATCGATTGACGAAGTCTGCGCATTTCCTACCAATCCGAGAGAAGGATAGCACTGGGAAGCTTGCAGAGATATACTTAAGGGAAATTGTGGCACGACATGGAGTGCCAATCTCAATCATTTCAGACAGAGATGGACGCTTTGTCTCAAGAATCTGGCAATCATTTCAGGAAGCCTTTGGATCTCAGTTGGATCTGAGCACGGCATTCCATCCGCAAACAGACGGCCAGAGCGAACGGACTATACAAACGTTAGAAGATATGCTTCGCGCATGTGTCATGGACCTAGGCGGCAGCTGGGATACTCATCTACCTTTATTTGAGTTTTCCAACAATAACAGCTATCATACGAGCATAAAAGCCACGCCGTTAGAAGCTCTGTATGGCCGCAAATGCCGATCGCCCTTATGTTGGGCAGATGCCGGAGATAAACGTATGGTTGGTCCTGAACTTGTACAAGAGACAACCGACAAGATTGCGCAGATCCGAGAGCGCATTAAGGCGGCTTGAGATCGACAAAAGAGCTACGCTGATCCGAAAAGAAAATCAGTAGAGTTCAAGGTGGGAGACAAAGTATTGTTAAAAGTCTCACCATGGAAGGGCGTAGTCAGATTTGGAAAGCGTGGAAAGCTGAATCCACGATATATCGGACCATTCAGAATATTGAAGAGAATTGGTACCGTGGCATACAAGTTGGAGTTACCGGAAGAACTTAATGGAGTACATGATACGTTTCATGTATCCAACCTGAAGAAGAGTCCAACACAGGAAAGCGTGATTATTCCGATGGATGAAGTGCATATTGATGAAGCCCTCCGATTTACAGAACAACCCGTTGAGGATACCGACTGGAAAGTCAACAAGACCAGGAGGAGCAGCGTAAAACTTGTCAAAGTACGTTGGAGCTCTAAGCACGGACCCGAGTACACATGGGAACGTGAAGACCAGTTCAAGAAAAAGTATCCCCACCTATTCAAGAAGACTCCAGCGAGAGTTAGTTCAGCCTGAATTTCTGGACGAAATTCTTTTAACGGGGGGAGACTGTGACAACTGGCACCAAACCGGTAACTTCCGTACACTTTGATCATTATTTAATGACTGCAATTATGTGCTTAATTATCAGCAATGTCTGAACACATACTAAACAAGTAAATTCATGCACGTTGTATACTACAAAATATTGCTTTACGCATAAACGAGAGCGTTGCGTCAAAAATACTAGTAAACTCACCGGTAAGACACACTGTGTCAACAGAACTGCAGAAAGCAATCAGACAATAAAATTGGAGCCTAGGTGTAGGCCCGACAACAAGAATGCATTAAAACCCAAGAGTACATACAAGGGTTTAATATATATGCAATACGAAAGCAAAAATAAGCACTAAAAAGCGCCCGAAACGCACTTTAAGTACAGAATTTTGTATAAGTCAGCAATAATTCAGATTTTAGCACACGGATATTATGCAGAAAATATAAATTTTCAGTCAGAATATTTCCCTAAGTGTTGGGAATTGAGCGGGATACATAAAGATACTTAAAAGACACTAAAAAGTGTAGTTTAGCACTTTAACGAACCAGTGTCTAACCGAACAACCGGACTTGGTCCGGAGCACAAAAAAAAAAGAAAAAAAAAATATATTGTCAATAACATTTTGTATATTTTACTGAGCCAGTTAGGGTCCCCGGATACCTAACACCCGTCACAATGCATAGCACGCTAGTAACCGAGTTAACCTCCAACTTAACTTAATTAAAGCCTAACTAAGTAGTTGAAATGGAACCGGGTAACCCCCCCCCCCCAACCGAATTCGGTCACCACATGTGACCCTCTTGTCCTTTTTGTGATTAAATTAATTTAACTTGCCTAATATCTTGAAGACATAAAATCCATGGGATAATGATCATGCACTTTGTCTATAAGTTCCAAGCTTAACACCACATAATCTTCCATCACACAACTCAAACTCTCAACTCTCTCTCCCTCCTTGCTTCCTCTCGGCCGAACACCCACACAACCATCCATCCATCATCGAGTTTTGATCATCTCATTTCAAGTGCATACAAGTGTTAAGGATCACATACGAGGAAGCTTGGTGCATTCGGAACGTGAAGGACCTCACCCCATTGCTTTTATCCACACATTTTTCGACTAGTTTCTTCCCTAGCCTCGAGCTAGTAGTAAGTGGCTTTAAACACACTCTCGATCTATTTTAAAGTGGTTAAAATAATATATGACGGTTAAAACTCATGAACTTACAAGATGATGTGTTAAAAGTCTACTAAAATGTTAAAAATGATGGTTAAAAGCTATGATGTTGTGTAAAACTTGTAAGACTTGTTTTGTGTAACTATTTAGTGCCGATCTATGTTGTGGTAGCTCGGATCATCATCTAACCCGGATTAGTCATGTTCAAGAATCATGGCACAGAGTTTGTTAAAGTATGAACATGGGTTAAATGATGAAACTCTACCACACACTAAACATGAACTTGTGTAAAATCGATTTTACTTATGAAATGGTGTTCAAAACTGGTAGATCTAAGGATCTACAAGCGGTACTTTCAAAGGACCAAGTGTCCAAGAAATCATATTTTCTAAAGCCGGATCTTACATGAAAAAGAATGATTTTAGCAAACACACGAGTGTGTAAACACTTGTGTAACACAAAGTTTCGACAAAATAACTATTTTTGTAAATGTTGACAGGAAGTTGTAAGGATGTAACTTCTTTAAAAACGAGACTTTCAAGAAACGAAGTTGATGTATACAAAGATCCACTAAAAATAATGGAAAGATACTACCTATTTTGGAAAAACCACAAGTTCATGCATTTCTGCGATTATATCTATTTTAACTAGTTGAATATTGTTTATTGTTGAATGAGGAAATTGTTGACGATTTAAAAGAAAATAAACACATGTTTTGAAAACATGGGAAACCTCCATTTTTAGGGGGAAACTCTGTCAAAATTTTTATAAATTTTGACACTTAGAAAAAAATATAAGTTTTTGAGAAACTTATTCCCTAAAAATGTATTTAAAAGTATTACTAAGGTTTCCCTAATTTTTGGTGATAAGAAATGAGGATTTCTTCAAGAATAAAAGTGGATATAAGTATGTATATTTTTTAGAGAAAAATATATATTATTTGATCACCAACTTTTGTGCTAAGTGTATATAGTATGGGTTATACGTGCTAGTGTATTAAGACTTAAAAATACACTAAATACTCATGAGAAGTATAAACACAAAAATTCACATACAACATACAAGATACATAATTCGGGTGCAAAGTGCAAAACACAAAAGACTTATATTAATTTATGAGAAAATAATATAAGTAAGATACTTAGTTAAAAATATAAAATACTTTTAACACAACAATACAAATACAAAAGATAGTGACTCGTGCTTTACGAAGCAAGACTAGCGACTAACGTTAAGAAAACACGTTTAGGTCACGACGTTCTATAAGCAAAATCCGGTGAAGTTTACGACGCACAGGAACGCAAAGTTGTGAGTTCATGCTCCCCCTTTTCTCTTAATTGTTTTCAGTTTTATAACTTCGGGGGTGAAATACATGTTACAAATACTTCAATATTTACAAAATGGTATGATATGTACTAAAACGAGAAGTACTCTTGGCGACAACTAGTGCCAAGAATTGATACGAGAAATCGTGTCACGAATAGGGTAACATAAGCACCATTAATCGTGTACATACTTAGACCGCAGAACAAAAGGTTAGATCTAATGGGTTTCAGGGCAGCCCCACTCTTGGTGACAACTAGAACCAAGTAGTGTTTTTGTGTCTCAGTCGTGAATCGACTATAGAAAAATGCCTATGGTTTGGTGACTTCCTATGTCATGTCACATGTTAATGCCTTTGCAACCCATTAACACTTGATACAGATGGAAATACTTGATTTATACTTGAATACGTGATTTAACAAATACATACCATGATTTTTATACAAAGTATACAAGCGTTAAAAACGAAAACGGCATGAATTCACACCAACATTATGTTGACGTTTTCCAAAACTTACATGTATTTCAGGTAACTAGAAGTGGATGTGCGCGCAGTCTTACCCATGCTCGTGGATGTCGCTATTGTTTATCTTTAAATAAAGTTGTAAACTTTTTGAGACAATTTTTATGCGACTTAGCGATGTAAACGCTAAACTTATGTTTTCAAATTATGGTATTTGATGTTTTTACGAGCATATAGCATGTTTACCTTTCGTATGCAATGAGAACCTTTCATGATCACACCTCGTGCTTCCGCCGCAGAAAGGGGTGTGACATGACAGCTGAAGAAGTCAAGATGATTCCGGATGTGATTGCCGGTACGTTTTTAGTTAATGATATTTTTGCTAAAGTATTATTTGACTCTGGTGCAAACTAAAGTTTTATTAATACTTCGTTCTGCAAACTTCTCAATCAACCATTAACTAAACTTCCACAAGGATGTTTGGTAGAAACGGCAAATGGAGAATCCATTAAGATCACTAAAATCTTGCAGGGAGCAAGAATAGAAATTTTAAACCATAATTTTATTGCTAACCTTTATTCAATGAATCTGGCTGGATTTGATATCGTTTTAGGAATGGATTGGTTGGTAGCCAATCACGCCAGCATTCTATGTGATCAAAAGTCAGTACAAGTAAGTTCACCAAAGGGTGAAAAGATCATGATTAAAGGAGATAAGCCAACCAGGTCCACAAAATTCATCTTTGTGATGAAAAAGAGCAAACTATGCAAGGAAAGGATCACTAGTGTATATGATTTCCATAATCATTAACACTAAAGGAAAAGAATTGAAAGATATTCCCGTAGTATCTCAATTCTCTGATGTTTTCCAGAAGAGCTACCTGGATTACCTCCAGATAGAGAGGTTGAATTCAGAATTCACCTGATACAAGGGACAATACCGATTGCCAAGGCACCTTACCGTTTAGCACCAGCGGAGATGAAGGAACTAAAGAAACAGTTGGACGAACTTCTGGAAAAAGGTTTCATACAGCCTAGTTCATCACCATGGGGAGCACCAATCTTGTTTGTCAATAAGAAAGACGGATCAATGCGTATGTCCATTGATTACCAAGAATTGAACAAGATTACGATTAAAAATCGGTACCCACTATCGAGAATCGTTGATCTGTTCGATCAACTTCATGGAGCTCGATTCTTTTCTAAGATCGATTTATGCTCAGGATATCATCAATTGAAAGTACAGGAAGAGGACATTCCTAAAACTGCTTTCAGAACAAGGCATGGTCATTATGAATTTACAGTCATGCCGTTTGGTTTAACCATTGCCCCAGCCGCATTTATGGACATGATGAACATAATATGTAAACCATATCTGGATAAATTCATAATTGTCTTTATTGATGATATTCTAATCTACTCTAAGAGCAAAGAGGAACATGCAGCACATCTGCATACACTTCTGAATTTTCTGAGAAAAGAAAAGCTTTACGCTAAATTTTCAAAATGCGAATTTTGGTTACAAGAAGTGCAATTCCTTGGACACCTGGTTAATCATGAAGGAATTCATGTAGATCCCACAAAAATCGAGGCGATTACTAAATGGAAAGTCCCTGAATCACCAACGGAGGTGAGAACTTTTCTTGGACTAGCAGGTTATTATAGACGTTTAATTCAAGATTTATCTAGAATAGCATTCCCTTAAAAAACTGACTTACAAATCAGTTAAGTTTGAATGGGGACCAAAACAGGAAGAAGCCTTTAGGATTCTTAATCAAAGGTTAATCAACGCACCTATACTCGTATTACCAGAAGGAACTGAAGACTTAATCGTCTATTGTGATGCTTCTAAGTTAGGTTATGGATGTGTATTGATGCAACGTCAAAAGGTTATAGCCTATGCCTCTAGACAACTTAAGAATCCTGAACAGAATTATACAGCCCATGATCTAGAGTTAGGAGCCATAATATTTGCCCTTAAAATTTGGAGACACTACCTGTATGGTAGCAAGTTTACTGTTTTCACCGATCACAAGAGTCTAAGATATGTGTTTTGCCAAAAAGAATTAAATATGAGACAGAGACGCTGGATGTAAATTCTTAGTGATTCAGATTGTGATATCCAGTATCATGCAGGAAAGGCTAATGTAGTAGCTGATGCTTTAAGTCGAAAGTATCATGAAAAGCCAAGACGAGTACGTTCTCTCAAGTTAAATCTACAGATAGATTAAAATGAGCAAATTAGAGAAATACAGGAATCGGTAATCACGGACAATACTGAAAAATTAAAAGGAATGATTAAGGAATTAGAACAAGGAACAGATGGAATTTGGAGATTCCATAAGAAAAGAATCTTGATACCCAAACAAGGAAACCTACGCCACCGAATTTTAAAAAAAGGCCATAAGTCTAAGTATGCGTTACATCCTGGTAATGATAAAATGTATCAAGACTTAAGAGAGAATTTCTGGTGGATAGGAATGAAAAAGGATATAGCAACCTATGTTGCCAAATGTCTAACCTGTTCACAGGTTAAAGCTGAACATCAGAAACCCTCAGGTTTATTGCAGCAACTCGAAATGCCAATATGGAAATGGGAATTAATAACAATGGATTTTGTTACCAAATTACCCAAGACACGAAAAGGTAATGATACAATCTGGGTGATTGTAGACAGATTAACCAAATCTGCTCATTTCTTACCTATGAAGGAAACTTTCAGTATGGAACAATTAGCCAAGTTATATGTAAATGAAATAGTTTCATTCCATGGAATTCCTTTATCTACTGTTTCTGATAGAGATAGCCGTTTTACTTCTCATTTTTGGACTAGTTTCCAAAAAGCAATGGGAACCAAGTTAAAATTAGGCACAACTTATCATCCTCAAACAGATGGACAAAGCGAAAGGACAATTCACACAATGGAGGATATGCTTAGAGCTTGTGTAATTGATTTCGGAGGAAATTGGGACGATCATTTACCATTAATAGAATTTTCCTACAATAACAGCTATCATACCAGTATCAATGCTGCACCATTTGAAGCACTTTATGGATGAAAGTGCCGGACTCCAGTCTGTTGGGCAGAAATCGGAGAAAAGCAACTGTCTGGACCAGAGATAGTACAAGAAACAACGGACAAGATTATTCAAGTCAACGAAAGACTAAGAGCAGGCCTAGATCGTCAAAAGAGTTATGCTAATAATAGACGAAAACCGGGCCAAGATCAGCATACCGATCGTCAAAAGATTATTCAATCCTGACTTGTAATCGCTCTCAATACTGTAAAGATATAAAAGCTTGTTTTGATTAAACTGTGATGCACTCGCCAGTATTTCTTGCTGATAAAACTTTTTAAAACGCGTTTCAGGTAACAAAATGTGAAAGCCAAATAGAAGCCAGCTGGAGAGCACTAAAGGCTTGGAAAAGTGGCTATAAAAGTTACCTAAACAAGAAAGGAGTTTTATTTCAATAAATTAGGATTTATCCCTATAAACATATTATAAATGGAAACTTGGGTTTTTCCCATGTATTTATTATTTATAAAAACGTGGTGTTTTACCTCTGATAAACTATTTCCTAACTACGGTCCTGATGTTAATTTCCACTGCCAAATTAATAAACACCGATATCACTAATCTGGATCTCGCGACCGCGCACTCCCGGAGTAGGGGTCGGGGGTTGCGACACTCTCGGAGTCAGACGTGAAGATCTCGGGGACGTGTGCTACCTCATCATCGGAGACAATAGCCCTCGGGTCGTGCTCGTCAGACAGACCCCTGCTCTCAGAAGATGACATGATACCCTGGCAAAAATAATCCGTACACATGTATGCATATATATCAATGAATAATAATGTTACTTAGTATACACAGACAAGTAAAGGCAACATATCACATATAATTCACGTTTGTTCTTATGTGGGTTATTTCTAGTTCGGCAAGTCTATCCCATATAGACTATACCATCAACTAATGTCTTTGCTTGTTTTTCCTTTGAAAAATGTTTGGTTCATGGATCTTGGCGTTTTTGTAAATGCAATGAAAAACATTTTTGTTTTGTTGTAAAAATGTTTTCGTGAGAGAATCCTATTGATTGCAGTCTAGACTCGAGAAGGAATCCTAGTTAACTACAATCGAAGCTCTGATACCAACCTGTCACACCCTGACTTTTTACGGAAGCGTATACGTGTGACTTGATCATTATAATAAATAGCTACATGACTAAAATAAACGATGTTCATCCATTCAAAAGTTTAAAACCTTACAAAACATAAGTTGTTTAGTTTCAACCAACACAAGTATTAAGTTAAGTTACAAACCATCATAAGATTCATAGTTCCACAAAAGGACTTGCTTATCAAAAGACTAATTTCCCCGAGGCTTTGCATCCTATATCTCATCAAGGATGAGATATACGAATCCCTCCAAAAGTGGATGACATCTAAACTTGAAATTCACTTCTTAAAAACAACACCAACGCCAAAGATCCATCTAGTTTCCTGAAATACTTGTAAGTTGAAAACAATCAACAAAAGTTGAGCGAGTTTATGCGTTTTATGTGAGCTCCAAATAAACTTGTAAACATTTGAGAGATTCTTTTGATAATAGGTATGTAAAGCGTCTATGAACAGATCATTAATGTTTTGCAAGGAAATTAATATGTGTGGTGGCGTAGGAAGCACTCAAACCTAGCGGATTTCCTCTGGTCCATCCGGCTGGAACAAAAAAAGCACTACATGCGGCCACACAAGGACCCATGAGTGGGGCTCGCTACACCGATAGATCTACCACTTCTGCTCGTCGGTCTTAAACAAGATTAATGACACTTAAGAGAGATACTATCCATCCACATAATTTAACAGTTCATTCCCTAGATAAACCATACCATTGAAACATGTATTTCACCCCCGAGAGTTAAAAATTCGAAAACAGTTAAGAGAAAAAGGGGGACATGAACTCACTAGTTTGCATCCGTAATCGTGTATACTCAAAGTCGATGTCTGCGAGTCGTGCCGCTACCTACAAACGTTTTAGGTTTTATTAGACACCTTGGTCGTGTAACGACTCTTAGTCTTAATTATTTATTAGGACTTGTCTTGGAATTTTGTTTACTTTGAGTTACACTTTCGGTATATGATGTATATATATAATATTTATAATTATATATAATTTCAAGTTTAATATATTAGTTAAAATATTATATTTTAACTTACATTATTTGCACGCATTCATTTAGGGGTTTTGTTAAAAATAATATATTTTTAACTCGTTGTGATAGGTTATTTTCCATATATGTGAGTTTGTATTTCTTGTAACCAGAATACTGATTACTGAGTGTTATACATTTGTACGTATTCCCAAGTATAGGTATACTTGTATTGTGAGTATTTTGATTATTTCTCTTTGTATTCTCATGCTTATGTATAATACTTGTATGAGGGTATTTTACCAAGTGTTGGTAGTGTATGTTGGTATGTATTTGTACGTATAGGAATACGTATTTTGTTGTATTTATTAAGTATTTCATACTTAATATATTTATTTTTTTCGGATTATTGTTCTTGCACAACCAACAATCAATATCCTTGTATTCTTAAAATATATATATTTTAAGATATGTTCATAGAAAAATATCTATATTTTGACTTGGTAAGATATAAATATTCACATGTATCTTAAAAATAATTTATTTTTAAGATCAAGCTAGAAAAATATATATTTTTAGTTTCCACCAAAATAATATATTTTTAAGTTGTTTTTTTTATGAAAATAAATATTTTCATACACTTAAAAATAATATATTTTCAAGTTTGACAAAATATGATATATTTTCATATACTTGTAAAAATACAAACTTTGTCATTTGTTTGGTTTTGAAAATACCGTTTACCAAGTTTTGTTATATTACAAATTAAATTCCGGAATATTTATATAATTTGTCCAATGTGTCCATTTGTACGAATGTCCAATATTTGTGTCCAAGATGTATATTTTTGTATTCTTGTAATTTTTAGATTACATTTTTTTTGGTATTTGTGTGGTATATTATTTTCAAGTTCCTACTTTTAGTATAACTAATACAAATAATATACACATTGTCACACCCTGACTTTTGCGGAAGCGTGATTATGGTGTGACTTGCTTAATACCATTGCATTCAATCATAACAACTATATGATAAAACTGAAGATGTTCATCCATTAAATAAGTTTTAAAAACATAATAACATTGTTTTAAAACATAGAAGTCAAACTCGAGTACAAACCATGCAACTTGTTTAAGAGTTCACAAAGACTCGACAAAAGACATTAAACAAAACCAGGATTTGGAAGACGTGTCTCGTCCAGGAATAAGACACACTGACCAAAACCTAAGATCATGGATGACATCTTTTATTCTTAAACTAACTTGGAACATCCAAACGCCCGCCAGATCCACTTTTAATTTCCTGAAATACATGTAGTTTGAAAACATCAACAAAAGTTGAGCGAGTTCATATGTTGAGTGTGTGAGCTCGAATAAACTTGGAAATCATTGTAAGTAAGTAAGTATGTATTTGCAACTGTGGTATGAAAGCAACAAGGAAAAACAGATCACCAATGGTTTGCAAGGCCATTGATATGTGTGAAGTGCTGCAGGAAAGCTCAAACCTAGCAAATTTGTCTCCGGGAATAAGAAATAGTCACCACATGGGCCACCCTGGTCCGCATGGGTGTGGGCTCGCTACACCCAAATAGATTTATCACTCATGTCCCTCGGTCCTACAAAGAGGATTGATAGCCTTAAGCGTCTTACCCACCACTCACATGATCAAGCAGTACACTTCCTTAGCTAACCATACCGCATAAAATGTTTGTAAACAGTTTGTAACATGTATTTCACCCCCGATGTTATAAAACCAAAAACAGTTAGAGAAAAGGGGGTCATGAACTCATAGCTTTGCATCTTCAATCACCGTAACTCAAACTTCTTCAGATAGAACACGACTACCTACAACGTACTAATGTCTATTAGACGAACGGGTCGTGCCTTGACTTAGTATTATTGTCTTTGAGTTACGATTCTTTTGGTGTCTTATGTGACATCTGTGCTTGTAATCATTGTATAAACTTTGAATAGTTCAATTATCAATAAAACAATGTTATTTGATCCCAATATTTGTTTGTCTATGTTTGACATTTTGCATGTTTTGATTTTTGTTCAATTTCAAACTCTATATCGCTTTCTGGAGTTGTTATACGCAAACCGATGCGTAAACGTAATCAGTTTAACGCGACAAACACTCTGGAACATCAATTTATGCTTAAAATACCTTAAATAACCTTCACATAACTTAGAAATAAGTTTTGAAGGCTTCGGTATGGCAAAATCAAGTTTATTCGCTTACAGGGACTAATTTCGACAAACTGCGAAAGTATGCTAATTCGTACTATAACGAACATTCCTGAACTTGATCATAAGTTAAACATTCCCCAAATATCCTTTATATAGCTTAGAAATAGGCTTTGAGGGGTTCGGTATGCTAAAATAAACTTTTTGGTCAATCAGGGACTAAAAGCGTCAAAAAGTGCATAAGTTTGCATTTTCGCGCATATCTTACGTTCTAAATATAACCGGACATCCAAAAATTTTTGTAATCATTAAAATATTTTATTTTAGTGATTGGCATGATAAAATTCCGTTCGTCGCGTAATTTGGATCGTTTTTCGCGTACGTTCGTGTTTCGTCGTAATTAACCGAATATCATGATCGTACGGCCAAACGAACCGACATCTGACATATTTTCAAGCATGTTTCATGTCCCCTATGCTTAGGCATCATTTTAGAGCCTTGAAAATGGCTTAACGGGCCTTAAACATGTCAAAAATGGGCTTAAACACTTGCAGGGACCAAAGCTGTAAATAACAAAACTTAAATCTGAAATGCAGGCGGTCGCGGGCGGCGTAAGCCAGCCCTGGCTAGTACGCGGGGCGCAACAAACCATCAGGTTTGCAGAAAGTTGTTTCCAGCTTGATCCAGTTGTTCTCTTGCTTTGCAGATGGTTTTTATCAACCTATGGGCTTGTTTTGAGGCACCCATGGTTTTATAAAACAGGGGGTACACATGTAAGGCTCGGATTAAAGCTCATTTGTCGAGGAACGATCCTAACGGTGGCCTGAAAACTATAAATACCCCATGTTTTTCATTTGCAACTCACACCTTGATCTGATTATTTCTCTAAGTTGGAGTTTATACACTTCATACCAGAGAATTTTTAGCTCAAATCTCCATTTGCTTGGACCTCTTGTAAGTTTCTTTCGTTCTTTTATGCATTTTTAAGCACGAAAGTCAAATAGTGTTTGATTTTTAGCTTTGACCAGTCTATGTTCAACACAAAGTTCGTTTGAACTTCGCAACGTGAGCGTAATCACGATGGTCATAGTCCTTTGTGACTATACCTACTGATTACCACGTTATTTAGGCATAGTGACGAGTCATAGTTTCGGTCAAAATGCGCGTTTATGCGTATTTTGCAACCAAACTATTCTTGGGTATCAAAACCCTTTGTTTTAATATCAAACTTGTTTTCTAACTTCGTTAAACATGTTTTAACATGTTTAACTCGTCACTTTTAGTTTAGTGCTTATATAGGGTCGTAAGATAAGCGGTCTAAACAACCGCTTAGACTTTCGAACCCGACCCGTTTGGTCGATCATTAGGATCTGACCAAACATATTTCGTGACCATAGTTGTATAGGGAATAACCTTCCGAGGTTATACCTTATGGTCACTACATTTAGTTAGTTGTATGATAGGTAGTTTATATGCCTTAGGAAAATGACCAAAATGCCCTTTTTGCGCGTAATTTCATTTTAAGCATATGTAACTTAAATTTTGACAACTAAACTGATTAGGAAACATTATTAGACATGTTAAGGCATATAATACTTGTCATAGGACTAGTTAGGCGGTCCGAATGTGTTTTACGCGAACGACGCGTTAAAGTAGCGTAAGCTACCTAAACAAGTCGTAATGGGTCGTAAGCACTTCGGATAGGTTCCGATTTAGAATGTAGGCTTTGTTAAACCATATAACATGAGTTCCTATACTCATTTGGTTTACGAAACCTCATTTTATCCAATCATCCGATTTAGGTCCGGTTTAGGGTAGTTACCTATATTAGGTGCCGATTGATTCCGTGATCTTTCTAGCATTGCTTGGTTGTTATCCAAAGACTATTGAGCAATCTCAAGTGAGTACATAGACCCCTCTTTTACTATTTTCAAACTGTTTTGGGGTGGAATACATGTGCCTACTTGTTACTTTCGTGTTTTTCATATTTTTATATCATATGCTTACTATGTTCATATAGTACATGTATAGTACATGATTTCATCCAAGTTTTTGCTATGTATGTTTCATTAACATGCTAGTACATTAATTTCATAAACACATTTGTTTCATATGATCATTTCAGCATATGTACATGTGACAACACGAGTTTCCAAGATTCTTATCTTCGCATTTATGGCACGTTAATTTTTTTTTATATATATACGTTGTTTGTTACTCGACTTGTTTGTTTCACAACGCTTACATTTGTAAAACGTTAAATAGCTTTGCGATTTGTCACACCCCGACCACGTGGAACATACAAAACGTGGCGGAAACGTCGGGGAGTGTTGTAACAG
The DNA here is from genome assembly GCA_030545235.1 of Helianthus tuberosus. Classification (NCBI taxonomy): domain Eukaryota; kingdom Viridiplantae; phylum Streptophyta; class Magnoliopsida; order Asterales; family Asteraceae; genus Helianthus; species Helianthus tuberosus. The sequence continues at coordinate 52,733,783 of CM060429.1, read as the reverse complement.
AATTAATGTTTCAAATCCATGGCAATTGAAGTTTCGTTTTATTAACCAAAAGTGTTACAATGTCTTAACAAACAAGGAAATACAACATAATTAACTAGTCTGCCTCTTTTATTGTCACTAAGGCCCATGTCCGCCTAAGTGTATCTTGATCAATCTTATGCAACAGCTCCTGAAAAACACATGTGAAAATATGGTACGTCAGCATAAAAATGCCGGTGAGATACATAGGTTTTGTGAAAATAGGTTTCATGACTTATGTTTGAGAAAATGTTTAGTCATGAACCTTGTTATTTGCTTTGTTTTGTAAATCATTTGAAAATCGATAAGATCAGATAATATGTATAAATAATGTACAATGTATGGTTAAATGAATAACCATGAAAAATGGATTTGTATAAGATAAGTTGTTTGTAAAACAATGTCTTGTGAAAAGTATGTTGTTTGTATAAAATGTTCTATGTATCAAACTGAAATGATTCAAATAACGCTACGACATGTAATACCATACAAACACTTATATATAGGAAGTACCAGCGGCGTATCCACCATGTTTGTATCATATTACACACGCATCGTTACTTAATCACTTAATCAAACCAAACCACCAATATAGAATGTCTATGTTTAACAAATTGTAGAAATGTTTATGTATGGTAAGTAATGTAAAGTTAAACGAATAACCTTATAGTAGCATATCAAGAGTATACTTTGGATTTGTAAGTAACATATTAATCTATGTTTTTGGTTTCATAAGTAACATATCAAAATATGCTTTGGATGTGATAAATAACATATTAAACTATGTTTTTTGTTTAGTAAGTAACATATCAAAATATGCTTTAGATGTGATAAATAAAATATTTGTTGGTTTTGTACAATACCACACATGAGAGTATATCAAAATATACTTTAATAGTGTGATTTGAGAATTCAATCAGACCTGGTGCATCAAAATACACCTTTGAGACTATAAGGATACCACAAAGGCAATCCCTATTTGGATGGAGCAACAAATTGGTTTCAGACATTCCATGCCAACAGGAATGGGGTGTCAAATCCTATAGCGCTATATCATACTAACAATCGGTCTGGTGAACATAAAATAAGTACAATTCAACAATTTATTTTATGTTCTTTGAGAAATCAATGTTTAAACCATAGATAGTTATTTATTTTGTCAAAAGATAAGTAATAACTTGTATAAACAAATGTCAAAATGTAAGTATGTGATGAAATCAGCTGTACTAAGTAATGCACACAATGGGCACACGTAGCATGAAATGTAATGTAAAATGATGTACCAAGTATGCTAAGTTAACATACGAAGCAGAAAAGTCATGTAAATCAATGTACTAATAGTGTACTAATGAACATAACCAGTATATAATGTGAAAACAGGAAAGCATGAAAGTAACAAGTAGGCACATGTGTTCCACCCCAAAACAGTTTGGAAAACAGTAAAAGAGGGGTCTATGTACTCACTTGAGATTGCTCAGTTGTCTAAAGATAACCACCGAGTAATGCTATAGATCACGGAATCAAACGGCACCTAATATAGGTAACTATGTTAATAAACCGGACCTATATCGGAAGACTGGGTAGCATTAGGGTTTGTAAACCAAATGAGTGTAGGAACTCATGTGATATGGTTTAACAAAGCCTACATGCTAAATGAAACTTAACCTAAGTCTTATCGACCCATTACGACCCGTTTAGGAAGCTTATGCTACTTTAACGCGTCGTTCGCGTAAAACGCATTCAGAACGCCTAACCAGCCCTATGACAAGTGTTATATGCCTAAACATGTTACATAATCAGTTATGTGGCAAAAGTTTAGGTTACATATGCTAAATTACCAATTATGCATGAAAAGGGTATTCTGGTAATTTACCTAAGGCATATAAACTACCTATCATACAACTACTTAAACGATGTGACCATAGGGTATAACCTCGGAAGGTTATTCCCTACCTACTATGGTCACCTAATGTATTTGGTCGGATCCTAATGATCGACCAAATGGGTCGAGTTCGAAGGTATAGGCGATTTATTAGATCGCCTACCCTACGACTCTAGACAACGTGGTAATCAGTGGGCATAGTCCCAAAGGACTATGACCAACGTGATTACACTCACGTTGCGAAGTTCAAACGAACTTCGCATTGACCATTACTGGTCAACGCTGAAAGTCAAACAAAGTTTGACTTTCTGACTCGAAAAGCAGTAAAATAAGGAAAAGAACGAAAGAATACTTACGAAGGGTCCCCGAATGCTAAACTCAATTCGAAAATCTCAGGTATGAAACAAATGTTTCAACTTAGAGTTTCTCAAAATGAATTTCTAGTGATTTTGAACAAAGGGGTGTTGGGGTATTTATAGTAAAAGCACTACCGCTAGGATCGTTTCTTGGAAAAGGGGAAACGATCAAGGCCGTACACTTGTCCAATTGTTGTGGTAACTAAAAATGGGTCCAAATGAGCTTAATGTGCGGATTGGGAGCTTGTGGGTGAGGTTAAAACAGCTGGATCATGCTGACTGTTAAGTCTGATCTGTTCTGCAGAACCCATACGCATCGTAGGGGAAAAACCCCTGCGCATCGTAAGACCCCTTACGCATCGTAGGGGAAAAGTGGCTGCGCATCGTATGACACAATTTAGGCAGATTTACACTTTTGGTCCCTGCAGTGCAATAAGGTCATTTTTGACACGTTTAAGGCCCGTTAACCCCATTTCAAAGCTCTAAAATGAAGTTAAAGTATAGGGAACTTAAAATGTGTTCAAAAATATCTCGGATGTCGGTTCGTTTGGCCGTACGAACGCGATGTTCGGTTAATTACGACGGAATGCGCATAAGCGCGAAAAACGATCCAAATGACGTAACGAATGGATTTTTCTTAAGGCGAACACTAAAATATAATATAGTCATGCTCTCATAAATTTTTGGATGTCCAGATGTATTCAGAACATAAGTTACGCGTAAAAATGCAAACTTGTGCACTTTTTGACGCTTTTAGTCCCTGAATGACACAAAAGTTTATTTTAGCATACCGAACACCTCAAAGCCTATTTCTAAGCTATGTAAAGGATATTTATGGTATGTTTAACTTATGGTCATGCTCCGGAATGTCTGTTACAGTTCAAATTGGCATACTTTCGCAGTTTGTCAACTTTAGTCCCTGTAAGCGATTTAAACTTTGATTTCACCACACCAAACCTTCCAAAACTTATATCTAAGTTATGTATAGGTTATTTAAGGTATGTTAAGCCTATTTCACTATTCCGGAGTGTTCGTTGGATTAAACTGGTTATATCTACACCTCAGAGTGCGTATAACCCTCCAGAAAGCGATTTAAAGCTTGAAATCGAACAAGAGTCGATATGTGCAAACGATACACATATTTTTACATGTCCAAAGTATGAAATACAATATTTCATTGGTTTGGCATTTGTTTGATGGTTGGAGTGACACAGGTGTTACAGTCTCCCCTACTTTAGGAAATTTCGTCCCGAAATTTAATTTTAGAGGAAACTTGTGAAGACAGCTGTGAAGATTTCGCCTTCTAATAGATCCTTTAAACCCTTAAGTAAAACTATGGGCCATGTTAGGAATTTTAGCGAATTTGATAACCATCAAAGTGAATTCCTTGCAGTAATAAAACATGGAATTTTGAACTACGGACAGAAGAACGTTTCTTATGAAGACTTATCATAGGAAACTTGGTGTGTGATTGAGATCAGAATTGAGAATAAATGACATTGGTCGAGGTCCAAGACTTCTCCCGTATCATTATTCTTGTCACTATAGGTCTTAACACATGACAAAGCTTCATGTGGTTTCTGTGCACTGAATTCCATAATTATGTAGCACTCCATAATTACGTAATTCCTTGCCCAGTCCGCACAATTCATTTCATAATGCGTAGAGGAAAAATTCAATTGAATAAACATGAAGCGACCTGACTAGACCACCAAAGGGTCCTTTTAATTTGATCAATGAACGAGCCTTTTAATTTGATCAACGCATGATCTTCTTAACTAGACTGTCGTACGATCTCCTTAAATAGACCACTTAAGGGATCTTTTTAATTATATCATCGTAGGATATTTCTAACCAGATTTTCAAAATCAATCTGTTTGACCAGACCATGCAAGAGGTCCAATTTATAGAATAGTACTTTAAAACCCAAAGGACTTAACTACAATGTTGAAGTCCATTAAGGATTTAAGATAGTATCTTTGGATATCCTATTATAAATCTCTCGTATGAGATACGAAAGATTCTATGAGGATTTGGATGGATCACATACAATCACAAAACATAGAAGAAAACACATAAGCACATAATTAGTTAACTTGATTCTTTAATTAGTTCTCTTTAGGTATAGATAATTAAAGCACACTAGAAACCCCATACATGGATTTCATTTGGCACTTTAATCAGTCAAGGATCCATCTATATAAATAGAAGGATTTTCAATAAGAGTTTGGCTTTGTTTCTTAAAAGAAACAAGTGTTTAAGGTTCTTGGGGAGATCACAAGTGATCATAAAATGACTGAACCATACGAGTAGTTTGTCTTTGGGTTGACATCATAAGGTTGTATCCAACGTTCACACAATCGTATCAGTTTTGCAAAAATAAAAACGACGAATTTTTATTTATATAACAACTGACTTGTCTTTAAACATCATAAGATAACAACCAAGGAAATAACAAAACACTAGTTATTCACTGCCGCATTATTGTTCATGTTTGCCCCATTGATGTTAAACACTCATCCACGCGCTGGAGGTGCGTTAACAAGCCTTGGGCAATTGTTCCTGTAGTGGGTAAGGTCACCGCAGTTATAACATGACCCCGGAGGGAACCGTGCTTGAACAGCAGCAGGGTTTGCAGCAGCTTGATTTGCAAAACGACAAACATTGATCAAATGTCCCAACCGCCCACAGTGGGTACATTTGTGACACTGTTCTTGCGCTAGATGATGACGGTTGCACTTGTTGCACAAAGGTGCAGTACCAACATAGTTTTGCCTTTTGCGAGGTTGTGCTGGTTGGTTTGGTGCAACCTGTTTGTCTTGAGCAGTTACAGCGCAGTTCTGAGAGGCTTTGCGCTTCTTCTTCTTGGATACCTCAGCATGATCTTCCTTTGGTTCCACTTGAGCAGTCTTGTCGGATGGTCTTGGGTCACCTTTTCGAAAAAGCTTTTTCTTTCTGATGTGGGATTCAGTTAGGGTGGCAGAAAGTTCAATGGCTTGTCTGACAGTAGTAGGGTTACTGCCAGTAACGATATCCTGAACTAGGTCAGGAAGACCATCAGTATATTTCTCGATCGCCTTATCCACAGGAGTAACCATAGCAGGACACAGCAGGCTCAATTCTTCAAAACGATCAGTATAGGCTCGATGTTCCCCACTGTCTTGCTTCAAATCATCAAATTCTCTCTCCAAAGCTCGTAGTTCGTGACGAGGACAGAACTCCTTCATCATAAGAGCCCTAAGCTCAGCCCAAGTCTGTGCTAAAGCAACCTCAGCACCACGGTCTCTCATCACCCCGTTCCACCATGTAAGAGCCCTCTTCTGAAACACACTTGAAGAAAACTCGACCTTACGATTTTCAGGACACAGAACATGACGGAAGGTATTCTCAATGCTCTCGAACCACTGAAGAAGCCCAGTTGCTCCCTCAGTACCACTAAACTTGAGTGGTTTAGCCGAGTTGAAACTCTTGAAGTTGCATGGAGCATTGTTGTTGTTGATGGCTTGCATCATTTGAGCATAAAGATTTGGGAAGGCAACAGCCATTTGCTGTGTGATGATTGCCGCCAGTTCGTCATTTGCCATCTGATTGTCGCGTCGAGGAGGCATTTTAAAGAGGAAACATGAAAGGAAACGAGTGAGAGATTTAGACGAAAAGAATGAGATGAAACAAATCTGATGAAAGCAAGGATAGTGGTTGTTTGTTTGCATTACAAAGCAACCAAACTACACACAGTGACTAATCAAAGTAAATGGATCAAAAATAATGTATCGCGAAGACATGCTCGCCTATAAGTGAACACTCATCCCAAGAATTCCCAGGTAAGCACAACTGGTCTCGCGTCTGATGAGATATATACGAAGTGCTTGCCTAGACAGAAAACCCAGAATACAGGCATTCACCCTTCCAGTTTGCACGTGTTCACATTATTTAAAACCCAAAACCTTGACGAGATTTTGAAAAATCAAAGGGGGTTCAAAACCTTGTAATAGAAGGTCCAAAACCTAGTAATCAATCATCCTAGAACAGATGATTAGTTTTCAAAGAGGTTTTGAAATTTATGTTTCTTGTTGTGGTAGTCGCCTAAGGATAGGTGACAATATTGTTTTATGACTAAACGCAAGTAAACTCGCGTTAGGGTCCTAAGAAAGTTATAGACTAGGTCAAAGCATTACTAATAACCTAATTCCCTATAACCATTGGCTCTGATACCATCTTTTCTGTCACACCCCGACCACGTGGAACATACAAAACGTGGCGGAAACGTCGGGGAGTGTTGTAACAGAATTAATGTTTCAAATCCATGGCAATTGAAGTTTCGTTTTATTAACCAAAAGTGTTACAATGTCTTAACAAACAAGGAAATACAACATAATTAACTAGTCTGCCTCTTTTATTGTCACTAAGGCCCATGTCCGCCTAAGTGTATCTTGATCAATCTTATGCAACAGCTCCTGAAAAACACATGTGAAAATATGGTACGTCAGCATAAAAATGCCGGTGAGATACATAGGTTTTGTGAAAATAGGTTTCATGACTTATGTTTGAGAAAATGTTTAGTCATGAACCTTGTTATTTGCTTTGTTTTGTAAATCATTTGAAAATCGATAAGATCAGATAATATGTATAAATAATGTACAATGTATGGTTAAATGAATAACCATGAAAAATGGATTTGTATAAGATAAGTTGTTTGTAAAACAATGTCTTGTGAAAAGTATGTTGTTTGTATAAAATGTTCTATGTATCAAACTGAAATGATTCAAATAACGCTACGACATGTAATACCATACAAACACTTATATATAGGAAGTACCAGCGGCGTATCCACCATGTTTGTATCATATTACACACGCATCGTTACTTAATCACTTAATCAAACCAAACCACCAATATAGAATGTCTATGTTTAACAAATTGTAGAAATGTTTATGTATGGTAAGTAATGTAAAGTTAAACGAATAACCTTATAGTAGCATATCAAGAGTATACTTTGGATTTGTAAGTAACATATTAATCTATGTTTTTGGTTTCATAAGTAACATATCAAAATATGCTTTGGATGTGATAAATAACATATTAAACTATGTTTTTTGTTTAGTAAGTAACATATCAAAATATGCTTTAGATGTGATAAATAAAATATTTGTTGGTTTTGTACAATACCACACATGAGAGTATATCAAAATATACTTTAATAGTGTGATTTGAGAATTCAATCAGACCTGGTGCATCAAAATACACCTTTGAGACTATAAGGATACCACAAAGGCAATCCCTATTTGGATGGAGCAACAAATTGGTTTCAGACATTCCATGCCAACAGGAATGGGGTGTCAAATCCTATAGCGCTATATCATACTAACAATCGGTCTGGTGAACATAAAATAAGTACAATTCAACAATTTATTTTATGTTCTTTGAGAAATCAATGTTTAAACCATAGATAGTTATTTATTTTGTCAAAAGATAAGTAATAACTTGTATAAACAAATGTCAAAATGTAAGTATGTGATGAAATCAGCTGTACTAAGTAATGCACACAATGGGCACACGTAGCATGAAATGTAATGTAAAATGATGTACCAAGTATGCTAAGTTAACATACGAAGCAGAAAAGTCATGTAAATCAATGTACTAATAGTGTACTAATGAACATAACCAGTATATAATGTGAAAACAGGAAAGCATGAAAGTAACAAGTAGGCACATGTGTTCCACCCCAAAACAGTTTGGAAAACAGTAAAAGAGGGGTCTATGTACTCACTTGAGATTGCTCAGTTGTCTAAAGATAACCACCGAGTAATGCTATAGATCACGGAATCAAACGGCACCTAATATAGGTAACTATGTTAATAAACCGGACCTATATCGGAAGACTGGGTAGCATTAGGGTTTGTAAACCAAATGAGTGTAGGAACTCATGTGATATGGTTTAACAAAGCCTACATGCTAAATGAAACTTAACCTAAGTCTTATCGACCCATTACGACCCGTTTAGGAAGCTTATGCTACTTTAACGCGTCGTTCGCGTAAAACGCATTCAGAACGCCTAACCAGCCCTATGACAAGTGTTATATGCCTAAACATGTTACATAATCAGTTATGTGGCAAAAGTTTAGGTTACATATGCTAAATTACCAATTATGCATGAAAAGGGTATTCTGGTAATTTACCTAAGGCATATAAACTACCTATCATACAACTACTTAAACGATGTGACCATAGGGTATAACCTCGGAAGGTTATTCCCTACCTACTATGGTCACCTAATGTATTTGGTCGGATCCTAATGATCGACCAAATGGGTCGAGTTCGAAGGTATAGGCGATTTATTAGATCGCCTACCCTACGACTCTAGACAACGTGGTAATCAGTGGGCATAGTCCCAAAGGACTATGACCAACGTGATTACACTCACGTTGCGAAGTTCAAACGAACTTCGCATTGACCATTACTGGTCAACGCTGAAAGTCAAACAAAGTTTGACTTTCTGACTCGAAAAGCAGTAAAATAAGGAAAAGAACGAAAGAATACTTACGAAGGGTCCCCGAATGCTAAACTCAATTCGAAAATCTCAGGTATGAAACAAATGTTTCAACTTAGAGTTTCTCAAAATGAATTTCTAGTGATTTTGAACAAAGGGGTGTTGGGGTATTTATAGTAAAAGCACTACCGCTAGGATCGTTTCTTGGAAAAGGGGAAACGATCAAGGCCGTACACTTGTCCAATTGTTGTGGTAACTAAAAATGGGTCCAAATGAGCTTAATGTGCGGATTGGGAGCTTGTGGGTGAGGTTAAAACAGCTGGATCATGCTGACTGTTAAGTCTGATCTGTTCTGCAGAACCCATACGCATCGTAGGGGAAAAACCCCTGCGCATCGTAAGACCCCTTACGCATCGTAGGGGAAAAGTGGCTGCGCATCGTATGACACAATTTAGGCAGATTTACACTTTTGGTCCCTGCAGTGCAATAAGGTCATTTTTGACACGTTTAAGGCCCGTTAACCCCATTTCAAAGCTCTAAAATGAAGTTAAAGTATAGGGAACTTAAAATGTGTTCAAAAATATCTCGGATGTCGGTTCGTTTGGCCGTACGAACGCGATGTTCGGTTAATTACGACGGAATGCGCATAAGCGCGAAAAACGATCCAAATGACGTAACGAATGGATTTTTCTTAAGGCGAACACTAAAATATAATATAGTCATGCTCTCATAAATTTTTGGATGTCCAGATGTATTCAGAACATAAGTTACGCGTAAAAATGCAAACTTGTGCACTTTTTGACGCTTTTAGTCCCTGAATGACACAAAAGTTTATTTTAGCATACCGAACACCTCAAAGCCTATTTCTAAGCTATGTAAAGGATATTTATGGTATGTTTAACTTATGGTCATGCTCCGGAATGTCTGTTACAGTTCAAATTGGCATACTTTCTCAGTTTGTCAACTTTAGTCCCTGTAAGCGATTTAAACTTTGATTTCACCACACCAAACCTTCCAAAACTTATATCTAAGTTATGTATAGGTTATTTAAGGTATGTTAAGCCTATTTCACTATTCCGGAGTGTTCGTTGGATTAAACTGGTTATATCTACACCTCAGAGTGCGTATAACCCTCCAGAAAGCGATTTAAAGCTTGAAATCGAACAAGAGTCGATATGTGCAAACGATACACATATTTTTACATGTCCAAAGTATGAAATACAATATTTCATTGGTTTGGCATTTGTTTGATGGTTGGAGTGACACAGGTGTTACACGATTGATATTTTATAATTGGGGTGCATATTATATTTGAGTATTTGATGATTGTCTAATTTGTGTTAATTGGGTTTGTATAGTTTATTAAGGATCTTTGGCCCAACTCCCTCTTATGAAAACACCCTCCCTGTCTCTGATGAAAACACAAATGGGCTTTAGGCCCAGATCACTTACATATTTATTTTTAACTTTGGCGTGATAACTTTTAGTCGACAAACCCTAACTCTCACTTACAAGTCTACGGCGAACCCCCAGTTTCCTTGAAACCCTTGCTGTTCTTGGTCTAGTATCGTAGCTGGTATGTAAACCATTTCTTTTCTAAATAGATTGTTGTTATTCTGGATACGGTTATGTAATATTTGTGAATTGTTATGTGATGTTTTTGGGGCTTGAGCTAATCTGTATGATAAAGATACTAATAATCTGATGTTATGGTGGATAGTTGCTGAAACTGTCGTGATGATTGGTAATGAGTTGGGGATTTCTGTGTTTGGCTAACCTGCTGTTGTTGTTGTTGATGATGATGATACTAACGAAATCACCCCCACCTCACGAAATCCACACACCAACGAAATCACCTTAGGTGATTTCGGCACCCATGTGTTTTCGGCCAAGCTTGGATTTAGCCCAAAGGGATTTCGGCCCAAGAGTCCGGCCCAAGTGTGATTTCGGCAGCTTAAGGGATTTCGGCCAAGTTGATTTCGAAATATAGTGTTTTCGGCTCTTGTGTTATATTAACCTGTTAGTGTATAAATTCTGTTAGTTATTTAACCTCTGTTAGTTTAGTTAACTCAAATAATTGATTTACTTGTTTAGTTTATTGTTACTGTTAATTGGCTAACCATATGAAAACAATAAACAATATTAGTTTACTAACTGTGTAGTTGTCAATTCTATTTAACATGAAAACATTGTTAAGCTGGTTAACTTTGCTGGGTTATTTAGTTTGTTAGTTTATTAACTTGATTAAGTTATTAACTTTGTTAACCTTGTTGGTTCTGTTAAGTGAAGCATGAAACACAGTTAGTTAATAGTTCTGATTCATGTCAACTCTATTAACTGTGTAACTCTGATAGATGCATTAATTCGGCTAAACTGTTAACCCTGTTAAGTGTATTATTGGGTATCTATCCTGGAAGAAACTGTAAAAGATATTGATGTAGTACATGAACTGTATGGATGCAATTAACTGTTTGTAGGTTACATAATAATAACTGTCAAACACACTCGGTGATATTACAGTGATGCTAGTTACATGTGAAACATTACGAACGTGAACTGATTGAGTATACGTGCACTATAGGACTTGACTGATTTATTGTGAGTACCTAACTTAGCATACCGAGCAAACTAAGGTGAGTTCACACTCTTACCAAGGCATGGGGTTCCCGGGTTTGGGAATGGGTTGAATGATGGAATTTAACAATTACTCGTACTTACGCGGCTACTAGACTATCTACCATTGTCCTCGGGTTAAGCAGGACACTTACGTAAAACCTACGTAAACAAGTACTTACCACTGTCCTCAGGTTTCGAGGGACACTTACGTAAAACCTACGTAAACTCACACATGCAACTGTCTTCCGGAGTCAGGAAGGACACTTACGTAAAACCTACGTAAACCCCACGCGTACCACTGTCCTCGGGTAAAGAAGGGCACTTACGTAAAACCTACGTAAACCTTGTACGTACTACTGTTCTCGGGCTAAGAAGAACACTTATGGTTACAAATAGTCTAGTGTATATACAAATATGGGAAGCCCCCACTAATAGAACATACTATCGGCCTAGTAGAGCCACATATTATAAAGAGAAGTTACTATTACGAACTTTCTTACTGTGAACTCGCTCAACTAGTTGTTGACTCTCTGTTACATGCCTTGCAGGACCTTAGGTACTTTTGGAACTTGCACGGGAGGCACGGTCGTTGTGTACATGGATCGTGAATGTGTTGTTAAACATTATGACATTTTGTACTTAAACTTATGTTGGGTTTTACATTATTGCTTCCGCTACACACTTGTTTATATTTGGTTTTGGAAACACCTATCGTATTGATGAATGAATTTTACTTTATACTTATGTTCAATATGATTGGTGGCTTGATCCTGGTCATGTCACGCCTCCAAGCGGTGGTACTCCGCGTGTGGATTTTGGGGGTGTGACAGTACACATTGATTTACATCATATTCATGCTATGTATGTTCATTTTTGCATACTTAGTACATTGTTTTCACATAACATGCTTACATTTGGTATGACATTCGGTTTGTTTAAATGGGACAAATGTACGTTCATTAACATTGGACATGCCGCGGGGTGAATATCGAGGAGATCGCCCCAAAGTGCAATAGATGCTACAAACACCACAGTGGTCAGTGCAACAAGGGTCGCTGCCAGAGGTGTCTCAAGATAGGTCATGAAGCTAAGGATTTCAGGAGTTCACAACCAGCACATCAGAATCGCCAGCAGCAACAGCAAGCACCACAGAACCAGCAACAACAATAATCAGGGCAACGGGAATAACAACGGGGGTAACAACAACGGCAATGGTGCCAGGGGTAGAGTGTTCGTAAATGGTCGGGGTGATGATAGGAATGACCTCAACGTTGTGATAGTTTCGACATCGTTATTGGTATGGATTAGCTACCTCAACATCGAGTAGAGATTCTTTGCACAGAAAAGATTTTTTTTCGCATTCCCCGTACTGGAAAAGAACCTCTCGAAGTTCAAGGCGACAAGAGTGGTGTCGTGAGTGGCATCATCTCCTTCTTGAAGGCACAAAAGTGTCTGCGAAAGGGGCACATAGCTATTTTAGCACTCGTTACTGATACATCGACGACAGAGAAGAAGTTAGAGGATATCCCAGTTGTACGTGATTTTCCTCAAGTGTTTCCTGAAGAGTTACCTGGGTTACCGCCCCATCGCCAGGTCGAATTTCAGATCGAGCTAGCTCCAGGAGCAGCCCCCATAGCTCGAGCGCCTTATCGCCTAGCTCCAACTGAACTGGAAGAACTGTCTAAGCAATTGCAAGAACTCTTGGAAAAGGGTTTCATACATCCTAGCTCTTCGCCCTGGGGGGCTCCAGTATTATTTGTGAAGAAGAAAGACGGTACCTTTCGTCTGTGCATAGATTACCGCGAACTAAACAAGGTGACCGTAAAGAATCGTTATCCTCTTCCACGCATCGACGACTTATTCGACCAGTTGCAAGGGTCGAGCTATTACTCGAAGATTGATCTGAGGTCAGGTTACCATCAACTGAGAGTCCGGGATGAGGACGTCTCCAAAACAGCATTCAGAACTCGCTACGGCCATTACGAGTTTTTGGTTATGCCAGTCGGGCTAACGAACGCGCCTGCGGTTTTCATGGATCTTATGAACAGGGTGTGCAAACCTTACCTTGACAAGTATGTTATTGTTTTTATTGATGACATCCTGATCTACTCGAAGAATCGTGAGGAACATGAGCAGCATTTACGACTTATTCTGGAACTCCTTCGAACGGAACAGCTGTACGCTAAGTTTTCAAAATGCGACTTCTGGCTTCGTGAAGTCCACTTCCTAGGCCACGGGGTAAACAAGGATGGGATTCATGTTGATCCATCCAAGGTAGATTCGATCAAGAACTGGCCTGCACCTCGCACACCAACCGAAATACGCCAATTCTTGGGTTTGGCAGGTTATTATAGACGGTTCATCAAAGACTTCTCAAAGATTGCACAGCCGCTTACATTACTGACTCAGAAAGGTGTCGCTTACCGTTGGGGTAATACACAGGAAACAGCGTTTCAACACTTAAAGGATAGACTTGTAGCGCACCCATCCTCTCATTGCCTGAAGGCACGGACGATTTTATAGCCTACTGTGACGCATCTATCCAAGGTCTTGGATGTGTATTGATGCAACGGGATAGAGTCATTGCTTATGTTTCGCGCCAACTTAAGATTTACGTACGGAATTACACTACACATGATTTAGAGCTGGGAGCTGTTGTTTTTGCGCTCAAGATATGGCGACATTACCTGTATGGCACTAAGTGCACCATCTACACTGATCACAGGAGTCTCGAGCATATTTTCAAACAGAAAGAATTGAACATGCGACAACGTAGATGGGTCGAGCTACTGAACGATTACGAATGTGCTATAAAGTACCTTCCGGGCAAAGCCAATGTGGTGGCCGACGCCCTCAGTCGAAAGGATACTACACCTAGGCGTGTACGAGCGTTGCAACTCACTATTCAGTCAAGTCTTCCTTCACAGATACGAGATGCTCAGGTAGAAGCATTGAAACCCGAAAACGTCAGGGCTAAAGCCCTATGCGGCTCAAGGCAACAGTCAGGACAAAAGGCAGACGGCGCCTATTATGTAACAGGACGCATTGGGTCCCACACTATGGCAACCTACGAGAGCTTGTGATGGTTGAGGCACACAAGTCTCGCTACTCAGTACATCCTGGTTCGGATAAGATATACCACGACTTGAAAACTACATATTGGTGGCCTAGCATAAAGGCCCACATAGCAACTTACGTTAGCAAGTGTTTGACTTGTGCGAGAGTCAAAGCGGGATATCAGAAACCATCAGGCCCACTCCAGCAACCTGAGATACCACAATGGAAATGGGAACAAATTTCCATGGATTTTGTTTCTGGCCTACCTAGATCTCAGCGCAGAAATGATACTATTTGGGTGATCGTGGATCGACTCACAAAGTCTGCTCACTTCTTGGCTATCAAGGAAACGGATAAGTCCTCCACTCTAGCAGACGTAGACCTTAAGGAAGTTGTCTCGAGGCACGGGGTGCCCACATCTATTATCTCTGATCGTGATGCACGTTTTACTTCAGAACTGTGGCAAGCAATGCACAAATCTTTTGGCTCTCATTTAGACATGAGCACATCTTATCATCCTCAGACAGACGGGCAGTCTGAGCGCACTATTCAAACTCTAGAAGACATGCTTCGGGCATGCGTAATTGACTTTGGCAAGGGCTGGGAAAAACATCTGCCACTTGTGAAATTTTCATACAATAACAGTTACCACACTAGCATTAAAGCTGCTCCATTTGAGGCATTGTACGGGCGTAAATGCCGATCACCTCTTTGTTGGGCAGAGGTGGGTGACAGTCAGATCACAGGTCCAGAAATGGTAGTTGATACTACTGAAAAGATTGCTAGAATACGACAATGCATGGCGGCAGCTCGTGACTGTCAGAAAGCATACGCCGATAAAGACAGGAAACTACTCGAATTCCAGGTTGGGGATCGAGCATTACTCAAAGTTTCACCCTGGAAGGGTGTTGTTCGTTTTGACAAAAGGGGCAAACTCAATCCACGATACGTTGGACCATTTGGAGTCATTGAGAAAATAGGCAAAGTGGCCTACAGACTGAACTTACCAGCTGAACTCAGTGCAGTTCACAACGTCTTTCATGTGTCGAATCTGGAGAAGTGTCTGTCAGATGAGACCCTCATAGTTCCTTTGAAGGAGCTCACTATCGACGAACGGTTGCATTTCGTCGAGGAACCAGTTGAAATCACGGACCGGGATGTTAAGGTCCTCAAGAACACCAGAATACCTCTTGTTCGAGTTCGTTGGAACTCCCGTCATGGCCCAGAGTTTACCTGGGAACAAGAAGACCAAATGGAACTCAAATATCCCCAGTTGTTTGAAAACAATGCAACTACTACTGAGGCTGAAGCTACTACAGAATTTCGGGAAGAAATTCCAAATCAACGGGGGGATAATGTGACACCCCAGGAGAACCAGTAAACGATAACTTACCTAGCTTCCTCAGTAACCGCATGCTAAATTTCGGGACGAAATTTCTTTCAAGTTGGGGATAATGTGACAATTCGAGTTTCCAAGATTCTTATCTTCGCATTTATGGCACGTTAATTTTTTTTATATATATACGTTGTTTGTTACTCGACTTGTTTGTTTCTCAACGCTTACATTTGTAAAACGTTAAATAGCTTTGCGATTGATATTTTATAATTGGGGTGCATATTATATTTGAGTATTTGATGATTGTCTAATTTGTGTTAATTGGGTTTGTATAGTTTATTAAGGATCTTTGGCCCAACTCCCTCTTATGAAAACACCCTCCCTGTCTCTGATGAAAACACAAATGGGCTTTAGGCCCAGATCACTTACATATTTATTTTTAACTTTGGCGTGATAACTTTTAGTCGACAAACCCTAACTCTCACTTACAAGTCTACGGCGAACCCCCAGTTTCCTTGAAACCCTTGCTGTTCTTGGTCTAGTATCGTAGCTGGTATGTAAACCATTTCTTTTCTAAATAGATTGTTGTTATTCTGGATACGGTTATGTAATATTTGTGAATTGTTATGTGATGTTTTTGGGGCTTGAGCTAATCTGTATGATAAAGATACTAATAATATGATGTTATGGTGGATAGTTGCTGAAACTGTCGTGATGATTGGTAATGAGTTGGGGATTTCTGTGTTTGGCTAACCTGCTGTTGTTGTTGTTGATGATGATGATACTAACGAAATCACCCCCACCTCACGAAATCCACACACCAACGAAATCACCTTAGGTGATTTCAGCACCCATGTGTTTTCGGCCAAGCTTGGATTTAGCCCAAAGGGATTTCGGCCCAAGAGTCCGGCCCAAGTGTGATTTCGGCAGCTTAAGGGATTTCGGCCAAGTTGATTTTGAAATATAGTGTTTTCGGCTCTTGTGTTATATTAACCTGTTAGTGTATAAATTCTGTTAGTTATTTAACCTCTGTTAGTTTAGTTAACTCAAATAATTGATTTACTTGTTTAGTTTATTGTTACTGTTAATTGGCTAACCATATGAAAACAATAAACAATATTAGTTTACTAACTGTGTAGTTGTAAATTCTATTTAACATGAAAACATTGTTAAGCTGGTTAACTTTGCTGGGTTATTTAGTTTGTTAGTTTATTAACTTGATTAAGTTATTAACTTTGTTAACCTTGTTGGTTCTGTTAAGTGAAGCATGAAACACAGTTAGTTAATAGTTCTGATTCATGTCAACTCTATTAACTGTGTAACTCTGATAGATGCATTAATTCGGCTAAACTGTTAACCCTGTTAAGTGTATTATTGGGTATCTATCCTGGAAGAAACTGTAAAAGATATTGATGTAGTACATGAACTGTATGGATGCAATTAACTGTTTGTAGGTTACATAATAATAACTGTCAAACACACTCGGTGATATTACAGTGATGCTAGTTACATGTGAAACATTATGAACGTGAACTGATTGAGTATACGTGCACTATAGGATTTGACTGATTTATTGTGAGCACCTAACTTAGCATACCGAGCAAACTAAGGTGAGTTCACACTCTTACCAAGGCATGGGGTTCCCGGGGTTGGGAATGGGTTGAATGATGGAATTTAACAATTACTCGTACTTACGCGGCTACTAGACTATCTACCATCGTCCTCGGGTTAAGCAGGACACTTACGTAAAACCTACGTAAACAAGTACTTACCACTGTCCTCAGGTTTCGAGGGACACTTACGTAAAACCTACGTAAACTCACACATGCAACTGTCTTCCGGAGTCAGGAAGGACACTTACGTAAAACCTACGTAAACCCCACGCGTACCACTGTCCTCGGGTAAAGAAGGGCACTTACGTAAAACCTACGTAAACCTTGTACGTACTACTGTTCTCGGGCTAAGAAGAACACTTATGGTTACAAATAGTCTAGTGTATATACAAATATGGGAAGCCCCCACTAATAGAACATACTATCGGCCTAGTAGAGCCACATATTATAAAGAGAAGTTACTATTACGAACTTTCTTACTGTGAACTCGCTCAACTAGTTGTTGACTCTCTGTTACATGCCTTGCAGGATCTTAGGTACTTTTGGAACTTGCACGGGAGGCACGGTCGTTGTGGACATGGATCGTGAATGTGTTGTTAAACATTATGACATTTTGTACTTAAACTTATGTTGGGTTTTACATTATTGCTTCCGCTACACACTTGTTTATATTTGGTTTTGGAAACACCTATCGTATTGATGAATGACTTTTACTTTATACTTATGTTCAATATGATTGGTGGCTTGATCCTGGTCATGTCACGCCTCCAAGCGGTGGTACTCCGCGTGTGGATTTTGGGGGTGTGACAGTACACATTGATTTACATCATATTCATGCTATGTATGTTCATTTTTGCATACTTAGTACATTGTTTTCACATAACATGCTTACATTTGGTATGACATTCGGTTTGTTTAAATGGGACAAATGTACGTTCATTAACATTGGACATGCCGCCTGGTAGTAAGTAGTGGTACCATAGGAATTGACAACTCCCATTTCTAGCTTCCTAGGTTTGTTTGGAAGTAGGAAATGACTGAATCTGATATTCATAATTTTTTATCAATCTTTAATTTGTTTAAAGGTTTGTCACCACAGTCGCAAGGCTTGAATGTATGCATTTTAACAATACCGCATAGATGCCTCTATCAGTAAAGCATGCATTTATTTTACAAAACATAACTTTGATTTATGTCACACCCCGACCACGTAAAAACAACAAAACGTGGCGGAATCGTCGGGGAGTGTTGTAACAGAATCATTGTTTAATAACACATGGAAAATTGAAATTTCGTTTTATTGATTAAGAGAGTTACAATGTCTTAACAAACAAGAAATATAACATAATTAACTAGTCTTGCATCTTTTATTGTTGCTAAGGTCCAAGTCTGCCTACGTGTATCTTGATAAATCCTACACATCATATCCTGAAACACATGTGAAAATAGGTACGTCAGCATAAAAATGCCTGTGAGATACATAGGTTTTATTGATTTGGGATTCATGACAAATAAGTTTGAAGAAAAATGTTTAGCAAAAGTAGTCATGAACCTTATAAAATGTTTTGTTTTGTAAATCAGATGATAAAGTAGATGATATGTAAAAGAGTAATGTAGGGTTAAATGAATAACCAAGTAAAATGAGTTTGTATAAAATAAGTTGTTTTGTAAAACAATGTCTTGTGAAAAATATGTCATTTGTGTAAAATATATGAGTCCAAATTGAAATGATTTAAATAACACTACGACATGTAATATAATACAAGCACTTTTATATAGGAAGTACCAGCGGCGTATCCACCGTGCTTGTATCATATTACACACGTCTCGTTACTTAAATCACTTACCAAACAAACCATCAATGTAAAATTTATTTATGTATAGTCAAATGTCAAATGTTTATGTAAAAACCATCAATGTAAATCATGTAATGTATAATCAAAAGTTATGTATGGTAAGTAAAATGATACTACTTAAACCACAAGTAAAAATGTACAAAGCAAAGTATTTGAATAAATAAAAAATTATGCTTCGTAGAATAATGCATGCTTTACTGATACAACCATTTATGCGGTAATGTTAAACGCCTACATCCAAGCCTTGAGACAGACGGATAACCTTAGAGTGAAGGTTATCAAAGAAATGTTTTCGGATTCGGTCATTCCTTCCACCCAAAGAAACCTAGGGTTTTAGGAACGGGATTTGTCAAGTCCTATGGTACCACTACCTACTACCGAGCGGCATGATCGGTGTTAATGAATGTAATTTGGTCCCGTTAAACAAACCAAATGATATACCAAATGTAAACATGTTTTATGAAAATAATGTACCAAGTATGCTTAAGTGAACATACAAGGTAGAGATGTAAATAATGTGTCCATATGTTACGAGAACATATGCAACAGAGATGCAATGTAAAACAATATGCTAGCATGCCAAGTCATCATACATAGTAGAAAAATGTAATGTAAAACATGTACTAATAGTGTACTAATGAACATAGAAAGTATATGATGTAAAAACAATGGAAAGCACGAAAGTAACAAGTAGGCACATGTGTTTCACCCCAAAACAGTTTGAAAACAGTAAAAGAGGGGTCTATGTACTCACCTTTGGGTGCGTTTTTATACGTTAACACAATCCCTCAAATTGTTTATTCGTCCTAAATTAGATAATATTGATTTAATAATCAAAACTCACAAAAATACCAAAGTTTCTCCGATACTTAGAATTTTCACATAACTTGAGATTTCTCGAAAAGTTATTATTTTTGATTATTTTGGTGTATTTGTATATATGTACTCGAGTGTAACATACCTAATCTTATCAAAACTATCACATGATCATATACATATTGTAAAACACATAGTACATTGTAACACATAAAATAACCCATGAACAACCCATTCTAGTGTATGTCGAAAAACACTTATTTTAGCGATTCGGTGACATTTTTGGGCGTCGGAAGTCACGTATGACTAACCAAACACCAAGTAAACTTAATATAAGTTAAAATACTTATTTTTATATCAAAAATATCAGTTTGGTTACTGATCTAAAACAGTTTTATAAAAGTCCTCCGAAAAGGCGATTTTCGACCGTTTTAACGGCATAGTTTTGCGTCAAACGTTACCCGAACCATCCCACATCGAAACGACTTGCAATTTTGACACAACCCATGTTATTTACTGAATAAAATAATGGTTATACTCATGATAGTGCAGGTCTTAAACAAAGCACATAAATCATGCAAATTTCACCTAATTTACCACTTTTTAAGCTATACGTACAACATGTAAGGCTATCAAACCTATGTCAAAGTTTCATGCCATTATAATACATCAAATAATGTTATTTTTAGTGTTTGTAACCTGATCTAAAATAGTTTTGTCATATAGCCATTTTTCATCATCTCTTGAGCTTTAAATCAACATGTATCTTCATGTACAAGTGCCTAAAGCACACTATCATAACATCATCATTTTATGTTAATCTAAATGCATCAAATATATGATATATTCAGGTTTATTTGCTGACATATTTAAGCATTTAACATATCATACATAAATCACCAAATACTTGCATTTTTACCACCATTCAAGAACATGTAACAACACAAACAAGTACTTAACAAGATATCAAACTCAAACTCAAAAATAAACTCATATACGCACATATATATGTACGGTTATATACATATATATACACCACCATTTTTATTTTGTAACAAGACCCATTTCATTTTAGATTTCAAGTTTAGTGAAAATCCCAAGATTCAAGAGAAACTTTAAATTATCAAGAACAACCAAGAATCAAAGTGTGATTTAAACATAAGTGTTATACCTTCAAGATTCAAGTAGGTTGTAGGATGAGATTTTGATGATAGGAAGCTTGAATCACTTGAGAACACCTTGGAATCACCTTTAGCTCTTTACACTAACTTGAAGGTTGCTAGAAAAGGGACTTGAAGGTGAAGAACAAGACTTGAAGATGAAGAAGATGGAGATAGGGAGAGAGGACGGTTGGGAGGGAGGAGAGAGAGAGGAGATTGTTTGAGATTTTGTTTGTGATCTTGTAGACATGGAATGATATGAATGAGATATGGAGATTTAAGGGAGATATGATGAATTTACATGCACCAACAAGTGGCAAGTTGAGTGAGAAGTGGCAAGAGGAGGCCGCCACCTCCATCCTCACTCTCACACATGTGCAAAGTTTTATATAATGTGTTATATGTAGGCTAAAAACGGGTGTTTAACTGGATACCAGGTATTTTATCTAGCGTTTAAATCCCGGTTTATGGCGTTCTAATTTATTTTTATTATTCTATAAAAATAAACTTGCCAAAATATTACTGAAATAAATTTCAGTTGCCAAGACTGGCTGCGTTGTCTGCGTTTTGCAGTAGAAGCACTGTGTCGCGTAGAAACACACGGTACGCGCTTAAACTTTGAAAAATAACGTTTTTAAGCGTTTTAATTTATTTTTCAACACGGACCTGATTAAAATAAAAGTTTAATCATAGCAGAATATTTTTGGGATTTAAACATTATCCGGGTGGTCACCAACGTTAGTTTCGTAGTTTTGTCGTAAATAGTTCTTTAGTTCAAATAAACATGTTTTTGCCATACCGAATCCTTCGAAACTTATTTCTAAGTTATGTAAAGGATATTTAGGGTATGTTTGGCTTACATCACAGTTCCGGAGTGTACGTCGTGTTAAACTGATTGCGTTTAAGCACCAGTTTGCGTATAACCTTCCAGAAAGTGATTTAGAGCCCGAAACCGAACAAGAATTGATATGTGCAAACGTGATAAGTGGTAAAATACACATATTTATCCCGTGTAAATTGTATAATTATTGTATAGGTTTTATTTATTTTTATTTAGTTTTTAGTGCTTTGTTATATTAATTTGTGTTTTGGCAGCTCCTGGTGCAAATAGAGCAAAAACGAGTAATATGGAAATGACCAACCAGTTAGGCAGAGTAGGATGCCAGAGACCGAAATAAAATTGCCGCTATTTTTCTCGAGCGAGCCGAACCCACTATCTCTATTTTATAAACTCGAGGGACTAAAGTGCAATAAAAGAAAAGCTATTTAAAAATAGCTTATAGAAGTTAAGGGACCAAACTTGCATAAATGATGAAAGTTCAATTAATATTAACTCCATCACAAAATAAGAAATCATGAAGATCTGTTGTTGACCGAATTCATTTATATTTTGTGTTTGGGCTATTTGGATGTTTAGCAAGAGACTGGCCCAATATACCTTGTGTTGCGATGTGATGAAATAAAGGCCCAGATCGATCTTGGAGGCCAGATGTGGACGTGTATACTTGGAGAATAGGGTTCTTTGGGGTTGGTGGCGACTAAAGAAAAAAAAAAGACATATATTACGAATTAGACATCTTTGGGAGTAACTTTGGAGCATTCTTGATAAGCAATTGGAGATTTCAAGGCAAGGGAATCATTGGTACGAGTCGAAGTCGAAGAATCGAAGAATCAATCGGGTTTTCTAATCCCTTGTTTTATCGATTACTTTCTTGGAACTTTGTTGCAATGAATTCTGTTCTAGACATCTTTGTTTTGTTTTCATTTACTGAGATGCTTGGCTAATTTCATAAACCACCTAGACTTGATGAATGGATTAATATAAAGTTTTTACCGGTTTTGTTATTTGCATGATTGTTATGGGTGATTGTGTTTAGTAAGAGGTTTGATTTAATGATTTGATGTGTATGCATACTTTGAATTGGTTTATTGTTATTACTTGCTTCATATGATTCTTAGTGACGGTCTATATCACAACATAGAGTCATATTAGGGTTTAGGGTTTCGGTGAGTGTCTATATCACGTTAGAAAACCTTAACTCTTTAGGGAGAATTGGCCAATAACCCCTAGAAGTAATTGATAATAATTTGCTAAGTCTTAGTGTTCTACTAGTCCTAATACCTGGGAAGTGAGGGGCTATTGGTAGGTCTTACCCGGCGAATTGCTTTAGATAGGCCTTGGGAAAGGTTATGTCTTGGTTTACCTGTCGGTCTTATTAGTCTATCAAGTCAAATTAATTTCTTCAAACTACCCTAGATCTAGGATTGGGAAAGAATAGGTCAACATTAGGGTACTTACACAATAATTAGACAACTGGGAAGGCGTCTAATAACCGGTAGGATTAACGGCCTAGGTAGCTCCACAGGTTTCTCCTTGAGAAGGGTCGAGGGGCCTCGATGGTTCTTAATAGGTTTAGTACTTTAAGATCCCGGTTCCATAACTCATGCATTTAACTTAATCGGTAATCTCTTAAAAACAATCCAGGATTCTTGTCTAGGTGGTCCCGGTCTCATATAAGAAAAGTCTTCAGTCTTTATTCGTGGTTAGTCTAGCTTTAGTCTACTTAGTAGTTTAATATAGATTTCCTAGATTTTCGGTAACCCCCCCCCCCAAACCAATTAAACAGTTAGAGTCTGTGTCAGTCTAGGTCTAGATAGAGTCTAATTAGCGTAATTAGAGAGTCTCGTGGGTTCGATACTCGGACTTACTGTAGCTATACTGCATTGATCGGTACACTTGCCGGTTGCGTGGTTTAGTTTTAGATCGAGTCTAAGTTTATAAATTTAAAGCTTAGAGTGTCTAGATTAGGTTAATTTTAGTAGTTTTTATATAACCACTTTTAGCACATCAAAACGATACACATATTTATACAAATCCCAAGTATGAAATACAATATTTCATTGATTTTGTATTTGTTTGATGGCCGTGGGGGCACAGGTGTCACAGTCTCCCCTACTTTAGGAAATTTCGTCCCGAAATTTTATTTAGAGGAAACTTGTGAGAGCTTGAAAAATGAAGTTGAAAAGATCGAACAACACTGGTTTGAGTTCTTGAACTTCTAGTAACTTTAAATAACATCACTCTTACAATGTAGGAGGGACACTTATATATAAGTCTATTAAGCGTTATTGGTGCGTCCACCGTACCCCCATTACATCGTTCACATTTTGTTATTGTTGTCACTATCGGTTCTTACACATAATAAATCTTACTGGGTTTCTGTGCACTGAATTTCATAATTATGTATGCATCCATAATTACGTAATTCCTTGCATAGTCACGTAGTGCATCTTATAATGTGTAGGGGAAGAAAACAATGAACGAGCCTGTGATGATTGTGACTAGACCACCATAGGGTCCTTTTAATTAAATCATTAAATGATTTAAATAGACTACCAAGGAGTCTGTTCAGCTATATCAACACATGTCATTCTTAACCAGATTCTGAATCAATCTTTTTTACTAGACCTCTAAAAGGGTCTCTTATGAATCATGGAATGGTACTATATAATCCAAGGGTCTTGACTATCACGTAGAAGCCCAATAAGGATTTAAGGTAGTACCTTTTTGAATATCTTACTACGAATCCCTCATGTGAAGATATGAAAGATTCTATGAGGATTTGGATAATGAATATCCAGAGTATACAAAAACACAAAATGCATAAAAGAAAACACAAAATACATAAACACATAATCACATAATTGTTTAACTTGATTTTTTTTTGAATTTGTTATCATTTTGTTAATTTGTTCTGCTAATAAAGCACATGTATTCAAAGTACACCAGGTATCCAATCAGTGGATTTTGATTGGTGCTTTAAATATTTCCAAGAATCTAACTATAAAGATAGAAAGATTTTAAAGAGAAAATTCGATTTCGATTATAAGGAACCGAAATGTTCGAATTAAGGCATACAAGGAATCCAATTAAGGACTCTGATTTAAATGATAATCATCCACAAGGGTCTAATTATGAAGATAAAAAGATCCCATATGGATTTTAGAAGTTGAAGATGTTTTGAAACCTTGCACTGGATGTGCTTAAGTCAAAACATGAAGTAAAAAAATGCTTATGAAGTTGAGATGCTAGATATGTCAAGGCGACATATGAAGTAGAATTTGAAGGTTAAGTTAATGTATGAGAAAAATGTTTTTGAAAACTAGGCATGGAGTTACTTTTAAAAGCGTGTTTAATGTTTTTGAAATCTTACATAATACTTTTTGAAATCATACGTAGGTGTATTAGGTAAAAAATTGTAGGTCCCTGAATCACGTATGGATCGTACAAGACTGTTAATCTATCAAGGGTGCGGAATCCCCTTGATTGATCTTCGAACACAGAAACAAGATTATGTAGAAGAACAAGAACTCGAACACACAAACACGCAAACTTTCAAACTGATCTTCTGTGATTATCAAACCTTTGGAAGTGTTTTACAATCACTAAGATCTACAAGAACCTAACAGCCGATTTCTGTTTTGTTCTTAACCTCTCAAACTTGAATGCTCTCTCTAGTTGTCTAAAGTGTCTCTTGTGTCTATAATGTCTCAAGTGTCTTGCCTAAAACTCAAGACTAAGGCTGTTTATATACACACAGCCAAGACTCGAATTGGGCTTTGCCCATATTACATTTTTCACATAAACTTGGGCCTAATAGACTTGTTACAAACTTGGACTGATTGGGCTTCATAGAGCTCGTTTTTCTTTAAGTCTTCATGATCCAATCTTCTGTTTAATATCCAAAGACCAATCCAAAGCTGTTGTCATATAACATGCACCAACAAACTCCCCCTTGACAATAGCTTGCAAAGGAAACTTTAGTCTTCAGAATCTCACAGTCTTTGGTCTTTGGATAGCGTCAGCTTCAACATGAATTCTGTCTTTGTCAGCAACATCTTTGTCAGCAACAGACTCCCCCTAAGCTGATGCATCCAATCACCAAATCTTCCAAGTTTTGATTCAGCATTCAATGTAAGTCTTCACAGCATCCACTCTGCATTGTAGAAGGAGGATTCTACCAAGCAGCAACAAACTCCTCCTCTCTTCACAGCAACTTCTCATCAACAAACTGCTTCAATCTGTATACTATAAAACAAACATCTCGAGAAACCATAAGAATTTTTCAACATAGTTAAAGAATTTTTATTATACTAGAGATAGTTAAACTGTATCAGATTAAGCATTTTCCAATTAAGCACCAACACGCACAAATTTTTTAACAACCACCTTATAACCTTCATGATTTAAAAAGTTTTGAACCCACTTTCTAACACAGTCTCCCCCTTTCGGTAACAACTCCTCCAAGAATAACAGTTTTCCGTACATTAAGAATTTTAACAGAAAAAGACACTATTTTTGGATTTTTATATTTTCAAAATGTAAAGACTGAAAGCAGTAAATAAATATTTACAGACATTATTTTTGCGAGTTTCGAGGGTAAGAGAATCATATCAGTGTACGGTCATGTCAAAACGCTCTTGTTGTTCTTTTAGTTAACATTTAGATAAGCATCCTATAACGATTATCGGTTTTGTTGTCCACATAAGCTCAACTTATCATATGTAATCATGGCGAGGAGATACGTTAAGGTATGATTTATACTTACCGACCGGTGTTCATCCACATCACGACACATTCCCGTATCAAGGTATGCACGAGGGTTCTTCTTACCGGTGAGTATACCGATTATCATCTGTTTGACCGTATATGATGTGAGAAACTCACTTATTTTGATTGAAAACAAGCCCTATGTGATAGAATCACTTATTGATGAGGAACTTGATTTTCAGATGCATGAGGGCACAGGAGCAAGTCCGTGAACAGGTCAGTACTTTCGTACAGCAGAGAGACGAACTTGACTCCCGGATAAATGTGATATATTATCACTTATTTTGGGGACATGTGGTTGTTGATCACTTATTGAGGTCGAATGCAATATGTACACGTATGTATGATATCATGGAAGATCTAGACTTGCGTCCCCGTTATATATCGGTAAAAGATACAACCATGATACCCAGATGATAAGCAGCATAAAGACCGAATATCTCAGAACCTCGGCAATCTCTCAAACGAAATTTCGGTACTAAGACCATATGCCAATGAATGGTTCCCACCTGGTCTTCAGTCGATTTAAGTTTATATCACCCTGCACACTTTAAAATGATTGTGAGCCTACCGATACATCTTATATAGAGCTGCTTAGCATATTTCATTTAAGGTTTAAAGAGGTTTAGACAGACCACTGATGTACTATCATTTTCTCTTTTGCTTGCCAGGAAACTCATTTTTGCTTTTCTATTGTTTTTGTGTTTTTGAAATTTTTCGATGTTTTTGTATTTTTGATTTTTAAGAAAAACAGTAAACTATTTACAAAAAAAATTCTTATGAAAAACCAGTTATTCAGGATTCCTCATCCCATTGAGTTCGACTAAGTGTTCAAAGCGAGCTCGATCAAAAGCTTTTGTGTAAAGATCAGCAAGGTTATCTTCTGTGTCGACTCGGTGCAATTCAATTAATCGTTTTTCAGCACACTCCCGTATAAAGTGATGACGTATGTCAATGTGTTTAGTTCTACTGTGCTTTACGGGATTGTTTATGATTGATATAGTGGCATTATTGTCTATCATAATAGGAGTACGAGTGAAATCCAAACCGTAATCGCGCATCTGCTGTTGGATCCAGAGAACCTGAGAGCAACAGCTACCCGCAGCAATATATTCAGCTTCACATGTAGAGGTAGACACACAGGATTGCTTCTTGCATTGCCAAGACACGATCCTGCCTCCTAAGAACTGACAACCACCTGTTGTAGACTTTCTGTTTGATTTGCATCCTCCAAAATCTGAATCAGTGTAAGCAACGAACCTCAAATCACTATCAGCTGGATACCACAACCCAAGTTTAGGTTTCCCCTTCAAGTAACGAAGAATCCGCTTCACTGCTTTCATATGTGACTCCTTTGGATTTGCCTGATATCTGGCACACAAGCATACGGCAAACATGATGTCGGGTCTTGAAGCAGTCAAGTACATTAGAGAACCAATCATCGCCCTGTATTGAGTTGGATCAACATCTTCAGTGCTTTCATGATCTGGGCCGAGATTGTGGTTTTCACAAATGGGTGTGTTGAAAGTAGAGCAATCATTCATTTTGAATCGAGTCAAAATGTCATACACATACTTTGTTTGATGTATAAACATCCCATCCTCCTTCTGTTCAACTTGTAATCCCAGAAAGTAAGACAGCTCACCCATAGCACTCATTTCAAACTTGCTCTTCATCACCTGTTCAAATTCCTTACACATGTTTTCGTCAGATGACCCAAAGATGATGTCATCCACGTATACCTGTACCAGCAGAAAATCTTCCTTCTTTCTCTTAATGAACCGTGTACCATCAATCTGACCTCTTTCAAAACCATTCTTGACCAGATGTGTAAACAGTGTCTCGTACCACGCCCTGGGAGCTTGATGTAACCCATACAAAGCGTTATCAAGTTTGTACACTCGATCTGGATAGTCTGGATCAACGAACCCATCTGGTTGTGAGACATACACCACTTCTTGGACTTTTCCGTAAAGAAATGCACTCTTCACGTCTAGTTGGAAAACTTTGAAGCCCTTGAATGAGGCAAAAGCCAGAAACAAACGAATTGCCTCCAGCCTCGCCACTGGTGCAAACACCTCATTGTAATCAATCCCTTCTTGCTGATTAAAGCCTTTGACAACCAACCGAGCTTTGTTGCGTGTGACAATTCCTCTTTCATCTTTCTTGTACCTAAATACCCATTTAGTGCCAATCTCTCTCTCACCTCTTGGAAGGTCCACCAATTCCCAAACCTTCAACTTAGCAAACTGGGCCAATTCCTCTTGCATAGCTTCAACCCATGAATTGTCTTTAAGAGCCATATGAATGTTCTTCGGCTCCTCTTGGGAAATAAAGCAACTATACAAGCACTCGTTCACTATCCCAGTCTTCTCAATTGAAACAAATAACCCAGAATTCGCTTCTATGCTTCTTCTAGTCTGAACACCTGCAGTAGGATCTCCCAGTATCATATCAACCGGATGATCTCTATTTGCTCGTGTAGTAGCAACAGCATCGACTTCTAGATTATCACCCAGGTTTGATCCAACCTCCCCCTGAATATTTTGATTTGCAAACGGATTAATGAAATCCTCCCCCTGAAAGGGTTCAGAGTCACTATCGCTTGAATCAGGATCAGCAGCACTTTGGGAAGTTCCCGGAGCATCTGACATATCTACATTCGATCTAGGCATAAATTCACCTTCATCGTCTTCATCAATCACTGTTTGAATCAGCTGAGAAGCATCTGCATCAGGAACCTCAGGAATATTAAATGATTTAAACACACTATCATAATCATATAATATAGCAGGACCACTCGTTGATTGTTGAGGTTTGTAAGAAGTAATTTCTACATTGAAAACAACCTCAATTTTACCAGTTTTTAGATTAAAAACCCTTTTATTCGGTGTGCCAGGCACGTAGCCCAGAAAGTAGCCTTCATCTGCCACCTCACCGAATTTTTGTTTATCTTTGTTTCGCACAATCGTGCAGGGTAATCCAAATGGTTCAAAGCCTGTTAAGTTTGGTTTCTCGTTAAACATAAGTTCATGACATGTTTTGTTAAAACGTTTAACGGTCAAAACTTTGTTTAGGACGTAGCAAGCTGTATTCACAGCTTCTCCCCAGAAAAGAACTGGTAGCTTTGAATCTGAAAGCATCGTCCTAGCGGCTTCAATCAACGTCCTGTTTTTCCTCTCAGCGACTCCATTTTGCTGAGGAGTGTACGGAGCGGAATATTGATGTTCAATTCCCTTTCAAAGACAGTAGAGATCCAGAACTCGATTCTTGAACTCCGTGCCATTATCACTCCTTATCCTCTTTATCCTTGCATCATGGACGTTTTCCAATTTCGTAAAAAGATCTATCAGCATCTCCGCCGTCTCATCTTTTGTACCTAAAAAGAAAACCCATGAATAGCGTGAGTAATCATCAGTGACAACAAGACAATAGTACTTTCCACC
Source organism: Helianthus tuberosus (assembly GCA_030545235.1). NCBI lineage: Eukaryota > Viridiplantae > Streptophyta > Magnoliopsida > Asterales > Asteraceae > Helianthus > Helianthus tuberosus. Next base: position 52,703,529 of record CM060429.1, on the reverse strand, counting down.
TATGCTCCTCACGTTCACTGGACCGAATAAATCCATGTGAAGTAAATCATAAGGGGCATTAATGGAATTTACTGTTTTAGACTTATGAGGTTTCTTGTGTTGTTTTCCCTTTTGACATGGAAGACATTTATCTTCCACTTGAAACCTCAGCAATGGAACCCCTTTCACTAGCTCATTTTTAATAATGTAATTCATTTTGCGGTAGTGAATATGAGCCATGCGTCTGTGCCACAACATTGATTCAGCTTCAGATGCTTTTGACAGTAAACACGCCACCGCAGCAGTTGGATCCTTGGCACCCATGTCCATGACATAAGTATCATTTTTCCTTGGTGCACGCATAACTATCCAATCGTCCGGAATGACCAAACCCGGTTTCAACACCAATGCCTCAGACTTGGTAAAATGGACCGAGTGACCCTTGTCGCAGACTTGTGACACGCTCATCAGATTGTGTTTAAGCTGCTCAACATAGTTCACTTTGTCCAATGTGATCTTCCCATTCGTCACTTTTCCTCGTCCAGTAATTTTTCCACCTTTAGCACCAGCAAAATTTACATGTCCACCATCAAATTCTTCAAATTCAGAAAACAACCTCGCATCCCCCGTCATGTGCCTGGAGCAGCCACTATCAACATACCATAAGTTGATAATCCTCCTTAGCAGCTCCTGCACACACCAACCGAAAGATTAGTTAGATTGGGGGACCCAAGCCTTAATGGTCTTGGGTCGTCCAAATTCACCTACTACTTGAACATCCATCCAAGATCCATCACCCCTAATTGGAGTCTTGGATCTCGGACCTGTTGATGGAAATGGGGCATGATTTCTATAAGGTCTCTGGTCCTGAGGGTACTTATTTGTGTTTGGACTATGTGACCTTTGAAACTTTTGATTTTGATTCCAAGAACCTTGATTGTAATTTCTAAAGCCATTGTTATAAAAAGTTCGACCACCATTATTTTGGTATCGATTTTGATATTGACCTTGACTTCTGAAATTATTTGAATTTTGATTATTCATTCTTGGTGAGTTACTTCTAGGTCTTTCATATCTGCCTGATGTAGATTCAGGCTGAAATCTTGGTTGATTTCTTTGGAAACGAGGAACTTGTGGAGTTCCTTTTTCAGCCTTATCTACACCACTAGCAACACCCGGTTGTTGCTTTGGAGCAGATTTCTTTGGAGAATTTGAGACTTTCTCCTCATTATCACCTTGCTTCTCAGGTGATTTCCCTCTTTGTTTCTCACTAACTTGTGCTTCAACCTTTTTTTTAGGACAGCAGCTAGCTACATGTCCCTTTGTGTGACATTTGAAGCACGATCTCTTATTCGAAGACTTCTTAGTTGAAGCCTTTGAACTAGATTCTGGTTTTGATGATGATGCCTTGGAAGGATTTTGCTCAGTTTGCTTAATTTCAAACTTTTCTATGTTTTTGTTTCTAGCAAACTCTACATTTGATACCTTTTCAATAACAGCTGTTTCGGTTTTCATATCACTTCCTTGAACAAAATTAACCTTTTTAACAAAAGTTTGATTATTGTTTTTAGAAGGTGTATTTTTCTTTTTCAAAACAGGTTTGCTGTTATTTTCCTTCTTAGCATCATTATCTTCAAACACATCACCTTGACTGGATGTGAAACTACTTGGTGATGTTGACAGACAGTCTGTAAGCTCATCCTCATCAGGTAGGAAAGAATAGTCATGACTAAGAGGAGGTGGGACTTCATTAAAGCCCTGGAATCCCACACTTGTCTTGTCATTACTCTTCTTTAACCCACCCATCATGTGTTTCATAACAAAAGTAGAATCCCTGAATTGACCTAATTTCTTTTCAAGTTCAACAATTTTGAGTTGTGCATCTGACAACTCTTTTCTTTTTTCAGAAATCTCTTTTGTTTTCTCAGCCATCATGTCATGAGCTAAGTCTATGACTTGAAGTTTTTCGTTTAGTTTGCTGGTTAAAACTTCAATTTCAGCTTCATAGCCTTTTATCTTTTTCAAATATGATGACTCGTTTCTTTTAGCAAAGAAATTTGATTCTTTTACGTTAGACATTTCGCTCACAAGACTTTTGTTTTGAGTTGACAATTTGTCAACTTCACCCTGTAGTTCACGACACTTTAAACACACAGAAGTGGCAGAGTTACTTACCTCTCCTGTTGATTTGTCTGAGTTGGCCATAAGAGCAGCAAGTTGAGCTTCCATTCTTTTGATGATTTCATCTTTCTCATCAGCTTCCATTTCATGCTCAGACTCAGGCTTATCCTCTTCAGCATCTGTTGTCTGATCAGCCTTATCTTCCTCAACTTCACTCTTCTTCTCAACTTTAGCCTCATCTACTGTAGCTTCACCATCATTGATTTGAGTGATCTCTGCCATGAATGCTTGAGTGACATTCTCATCATTTTCTAAGTGAATGCTCCAGTCATATGAGCCTTCTCTTGCAGTAGATATCAACGCCCTTGAGTTAGAGTTAGAGTTAGAGTTGTTTGAAGCATTCCGATTGTTTGAACTTTGATTCGTATTCTCATGCTTTTGTTTTTGACATTCCCTAGCGAAATGACCATAACTCTGACAGTTAAAGCACCTGACTTTGGTTTTGCAAAACCTACGCTCTTTCCCACAAACTTCCTTCCAGTTCTGTTCATGAACCTCTTAACACGTCTCGAAATCATGGCCATCTGCCATTGCAGATCCATCTCTTCTAGATCATCAGGGTCAATCTGATCATAATCTTCATCTAAAGTGGCAGGATCAGATATTTTCCCTTGAATGTAGTTCTCATAAGACGCAACAAAAGAAGCAAGTAGAGCAAGATGTCCTTCAGCAGACTTCACACTCATAGGCATTGACTTTGCATTACTACTTTGCTTTGAAGTTGATGTTCTCTTGACTCCTGTTGATCCTCCTGCAGCAGCTACAAAACACACATCACCATCCTCATTCACTGTGACCTGCTCCTTATCACACGAAAGAAATGCAGTTGCAGAGTCGCTAGAAGCATCATGAGGTGAAGAAGATGTAAGCCCATTGTATATTCCTGGATCTTGAACCTGATCATAACCAGTGTCCTTTTTCTTCATACTAAGCTCATAAGCTCTAAGCTTTCCAACTACTTCTTCCAATTCCTTCGTGTCATAATCTGCTTCTCCCTTAATCATGAGAGTGTAGATATCCCATTTAGCCGGTAGAGCATCAAGCAGCTTCTCGTTTTTCTCAATGTCAGTATAGCAATCTATATCATAATTATCCAGTTCTGACATCGAGTGATGACGTCTTCAAGTGACTCATTCTTCATGTACTTGAACACAGCAAACTGCTTCTTCAGTAGATCAACCTTGTTCTTCTTGACATCAGGATTTCCCTCATATCTCTTCTCTAGTGCATCCCACATTTCCTTTGAAGTAGTGTACTTCTTAAAGGTATGCTTGATGCCATCAGGTAAAGACATTTTAATGGCTGCCAAGGCTCTCTTTTCAGCCTCATACATTTTCTTTTGTTCGGCATCCATATCAACATAAGCAGTTATACGTTGTCTTCCCTCAAACTCATGAGTTGGGTTCACATACCCATCGTCTATGCATATCCACATACGCGTGTCCTGGTACTCAACAAAAGATTGAAACCTATCCTTCCATGTCAAGTAGTTCTCCACCTTCATCATCTTAGGTGGCTTGTTCGTCGTGCCTACCTCATGTTCCATCCTTAAGAGTTCGTTCAATTTAGACATGTTCGACATTTCAACGTAACTGACTGATAAAACCGTACAAAAATTTTCCGAACACAGTGGTTACCAAATTACACCGTTAGAATCGTCTCGAAAAGACGAATCCAATGATATCTAATGTCGAAAACTGAAATCGGGATTTTCCAGAGTCTTTTTTTTTTTTTAACGGTGCAAACAGTTTCTTCAAACGAGCTACGGATCAATTTCTATTTGCAAAACTCTGAAATTTTTTCGACTCTTGCCAACAAAAATTCCACCCCTTAATATCTCTCCTAATTTCGCTGAGTTCTGTTAATTTCGCTGGTCCAACTGGTTAATTTCGCTGATCTGTTACTTTCGCTGGTGAATCAGTTTATTTCGCTGGTCAAGTTCGCTGCTTAGTTTCGCTATAACGACGACTGTAAATTCGCCGAAAACCGTGATAATTTCGCTGTGGAAAATTTATACGGTTACCAAAGTCGCCTTTGGATTTAACTTCGCCGGTCACCGAGATAACTGTTAAAATCGCTCAAGATCTGATTGGGCCACCCAGCCACCCAATCCTGAAACATGCAGCAGCTAACAACAGCAGCAGCTAACAACAGCAACAGCAGCAGCTGACAATCAGCACTTCTTTCCTACAAACACGAAAACAGTCAAAACAATAATCAAAACAGATTAAAGTACACGAATTTAAACTGTTCTTCAAGTGTTCTTCGTGTTCTTCGCAAAAACCCAGAACTTAAACTCGAAATTTTCAAACAACCAACTACCAAAACAGATCAAAACTCAGAATTTTGAACTGTTTTTCCTTGTTCTTGCTGTCCTTCACGAAAATTATGAATGAGACACCAAAACTTCTTCAACCGAAACACAACTTGAATCCAGTCTTCAGTCTTGAACCATGCACAAGAGCAAACGCTCTGATACCAATTGTAGGTCCCTGAATCACGTATGGATCGTACAAGACTGTTAATCTATCAAGGGTGCGGAATCCCCTTGATTGATCTTCGAACACAGAAACAAGATTATGTAGAAGAACAAGAACTCGAACACACAAACACGCAAACTTTCAAACTGATCTTCTGTGATTATCAAACCTTTGGAAGTGTTTTACAATCACTAAGATCTACAAGAACCTAACAGCCAATTTCTGTTTTGTTCTTAACCTCTCAAACTTGAATGCTCTCTCTAGTTGTCTAAAGTGTCTCTTGTGTCTATAATGTCTCAAGTGTCTTGCCTAAAACTCAAGACTAAGGCTATTTATATACACACAGCCAAGACTCGAATTGGGCTTTGCCCATATTACATTTTTCACATAAACTTGGGCCTAATAGACTTGTTACAAACTTGGACTGATTGGGCTTCATAGAGCTCGTTTTTCTTTAAGTCTTCATGATCCAATCTTCTGTTTAATATCCAAAGACCAATCCAAAGCTGTTGTCATATAACATGCACCAACAAAAATGTTTTAAAATCATGCTAGGTAAAATTTTTTAAAATATTAATAATGCTCTTTGAAATCATGCACTTGATAAGAAAATATATTGTGTTAATATTGTTTTCAGGCTATATGAAACATTTTGAAATCATGAAGGTTGTTTTTGAAAACATAGACAATGTTTTTGAAATCGTGGAGGTTGTTTTTGAACACATAGACAATGCATTTGAAAAATTGTTTTCAAACTATATGAAATCTTTTGAAATCATGAAGGTTGTTTTTTAAATACTTATACTATGTATATTGTTACGAAAATCAGAATGAAGTGATATGGGTATGAGATTGAATATACCCTCAGTCATCTAACCAAGGATTCAAAGGTTCAGATGTGCAAAAAGCACGATTACTCATAATTTCGCTATATTTCTTGTACTTCGTCTCCTAGAATGAAACGAGTACCTAAAAAAAATTATATATTTTTTTTAATCATGAGTGATCACTTGAAAGGGGGAATCACAAGAGTAGTTTGTAAAGAACATAGTTCCTTGATGTAGGCATCATAGGTAATGCCATACACATATGTAACTACAATTGTACATCAGAATTGTGAACAACGATTTATTTATGAACAAAACAGATTGTTTCACATTACAAGAAAACAAAAGAAACAAAAGCATAAGACAGCAACATCTTCTAATCAGCCAACTGCTCATCCGAGGGTCAGATTTGCATTAGCAAGCTTTGGGCATTTGTTCACGAAATGACCCATCTTGCCACAGTTGTAGCACGATCCAGGTGGAAAGCGAGCTTGGACAGGGTTGGCTTGTGGTTGATTTGGACCACCTTGGTTCGGGTTAGTTCGACAAACACTTGCCAGGTGACCAACTCGCCCACATGATACACATAGACGACACTGTAAGTGAGCTTGGTGATGCCCCTTACATTTGTCGCATAACGGTGCCGTTCCCTTGTATTGCTTCTTAGCAGGCGGTGTTGCTACTTGGCTAGGTCCTGCTTGATTTGGTGCAACGACTGGAGAAGTCTTTGAAGCTTTACGTTTCTTCAGTTTTGGTGAAGACTTGGCTTCTGTTTCCTGTGATGGCTCCTGCGTGGCTTCATTCTGGAGTCGATACATGGCAGTAGCTAATTCGACGGTCTTCAGGATCACTTCGCCTATTCGCTGGGCAAATTTGGCAGTCTGCTCAGACATTTGACCGTTTTTGAGAGGAAGAGACATTCTAGAAGAGAATGAAAGACATAGGAAGAAACAAGTGAAAGGTTATCGGATAATCAAAACAGAATGGCAATGCATAGAATTTGCGATCATTCGTTTTGTTACCTAAGGCAAACAAACAAGACGGTGACTAATCAAAGTAAACGGGTCATATTAATGTATCACTGAAGACGTGCTTGCCTATAAGTGAACACACACCCCAAGAGTTCCCAGGTAAGAGTGACTGGTCCGATACTGCGGATTTGTACCAACACTCTAGCCTTAGACAGAAAACTCAGGGTACAGGCATTCACCCTTCCAGTTTGCACGTGTTCACATTATAAGACCCAAACTTTGACGAGATTTTGAATACTTAGAGGGTTCAAAACCTGGTAATCAATCATCCTAGAACAGATGATTAGTTTTCAAGGCGGTTTTGAAATTTATGTTCTTGTTGTGGTCGTCGCCTAAGGATATGTAACGGTATTGTTTTATGACTAAAAGCAAGTAAACTCGCGTTAGGGTCCTAGGAAGGTTATAGACTAGGTCAAAGCATTACTAATAACCTAATTCCCTATAACCATGAGCTCTGATACCAACTTTTTTGTCACACCCCGACCACGTAAAAACAACAAAACGTGGCGGAATCGTCGGGGAGTGTTGTAACAGAATCACTGTTTCATAATAGATGGAAAATTGAAATTTCGTTTTATTGATTAAGAGAGTTACAATGTCTTAACAAACAAGAAATATAACATAATTAACTAGTCTTGCATCTTTTATTTATGCTAAGGTCCAAGTCTGCCTACGTGTATCATGATAAATCCTACGCATCATATCCTGAAACACATGTGAAAATAGGTACGTCAACATAAAAATGCCTATGAGATACATAGGTTTTATTGATTTGGGATTCATGACATATAAGTTTGAAGAAAAATGTTTAGCAAAAGTGGTCATGAACCTTATAAAATGTTTTGTTTTGTAAATCAGATGAAAGTGATGATAAAGTAGATGATATGTAAAAGAGTAATGTAGGGTTAAATGAATAACCAAGTAAAATGAGTTTGTATAAAATAAGTTGTTTTGTAAAACAATGTCTTGTGAAAAATATGTCATATGTGTAAAATATATGAGTCCAAATTGAAATGATTTAAATAACACTACGACATGTAATATAATACAAGCACTTTTATATAGGAAGTACCAGCGGCGTATCCACTGTGCTTGTATCATATTACACACGTCTCGTTACTTAAATCACTTACCAAACAAACCATCAATGTAAAATTTATTTATGTATAGTCAAATGTTTATGTAAAAACCATCAATGTAAATCATGTAATGTATAATCAAAAGTTATGTATGGTAAGTAAAAGGAGACTACTTAAACCAGAAGTAAAAATGTACAAAACAAAGTATTTGAATAAATAAAAAATTATGCTTTGTAGAATAATTCATGCTTTACTGATACAACCATTTATGCGGTAATGTTAAACGCCTACATCCAAGCCTTGAGACAGACGGATAACCTTAGAGTGAAGGTTATCAAAGAAATGTTTTCGGATTCGGTCATTCCTTCCACCCAAACAAACCTAGGGTTTTAGGAACGGGATTTGTCAAGTCCTATGGTACCACTACCTACTATCGAGCGGCATGATCGGTGTTAATGAATGTAATTTAGTCCCGTTAAACAAACCAAATGATATACCAAATGTAAACATGTTTTATGAAAATAATGTACCTAGTATGCTTAAGTGAACATAAAAGGTAGAGATGTAAATAATGTGTCCATATGTTACGAGAACATATGCAACAGAGATGCAATGTAAAACAATATGCTAGCATGCCAAGTCATCATACATAGTAGAAAAATGTAATGTAAAACATGTACTAATAGTGTACTAATGAACATAGCAAGTATATGATGTAAAAACAATGGAAAGCACGAAAGTAACAAGTAGGCACATGTGTTTCACCCCAAAACAGTTTGAAAACAGTAAAAGAGGGGTCTATGTACTCACCTTTGGGTGCGTTTTTATACGTTAACACAATCCCTCAAATTGTTTATTCATCCTAAATTAGATAAGAATGATTTAATAATCAAAACTCACAAAAATACCGAAGTTTCTCCGATACTTAGAATTTTCACATAACTTGAGATTTCTCGAAAAGTTATTATTTTTGATTATTTTGGTATATTTGTATATATGTACTCGAGTGTAACACACCTAATCTTGTCAACACTATCACATGATCATATACATATTGTAAAACACATAGCACATTGTAACACATAAAATAACCCATGAACAACCCATTCTAGTGTATGTCGAAAAACACTTATTTTAGCGATTCGGTGACATTTTTGGGCGTCGGAAGTCACGTATGACTAACCAAACACCAAGTAAACTTAATATAAGTTAAAATACTTATTTTTATATAAAAAATATCAGTTTGGTTACTGATCTAAAACAGTTTTATAAAAGTCCTCCGAAAATGCGATTTTCTACCGTTTTAACGCATAGTTTTGCGTCAAACGTTACCCGAACCATCCCACATCGAAACTACTTGAAATTTTGACACAACCCATGTTATTTAATGAATAAAATAATTGTTATACTCATGATAGTGCAGGTCTTAAACAAAGCACATAAATCATGCAAATTTCACCTAATTTACCACTTTTTAAGCTATACGTACAACATGCAAGGCTATCAAACCTATGTCAAAGTTTCATGCCATTATAATACATCAAATAATGTTATTTTTAGTGTTTGTAACCTGATCTAAAATAGTTTTGTCATATAGCCATTTTTCATCATCTCTTGAGCTTTAAATCAACATGTATCTTCATGTACAAGTGCCTAAAGCACACTATCATAACATCATCATTTTATGTTAATCTAAATGCATCAAATATATGATATATTCAGGTTTATTTGCTGACATATTTAAGCATTTAACATATCATACATAAATCACCAAATACTTGCATTTTTACCACCATTCAAGAACATGTAACAACACAAACAAGTACTTAACAAGATATCAAACTCAAACTCAAAAATAAACTCATATACGCACATATATATGTACGGTTATATACATATATATACACCACCATTTTATTTTGTAACAAGACCCATTTCATTTTAGATTTCAAGTTTAGTGAAATTCCCAAGATTCAAGAGAAACTTCAAATCATCAAGAACAACCAAGAATCAAAGTATGATTTAAACATAAGTGTTATACCTTCAAGATTCAAGTAGGTTGTAGGATGAGATTTTGATGATAGGAAGCTTGAATCACTTGAGAATACCTTGGAATCACCTTTAGCTCTTTACACTAACTTGAAGGTTGCTAGAAAAGGGACTTGAAGGTGAAGAACAAGACTTGAAGATGAAGAAGATTGAGAGAGGGAGAGAGGACGGTTGGGAGGGAGGAGATTGTTTGAGATTTTGTTTGTGATCTTGGAGATATGGAATGATATGAATGAGATATGGAGATTTAAGGGAGATATGATGAATTTACATGCACCAACAAGTGGCAAGTTGAGTGAGAAGTGGCAAGAGGAGGCCGCCACCTCCATCCTCACTCTCACACATGTGCAAAGTTTTATATAATGTGTTATATGTAGGCTAAAAACGGGTGTTTAACTGGATACCGGGTATTTTATCTAGCGTTTAAACCCGGTTTATGGCGTTCTAATTTATTTTTATTATTCTATAAAAATAAACTTGCCAAAATATTACTGAAATAAATTTCAGTTGCCAAGACTGGCTGCGTTATCTGCGTTTTGCAGTAGAAGCACTGTGTCGCGTAGAAACACACGGTACGCGCTTAAACTTTGAAAAATAACGTTTTTAATCGTTTTAATTTATTTTTCAACACGGACCTGATTAAAATAAAATTTTAATCATAGCAGAATATTTTTGGGATTTAAATATTATCCGGGTGGTCACCAACGTTAGTTTCGTAGTTTTGTCGTAACTAGTTCTTTTGTTCAAATAAACATGTTTTTGCCATTCCGAATCCTTCGAAACTTATTTCTAAGTTATGTAAAGGTTATTTAGGGTATGTTTGGCTTACGTCACAGTTCCAGAGTGTACGTCGCGTTAAACTGATTGCGTTTAAGCACCAGTTTGCGTTTAAGCACCAGTTTGCATATAACCTTCCAGAAAGTGATTTAGAGCCCGAAACCGAACAAGAATTGATATGTGCAAACGATACACATATTTATACAAATCTCAAGTATGAAATACAATATTTCATTGATTTAGTATTTGTTTGATGGCCGTGGAGGCACAGGTGTCACAATTTAAACCATGATTTATTTCAATACTTTGTTTTGTGCATTTTACCTATGGTTTTAGTTGACACATTTCACTTGCCATACATGACATTGGTTACACATTACATGATTTACATTTGAAAATAGACATTGATTACACATAAACATTTTGACATTAAACAAGACATTTTGATGGTTTGTTTAGGTAAGTGATTTAAATAACGAGGCGTGTGTAATATGATAAAAGCATGGTGGATACGCCGCTGGTACTTCCTATATATAAGTGCTTTTATGATATTACATATCGTTGCGCTATTTAAACCATTTCAGTTTAGACATATTACATATTACACATATAACATATTTTCACATAAACATTGTTTTACAAACAACTTAATTTATACAAACTCATTTGACTTGGTTATTCATTTTAACATACATCTTTCTTTTGTATATCATCTGATTTTCTTATCACTTTATGTATGATTTATAAAAGAAAATATTTTCCTAAAATTCATGACTAACTTTTATAAAACAATTCTTTCAATTACAAGTCATGAATCCTAAATCAATAAACCTATGTATCTCACAGGCATTTTTATGCCGACGTACCTATTTTCACATGTGTTTTCAGGAGCTGATGCGTAGGAATGATCAAGATACACTTAGGCGGACCTGTGCCTTAGTGACATAAAATGAAGCTAGACTAGTTTAAATTACATTATGTACTCTTTGTTTTCTTTGATTTAAGACAATGCAACCACTTTGTTAATAAATAAAACTAAACTTTAATTACCATGGTTATGAAACAATAATTCTGCCACTCCACTCCCCGACGTTTCCGCCGCGGTTTGTTGTTTTACGCGGTCGGGGTGTGACAGAAGAATTGGTATCAGAGCCAATGGTTATAGGGAATTAGGTTATTAGTAATGCTTTGACCTAGTCTATAACTTTTCTAGGACCCTAACACAAGTTATCTTTTGTTTAGATCTTAAAACATGCACTTCACCTATCCTTAGGTGATTACCAAAACAAGAACTCAATATTTTCCAAAATGATTTTTGAAAATCAATCATTTGTTTTTAAAGATTTGTTATAATGTTTTGAACCATCCAATTTTTAAAAATGATTTTGAAAATTCAATCATCCATTCTTCAATGATTCTTTTGGCCTTGTGCCATCCAAGTTTTCAAAATCTCGTCAAAAGTTTTGGGTCTAAATAATGTGAACACGTGCAATCTGGAAGGGTGGGTGCCTGTACCTCGAGTTTTCTGTCTAGGCTAGAGTGTTCGTAAAAATCCACATAATCGGACCAGTCACTCTTACCTGGGAACTCTTGGGGTGAGTGTCCACTTATAGGCTAAAGCATGTCTTCGCGATGCATTATTTTTGACCCATTTACTTTGATTAGTCACTGTGTGTCATTTGTTTTCTTTGTGGTACAAACGAATGACCACCATCTTTGCTTTTGTCGATATGTATCATTTCATTCTTCATCTAATCATCTCACTCGTTTTCTCTCATGTTTCCTCTTTTAGAATGCCTCCTCGACGTGAAAATCCGATACCTAATGCCGAACTGGCAGCAATCATATCACAGCAAATGGCTGCTGTACTCCCAGACATTATTGCTCAAGTTAACCAAGCCAACAACAACAATAATGCTCCATGCAACTTCAAAAGTTTCAACTCAGCTAAACCACTCAAGTTTAGTGGTTCTGAAGGAGCAACTGGGCTCCTACAGTGGTTCGAGAGCATTGAGAGTACTTTCCGTCATGTCCAATGTCCTGATAATCACAAAGTCGAGTTCGCTTCTAGTGTGTTTCAAAAGAGGGCTCTTACTTGGTGGAATGGGGTCATGAGAGACCGTGGTGCTGAGGTTGCTTTAGCACAGACCTGGGCAGAGCTTAGGGCTCTTATGTTGAGGGAATTCTTTCCTCGTCATGAACTCAGGGCTTTAGAAAGGGAGTTTGATGATTTGAAGCAGGACAGTGGTGAACATCGGGCTTATACCGACAAATACGAGGAGCTGAGTTTGTTATGCCCTACGATGGTTACCCCACTTGAGAAAGCCATCGAGATGTATGTTGATGGCTTACCTGACTCCGTTCAAGACATCGTCACTGGTAGTAACCCTATCACACTTCGTCAGGAAATCGAGTTAGCTGCGACATTGACTGAGTCGCAGATCAGAAAGGGTAAGCAACACAGGAAAGGTGACAAGTATAAGAAACAGTCGTCTAATAAAGGTGAGAACAAGAAGGGAAAGAAAGCTGGGTATTCAAGGAAGTCTAAGAAGCGTAAGGCTTCTCAGAATTTCGCTGTTACTGCTCAACCAAACCAGGCAGCTCCTAACCAACCTGCACAACCACCAGCAAAGAAACAGTATGCGGGGAATGCACCGTTGTGCAACAGATGCAATAGTCACCATCAACCGCAAGTTCTGTGTCGTTTCTGTGCTAACTGTGGAAAATCGGGTCACCTTGCCAATGTTTGTCGTTTTGCTCCTAATCAAGCTGCACAGAACCCAGCTCAGCAAGCTGCTCAAGCACCTGCTCAACAACAGGCTCAAGCTGCACGACCTCACTATCCTCCTGGTTCGTGCTATAACTGTGGGGATCTGACCCACTACCGAAACCAGTGTCCAAGATTGGCCAATGCAAATCATTCTCAGGCTCGTGGTAGAGTCTTCAACATGAATGCTAATGAGGCGCGAGCAGACAATGAAGTGGTCAATGGTACGTTCTTTGTTAATAATCAGCCTGCATCTGTTCTTTTTGATTCGGGTGCCGATAATAGTTTTGTGTCTTTATCTTTCAAGCCTTTGCTTCGCATGTCTAGAACAAAACTAGGAAAGCCCTTGACAGTAGAGGTAGCTAGTGGTGAACCCGTTGTTCTCGATTCTGTTCTCTGAAATTGCAAGTGGAACCTTAATAACCATCTTTTTCCTATCGACCTCACACCAATGCAACTTGGAAGCCATCATAGTGGGAATGGATTGGTTAGCCAAATATCACGCAGAGGTAGTTTGTTTTGAGAAGATTGTTTGTGTGCCGCTTTCGACTGGTAAGATCTTAGAGGTTCGTGGTGAGAAACCTGCTAGTAGCCTCAAACTCATGTCTTTTACTCAAGCTCGGAAGTATCTGCGAAAGAACTATGTTGCTTTCTTGGCACATGTTGTAGCAGATAAAGGCAAAGGTAAGTCTATTCAAGATATCCCTGTGGTTCGGGATTATCCTGAAGTGTTTCCTGAAGAATTACCTGGTTTACCCCCAGCACGCCAAGTCGAGTTTCGTATTGATCTTGTACCTGGTGCAAATCCTATCGCTAGATCTCCATATCGTCTTGCACCTTCTGAGATGCAAGAGTTGTCTAAGCAACTTCAAGAGCTTTCTGACAAAGGTTTTATTCGTCCTAGCTTTTCACCTTGGGGTGCTCCCATTCTTTTTGTCAAGAAGAAGGATGGATCTTTCAGGATGTGCATCGATTACCGTGAGCTTAACAAGCTTACCATCAAGAATCGATATCCCCTACCTCGCATTGATGATCTCTTTGATCAATTACAGGGTGCTTCTTATTTTTCAAAGATTGGTCTGCGTTCTGGGTATCATCAGCTTCGTGTGCTTGAAGAAGATATTCCCAAGACTGCTTTCTTCACAAGATATGGGCATTATGAGTTCACAGTTATGCCTTTTGGTTTGACTAATGCTCCTGCCGTTTTCATGGACTTGATGAATAGGGTTTGTAAGCCTTATTTAGATAAGTTCATCATCGTTTTCATTGATGACATCTTGATTTATTCTAAGACTCGAGCCGATCATGAGCAGCATCTTCGTCTTACTCTGGAACTCCTGAAGAAAGAACAACTTTTCGCCAAATTCTCCAAGTGCGAATTTTGGCTTAAGGAAGTTCAATTTTTGGGACATATCGTCAACGAACAAGGTATCCATGTAGATCCCTCCAAGATCAGTGCGATTAAGGATTGGGATACGTCTACTACACCAACTGAAGTTCGTTCTTTCCTTGGTCTTGTGGGTTATTATCGTCGCTTCATCGAAAACTTCTCAAAGATTACATTTCCTCTAACTGCTCTAACTCAGAAGAACAAACCCTTTGAATGAGGATCTAAACACGAAGAAGCGTTTCAGACCTTAAAGCAAAAGCTTTGTGATACGCCTATTCTATCTTTGCCTGAGAGCAATGATGATTTCGTCGTGTATTGTGATGCATCAAATTTGGGTCTTGGCTGTGTTCTCATGCAAAGGAACAAAGTCATGGCTTATGCATAAAGGCAGTTAAAGATACACGAGAAGAACTACACCACTCATGATCTTGAGTTAGGTGCAGTTGTATTCGTTCTCAAAATCTGGAGACACTATTTGTATGGTACAAAATGTGTGGTTTTCACTGACCACAAAAGTCTTCAACACATCTTTAATCAGAAAGAACTCAACATGAAGCAACGACGTTGGGTTGAACTTCTAAACGACTATGACTACGAAATTCGCTACCATCCTGGTAAGGCGAATGTCGTGGCTGACGCATTGAGTCATAAGGAATGTGTCAAGCTTCATTGTGTTCGAGTTCGATCAGATATTTAGACTCGCATTTCTCAGGCTCAACATACTTGTGTTTCACAAGATTTGATGAGTAAGGAATTACCATTTCATATCAAGCCTGATCTCGAACTAAAGGACAATGGATCATATTATTTCATGGACTGTTTGTGGGTCCCAAGTCAAGAAAATCTTCGCACCTTGCTTATGGATGAAGGTCATAAGTCTCGTTATTCTATTCATCCCGGTGCAGACAAAATGTATAAGGATCTTCGTACTCAGTATTGGTGGCCTGGTATGAAGAAAGACATTGCCTTGTACGTTTCCAAATGCCTTACTTGTCTTAAGGTTAAGGCTAAACATCAACATCCCTCTGGATTATTGGAGCAACCAGAGATTCCAGTTTGGAAATGGGATAACATTGCTAGGGATCTTATTACCAAACTTCCGCGCACTATGAGAGGTCATGATGCCATCTGGGTAGTTGTTGATCGTCTTACAAAGTAGCACATTTCTTGCCGATCCGTGAGGATGTATTTGCTAACAAGCTGGCTAAAATCTATGAGGATGAGATTATATCCCGTCATGGTGTTCCTTTGAACATTATATCAGATAGAGATGCTCGGTTTTCATCTCCCTTTTGGAGAACCATGCAATCTGCTATGGGGACCCAACTTAATTTGAGCACAGCTTATTATCCGCAATCAGATGGGCAATCTGAAAGAACAATCTAGAATTTGGAGGATATGATTAGAGCTTGTGTGATCGATTTTGGTGGTAGTTGGGATTCGTATCTTCCATTGATTGAATTCTCCTACAACAATAGTTATCACTCTAGCATCAACATGGCTCCTTTGGAGGCTTTATATGGTCGAAAATGTCGTTCACCAGTCTGCTGGAATGAGATCGGTGAGGCTCAGCTTACTGGACCTGACCTCATTCTAGAGACGACAGATAAGGTTAAGAAAGTTCGCGATAACCTTCAAACAGCCAGAAGCCGTCAAAAAAGTTACGCGGATCGACGACACTAGCCCTTGGAATTTCAAGTCGGTGATTGCGTGTTACTTAAGGTTTCACCTTTGAAAGGTGTAATCAGATTTGGAAAGACAGGAAAACTTGCACCTAGATATGTTGGACCATTCAAGATCGTCGAACGAATCGGAAAGGTAGCCTACAGACTTGAGTTACCTCCTGAACTTGGAAATGTTCATCCA
Organism: Helianthus tuberosus; assembly: GCA_030545235.1. Taxonomy (NCBI): domain Eukaryota; kingdom Viridiplantae; phylum Streptophyta; class Magnoliopsida; order Asterales; family Asteraceae; genus Helianthus; species Helianthus tuberosus. The sequence continues at coordinate 52,687,103 of CM060429.1, read as the reverse complement.
ACCTTTCACGTGTCCAATCTCAAGAAGTTTTTAGCTGATGAGAACCTCCACATACCCCTGGACAAAATTCGTGTTGATAACACGATGCATTTCGTTGAGAAACCTGTGGAAATCATGGAACGTGAAGTTAAATGGCTCAAACGCAAGCACATTCCACTTGTCAAAGTTCGCTGGGAATCTAAACATGGTCCAGAATTTACTTGGGAACGTGAAGATCAAATTAAGGCAAAATATCCGCATCTATTCTCACAAGTTCCATCTAAATAAATTTCGGGACGAAATTTCCACAAGTAGGGGAGACTGTGACATCTGTGCTTGTAATCATTGTATAAACTTTGAATAGTTCATTTATCAATAAAAGAATCTTATTTGATCCCAATATTTTTTTGTCTGTGTTTGACATTTTGCATGTTTTGATTTTTGTTCAATTTCAAACTCTATATCGCTTTCTAGAGAGTTATACGCAAACCGATGCGTAAACGTAATTAGTTTAACACGACAAACACTCCAGAACATCAATTTATGCTTAACATACCTTAAATAACCTTCACATAACTTAGAAATAAGTTTTGAAGAATTTGGTATGGCAAAATCAAGTTTATTCTCTTACAGGGACTAATTTCGACAAACTACGGAAGTATGCCGATTCGTACTGTAACCAACATTCCAGAACTTGATCATAAGTTAAACACACCCCAAATATCCTTTATATGGCTTAGAAATAGGCTTTGAGGGGTTCGGTATGCTAAAATAAACTTTTTGGTCAATCAGGGACTAAAAGCGTCAAAAAGTGCATAAGTTTGCATTTTCGCTCATATCTTACGTTCTGAATATATCCGGACATCAAAATTTTTTTGTAATCCTTAAAATATTTTATTTTAGTGATTGGCATGATAAAATTCCATTCGTCGCGTAATTTGGATCGTTTTTCGCGTCTGTTCGTGTTTCATCGTAATTAACCAAATATCGTGATCGTACGGCTAAACGAACCAACATCCGACATATTTTCAAGCATGTTTCATGTCCCCTATGCTTAGGCATCATTGTAGAGCCTTGAAAATGGCTTAACGAGCCTTAAACATGTCGAAAATGGGCTTAAACACTTGCAGGGACCAAAGCTGTAAATAACAAAACTTAAATCTGAACTGCAGGCGGTCGCGGGCCGCGTAAGCCAGCCCTGGCTCTTACGCGGGGCACGACAGACCATCAGGTCTGCAGAAAGTTGTTTCCAGCTTGATCCAGCTGTTCTCTTGCTTTGTAAATGGTTTTTATCAACCTATGGGCTTGTTCTTCTTATTGCTTCAAATATCAGGATACAGTGCATGATATGATGCGGATCAACTAAGTGTTACAATGCAATTGGAGTACAAGTGTTAGTGTATTGTGAGTGTTTGCAAGTAGAGAGAAAGAGTGTGCGAAAGATTCTGTCCCTAATCTGAATCCGATCAATCCCCTTTTATAGTAAAAAGAAAACAACTAACTATCCTACTATTCCGGGATCCGACGAATATTCCATATGTGGACGTTGTAGTCCACGTCTTCTGGCTTCAACGTTCGTAATATAACTGATTTGCCCGAGTCTTGAGGAGAAGAAGTCCACCTGACCGTTAGAGACTGGTTTCAATAATCTGCACGTGAGTTAATTATTAACTACCAGGATATCGTATCAGGATGTTACCAATATCCTGATACAGCATCCTGGACACAATAAAACAAACAAAGTCAGAATATCAGTCAGGATATACGAGCAGAAAACCATCCATAACAATTGTCCCCAAAATATATCTGTTGGTATACCAATTCCAATGGATATATTTTAAATCTTATCCCTCAAATCGAGGTTATTAAACCAAAACGACACTTGACGTGACTTGGTGCAACTTCCAATGCGATATTTACTCTTTACCCCCTATACTCAGCCCCTTATTTAGCTTATCTATTCATAATCATGATCATCACTTTCCAAGCCATTTTCCAGGTATTATCTCTTTCTCTTCTCTGTTTTTCCTTTCTTGAATTTCTTGTTTCTTGGTTGATACCCCTCATGGCATCTCGAACAAGATCACGTTCAAACGAGCCGGTCCCAACCCTCTTGAGTCAAAACCTCATCCGAGAACCAAAAAAAGAGATCTGTTCTTTCAATAATGCCGACATCGCGGCTTTGAAGGATTCCGGTGCCTTTCCTGCCGGAGTAGTCATTCGCCCTTTCGATCGGGAAGTCCGATCAGACGCGGCATCAAACGAGTGGGTCTGCTTTTTTGCCTATCTCTTTTCCTTGGGACTCTGGGATCCATTTCTACCCTTTATCTCTCGTTTCTTCGAGCTTACCGGCCTCAGTTATGCTCAAACTATGCCAATGGTGTGGCGAGTTTTAATGGTGTTAAACCAAATTAAATCTCGCCATTGCCCTGACCTATGCATCGAAGACCTTCCCATAGCATATCGACTGAGATCCCATGGTAGCAGCCGCTTTCTTATGTTCTCCACTTCCAAGAACCCCCTAATTCTCAAGGCCACTAAGAATGAAGATCAGTGGCAATGAAAGTTCTTTTACGTTAAAAGGGACTCTATTGACAAGGGTTTTGACCTGCCAGTTAGATGGTTAACCAAGGGTAGGATTTAGGGTTTTAGGAATATCCCCAAATATATCCTTAAACTATATCCTTGACTGATATCCTAATATTTTGTGCAGCGAATTTCAGAGACCTAGCACCCCCAAGCGCGGAATCGAAACCCAGGATCAAAGAGATCTATCGACTCCCTGCCAGTGAAAGAACCTTCTCCCTGTCTCTCACAAACTCAAGTCAAAAATCAAGCTCAGAAATGTCTGGTAAGTATACGATTATATTGATTATAGAGTATAAGTGTTAAGAACTAAACATTTCTCCCTTTTTAGTGCCGGTCATTAACCTCGAAGGCTTCCAGCTCGACGAGTTGGACAGTTATTCCAGCCTTGCACCTGCTAAGCAAGAGACCAATCCGAAGCCAGCTGATACTCCAAAGCCTACCAGTTCGAAGACTGCTACCGCTCCCAAAGCTCCCCCAGCATCCAGGACCCGGGCCTCCAGCTCCCGGAAGAGGAAGGAAGTAGACCATCCCGCTACACCCCACGTGTTCCCATTTGAGAACCATGGGTTCACGGAATCCAGCAAATTCATGACCGGCTTCCTCAACCAGATTAGTATCCTTGACCTATATCCTGCACCATATGCTGGTTATAAAAGTTAATTAAGGTCAATACCTGTTTTCTTATTTTGCAGGGTCTCGAACGCCTGGTATTCCTTGTGACAACTCGTATTTCCAATCCGACCTTGGTACTTTGATGTAACGTATGTGTACGATATATGACTTTTATGAAAGTGAATGTTTATGTGAATGCTATGTTATTACGTGTTTGTGTAATGTATGTATGTTATAAGCGCACGACACACACTCGACCGCACAAGCCATTCGGGCTACACAACTCGTACTCGGACTCTTAGGGCAGCCCAAGTGTGGGTTCGGCCCATCCCCCTTAGTCGAATAACACATGGGGCGCTAGCACCCATCTCACACTTTACCAAAACAAACAAACCTACAAACCCTAGAGCTCTCCTCTCTCTCTCTAAGCTGACGACAAGCATCCCCTTTCTCTTGAAGATCATTCCTCGAATCGGATCACCCTCTATCTTTCGGTTAGTGTCTCATAATTTGTTAACTTGTTAATACTTGATACTTGATATTGTAGTTGTTATAATATTGAATGATGATTCTGCTTATGTGCAATCGGATATATGATGACACATGTTGATGTAGCAATAGGCTTTGATGATTCAATAGATTTGAGGTCAATAGTTGATAAAGTTGGATAACCATGACAATCAAAAATGGCGGCCATGTGATCATTTATGTTACCGATGACTGTTGCTAGTATTATGTGATTGAATTGTAATATTTGTGATTATAATATATGCGTGCATGATACTGATATGAACATTGTATACATGATTCGGATTTTTGATTGGACCGAATACATTAACAGATCATACATATATTATTTTTGGGCTAATGCTTGTTAATGGATTGTCAGAGGTTGTTGGATGAATTTATTAGTTGTCGGCCATTATATGCATAAACCCGTTTTGATTATTAGTGATGTTATGCAAATAAATATAAGAATCATATGATCGGCTAGTTCAGAATTTCATGTGAGATGTCAGTGCCATGTGAGTCTCATAGGAATGTGTAAATCAATATAGATCACACATGGTACTCTATAATCTAGGTTGCATGCTAGTGTTGTGATAATTCTGGTAGTATGATGGGTGAATGATGATGTTACGATGAAACCGATGTAACAGTTAGACATCATTAGGGTTTTGATTTATGAAACTGTTGATTGATTAATTGTAATTTTGGAAATAGATAATTGGTTGTAACCGAATGGCAAGATATTCGGATATTTAAATCCATTCCCACATGCAGCCTTGTCGCACAAGATCAGGTCGTACAAGACCTGATCCGATCACACAAGTGCCAGGCGCACAAGACGGACCGCACAAGGCATCTTGGTCGCACAAGATGTCTTCAGGCGCACAAGCCTTACTGGGCCGCACAAGATGGTTATCTGCTTATAGTTGTTGGGCCGTAGACTTGGGCTGGGTAATAGAGCTGACCGCACAAGTGGTTGTTTGGTTTAATTGTTTGGGCCGGGCTTTTATCAATCTCGCACAACATGCTGTGGATCGCACAAGGATGTGCTGATCGCACAACATGTTGGGCTGAGACTTGTGTGGGCTTCATTGTATGCTAAATTGATATCATTGTGTTTACGTGGTTGCCATGATCAATACGTGTTCGTAACTGTTAGCTTATGTGTAAACATATGTACGATACTTGAAACCAAAACCTGACTTGTATAATAACCATGATAGGACGTGGTTGACCACTAGCTTTTAGACTTGACCTTTCTATGTTATCTGCCGAGCAAACCAAGGTGAGTTCACACTTCTTTACAAAGCATGGGATTCCCAGGGGTTGGGAATGGGTTAAGGAATATAGATTCCTCGTCCTGTTGAGACATATTCAGGAACGTAGATTCCTCGTCCAGTATGAGACGGATTTAACTATACTAGACTAGAACTCTATCAACGAAGTCCCTCCTTTTATATCGACTTAATCGCCGAGGCCAATGGCGAACGGGTCATTAGTTAAATAGCGCTATTAGGTTTAACAAACTCACACCGTGCCGCAGAGGACGGGCGTGGACTAATGGACTATGGCACGTCAGTGATGATAGACACAGACGTTAGGGCACTTAAACATGACGAACGTTAGTAGTCGATATGGTAACGAGTCTGGTGAATTAAACATGGGGTAGCCCCCACGGCCATAGAGCCGGGCTGGTATAGCCAACGTAAGAACGGGTAACTAATAAACGTTTTTCGAACTATGGGGTAACCCCCACGGCTGGATAGCTGGTAAAGAGTAAACTGTGTTTTCGGAACAACTATAAACTGGACAACCAAACGTGAACTCACTCAACTTGTTGTTGACTCGTTACTACATGCTTTGCAGGTCTATAGGTACTTAGCTGGAGCTTGCACAAGGAAGAGTCGTTGTGGGACATGGACAGCTGTGTGCCATGTTAAACCTTTGGATATTTGAACTTATGTTTTGGGATTTAAACATTATGCTTCCGCTCATAACTAAAACTATGTTTGAAATGGACATTAACTGTGGGGGGGGGGGGTAGTTAAATGGACATTAACTGTGTTGGTTGAACTTTTACATTTAATTACTTACTTGTTCCATATGATTAGTGGTTTGATCCTGGTCAGTCACGCCTCCAAGCGGTGATACTCCGCATGTGGTTTTTGGGGGTGTGACAGATTGGTATCAGAGCCATTGGTTATAGAGAACTTGGTTTTAATAAAGGAAAACGTTTTTGTTAAAACCAGACTATAACCTGTACAGTGCTCTACGATCCACAACGACGCTTCACTCCACGTGCAAGGCTCGGCATTCTAGGTGATATAATTTATGCTTACATTGCCTACTTGCTAGATTACGTAGAACTTTGCTCATGATATGCTTAGCTAGTATAGCTACTCTTGCTTGAACACGTGTGTGCTTACTCTCTTCTGTCATCGCACTTTCGCGAACCTTTCTCACTCATGTTTCCCTTGATATGAAGATCATGTCTGGACGCATTAACATGACTCAAGCCCAGTTGACGGCTCTGATCAACGAACAGGTTGATGCGGCACTTGCAGCCGCACAAGCAGGAGGTATACCCTGCTGTTTAAAACTCATTCTAGGATCTTTAGATCCTACTCTCGTGAACCTATCCTTGTGTTAAACTTTGTCCTTTCTTACACTTGCAACAGGTCAGCATGCTCAGCCACCTGTGTGCACCTTCAAAACCTTTATGGACTGCCGACCAACTACTTTTAGCGGCACTGAAGGAGCAGTAGGTCTCCTCCACTGGTTTGAGAAATTAGAATCTGTGTTCGAAATGTGTGAATGCCCTGAGGCGCGTAGGGTGAAGTATGCTACTGGTACTCTTGAGGGTCTAGCTCTCACATGGTGGAACGCCCAAGTCCAAATGCTGGGGTTGGTTGCTGCTAACGCCACCCCATGGAACAATTTTAAGGAAATGATCAAGGAGGAATACTGCAGTCGTGACGACATCCACAAGTTGGAAGTCGAGTTCTTTAACCTCAAGATGACGGGGTCGGAAATTGAGGCATATACTAAGAGGTCGAATGAGCTTGCCTTATTGTGTCCTACTATGGTGGACCCTCCAATCAAGCGTATTGAACTTTTTCTCAAGGGCTTAGTGCCAGAAATCCAAAGTCATGTGACTTCAGCGAACCTCGCCACTATCCAGCAGGTTGTTCAGTTGGCTCACCGTCTCACTGATCAGGCGGTGGAGCAGAACAGGTTACCAAAGCGTATAAGTGCTACAGCTACTTCGGATACTCCTAGTGACAACAAGAGAAAATGGGATGGAGCTTCAAGCAGAGGTTCGACTTCGGTTCAATCTCAGTCCCAACAGAGAAGGATTGACGACTACAAGAGTCCTAGTCAACAATCATCTGGTGGTCAAGGTCATGGTGGATACAAAGGAAATCACCCCAAATGTAATCGTTGTAACTTACATCACAGTGGGCCATGCACCAGAAGTAACTGTCATCGGTGCAACAAGCCTGGTCATATTGCAAGAGAATGTAGGAGTCAGTTTCCCGCGAACCAAAATCGGCAACAACAGCGAGCCCCACAAAATCAACGTCAGTAGCAGCAACAACAGGGTAACAACAAAGGGTGCTTTCAGTGTGGAGCTGAAGGCCACTTCAAGAAAGACTGTCCCCAGCTGAACCAGAACAACAATAACAACAACAATCAGGGGAATGGGAACAATGGGGGCAACAATGGCAATGGGGCAAGGGGTCGTGCGTTCGTTATTGGCAATGGAGAAGCTAGGAACGATCCCAATGTTGTGACGGGTAAGTTCCTTCTCGACGACTTTTACGTTACTGTCTTATTTGATTCGGGTGCTGATACTAGTTATGTGTCCCAAAAAGTTAGTCAACTGCTTAAGCGTACCCCAACACCTTTGAATCCCAAACACGCTGTAGAGTTAGCTAATGGTAAAAGTATAGAGGTCACACACGTAGTTAAAGGTTGTAACCTAGTACTTGCTGATCATATTTTCTCGATCGACCTCCTTCCTATCACTCTGGGTAGTTTCGACATTGTCATTGGGATGGACTGGTTATCCCAACACCAAGCAGAGATTCTTTGCAACGAGAAGATTGTTCGTATTCCTTGCCCAGGTGATGAACCTCTCATGATTCGTGGCGACAAGAGTGGTGCTGTTGTGAGCATCATTTCTTCCCTTAAGGCTCAAAAGTGTTTGCGTAAGGGCCACACTGCCTTTCTGGCTCTTGTTACTGACACCTCGAAGAAAGAGAAAAAGATAGAAGACTTTCCAATTGTACGCGACTATCCTGAGGTATTTCCTGAGGAACTACCTGGCCTCCCGCCTCATCGCCAGGTCGAGTTTCAAATCGAGTTAGCTCCTGGAGCGGCACCCATAGCTCGTGCACCGTATCGTTTAGCTCCATCAGAGTTGAAAGAGCTATCTACGCAATTACAAGAACTCTTAGATAAGGGTTTTATTCGTCCTAGCTCTTCGCCCTGGGGAGCCCCAGTGCTATTTGTGAAGAAGAAAGACGGTACGTTCAGAATGTGCATCGACTACCGTGAACTGAACAAGGTGACTGTGAAGAACCGCTACCCTCTTCCACGCATTGACGATTTGTTCGACCAGCTACAAGGGTCGAGCTACTATTCAAAGATCGATTTGAGATCAGGATATCACCAGCTGAGAGTCCGAGAAGAGGACGTCTCTAAAACAGCCTTTAGAACCCGTTATGGACACTATGAGTTTATGGTTATGCCTTTTGGGATGACAAACGCACCGGCGGTCTTCATGGACTTGATGAATCGAGTGTGCAAGCCTTACTTAGACAAATTTGTTATTGTCTTCATCGATGACATCCTGATCTATTCGAAGAGTCAGGAGGAACACGAGCAACATTTACGACTCATTTTGGAACTCCTTCGAAAAGAACAGCTGTACGCCAAGTTTTCAAAATGCGATTTCTGGCTTCGTGAAGTCCATTTCTTAGGCCATGTAGTGAACAAGGATGGGATTCACGTTGATCCATCCAAGGTAGAGTCGATCAAGAGCTGACCTGCACCTCGTACGCCAACAGAAATTCGCCAATTCTTGGGATTGGCAGGTTACTACAGAAGGTTTATTAAGGATTTTTCTAAGATTGCTCAGCCTCTTACTTCACTAACGCAGAAGGGCGTTGTTTATCGTTGGGGAAACGCACAGGAGTTAGCGTTTCAGCACTTAAAGGATAGACTTTGCAGTGCACCTATCCTTTCATTGCCAGAGGGCACAGACGGCTTCGTGGTTTACTGTGACGCATCCATTCAGGGTCTTGGTTGCGTATTGATGCAGCGGGATAAAGTTATAGCCTACGCCTCACGCCAACTCAAGGTTCATGAAAAGAACTACACTACACACGATCTGGAGCTGGGAGCGGTTGTTTTTGCACTTAAGATATGGAGACACTACCTATATGGTACCAAATGCGCTATCTACACTGATCACAGGAGCCTCGAGCATATCTTTAAACAGAAGGAACTCAATATGAGACAACGACGATGGGTCGAACTGCTGAACGATTACGAATGCTCGATCAGGTACCACCCAGGCAAGGCCAATGTTGTGGCCGACGCCCTCAGTCGAAAGGACACTACGCCTAAGCGCGTACGAGCTTTACAACTTACTATACAGTCTAACCTTCCTTCTCAAATACGAAATGCTCAGGTAGAAGCATTGAAACCAGAGAATGTCAGGGCTGAAGCCCTACGCGGCTCTAGGCAACGCTTAGAACAGAAGGAAGACGGTGTTTACTACGTAACAGGACGCATTTGGGTCCCACTTTATCGCAACCTACGAGAGCTTGTGATGGATGAGGCACACAAGTCTCGCTACTCAGTGCACCCTGGTTCGGACAAAATGTACCACGACATCAAAACCACATATTGGTGGCCTAGCATGAAGGCACACATAGCAACTTACGTTAGCAAGTGCTTGACTTGTGCGAGAGTCAAGGCGGAATATCAGAAACCCTCAGGCCCACTTCAACAACCAGAGATACCACAATGGAAATGGGAGCAAATTTCCATGGATTTTGTTACTGGCCAGCCTAGATCTCAACGTGGTAATGATACTATTTGGGTGATCGTGGATCGACTCACAAAGTCTGCTCACTTCCTGGCTATCAAAGAAACGGATAAGTTCTCCACTCTAGCAGAAGTATACCTCAAGGAAGTTGTCTCGAGGCACGGGGTGCCCATCTCTATCATTTCGGATCGAGATGCACGTTTTACATCAGAACTGTGGCAAGCAATGCACAAGTCCTTTGGCTTAAGGCTAGATATGAGCACAGCTTATCACCCACAAACGGATGGGCAGTCAGAACGTACCATCCAGACCCTCGAAGACATGCTTAGGGCATGTGTGATTGACTTTGGCAACGGCTGGGAAAAGCATCTGCCACTTGTGGAATTTTCGTACAACAATAGCTACCACACCAGCATTAAAGCTGCTCCGTTTGAGGCATTGTACGGGCGTAAATGCCGGTCACCTCTTTGTTGGGCAGAGGTGGGGGATAGTCAGATTACTGGTCCAGAACATGTGGTTGACACAACAGAGAAAATTGCTCAGATACGACAACGAATGGCGGCGGCTCATGACCGTCAGAAAGTTTATGCTGATAAGGGCAGAAAACCACTAGAGCTCCAGGTTGGGGAGCGTGTACTACTCAAAGTTTCACCCTGGAAGGGTGTGGTTCGTTTTGGTAAACGGGGCAAACTTAACCCACGATACGTTGGACCCTTCGAAGTCATTGAGAAGATAGGCAAGGTGGCCTACATATTGAACTTACCAGCGGAACTCAGTGCAGTTCACGATGTTTTCCACGTGTCGAATCTGAAGAAATGTCTGTCAGATGAGCCCCACGTAGTTCCTTTGAAGGAGCTCACGATCGACGAGCAGTTACGATTCGTCGAGGAACCTGTTGAAATCACGGACCGGGATGTTAAGGTCCTCAAGCGTACCAGGATACCTCTCGTTTGAGTTCGTTGGAACTCACGTCGCGGCCCAGAGTTCACCTGGGAACGCGAAGATCAGATGAAACAAAAGTATCCCCAACTGTTCGCCACCGGTACAACCACTACTGAGGTTGAAGCTACGGAATTTCGGGACAAAATTCCAGATCAACGGGGGGAGGATGTGACACCCCAGGAAAACCGGGAAAACCATGCAACTTAACTAGCTTCCTCAGTGAGTACGTGCTAAATTTCGGGACGAAATTTCTTTCAACTTGGGGATAATGTGACAACTCGTATTTCCAAACCGACCTTGGTACTTTGATGTAACGTATGTGTACGATATATGACTTTTATGAAAGTGAATGTTTATGTGAATGCTATGTTATTACGTGTCTGTGTAATGTATGTATGTTATAAGCGCACGACACACACTCGACCGCACAAGCCATTCGGGCTACACAACTCGTACTCGGACTCTTAGGGCAGCCCAAGTGTGGGTTCGGCCCATCCCCCTTAGTCGAATAACACATGGGGCGCTAGCACCCATCTCACACTTTACCAAAACAAACAAACCTACAAACCCTAGAGCTCTCCTCTCTCTCTCTAAGCCGACGGCAAGCATCCCCTTTCTCTTGAAGATCATTCCTCGAATCGGATCACCCTCTATCTTTCGGTTAGTGTCTCATAATTTGTTAACTTGTTAATACTTGATACTTGATATTGTAGTTGTTATAATATTGAATGATGATTCTGCTTATGTGCAATCGGATCTATGATGACACATGTTGATGTAGCAATAGGCTTTGATGATTCAATAGATTTGAGGTCAATAGTTGATAAAGTTGGATAACCATGAAAATCAAAAATGGCGGCCATGTGATCATTTATGTTACCGATGACTGTTGCTAGTATTATGTGATTGAATTGTAATATTTGTGATTATAATATATGCGTGCATGATACTGATATGAACATTGTATACATGATTCGGATTTTTGATTGGACCGAATACATTAACAGATCATACATATATTATTTTTGGGCTAATGCTTGTTAATGGATTGTCAGAGGTTGTTGGATGAATTTATTAGTTGTCGGCCATTATATGCGTAAACCCTTTTAGATTATTAGTGATGTTATGCAAATAAATATAAGAATCATATGATCGGCTAGTTCAGAATTTCATGTGAGATGTCAGTGCCATGTGAGTCTCATAGGAATGTGTAAATCAATATAGATCACACATGGTACTCTATAATCTAGGTTGCATGCTAGTGTTGTGATAATTCTGGTAGTATGATGGGTGAATGATGCTGTTACGATGAAACCGATGTAACAGTTAGACATCATTAGGGTTTTGATTTATGAAACTGTTGATTGATTAATTGTAATTTTGGAAATAGATAATTGGTTGTAACCGAATGGCAAGATATTCGGATATTTAAATCCATTCCCACATGCAGCCTTGTCGCACAAGATCAGGTCGTACAAGACCTGATCCGATCACACAAGTGCCAGGCGCACAAGACGGACCGCACAAGGCATCTTGGTCGCACAAGATGTCTTCAGGCGCAAAAGCCTTACTGGGCCGCACAAGATGGTTATCTTCTTATAGTTGTTGGGCCGTAGACTTGGGCTGGGTAATAGAGCTGACCGCACAAGTGGTTGTTCGGTTTAATTGTTTGGGCCGGGCTTTTATCAGTCTCGTAAAACATGCTGTGGATCGCACAAGGATGTGCTGATCGCACATCATGTTGGGCCGAGACTTGTGTGGGCTTCATTGTTTGCTAAATTGATATCATTGTGTTTACGTGGTTGCCATGATCAATACGTGTTCGTAACTGTTAGCTTATGTGTAAACATATGTACGATACTTGAAACCAAAACCTGACTTGTATAATAACCATGATAGGACGTGGTTGACCACTAGCCTTTAGACTTGACCTTTCTGTGTTATCTGCCGAGCAAACCAAGGTGAGTTCACACTTCTTTACAAAGCATGGGATTCCCAGGGGTTGGGAATGGGTTAAGGAATATAGATTCCTCGTCCTGTTGAGACGTATTCAGGAACGTAGATTCCTCGTCCAGTATGAGACGGATTTAACTATACTAGACTAGAACTCTATCAACGAAGTCCCTCCTTTTATATCGACTTAATCGCCGAGGCCAATGGCGAACGGGTCATTAGTTAAATAGCGCTATTAGGTTTAACAAACCTCACACCGTGCCGCAGAGGACGGGCGTGGACTAATGGACTATGGCACGTCAGTGATGATAGACACAGACGTTAGGGCACTTAAACATGACGAACGTTAGTAGTCGATATGGTAACGAGTCTGGTGAATTAAACATGGGGTAGCCCCCACGGCCATAGAGCCGGGCTGGTATAGCCAACGTAAGAACGGGTAACTAATAAACGTTTTTCGAACTATGGGGTAACCCCCACGGCTGGATAGCTGGTAAAGAGTAAACTGTGTTTTCGGAACAACTATAAACTGGACAACCAAACGTGAACTCACTCAACTTGTTGTTGACTCGTTACTACATGCTTTGCAGGTCTATAGGTACTTAGCTGGAGCTTGCACAAGGAAGAGTCGTTGTGGGACATGGACAGCTGTGTGCCATGTTAAACCTTTGGATATTTGAACTTATGTTTTGGGATTTAAACATTATGCTTCCGCTCATAACTAAAACTATGTTTGAATTGGACATTAACTGTGTTGGTTGAACTTTTACATTTAATTACTTACTTGTTCCATATGATTAGTGGTTTGATCCTGGTCAGTCACGCCTCCAAGCGGTGATACTCCGCATGTGGTTTTTGGGGGTGTGACATTCCTCTACGAAGACGCATGTTGCCTGAACACCATGCTAGAGAGCAACTTGAAGAAGGCCGAAGCCACCATTGCAGATCAAGCAGCAATTGCCACCGCCAAATCAGAGCATTACGAGGCTAAATACAAGGCAATGGTCCAAGAGCATCAGTCTGCCATCCAGAAGATCACCCAGGAGGCCCAAGCTAAGTCCGATGCTGCCCAAGTTCAACATGAGCAGGACATGGCTTCATACCAGGAAAGCCTCAAGAATTCCGTTGTCATCTCCCTCCTCCAGGCCAGACTGAAAATGGCTTATGAAGCTATGGTTATGGGCTTTGAATGTCCTTGATGGAATATCAAGGCTTGGGAGATGAAGCTGAAAGATCTTGGTGGTAATCCTGTGGAGCCTCCCGTGAAGCCCACAGCGGAGAAGCTTGCTGAGGTGGCCAAGAAGGTGGATGGTGCTGATGTTCCGAAGGATGCTGGTGGTGATGTTGGGAAGGATGCTGCTGACGAGGTCATGATGGAAGGAGGAGCTGCCCCTTAGAGGCAGCGAAGTGGGCGATGATGGATATATGTGCCAAGGCCAGAGCCCACTTTTTTAAATTTGATGGTTGTGGTCTGTTAAACAATTTACTTTTCCTATCTTTGAACAATTTACATTTCCTGCATTAAGACAATATGATGACCAAAGGTGGATGGGTCCCGGGTTTCAGGATGAAGCCCTTGGTCATCAATTAGTATAATCTATTTTGAACAATACAACGGTTGGAGGCGGATGGGTCTCGGTTTGAGATGAAACCTTCAACCGTTGTGTAAATATGGTTAGAAACTAATAGTGCTTTTGGTGGATGGGCCTCGGTTTGAGGTGAAACCAAAAGCACTACTTTTGACATGTTAATAGTATAACCTCCTTTTGACTTATTTGCTGTTGTCTTTCAACTTCTTGTTATGCATTGCTTAGTTTAAATTTCAACTCTCCAAAAATCAGTGCCATTACTTTTTGAAAATATCCTAGTCAGTATATTCAGTGATATCCTACAAAGACTTTCGTCTAACAGGGTTTTTTCAAAATTCAAACAATTCAGATAAAGTTTTTAAAGAAAAAGAACAGTTTATTTTACAAAGTTCGTTTTGATAATACTTGTTTGTCATCAGCACAATTTTGATTTTAAATCCATGTATTATATCCCAAATATTCCAATCAAATATCCTGAAACGTATTCCGAAAACACATTTTGAGAATATATCGTAAGAATATATCCTAATCAGGATATTTAAGCCTTTTCCAAACATAGTTTCAAAAGTTCAAATGACTTATATAAGGTTTAAAAAGGAAAGATCATACTAGGAATGGAGTGAAACCCTGTTTTCGAGCTTCAATCTTTTTTGCAATTTTTCCACTAAGATGTCCCCAGTCCGAGATACTTAGTACACTAGGTCCAAATTTGATGCTTTGAGCTCTACACAATCGCCTCAGAAGGAATGTCCACTGTGCATAAAGTCTCTGAACACTTAGAAATTTTTTTTGAAGATCAGTTCCAACTGTTTGAACAGTTCTTGTGTTACAGGGGTAAACCCCAAAAATGTACTGGAGATAAATCCTTAGTATCCTGGGGATAAACCCATAAGTATCCTGGGGAAAATCCCAAATTTTCATGCGCTACAGGCAGGAGTGTATAAACTCCAAGGCTTAGAAAGGTGATAACCTTTAAACCTTAGAGAGTATGAAAATACCCTTCCGTGAGAGAGGGTGATCAATCCTCATATACCTTTAGGATCCAGGATATAGCCAACAACAACGAAATTGTCAGCCACTTTTACATGGACTGGTCCCGCTATCTTGAACTATCCCGGGATAACTTGCGCTCCAGGCGGGGTGTTTAAACCCAATTCGAGAGAAAGGTGAATACCTTTAAACCTGTGAAGGGATCATGATCCCTTAAACGTGAGAGAGGGGGCCCAATCCTCTAATCTTTTGAAGTATCCTGAGTGTGTATCCTGGAGCTACATCCCAAAGCATATACTGTAAAACAACTATAAACTAAGGTGGGTGTTAGCCTGGCTAACACCCCTCCGATGCTTAAGTTAGTAATGGGTTCAAAAGAATAAATAATATCAAAACATATTAAAAGAGATAGAATCCATACCATCCTGAGTTAGAATTTAAATTCCAAACTCACTTGAAATAGAGCTTTAGATGTATAGCATTCCAGGATCTTGGTAGCATATCCCCCTCCATTTCGGAGCCAACTTTCCATCAGCAGGATTAGTAGTATTCTGAAAAGCCTTTCTCAATACCCAATCTCCAACCTGGTACCTTCTAGTCCTTATATTTTTGTTATATGCTTTAGATATCCTCTGTTGATATGCTGCCATCCTTAGCCTTGCTGCGTCTCTTGTCTCATCAATAGTATCCAACTCCTGGCATAGGGCTTCAGGATTCTTCTCAGGATCCCAGAGATCGGATCTTGCCGTAGGTATCACCATTTCTGTCGGTATCACCGCTTCTGCTCCAAATACCAAGGAAAACGGGGTTTGGCCAGTTGCACTTTTCACCGTTGTTCTATCAGCCCATAAAACAAAGGGTAATTCTTCTGCCCATCTTCCCTTCTTAGCTCCAAGCCTTTTCTTCAAATTGTTGACAATTATCTTGTTTGAGGATTCTGCTTGTCCATTTGCTTGAGGATGTACCGGTGTGGATGTGATCATTTTGATTCCCCAACTCTTGCAAAAGTCAGTAGTCCTCTTACTTATAAACTGAGATCCATTGTCACAAATTATCTCAGCTGGTACTCCAAACCTGGTCAGGATATTTCTCTTTATGTAGGATACTACTTCTTGATCTCTAACTTGAACAAACGCTTCAGCTTCAACCCCCTTAGAGAAATAATCAGTCATTGCCAACATGAAGATCTTTCCTCCTGGAGCCTTTGGCAATTTTCCTACTATATCCATTCCCCATTTCATGAACGGCCAAGGGGAAGCGATAGGATAAAGTGGTTCAGCAGGTTGATGTAATATATTACTGTGTCTTTGACATGCATCACATCTCCGAGCATATTCTGCAGCATCTTTTCTCGTCGTCGGCCAATAGTATCCTGTTCTTAATACCTTTGAGAATAATGACCTGCCCCAGTATGGTTACCACAATCCCCTTCGTGTATATCCTGAAGCACTTCTTTAGTTTCGGGATCCTCCAAGCACCTCAGATATGGTCCTGCGAGAGATTTCTTGTATAAGATATTATTTATAATAGTGAATCGTGATACCTTCATTCTAAAGGCCTTAGGATTTTCATCCTTTGGGATATGTCCTTCCTTGAGATATCTTATGATTGGAGCCGTCCAGGACTTAGGATATTCTTCAGGATACTCATCATCAGGATCCTGAACACTTACTACTTCCTTCCGGTATCCTGACTGATGATCATAGATTTGCCAAGGCATCAGCTTCAGCATTATCCTCTCTTGGTACCTGTTCAAGTGTAAAAATATCGAAATATCCTGCTAATTTTTTTGAGAATTTCGAGATACTCGTTTAACTTCTCACCTTTAACTACGTATGTCCCATTAAAATGATTAGTGATTAACAAGGAATCAACATATACTTGTAAACTCTTGATATTCATGCTCTTAGCCAATTCTAATCCCGCAATTAAAGCTTCATATTCTGCTTCATTATTAGTGGCAGGAAACTCACATTTAATAGCCTAGGGTAATATATCCCCCTGTGGCGATTTTAGTAGTATACCCAAACCTACACCTCTTACATTAGATGCACCATCAGTATATAGTGTCCAAGATTCTATATTTTCTCCTAGTTGTTGTACTTCTAGCTCTACCTCATTTTGAATATCACTACTGAAATCAGCCACAAAGTCAGCTAAAGTCTGAGACTTTATGGCATTTCTAGGTTCATACACTAGATCATATGCACTCTATTTTACTGACCACTTAGCCATCCTACCTGACATCTCTGGTTTCCTAAGCACATTTTTTACAGGATAGTTGGTTTTAACATGAATCCTATGTGTTTCAAAATAATGTCTAAGTTTTGTTGACGCCATAACTAGGGCTAATATCAATTTCTCTAAATGAGAATACCTAGTTTCAACATCTAATAAACTTTTACTAACATAATAAACAGGATACTGCTGACCTTCATGATCCTTTACAAGGACAACACTTACTGCATTCCCTGATACTGGAAGATACAGGGATAATGGTTCACCATCCTCAGGCTTCATCAATAGGGGTGCAGTTGAAAGATACTGCTTCAAATCCTGCAAGGCTGCTTCATGCTTCACTCCCTATTCGAACTTCTTATTCTTCTTCAGGATATCATAAAGTTCCTTGCATTTTTCTGAGGATCTTGAGATAAATCTATTCAATGCTGCTACTCGTCCTGTCAGTCTTTGAACATCTTTCATGTTAGAAGGTGATTTGATATCCAAGATGGCTTTGATCTGTTCTGGGCTTGCTTCTATCCCTCTTTTAGTCACCATATATCCAAGAAACTTTCCTGCCCCCACTCTGAAATTGCACTTAGCAGGATTCAGCTTCATGTTATACAGATCCAGGATATCAAATGCTCCCTTAATATCCTGGAGATGATCCTCAGCCTTTTTGGATTTTACTACCATGTCATTGATGTACACCTCCATAGTGTCCCCCAGCTTCTCTTTGAACATCATGTTCACCAGTCTTTGATATGTTACACCTTCATTTTTCAAACCAAAGGGCATAGCAGTGTAACAATAAATACTTGTTGGTGTCATGAGGGCAGTATCCTCCTGGTCTGAAGGTTCCATTTGGATCTGCTAGAATCCTGAGGATGCATCCATGAAGGTTAACATCTCATGGCCGGCAGTAGCCTCCACCATTGAGTCAATATGAGGAGAGGAAATGGGTCTTTGGGACAAGCTTTGTTCAAGTCTGTGTAATCTACACAAACTTTCCATTTCCCATTTTTCTTCTTCACCACCACCACATTTGCTAGCCATCTTGGAAACTTGACCTCTCTGATCATTTTGGATTTTAATAACCTCTTTACTTCTTCCTGAATAATCATATTTCGCTCCGGAGCAAATTTCCTTCTCATTTGTTGGACAGGCTTGAATGACCTGTCAATACTGAGCTTATGTGTTATAATATCCTTGGAAATACCTGTCATATCCCCGTGCTTCCACGCGAATGTTGACATCCTGCATTTCAAAAAATTAGTCAATTGATCTTCAATATCCTGAGGGATATTGGTTCCCACGAGCACCGAGATATCCGGATTATCCTCATCCAGGATAACTTTCTTCACATCCTTTTCTAAAGCCTCCATGATATCTTGGCCTCGCATCTTTAATTGCTATACTGCACTAGGCTTTGTTGAGGATTTCATCGAAGAAGAATAACATTCCTTGGCTTCTTGTTGATCACATTCCACCTTGACTACTCCCCAAGGGGTAGGGATCTTGATACATTGATGATATGTTGACGACACAGCTTTCATATCATGGATCCAAGGCCTACCTAATATAATATTATAGAAGGATAAGGAGTCCATGACACAAAAGCGCTGCATTGAGTTGACCCCTTCAACATACACGGGCAACTTTATCTCCCCTATGGTATTCCTAGCTTCTCCACTAAAACCAACGAGCACAGTGGACTTCGAAGTAATATCCATTGGGGATACAATCATCCTCTTCAATGTTTCCAGCTGAATTATGTTGACGGAGCTGCCATTACCCACTAATATCCTGCGCACAAAATGGTTAGCAACATATAACGTTATTACTAAAGCATCATGATGAGGATCCTGGACAGTATCCCTGTCATCGTTATCGAACGTGATCACTTTGTCAGTTGTGAGGGTTGACATCCTGGTTGGTTTATCCCCCCTTTCTACTTTGGCTTCCTTCGCGTGCCTTTTTGCCGCAGAATATGTCGTCCCGCAAATGTCAGTTCCTCCTGAAATAAAGTTAATTATTTTCGCATCCGCAGGAGGTGATGCTGCTCGCTCAGGCTCCTTCTCAGGATCCTGACCCTTATCCTTCTTTCTTCCCAAGAGGTCCTTCAGATATCCCTTGCTTAAGAGATAGCTTATTTCTTTCCTTAAAGCGATGCAATCCTCAGTAACATGTCCGAAATCTTCATGGAAGGCACACCATTTGGACTTATCCTTCCAATCAGCTTTTTGTTGATTTTTCTGGGGCCATCTTGCTTTGTCTCCTAGACCCTGCATAGCATACATTAGTTTAGGTATATTAACGGAAAAACAATATTCATACAACTCAGGATACTCCTCAGGATCATCATCTTCAACAGCATTCACTTTCTTGCGTCATTTCTGCCATATGGCTTTGAGCGATATGGTTTATACGAGGATTCTGATTTCCTGTTGGTTGACTCATAGGTTGTGGACGACCTATGAGTCAACCAATAGGAAATCGGAGTCCTCGTATAAACCATATCGCTCAAAGCCATATGGCAGAAATGATACCAAAAAAGTGAATACTGTTGAAGACGAGGATCCTGAGGAGTATCCTGAGTTGTCTGAATATTGTTTTTCTGTTGACATACCTGAACTGATGTATTCTATGCAGGGTTTAGGAGACAAAGCAAGATGGCCCCAAAAGAATTAACAAAAGGCTGATTGGAAGGACAAGTCCAAATGTTACTAAGGATTGCATTGCTTTAAGAAAAGAAATAAGCTATCTCTTGAGTGAGGGATATCTGAAGGACCTCTTGGGAAGAAAGAAGAATAAGGGCCAGGATCCTGAGAAGGATCCTGAACATGCAGCGTCACCTTCTGCGGATGCAAAAATAATTAACTTTATTTCAGGAGGATCCGAAATCTGCGGTACATCATATTCTGCGGCGAAAAGACACGCAAAGGAAGCCAAAGCAGAGAGGGGAGATAAGCTAACCAGGATGTCAACCCTCACGACTGAAAAAGTGACCACGTTCGATAATGATGACAGGGATACTGTCCAGGATCCTCATCATGATGCTCTTATAATAACGTTATATGTTGCTAACCATTTTGTGCGCAGGATATTGGTGGATAATGGCAGCTCAGTCAATATAATCCAGCTGGAAACCTTGAAGAGGATGAATGTTTCCCCAATGCATATTACTTCAAAGTCCACTGTGCTCGTTGGTTTCAGTGGAGAAGCTAGGAATACCGTAGGAGAGATAAAGTTGACCGTGTATATTCAAGGGGTCAACTCAATGCAGCGCTTTTGTGTCATGGACTCTTTATCCTGTTATAATATTATATTAGGTAGGCCTTGGATCCATGATATGAAAGCTGTTCCGTCAACCTACCATCAATGTATCAAGATCCCTACTCCTTGGGGAGTTGTCAAGGTGGAAAGTGATCAACAGGAAGCAAAGGAGTGTTATTCTTCTTCAATGAAATCCTCAACAAAACCTAGTGCAGCATAGTAATTAAAGATGCGAGGCCAGGATATCATGGAGGCTTCAGAACAGGATGTGAAGAAAATTATCTTGGATCAGGATAATCCGGATATCTCGGTGCTCGTGGGAACCAATATCCCTCAGGATATTGAAGATCGATTGACAAATCTTTTGAAATGTAGGATGTCAACATTCGTGTGGAAGCACGAGGATATGACAGGTATTTCCAAGGATATTATAACACATAAGCTCGGTATTGACAGGTCATTCAAGCCTATCCAACAAAAGAGAAGGAAGTTTGCTCTGGAGCGAAATATGATTATTCAGGAAGAAGTAGAGAGGTTATTGAAGTCCAAAATGATTAGAGAAGTCAAGTTTCCAAGATGGCTAGCAAATGTAGTGGTGGTACAAAAGAAGAATGGGAAATGGAGAGTTTGTGTAGATTACACAGACTTGAACAAAGCTTGTCCCAAAGACCCATTTCCTCTTCCTTATATTGACTCAATTGTGGATGCTACTGCCGGCCATGAGATGTTAACCTTCATGGATGCATCCTCAGGATTCCAGCAGATCCAAATGGAACCTTCAGACCAGGAGGATACTGCCTTCATGACACCAACAGGTATTTATTGCTACACTGCTATGCCCTTTGGTTTGAAAAATGCAGGTGCAACATATCAAAGATTGGTGAACATGATGTTCAAAGACAAGCTGGGGGACACTATGGAGGTGTACATCGACGACATGGTAGTAAAATCTAAAAAGGCTAAGGATCACCTCTAGGATATTAAGGGAGCATTTGATATCCTGGATCAGTATAACATGAAGCTGAATCCTGCTAAGTGCCATTTCGGAGTGGGGGCAGGAAAGTTTCTAGGATATATGGTGACTAAAAGAGGGATAGAAGCAAGCCCAGAACAGATCAAAGCCATCTTGGATATCAAATCACCCTCTAACATGAAAGATGTTCAAAGACTGACAGGACGAGTGGCAGCATTGAATAGATTTATTTCAAGATCCTCAGAAAAATGCAAAGAATTTTATGATATCCTAAAGAAGAATAAGAAGTTTGAATGGGGAGCAAAGCATGAAGCAGCCTTGCAGGATTTGAAGCGGTATCTTTCAACCACACCTCTATTGATGAAGCCTGAGGATGATGAACCATTATCCCTGTATCTTGCAGTATCGGGGAATGCAGTAAGTGCTGTCCTCGTAAAGGATCATGAAGGTCAGCAGTATCCTGTTTATTATGTTAGTAAGAGTTTATTAGATGCTGAAACTAGGTATTCTCATTTAGAGAAATTGATATTAGCCCTAGTTATGGCATCAACAAAACTTAGACATTATCTTGAAACACATAGGATTCATGTTAAAACCAACTATCCTGTAAAAAACGTGCTTAGGAAACCAGAAATGTCAGGTAGGATGGCTAAGTGGTCAGTGAAATTAAGTGCATATGATCTAGTGTGTGAACCTAGAAATGCCATAAAGTCTCAGGCTTTAGCTGACTTTGTGGCTGATTTCAGTAGTGATATTCAAAATGAAGTAGACCTAGAAGTACAACAGCTAGGAGAAAACTTAGAATCCTGGACATTATATACTGATGGTGCGTCTAATGTTAGAGGTGTAGGTTTGGGTATACTACTCAAATCGCCACAGGGGGACATATTACCCGAGGCTATTAGATGTGAGTTTCCTGCCATTAATAATGAAGCAGAATATGAAGCTTTAATTGCAGGGTTAGAATTGGCTAAAAGTATGAATATCAAGGGTTTGCAAGTATATGTTGATTCATTGTTAATTACTAATCATTTTAATGGAACCTATGCAGTTAAAGGTGAGAAGTTAATCGAGTATCTCGAAATTCTCAAAAAATTAGCAGGATATTTCGATATTTTCACACTTGAACAGGTACCAAGAGAGGATAATGCTGAAGCTGATGCCTTGGCAAATCTAGGATCATCAGTCAGGATACCGAAAGGAACCCGAATACCGATATTACATATCCTATATCCTGCAACGGATTCTCTGGATAAGGAAGTAGTAAGTGTTCAGGATCCTGATGATGAATATCCTGAGGAC
Source organism: Helianthus tuberosus (assembly GCA_030545235.1). Classification (NCBI taxonomy): domain Eukaryota; kingdom Viridiplantae; phylum Streptophyta; class Magnoliopsida; order Asterales; family Asteraceae; genus Helianthus; species Helianthus tuberosus. The sequence goes on along the minus strand of CM060429.1, from coordinate 52,664,110 downwards.
GATCCTAAGTGTTGGATGGCTCCAATCAAGAGATATCTCAAGGAAGGACACATCCCAAAGGATGAGAATCCTAAGGCCTTTAGAATGAAGGTATCACGATTCACTATTATAAATATTGTCTTGTATAAGAAATCTCTTGCAGGACCATATCTGAGGTGCTTAGAGGATCCCGAAACCAAGGAAGTGCTTCAGGATATACACGAAGGGGATTGTGGTAACCATACTGGGGTCAGGTCGTTATTCTCAAAGGTATTAAGAACAGGATATTATTGGCTGACGATGAGAAAAGATGCTGCAGAATATGCTCGAAGATGTGATGCATGTCAAAGACACAGTAATATATTACATCAGCCGGCCGAGCCACTTTATCCTATAGCTTCCCCTTGGCCATTCATGAAGTGGGGAATGGATATAGTAGGGAAATTGCCAAAGGCTCCAGGAGGAAAGGTCTTCATGCTGGCAATGGCCGATTATTTCTCTAAGTAGGTCGAAGCTGAAGCATTTGTTCAAGTTAGAGATCAAGAAGTGGTATCCTTCATAAAAAAGGAATATCCTGACTAGGTTTGGAGTACCAGCTGAGATAATTTGTGACAATGGATCTCAGTTTATAAGTAAGAGGACTACTGACTTTTGCAAGAGTTGGGGAATCAAAATGATCACATCCACACCGGTACATCCTCAAGCAAATGGACAAGCAGAATCCTCAAACAAGATAATTTTCAACAATTTGAAGAAAAGGCTTGGAGCTATGAAGGGAAGATGGGCTGAAGAATTACCCTTTGTTTTATGGGCTGATAGGACGACGGTGAAAAGTGCAACTGGCCAAACCCCGTTTTCCTTGGTATTTGGAGCAGAAGCGGTGATCCCGACAGAAAAGGTAATACCTACAGCAAGATCCAACCTCCGGGATCCTGAGCAGAATCCTGAAGTCCTATGCCAGGAATTGGATACTATTGATGAGACAAGAGACGCAGCAAGGCTAAGGATGGCAGCATACCAGCAGAGGATAGCCAAATCATATAACAAGAATTTAAGGACTAGAAGATTTCAAGTTGGAGATTGGGTGTTGAGGAAAGCATTCCAGAATACAACCAACCCTGCCGATGGAAAATTAGCTCCAAAATGGGAAGGACCCTATAAGATTGAATCAGAATCAAGGAAAGGAGCATATCGACTCAAGAATATGGAGGGGGATATGCTACCAAGATCCTGGAATGCTATACATCTAAAGCTCTATTTCAAGTGAGTTTGGAATTTAAATTCTAACTCGGGATGTTATGGATTCTATCTCTTTTAATATGTTTTGATATTGTTTATTGTTTTGAACTCATTACTGACTTAAGCATCGAAGGGGTGTTAGCTAAGCTAACACCCACCTTAGTTTACAGTTGTTTTGCAGTATATGCTTCTGGATACAGCTCCAGGATACACACTCAGGATATTTCGAAAGATTAGAGGATTGGCTCCCTCTCTCACGTTTAAGGGATTCTGATCCCTTCACAGGTTTAAAGGTATTCACCTTTCTCATGAATTGGGTTTAAACACCCCGCATGGAGCGCAAGTTATCCAGGGATAGTTCAAGGTGGCGGGACCAGTTCATGTAAAAGTGGCTGACAATTTCGTCACTGTTGGCTATATCCTGGATCCTCAAGGTATATGAGGATTGATCACCCTCTCTCGCGAAAGGGTATTTTCATACTCTCTAAGGTTTAAAGGTTTTCACCTTTCTAAGTCTTGGAGTTTATACACTCCTGCCTGTAGCGCATGAAAATATGGGATTTTCCCTAGGATACTAAGGATCTATCTCCAGTATATTTTTGGGTTTTACCCCTGTAACACAAGAACTGTCCAAACAGTTGGAACTGAAATTCAAAAAAATTTCTAAGTGCACATGGGACATTCCTTCTGAGGCGATTGTGTAGAGCTCAAAAGATCAAATTTGGACCTAGCGTACTAAGTATCTCGGATTGGGGACATCTTAGTGGAAGAAGTTGCAAAAGAATTGAAGTTCGATACTAGGGTTACACTCTATTCCTGGTATGATCTTTCCTTTGTGAACCTTACTTAAGTCATTTGAACTTTTGAAACTATGTCTGGAAAATGTTTAAATATCCTGATTAAGGATATATTCCTGAAATGTGTTTTCGGAATATGTTTCAGGATATTTGGTTGGAATATTTGGGATATAATACTTGGGTTAAAAACTAATACTATGGTCAAACAAGTATTATCAAAACGAATTTTGAAAAATAAACTATCCTTTTTTTCTTTAAAGACTTTATCTAAATTGTGTGAATTTTGAAAAACCCTATTTGACGAAAGTCTTTGTAGGATATCGCCGAGTATGTTGATCAGGATATTTTCAAAAAATAATTGCACTAATTTTGCAAAGCTAAAATTTAAACTAAGTAATGCATGACAAAAAATTAAAAGGCAACAGCAAGTAAGTCAAAAGGAGGTTATATTATTAACATGTCAAAAGTTGTGCTTTTGGTTTCACCTCAAACCGAGGCCCATCCACCAAAAGCACGATTAGTTCCTTACCTTATTTACTTAACAGTTGAAGGTTTCGTCTCAAACCGAGACCCATCCGCCTCCAACTGTTATATTGTTCAAAACAGGTTATACTAATTGATGACCAAGGGCTTCATTCTGAAACCCAGGACCCATTCACCTTTGGCCATCATATTGTTCTAGTGCAGGAAATATAAATTGTTCAAAGACTGGAAAAGTAAATTGTTCAACAAACCACAATGATCAAATCTAAAAAAGTGGGCTCCGGCCTTGGCACGTATATCCATCATCGCCCACTTCGCTGCTTAAGGAGCAGCACCCTCTTGACCAGCAACATCTTCCTCAGCGCCTGCACCAGCATCACCCTCGGGATTCTTCTCAGCATCACCACCAGCATTGGCCACCTCCTCTGCCGCCTTAGAAGGCTCCTCACCAGCATGCTTTGCAGGATGTTCCACAGGATTGCCTCCAAGATCCTGTAATTTCGCTTCCCAAGCCTTGACATTCCAGGAGGGGCATTCGAAGCCCATGGCTTTGGCCTCATAGGCCATCCTTAACCTGGCTTGGAGAAGGGAAACAACAACAGACCCTTTAAGGCCATCCCGATAGGAACTCATATCATGTTGGTATTGAAGATGAGCAGCATCCAGCTTGGCTTGAGCATCCTCATTAGCTTTATGAAGGGTAGCTTGGTGTTCTTGGGTCATCGCCTTGAATTTATCTTCATAATGCTGAGACTTGGCAGCGGCGATCGTCCCTTGGTCAGCGATGGTGACTTCAACTTTCTTGAGCTTGACCTCCAGCATCTTGTTAAGCCTGCAGGCTTCTTCATACAAGTGCATGAGACGTTCCAGGCCCTGCAGTCAAAGATACATGTATCAACATATATAGGATGTGCAGGATAATGGTTAACATACATATTCAGGATATCGGATGGGAGTTTTTACCTGATTAAGGAATGAAGTCATGAACCCACTGGCTTCATTAAATCCATGGTTCTCGAATGGAAAAGTCTTGGAGGTAGCTGGGGAATTCGTTTCCTTTCTCTTCCGGGCACTGGCAGCACGAGTCCTGGTGGCTGGAGGAATCTTGGGAGTAGCAATAGCCTTTGAACCACTAGATTTGGAAGACGTCATGGCCTTGGGGCTTGGTTCCTTGTTCACCGAAAGGGGAGCGGGATAGCTGTCCAATTCGTCGAGATCAAAGATCTCTAGAGCTTTAACTGGTGCTGTATAAAGGGAAGAAACATTTAACTCTTGAGTATTTTTAAACTAATACATACATTTCGTACTGATATACTTGCCAGACATCTCGGAGCTGGATCTCTGGCTTGAGCTTGCAGATGATAGGGAAAAAGTTCTCTCACTCTTTGGAAGATGGTAGATGCTTTTAATCCTCTGTTCAGACTCGGCGCTTGGATGGGCTAGTTCTTTGAAATTTGCTGCACAAAAGATAAAGATGTCAGTTCAAGATGTAACTTCAGGATACGGTTGGGGATATTCCTAAAACCCTAAATCCTACCAGAAGTCAACCACTTCACCGGAAGGTCAAAACCCCCAGTAATAGAATCCCTTTTTACAAAAAAGAACTTTTGTTTCCATTTCTCCTCATTTTTCGTGGCTCTAAGAATACGAGGATTTTTGGAGGTAGAGAAAAGGAGAAAACGACTGTTGCCATGAGAGCGAAGGCGGTAGGCCATCGGGAGATCTTCAACATAGAGATCAGGGGTAAAACGGGATCTGATTCGGTCCAAGGTCACTAGCACCTGCCAAACCATAGGCATGGTTTGGGCATAGCTGAGACCGGTAAGCTCAAAGAAACGGGATATAAAGGCCGGAAAGGGATATCGGAGTCCAATAGAAAAGGGGTAAGCCAGGAAGCAGACCCATTCGTTGGAAGAAAAATCCGATCGGATCTCCCTGTCGAAAGGCAAATGATTGTACCAACGGGGAAGGCACCGGAAGCTTGCAGGGAGGCGATGTCAGCATTTTCAAACGAGCAAACTTCTTTTTCGGGTTCTTTAAGAAGGTTTTGGGCTTCAAAGGATGGAGTCGAGTCGCCTGTATGTGATCTCGTTCTACTAGCCATGAAAAATTTTGGTGAAGGAAGACCAAGGAAAAGAAGAGAGAAGAAAAGTACATGAGAAATCGCTTGAAATATGGTGATAATGATACGGGATAAGTCGGTTAAATAAAGACTGAGTATAGGGGGGGTAAAGAGTAAATGTCGCATTGGAAGTTGCACAATGTCACCTAAATCGTCATTTCGTTTTAATTGCCTCAGTTTACGAGATAAAGTTTTAAAATATATCCGTTGGATTGGTATACCAACAGATATATTTGGGGACAATTGTTATGGGTCATTTTCTGCATATATATATCCTGACTAATATTCTGGCTTTGATTGTTTATTTGTGATCAGGATACCGGATCAGGATATTGGTGACATCCTGATATGATATCCTGGTAGTGACTGATTTAACCAAGTGCAGATTAGAAGGTGCAAGTCTCCAACGTTCAAGTGGACTTCTTCTCCTCAAGACTCGGGCAAATCAGTTAGCTTGTAGACGTTGAACCCGGAAGACCAGGATTGCAACGTTCGTATGGGGAATATCCGCCGAATCCCAGAATAATAGGATATTTAGTTAATTTTCTTTTACTATAAATAGATTGGTCAGATCAGGTTAAGGCATTCACTCTTACGCACACTTTTTCTCTCCTGTTGCAAATAATCACTACACACAAACACTTGTACTCGATTTAAATTGTAACACCTAGTTGATCCGCATCATATCCTGCACTGTATCCTGATATTTGAAGTAATAGAAGAACAAGGCAGCTGCGATTGTAAGCTCCCGAGGTTTTGTGCCGGAGATCTAGATTGATCAAGGGCTTTCCTCGTACATCCTGTGTCACCCTTTACATTTTCGCTCATTGTTTGATCATAGATACAGCTCTATATCCTGAGCCGTATCCTGAAACTGTTTTTGCAAAAACTTAACTAGCAGATTTTCAACACACATTTCTAGCACACTACCTCACTTAACTAATTTGATCACTTAATTGCTTCGATAATTTTTGACCAAAACACCTGCAGGGATTCATTACAAGATCCTGATAAAATTGAGAATCGTTTTGCAACCCCATCTTGAAGGCCTGCACAGCTGTTGCAACATCAAGATGCGGGATATCCAAAGATCCCCGACTAAATTTGTTCACATAATCCCTCAAGGATTCCTGAGGCCCTTGAGTTATCCTGTAAAGATCACTGGTTAGTTTCTCAAAACTTCGACTGCAAGAAAATTGACTATTAAATAAATTCACTAAATGAGCAAACGATGTAATTGAGTGAGGAGGAACATTTAAGAGCCATTTTAAGGCTGATCCTGTTAAGGTAGAACCAAAACACTTGCAAAGGCATGCTTCTTTGAGATCTGGAGGGATAGGGTTGATTTCCATCCTTTCCCTATACTGGGCAATATGCTCCTCAGGATCCGTATTTCCGTCATAGAGTTTCATGTTGGGGGTTTGAACTCTTTTTGGGATTTCAGCATCACAAATAGGATATGCAAACCGTGATATCCTGTGGCTGTCCTGGGACACTTCTGGAATTAGCTGGACCACCCCAGGTACACTGGATATCATGTCTTTTAGTTTTTGAAGCTCCCTGGAAAATGCTGATGTCATACATGCATCCTGCAAAGATCCAACACCATTAGTAGCAAGAGCATTACTATTATTAGATACATTACCAGTCTGGGGATTCTGGCCATATCCTGAAGCATATCCTGAGCTTCTCACAGTTGATACTCTTACTGAAGAGGGTATCTCAGGAGTATGATTCTAGGAATGGCTAGGAACAATATTCCCCCGGTTATCCTCAGTATAAACTGCAGAACTGAAGTTCAAAGCCCTGGGTTGCAAGGGAGTGACAGTATCTTCAGCAGGCCTACTTGGGCCGGATTTGAAGAGTTGTATCTCTCTCATCAGCATCTGATTAGTTTCCTGCTGCTGCCTCATCTGTTCCTGTACACTACCAAACAAATTTAGAATTTCTTCATTAGAAGCCAAAACATGACCAGATCCCTGGATATTGCGAGCGGGGATAACATCCGGAGCCACATGACTTTCAGTTCCCTGTGAAGAGGCTTGCATTCTCGGAGGAGGTGGTGGAAGCACCGAACCAATTGTTGCAGAGGTTATAGCAGACATGGTGGAAGAGCTCATGTTTGATCTCGAGGCCATTGAAAATAGTGTAGGAAAAATTTTTGAAAATAGAAAACCAAGTAATGATTTTACAAAAGATTTTAGTAGAAATAGCACCACTCGCCCCACGGTGGGCGCCATATTGTTTTGGTCAAAAATTACCGAAGCAATTAAGTGATCAAGTTAGTTAAGTGAGATAGTGTGCTAAAAACGTGTGTTGAAAATATGCTAGTTAAGTTGTTTACAAAAACAGGTTCAAGATATAGCTCAGGATATTAAGCTATATCTATGATCAAACAATGAGCAAAAATGTAAAGGGTGACGCGAGATGTACGAGGAAAGCCCTTGATCAATCTAGATCGCCGGCATAAAACCTCGGGAGCTGACAATCGCAGCTGCTGATGTGCGTAAAATGCAACATATAAATTACATCAAATGAGGCATAAAACTAACCCTTTTTTAGTACTAATGTTGGAAAAAGTGTGCTTCTGTCTTCCTTTTGTATTTTCAGGATCAAATGAGCTTAAACGAACAAAAGGAACAAATATACAGCCAAAACCAACATAAATACAAAGAAAAGGAAGAAACATGGCATGCCCGACTCCTCGACAGCATCTCCCAAAGCAAAAACAAGAAGAAAGCTGAGCATGGGGCTGTGCCCAGCTGAGCATGGCGCTGTGCCCAGATGAACACGGGGCGTGTCCAGCGAACACGGGGCGTGCTCAAGTGTCTGCAGAAAAGACAAAGTTGTAGAAGCTTCTATTGCCCACCACGGGGCCGTGCCCAGCGGACACGGGGCCGTGGTCAACGCAAAGATATGCAGAATCTCGCCAAATCTGATAGTACAGATATGCTTCTGCACACGGGGCCGTGCCCAGCGGACACGGGGGCGTGGTCAACTAATGCGGACAAGAGCAATTAATGAAGAAAGAGAAAAGGGTGGACACGGGGCCGTGTCCAGGCTTCTGTTCAGCCTATAAATAGGAGTGCTTGGCTCAAGTTTAAACCATCCCTTGGCACACCACCTCTCTCACACTTCACTCACCACCCACCACCACCATAACACCATCATCCACCACCATCATCCATTGTCCATCGTAGAGTGTGTGAGTCGTCTCGGGATCCAAGATTGATCGTAAGAGTTCTTGACAATCAAGGCCATGTTTGCCTAAGTCTCTTACATCACTTGGTGAAGACAAGTGTCTAGTGTAATACTTTTTATTTCTAATCTTTTCGCACTTTTTACTTGGTTTTGTATTAACGACTTTAATAACTAGTTTCTTATGTTGAAGGTGATCTTTCCTTATCGTTTTTCCGTGGTGTCTTGGCATTATTTTACTGTCTATATAAAATAAAAGATTTTCACCATTCATATCTCCACGGTCTCTATGGAGGTATGTTGGCTACCTGGTCGGGGGTTAAGGGAACGGTTTGGTAAAGGTCTTGCCATTGTTCAGCGTTTAGAGGTCCTACAATGGACCTGGGTCAAATTTAGTAGGACCTCCTTCAATACTTAACGGTATTGGATGGCGGGGGTCCAAACTCTTTGATCCCCTCATAAGTTAACTACTATTAATACTATAACCCGGCTATTTAGGACTGTATCCCTGCTGACTCAGACTACTTAGTCGAGGGTAACGTCACCTTCAAAAGAGGGGCCTACCATAATTTGCATTAATAACTTAATTAATTATCTTCCAATAATCCACCCTTTTAAGATTGTATCCTTGCTGACTCAAACTACTGGGGTGAGGGTAACGTCACCTTCAAAAGAGGGGCCTACTACAATAACTAAGATAATCTCTTAAATAAGTGCAAAAGTGCGGAAATAATCAAAGGTTACACTAGATACGAGTCGGAACCAAGTGATTCATCTTGTCTAACTGTTTTTCTTTTTATTTTATTTTCAGCATTTTAGTTAGTTTTTATTTTTCTTAGTTTAAAACATTTTTCTAAACTTTTTATTTTGATTAGACGTTGAGGATAAACCGGTACTAAAAGCTCTTGTGTCCTTGGACGACCTCGGTATCTTGCCAACACTATACTACGCTCACGATGGGTGCACTTGCCCATATGTGTGTTTAGTGTTAGTAAAATATCGTGTTTTATAATTTAAAACTTGGCTAAAAATAAGTGTTAAAGGGGCTTAAAATATACACCTAATATATATAACACTTCACACGCATCAGCTGCCTTGTTCTTCTTATTGCTTCAAATATCAGGATACAGTGCAGGATATGATGCGGATCAACTAAGTGTTACAATGCAATTCGAGTACAAGTGTTAGTGCGTTGTGAGTGTTTGCAAGTAGAGAGAAAGAGTGTGTGAAAGATTGTGTCCCTAATCTGATCCGATCAATCCCCTTTTATAGTAAAAAGAAAACAACTAACTATCCTACTATTCCGGGATCCGGTGAACATTCCATATGTGGACGTTGCAGTCCACGTCTTCTGGCTTCAACGTTCGTAATATAACTGATTTGCCCGAGTCTTGAGGAGAAGAAGTCCACCTGACCGTTAGAGACTGGTTTCAATAATCTGCACGTGAGTTAATTATTAACTACCAGGATATCGTATTAGGATGTTACCAATATCATGATCCAGCATCCTGGAGACAATAAAACAAACAAAGTCAGAATATCAGTCAGGATATACGAGCAGAAAATCACCCATAACACTAACGTTGGCCCGAAAACTATAAATACCCCCATGTTTTTCATTTGCAACTCACACATTGATCTAAATAAAGAAGAGATAACTGAAAGTGTAAAAATGGAAGAACAAATAAGTGAAAAGCCGACACATGAGTTAAACAACAAAAAAGGTGAGTCCGACAACGTTAAAATTCAAGAAGAGTCTAATTTTGAAGAAATTAATCTCTTGTCACCTTCTTTTGAAAATCATTGTTTAGTACCCACTCATGCTAAGTTTTTAAAAGAGTTAAACACTAACACTAAGATTGACGAAACGGTAAATGTTAAGTTAACTAATGATCAAACCTCACTAATAAAAGAAGACCCATTTGAAATTAACATTACACCGGTTCCATGTTTCTTTCAAAATTCGTTTATTAGTAATGTCACAATCGATAAAGATCTTTGTGTTAACATAATGCCTAACTACATTTTCGAAAAATTAAGGATTAGTGATTTTTCTCCACTTCAAATACCCATTTTTCTATCCAATCGGAAGGTAATAAAATCAACCGGTATAGTTGAGGATGTCTTGGTTCAAACAAATCAGATGGTAATCCCGACCGACTTTGTCATCCTCGATGACGCTCCTCTAGTGTTGGGACGACCATTTGTAAAAACTCACGAAGCTTTGAAAAACCGGAAGTTCAACAATCTACCTCTTCAATTAGGGGCATTTAAAAAGAGTGTCGATCTTGAGCGATCAATGAAATATCCATTCGGCAATGACGACCCCCTAATTGAAGATGAGCCAGAACCACCTGATAAAGTGGGTCTAGCCAAGGACCCTTATAAACGTGGCACACCACGGAGGCATTCCGCGGAACTATCCGTAGTTTAGTTTAGATTAACCTTTATGTTTTCTAGTTTAGTGTTTAATTTTCAGGAATAAAACACACTCGGGATGGTGAAGGATGATAAGGGAATCTTGAACCAACACCCCATACACAAAAACAGAGCATCCCGACGATTTTTCTTCATTACAGCAAGTTCAGCAAGGGGTCGTGCTCACCCCAACACGCCCCGTGCCCAAGGTTCTGTAGAAAATACCCATTTCAGGTACCTGGACACGGGGCCGTGCTCACTGGACACGCCCCCGTGCCCAGCCTTCTGTTTACTTTTGGTACTGGCAGTCTGGACACTAGGCCGTGTTCAGCCAACACCACCCCGTGTTCAGCTACCCAGTACCATAAAATCTTGTTTTTAACCCACTTTTACACATTTTAATCAACCGAAAAACTTATTTTTTGGGACACATTGAGGACAATGTGTAATTTAAGTGTGGGGGGGATGCTAAAACCTTGAATCTTTCAAGTCCTAAATACAAGCCTTACACAAAACTCTATTGGAACCGTTAATCACCCCAAATTTTTTTCAAAAATTTTCAATTTTTTTACTTGTCTAGGTTTAACTTGGGAATTTCAAGTTCTAAAAAGGTTATATTTTTACGAATTTACAACCGATAGCGTCGTGATAAAAAGAACCAACATAAGAAAATTATGAAGAGGCATGGCAAACTTAGTTAAAATTTGATTATATATACTTGATCACATAAAAAAACCCATTCCCACAAAAGTGAATTTTGAGCCTTTATTGAGCATACAATTACATATCATTAGACTAAATGCTCATTTTTCGTTTCTTGTGTGAATAGCCGCTTGGTTCTTACGACTCTAGAACTTGCCATGACGATACATTCCCGGTCCTTACCAACTTGAACCCGAGTAAGTAAATGATGGAGGCATTAGGACTAACCCTTTTTTATTTCTACACCATTATTTTTCTTTTTTTTTTTTACCACCTAGCCAAAATCCCCCTAGTTAGCCCCTTTGAGCCTAAACCTTTTCATTTCATAACCCAAACCAAACACCCTTTTTCCCACCAAAACCTTTTTTTTATTTTTAACCCTTTGTTTTAGTAACTAGCTCGGTTTCTCATATGACTTTCGGAAAAAAAAGAGTTAATTACATAGTTAGTCCCTGTGGTTTGCACAAAGTAACATACTTAGGTACTAATAGTTTAAAATCACATTATAGGGTATTAACTTTTCATTTTGTAACGTTTGGAGGTATTAACGTTATTTGTAGGTTTAAAATCACATTCTATTAGTAACTAAGTATGTTATTTTGTGCAAACCACATGGACTAACTATGTTAATACCCTAGAAGTTAATACCTCCAAACGTTACAAAATGAAAAGTTAAAACCCTAGAAGGTGATTTTAAACTATTAGTACCTAAGTATGTTATTTTGTGCAAACCACAGGGACTAACTATGTAATTAACTCAAAAAAAGAAGAAGAAATTGATTATGAAGCAAAAGCAAATAAACAAACAAGTTTATCAAAAATGACTTTGTTTGAAAAATAGCTTCATAAAAAAAATGGAAAAATGGAAAGTCTTACGAAAACCGACGCTTGTTACGTTTTTTCGCCCTTTTCTACTAACCACTAACCACCAACCCAACCACCTACCTTTAACCCAAGCCTAACCCTTCACCCACAAAGTCCTCTTGATATTTACAAAGGTTTATAAGTTAAAAAGGAGGAGGATTGATTGCTTGGCAAGCCTATGGTAGGAGTAAGTTCCATGCCGCTCTCGAGTGATCCACAAAAATACATTTTCGGCCGAGTGTTGAGTGATCCCCGTGAGGTATGTGAACTTGTATATAAATAGAATTTTAAAGAGGCATGTTATGCCCTAATAAGTAATTTATCTTATGAAAAGTTTTAAATAAATCATGACGAATAGGATTGTAAATAAATAAAAATAAAACTTAATAAAGAATCTTGGAAATCCCGACACTCTATGACAAGCCCTAAAACCTTCTCTTCTACCCATTCCATTTGGGAGTGTAAGCCACATTATAAAGAGTTTTGCTTGAGGACAAGCAAAGATTCAAGTGTGGGGTATTTCATGTGCGTAAAATGCAACATATAAATTACATCAAATGAGGCATAAAACTAACCCTTTTTTAGTACTAATGTTGGAAAAAGTGTGCTTTTGTCTTCCTTTTGTATTTTCAGGATCAAATGAGCTTAAACAAACAAAAGGAACAAATATACAGCCAAAACCAACATAAATACAAAGAAAAGGAAGAAACGTGGCATGCCCGACTCCTCGACAGCATCTCCCAAAGAAAAAACAAGAAGAAAGCTGAGCATGGGGTTGTGCCCAGCTGAGCATGGGGCTGTGCCCAGATGAACACGGGGCGTGCTTAGCTCAACACGGAGCGTGTCCAGCGAACACGGGGCGTGTCCAGCGAACACGGGGCGTGCTCAAGTGTCTGCAGAAAAGACAAAGTTGTAGAAGCTTCTTTTGCCCACCACGGGGCCGTGCCCAGCGGACACGGGGCCATGGTCAACGCAAAGATATGCAGAATCTCGCCAAATCTGATAGTACAGATATGCTTCTGCACACGGGGCCGTGCCCAGTGGACACGGGGGCGTGGTCAACTAATGCAGACAAGAGCAATTAATGAAGAAAGAGAAAAGGGTGGACACGGGGCCGTGTCCAGGCTTCTGTTCAGCCTATAAATAGGAGTGCTTGGCTCAAGTTCAAACCATCCTTTGGCACACCACCTCTCTCACACTTCACTCACCACCCTCCACCACCATAACACCATCATCCACCACCATCATCCATTGTCCATCGTAGAGTGTGTGAGTCGTCTCGGGATCCAAGATTGATCGTAAGAGTTCTTGACAATCAAGGCCATGTTTGCCTAAGTCTCTTACATCACTTGGTGAAGACAAGTGTCTAGTGTAATACTTTTTATTTCAAGTCTTTTCGCACTTTTTACTTGGTTTTGTATTAATGACTTTAATAACTAGTTTCTTATGTTGAAGGTGATCTTTCCTTAACGTTTGTCCGTGGTGTCTTGGCATTATTTTACTGTCTATATAAAATAAAAGATTTTCACCATTCATATCTCCACGGTCTATATGGAGGTATGTTGGCTACCTGGTCGGGGGTTAAGGGAACGGTTTGGTAAAGGTCTTGCCATTGTTCAGCGTTTAGAGGTCCTGCAATGGACCTGGGTCAAATTTAGTAGGACCTCCTTCAATACTTAACGGTATTGGATGGCGGGGGTCCAAACTCTTTGATCCCCTCATAAGTTAACTACTATTAATACTATAACCCGGCTATTTAGGACTGTATCCCTGCTGACTCAGACTACTTAGTCGAGGGTAACGTCACCTCTAAAAGAGGGGCCTACCATAATTTTCATTAATAACTTAATTAATTATCTTCCAATAATCCACCCTTTTAAGATTGTATCCTTGCTGACTCAAACTACTGGGGTGAGGGTAACGTCACCTTCAAAAGAGGGGCCTACTACAATAACTAAGATAATCTCTTAAATAAGTGCAAAAGTGCGGAAATAATCAAAGGTTACACTAGATACGAGTCGGAACCAAGTGATTCATCTTGTCTATCTGTTTTTCTTTTTATTTTATTTTCAGCATTTTAGTTAGTTTTTATTTTTCTTAGTTTAAAACATTTTTCTAAACTTTTTATTTTGATTAGACGTTGAGGATAAACCGGTACTAAAAGCTCTTGTGTCCTTGGACGACCTCGGTATCTTGCCAACACTATACTACGCTCATGATGGGTGTACTTGCCCATATGTGTGTTTAGTGTTAGTAAAATATCGTGTTTTATAATTTAAAACTTGGCTAAAAATAAGTGTTAAAGGGGCTTAAAATATACACCTAATATATATAACACTTCACACGCATCAGCTGCCTTGTTCTTCTTATTGCTTCAAATATCAGGATACAGTGCAGGATATGATGCGGATCAACTAAGTGTTACAATGCAATTCGAGTACAAGTGTTAGTGCGTTGTGAGTGTTTGCAAGTAGAGAGAAAGAGTGTGTGAAAGATTGTGTCCCTAATCTGATCCGATCATTCCCCTTTTATAGTAAAAAGAAAACAACTAACTATCCTACTATTCCGGGATCCGGTGAATATTCCATATGTGGACGTTGCAGTCCACGTCTTCTGGCTTCAACGTTCGTAATATAACTGATTTGCCCGAGTCTTGAGGAGAAGAAGTCCACCTGACCGTTAGAGACTGGTTTCAATAATCTGCACGTGAGTTAATTATTAACTACCAGGATATCGTATCAGGATGTTACCAATATCATGATCCAGCATCCTGGACACAATAAAACAAACAAAGTCAGAATATCAGTCAGGATATACGAGCAGAAAATCACCCATAACACTAACGTTGGCCTGAAAACTATAAATACCCCCATGTTTTTCATTTGCAACTCACACATTGATCTGATTATTTCTCTAAGTTAGAGTTTATACACTTCATACCTGAGAATTTTTAGATCAAATCTCCATTTGCTTGGACCTCTTGTAAGTTTCTTTCGTTCTTTTATGCATTTTTAAGAACGAAAGTCAAACAGTGTTTGATTTTCAGCTTTGACCAGTCTATGGTCAACACGAAGTTCGTTTGAACTTCGCAACGTGATTGAGTTAATTTAGGGTTTATCTTTCTGTTTCATCGCCTACCTTTATTTTGTGTTTCGATTCTATTGGAATAGTGATTAGGGTTTATCTGTCCTACTGGTTGGCAGTAACCTTGATTCACCTGAGTCCCTATTTCAATTTGGGTAGTTGCATACGGTAAAGTGCTAGATTAGGGTTTCGTCTGGGTTTCGGGTTTTCGTGCATGGTTTTCTGTTAATTCGTTTTGTTGGAGAGAGTTCTGTTTTCTGGGATTCACGTGTGCTTGGTTGCATGGGGAAGAATAGTGATGGTATGTTGAAGGATGCTAGGGATTTAACATCAAAACGTGGAATAGGGTTAAGGGTTACAAACATTGACGGCAACCTTAAGCTTCCAAGAAGGGGAATGTATTCGACGTCTGATGCATCGATCCTGGATGGATTGTCGAAGATTTCAAAGCCGGTTGGTGACCCTCCGGCGAAACCCATTACGTTTGCCAGCATGACTGCCCAAAAGTCAGCTGAGATTCGCCAAGACGGAGTATTACAAGGGAACATATCTTTTTTTGATAGTCAGAACTTGGAGAAGTTGTATCCAGTTGATCTAGATAGTGGGACCACATCAGATGATGTGCCACGGCAACAACCAATATTGTTGAGGAACCTCTGTCGTTTGCTAATGTCGTTAAGTCAAAAAAGGAGCTAATTAAATTTAATTTCAGATCTATGGAGTCTAATGAAACTGTTAATGGAGGTGATGTCGTAATACCTATCTCTTCGGTTAAGCAGGTGAGTGATAGTTATGCAAACACGTTATACGGATACTTCCTGGGTAAACGTCTAGCTTTTCCGGTGGTAGACTACTTTGTTAAAAACAACTGGGTCAAGTATGGTCTCTCGAGGCTTATGATGAATGCAAAAGGATTATTTTTCTTTAAATTCAGAACAAAAGAGGGGCTGGATAAATTGTTGGAAGATGGGCCGTGGACTATCAGGAATGTTCCTATCATTCTAAATGAGTGGTCTCCTAATGTGACGGTTGAGAAACATGATATCCAAACGGTACCGGTTTAGATTAAAATGAATGATATACCGTTGACTGCCTTCACAGAGGATGGGTTAAGCTTGCTGGCATCGAAGATAGGTAAGCCGAAGATGCTGGATTCATACACTGCACCTATGTGTGCTGAATCTTGGGGCAGGAGTAGCTTTGCAAGGGCACTGGTAGAAATTCATGCGGATAAAGACTTGAAGAAGAGTATTACTGTTGCCACACCATCCTTGGATGGGAATAGCCATGCAAAAGTTGAGGTAAAAATTGATTATGACTGCGAACCGATGAGGTGCTCTTCGTGCTGTGTTTTCGGCCACATTGATACTTCATGTCCGAAGAAACCAATTCCAACTAAGAATGATGTAACCAGTAAACACAATGACGAATTTCAGGAACCGGTTGTGAAAACCAAAAGAACAAATAGTCAGGGTTTGAATGTGAAGAACCAGAAGCCCAAATTTGCATACCGTCCGGTAGTAAAACCAAAGTCCAAATCGGGGAGTACTGATACAAACCTAAACCGAGTTCAAACATCAAACTCTTTTGACATTCTAAATAATGATGATGGTAATACGGATGAGGAAATCAATGGGAGAGCAGATACATGAGATATGTTTAAACCCAAAGGGAAGAGCCATAATACGGATGAAGTGTTACCCGATGATACTGATGTTGACAATTTATTAGCTGATATTCTGAAGTTTATGGACAACAAGGTTGATAACAACTCCGAGGGTGCAAGCACACCTGGTTTAGCGGGTGCTCATGGGTAGTCTTGCTTCATGGAATATAAGGGGGGTTGAACCGCTCCCTCAAACAGAAGGAGGTTCGTCAGGTGGTTGTGGACAATCATTTACAGGTGTGTGCAATTATGGAGACTCACGTTGACTCATCTAAAGTGTCTAATGTTTGTAAGAAAGTTTGCAGTTCTTGGTCATGGGCAACGAATGCGAATGGTTGTCTGAAAGGAACCCGTATCATGCTCGGTTGGGATCCAAATGTGGCTGATGTTATGGTCCTTTCGCAAACTGACCAAGTGATTCACACTCAAGTTATATTTAAGTTATACAGAAAGTCCTTATTTTGTTCGTTTGTCTATGCGGAAAACCACTATAAAAACAGAAGGGACTTGTGGTAGAATCTTTGTAGACATAGCTCTTTCATGAGAGATAAACCATGGGTGATTATGGGGGAATTTAGTGCCTCCTTATTTCATGATGATACGAGCACGGGTTCGTCCACTCATAATATTGGATCTCGTGAGTTTAAGGAGTGTGTTAATGACATAGAAGTTTTCGATGTTAATAGCACGGGCTTACGCTACATGTGGATGAATTATCAGCAAAATAGTGGGATAATTTTTAAAAAGCTGGATAGAATCATGTGCAATATTCATTGCATTACAGAGTTCCCAAATGCTGGAGCGTACTTCCATCCTTTTCGGGTTTCGGATCATACTCCATGCATATTGAAGCTGCCGAGTGTGTCCAGAGATAAGCCTAAACCATTCAAATTCGTGAATCTTATTGCCGAGAAGCATGGTTTTATGGAAGAAGTTAATCAGATTTGGAGTAAAGACATTATGGGGTTCCTTATGTATCAAGTCGTCATGAAACTTAAGTTTTTAAAAACCCCGTTGCGAAAGCTATTTTTTCAACAAGGTAATCTGCATGAAAATGTGAAGATGGCGAGGAAGGAGCTGGATGAATGTCAGGTTGCTATGGATCAGGATCCGGCTAATGATGAATTGCTAGCTAAGCATAGTTTATTTCTTCAGAAATACAAGGATGCAATCCATGATGAAGCCGCTTTTTTACAACAAAAATCAAAGGTTCAATGGCTATCCCTAGGGGACTCGAACTCGAAATACTTCCATAATGTGGTGAAAGCTAATAATCACCGTAGCCGAATATTCTCGATTCGTGATACTAGTGGTACATTACATGAAGGGGGAGCAGTGGCCCAGGTTATGGTTGATCACTTTTCTAATTTTTTTGGGAGTATAGGTCATGTCGTTGCTAGTCCTAATCCGGATCTCTTTCGTAATACTTTGTCGTCGGATAGAGCAAGTAATATGGTCCGAATAGTGACTGATGATGAAATTAAAAAAGCTATGTTTTCTATTGCTGGGAATAAGGCGCCTGGTCCGGATGGATATACATCTGTTTTTTTCAAAAAAGGCTTGGGATGTCGTTGGCAAGGATGTTTGCATGGCGATTCAAGACTTCTTTGAGAATGTCAAGCTTCTAAATCAGTTAAACCACACGGTGATTTCCTTAATTCCAAAGGTAAAGACCCCCGGTTCTATTACGGATTATAGGCCTATATCTTGCTGTAATACTCTGTATAAGTGTATAAGCAAGATTATCACGAATCGTATTAAGGAGGGCCTAGGCGATATTGTTAACATTAATCAGTCAGCGTTCATCCCGGGTAGAAAGATCTCGGATAATATCCTTCTAACCTAGGAATTAATGCACAATTACCATTGTAACCATGGGCCTCTGAGATGTGCTTTTAAAGTTGATATTCAGAAGGCATATGACACAGCTGATTGAAGATTCTTGGAAAATACGCTTCGTGGGTTTGGCTTTCACCAGAAGATGATCAAATGGATTATGGTGTGTGTTTCGTCCACTACGTTCTCTTTGGCTATAAACGGGAATCTGCATGGTTATTTCAAGGGGAAGCGGGGATTGCGTCAGGGGGATCCTATGTCTCCATATCTTTTTACTTTAGTAATGAGGTTCTTACCTTGATCCTTTAAAACCATGTTGACGTATCCGCTGAATTTAGATTCCATCATAAATGCGAAAAGTAAAGGATTATTAACTTATGTTTTGCAGATGACTTATTCTTGTTTGCTTGTGGTGATCCTAATTCAGCTGCTGTTATTCTGGAGTCCTTGAATTTATTCAAGAATATGTCGGGGTTGGTTCCTAGCATGACTAAGAGCACGGCTTTTTTTGGTGGGGTTCCGAATTATGTTAAAAACCAGATTCGTAGTTTAATGCAGTTCGAGGAAGGAGTTCTCCCAGTTCGTTATCTGGGTGTTCCTTTAATTTCTAGTAGATTGATATACAATGATTGTAAAAAGCTTGTAGAAAATATGGAATCTCGAATCACTGATTTGAAAGCTAAAAGTTTGTCGTTTGCTGGTCGACTCCAATTAATCGGATCAGTGTTATCTTCTGTGCATGTATATTAGGCTTCGGTGTTTATCTTACCAAAACGAATCATCTACGATCTTGAAGATAGGATGCGAAGATTTCTGTG